>CAOLHI010000342.1:0-1280598 GCA_948474755.1 Ctenosaura bakeri | reverse complement strand
CAGTCCTGGCAGCATTACTATTTGCTGGTTTGCAATTTTACTTGCTGCCTGGAAGACTTTTGACCAGAATTCCATTCCATGTTTCTAGGAAACATTATTTTCTCAGTATGAGATGTTAACTCCTATACTGAGGCACAGTTAAACTATTGCTTTTGCTTACTACCCCGGCAACTACTCAATAGTTTTTTTAAGGTTTTATGCTCCAAAGAGGAAAATAGAAGGCCGGGTCGTGTGTGTCCCCTGGTCATGTGGTCAGTTACATAGTATGCATAATTATCTTTCATTGTTCAGATGTTTCAGAAAACTAGAAAGAATGAGGGCCTTAGGAAGCATACAAAATTGTGCGTCAAGTTTTCTGTAAACAAGATTTTGCTTGAAACAAGCTGACCAAATTTATTGTATGAAACCTAATTTAGAACTTGATTTCTTCTGAAAATAATATAATATGCTAATAGAAGCATAAAATACAGTGAGCCCTCCACTTTCACAGGGGTTAGGAGCATGAGTTCCCCCACAAACTGTATTTAGCACACACACAAAAAGTACCTGTACTGGAAGGGTGGCTGGATCTGGATCTGTGTGTGTGTGTGTGCTGTGTGCGCGCGCAATCCCTTGCTCACTCATTCATTCATGTGGGTGGGGGGAACGGGATGGAAGGGGATCGGATGGGATGGGATGGGATAGGAGAGTCAGAGGATGGAGAAAGAAAATACCCATCCCATTTCATCCCCTCCCTCCTCCTGCCTCTCTGAATGAGCAAGTGAGCAAATGTGTGCACCCTTCCTCCTCTTGTCCCATCCCCTTTTCCCTGCTTGCACAAGTGAACAAATGCATTCACCTTTCCTTTCTCCTCCCATCTCATCCCCTTCCCCTTTCTCACTCATGTGAGTGAATTAATGTGTGCACTCTCCCTCCTCCCATTCTTGACTGTGCAAGTGAGCAAACACATGCATCCTCACTCCTCCCATCCCATCCTTTTCCTTTCTCCCACCCATATGAATAAGCAAACACATGTACCCTCTCGCCTCCTATCCCATCCCCTTCCCGCCCACATGAATGAGCACATGTGTGACCAAGCACACCCACCCTCCTAATTTGGTTTCCTCCCAGAGACACAATCCACAAATAATCAATTCAGCAAATGCTTAACCCGCAAATGTAGGGGGCTAACTATACTTTCCTCTATACCTGACATTTCAGCAGAAATATCTCTTGGAGGGAAAATTATGACAGAATACTGTATAGGAATCCATTAAATGGATTGTTCTTAGCCAACTGACAATAGCATAAAAGCTGTAGCCATTTAGTGAACTGAAAATTTTGCGTCTGATAATTTTGCAAGCTTTCGTTAATTTTCCCAAGCTTTGCTGATTAATTTCACACAGTTTAATACTTAATTCATAACTGCCATTTATTGATCCTTTGGCCAAAGGCCAGTCATTATCTACTTTCCGAATCTACTTTCATAACTGATCCCTGATTTCTTTAGTATCATGGCATGATGTCAGTTCTACAAACAGTATTTTGTTCCACTGGTTTATGATAGAACTGTTGTTGGCAGAGATATTTGGTTAGTTCTCGCCATGACCTGTCCACTCCAGTCAAAATACTGGTACTGATATTTTGGACAGAGCACAAGGGCAAGAAAATAACCCTGTCCAAAACAGGATACTGGCCAAATTTTTATTGCAATTGAGCATCACTGACATTCCCTAGAACAGACACATTTGCTTACAAATGAAGTTGTACTGTTATTACAAAACACAAATGAGACCTCAAGCATCTTAACAGTAACAGCAGCAGCACCAGCGACATGAACCACAGTTCTTCTCTCAGTCCCTCCTATAAATATTAATCTCTCCACTCCACCTTGGGAACAGAAGAAATGCTACCCAGGTCAGGACATATGACAGGCCAGTCTTTTAGGGCCAACACAGATATGGTGAGTTCATTCTAAATTAGGTTAAGTCCTATTGATTGGAGTATACCTAAGTCTGGATCCAACTCAATGTGTGGTTTTTAAGCAGATGAGGGAGAGCTTCAACTCTTTCCCTCTTGTAACAGCATGAACAAAAAATATGCTTCTGAAATTGCTATATACATAGGATGGGAAGCCTCCTTTGGTCATTGGTATTTGTTGGAATTATATTGTGTATATGGCTATTACCTGTCAGTACCTGTCCTCCTGCCACTGTAGTCCTCCTGCTTCTCAGACCCTATTACTTTTGATACTGTATTTGATTATGAGTATTAATATTCTTTCATAAGTATACTGTACATACAAGCACAGAAAAAGTGTGTGGAATGAAATTCATAATCATCCAACATTTAGATAAGAATGGTTTTGCTGAGTATCTGTCCTGAGTAAAACAACAGATATCCTACAGCATACTGAGAAAACAAATTACATTACTGTTCTGGGTTTTATTGGAATAGAGTCCTCTGGTAATAGTAAAATGGAAAATGAATTAGCAATCATTTCTATTTCTGATTTTTCACCAAATGGTCTTCCTCAATGTCTTCCAGCTATATGAAAGAGCCTAAAATTAGAGCATTACTTTAGAAAATTGATTTAGAAGTGAGCCACTTAAATCTGAAAGAGAGCAAAAGAAACAATGATTGTGGGATAATAAGAAATTAAATGTGCCCCTTTTTGTCATTTTAGGCTTAATTTTAGACAAGATGGAATACATTTTCACTAATTATAAGGATTCTGTTACTGAAATATATTTATATACTACCAAAACACATAGAGAAAGTTGTAAGACTCTGAAATTAAGGTCTTCTTGACATACATTAGATGACCTGAAGACTCTATTTTTAATAACTCCACCATTGCTAGCATGGGATGTTCTTTCTTGCCATTTTCTCTCTTTTTTATCTTCCTTTATAAACCAAATCCAGTGGGAGAAAATGAACATGCAAATAGATGTCATAATAAACATATACAAAATAAATAACCTATTATTATACGTTTTGGTATTTTGTTAGTCCTACCTTACTCTTTTAGTTTTACTTTATCTTATCTTCTTGTATTTCATCATGTCTTACCTTAATTTAGCCTATTTTATCTTACTTTACTGTATTTTTCTTATCCCATTTTATCGTATTTTATAATATTTGATGTTATTCACTTTGATATGGTTAATTGACTAATCAATAAAGTTATACTACTACTACAATATACAAAATAAAGCTCAATCCAGGAGACAGTTTGTAATTATAGCATATGATCTGTTTTGGCTTCCTGTGCTCCAGTTAGCAAGTGAAATCAGGTGGCTGGAGTGCAAAAATTGCCCAGGTAATACAAGAGCTGTCAGGTAGTTAATCCAGTCCAGATCAGTCACAGGTTACCCAGCAAGATAAAGGGATAAACAAGAGGGTGGTCATCAACAGGTCCAGAAGCAAGTAGGCCAGGTACACAAACTCAACAAGGAGTAAAACATAGTTATCAATTGTAGCTAGTCTAAGGTCAAGAAAGAATGACCACCAAAGAATACAGCCAGTCACCACAACAGAACTGTTGCAAGCAACAAAAATGCCTGGGACCTGCTGGGAGATTTATAGGCAGCTGTGTCAAGACAGCTAATGAGGCAGCTTCTCCTATTTAACAGCTGCTGGGACTGGCAGTCTCTCCTTATCTCTTCAATGATCTTCAAAGGATGGCAGTTATGTCCTCAGTGTCTGCTGCCTCAGATGCTCCCCCAACTTCCTCAAACCTCAGCTTCTCTAACTTAGAGAAGCCCTTGACAGTGAGAAGCCATAAATTCCTGGAAATGTGACTCCTCTGTATTTGAACCTTCTGACTCTAGAGGGTGAGTTATGGCACTAGGTGGTGGTGGTTGATGGAGGTGAAGATGACTAAAGTGAGGAGATACTTAGGAGATATGTGATGAGATGGGTCATTGGAAAAGAGAATAATGCTATGAAAAGTGGAAGTTCAGTAAGAAAGGAGGAAGACATATTATGGATGGATTGAGTCAAACAAGGAAAACATGGTCCTGAGTTTGCAAGACCCAAACAGGGCTGTTGGTGACCAGGACTCCTAGAGGCCTGTCATTCATAATGTTGTGAAAAATCAAAGTTGACATGATGGTAAATAACAAAAACTAGTGGTGTTATGGAATTTTAGATTATCTACATAAATGTCTTAAAGGGAACTCCTCTTTCTTTAGTAATACATATTACTTCACTTAAAAATATGTTAAACTAGCAGTGCAGCATTCAGAGGCAGTTTTGTTCATTCTCTTGAATAGAGTTTGGTCTTCTGCCCTGATGGTACTGAATCCAGTCTTTTGCTACTGTCTCTTCTCTGAACTCGGTAGCCTTCCACACAATCTGATACCCTCTGGGTTAGATAAACAAACAAAGATGGCCATGTGTCCGACCTCACAAAGGATAGTCCCATATTTGAGGAGCAGTGAGAGGACAGTCCCTTATTTGAAGATGGCAAATATAGTTCAATATAAGCACTAATGCACATTGGGGCAAAAAATCCTAAATTCTGCTGTTGATATCTAAGCTGACAGTTGTCTCTTTCATGCTGCACCTCTGAAGCACTATGATATTATTTTAACTGACATGGATGCATTCCTTGGAATCCTAGGATTTGTAGTTTGGTGAGTCATTTAAAATATTCTGTCAGATACTTTTTGTGCCTTACAAAACTACAAACCCTTAGAATGCAGCTCTGGCAGTTAAAGTGGTATGAAAGTGCTATAAGTATGTGGTGTGACAAGAGGCAGTGATATATAAGGAATGAAAGCTCAGGGTTCTAGAAAGAACACAGTGACTATGTTGACACAGTGTGCAGCCACTGCAGTAAAAGGCAAATTCCAGATTGGGAATAATTAGGAATTGAAAACAAAGCTGGCAATGCAGTATTACCTTTATACACAATCATACTTGGAACACTGTGTTTTTACCTCAAAAATGATAGTGTAGAACTGGAGAAGGTACCAAAATGACTCGGGCACTGGAGCACCTCCCCAGTGAGGAACAGTGACAATGTTTGGAGCTGTTTGGCTTGGAAGAAAGGCAAGGACTAGACAAACATGGTAAAGAAGTATACAGTTGTGTATGATATAGAACTCCATGATAGAAGATGCAGGACAGAGAAAAGGAAATACTTATTTGTATGTTTCATACTTGTGAGATTTGCTATCGCAAGATATAGTATGCGAAGAACTTTAAACGGGAATTAGCCAAATTAATGGAGAATGAGACCATTTCCTCACTAGACTGTTATAGTGCTATTATTCCACTTTCAATATCCTATGGAATTCTGGGGTTTGGAGTTTGCAAAGGCCCCTCCCTAAACTGCAAAATCCAGGATTCCATAGAATGTTCAAAGTGGAATAATAGCACTATAACAGTCTAGTGCGGAAGTGGCCTAAGACTGCTATATATCTAGATCTAGACACCCACGCCTCCAGTATAATGCAAAATAAAAGCCACCATGATATAGTGGTTTGAGTGTTGGACTTGGACTCTGGGAGACCAGGGTTTGAACCCCCTCTCAGTCATGAAAACTCACTGGGTAAGCTGGGGTAGTTATATTGCCTCTCCCTCAGCGGAAGGCAAAGGCAAACCCCCTCCAAACAAATCTTGCCAAGAAGTCCCCCCCTCCGCCCACATGATAATTTAACTTTAGAGTTATGTAAGTCAGAAACAACATAAACTAGACAACAGCAACAGATAATGCAGAATAGCTCTGAATGATGGGTACTTGCTAGGCATGATTAAGAGGATGTTCTTGCACTCATGTCTTTCTTGTCAGCTTCTTCTAGGTATCTTGCTGGCCAGTATGCAAACTGAATGCTGGACTAGATGGGCTTTGGTCTGATCCAGTGGGACTCTTACATTATTATCTTCTTACATGAGAAGAATTGCTGCTAACACAAAATGGCTAACACTAATCACTATAATTATGTTTCTTAAAACTACACTGAGACGTGCCTTTCTTTCATTGTAGGAATGTGAACTAATGAGCTGCAAAAAACTCCTGAGGCAGAAAACGAATTTGGCGTTGGGCTGGGTCAGTAGTTATTTCAGCAATTGCTTGCTTAATTATTTCTCACTTTTCTTGGACTGCTGACAGAAACAGGGGTCATTTAATTGTTGTCTTGTGCTTTTAAAATATTTTCTGCAGGCATTTCTCAGAAGAGGCTTTGACTTGCTGAGACTTTGCAAAAGGATCATACTGGGCTGCTCCTTAGAAAAAAATTAAGAGTTTCAAAATCCTAAATCAGGATCAACATACCTTTGGTTCAGAGCCTGATTTTTTTAAAAATACGACCACTCTCAGAATCCCCAGCTTCCATGGTTGGCTGGGAGAGTCTGGAAATGGAGTCCAAAACCAAACCAAACCAAACTGAAATACTTTTCCAGGGCTCTCCTTTTGTTCTACAAAATGCAGTTTCTCAATCAATCAATCAACCAATCAATTAATTTTTCAGTTACTTGTTCATTTCTTGGTAAATGGAAAAGCTCTTCTGTAGGCTATACGGTGGACTTCCAGTGATACCTAACCTCCTTCACAGAATTTTATGGTGGGTCTGAATGACATCATCTTTCACTTGTTCACCATTCTAGTTCACCTTTTACAGATTTTCTCATTTGTTTTTACATCAATTGTTTTGTAAGAGAGAGAGAGAGAAGGAAGTTGATGGACATGTAGACAGAATAGATGTGCAATGCCCCTTGATTGGTAGTGTAATGCTAGGAGGCTGGAGCTGTCTGTATTTAAGGACTCACTTTAACTCATGATCAACATAACATGGTTTTGAGATTCCAACCTGTCAGCAAGATTGTTGTGGGTTGTTTTATAAGTAAGAGTTGACTACAGTTTGAGCTTTGATTATTTTTATTTTGTATACTCGCGTCTCTTTTTGGAATATATTGTGTTTTTGATTGAAGATCACTTCTTATACTTTGGCATACAAACCTCAAAAGGAAGAAATACATAAAATTATTGTATCAAATAAAACAATATTTATTTAGCTTGCCTTTTAGATTTTTGTTGTTGTTGTTGCATGTTTTGCCTTTACTTCTTCCTGATTTTAATGTTGTTCTTATTGGTGATGAGTAATCCATTGTGAATTGTCTTTTTAGGGCCAAAAAGTGGTATAAAAGTGTTTTAAAGAAAGCATATAAAAAAGACAACAATGCCCCTGCAGAAACTAACTAGCATTCCTTCAGAACAGAAAATAATTTAATAGTTCTTAACTATCCAGGAATATTGGGGTCCCTTTCAAAGTACAGTACATAGTTACATTACTATGATTCCACTCTAACTGTCATGCCAACATCCTATGGAATCCTGGGATCTGCAGTTTATTGAGGAGCATTTAGAATTCTAATTCAAAGAGTTCTTGCGAAACTACAAACTCCAGGATTCCATAGGATGTTGCCATGGCAGTCAATGTAGAAGTACAGTGTTATAATTCTGTAGAGTGAAAACGCCCCAGAGAATTATAGGATCTCACTATTAGAAGATAGACACTTGATACAGAGACTTCTTTGGAATGTGTGGAATGGAAACACATCAGATCTGGGAAAGCAATCCACCTTTCCTCCAAGCTATAAGAGAACAGCTTATACAGTCTCCTTCTGTGTATGTCTCTATTAATAAACAACCCTTAAGAACAGAGACAGAGTTGAAAGCATCTCAGGCAGGAGGGTACGTCTTACAAGGGATCTGGTATGGTGCTTGCCAGGAGTTTTTATGCTGCTTGCTTTCTACTATCCTCCATTTCTATACTTGCAAATAACAAAGCTCCACAGGTGTTCTGTACTCTTTTCTCCAGGGAAAGCAAATCCATATGTTTATGCCCCAGAACTTGTGAATGGTGGGCAAAATAGGGATTGCATAACAATATTCTATAATGATCAGAGTAGGAGGGCATTTGTGGGGAGATAAGACAGTTGTAGTAACAGTACTGACAGATTATTTAAGGGCCCTCTTACTCTTTCAGAAAATTTCTAGGGATGGGGAACTTTTGGGTTTCCCAAACAGGAATTCCTAAAATCCCACAGAGCATGGTCAGTGGTAAGAACTTATGAAATGTGTAACTTAAAAACACCTGGAGGACCACTTTCACATCTCTGTCCATAGGTATTTCCAAAATTTCTGCAAGTTTTAAAAAAAAAAGCAACTTTCCAACTTTTAAACACCATAGTTTTTTAAGTTTTATTCAATCTTTTAAAACTGGTTTTATTTCACAGTTGTTTTTACTTTTATTATGTACTACATTTTATTTTTTAATTTTAAATAATTTCATTGTTTTATATACTTGTATATTTCAATTTTTTTTAAAATTGCATCTTTTAATTATAATTACAGAATATCCTTTTTATACAGTTGTATATTTTAAGAATTATTTTGTGAACTTCCCAGAGAGAGACCTGCTGTTCATTACCTATTTATAAAGCAGTATCTACAGAGATGGTAAAAACTGTGTGATAATCATCATGATAATGGTGATGGTGGTGGTGGTAATAATAATACAGTATACAGCCATAACATTTGTTTTGTAATACAGTACTATCCCTACTTACATCCTAGAATCCTACATCCTCAAATATAATAAGGGCTTACAGTAATGTAGGTAAAAATTGCTAGCTTTGCATATTATTACAGATTCTAATTGGACAGCTTTGCATACTATGACAGATTCTAATTGGACAGCTTATGATTTGCTGAATTTTCAGGAACACACATATCGGAGACAAAATACATAGCCTAAATCTTTTGTTATGAGCCTGCTGTAAATTTTCCAAATGATACTATGAAACATTTCCCATTTAAACAAAATAAATCAAAAATCCTAACTTTTCTATGAATCATATTAAAATCATTGTAAATTTCATTATTTTCTTAGATTCATGCCACTATAAACAGAGTCAGAATTAAGGTAAAAGGGCTTGGCAGATGTGACATTGCCTCTGGATGCATCACATGACTGTGGGGGTGTTGATGGCCTTTCTTACTGCCTTGTCTGTTTAGATTTATTAATTTAGTCATCCCTGAGCTGAACAGGAATATGGTTGTTTTCACTTCACCAGTGTGACCTAATTATTTTGTCAGAACTTATCAAAACTTAAGCAAGAAAGTATGACACTTTTAACTATACCTACAACAAATCTCTACAGATGAAGTGACAAGTGCACCAGAGGGGTATAATCTTTGTATTGTATATCACTTTAGTGGTATCTTCTTCCCCTAAATGAATTTTATACCACAAACCTATACATGATGCAGTCTTATGCATCTGTATTTTGAAAGAAATCCTATTGATTTGTATGGGGTTTATTGCCAAGTAACTGTGCATGTGACTGCAGACTGAATTATGAAGGCTGTGATTACTGTCTAATCTTGGGAGCACGGCAGTGGTTCTGGATGGGACAGGGAAACAAAAGCATTGGCACATGGGCCATAAGGACCATCCTAGAGTTGTCAGACTGAAAACTAGATAGAATTCCTCTACTTTTAATGGTTGTGTGGAATAAAGCATTTTAGTAGGTGTTGCTTGATACCTGTTTGCATGTCAAGCAATACCTGCCAAGATCCTTTCTTCTGCACAACCTGTTAACAGTACAGGGATCCTCTCCAGTTTTCATACAGGTAAACATAAGAGCTCTGGACCAACTGGCATGCAGGTCCTGCTCCATTTGTTCAATTTTAAAACAACTTTTAAAATTATGCATATAGGCTATTCAGCATTTTCATACTTTATTTGCATGGACAACCAACAATCTGTCTCAAGCCCAAAGTGTGGGCGCATTTCTCAGAGGGGAACAGCAAATGAATTAGGCAATGGGCTTGAGGCGGACTTGAGGTCTGCTCAGCAACCTATGCTGCTGCATATCAAAAGAGCCTTCTAAAACTTTTCTGAAGAGCAGAAGACAAGACTCACGCCTAGAATGCAGAATGCATTTCTCAGGTCATTTCCGCACAAGCCTGTTATAGTGCTATTACTCCACTTTCAACATACTATGGAGTTCTGGGGTTTACAGTTTAGGGAGAGGCCTTTCAGGCCCCTCCCTAAACTGCAAACCCCAGGATTCCATAGCATGTTGAAAGTGGAGTAATAGCACTATAACAGGCTTGTGCGGAAATGGCCTCAGAGGGGAACAGCAAATGGGTTAGGCAATGGGCTTGAGAAGAAAGGATCCTTATTCTAAGCTTCAGTAATGAGGAGTAAGAAGGATCCTGTTCCCCACTTCTGAAAAATCCTCCAGCTTCCGAAATGGGAAGTAAGAAGGATCCTATTCCCCACATCCGAAGCTGCAGATAAGAAAACCACAAACGTAGAGGGCCAACTCTGCTTAAATTGTAAACACTGGCTATTTGACTCTATCCCAAAATTCTGGAATATAGGCTGGGGTATAAAGTTGGCCCCAGACTTGAAACTTGACTTGAAAGTATCTTCAAGGACTTGAGACTTGAAGGTAGAGACTTGAGATTTGGGCCATTTCCTCACTATACTGTTATAGTGCTATTATTCCACTTTCAACATCCTATGGGATCTTGGGGCTTGCAGTTTTGGGAGGGGCATTTAGAATTCTCAGCCAGAGAGCTCTTTGGCCTACAAACCTCAGAATTCCACAGGATGTGGAAAGTGGAATAACAAGCACTATAACAGTGTACTGTAGAAATAGCCTTGGAGTAAAGATTTAAATACATCACTGGTGATAACATGCAGTGCTATGGCCTTATTCTGCAAACACTTCTGGTCCTGCCAATTTTTTGTTTGTTCTTTTGCATTGTGTCAGTTTATAAATAAGCAGATTCTCAAAAGGACATTACAGGATATTAATCTTTTCTCCACCTATTCTACCCATTTCAGTCTGGAAAGGCTCCTGAGGTTCCTGCAGGGACATTAGTTTAGAATTATGAAAGTATCTTCTTGCTAGGCAAAGAATTTGCACTGGCATGAAGTGTGTGTGTGGGGGGTGCGCACGCGCGCACTCCCTCACATGCATATGCATGTGTATATCCATTCTTTTTAGAGAGCCACAAAAACCTGGAGCTAGAAATCCAGTTTAGTCCTTGTTCTGCCTCTTGTGTGGCATATGACTCTTCCTCCCTACTAAAGAAGTCTCAGATCTTCTTGTTGCCTAAGGGATATAAGTTGGGATAAAACTAACACAGCTTTAAATCAAGATTTTATAAATAATCTGTCTTTTTCATTACTTTTTTTTTATGTGTTCCATCAATCAAGTTAAAATGGGGATTAACCAAATGGGAGGGAGAATGTCAGGAGGACAGTTGGGCTGAGTGCTAGGTCATCTGGATGACATCTCCTGACCTATGGGTTCACATTTTTTATTTTCTTTCTTTTTTCCTTTAGCCAGCACAGCCAGCATCATGTTTGTTTTCTTTCTGTGGCACTGACCTGTAAATATACACATATTCATGTATTCAAATATTTTCCTAGCTATTTTCTGTTTCTCATTCCAGAAAGTTCCATTTAAAGGTCACACACTTGTCTTGCTCAACCTGGCTTAAAAAATGGGAGAAGGGGGACGAGGGAAGAATGAAATCAAGAGGCTCGTGCTCATTGCAGTGAGCAGAAAGTCCAACTGAAAGTGCATGTGAGATGTCAAAATTTAGATATTTATAAGGAAGTAGCTCAGGAAATGTTTATGAAGGGGCACAGCTGGATAGTGGAGAAGTGCTACAGTGCCCCTCAATCCCCTCTATAGGGCATAGAGGGCATTTTCACCACTCTTTCCCCCTGCCGGCCATTTTAGGCCCAAGAGAGACCTTTTTGAAAATAGGAAGTAAACAAGTAAACAGTCACTTCCTGTTAGAAAAGGTCTCTCCTGGGCCTAAAATGGCCCCCTGTGTGTATGGCAAAAACTCTTCCTAGGCCAGGCTAGGGGCTTTTTGGGGGGGGGGGAGGGAACCACAAAAAACAAAAACAAAAAAACAAAACAAAAAAACCTCCTTATGAGATGGAATTTTGGGCTTGCTGTATGACAGCAGTTCCAGCTCTGGTGCCATATCACATACGTTTGCCTTACCTAGAGATATGGGGGAAATTCTTAATCTGATTTTCTGAATGTTTTGGGAGGAATTGTGCGTCTCTGAAATGAAAGGGATGAGGCATGTGGTAGTACAGCTACACCTGGTATATATCATATTTTCCTCAATTGCACCTTAACTAGAGTTTCTTCACATTTCCCGACTTAGCCCAGCCCCCACTGCCTACTATGCAGAGTGGAGGCTGAAATCCCCAGTTTCCATTATGGTGGGGACTAGCATCTTTTAGATCCAGAAAGCTGTGAGGGGTGCATATTCCTAAAGAGTGTGTGGGGGAGGAGTGGACAGCCAGTGTGGTGTAGCAGTTTGAGCATCGTACTATGACTATGGAGAATAGGGTTCAAGTCCCCACTTAGCCATGGAAACCTACTTGGTGACCTTGAGCAAGTCACACTCTCTCAACTTCAGAGGAAGATGAAGGCAAATCTGCCCTGAGCAAATCTTGCCAAGAAAACCATGTGATAGGTTAGCCTTAGGGTTGCCATGACTGGGAAAAGACTTGAAGGTACACAGCTACAACAACAATAATAAATGGGGCAAGGAGCATGGCTATGGACAGAAGAAGAATCAAGGGAGATGCGCCATGCTATTAGGTATGTTCCTGCACATGTGCACAGTCTTACATGTCCTCCAATAGAAAAAAAGTGAAATGTGTCCTGGGATAATTGTCAGTATGGCCTTAACCTCCAGGATTACAGTGACCTGAGAGAAACAAAACCAGTTTAAGAATACTCCAGGATAGTCCCAGGCTGAGGCTCCAGTGTAGATGAAGGCCTGTTCCTGCCACAGTGAGAAGCAGCACAAGACAAGGACCTGAATCCAAATGCTAGCCCCACCTAGAGCATACTCATTAAATCAATATGTCAGCACTTACATAAGTTCTACTGATTCAGCTCTCCTTGGAACTAGCAGTTGGATTTAGGCTGAAGTATTTAGAATGTCAGGCTACATAGTTTGTTGCAAATAAGTCTCCCTGAGCCTGCTGACATTCTCATTCAGTTCCACATGGTGCTAGATTTATCTATAAACTAAATGAACAACATCTCAGGGTCAGATTAAGAGGATCCTCTCAACAACACACTTTGGGAGTAATATTATGGAGTTTTAAAAACTTGACATAATTTACTGCTCTCAGAATATTTTAATCTAGCTCTTCTACCAGATAACCCTGTCTTGTTTGGAATTGCTACTTATCTGACACATTTTCCTGTTTTTCTTCCTTCTCATTGCCTTAGACAGGATTTTTACATTTTAGACATTACTGCATTTCCTTGGCTTGGGTTACAACCTTAATGGCATTTGTTTAACTGAACCTCTTTTTCTTAAGACATATGGGGTCAAAGTGATGTAGGCTGTGGGGTTAGGTGGCCACCTGATGCCTTCCAGATGTTTTGGATTATAGCTCTCACCATCTTTGGCTACTCTCTATGCTGGCTAGGTCTTATGGGGGTTGTAGTCCAAAACATCTGGAGAGCATTCGCTTACCTGTCCCAGACTCTCATGTGACATGTAGAAATATGTGGTACCTTAGATATGCCAGTCTGGCTCTTAATAATGATTTGCATTATCCAGTACAGGGTCTTGATTCGATTGATTCAATCAAACTCTCCAATTCAACAAAGCCTGCAATGCAGCCAGCACATTTTACAAACTCACAAGAACTGGAGCTACGGGAATAAATACCAAGTGAATTTGATTTCAAAAGAGGTTTGCTTGCTGTGCTTTGATCTTATCTGACTTGCATAATGCACTTATTGTTTCCTCACCATATTTATTAATGCCTGGACAAAATATTAAGTTTCAGTATACTACCATACCTATGCTCAATGGTTTTTAAATAAGCATTCTAATAGTACAGCCCTTCAACATCAATGGAGCCTGCTAAGCTTAAAGATATGCAAATATTGTTTATTCAGTTAGCCTGTTGAGATCTGTTCTCTCCAAAACTGTGGGGAATAATTTGTGTTTTGTGTGCTAGAAATGGGAATTAGATTAGAACCACAGAGTTGGGGACAGGGCTCATAGGCCAGCTTTTGCATCACTTGCTGAATCCTAGAAATTTAGAGTTAGAGTATCTCTATCTGAGGACTGCCCATCCTCTACTAAGCAGAGTTTATTTCAAGAGTCTGGAACCTCTTTCAGTCCAAGCACCGGATTCAGTTTCAGACTGAAGTATTCATACCCTCCAACATTTCACACATGAAAATCAGGACACATGTAGCCAAGCAAGCATGGTTAAGATGGCAAAAGTTATTACTGAACACACAAGCTAGTAGAGCTGCAGCAATTTGACTTCAGCAGAGTCTACAGGATAGGGCAAGTTTCCACCCTTCCTCTCCTCTTTACCCTGCCCTGTTAACTGAGTGCAAACTACTCCTGTACTTTGAACTCAGTTTACAGCAATGGAGGTAAGCTGAGGACAAAGCAAGAGGAGGAGTGAGAAACTGGGATGTTTTGAAAGCAGCTGAAAAAGTAGGACAACAGGGAATTAATCAGGACTGTCCCTGTCGAATCAGGACAGTTGGAAGATATGAGTTCTTGCAGGAGGTATGGTTAGGCCAGAGATTAAAGAGTGGACCCAAGATAACTCTTAACTGCAAGTAACAAAGCCTTAGGAGAAGCATTTTAATGGAATAGGGAAAAAATAATAATGCAAACACTGAGAAACCACACCATGATGGTAACATGGTGAAAAAGCAGCTCTAGCTAGTCAGATAACACAAGTTTTGCCCCAAGGCCTGAGGCTCCCCACCCTGCACTGTCTGAAGGTTTCCAGTATTGGAGATCCCATCAAACCTTTAGATAAATTCCATTACCAAACTGCTCTTAAAGTCTGTAAATTGAACATTCCTAGTATTCAGCCAGAACCCATCTTCTTGTAATTTAAATCCATTTAAACCCCATCCTTTCAGCAGAAAGGTGTATGTTTTGTCTCTGAAAGATAAGAGGTAGGGGAGAGTATTAAAAACTAGCAACATAGCATGGTGGGAAAGGGTTATATTTTTGTGTTTTATTTCCCCCATCTGCTTTCAGTGTAAGGAGATAAACTGGAGGAGATCCCAGTCACAGATTTATTACATCTCATCTAGCTGTTCTTCAACTCTCACCATTCTGTTTCTCACACAGAGGGGTAGGAAACATGCTCCCCCAACTGTTCTATAACTACAATAAGCTGCAACAATGACCAGTAGCCAGATACTGTGGGAGTTGAAGTCCAAAACATATGAAGGGCCTTCATAAGATGATGGTGATGATGATGATGACGACGACGATGACTATGTTTTAAAATGCAGCTAAATCGTTGCAAAACTGTAGCCCAGGTAGTCACCAAAGAAGTGACCATCAAGTAATACATGCACGGGCATGTTAATTTTGTTCCCTCATTTAAACCAGATGAAAAGAAAATTACTGGTCCATTTACTTCAAATATCTTAATAAGTAGTAATAATGTTAGCATGCCTGACATTTAGATATCGTATTGGAGATTTTAGGCACTTTGTTAAAATAATAACATGCAGGACAGTATGAAGTGCATTAAAAAAATCAATTAATTGTGAATGAGAAAGGTTTTGATCCGATTTTCCCCTTGTTACTGTTCATTGTACTTGTAAACCTCTTAGCAGGAGCAAAGAAAAAAACACTATAGATGCTTGTCAGTAAAATGCAAAGATAAGTAAAAATAATAGGTTGCAACTTTCTTCTCTGCATTGCCATTTTTATTTTATTTGCTGTCACAGTGATGCTATTTATCTTCTTTGAAAATCCACATAATGGTATCAACTTGACAAATAATATTTATCATAGATTTACATTTCTAAAATATGCCCATCCTTTGCGAGTGGCTCTTTATCTCTGAAAATTGGAATATATTAATCTGAAAAGACATATATCACTGTGGCTCTATGCACACACAAACCTATTTAATAATTTCTATTAAGAGAGAAACCAATGTTTTATTATGTGTTTCTTTTTTCATGCTGTAATATTGTTATGCACTACCTACATCTATTTTGAGTTATAAGAAATTACTGTTTTATTGTTCTTAGTTGCCTTGGGCACCATTTGTAGTGGAAAGGTGGGTTAGCAACCTAATAAATGAATATGCAAAGACAAGAAGAACCTTAGGATGATTCTATGCCCAGAAAAGTGTTTACTGACACCTCTGAGCATTCCTTGTCTTAAGAAACTCCTATGAAATACATGGGATCACCGTAACTCGAGAAGCAACTTCAAGCCATGTAAACAAAACATGCCAGTATTGCTCAAATTATTAATAGCCACAAGTTTTCCAAAGGAAATACCACTTCAGTTTGACTGAAGTGAAAAAAGTGCAAAAATGCTTGAACTAATGTCTATGTGTCTATTCAACAGTGATAGAGACTATGGCTGGAATCTTCTTAGGGGTTATGCCAGTGTAAGTACTTTTTCAGATGTTGTGGCAGGAGGTTTCCTGTACTTCCTTTTGCAGTGGTTTTACCCAGCTGTACAATGGTAGCCAGATTGTGCTCAGCACAGGTCCAACCTGACTCAAATAGTTTCAGATAGGCTGCAGGGCTGATGGGGTGTGTGCTGGGAAATCTCCCTCTTGTTGATCCCCTGCAGGGGTGATGGGGCATATGCTGGGAAATCTCCCTCTTGTTGATCCCTGGCTGGCCACCTTCAATCTCCTAGACGTCCATGGATGTATACACAAGTAAGCAAGTGAAATGTTATTCCCCACCAACTCTAAATAGGATCTCACTTCAATAGTTAGAACAATCCAGGGTTTTTCCTGCCCATCTCATCTGTCTCTTCTTTGCCTAACCTGTTCCTTTCAGAGATAACTTCATTTCTGCCTTCTTCAGTCTTCTCTCTCTCCCAAATATGTAGCTGCTAGCATCTCCAAGCTTATTTTTCTATCTCTAAATGGAGTTTCCACAATATAATTTATTTTCCTTTTTCTCTAAATGGCCCCTTGCTGCTTAATCAAGCACGATATTTCCATGTCTCTCTCTCTCTCTCCTCTCATACAACTCAGCTCTAGAAATATTAAGAGGCACCTGCCAGTTTGTGGTCTCTCTCAGTATGATGGACTTTACTGATAGTAGATTACAGAGCTAGACCTCTGAGACTGGTCTAAAAGCCCAGATAAGTGTGTAGTGGTTTGAGTGTTGGGCTTCAACCCTGGAGACCAGGAATCAATTCCCTGTGGAGCCATGGAAACCCACTAAGTGACCTTGAGCATGTCAGACACACCCAGCCTCCAGAAAACCTCATGATAGGATTTACTTAGGATTACCATAAATTGGAAATGACTTGAAGGCACACAACAACAACAAGGCTCACATAGGGTGAGAGTTCTACAAATAATTGGTCCCATAGTGTTTGCGGCTTTAAAGGTTAAAAGCAGCACTTTTTGAACTTGGAAGAAATGAACAACCATTTTACGTGCCTCAGTCTTGATACAATATGTTTCAAATACAAGCGTATTTGTAAGTACTATAACTGCTACATTCTGTGTGCAAGTTTCCAATTAGTCCTGAGAAGATAGCCCCATGTAGAGTGTACTGCAGTAGTTTGGTTAGATGTGGCCAAACAGCCCACAGTACACTCTGAAATTATCCGGATTAAACATGTACTTGTTTGCCATTATACATCTTAAAACTGCCTGTACATACCTATTTAGAACTTACATAACTTCTTGGGATGTAAGTTTTAAAAAAAGACAGAGGGCAGCATGTCATCTCTGTTTGGAAGATACTTCATTCCCAGTCCTTAAATGGTTTCTCCCAAAAGTTTAATGTACATCAGGATTGTGTGACCCTGCATAGTCATTAGTGGGGGATCATGACACTTGCAGTCCAACAACATCTGAAAACCCACATGTTTTCCATTCCTAATGTAGATTTTTGAAAGGATCAGAATCAGATCAAACACTGAGGCACCATAGAGAATTAGAAGCCCATTGGCACCACCCTCCATTTTTATTTCTCTAGCAAGGATAAGTTATATAATATCTCCTGGAGCCATTCTGAATAGATGGTCCAGAAGGATTTGTTTGAGAGTGATGAAAGTTGCAAACAAGTCCAAAAGAAATAACAGGTTGCACTTCCCATAGCCAGTTCCCTGGGTAAAAGTAATCCACCAGGACACTCAAGGCTGATTCTGCTGACAAATGAAGAGGAAAACCAAATGCAAGAGGATCTAAATTGTCATTGTCATCTAAGACTGCCTGGAACTAAAAAGATACCATTAGAAGGCCAAGCAATGGGTTCGTTAATCACTTCCTTTGATAGTCTATGGCACTGCATTATTTCAGATGTTCCTCTGCATGGGAAGCTTCTCGAAGTCTTTTGTAGTAAGAAAGAGTCAGAGGCCATTTCTGCACTAGACTGTCACAGTGCTATTATTCCACTTTCAACATCCTATGGAATCCTGGAGTTTGCAGTTTAGGGAGGGTGTAGAAAGTGGAATAATAGCACTGTAACAGTCTGGTGCAGAAATGGCCAGAGAGAACCAGCCCTTGTCTCAGTGTGCATTGATAGATAATAGATTATGCAACTCAGAAATTTATTAAAGTCTCCACCTTGGTACCAAGATTAATTGCAAAAGTGATCTGCTCTCTTCTTTTTTACTTGCTGCTTCTCTTCATCTTCCATCTGTTTTTACCACCTAGCTTGATGAAGAATTCTGAAAAAATCAAAGGCTTGCGCACTTTTGCTATTATTTGGTTGATCCTAAAAAAAAAGTATTCTCCAAATGTGAATTTTGTTTTATTCCCCTCTTTTGTTTGTGCTTTTATTGCTTTGTTTTGTTCCTTTTCCATTTTTTAATGTGAACTATTTTGAGTGGTCATGCTTGCTGAGAGCACGTTGAAGTAACAAAAATGTACTTTTCCAAACTCTCTTTGAGTGTAATATAAAAATTACTTACATATACGGTATACAAGCCAAGCAGGGGTATAGCCACTGGGAAGGGGAAATGAGGGCATTGTCCTCCCAAATAAGAATTCTGCCCCCACTGAAATTTTCTTCAGTCCCCAGATTTCTAGGATTAAAGAGATTAAGACAGTGGAGATCATTCACACCCAGAACTCTTACGTTGTTTGCATTCCCTTGGTAACTTTTAGTTTTTACTTTTACTTGGATGCCTACACCATATTTCTAAAAGCTCATCTGAAATTTTAAATTATTTCAATGCTAGAAAATTGGAGACTGAAGGAAAATTTCATTGGGGGGCAGCACTGTCATGGAGAGGCAATGGCCTCATCTCACTTCCAGCAGTATCCCTAAAACTTAGTAACTTACAATTAAAGATTGGAATGCTTTGACTCAGAGCAAGAAAAAGGGTTTTGGATCAGTTATAGTTAATGGCCTGATATTTCAGATTTTCTTGTGTGTCTTCACGTCATTTCTGATTTATGGTGACCCTACTATGGGATTTTCTTGCCAAGATTTGTACTGAGGCAAGATTTGTCATTGCCTTCCTCTGAGGCTGAGAGAGTGTGGCTTACCCAAGGTCACCAGTGCGTTTTCATGGCCAAATGGGGATTTGAATCCTGATTTCCCAGTCCTAGTCTAACACTCACACAACTACACCATGTGAGCTCTTTACAAGTGGCTTTAAACCAAACCAAAAGTGTATTGGTTACAGTTCAGATTTTACAAGGTTTCAGCTGGTATGTAGATTTCCTCTTGGTATAATGAATCAATCTGGGGGCAAACCAATGAAATCCAGAAGTGTCCAGCATATTCAGAAAAACACAAGTTGAAAACAATCATTATCCAGGACTGCACTATATGTCTCATCTATGTACATGGCTATTTTCACCAGAAAGCTTAGCCTTGAGATACTATAATCAACATTATATCTCATATCTTTTAGTATCTAGCCTGGCGGAAAAAGGATTTGGGTCATTATTGTTCAGACTTTTGTTTTGGGAAAAAGCACAGTGCAAAAGTGCAAAAATGAAGACTCATCTTTGTCGGTTATCTGAAAAACAAAACAGAACAAAACCCAAGAGGTATAGTGACTGATGAAAACATTCTGCATGATAAGGGATTTTGAAATGGGAATAGATTAGATATCTAATGTTATTATGGTCTCAAGCCTCATTATAATCGGAAGCTTCCTGACCAATTGAATCGAAAATAAATCAATGGAAGCATGAAATATAAAGCAGTCACTATGTTAGAATTTCATAGGCAAGTTACTTTGCAGAAAATGATACCATGTGAGGATACTCCTGCAAATTCTTCCAAAATTAGAATAGTTTCTATGTCAAAAAGCAGATCTCTGACAATGCAACTACAGTACTGCAGTAATGAATAGGCCATTATGCAGTGAAATTTTAAAAACAGATATTGATTTTCAATATAGTCTTACTTTGGAAAAATAATTTCTCTAAAGCTGTAACTGGAAATGAGGAATTAACAGATTCTCATGTATGCTATCGTAATATGCTACTTAGTCACAGATTTTAATATTGCATGGAAACCTTTAAAATTGTATCTGAGTATTGGTTTATGAAAAACATACATATCAATGTGTATCATTTACTTTGGTCTACAACCAAGTCTCATCCATCAGTATAAAAGTAGTATCACTACTTCATCTGTAATTTTAGTAGTAACCTGGGAATATGGCCCATTGAACTCAGTGGAACTTATTTTTGTGTAGTAAAAGAAACAATAACCTGAACCAATAGTTTTTTTTCTTTTTTCTACAAATGTATATCCTAAAATCTATATCACAATATAGTCACGGCAGCTCACTAGTTATAAAAATGCAATTAAATAAAACAACATACAAATCACAGCAATAACACAGCAGTCAATTAAAAATGCACCAACAGTGTGATTCTATATATAAGTCCCACTGTGTCCAATAATTGGACTGCAGCCTAAGAGAACTGACTTTAAAAAAAAAATCTACTGAAACATATTTGTCTGCTTACTTTACCCAAAACTGGGCAAGAAAGGGACCAGACTTGTTTGTTCAGAGGCCATTCCACACTCCAAATACCATTAAAAAGCCTTCATCCCTTATATCTACCCTCCATGTATATACTAGAGAGAAAGATGGAAAACAGATGTAAAAAACACTGTTCCTGGGTTCCATTCTGTGTAACCTATCCCAGCCTGATGTCCTCCAGATGTTTTGGACTACAACTCCCCTCATACTTTGCTATGCCTTAATTGGCCATACTGTCTGGAACTGATGGGAGTTGGAAGTCTAAAAATCTGGAGGGGACTGGGTTGAAGAAGATGAGAGAGCTTTAAAGAACAAAGGCAGTGCCTTTAATTAAGCCCAGGAATAAACTGGCATCCAGTGAACTTGACAAAGAATTGGTGTGCTTTGAGCTTATTTGCTGGTTTGCCCCTTCCCAAATTGGCAGTTGCATTTGGAACCAAATGAAGTTTCTAGACCTTCCTTGAGGGCAGCTGTGTTCTTCATAAAATACTCATTAAAAAGCACAATTAATAAACAATAAACTTAAAACATTAATATTAACACAAAAATAAAACAGATTTGCAGACAGAAGGGATTTACCAAAGAAAGGTGACTCTACATGACTTCTTGGAATCTTCTGCATTGAAGCTCACTCCAGCCATTTCTGCACTAGCCTGTTAAAAGTGCTGTTATTCCACTTTCAACATCCTATGGAATCCTGGGGTTTGCAGTTTAGGGGGAGGCCTCAAAGCCTCCACTCAAGAAGACCCTCAAATTCATTGTATAGCATTTTCAAAGAGGTGGAGTGCCATCAGCCATGGCCAGTGGCCAGAGATTATAGGAGATATAAGCCAAACCCATTTGGATAACACTAGATTGTCTACGCCTGCTCAATCTCATTGGCTAAGAATACACTTAGAAGAACTTTTAGCTGTTGTGATTGTTGGTGTTGTGTGCCTTCAAGTTATTTCTGACTTATGGTGATCTAAGGCAAGCCTATCATGGGGTTTTCTGGGGCTGAGAGCATGTGGTGTGGCCAACATCACCCAATGGCTGAGTGGGAAGTCAAACCCTGGTCTCTAGGTTCATAGTCCAGTGCTCAAACCACTATACCATGCTGGCTCAAAGAATTTTAGCTATTCACAAATATTAATGTGGCTCTACTCTAATGAGTTGTAGCAGTCTGTTGTGATTGTGAGAGAAGAACATATTGTGTCTATGGTGTGCAGTGTGTGAAATTATGCATATGCCAAGGTGGCAGTAGGTGCAGAAGCTTAATCAGAGGACTCTGCAAATGGATGATTTGGCTATGTAGATAATCAAATGTATACCTATAACTAAATTTTATTATAATCTGGTATGCATTATGGGGAATGATGCTTTGGTAGGGTGCCCAGATACAAAAACAGACAGGGCTCTTGTACTTTTTACAGTTGTGTGAAAGAAGGAATTTCAGCAGGGGTGGCTTTTCAAGCCTTCACACATTCCAAAAATGCCACAGAGACCACCTTTCAAAGGAGAAAAAACCTGGATAAACACTGTGCCCCTGCAACTTCTCACCGCTCAGAGAAACGATAACAATGTATTTGTTGTTGACTAAAGCCTCCTCGCCTAAGAAAACCCAATGAAAGTTCCAAGTCGACAGGCAACTTGAAGGCACATATACACACAAAGCCCCCTTCAGAAATTTAATTTCCCGGTGTTCCAAGAATGCAAGGAGGAGGTGGCACAGCCAGATCTACTGGCCCTGACTTCAGTGTTTCCTCCACCTCTGGCCATAGATCAGAGCTTAGAAAAGTGATTTTTTTTATCATAGCTCCCAGGATCCCCAGTCAGCATGGCTAGGGCATGTTGGAAGTTGTACTATGAAATATTACTTTTCCAGAACTTGCTTGAAATTGATCACGCCAGCTAAACATTTTAAAGCTTCTCTGCATTACTAGGAACCTTACTTTCTGAGTTCTCAGTTGCCTGAAGGAAACTATATGCTTTCAGCCTTATGTGAATTGTTTCCTTCTTCACATTTTTCATCCAGACGTATAAAGATCTTGGGAATGGAGTATACAGGGACAGTGTGTGTATTTTTGGCTTCCCACCCCTTATTTTATTCTTGGAATGTATGGAAGGAAACTAATTTTTAAAGCACAGTTAAGTCAAGGATTGTGGTTTCTATGTCTCCTATATGAAAGATTTTTGTATTGGACCTCGGTAACCTTAGTGACACTGTACTATTTGTTTTTGGATTAGTGTTCAGGTGCACAGTGTTGAAATGTATCCCTAACCTTGATCAAAACAATGAGCACCTCCTGCTGAGCAGCACTTGTTGGCTGCTGTTGCTTTGGAGAGGATCAGAAATAATGATTGGGCAAATGTGGTTATACCTTTTCAAATATCCAAAGAAAGAGAATTTGATACAGAGCTTTGCTGATGTGTTGATCCCAGAGAAGGCCAGAAACAAAGCAGGTAAAGGGATACCTACCTATAGTGTTGACAGCAATTAAGGGTATTATCTTACTTCCTTTGTGTACACTCAAAATCCAGCAAACACAGGCAAGTCAAACCAGAAGGATACTTCCGATATCCTTATTTGTAAAGCAGCTTCTCTAATATTTTAAAAAGTTGATTGCACCAATAGGTTTCAGGATTTCTGTTAGTAAATTAGCCATGAAACATGGGCAAACCAGGATACTTTCCATCCATCCATCCATCCATCCATCCACACACACACACACACACGTACATTATTTTGTGGTGTTATGTGAAACAATGTTTTTGATGATGATATCATCTTGGTAGTCTCAAGCAATTTCAAATTCTAAGTGGCTGCCAACTTAGTGTGGCAGCTGAGCAAACAAACTGGGAAATACCATACATAATATATTATTGTGTCTCTTTGTATTTCAGGTGTGTTCTTGCAAATATAAACCACAGAGCAATTTTTTAATAAATGACCATCTGCATTCCTGTCTTACATTCAATTTCCCCATCTCTCCTTGCCACAAGCAATGTGCTTTTTATTTCTTCCTGTCTCCATACTTAGTTTGGAGATCAAGCTGTTAACTGTATGTTGGTATTATTTAGAAAGAATCAATAAAATCGGAAGGTACTTGTGGCACAATCCTATGCATATCTTACTCCCTGTTAGAACCTGGAAAAGCTGTATTTTGGACTACAGCTCCCAGAATCCTTGTACTGGGAAATTTTGGAAACTGTAGCCCAAAATTAAAATTTCCAAGCTCTGCTTCCTGGTAAATGTGTGTACAATCACAGCCCATAGGCAGCACATGAGCTTCCTTGGGAAGAATGTTCCTTAAGAGAGATTCTGCTACTAAGAAGGCTCTTTCCCCAATTATCAACCCACTACATCCCAGATGGTGAACTAAGACGCTAGAGGAACACAGAGAACAATATTTAATATTCAATAAGGTAGAGTTAAGTATACGTGGATACATCATGTTCCCCCACAAAATACTTGTATACTCTGATGTACTCTTGTGCTTCTAAATTTTTGTCGCCGCTGCTGCAGTTGTTGTTGCTTTGCTCTCATTTATTACTCCAGCCCCCCAAATGGCTTCTTCTGTAACTTCATGTGCACTAAACACTTCTCGCTAAACTTTCGTGACTTTTTACATTCCAGAGAATACTCTATATCAAGCATGCACACACACATCCTTCTCTTAAGAATTAACTCCTGCTAAAGGAATATCTGTTCCAAAGCAGTTATTCTGGGCCTATTAACATATAATGTACCCATCAGAGTGGTTTCTACATATAGAATGGTTTTTCAGCTTTTGTGAAATAGTTTGAAAACATGCAACTTTCACCAAATTTCCCTTAACTCAAGCTTCCCATAAATGAAGTCTCCTCATGCCATGCAAGTCATACCCATCAATCAGAATGGAATTTGTAATTATCTCATGGTGTTCATGAACTCCTTGTGCATCATGAACTACTTATGCAACCTTCCTGCTTCTCTAATTTGGGAAGTCAATGATATCAAATGGAATTTGTTTAGAACATATGGAAATTAACGGCTGTAATTAAACAGCTTTCTTGACGGAACAAAAAAATAAGAGTGGGCAAATTATTGGTTTCAAGTAGAAGGGCAGATATGTGGGTAAGCACCTTTCCTCTTAGACAATACAGTCATCCCTCCACATTCACTAGGGTTAGGGGAACAGGACCTCCGTAAAAATGAAAAAACAAAATAACGTGAATAACTCTCATCCCTCCCAAGCCATATTTAACACACACAAAAAACATGATCACCATATTCAATCCACCATGGATTCCTCTGAGGAATCAGAGTTCCTTCATAAGGCAGAAATGGGTGGCTGGTGGGGATTACTGCTGCCTCCACAGCTGCCCCATATCATTTTTAATAGGGCCTGTATGCCTCATTCGCCCTTTCTCTGTCTCACAAGGCTGGAAGTCCCTATTAGAAATGGCAAAGAGAGGCAGCAGGGGTGACAACAAATAATCCATGAATGATCAAATCCACAAAAGTGAAATGTGCAAATGTGAAGGGATGACGGTACTGAGAGATTTGGAGCTTGAACAAGCATGTATGTGTTTTTACAAGGCAGGATTTGTGCACAAGCTGAGGTAATTATATTTTGGTTTCCTAAAATAGGAGAGGAACACTAAATAAATAACAAATTACCTCAGAGTAACACACATTTTTGTTACTGTGATGTGGGTTTTTAGATTTGACATTGTAGGGCCTCAGTCTGTCTTAGGCCATTTCCGCACCAGCCTGTTATAGCGCGATGATTCCACTTTCAACCTCCTCTGGAATCCTGGGGTTTCCCCTCCCGAAACTGCAAACCCCAGGATTCCAGAGGAGGTTGAAAGTGGAATCATCGCGCTATAACAGGCTGGTGCGGAAATGGCCAGAATCAGTTCTGGGACAGATAATACACCCTGCCTTCTCAGTGCACCTACCCTTCCATACTGAGGAAAGAAGGCGGAATATAGCACACTGTTCTATAACTCCAGGATGTAACCTAGTAAGGGCGACACACCTCCTCCACATCCCCTTCGCCTTTATTTAGCTCATTTCCTTCCCACACTCCCCTCCCCTAAGCCTTCCCCTACATCTCTCACAAGCACAGCATTCTCTCCACCGATTCTTCCCTCCGTCGTCTCGCTCCCACCAATCATACACGACTTCCCACCCACAAACCATCCCATCTTCCAACCATAATGTCCGTAGTGAAGAATGACGGGCATTTCAGCGTATAGACAAAAAAAGGCGGGACGGATTATATTAACTGGCACGCACGTTTCCGTAGTGAAAAGAGACGGGGAGGGTGGAATATATTGGCGACAGAGCGCGGAGAGGGCGGGGCCGAGAGGTAACTCCTGCCCCCGCCCGCGTCCGGCCTCTCCGCGCGCCTCGCAGTCGCTGGGCCAGGAGTCGGGGGCGGGGCCGTGGGCGGGGCCTGCTGCCGAGCGGCCCAGGCGGAGGAGGCGGGGCTGCTGAGGAAGAGAGTCGTTGGCGGCGGCGAGGAATAGCCGCGGTGGCCCGTGAGGAGGAGACGGAGGCGGGGGAGTGGCGGCCTCGCCATGGTTTTCCTCAAGCTGCGTGAGCAGGTGGGTCCCGTCAGAGCCGGTGGAGGCAGCGGCCGCGCCTCCGTCCGCGTCCCCTCAGACCCAACGCCCCCGAAGGACGGCCGTTTCCTTTTCTTTTTTGCGAGAGGGTGTCAGGCGGCGGCGGCGGCGGCGGCGTTGGTGGGAAAACGAAGCACTATGGCGGCACTGGGAACGGGGGTGGGTGGGTGGGGTTGTCGTGTCCCCGCCGCGCCGAATGGCTCCAGGCGGGGTGACAGGGAGCGAGGAGCACGGGCGGGAGGGCGCCTGTCTCTGGTGGCCGTGCCTGTGTGGGGGGCGGGGTGAGCGCGCCCGCTTGCCCGCCAAGGAGACGGCGAGGCGGGCGGCGCGCCGTTCCCGAGTTCCCCACCCCCTTCCTCTTTGCCTCTTCACCTCCTGGTGTCCCCAGGCTCCTCCTCGTCCTCCTTTCCCAGGTTACCCTGTGGCCCGGGCCTAACAGGTGGCAGCGTGTCGCTTCCCACCTTCTCCCTCTCTCCTCGTTCCCGGCGCTCTCGTGCGCTCTCGGCTGGCCGGATCCCGCGCACGCGCGCTGCCTCCCCGTGCGCTTCATTCTGCTGCTCGGCGTACCCACAGGCAGCGCTTGCACCTTTGCTAACGAGGTGTACAGGAACCCGGGCCCTTTGCGCCCTGCGGGATAACGGCCAAGGCGAATACCTATGCGATCCACAAAATATCAGAAGGCCCTGGCGGGTCGTGCCTCAAAGGTCCAGCAAAATCCGTCCAGCTCCCTGTTTTCCTGCTGGCTCAGTCTGAGAATTTCAGCAATAAATGCTGTAAAAATATTGCAGGTGTGCTGTGGGGGGTTTACAAAATTGTGTTCTTTTGATCAGAGGCGTCCGAGCACTGAGAGCCCTTTTGTATGCACCATTTGGCTTGATGTAGTCTTGTCTTTTACCCTACATGTATCTAAAGAGTTCAAATTACACACTGGCACGCATCTGCCTTTCAGCTTGATACATTAAAAATAAATCTCATCGTCCTCTCTGACACTTGTGCCTGGAACTCTTTCATATACTTGTCCATTTTAATGCGACGCTACTGTGGAGAGTTGGCTTTAGATTTTCTTTACATTTTCATCAGGCGTATCTCCTGCTCTTGAAAAATTTCAAGTTGTAAATCTCTGTGTCGTCTTATCTCCGTCATGACCTAAGAGAAATCTTGCAGAAATTTAGGTATTGAGACAGTGTGAGTTTCATGAGTAAGCAAGTATTTCAACCTTAATATCAGTGGTGCTAAACCTACACCTCCACATTAGTACACTATAGTATTTATATTATATCTGTCTTTTCTCCCAGGCAGCTCTCAACATGATTAAAAACAGATAAAGGTAAAAACATAATAGACACAGGTAAAAACATAATAAAAAATAGCAGAGGCATCATACTAGATCTCTTGATTATATGTGTTCTTATACCATTATCCATATCAGCTTTTCTAGCTTCCATTTGCAGAACAATGCTAATTTCCTTGGCTGAAAGAGAGAGGTCCAATTTGTTTACGTATTTTGCTTGTCTCTTTCCCTCCTCCCTGATAAATTATTCATATAGCTTTTGCAAAACAAAAAACCTATCTCACTCTTTGCAAATGGGAAATGCTTTTCACTTGTTTTTCTTTCTGTCAGTGTATGCATTCAGAATCTTACCTAGTCCATTTATCAGAGATCTTTAGTTTTTTATAACCATACATTTATTGCATGTCTCACCACCTCCTTTCTCTGGCCTTGACATGTTTAATGTTGCCTTGCTTATTCAAAGTTGTTACAGTCTTTTAGTCTCACTGATATCCTTCTCCTTTATATGTATGTTCTGTGTACCAGGGCCTTTGCTATCATTGTTTTGCTCATTTATGATTATTGTACCTAGTACTGTCCTTAATCTGCTTCATAACAGGTTTTTTGACTTGTGCTTAGCAAAGTTTTCCCATTGCTGTACATTCCTTACTCAGAGACATGAGAAGTATTTCAAAGAGGGGAAAAAACCTCATTCTACACTATTTATAGCTTCCCATTCTTATGTTCTGCTCCTGCTAGTTAATCAACTGTTTTATATTTTTTCAGTAATTAAAAATATGTAAAGCTTTTGTCATATTGTGGCAAGATGGTGGTAATTTCTAGGCCCTATTTTGAGGATGAGAAAGGATACACAAAACAATCCATTATAGACTCTTGGTTAAAAGTATATAATGAGTATGCAATATTGCATATATTTCCCTGCACAGTAATTATAGCAAACGTATTATAGGCATTCTCTGTACACTATGGAAATATATGTCTATGAGAACACGATCAAATTTTAAAGAACTTCTAAGTTGAATAAATGTTACCCAAACTTGCATTAAAATAAAGGGTACATGGAAGTGAAGGCATTTCAATAAAAGGGATTTTCAAATGACTGATATCAAGTGAGTATCAAAGATTGTTAACAGTTTAATGCTGTAGTGCAGAATATTTTTAGGAAAGCTTGTGTACTGAACCATATTCCCCAAAAGAATCTGGTAATAAGTTGTGTTAACTAATTTTTATTTTATTAAATAAAATACATGTGGTATCAGAATTTCTGCCCTGATGGAAGACAGTGTGATTTGTTATTTTAGTGTACTCATTAGCAGGTTGTGGATCAAACTATGGCAATCAAACATCTTAGCACTTCATGTAAGTTTCCTAGTGCTTTTAACACTGTCTCCCCAAAATGCGATTATTTTTATTTTGAATCCAAGGGACTATAGGTCAGTTCATTAGTCCTACTCCAGTGGTGGTTGTAGACATCAGTGAAGTATAGTCAGAATTCACAAAACTGAGAAGTAAATTACAACATACAAACAAGAGAACATTCCCCTAGCATCTGTTATTTGTTCATGGCAGTGCTGCTAACCCTAGACGCAAAAACTAACAGGAATATGCTGTTACTACCTGATTGCTAATTATATAATTCTAGTGCTGCTAACCCACCAGTCAAAGTGGTAGTGGCATTCTAATGGAAAGAGGCAAATGCATGTTCAAGTAATAGGTGGTTTGAGCATTGGACTACAACCCTGGAGATGAGGGTTTGGTTCCTGCTCATCCATGGAAATCCACAGACACTCAGCCCCAGAAAACTGTGGGATAGGTTTGCCTTGGGGTTGCCATAAGTCGGAACAACTTGAAGGCACCCAACAATAACATACCTATCCAGTGCTTACATGTATTACAGTTTATACCATTACACAACAACAACAGCAGAAATATGCCACCATAGTTTTGCTCGTACCATTTCCAGATAAGTCAGAGCCCTTCAGGCACCAAAGTGTTGAATACTGTGACATGCCTAGCAACTGATATGCTCCAGGGATCTGTGCAGTCAGCAGTCCAGATTGCTTTTGCTTGTGCTGCTTGCAACTATGTGAGGAAAAGGGTATTTTTGTTAAGAGAGGGAAAAGATGGTGCTTGTGAAAGTTTCATGGGAAGCCACAGTAAACTCCCACAATAACAAACCATGCTTGCTTACTGGGGTAGTACATGGTGATGAGAAACTGTTCATGTGTATTTGAGTCCTGCTACAGAATCCCTGAAGTTGAACAATTCTGTTTGGGTGGGAGCTTTCCAAGTTGGAAGAAAAAGAATGACAGCAGGCAGAACTAAAGCCTGCGACCAAACAGTAATCTGCCAGCCCATACATTAGTAGTGTGGTGGTGGTGGTGGTGTTGTGGTGATGTGCCTTCAACTTGTTTGTGACTTGTGACTTATGGCAACCTTATCATGGGGTTTTCTAGGGCTGAGAGTATATGATGTGCCCAAAGTCACACAGTGGGTTTCCACAGCTGTACAGGGAATCAGTTAGTCTCCAGGGTCATAGTCCAATGCCCAAACCACTACACCATGCTGGCTCTCATTTAGCTTTATATAGCTGAAATAAATAGCCACTATAAGAGGCCATTCTTCTGAGATGCATCCCAGGTTTTGTATATAGGATATCCCATGTGAAAAATTGGTAGAGTGTGACATTGGTAGAGTGTGACATTGGAGAAGCCATGTGGCTTCTGAATGTAGTAGCAAGTGATGGAAGGGAGAAGAGGAATCTCAGTTTGTTGAGTCCCACTAACATAGTGAGAGCTTTTATTGAACAGCCTCAGTGATTGAATTTTGAAAGAAAAACGTAAGATTGTTAGATTTTTTCTTCTAACTGGATTCTTGTGCCATTGGAAGCTGATTGATAACAGTGGAAATGATGGATGTTTTCTTCATGCTGGATTTGTCTTCATCTAGCTTTCAGAGACTGTGTGTGTATATGAGCCTTCAAGTTGCCTTATGACAACCCCGTTCATTTCACAGAGTTTTCTTAGGCCAGGAATACTCAGCAGTGATTTTGCCAGTTCCCTCCTCTGAAATATAGCCTACAGCATCTGGTATTCATTGGCAGTCTCCCATCCAAGTACTAACCAGAGCTGACCCTGCTTAGCTTCTGAGATCGCATGGGATCTGATGACCACTAGATAGTAAAAAGTGCGGTAGAGTCTCCTTCTTTGAGGAGAGGCTGGATGGACATCTGTTGGAAATGCTGTGATGAGTGTTCCTGCATGGCAGGAGGTTGGACTGGATGGCCCCTGGAGTCTCTTCTAATTCAGTGATTCTATAAGCATGTGGCAATCCTACAGAGGAATGGCTGGATATATATTGCCCATTATTGTTGCTGTTATTCCTAGAAGCCTTGAAATAGGAAGGGGACCATGATTGACAATTATTTGGAAAGAGCTTAAATGTAGAGGTAGTGATGAATTGCTGTTGTTGTTGTGTTCCTTCAAGTGATTTCTGACTTATTCTGACCCTTAGGCAAATCTGTCATTGGGTTTTCTGGAACTGAGAGTGTGTGACATGCCCAAGGTCACCCAGTGGGTTTCCATGGCTGAGTGGGGAATTGAACGGTGGTCTCCAAGGTTGTAGTCCAGTGATCAAACCACTACACTGCTGGCTGTCAGTGATGAATACTGTTCAACAATTGCATCACACAGTGCCTCTGGGCCAGTGCTTCGTAGGTGGTAATGTACAACTGATTGAGAGAAAGTTGTGTTACCTCGTTCCCATACCTCATTCACCCTCCCTCATAGGTGGCATTTCTGTTGTCCATACTAGAAGATTTACCTGTTGAAAGAAAGACTGTCACTGTTGGGAAAATAATTACCAGTGTCATGTAAGGAATTACAGTAGAATTCTACTTGCAGTTTGCTTCATATGCTCAGTCTTTCAGTCTCTAAGACTTAGATGTTGAACCCTGGAATAACAATATTTGGAGTGATGTGCTAGGCTTTCATTGTGACAGCTGACCTGCATGAGTTGAGTAATGTGCATGAAAACTCTCTTTTCTTAACAGTAAGAGCAATATAGAATAGAGTGTCTGGCAATAAACATTTCCAACTGCAAAGGACATGCTTACTGTGTGTCTCCTGTATGGAAGACATGGCTATTACTTGTGAAGTGAAGAAAGATAGGTTAGTGAGCATCTGTTTTCAGTAGATTGAGGAGAAGAGATGAGGGCATTTGCAGGATTCATACTTTAAGGCATGGTATTTCCTCTTACCTTAATGCTGCAGAGCCTGGGAGCAGAGATGGAAGTTACTGTTTGGTGTTTGCATTTGAGGTCTTGGCAATGCTTGCAGGGGTTCTGAGTAGAGAAGTACAGTGCTCCCTCTTCTGGCGTAACATATCCACTCACAAATGCAAGGTCTTGTGAAGCACCACTCCATTTATAGTTAGTGGACGCAAATGGGTGCGTACCCACATGTTGCATCCATTGACTACAGTGGGACATGCCACTTGAGGTTTTTGTTTTACATGGGGGTTGCTGGAACAGAAACCCCATATATACAGTGGGCACATTTATTAATGGAATGTTTTCTTATCTACCAAGTCCATGCTGGCTTTGTAAAGTGTCTCTTATTTTGCCAAATGTACTTTCATTACCAGAGTTCCCACTTTAGTATTTTAAGTGGGTACAAAATGAGATACAGGTCTTGTGCCTTCTTACGTGGATTCTTTAGCAGGGGTGTATGTGATGTTATTTGACTATATAACTGTTTGGAGTCTTGTCATTCATGGAGTAAATATGGAGTAGAAGGAGTTGGCCATAGTATATTGGACTCTCAGATGAGTTAAGGAAAATATTTTAATGTATGCTTTCCATATTGGAGCTAAGTCCTTGTCCTCACCCAGTAAGCATATGCTGTCTGTTTTTGACCTTGCCTCACTAGTGAGATAATCCTGTGCTAGTGTAACCTTGGGAATATTCTGGTATAGAAAGAAGATCTTCTACTACGAGGACCCTTTATCTTTATCTTCTTTCTCAACTGGCATTACTGGATTAATATTATTGTGGTGTTAGAATTCGACCATACACTTGCCCACACTTTACACTTGTCCACACTTTCCCACCCCCTTTCCCACTAAAAGTAAAATGAGTGTAAGGTACTATATTTTCAGATCAATACTTTTAGTTGCTATGTCTCCAGTTTAATTTGTTTTGAGTATTGTAAATGTGGTATTTTCAGGGCTCTTTTATGAAAGGGCTGCTTTATGAAAAAAAAGGCATGAAGTTTTCATGTATTTGAATATTGTATGTCATTTTAGACATTTAATTCATTTTTGGCCTCTACATAGAATAGCTTTTTATATAGTCAAAAGCATATAACGTACTTGACATTGCTGCTGCTCCTCTGAAATAAATAAAAAAAAAAACCTCACGTGGGACATACTTTCACATTCAAAATAGAGGTCTCCCAGTTTGATTAGCCGAGAACTCTCTGAAATGAGCAGTCATCTTAGTAACCATTAGGAAAATGCAGGGATGCTCACTACAGTGGCGGCCTTTTGTGTATCGTATTAGACACATCTAATGAAGCATTTCTGTGTGATCTGTAAATCAAACTCAAGTCCTTGTTAGAAACTGATTTTATTATCTGACTGCATCTTGTGATGTGGCAGATACATGGTAGTGTTTATGAAGAGACATTTGTTTTAATGTGACTGAAGAAAAAGTGCGGGTGATATGGTGTTCAATTTAAAGTGACTGCGCAAACCCATTGCTTAGGCTTTGTTATGTTTTATCTCACATACTGTGGCCTGGTTCAGGTTAATTCTCCTTCCCCTTTCATATTAAGCTCAAAAGTGAATTGATTTGTTGAATCAAATTCCCATGACAACCAGATGGGAAAACTGTGATTTAACCACTGTCTGCGAACTAGAATTTCAAGCCATAGTTTGAAAACCAGGAAATGTTTAACCAATTCCCTGGACTAAACACGATGAAATAATAATTTAAATACTACCTCTCCTCTTATTCACATGAAAGGAGAAATAAAAGATGGTTACTGCCCATTCATATGCCCAATAGACTCATGTTTTGAACAGGAAATATATTACCTCTGAACTGCTTCCTGAAACTTAGCTGATAGTGACTGACAACTTCCTGTGTAAACTTTATTCTTTCTTTATCTAGTTTGTTTGCACATTTTTATTTGTCCTACATGTGGGCAGTTGTTTCTTGTTGATATTTCAAAATACAGAAGCAGTGTATGCAAAAAGTATAAAATTCAAGGGGCAGAGAATTTCTCTTTTGATTGCCTTGCTATATTGTTGTGATTCTTGGTTCTGTTTCCCTTCCTAAAGTCTCTTTGCAATAGAGGTGTCAAATTCAGATAGGTCCCAAGGCTTAATTCCTTATTCAGCAAATGCTTAGGAGGCGCACCTTCAAATTTGCAGGAATAATTTCAGTTCCACTTGAATTTAACACCAAACCATCAAATTCTGGTCAATTAGAAATTCCCCCTGCAAAAATCCAAATATGCCCATGGGTCTGGCAGCACTTCTGTTCTTTAAAAAATTATAGCATGAATATAACTAAAATAAGTTATGTTATACCAGAGTAGGCAGTATCAGCAGGTCCTGGGCCCAGTTTTCTTCCAAGTTTGTGAAAAAAGGAAACAAAGCAGAACTAAGGGTGACAAAAATTCAACCTCTGGTTTGAAAACCTGTTGGAAAGTACTAAAAGCCCCTAGAGCCTATTTAAAACAGATATAAATCATGCTTCCTGAAGTCTTCCATAGCCCTCAAGGCTTTTCTTTGTGTCTCTCAACTGTGACTTCCTCACCCTTGTTTTGCCAGAAAAGGGATGATTGTGAACTATGTAAGCAGTCCTGTGAGCTGCATGAGGTTCCAAGGCTGTGTGTCCACTCTGGTACATGCCCAAATCAAGTACTTAAGGAACTGTTGTACAAAATACTATAACTGTTTTGAAGGGCAGATAGCTGCTCCACTCCATAACAAAGTGGTACATCAATCTATGCAATAAGAAATGAACAGTCATGCAGTGCTCATTCCATACACCAACCCTTGCCAGGTATAGGTGCCTACAGCCAAAGAATTGACTAGTTCAGATCTTGTTGAAATGCCTTTCAAGGTGCCATTCTTTGATCTTTGTTGTTCCTTTAAGCTTTCTAGAGTTTCAATATTACAGGGACAGAATTCTCTTGTCAGGGTATAGACAGTGGTGAGAATCATGTAGCGCTTAAGATGTTCCTTCACTGCAACTTCCTGTATTCCTCACTGGTAGACTGTGGTGGGTAGGGCTGCTGAGACTTGCAGTCCAAAAACCAGTCCGGAGATGGGAGGAGCTGCATGATTCCTATCTTTAGTGTAAGCCCTGCAAAAGGTCTTAGCGTCCTCTTTTTTCTTTGCATTTTCTTCTTTGGAGTAGTACGTCTTCATCCACCGTTTGTCCTAATATGTAGCTTTCTCCCAGCCCTATTTTCTCATTGGTCCCTCCTTGTCTTTTTCAGCTCTGTTTCCACATCTGATACGGTTTCCTTGAGTGTCTGTATCACATTAGGTCCCTCTTTCTTCATAGCAGAGTGAATGCTACACCTTTTACTTAGAAATATGTCCAGATGAGTTCAATAAGGATTGTGCTTTTATGAAGTTCAATGAGGATTGTGTTTTTATAAAGAAAGAATTGGTGGAGAAGAAGGCTTGGAAAAAAGAGGGGGAGGAACTGAGTCAGAGAGGTGACTCTGAAGGCACTTTTACAGTGCTGAAGCAGGGAGGGTCTGTACGCTGGGTGGCTTTCCAAAGAGCGCGTTGAAAACAGTGATTCCTAGCTGTCTTCAAGGTCTCTTGTGCTCATGAAGGCAGGATCTTTTTGATAAGTAAGAGAAAGAGAACTACTAGAAAAGCACCTTTATAACTGGCTTCTTTCTCAGTCTCTAGCATTAGCTCTAAAACAATCCTAAGAATAGCAGTACTAGTGGATGTTTTTGCTGTAGTGTGGATTGTTGAATAACCAACTTTTTATTTATCACAAAATTAGGAATTTATCATAATTTCAGACTTCAGGTGATTTCTGTATTTCAGTATGTGAATAGCTGGCAAATTCTTTTTCAACTGAGGGTGAATAGATATAAGTAAGTCGGGTTGTTCAGTATGTAGATTGAAGAGACCTGTTCAGAAACTGTTACATGATCTGATGATCACATGATTGATCCATCATGGACTTAATCTATAGGGCTATGTATATCTTTCATAAAGGTTATAAAAATGGTGAATAATTAACAAATAACAAAAATTACAGGTACAGGGTGAGGCTGTAGCATGAATACTTCATTATGTGCTATTATGAAGTAATACATTCTTCATTCTCAGTTCGTATTGGTTGACCTTTTGATCATATACGTTTGCATAAAGATGTTATTTGTATGAAGGCAGTAGGTGGCAGGGAAAACAGACTCTGGAAGGATGAAGCCATCGTAGGAGAGTCAGGTTAGTCCAGGTCATACACATCTTTGCAGGAACAGTGGTACTCAGGAGTGGTGGTCCATGGACTGGTGGTAGTCTGTGGACTAGTGCCAGTCTGCAAAGTTTTTGGCTACCAGTGTGTGTTAAGTTTCCATGAAAGAAAGAAATAGACACAAATATGGTGCCAGTCCCTCACTCATTGAGATAAAAAACACACTGGTAATCCATATCACATTGCTTAAAAAGCCCTGGTCTAGAGAATTCTCTTAAAATGAGGTGAGGTGTAATAGCAGGGTCTCAGCCATTGTGAATTTAATTACAAGAGTCTAGCAGTCACAACAGGCAGAGCCAAAGGGATAAGACAATAACATATACAATTTAAAACCAGTCCAGAGGATAGAAAACCAAGTAAAACAAGGACTGATGACTGCATCTACCATTCTGAAGAATGGTCTGCAAGTTTCCCTCAACTACTGCTTGACCTCAGCATGCCAGATGGATAATTGTATGATGTCTTCCCTTTGCATATGAGGTATTCATTCCACCAAACAGGGGTTTGGTGCACTGCAGACCTCAGTATCAATCTGTTCTGGCTAAAGTGAGGGCTTGTTGTGCAGAGAATCTGTTTCATCTGCATCTGATCTTGACCGCCCAGTTCTTGAAGGAAGCCATTCTCTGGAGGTAGAGGCTCTTCTAGGTCTGAATTCTTTGAAAGCACCTCCTCATCGTGAGTTATGAAAGAAGACATTCATTCTTCATTCTCAACGTAGGCTGGTTGATCATGTGAAATGCCATGAGTCCATATAGTGAGAACCTAAAATTCTTCATGTTAAAACCATTATTTACATGCTCTTAGACACTGAAATTGTGTTTTCCTTTATTTCTCTGTTACGAAGACCTTTTAAAGCTTTTAGAGATACTCAGCTTTTAAAAATATAAAGAGTAAAGGTTCCTATAATACACAGGGAAACTAACAGTTCAGAAATCATGTCATCATCCATTTCATGCCATAGAAATCTTATTTCATCTGCTGCAAGATTCATGCCAAGAAATAATATCTAATTGATACCTTTGGATTAGACTAAAACCTGTCTAGTTTAGCATTCTATTCCAGCAATGGCCAGTCAGATGCTTATGGGAAGACTATAAGCAAGGCAGAAACAAATAATACTGTTCTATTCATATTCCTCAGTATCTGGCATTTAGAAGTTTATTGCCTGGAGTACATAACCATTGTGATTTGTCACCATTTATACCCTCTGAGAATTATCTAATACTCCTTTAAAATGGTACAAATTGGTGGTAGTGAATTTTAACTGTTTAACTGTGTAAATAAATAATTCATTACTCTGTCATGAGTTTTGCATCATTCTACTTTATTGGATGAGCCCAGGTTTTTTTTAATATGAAATGTTCTCCCTATCCACTTTGTCCCCACTATGTATTATTTTATACAAGTCTCATATTCTTCCTTGCCATTTTTCTCAGTTTAAAAGCTTCAGACATTGTAACCTTTCATCTGTCTCCTTGATCATTTTGATTGCTCTTTTCTCCACTCCTTTCAGTTCTACAATATTGTTTTTGAAGTGCAGGGGTAAGAATTATGTATAGCACTTGATAAATTTGTATAAACACAAATATCATATTTTGCAGCTTTATTTTTGTTTCCTTTTCTAATGATTCCCAACATAGAATTTGCTTCTTTCACAGTACCTACACAAAAGTTTAGCATTTTGATATGTAACATAATATAAAGATCCCTTTCATGGTCTGTCCAGGTCAGATCCTAGTAGCATACACATAGACCATTTCTGCACTAGAAGCTATTAGCATGTTATACTGTTATAATGGTGGCATTGCCATTTGCACAATGCCGTTGTGTTAGGGATTCTCTTTTCTGCACCTTTCCTCCTTAAGCGGATGGGTAGTGGTATTGCCACCGATATTCCTTCTGCATTACATCATCCTTGGCAGTGATTTTTTTAATTTGGTTTTTTTTTTTTTGGAAGCTGTACTAATGCAGCAATGCTGAAACAGCATGAATGCCGGTACGTTATTGCACTTTTGCCCTATACTTTTTAAAAATGTATTAAAAAAATAAAAAGCTCTCACTCAAAGGAGATATTTAAAATAAACGGATTGGTGATAGAAAGTTACAACGCCATGAGAGTTACTGAGGGAGGGATGAGCTGGGCATGCCCACAGCCTGCCCACTGCTAGATCCACTATAACAGGAAGCACTATCAAGCGCTATAATGGTACTACACTAAGACAGCTGGTGGGGTTGAAGTTATAGGAGGCTCTTAATGGATTTTTTCTGGAAATAAAATGTGGTGATTTGGTGATGCTGGGGAACAGGATAGCAGCTAGATAATGCTGTGCTGAAGCACAGCTCCTGGATTGGTAACAACCTGCTATAGCATTATAGCAACATCGTGTGGAAATGGCCATAATTTTTTTAGGATTTTCTTTCATTGTTTTACTGATTCAGTTTTATTTCCTGTCTGGAGATGTTCTTTTGGGATTTCTTAGTCCTCTTTTGTTTTTAACCACATCTTCTTCAAATTTAGTGCCTTTCTCAAGTTCAGCCACCTTGACTGCTCATCCTGAAGTCCAGGTCATTTATGAATAAATTAAGAAGCATTGGTTCCACTGTCCTTTGGGACTCAACTGTTATCATCCTTCCGTTTGTAAGAACTGTTTGTTGTTTCTCTTTGTTACCTATTCTGTAACTAGTTACCAGTCCACAAAATAATCTCCTTTCTTACCCTGTGACTGCTACTTTTGCTTAAAGGCTTCAGTGAGTGAGTATGTCAAAAGCCTTTTGGTTGTCCAAGAAAACAGGCCTACTGGATCAGTCCTTTCTGTAGCTCGTTAATGTTTTCAAAGGAACTCTTAAAATGTTAGGGAAACAGAACGGATCTTTGTAGGATCTGTTTTTATTCTTCAGCAATTTTTCCTTCTATATACTTGCTGATTTCCACCCATTTAGCCATAGTTAATCATTCTGGCCTGTAATTGTTAAAATCAAAAGTGACTGGTTTTCCATCGATTTTTCTGGTTTTCCTCTTTTACAGTGTATATTAATTTGTAGCAGCACTTTAGCTTTTGCGGTGTGGTCAACAACTCATCTCACAGATGACATTTAAGATCAACTCCCAGGTTCCCTGCCCTCTGGTTGGTTTCATAGTCAACCATTCTTGGGTATCTAGAAATTGTTTAGGGTATCCAGAAATTTCTTTTTTTTTTTTGGTGATCAGGACTTAACTTTTGTCCAGAATTAAGTGGAGTTAATGGAAATCATTCTGTACTAAATTAACTAAATGACTGCATCCTGTGGATGCTTCCCTGATTTCATTTTCCATCTGAAGAACATCCTGACCATTTTGTTGAGAGCAACCAGAGGCCTGGTGTTACACAAAGCAGTTCTATGAAAGAATCTTTTCCTTTTGAGGGTTCAGGTTTGAAATTAATAGATCACTTGTCCTGAGCACTAGTGAGTAATGTACCATTGCTTCTAAAACAGTGGTTTTTAACCCTTTGTGGGTTATACAACCATTTGAAAATCTAATGAAAACCACAGATCCGTTCCCCAGAAAATCCACATAAATACATATAAAAATTTCCATAAAGTTTAATTTATTGTATTGGAAATTGGTTTTGTTCACAATGATTCATCTAAGATGAACAAATCATAATGAACATGTGAGAAGGCTAATTTTTTATCTTAAAATTCACTGTGACTGGAAAAATTCAAAGTAACAGAAGGAAAAACAAATGAACTTATTTTTTTTTGTGCCCCTAGTTCATGTACTGTCTGCAGCACATTCATGACTCATAAGGTTAAGAACCCCTGCTCTAAAACATAGAGCAATCTCTGAATTTGAAATTACCTACAGCTTTTGCTTCTCTTTGGATTTTCTGTCATCAGATGCTCAGCTCAATCTTAACCAGAACCATAGCTTTGAGTTGCATGCATGAACTGCAGCAAACATTGAGTTAGTATGCTTTCATGCCCTCTTACTTATTTTTCTTTTTCTGCACACCAGAGGATTGGAGAGTAGAAACAACTAGCTTTAAACTGAGGACAGTTTCCCATGACATCCAAGTATAATGAAATTGTGGCTTGTTTATGGTTTCAGAACCATGGCATCATTCTGTCTGTTTTGCTCTCAGCAAACATAGTCTAACAAGACACAGTGCTGTGAGTTTGGAACATTACAAGGAACTTTGATGCTTTCAGACTCCATGGCTATGAAAGAGGATAGGAGAGAGAGGTTTAACCACAGCTAATTCATTTAGTCAGAAACTGTGATTACTCATTATATTCTGAATTTTGTGGGGTATTTTGTGATCACTCTTTATATAGACAGCCAGTGTAGTGTAGTGGTTTGAGCATTGGACTGTGATCCTGGGGACCAGGGTTTGATTCCCTGCTTGGCCATGGAAACCCATTGAGTGACCTTGTGTGTGTAACTATACTTTCAGCCCCAGAAAAATCCATGATAGGGTCATTTTAATGGTTGCTATAAGTCAGAAACAAAGGCAAAGAACATCAACAACAACTCTTTATATAACTGAAGAATTCAAGATAGTAGTGAAAGGTTTTAGCATCTGTTAATGTCTCTAAATTTTCTGTATAGTTAATTTTCATAAATCCATTCATAAATATCTTGCTATCTTAGGTGTCACTAAGACTTTCAGTTATCCATATAATTATCATTGCATTTTCAGTCTTTGCCACCTATATATTTGAAAAGGAAGTATGTAAGAGCTAGCTAAAGGTCTTGTATTTGCTTCAGACTAAGCTGATTAAATATTAATATAGCTTATATACTAAGTTGCATTTTTCACTTTTTATAGAATATTTTTTTCTGTCATCAGAAATGAGAATATCATTGGCAAGTACAGGAAAATAGCTAGGAAATTTGCATCTCTTGTCTAAACAGCTAGAAAAGTTAAGGAATTTTGTGAAAGCAAACACCGCTGTAAAGGTAGAGTGGTTAGGTGTGCCTTGATGATGTTACAAGTGATCAGATTTATGAGCATCTTCAGGCTGATGAATCCATTTGATGGTTTTTTTTACTATATTATTCGTTTATATTATGTTTACGTTATGTCTATGTTAATCTATATATCTTGCTAGTTCAAATTTGTATGTATATATGGGCAATTCTTGGATTTTTTTATATGCTAGTTTGGCAACGACATGACTAATCAAACTATAAAGTTATGAACTACGTGAACACAGTGAAAATAATACCAGAGTCATATAATGAGTTCTTCTGTTTGGTAACAGTTTGATCTGTTTGTGATTAAAGTAAAGATTTCAATAATTCAGAACATATCTGGAACAGGTCTATTGAGTATTCAGTACAATTCACAATACAGTAGGAATTTACAGTGTGGAACGGAACAAGTTAATGAATATAAATTGATGCATATAATTGTAAGCTGTAGAGATGAAGCACACTGTGGGAGGAAGCATAAGAATACCTGGTATTAAAGTTGTAACAGATTCATATTTTGTACGGTTTAAATGCTGTAGCTTTAACCATTGAAGGACTGAGCTTTTGTCTTGCTTCCTACTTCTCAGCTGTTTGATAGAGCAGTATCCATAATGACTGTGTTACTACTAGTTTGTATAAATTCATATCTTAGAGTATGTCTTTTAATTTTTTCCATTTGTCCCTAATACAATTCACGATCGTTTACCATGCTATAGTACAGCTGCCTTGCAGTGACAGTATTATTGTGTATTTGCCATGCAATCTGGGAAACCCATGTGCAAGGTTGATTCAAATGTTCCAACAGCCACCTGGAATGTTGCTTCATGTAAAAGTAATTTTCATTGGCATCCTTATCGCTACAGATATGTGCATGTTGACCTTCAGTGAAAGCTATAATAAGGACACACTACACTTTAGTTCACAGCTATTGTTACTATGTTAACATAATATATTCATGTGACTGTTGCTGCATAACAGATGGAACATGATTGGAAAACTGTTAACTGCTATGTATTGTGGTTAATCTAATGTTTTAATGGTAATGTGACAAAAGTTATATTATTAAAGGGCAAGAGTGAAATGTGAATCCCTTACTTTCTAAAATTGTGTGGCTTCATCTTCAAAAGATTATTCCCAGAAGGATTCTATCTTCCTTTCTTTTATATATAGTTCTTTAATGTATTGCTTGCGTTGTATTTTTTAAAATTTTGTCCTGATATATAATGTGCCTCCCCCCCGTTGGTTATATACCATCTCTGATCTTTGTTTGAATTTCCCTTTGATTTTTTGGATCTTAAAGAAGTTGTCCCTGTTCTTCCTTTTTTGTTGTCATTTTCTGTTTCTGTGTACTGATTAAATAGTTCTGTTTGTCCCTATGTAAAAGTTACTAAACACTTGTTTTCAGAATTCTTACCCTATATCTGTCATATTTTACTTGTGCTTCTTACCTGTCCTTAACTGTTTGAAGAGTTTCATCTGTCACCCAATGAGATTTTTCTGTCATTTTGATTACAGATGGTGTTTTCTTGCATTTGTTCCTGACAATGTCCCAGGCTTCCATCTAGAGTTCTTCTGGTTCCACATTGGTTAGGCATAGTAATACAAATCTGTTCATTATATGCTCTTTAAACAGTACGTAGATGTTCTTTAAATTCTACTGTAGTACTCTGAGTGATTTAGTGTGCTTCTTTAGCTTTCCTCTAGTTTTATTAGCAGTTTATAGTCTGTGTGACAATCCATTCCTTATCTTGTTTTTGCTGAGGGCATGGGGCTTCTCTGTCTTCTGTTTCTAATTACATAGTTGGTTTGATTTCTATATTGGCCATCCACTGACATGCACATTTACAGTGGTTGTTTGGATGCCTTAAAGTGTTTGTGGTGAACAGACTGTTGACCCCACAAAATTTAGTAAGTCGGTCTCCTGCTTCTTTTCTTAATCCTAGGCCACATCCTCCAATAATGTTTGGTTCTGCTGTTTCCTGATTTCCTCCTATTCATGCTCTGTTTCCTACTTCCTAGTCACCTATGATTATTAACGTGTCCGTCACTGTTGTGTGATCAGTTTTCTCCTGGATGTCTGCACAAAAGCTTTCATTTTATTCCTCTTCAGCCTCTCTTGCTGTATCATGAACTTGCATTATAGTTATACTGATAGGTTTTCTTAGTGATTTTACTTGGTCAGACTTTGAATTATATCCCCTGGCTACTCTTGCTATATCTCACCTCACAATTAAAGACATCTTGTTTTTGCTTAAATTGTCATTTCCAGAGTAAAACATTGTAGTTATCTGACTAAAAATGTCTAATTCCTGTCCTCTTTACTTGCTCCTATCAAGTATTGTAATGTTGATAAATTCTAATTTTTTTTCTTTGCAATGTCCAGCTTCCCTTGCACCATGCTGCCTACATTCTGTAGTCCTGCTGTATGTGTTTTGCAGCTTCAGACTTTCCTTTCACATCTGAACATGTCAGGAGCTGAAAGTCCTTTTGACTTGAATCCAGTTATTGTCATTAGAAACAGCACTATTTGCACTTGTCCTCTGCTCTGCTGCAATAGCTGGTTGGCTGCCTTCTGATTACAGGGCCTCATCTTCAGTAGTGTCGCTTGTTTCATTTTGAACTGTCCCATCATTTTCAAGGAAAAAATCATTCAGCAGTGGTTTGCCATTGTTTCCTTCTGTGCAGAATTAATGAGATACAGCTAAAATGTCACTGTTGTTGTCTCTGAAAGATACTCACGTCCCACTACTGTTACTGTCCAGTAGTGTAAGCTCTAACTCATATTGTACTTCTAGCTTGAAAGTCAGACACATCCACACTGAGATCCAGCTTCCTTGGATCCCATCTCAGGAGAAAGATGAGGTGCTACTCTAATAAATAAATAAAAATAGTGGCAGTGGTCTCAGTTGAAATAGCCCTCTTCATCTTGTTTGTATAATAATTTTTTTGTAGCCAAAAAAAGAGTAACTTCACAATTCTTCTAATGAAAAAATAATCATCTTTGCCTGTTTTCCTGTCTTAAAAAAACTTTATATCGTGATGCCTACCATACCATTCCTGTTTTCAGTAATCAGTTCTGGCGTTATTTTCAAGGTTGATGTTCTGTCGTAAAACGTCAGTCCTCATTGTCCTTTGTTCAGAGTGGGTACCATGTATGCTGTACTTCTTGACTATTTCTGTACAATGACAACATCACCTGCTCTTCTGGAAGAGACAGATATACTGCAATTGGCTAGCCCATATAATTTGCCCATTTCAGGCCATGCAGGGCAGATACTTAAGAGTGACAATGTGTCAAATTAGAGTAAAAGTGAACTTAAAATGTTTAAAAGCCTTCTTTTGTTACAGAGATTTGTTTTCATAAAGGCTATCTGGGCATATAGCCAAAAAAGTAGTAACAGAAAGATAATACTAGAGTAAACAAGTGTGGAAGCCATGATATAAGACCAGCTTGGAGTCTTCTGAGGAAGAGAACAAAAGCCTATCCTGGACATGGAGATTCAGCCAAATTATCCAGGTGGAAATCCTCCATAGTTGAGACCTCAAACACAGTAGTGAGAGAAAGGAATTCCTCTCTTATATGACACTTTTTAGGCACATGAACTGTATTGATTGATCAGCAAATCCAGCAAATAATCAGGCACAGATTACAAGTGCTCTAATGTTAACAGATGAGGAATAAAGTCCTATGGACTGACTCCAGCCAGGCTGCTTGTACTAGAATATTTTCTATATTCTGAAATGCAGTTTTAACACATACGTGCACACACATACACACAGCTAATCTGAACTAAAATGTCTGTAAATGTACCACAGTGGTGTTAAAAAGTTTCTGAAGTTTATTGTGGATGGCCAGATTCCTAATATGTCATGCAGTGTGTTGGAGGTGCTGAAATGCAGTCAGATACTGAAGTGTGTATAGATACCTAAAAATCCTCAACAGATGACATGGCAAATGTGTGATACTTCTAAAATACAAATATTGTGTAAGTTGATATTCCTTACTGCTGCAGTGTACTATAAGTACCATGTACCTTAAAAGTAAGAAATGTGTGTCTTGTAAGTTATAATAAGATATATAGACCTAGAGTTTAACTATTGGTACAAGTAATGTCTACATTTTCTAAAGTCCATGGAACAGAAGATGCCAAGACGGGAAAGTTTTATGTGATATAGTGATCCTGTGACCAAAAAACCCCGTCAAAACCCAGTGTAAGCTTGTTGTTTTATTTAATAAATAAAAGAGATAATGCTGCTTGCTTATTTTCCTGTTATATATAAATTATTTGAAATTCCAGTGATTCTTAAAGGGATTGTTGATATGCCTGCTAGGTGATATTGTTGTTTGCAACCTTGGAAGTTCAGGTAACCAGCCGAGTAAACTATAAAGAATTCTAGCTGGGTATAGGTTGACAACTGTGCGGCAGTGAATCTTCAGTCCCTTGACTAAGAGCTGAGGTGATGGAACCATGCCTGTTTTATCACTTCTCTCCAAGGAGGAGGTAGAGCTTTAATGCATTTTGGAAATATTCGGATACTATTCCCTAGCCTTTCCAGGATGAAATGGTTCAGCCGGTACTGCATCTAAGGAGTGTCAGTGCTCATATTACTACCAACATTTCTTATTACTGGCTTATACTTGCCAGTAACCTCCCTTGCTATCATTGACTTCAAAGATGCCCATTTCTATGCGTCCATATATCCAAGTCACAGCAAGTTCTTTTGGTTTGCAGTTGTTCCCTTTGAATTATTGTCCTTAAAACAAGTTTTTCCAAAACTAAAGGCTTTGAAACTCCACCAGTCAGGGCTTTCATTTTTTATGTAGATGACTGGTTAATTGTGACTCAGACAGAACATCATTGCATTCATTCCACATGGACTGCTCTTCACCTTCCCTTTTTTCTGAGTCTGTGTATCAACTTAAAAAGATGCCATGTAATTCCACCTCAGAACAATACTTCCACAGGGGCTTTACTTCATTCTATGTCAGCACAGGCCATACTTCCAGTAGAAAGGATCACCTTTTGGCTGATGCAGCTCTGGACACAGTACAAAAAAGAAAAGCAACTGCCTGTTCCTTTCTTGATTTTCTCAGACTCTTGGTCTCAACTACAAGAGTCTTCCCTTTTGTCTGGTTCCACCTGATGGTATTATAATAAAGTTTATAACACCATCAGATGGAACCAGACAAAAGGGAAGACTCTTGTAGTTGAGACCAAGAGTCTGAGAAAATGAAGAAAGGAACAAGCAGTTGCCTTTCTTTTTTGTATTGTGTCCATAGTATTGTGTCCATTCACATTTTGATGTGAACAAAGATTCAGGGAAGTGGATTCTCCCTTTGTGTTCTCAAATCTTACACAGCATTGACTGGTGGATCCTAGTCCCCAAGCTTACATTTAAATTGCTGCTGCAGCCACAATCACAGTGACAACAGATGCATCAAATCAAAAGGAAAGGAAGCCGTAGTCTCAATCTTTAAATTCAATGTTTTTGAACTCACAGGCATCTGTTGAAGCTCTTAGTACATTTAAACATTCAGGGCCTTATGGCTGCTGAAATGGGGGAGTGGTAGTCCAGGTAGCACTGGAGGATATTACAGTGGTTTGGTACCTGAAAAAATAGGAACTGGATCTCATACTAATTAATATAAAAGAAATTCTGTCAATATCTGCCCACTCATACCTTGTACGTAAAAGCAAGAGTCAAAATATATTATCAGAACTCTGAAAATTGCGTGCCTGTAGAATTGACCAAAGTTAAAAAGTAATTTGTATAAGGAACTAGCATATATACCCAGTGTTGCCCGAGATTTTATTTTCTCATAGGCAATACTTGTTAGAAAGATTTGAGATCCTGTGTCTCTTAATTCCCCAAACTGGCTTGTCTGGTAACTGCAACTTTTCTGTATTCAGAGTTCTTAACATGCAGAGGTTGGGTTTCTGAGGGAATACATTGGCTTCCTCCTCCTTGCTGCTAGACCTCATCTCCATAGCAACTGGCCAGGCCCAAGAGCTCTCCAGCTGAGAATTCTAAAGGCTCCTTCCTAAACTTCTGACTCCAAGATTCCATAGAATCTTCGCAGATAACCAATCATATGAGGTCTTTGCCTGCCTGACACAGACAAACTCACAAACTGACTTTTATATATTAGATAAAACTGAAGCCTGTTCTGGGCATGGGGCAAGCCAAACCCCAAAATATAGGTAAGTTGTTCTCTTATTTAGAAAAGAATAATACTACTTCATGGTATATGTACTTCGCATTCATGGAGGCTGCACCTATGCAGATTTAGCCTCAGAATTTTCTGGCAAGCTGAGCATTTTGGGGTTGCCCTGTCCTTTACCCTCTAATGCATGCTATGCTTAATGTCCCTTCAGTTGTGCTTTTTCTGCTACTGCTGCAGCATCTTTGGATCTTCCCTGTGAGCTACGTGATTAGAAAAATAAATAAATCTTAGAGTTTAAAATGCATATTGTATTTAATTAGTATTATGGTTTAAAGTTTACTGAGACAGCTAGAGGGATGGACAGACAGACAGACAGATGTCCAGGGGCTTATGGAGTCTCAGTCACTGTTCAAAAACCATTCAGACTTTGACTGGAAAATACCCCATCAGATGACCATTGTTGTTGTATGCACCTTCAAGTCATTTCTGACTTATGGAGACCCTAAGGTGAACCTATCACAGGGTTTTCTGGGGCTGTGGGTATGTGATGCACCCAGGGTCACCCAGTGGGTGTCCATGGCCAGGTGGGGAGTCAAACCCTGGTCTGCAGGGTCATAGGCCCTTTCCGCACACAGCAAGGGAAACGCTCCCTGCCGCTACTCGCTGGCTTTTTGGTGAGTCTGGGCGAGTCCGTCGGGACAAGGAGCAGTGCGAGCTCGTCGCTCCGCACTGCTCCAGCGTCCAAAATGATGGCGACTGGAGAAGCTCGCCAGCCACCAACCAGAGAAGCTCACCAGCCTAAAGCCCGCCCCGGCAGATCTGCAGACATGCACTAGTGCGTGCCTGAAAATCTGCACCGGAACGTGGCGATGGAGCGACGCGGGGTCACACGCTCCCTACTTTTTAAAAACCTCTTAAAAGGAAGTTCCGGTCGCTCCAGAGTGGACTGAGGTGCGGAACTACAAAAAGTAGTCCTCCCCAGTCCACTCCATGGTGCAGAAGACCTCCGTTGGAGGTCGCTCTGCACTGTTTTAATAGGCCGGTGCGGAAAGGGCCATAGTCCAGTGCTCAAACCGCTACACCAAACCGTGCTAAGTGTATAATTGGTTTGGGAGAAACTCGCAACACAGACACTTTTAATATCTGTTTCGGATTTATACTTCAACTGAGAGGACACAGGCTGTGTGACTGCATGGACTGCTTTGGGAGAATAAAGAAAAAGTTACAAGCAAGCTAAAAAGACAAGAAATATGGTAGATGGATCTGCAAGTCCACAAAAAATGATAACTACACTTTGTAAATGAATCAACAACAGCAACAGCAGCAGTGGAAGGGCAAACTATAAACATAACCACAAATTTGGTTTTGAACACAAACATTTAAAGACACAATAATACTTGAGGACTTGACAGAAAGGAAAAAGGCACATGAAAATGAACAGAAGAAATGTAAATCGATACAAGACCTTAAACAAGATCACCCATCTCAGGAGGAGCTAAATGCACCTCAGCCATCCACTAGACCAGCATTGAAGCTCCTCCTGCAATACAGGGTTGACTTTGACATTAGTAATGGTGGCATCAACATCAGAAAGGAAAGTAAGAAGCCACATAGAGGGTGTTGGTCAAAATAACGCTCCACAATCAACTCATGAAAGTGTATGCTGTGTGCCTATCACATCATAGTCAAATTAAAGAATAACCAAGAGAACAAGATCTCTGACACAGAGAACCCACTCTTGATGCTGAGAGCAGAGCATAAATCCAAGCTTCTACAGAGGGAGCTGCTGTTCTCACTCTCCTTCTCAATCATGATTCCAGAAGAGAGAATCCAGGGACTGCAGATACTGGTCTAGACAGTCACCCACAAGGGATTCCTGTTTCCCATTGGGGTGATTACTATTACAATTGACATGATGGACATGGAAGCAAAGAATAATCAATTTAATATTGTTGACAGATATGATAGACCGCAGAAATAAAAAGGTCTGTATGGTATGCAGAAGAGATTCAGAATATTGTATGAGTCTCAAAGAAGGATATATTCAATTATGCAGAGAACAAGTTACCTGGAATAACAACTATGATATCAAAACGACCTGAATAGCAAACATCTATAGTAATGATGTTAACAGTACTGGCTGTTGTGATACCAAATGTCTCACATATAGCCATGATACCAATTCTGCATTCAATACTAAATAGAGTACAACCTGTCCAGTCCCAGTAACACAATCAAACTGCACAGTAGGTACAAATATGATAAATCCACTAGTGCAGACACTACAAAATAAAGAGAAAATTATAATAAAACTGAGCCTTCAGTATCACAAATAAACAGTTCTGACACAGAACAACAGGAGATATCTCAGATAGAATTAACCCATGAATCAACCCCAACACTTAATTCTTCACTACAAATTTCATGTTCATTGGTATATGCAGCGTTAGAGGATAAGACACCATCATCACTATCTGAGGACTACAGGAGTCACTCAGAACTACTGATGAGAATGGCACTCATCTCCCCTTGTTTGTATTAAACAACTATTATATTGTCTGTTGGTTTTTGTATCATTCTGTTTTGAAGTCATAGTATAAATGTCCTAAGAGTTTTCCATATAGCTAACAGTTCTAGAACATTTATATGTAGAATTTTTTCGTGGGAATTCCATTTCCCTTTTATTTTCAGGGTTATGTGAATGCATCTGTTATGGCTGCTATACTTGTCTGTAGTGATCTGAGTGGTCTTTAGTCAAATTTTTGAAGTTCTCCATTCTAGGCTTGGGAGTACATTCTGTGATATTCTTCATAGCCTTTTCCTTTATTCTTCTTTCACTCTGTGGTTTTGATAAAAACCATGTCTATACAATTACCATATTCAATATACTGCCTAGTAGCATAGGCTTTGAGAGCCAGTGTGGTGTAGTGGTTTGAATGTTGAACTAGGACTCCAGGAGACTAGGGTTAGAGCCCCACTCTGCCATGAGCAAGTTGCTCTCTTTCAACTTCAGAGGACAGCGGTGCAAACACTCTTGCACAAATCTTGCCAATACCACCCTGTAATGGGTTTGCCTTAGGATTACCATAAGTCAGAAACTTGTTGAAGGCATATAGCAACAAGCTATATGTTTATAAGTTTGAAATTTGTTCTTTATGAGATGATGGCAAGAAATCATAATGTCAGAAGAAACAATGTGCATAGACTATATAAAGTTTTATGATAAAAGATATACATCTACAGTATGTAATGTCTGTGAAAGTTGATATGTCACAGCTGAGATGTCCATGTGTCCATATGATAGACACATGGACATGCTTAAATTAGTTATGTTAGTAAATACATGAAAGAGATAAAGCAGCACAATTATTCTTCTGTCATATAAATTTTCTGAACTCCCAAAGCTTAAAAGATCCTTAATGGGAATGTTTATGCTTGACTTACCTACTAGGCATAATTTGATGTCTACAACCTTGGGAAATCAAGTGATTAAAATGGTAAGCTTTAAAGAAGCTCTTCAACTAAGAGGTGGGGTTAGGAGAACCACATGTGTTCCATCAACATCACACTAGACCTGTGCCATTTCATTTGCATAGTAGTTGTTCATTTGGTTGGAGAGGACAACATCCTTCCAAACCAGCTGAGCAGCAAAAGAAATTTTCAAGAATCCTCAGTAACTCCTGTTCTTCAAAACCACCTGTTTCAGCCCTGGACCTCACCTCAAGTTGATCTTTCCTCTTGGCAGACCAGAGAGATTCAAAGGTGTTGTAGGATAGTTGGAATTGGAAAAGATTATTGGGCATGCATTCTGAAAGAGAGAATTCTTCTTTTAACACTTTTTCTGTTTCTGTCCAATTTTGTCTCCAAGCTCACATGAGACAGAACAAACTGTGTACTGTCATCCCTCCACATTCACTAGGGTTAGGGGCACAGTGTCAGCGGCTGGCGGAGACCAAGCAGATGCAGGGCGAGCGGCTGGAGTTGAACAGCGTTTATTAGAGGGAGCCAATACACAGAGGGTTACAGCACACCCACAGGAAAGCCCCCGCTCGAGCGTACACCAGTCCCAAAGCAAAGGTTAAGTCCCAAAGTAAATGCAAGCTAATTCTCAAGCAAAGGCAGGGTTACGTCACCCAAAGCAAGGCGGAGTGCTCGGCCACCAGGGAGGCTGGACGCAGTCGTCGGAGAGAGGGCCGGACCCGGATGCAGGCAGAGGGGGACACGGTAGACCGATAGTTGTTGCTCCATAGTCCTCCCCTCCCAGCACCCGTCCTAAGTAGCCCCTAGCCCAGCTGCGACCAATCAGGTTCGGGCTCACAGTTGAGAGCTCTCAGCCTGCCGCCTGGCCTCACAGCTGAGAGCTCTCAGCCTGCAGCCGCTTCTCCAGCAGCCGCTGGGACCGGTGGACTGCCTCCTTCCCCTGCCGCTGTTGCCGAAACGTGGGAGGGGGGCGGCAGTCTCCTCTGGGCCGGAGTCATGGCTGGGTGGAAATTCTGAACTGGAACCGGGGCCTGCCCTCCCCGGTGAGCCTGCAGGTGCCTCGACCGCCGGGGCAAGCCCCAGGCCGGCCCCGGCACTGCTAACAGGCCCAGCCCCCGCCGGAGCCTCCCCAACTTCTCGCAGGTCTCCCGGTAAGGAGCCCCGCTCTCGTGTGTCCGAGCTCCCGTCCACGTCGGTGGCGGCCTCTGAGGCGGCTGAGCCTCCGTCCGCAGCAGCGGCGGCCTCCGAGACGGCCGAGCCCCTGTCCGCATTGGCGGCGGCCTCCGAGGCATCTGGGCTCCAGTCCGCGGCGGCGGCCCCCGGAGCAGCCGAGCCTCCGTCCACGGCGGCCTCCGCAGCGGCAGCAAGCTCGGCCAGGCCCATGACACACAGGACCCCAGTGAAAGTGGCGGGAAAAAGTGAATAACTCTGCACCCTCCTAAACCATATTTAACACACAAAAAACTATGATCCCCATATTTAACCCACCGTGGATTCCTTTGAGGCATCAGGGTTCCTTCACAAGGCAGAAGTGAGTGGCTGATGGGGCTTACTGCCACATCCACTGCTGCCTCACACAGTTTTTAAGAGGGACTTACAAGCCTCGTTTGCAGTTTCTCAGTCTCGTGAGGCTTGCAGTCCCTATTAAGAATGGTATAGGGAGGCAGCAGAAGTGACAGTAAGTAATCCGTGAATAATCAAATCTGCAAAAGTGAAACCCACAAATGTGGAGATCTGACTGTACTTATAGGACCCTGATAGACTCAACAGCTCTAATTTCTCATTTTCCTCCATCATTCTCTCAGAAACCATTCTACAGACTTTCACTTGTGGAAATACATTTTTCTGAAGGTCAGGGGCCCTCTGTTGCACCTAAAGATTGAGAAACTGAGGCTGATGGTGTGGTGGTCCATCATCTATAGAGATTCAAAGGATTGTCACCATTTTGAACTGTGTGCAGAAGCTATCTGTTCAGTATTCTTAACAACTTAAATGGCCGTACTCTGGAATTATACAGTGTAGCGTGGTTTTCAGTTATATAGGATAATATGGTTTTACTCTTCTCAGCTGTTTTGTAGTAAATGTTTTTTTTTAATTTATACTTTCCTTGGGGGATAAAGGTGTTTGCCTCTCTTCAGTCAAGGTGTATTTAACAACAATTGCTGTGGTTGTTGTTGTTGCCATTTTTATTTTTTTAAACAAACCTCGGCTCTACAAAATCTCTGTTTTCACTGCCTGATGTGGAATGTTTTTTCAGAGGTATCAAAGATTTTGGCCCCAGGGTTTCACCTCCTTCATCATCTTGGAACCTTTCAGTACTACTTGCACAGTTGACAAAGCCTCCTTTTGAACTGTTGGTCACTGCATTCATTGATTGCTTTTCCATGAAAATGTCTGTTCTCATTGCCAACATGACTGATCATGTAGTGCTTTGTGCTCTTTCCATAGATTATCCTTATTTTGTACGGCATAACACAAGGTGGTCCTCCATCCAGACATCACCTTTTTATCAGAAGTTGTGTTGATGTTTCATATGGCTTAAGACCTTGTTTTGCCTCTGTTCTTTCCTAAAACACATTCTTGGCTGATCTGTGCATTGCACTCCTTAAATGTGAGGTGAGCATAGGGATTCTACTGCATCATACTGTTTCCTTTGACTGATACAAATACTCATTGTTTACAACTTTGACCTTCAAAAGTACCAACGGTTATTTTCTCGAGTGGTGGCAAAATTGCTGTTATGGTTTCCTGTCATTTGGGGAAGCTTCCACCTGTTGAAGAAATTTGGAGTGTTTTTTACAAGTGCTATGGCTACTTCCTGAGCATTCATGAAAGATTTCCAGGAGAAGGGCTAAAAGTCAGTCCTTCAGCTAGACAGTTTTTCAGTCAACCAAGGGCGGGGGATGTGAATGAAAAGGGTGTGTTTTCTCAGAGAAAGCCTGGGGAAAGGGGTAAAAGAGAAATGGGCCTACTTTTGAATTTGGTCAGAGAGAGTGACCTAGATTTAGAAACTGAGCTTGTGGCAGAAGGGTAACCAGAGGGCTGTGTGTGTGAGAGACCTGTGCCTTTATGCTTATATAAAGATAGAAGAAACTGTTCAAATGCATTCTGAAGATCTGGTTGAGCTTGGACATACATACAAATCCAATACGTTACTCTGTTTGTTGTTTTAATAAATATTATAGTAGATTTTTATAAATTTTGACTTAGCTGAGTAATTTTCAGTCATTCTAATCAAACAGAAACATGCTGCTATAGATAATTAGATGATTCTAAAAGGCTGAAAGGCTTTACCCTTTTTACATGGGGCAGGGGAGATACCATACCAGTCTGGGAGGAGAAAAAGCAGGTCTTGTCACACCACTCTAAAGTAACTGTCTGTGTCCCAACAGGTTTTCACAATTGTTGCCTGTTTTCATACTTAGTGGATCCTGACAGGGTACTTGAATGCATTGTGTGGCCACCTTCAGTAATTCATGGCTGAATTACTTGGAGCTATTCTTATCTGGACTGTAGTCTTTAGCCTGAAATTTCTTGGTTTTTCTTGGTTAATGTTTTTCAAAGGGAAATAAACAAAGTGCAACACTGCTTTTTCTTTTAGGTATTTAAGTACCCTTTGGTGTCATTATTTTTCTGAATTGTCTGGTTTGAATTGGAACGAATAAGTGTGATAATGGGGCTTCCCATTATCTAGAATTAGCAAAAAGGGAGACACTTCCCTCTTCAGGTAAACCAAGGGTTAATAAGGTGTTGGGATTAGATTACATTTTAGTATGTGGTCAGCATCATAGGTCATGTGGGTCAGCATCACAGGTCATAGGGTGAGAACTGACCAATCAAAAAGAAAAGAAGTGAGCATCTTCAGGATGCTTCCAGATGCTTCGAGGGAGAAGTTATAAAACTTCTTGGAGACCATGTGGCCGGGAGACAACAAGGAGATAACAAAGGGATAACAACCAAGGAACCTCCTGGAGGGGGGTTCTGTGCCAGTAGCAGGCTGGAGGCCATAGGCCTCGCCTCCTGACCTTCCTTTAGAACATCTAAGCATATAGGAACAACTGTGAGTAATAAGACTAAAGTTATCTAGTCGCGTTAGGGACTTTTCTGTTATTTTGGAGGATGGCTGATCTAAAGAATGTATCTGTGCTTGCATATCTGTTCTTTCTGTAACTAAGCGTGCCTGGGAAGAGGGAGCTTCCCATGTGGGGTGATTTGCCTTGTTTATTTGAATATCTTTAATAAATACTTTCTGTAAAAGACTCTGTTTCTCTCCTTCCCACGCCAAGCTAGGTAGACTGGGGGAAAAGGAAGATCCTTAAGCTTAGGGATGTACGTGGTTGGACAGGGTCCCGCTGTACTGTACAACTGTCCAGATAATTCATAATTCAGCGGGTGGTGGCAGCGAAGATGAATTAACAGCTAAAAATCATAAAGGCTGGAATATACATCTCAGCAGCGCATGGTGTCATTTTCCAGCCTCACATGGTGGCGTATGGTGGGATGTGGCATTCCCAGCCTCACAATAAGTGGCTCCAGTTCTTTTTGGTTAAACGCTTCCAAAATATGAGATCAAGAGACTGTATTTTCACTCTACAGTGTTTGTCCTATGAGGTGCCACATCCTTGAACATGGCCCTTGGAGGTGAGCTGTGTTTGAAGATTGGAAGGCCCACACTACTATTATTCCAACCAGATTTCCAATGAATTCTGGCAACACGGGGGAGCCACAGTTGCTCAACTCATTTTAAAACAAGGCACATGAGAAGCATGCTTCATCTTTTTAATATAGACCCTCTTTAGTAAATGGGATTCAGCTTCAAAACAACGTCTTTGAACTAAACTTGGGTAGGGTTGGCTTTTTGTTTTGTTTTGTTTTTTGACTGGAAAAGTTTGTTCATGCAGTTGTTAGGGCATGGTCAATATGAGCTTATGAACTACCTTAGAATATATTTCATATTTGTTGCTAGCTGCATATCTTGGTTTAGGATGCTAACTTTTCTTCTCTCTGTTCATAAAGAATTAAGTCATATAAAATATTGTGCACATAATGATGGCGATTGTGGGCCAAACATGAAATACTAATGGAAGCTGAAAAATTGTGACTATGTCCCCTGATCTAGACTTAACAAAAATCTACATGATTTTTAGTCAGTTGCTGTGGTTGTAGCATTCCCTGACACAGGAATCTGACTAGCAAAGAATATATGTGCTGTAGGAGAAGCCAGCTATTTTTGTGGTGCTTCAGTAGTCAGATCTCCTCAGAACACATTACTAGTTTTTTGTAAAAAATATATATTACATTCGAAGAGTGTCATTATTGGTGTGTGTGGGTGTGTGTGCATGAGAGAGAGAGAGAGAGAGACTGTTAAACATTGTTAATTCTTAGAATTTGACTGCCGATTCTGTGATGTACTATGTACAACACATGAATATCCATGGTGGTAATTTGTTGTTGCTGTTGTTATGTTAGAATCTCAGATTTCTGCTCTTTCCTCCCCATTCTAATGCAGTTCATCATGGTTGCCTATGTGCTGTGTGACAGCAATTCTAGTCATTTGTATCATGCTTATTATTGTGATGTTTAAGTTGTCAATCACTGTAGTAGCCTCTCATTCAGCCAATCACATTACATGTCTTTGTTCCAGAAATATATTCATACTATTCATACATTCATACATACGTATAGTAAACTCTTTAGCAAGCCGTTAGATCTTGTATTTTATTCTTGAGAAGTATTATGCTTAATAATCTTCAAATGTTATTTAACTCCAATTTTTTTCTTGAAGTTAGGATGTTTAAATTTGTCATGGAAAATTTATTCAGTTCTAGTTATATTTCTCTAAAATTATGTAGGTGTTTCTCCTTCAAGTCTACAGTCATAAAAGAAATGTTTTTGGTCTTTCAGTCTGCTTTTTCAAAGGTTTATGTATACCTAATAATTCATACCTCTTCCTTCATACCTTTCTTTGAATTAGCATTTCCCCCCATGAAATCCATTGAACATTGTGACCATGGAGTTAGCTGAACTTATTATTTTGCATTTTATTTTTCATTTTATGTGTGTCTCAATAGACTTAGTTGTCATGCCCTGGATAACTCACAATCCACAAACTCCATTCTTAAGCAGACTGTAGTGTTTAGTTGTAGCAAAGCAAGCAACACAACTTCTAAAGTTGCTGAGAACAAAGCATACAAGAGGTTCACAGGTTTTATACCTGCACATACAAATTTTATTCATGCAAAGCTGTGATTGGAGAAGATCATAAATTTAACATCGCCCCACATCTTTAGACATTTCCAAGAATTGTGGTTGTTTACCATTCTTTCATCCTTGGGGCATATTTTCTGCCCCTTTAGATGCTTCAATTCCCAAAACACCTTTTGGTACATTCATTTTTGTCCGCTGTGATCTCCCCCCCTCACTGGATATGTTGTAGCAATGGACAGTAAAGCATTTAATCTTTTGATACATTGGAATATACAACATGCTTCAAACAGATACATTGTTGCAATCAAAAATTAATACTTGATACTTCGTAGCACTTTAAACTCTATCATTGTCCCTATATTGACTACCATACACTAGTTTAATAGATGTCTAGCAGATCCACTTTTGACAGGGGCTACACATCCTGACATCAATGTAACTTCTGCCAGTTATTTTAAAAATAATTCTTTTTATATTTGTGAAACTCAGAAAAATGATTTACAACAATCTATCAAATGCCATGGCGGTCTATCTAATACAAAAAAATCTTGCGTGTGAAAAGTTTGCTTGCTTTCTCATTGCTTCATTCTTGTTTTGTCCAGATGAACGTCATGAAGTGATCATGACAGAAGCAAGTTTAGCCTTATGAAATTTGGCATATAAGGCCCAAAGAGATGGGATGAGAGAGATCATCTTCAGTAGTAACCGTTTCTTTACTGAGGACCCCTATAAGTAGAATTTGTTGCCAGGGATCCTGAAGACTAAAGAGTCAAATATTTAAATTAAGATTTATTTATTCATTCATTCATTCATTCATTCATTCATTCATTAAAGGCTTCTGGAGACTAGGATTCAAATCTCCACTCAGACACTGGGTGAACCTGGACAAGTCACAGGCTCTTGGCCTCAGAGGACGGCAGTGGTAAAGCTCGTCTGAACAAATGTTGCCAAGGAAACCTCACAGCAGATTTGCCTTAGGATCACCTTAAGTTGGAAACAACTGGTCTCCAGAGTCATAGTTTGGGCATGTACACATGCCTGCTGCTGTGTCCCTTTCATCAGGGATGCAGCCGCAGGGGAGGTGGCTGCAAGAGACATGGCAGAAGGTGTGTGCGCATGCCCCAACTGTTCTCTTGTTTGCAAATGAGAGACCAGTTTCAGCAGCCACAGACATCTTCGCTGCACTGTCCCTATTGCTGCCACTGCTGTTGGTTCCAGCAGCAGAGCTTCCTGGACCCCAGGTAAGGGCTCTGCAGACCCCCAGAGGTCACCAGACTCCAGATTAAGAACCATTGATCTAGAGGCCTTTCAGTTTCAGTTGTATTTTAGTTGTAATCTGTTTGCTGGAAAGAATAATTCTCCCTTAGAAAATAGGGTCTCTGGTTGAAAAATGACCTCATGGACTTTTTTGAATTCAAGAAGAGCTGTAGAACTTTTTTTTTTTTTTAAACCAGGATTTCACCTTGTAGCAGTTTTTCTCATTAGCCAAGGAGGAAAAAGACTCTATAGAATTTGCTAGGGACCTGTAGAGTTTAAATATGTGCTGTAAGAGTTGAAAATTAAATTTAAGTGAGCCGTTGGTATCCTCTAGGCTTGGGTTCCAAACTGTCCTGTGAATACCAAAATTTGTGGATGCTCAAATCCCATTATGTAGAATGATGTAGTAAAACAGGTATCCCTTATATAAAGTGGCAAAATCAAAGTTTGCTTTTTGGATTATTATTTTTTTAAAAAATATTTTCAAGCTGTGGTTGGTTGAATTCAAAAGTTATAGAACCTGTGGATATGGAGGGCCAATTTTGAGATATATATTTGTTTTTCAGTGACTTTTCTTGGGACACATTTCCAGAACAACATTTTAAAACATACAATTAAAAGTGAACCAATATCTGTAGTATATACTATTCTCCAAAATTAAATTACCTAAATGTGCAATTCTATGGCCCCTTGCACACTGTTTGGAGGATCATAGGATAGACTGGACTTCCACCTCTGGGATGTTTAGTTCTTTGGAACTTCTGTAAATAGTTTACTTCCTGATTTTTTTTTTAAAAAATACTTCTTTTAAGAATATTTTCTGATTGTTCTTTTCTGTCCACCCCCCCTCCATTTTTCTCTCGGGGGAGCTTAATTGAGTCTGGCTGAGAATTTATAAAGAAGGGAGAAGATGGACAAGTCCTGTGGCTCTACTTCTGTGTGAAATCCTTTCTCTGATTCTACATGGTAGCAGAGCTGAGGCGCTCCAACTGGATAGACAGGGGTAAAATCCTTGGGTTCTAGGCCTCTGAGGGACTGGACCACAAAAGAATGAAAAATATAGTACTAAACAAATTTTGATATTTTGGCATTCTAGATAGTACCTATAAGCTCTTTAGGGAGGGAAGCCTAGTTATGCATCTTGCCTTGGGCCTGGTGCTGGTTCTCAGTAGCCTGCATGGGGATATCTGCCTTCACATATAGCTAAACCCTTAGACTTTCTCTGCCTTTTCTATTTAATCTGTGTGTTTTCTTTTTGTATTCTGCCACCATGTGGCTTATCTATATACTGCTGTTCTGTAAATTAAATTCAAAAGTATGATATGAATTTGCTGTTACTTACATAGTTGCTTAGGAAAACCAAATAAATTTTGAGCCAATTTCCTTAAAGCTACTCAAAATGTGGCAATCTACAATGAATGCTTCTTCAGAAATGAAGTATTTTAGTTCACTGATGTAAAAAACTGATTGAACTTGGTGATAAATACTATATTACATATTAAAGTGTGGTCCTGGAAGTTTTCAGAATTACTTGATTTGACGTGATTTAAACAGTACCTGCTAATTTCAGAAAACTCTGAAAAAAGCTGTTTCTCTCTCATAACCAGGCCTGAAGCCAAATTAAAATGGGATGAGCTAACGAGTCTCACTGTGGAAACCCCTGAAACTGGGAAGCTATCACATTCTCTAGTACCTTGCCCAAAAATGAAATATTAGAGACTGGCTGATAATTATCCAGTAGAGTGGCATGTGAAGAGGTCTTTTTAAACAAGGGCTTTACACTTGCCTTCTTTAGGCAAATTGGAACTGTGCCTTACCTAGGAGAACCTTGCGTGATCTCATTACCCACCCACCTTTCACTTCTTTGATAAGCCTGTAGAGGCAAGACTCTAACACACATAGTCATGGCTCTCACTTCTCCAAGGATCCTGTCCATGTCCTTGGGCTGAGCAAGTTGAAAATAGTCCATTAGCATTGGACAGACAGGAACCAAGGTTGCTTCCACTGGGTCAATAATTATAATTAACTATAACTTCCAAGTCAGAATGGATCTTAGCAGTTTTATCTGCAAAATGGTTAGCAAATTGTTGAAACAGGTTGTTAAGTGTTCTAGATTCTGCTCTTGTGGGCCAAGAGACCCCTGATGACTTGAAACAACTCCACTGGATGGCAGATACAGTGGTAGCAGAGAAAAAATATTTTTCTGCTGTCTGCATTGCCATGAAGGAGGCCTTCGGATAGGCAGTAGCCCACGTTTGTCAGTTTTGCCCTAGGTTTTCTGCCAGTGTTGCTCTAATCCCCTTCCTACTTGTTTCATTGCTGCCAGCTCCCTAGAAAACCAGGGAGCTGGTTTAGATGCAATCTGTGAGAGTGGACATTCAGGAGCAGTTGTGTTCACTGCCTCCTCCATTTCCACATTCTGGGAGTCAACCAGGGCTTTGAAAGAATCACCTGTCAAGACAGAAGGAAACTGCCCAAGAGCCATCAGGAATCCATTTGGATCCATAAGTTTCCTGGAGTGGGCCATATTAACCAGTCTTCCAACCATGCAGAGGCTTAGAGTCCCACTGAGTCTAAACTTGACCAGATAGTGATCTGTCCATGAGAGCAGAACTTCACACAGTTCCTCCACTGGCCAATCACCATCATCCCACCTGGCACAGAAGAAAAGGTCTAGAGTGTGCCTGACAGCATGAGTGGGACCAGATACCACTTTGGATAGACCCATGTTGTCATGGAACACATGAAGTCCTGAGCTATTCCTGAAAGTGCAGTTTCAGCATGGATGTTGACATTCCCCAGCACCAGAAGCCAAAGAGACTCCAATATTATCTGCTATACCGTTCTGGCTGTCTCAGGAAGAAGAACTGTTGAGCAGTGGGGGGAGGATACTAACAGAATCTCTGTTGTGTTCTGGTCACCCACTTTCAAATGTGTAACTTGAACCTTGTAGACCATGGGATAGGACACCTGATCAGGGGGGATGGAGTCACAGTAGACCACTGCGACTCCAGTGCCCTACACTCAGGTCTTATCTAATGTGCAGAGTAACCTGGTGGCCAAAGCTGAGAGAAATTAACCCCCCACATACCTTATTTATCCAAATCTTTGTGATACAGCTCAAGCTAGCGTGCTTATCCAGAATGGTTTGAAGTTAGCTTGCTTCAGTACATTCTAGGTTAAGTTAATCACTGTTTGTCCAGGTTCAGACATCACAAACTAGAATTAACCTAGTATTAAAGTTTAAGGTTCCAGATTTCTCCTTCTGGCATTTCTGGAGGGGAAGGATTGCAAGGCAGAGATTAATGTGGTTCATTCTTTTAATAGGAAACTGCCTTGATTGGCCTTTATGGCTATTGTCTGTGAAGCCAAAGCTGGTTTCACTAACACGTTGATGTTATTTTCAGAATTTAAATTACAGTATAGTAGGCTTATAATTTCACTTCTCTCACCTATAAAGTGAGCAGTGCATCAGTCAGATAGGAATATTCAGGGTTGGTGGTAAATAGCTTACTTTTTAACTTTTACCTTTGTTTTTGTTGGATTTTTCCTTCCAAAAAATGAGTCGTTTGACTTTTTGAAAACAGGGGTAAGTAGTGTTGTCTTTAAAGGTGGTCTGAGCGTATTTTTTTTGTCTTCTTAAACATTTTTTTAAGATTTAAATTACTAGAACTACAGGCTGCATTTTAGCAGTTCACTATAGCACTATATTCAAAATAGTGCTGGATCTTCCTGGAAATGATGTTCTTCTTCGTGGTCTCTGTGCCTTCATACACTAGGAGCTTTAGCGCCTGCGCGGTAGCGTTCGGAAACTTCTAGAGCTTGTTCGCTTGGCGGGAACCCCTCCCCCACGCCGGTACTGCGCATGCTCCTCCCGCCGAGCAACGGTCTCTCCTCAGTTCTTTCTCGTCCGCCGTCGCGTACGGAAGGTTCTTTAGTTTGTTCCTCTCACTTTTGTGCTTGGCTTGCTGTTTTCACGGTTTTACGGATTTTGGACTGTCTCTGACCTCTCTTTCGGACTTCCCCTTCGGCTTTGGTCTTTTCGGATTTTCGCTGTTTGGCGTTCTTCGTCTTATGTCCGCGCTCTTTAAGAAGTGCGTGTCCTGCGGGCGCAAGGTTGCCCTCAACGACAGCCACAGGGAGTGTCTCTTCTGTTTGGGTGAGTCCCACAACATCCGGACTTGCCCAATTTGCCGGGATTTTACTCCCCAAACTCTCCGCAACCGGTCCGCGAGACTCAAGTCTTATTGTTGGGAACAGTCTCTGCGGGCGATAGACGAGACCTCCACTTCCAAGATGGCCGACAAGAAGACGACCACGCCATCGACGGTATCGGCGGCTGCCGTTCCGTCCACCTCGTCGGTATCGGGCTCGGTACCGGCGAAACGCCGATCTCGGCGTTACCGAGGATCCCGAAGCTGTCGGCGGCTGCCAAGTCAGCAAAAGGATCCTCGACGGCGAGGAAGGCTGAGGCTCCCCTGACGGAGACGCCGGCTAAAAAGGCCCTGCTCCGGACGGAGGCAAGGGCAAGGAGAAGAAGAAGAAGAAGAAGAAGGAGAAGAAGCGCTCCCCGGCTGGGGACGTTCAACCTCCTACTCCTCCTCCTACTCAGCAGCCTTCCAAAGGGCGAGGCGAGTCCGTCGATCTCTCGGAGGATGAGATCGAGGACGTTCCCCAACAGCGCCCGGACTCGCCTGTGGCAGACCCTCCAACCCTGGTGGAGGAGCGCCACCGCCCTCCTAGCCGTCGCAGGTCGGCCGACCTGCAGCAGAGAGCCCTCTGCTTCTCCGGAGCGGCGTTCGACCTCCTTCCGGTCCCGGTCCCGCTCTTCCGAGCGTCCGGTGGCCTCGCCGCCTCCTAGGGAGACAGAGGAACAACCTCGCTCGTCTGCCTCCAGATACACCTCGGCGTCCTACGTGGCCAGGTACGCGAGGGAATCTGAATGGAGAGAGTGCCCGGCCTCTTATCGGTCACATTCACCATCGTACCGGGATCGGTACCATCGTGGCCCGAGTCGCTGGGAGACCTTCCGGAGGTCCCGGTCACCTCGTCGACAGCGCAAATCGCGCTCGCCTAGAGGGGACGAGGCTCGGTACCGTCGACGCCGAAGCCGATCTCCGTCGGACCGCCGCTCCTTCAGCCGCTCTCCCTCTCCTCGATATCATAGGGCGAGGGAGCCTTCACCTCGGTATCGGGCGATATCGCCACCTCCTAGGGTCACGGCAACGGCGACGCGCCCTACGGAGTCGGTGGTGACTGAGCGGGCTACAACAACATCAGCCTGCCAGACTACCCCTGTCACCACTACGAAGGTGAAGTCGGTAGTCAGCCGGCCCAAGCGGGACGCTGCTGCTACCACCGCCCCGGCTGCAGAGAAGCCTAGGAAGGCAACACCTGTGGCGACTGCGAAGGAGCCGGAAAGCGAGCGGCGAGAGGACTCACCGACCTCAGAGTCGTACGACTCGAGTGCGGAATCAGAGGTGTCTGAGGCGGCCTCCCAGGAGTCTCCTCCGCTGGGATTCGGGGACCCGATCCCAGATTCTGCTGCAGAGGACGTCCACCAGTTCTCTGCGATGCTGCTCCGCATGGCTACTACCCTCGGCCTTAAGATCGCCGATGCGGAGCCGGAGGACGACGATCCAGCCTTTTCTGTCTTCGAGGAGAAGCGACCTTCCACGGCCCCGCTGCCTCTCCTGCCCCGGGTATCCAGACTGGTGAAGGCTGCCTGGGATAGGCCGGCCTCGGCTCAGCCGATACCGCAGCGGTTGGAACACCTCTACAGAGTGCAGAAGGATAACGCCGGTTATCTCTTTAATCACCCTGCACCGAACTCTGTGGTGGTCGAGGCTCCGGCAGGCAACACACCACCCCGCCGGACAAAGAGGGCAGGAAGTTGGACGCCTATGCAAGAAGGTTCTATTCTGCCGCCTCCTTGCAGATTAGGCTGTCCAACACTCAGGCTTGCCTCGCGGCATACCTGAAAAAGGTGCTCGATCGCCTGCAACCGGCGATGGAGGCGGTACCGGAGGACATCCGCCAAGCGTCCTCCGTGATCTTCAACGAGGCCATCTCCATCGCTCGGCAGCAGATGGCCTCCTCCAGGCACGCAGTGGAGATTGCTTCCCGGGTCATGGCGGGATCCGTCGGCCTGCTCCGCCATGCTTGGCTGCGACCGGCCGACATCCAGGAGGACACCAGAAGGAGGATTGAAGATCTCCCCTTCGACGGTGAGGGCCTATTCAATTCGTCCACAGACGAAGCTTTGGACAATCTAGTTAAGGCGAGACTTACCGCCAAGAAGATCGGGCTACAGCCGGCCACGCAAGCCCGCAGGGCCTCCACCTTCCGCCCATCCTGGCGACGATCTTCCACCTCGTCGTTCCAGCGTTCGGCCCAGTCTGGACAGTCGAGACCGTCCTCCGGCTCATCGGCCAGACGCACGATTAGGCGACGCCCGGCTTCGTCCAAGAAGTCCTCCTCCGAGACAAAGTCTCGGTTTTGACGTGCCTGGCAGGACCTACCAATACCCACTCTTCAGCCTACCATCAGCGCTCGGAGACCGACCGACTCTTGCTCGACATCTCGCGGAGTGGCAGTGTGTCACTACGGACTCTTGGGTGCTTTCCATCGTCCGTCTTGGCTACGCCATCGAGTTTCTCGATATTCCTCCTCGAGGCGTTTACTATTCCACGCCGTCGAGTCCGGCCCTCCTGGAAGAGATCCAATCCCTCCTCCAGAAAGGGGCGATCGAGCAGCTCCCGCAAGAGGCCAAGACCACCGGCTTCTTCTCCAGGTACTTCACGGTACCGAAAGCCGACGGTACCCTCCGGCCGATCCTAGACCTCAGAGGGGTGAACTACTACATCCGCCCCAAAAGGTTCAAGATGGTCACGATACCGTCGATCCTGCCCTTCCTACATCGAGGGGACTGGTTCGCCTCCATCGATCTCCGAGACGCATACTTCCATATCGCCATTCGCCCGCAGCACAGACGGTACCTCCGCTTCGCAGTCGACGACACCTGTTACCAGTACAAGGTGCTGCCGTTTGGACTCTCGACTGCCCCAAGGGTCTTCACCAAGTGCATGGCCCCGGTGGTATCCTTCCTGCGGACGAAGGGTGCTTCTGTCTTCCCTTACCTCGACGATTGGCTGTTGGTGGCGTCCTGCAAACAGAGACTTTACCACGACGTCCACATGACGTTGTCACTCCCGACCCGCCTTGGTCTACGGGTGAATCCGAAGAAGTCCCACCTCGAGCCGGCGAGGATCTTGGACTTCATCGGGGCGACGCTCGACTCGACCTCCGCCAGGGCGTACCTACCAGAGTCTCGAGCCCAAACCCTGATCCGGGCCGCCGCTCACGCGCGAACGGCCCCGACGTTATCTGCGAGAAGCGTCCAGCAGCTCTTGGGCTACATGGCTGCGACGACCGCTGTGACATATCTCGCCAGGCTGAGAGCGAGACCTCTTCAACACTGGTTCGTCCGCATATTCGACCCCCTGCGAGACGAACAGACTCTCCGACTGCAGCTGCCGGGAGACGTCCGCTCGTCCCTCCGATGGTGGCAGTCGCGACGCAATCTCATGTCAGGGATGCCTTTCCAACAGCCGACACCGAAGGTGACGGTAACGACCGACGCCTCCCTGTATGGATGGGGTGCCCACTGCGGCGATCTCAGAGTCCGCGACAGATGGACCGACGACGAGACCGCTCTCCATATCAACGCGCTGGAGCTACTCGCCGTCTTGAAAGCGCTACGGGCGTTCCGCCACGTCGTAGCGGGGCGGACGGTCCTGGTTCTGACGGACAATACCACCGCAGTCTGTTACATCAACAGACAAGGAGGGACTCACTCCACAACCCTGCTCAACATTGCGCTCGACTTGTGGGAATGGTGCATTCGCCTGCATACGCATCCCGTGGCAGTTCACCTGGCCGGGCAGGAGAACACCACGGCAGACGCCCTCAGCAGGGACACCTCATCCCATCACGAATGGTCTCTCTCCGGAGAGGCGTTCAGACTGATTCGGGACCGCTGGGGCGAACCATCGATCGACCTCTTCGCGACCAGGGAAAACGCGAAGTGTCGCCGATTCTGTTCCAGAGCGGGCCACGATCGTGCCTCCATCGGGGACGCTTTCCAGTTTCCGTGGACCGGGGAACTCCTCTACGCGTTCCCGCCGTTCCCGCTGCTCGGCCGGACGATATCGAAGATCCTCGCCGACCGAGCCGACGCGATCCTGGTAGCCCCGTACTGGCCGAGGCAACATTGGTTCGCACCCCTGCTACAAGCCGCACGAGACGACCTGCTCCGGTTGCCACCGACACCGGACCTGCTCTTGCACTCCGGCGGCCGAGTCCTCCATCCGGACCTGCCACGCCTGGCCCTCCATGCCTGGAGGATATCGCACTAGACGATCCCGTGCTCGGTACCGTCCTCGTCGCGGCCAGGAAGGAATCCACCCGTCGCAACTATCAATACAAGTGGCGACGCTTCTTGACCTTCGCTAACGAGGGAGGGAGCCGGTATCGCCTGCGGGGCTCTCTACCGTCCTGCACTTCCTCCTGCACCTCCGGCAACAGGGGCTGGCGTTTCCATCCCTGAAGGTGTATCTCTCCGCGATCGTGGCATACCAACCGCCACGATCGGCTGCCTCGGCCTTCTTCAGGAACGATACCGTTAAGCGGTTCCTGAAAGGACTTCATCATCTCTACCCGCCGGTATCGCCGCCGCTACCGCCGTGGTCCCTCTCGCTGGTGCTCTCGCAGCTGACAAAGCCGCCCTTCGAGCCGATGGCGACCTCGGATGATAGGCTCCTCACCATGAAAACTGCCTTCTTGGTAGCGGTGACCTCAGCGAGGCGAGCGGGTGAGATCACAGCTCTTCGATCCGATGAGCCCTTCACGGTCTTCCACAGAGACAAGGTGGTCCTGAGACCTGACATCTCGTTCCTGCCTAAGGTGGTGTCCAGTTTCCATCTCAACCAGGACATCATCCTGCCTGCCTTCTTCCCGAACCCGACGACAACTTTGGAGCGGTCTCTCACTCCCTGGACGTGCGTCGGGCCGTGGCCTTCTACATGGACAGGACTGCTTCCTTCCGACAAACGCCGCATCTCTTCGTTTGCTATGGGCGACGTCGGAAGGGCCTCAAAGTGTCCACCCAGCGCTTCTCCAAATGGGTGGTGAGGACTATTCAACTGGCGTATGAGCTCGCGAGGAAGCCTCCGCCAGTCCTGCTTCGAGCCCACTCCACCAAAGCGGTGGCTACTTCTGCGGCCCTCCTGCGAGGAGTTGACCTGCATGAACTCTGCCGTGTGGCGACCTGGTCCCAACCATCGACCTTCGTGCGCCACTACAGGCTCGACTGCCGGTCGCGCAGAGATGCCCGGTTTGGACGTGAGGTGTTGGCTTCCGTGCTGTAGGACCTGACCCGCCGTCCGACCGGTAAGCTACACAGTCTCCTAGTGTATGAAGGCACAGAGACCACGAGAAGAAGAACAGGTTGCTTACCTGTAACAGTGGTTCTTCGAGTGGTCATCTGTTCCATCATACACACCCGCCCTTCCTCCCCTCTCTTTCAGGTCCCTGTAGGTTCTACGGCGGACGACAGAACTGAGGAGAGACCGTTGCTCGGCGGGAGGAGCATGCGCAGTACCGGCGTGGGGGAGGGGTTCCCGCCAAGCGAACAAGCTCTAGAAGTTTCCGAACGCTACCGCGCAGGCGCTAAAGCTCCTAGTGTATGATGGCACAGATGACCACTCGAAGAACCACTGTTACAGGTAAGCAACCTGTTCTTACATAATGATATGGGGGCAGCTATCTCTTGTTCATATATTTCTCCTGGAAATGACAATGTCATTATGTAGCATCATTTTGCATAATGCAAACTTTTGAAAGCACACACTGGGATCATTATTTTCGCTGCTTTAAGTTGTTTTAAAAATAAAGGAAAAAAATCACTACCTTATAACTATACAATTATGAACTGATCAAAAAACATCTTTTTCTTCCCACTAAAATGCCTGTTCCCCTTATCTTTGAGGGTCTTTTGCACCCTCTTCCAAAATTCTGGAATTCAGCTGAGACATAATATTCAGCATAGCTCTACCCTAGACAATGAGCAAGCAAATTAATATTTCTTGAAATGCTTCTGTTTGGCTAAAGTTCTGGGTATACTTTATTTACCCCTAGTTTCTCCCCCTTCCCAATCAGTAGCTCTTGATAGTTATGTACCACAATAGTTGCATGCTCTGTTATTGATCCATAACATATCTATGATTGATGATTGATGTGAGAAGAATGCAGGGAAAACTGAGGTCAGTTTTGTCTGTCTTTTGTCAGGTACAGACAGGATTGTATCCAACAGTATTCTACCACTGGAATTGAAAGTTAATTTTTCCCTCTTCTTTGCAGCTCCCTGCAACTGCTATCATACCTGATAACATGCAGTTTCTTCTGATTTCAGGAACTAAGCAGTGTTAGAGCTTGTTAGTATTTGTATAAGAGACAACTAGAAATACCAGGAGTATCCTGGTAAGAAACCCCGGAGAACGTCAGAATTGATAACACTAAGCCAGTGGTCTCACTCCTCTGAGGCAACTTTCTATATTTCCCTACACAAACTATGTTTATATAATGGTAGATGTAGTGATGAGACAGCAGCTTTGGTCATCTACTTATTGGTGAGGAATAGGAACATTAATATTGTGTGTTCAACTTGTGCTACATGTTTTTTAGATTAGTTTTCTGAAACGTTGATCAAAGCTTCCTGTGTATGCTCTTCAGTAGGAGAGGTTCATTTAGACGCATGTTATCATTTTTACTACTCCCCATTGAATTAGCTTTTTACTTTGTATGGATTATTAGCTTTCGATAACTTAGTTGCTGGCTGCCTTGAATTTCAGGATCCCCAGTGCTAGATATGGTTATATTTTCCCCACTTCTCTCTAAGTCAGTATGAAGCAGCTAGAAAAGTGATATAAATGAGGAGGAAAAGATTGTTCTGCACTGCTAATTAGCAAGCTGGAATCATCAGTTGTATTTCATTTTACCCATAGATATAATTATTGAAATAGTGTGTTAGGTTAGATTTCACATTCTGATTTTGTACTCCAGGGGGCAGTAGTCTACTTTCTTTAGTGATTTTTTTTAAAGCTGGTAAATTGTGACCAAACATCTGAATTCAAAGCTTGCTTTTTAGATTAGGAATCTTGATACAGTTTTATCTACTTTTGATGGTGATCTTAATCTGTAGACTTCTCTGAAGTTGTCAGGTTCTTTGTGGATTATAATAGAATATCTGTTGTGGGACTGCAAGAGACCTAGCATAAGGTTAAAATGAAGCAGCTTCTGATCTCTTGTCTTCTTCATGATGACCAGTAGTTGCTGTATTCAGATGAGTATGTGTGAGTTTGAGCCTGTTGACATGAAGTAAACGAAAACTAGAGAAAAAAGTAGTTCTGAAAATATGAAATGAGGGAGGAACTGCCAAGTGGAACATACAGGCTTCTTGGTGGAATCCTGTGAAGTATGGATTGATTTTAAAATCAAAGTGCTTTAAATGTTGTTGTTTTTGTTGTTGTTGATGCTGCTGCTGCTGATAATAATAATAACATCTCACCTTTTTCTTCATCCAGTACTCAAGGTAAATTGCAAAAGTTAAAACAGATACAAATATGACTAAATAAAATAGCAGATTTATACACTTCTGTTCATTTGGTTCCTTTTCGGTACATTCAGTTCACTGTTGAATTCAGCTACAACTCATGGAAGCTATCAGCTTTTCCTACAGAGAAAAATTGCATATTCTTTTTCTCTAAAAATTCATAGTTGAATCTGCTACATGAGGAAGTCTCACAAGTTGCTCATCACTGTGATGGTTTTCCCTTCCTGAGCCTTCACAGATTTAATCCATCCTTTCTACTTGCAATGCATAGATTATTCACGATGGAAAAAAGATTTCTCTAGAATGTTTTAAATCAAGCTTTAAAAGGTAGGCTGGTAAAATGCTACTTTTTATAGAATCTTAGAGCCATCCAGTCCAATCTCCTTCCATGCAGGAATATACAATGAAAACACTCCTGACAGATGGCTATCCAGGCTCTGTTTAAAAACCTCCAAAGAAGAGATTCCACCATACTCCGAGGCAGTGTATTCAACTGTCAAACTGCTCTTTCTGTCAGGAAACTCTTCCTGATGTTTAGGTGGAATTTCTTTTCCTGTCGTTAGGAATATTAAAACCTTTGCAAAAAAAATACAATGTATAAAAATGTATGCTTATGTTGTGTATTACATAAGAAGTTTAGGAATGGTTGCTTGCTGAAAAATTGTGAATAGAGAAAGAGACAATAGCTTTAAACATCCCAGATGGAAACTGGATTAGGTAGATTCATTCAGATCAGTTAAAGTCTTTAAACTCTGAACTGTTGAAGATTCTACCTAGTTTAAAATAGAGTACACATTCTTGCATGATAATTGTATCATAGAGTTAATGCAGGAGAGAATTTTGTTACTAACATTGGGGGTCTGCCAGTACTACCACCAAATTTTAATAACAAAATTCCTTTCTTCATCAACTCCACAGCATGACTGTCTAATTGCCGATCGCCAATATCAACTATCATCCAAGAATGTATATTCTAATGGTTTGAATGTTGGACTATGACCCTGGAGACCAGGGTTTGATTTTCTGCTCAGCCATGGAAACCTGCTTGGTGACCTTGGATATGTCACACACTTTGAGCCATAGAAGACCCCAGAAGACTTCATGATAGGTTCTTCTTAATCCCGATCAAGTCTCTGGAATGTGTTGGCAATATATTTTAGGGTTCCTTACTCTAACCTGTATTTGCAACTATGAGTACATAACAATCTTATGGTTATAAGATTTAAGTATGAGCCAAGATAGCTTTATCTGGGACAGTGGAAACTGTTAACAAGAATGTATTACATGGGCAGTATTTAAAGTGTTTTTTCATTACTGACTAAGGTTTTTTAAAATCCATGTATAGAGATAATCTCTGAAACTTTAAAAGAGAAACTGTCACTGTCTCAAGGCTTTCAAAAATATCAATTTCAGCCAAAATACCTTGAATTCCTCCCAGTCGTTCTGATTCCCAACAGCTTTCCTTTTTCTTAGCTTTACTCATGTAACCTCACTAACTATGCTGCACAGTTCTCTGTCAACCAACTTTTGGTCAGTGACACTACATTTTTAGAATCTGAGAAGAGCTTTAAAGTAATCAGGGCAAGCATGGGTAAAGTGCAACATGCTGGCTGCATGGACTCTGTAGGCTGTTTTTAAACTTCTGGGTTCTTCTTTCTCCCCTCACCAAAAAAACAAACAAACAAAAAGATAAAAATTCCTTACAACCCCCAAGTTTTCTTTTTGAGTGGCACTCTTAGCCATTTTACTGCCTTTAGTGCCTTTTAAAATATCCCCTCATCTTCTTAAGGCCTAGATGAGTTGCTTTGCTAAGCAGCAAACAGCTGTTCACGTATAAGCTTTCAACACAATAACAACAGTCAACATAAACTTAACGGTTTTGTGCACAACTTTTCTCCAGTGTCACACAAAATTTTTTAGTCATCTGAGCAGGTGAGTAGGAAAGAAAGCTTTATGTTTTTTCCTTACCATCTTTTGGCCACAAATTGTCAGCATTGTCAGGAAAAATGTGAGTTAGTAACTTTTTGGTGCAGTTGGTTTCTGCAGCCATGCCATTATGAGATATTAATGAGATGTAAATGCAGCTTTGCAAAATGTTAACAGAAATTATTTGTTTTATAATATTTTTGCCTAGTTTGTTGGGTCATACTTACATTATTAACATTTGGCACATTGACAGATCTCATTTATAAAAGCTCTTCTGCATAACTCCTCTGCAGAGGTGATCAGGGGAAGGGCAATTTGAATGACTGGACAAATACAGCATGAATAGGGAAAGTGCAGCTCCCCATTTTTGCAGCCCGTAAAGCCCCTGCTAGCCCACCAAAGGCCCTAATCCTCCCAAAAAATTTTTAAAAAACGTTTGTGGGATTTTTGGGGTATTTGTGCCTGAAAACCACACGGAAAGCATCCCGAACTCTGAAAAATGCACAAAAAAGCCTCCAAGGGAATATCTATAACAGGCACATTTGTTACTGTGAGCACTGGGATAACATTTGAGAAGATTACTTTTTTAAAACAACTTGATTGCTTTTTAAGGATAAAAACTTTCAAGGTGTCTTCTGGAATAAAATAGTAAATAGTAATTAATATCAGTATTGATAAATGCTCGCCCTGAGCGCATGGGTTACAATTGTGATATAAATAAAATAAATAATGCACCTCTGTTAGTGTTGTTGTAGCATACTGTACAAATGCTCAATTATTTTTTGAAAAGAAAAGAGTACACTAATGTTTTTTACCTTAGTCCAGCAGCATTCAGGTTTCAGCCTGAATTTTTCTGCATTACAGAAATTCAGTAACTTGGAAAGTACAGTTTTCCTCTAAAGTTGATTTAGTCATTAAATAGAGTAATAAAGAAAAAATCAAGAGCAGCATTTGTTTCTAGCTTTGACGTGGGCAGTGTATTTAATTTATTCTTGTTCTGCATCTGTACTAATTGACAGGACTGTACTACTTTCCCATTGCTTCCAAGAGTCACGTTTTTCCTTTTCCTACTCACCCAGGGATTCCTAGTGTTTCTTAATCTTCTTTATGTTTGCAGAATGGTATTCTGGAAAATCTCGTAGAGGAGTAAATATTCCTGATGAACCCGAATCTCTCCAAGGGTTTTTGAATAAATAATGAGGAACTCTTATTTAATCATTAACCTTGACCCTGGCTGGTTTTGCAAAGTCAGGTTGTGCAGATGTAGCAGTGATGAGTAATTTATGCAGGAGTCAGGAGGGTTTTTTTGTTTTTTGTTAAAAAAAAACAGTATCCGTGGCAACAGTAATTCAATTCTTTCACATACATGCAGTATCTATCTTACCTCTAGGGCAGCCAATACAGTACATGATTAGCAAGGTGATTGTTAATGCACAGGACTTCTTAATTTTGGTAAAGATAAAAACCAATAGATTTTGTCTCAGGTGTTAAGACATTTTGTAAAAATCTTGCTCAAGCTGGAATTCACAAAACTAATAGGAACACTCTTTTCCTACCAGTGTTTTTGTGCTGCTTTTTGTAAGAATCTTGTAAACCTTGCTGAACTTGGCAGTACATACTTATTTTGAGGCTGTCCTTTCACAAGGAAATCTTCTGTTAGAACAACATTAGTTTTATGTTTTTAGAATTAAAAAGTGATTAATAGTATGTTCACAGAAAACAGAATGGTGTTAATTTCACATACTTGAGCAACTAAGTATACCAGAAAATTCAAGAATGAAGATAATAATTAGAGAAAAGTATATAAACTGGAAAAAATTGCTTCCTGTCTCTGTTAATTCAAGAAGGTGCGGGGGGAGGAAAAATGCTGAACATTGGCCTGACAGTGCAATCCTCTGTCTACTAAGAAGTAAGCCCACTAGTTCATTCAGACTAAACCCACAGTTAAATGCATTTAGGATTGCCCTTTATGTGATTTTGCTTGTGTATTGCTTTTTGGAAATGCTCATGTACAATTTTGGAAAGAGTTTTATTCTCTGCACTGTATAATTTATTTGCTACTATGCTGTACTTTGTAAGGAGCTTGAAATTGGGAATGCCCTTTGCTAGTGTGAGTCACCACTTAAGATTTTAAATAGTTGCAATCACTGTGCTGTCCCCACCCTTCTAAAGTCCAGAATAATATGAATCATTTTGTTCTGTTTTAGTCTGAACGGAAGTTGTGCGTATTCCTGTAACAAGTTATGAAGTATTGGTGGTATCCTCCCAAGTAGTAATGCTGATATATGCTTGGGAATTTTTTAAAAAGAATCTTCAAATGGTTTTGATTTGACTAGACAAACATTGGTAACCCTAGCAACCTATTTGGACCATAAAGATTTTTTCCTTCTCATTTCTGTCGTCACACTGCAAAGCTGTAATAAGCTGCTAAATACTGATGTATCCTATTACAAACTTTTGTAGTATTGAAAAGTTTTCTGGTACTTTCTTTTAAGATCCTGAAGGCCAGTGTCTCAAATAGCTTTTTTTGAAAGTGGTTCCATTATTTAAAAAAACAAAAGTTATGAGTGATCAGAGAGGAAGATTTTCCTAGCCATAGCATGACGAAGGAAAGACTGATTTATCTGCTTCAAAATTTGGAATAAGAAAAATTCTTTCTTCTTCAGACCCCTTTCTGTGTCTCTAATCACTGTCTCATATTGCTCACAACATAACCAATATAACTAGTACAACAAATATGTTGTAATCATAATAAACAGGTTACAATATGGTATTTAAAACTCCAGACTGTTAAGAACCCAGTTACTATTTTGTACTGTAAGGAACAACTAGTTTTGATTGAGAAGAAGAGGTCAACATTGTTCTGTGTCCCTATTTAATGCATATGTTTACTGTTTTCTGAATAGATAGATCTGCTGTGTTTTCTGCCCTTATGTTCAGTTTCCTACTTCAGTGCATTCCCCATGCCTCTCTTGAAGTTAGAAAAATGTGAAAACTCTCATTCTTGTCATGTATATCCTGGACACTTCTTTGTGACTTTGTAGAATTTAGAGAGCTGTAGGATTGAAATCTGTCACTGTCTTGTCACGCTTTGGGACATATGTGAGAATGTTCTGTTAATTATTTAATGTATCCACTGTTTGTAGAAGTAAGAGTCCAGAGATGTATAGAGTAGCATTTTGTCAGTCAAACACTTTTGGTAAAATGATCTGTTTAAATTAAATGTTTCTTAAGCTATTTAAAACTTCAGTGTGGCCAGCCACTAGGACCCCTAATTATCCTGTTGTATCAGATTTCACATGTATCAGAAAGTTATAGAATATATAGTTGTACAAGTATATGCCAAATCCACATAGGAAATACTCTTTACCAAGCTGGCTTTATAACTACGTTTTCATTTTGGCCCATGACTTAATCTAAAATGTAATTTGTTTGAATTCTGGAGCTACTTTCAGAGAGCTGCATACTGCTAGCAGGCAGATGGTACAGAACATCTGGATCCTGGAGTAACTATGCTAATAAAAATCTGGAAACTCAATATAATGGTTCCCTACTTTTAACATTTTCTTCTACCCTTACTCCTGGGTTACACAGTTTGTATTGTACCAGTAATGTGGGAACACAGTACAGTCATTCCTTATTTTTAACATTTCCTCTACAGATCCACATGATTGCCTGGGTGATTGTACTTGCAGTGGTGATACTCTTGTAGTACTTCTAGCATGCAAAGCATTCTGTAATCCATATCTTCTTTTTCTTTTCAAGAAAGTAGTAATGTTAGATGCTTACATTTGTATATTATAGAGTCAAACTTGATTATCCTTGAGAGTACATTTCCAAACTGTGTAACCCTTATGATGAATTGTTAATTTAAAGAGAGGTTCCTGTCATCAATCATGTATGAAAAATTTTCTACTGGGATATTAGTTCCATTTAGAAAATAGCATATAGTCCATATACCATATTTGCTGGCATATAAGACACACCAGCATATAAGATGCACCCCATTTATATGCCAGCAAATGCTATTTGCCAGTGTATAAGATGCACTGGCATGTAAGACACATCCCATTTTCAAACAGTATTTTTCAGGAAAAAAAGTGAGTCTTATAGGCCAGCAAAGAGGGTATATGGATTACAAGTGGTGAGTATACATATACTACGTCTGTCATGAGAAAGTGACGAAAGCTAAGGCTACTTGTCACATTTGTATATGTGAAATATACATGGTGCGTGTCACCTGTAAATGTACTTTCTTACTGAGAATCTGTGTAAAAGTCATATACCCTAAGTCATGGCAAACTAAAGAATATGTGATATTCCAGGCATCTAATCCAAAACCGCATAAAGAACATTTTCCCTTTAAGTATGGGGAAATAGATTTTTCCATTGTGATGCTAATTCTGTCTTTGAAGCAGTTGATATTAAATTCATATATTAATTTACCTTGCAACTTTCAAGAATGACAGCCCCTCACTTTAAGGGTCACACATAATCTTGACTTCCAATGAGTGCTTATCTTTGCATAAAGTTACTACAAAATGAATTAAATTAAATTTACTTCCAGAAATACCACAAGCGGAGTGGCGTGTGGTACACCACATGCTAACACATGTGCTAAAACCTTTTTGTTTTTATTTAAGAATAAAATTGTGCTCCCACATTACTATTATTTTGCTTGACAGAGCCGCCTTTTACTTCCTAGCTATTGTTTTTCTTCTTCAGATAGCAACTCCAAGGCCTTTCTGAGGGGCTTTTCAGTTGTGTTGATTTTAAGCATGTTTGCTCTGGCAAAAATTATTTGAAAGGGTTAGGAGGCTGTTTGGACAGAAGAAATTGGGCATAAGAAGAGTGTGTCCTATCTCTCCATGCGTTTCCACTTTAAATTTTTCTCTCTCAAATAGTTTTGATTTGATTTTTTTTAAAAAAGCAAGTATTTTATTGTGTTAGCATTCTTATATATATGTTATATGTGTAATGTATGGTTTCTCCAAAGTTAACATTTAAACACTGCCATTTGCTAATTAGAGTAAGTGAAGATTTAATATTGACTAAACTACAGTCATCCCTCCACATTTGCTAAGGTTAGGGACACAGGACCCCCATGAAAGTGAAAAAACTGTCAATAACTCTTGGCTTTCTCAAACCACATTTAACATACAAAAAAAGTATGATCACCATGTTCAACCCACTGTGGATTCCTTTGAAGCATCAGGGTTTCTTCACAAGGCAGAAGTGGGTGGCTGTTGGGGCTTACTGCCACCTCCACTGCTGCCCCACACCATTTTTAGTAGGGACTCACAAGCCTCGTTCACGGTTTCTCAGTCTCATGAAGCTTGCAGTCCCTATTAAAAATGGCATAGGGAGGCAGCAGGTAATTCGTGAATAATCAAATCCACAAAAATGAACCCCGCAAATGTGGAGGGCTGTCTATATATGTAAGGAGAATTACTATGTGCTATGTCCTGAAAATCTGAGTTAAAGAAATAGCGAAAGTTCCACAATAGAACTTCAGTTTGACGAGAGAAAGGTGGAATTTGCTTATTCTACTTTTATTTTGGGGTGAAGAATATGCAATAGATAGACCTTTTCACTATTTCTCTGCATCCTTGTTTTCTTCAGCTGATTTAAAGACCACCAAGTTATTTATTCATTAGTACATACTTAAATAATACATTCCATTTTATATTGTTCTTCAGCCAAAGGATTTCCAAAGAGCTTTGATGAGATCAATAAAAAAAAAGCTTGCATGTTATAGCCTAAAAGGGCACAACACAAAAGTAAAAGACATACAGAGAGTATTACTTTGGAATGACTAGACAAACTATAGAGAGCCAGCACAGTATAATGGTTTGATCATTGAACTATAGCTCTGGAGACCAGGGTTCAGTTCCCTGCTCAGTCATAGAAACCCATTGGGTGACCTCGAGTGCATCATATACCCTCAGCCCCAGAAAACTACATGATAGGTTCGCCTTAGGAGCGCCTTATGCTGGAAACGACTTGAAGGTACACAAAAACAAACACAAACCATGTCTTTCATATTGAGTAGTTCACACTTACCTGACAGTAGTCCTTATGCCTTTTTTTTTCTGGATTACTTCAAAAATCATAGACTGGAAATAGTACCCTGACAGAAACAATTAAGAAGGATATTCTCTCTAAAAGTACCATCACTTCTAGTTTCTTAGTTAATATACAGAAATATGGAATTATTAGATTTTCCCCCTTTGCTTGAAAAATAATGGTATTTCATTTTTTCATTGAAATGATGCTACAGATAGTACAAAACTGATGTTTCTATTTTCAAGGGGAAAAAAGGTGGGATTTGGAAAAAAAAACACATGTAACTTGAGTCAGGGGGCCATAATATTTACATCCTCCTTGTGGTCATCCAAGGTGGCTGTTTTTGTCGTACGAGTGATGAACTAGATGAAACTTGGCTTGATGTAGCACAACAATGAAGGTAGAAACATAGGTCTTCTGATGGTCCTGTGTACCACACAGAGGGAAGATGAGCTTCTTTTATGAAGTCTTTGCGTAAGCTAAACATTTCAGAATCCCAGGAAATGCTTTTGTTTCGTTAAGTTCTTGTTATGTATTATTTTTGCATCTGATGTTAACAGAGAAGTGAAGTTTGTGAGATGTGCAGAGCAAGATGGCAAGATATTGCTGTCATGTTGGATTTGCTAGTTGATTTCGATTTCGATTTCCATGTGTTGTTTAGTGTTCTGTCCCAGTCAAAAATTCTATATGAATGATGGTAAAATTCTGAGAAAGAATTCATATTTGTGACTCATTTTATTTCAGTTTAGATAGTTCTAAATTTAATAAGCAGGAAGTAAATACTATCCAGTTGTGTGGGACTTTCTTCTGAGTAATTATGATTATGATCTAGCTTAGTTGTGTTGAAATTTTTAATGTACATGTTAAAAGCAGATTTCTCCTTTTCCAAAATGCATATAACACTATTTGCCACCAGTTTCTCCCTTTGTTGTCCACTTTGTTGTATGGTCCAAAAATACTGTTTATCTCCTAGAGTCATTCCTCAGCTTTGTAATGAAATGGTGTTGGTAGGAAATTTCACTTTAAATAGTCAAATTTTGATCAAGAACTTGCCAGTTAAAAGAGAAATGACAGTGTCAAAGAAGATTTTGATTTGTGTTTGATCTCTTTTGATGCAGTAGAACTGCTTTGGTATTAAATTTTTTCCTGAGAGGAATAGAGAGATGATGCCAGAAGGATGGAGAAGGTCCTGTTGTGTGGATGATAGCAGCATTGCACTTCTCCAAATCCCATCTGTCTCCAAGAAAATCTGCAGTACCATTCAGAGATGAACATATATTAAATGTATATGGTATATGTTTTATTCCTTGGTAAATACTAATTAAGTAAATTTGGACTATCTGTGATCCTTTATGCTCCTTAGTTGCCGAGAACTAATATATCTGCGAAAATCTCTCAGGAGATAGTGGAATTAAGAAATAATGTTGCTGATTGACGAAGGACTAAAGGAGCTTGTGGTTTTAGAAACAGAATCCTGAATAAAGTGTGGATAAGAATGGCCAGAACCTGATGGAACAGAAGTCAAAGGGACAGCTTGGAATTGAAGAAGCTGCCAAAAATAAGCCCTCTCAGGCTTAGGGAAAACAGAGAGATGATCCTTTCATATTGAATGTTAGTTGCAAGTGGCTATCAGTTTCGTCATTAGCTATAATACCGTGATAACTTTTCCTCCCTTAGATATATAGCACAACGTCCATATGGTAACTTCCACATGGCATATAAGTGTAATCTGCCATGTGTTAATTATATGTTTACATGGGTGGGCAGAAGCAGAATATCAACTTGAATTGCCAGCTAATTAAAGCTGTGCTATATGCTGCTGCTTTTCATTAGGAAGAATCTTCTGAGATAAGTTTGGATCAGAATCCACAAGCGGTATCTTTTTTTAAATGGTGGTATATGAATGAAAATTGCACTTTTGTTAATACATTTAATACATACAGTTGAGATACGAGGTTTTTAGCTGGTATTACCGTATTTGAAGTCTTTCTGCAATAAGATACAAAATTAGAAGGGCTCTCATGTGCGCTTCATTTTGATAGTCATCTAAAACATTGTCTTTAAAAGACAGTCTTCTGTTGGCAAAATATTTTAAAAAGAAATTTCTTAAACAAGGTGTGGAATTAAGTCTGATATGTACATTCATGTCCCATCTTCCTTTCAAAGAATGGAAGCAATATATATAGTTATACTATCCCCATTTTATCTTCAAAATAATCCTGTGAGGAAAGATAGAGTAAGAGCTGATCAGTACTACCCACTGAGTTTCACCTACTTTTACTTCCCATAGTTAAGCTGTGCCAATCTTGGCACACCTTTAACACTTAATAGGTTCATTGTAGAGTAAAATACATAGCATAAGGTCTCTCCTGTAGTTTTTTTTAATATAGAAAAAAGTCCTTTTTTTAATTTCTTCTTTGCAGCCAGGGCCTGTAGTGCCATGAGTCCTAGTTACCTCAAGTGTTTGGGTGGCAAATTTGCAATGCTGTACCACATCAAGGCTCATGGTTCTCTTTCTGGAGCTGGCCATTGAGGAAGAAATACATTATTGTGACTGGCTTCCCTTGGTTGTCCATCCCAGAAGGAAGAGGCAGAAGAGGACTGCCAGAGCATCTAGCTGTAATCCAAAACAGGAAGCAGTAGAACTCACACAGTAATGAATGACTGGTTATTCTTTGTGGAAGGAGCAGTAGTGGCCTGAAAAGTCACTTGATATTCTGTTAAGCCAGAAGCAAATGTTATGCAGTATGCTTCCCCCTTGTACCCTTTGCTTCCTTCCTTGCTTCTTTCAGTCTCATTATCACAAACAGAGAGCTTTGGTTTAATACAAATTTACTAATTGGGATCATGAACCATGGTTGATCCTGTTCAGAATCCCAGTTAATCAACCAACATTAAACCAGATACTCCCTTTTGAATGTACAGTCGATTCTTTACATTAGTGGGTTTCATTTTCAAGGATTTGGTTGTTTGTGAGTTTCTCCAGCCCCTGCCTCCTCCCCCTCCACTGCCAGTGCTTCTTTCTTCGGGAACCTTCCTTCTTGGCAGCTCTGATCAGACCACACATCCCTTAAAAAACCTTCCCCTGGTCTTCCTCCTCTGCTAGCTGCTGCCTGACCAGCCAAGGATGGCTTGCAGTCCAGTTTCTCAGCACCACAAAATGTCTCCCAGTGTCTCCCTCGCACAGTCAAGAAAGGAGGTGGGTGAGAGAGAGAGAGTAAAGGACCCCCATGCTGACCCACCCCTTTTCCCTCTCTTTTCCCTGGTCTGGTTTGGGCTCTAGGTACCTGCTCTCCTCACCATGTCTCCCCCCATTTTAATATTTGTGGTTTTCTCATTTTTGCGGGGGTCCTGTGCCCCTAATCCTAGTGAATGTGGAGGTTCAACTGTAATGGGATAATGGTTGAAACAAGTGAGGACTGAAGTACTACATGTATACATGGAGGAGAGAAGTGAACTGAGAGTGGAGCATAACACTTCTTGATTGGATTAGTAAAGCCAGGGACCTTCATTGTGTATTGGGCCACTGTGTTCAATGTGTCATCTTCCCAATTAAGTATGAATATGATTGCAGATTTAATATGTCTAGAGTCCAGTCTTCAATCCATTATCTTGAAATAGTTTCATTGGAATAAATGGTATTAAATTACAAGGAAACAACTGAAGGCTATAAATGTTAGAATATACTTTGTAATTAAAATTTCATAGTCTCCTAGATTAGCACGTTCGCTGTATGTACTCATGTATGAGTGTAGAAATTTTAGTCAAAAAATTGACCCCAAAACCCTGGATGACTTATCCATGGGTCAAAGTAAGTACTGTACCTTAATTCTTATTAAAAAAAAAAAAAGAATCAACTGCTTCTCTGAGTAGAGTGGTGAAAGGCTAGAGCTCTGTCCATCCCAGGAGAACCTAAAAGGAGCACTGACCCCCTCTACTCTCTCCACCATGATGCTGATGCTGGCCTTTTTGAATGCCTGAGTGGGAAAATGGTGGCAGCTCTTTGATGCTCAAAGGAGTGCTGAGAGAATAGAGGAGGGTGGTGCTTCTTTTAGGTTTTCTAAGGATGGAGTAAGTTTTCCCCTTTTGCCACTGTGTTCAGAGAAGGGGATAGTACTTTTTTTCATAAGTGTTAATGTTGTACCTTATCTTTTATCAAAATAAGAACCACCACCTTCTATGAGTACAGTGGTAAAAGGCCTTTCCCAATGGCTAGGTGGGAAAATGGTGGTGGCCGCTGCAGCTAGGGGCAGCTGGCCCCCTGAGGTAGCATAGCAGTTTCCTCTCTCCATGGAATAACCTTTGACTTATCCATGGGTCATATCAAAATCTACAATTTTGGCTCCCAAACTTGTCCTCAATCTGTAGATGAGGTCAACTCATGTATAAATGTCAACTCATGAGTATATACAGTATCTGTCACTTTATTTTTTCATATAGAATTATTTGCCTTCTGAGATGTGAATGTTCTAATATATTCTGGTCATGTTTAAGTGAAGAATTAAAAAATAACAGTGTTAGGTTAGTAAGAAGTCCTGATAGCTGATACAGCCCTGATTTATAACCTGTAATACTATGTCTATTAATATCTAAGGCAGTTGACAATATACTGAAACCCTCTGTTGCTATCATTCTGCTTGTCTGCTTTGAAATTCTGGTAAAAAATTTTTTAATAAGGCTTGGATTTTTTTTTTCTTTGTAGTTTTGTTTTGTAATTTTGTTCAGTGGATCTGAAATGAAGAACTCAGTGTTAGATTACTCAGTATGAATAGAAACCACTTTTGAATTAGTAATATTTCCAGTGCTTTGGGCACATGATACATTTTATATAATACACACACAAATCACTTTTGCTGCCATTAGATTAAAATAAAAGCTGTAAATTCAATCTGTTGGAAGACATTTTCTTCATAAAACTACATTTTTGTGTGCATTAATGCTTCTCACACAACAGCAATAATTTTGGTAAGTAGATATCAGTTGATTTTAGTGGACTGTCTCCTTAAATCTTTTGATTCCTAGTTTACAGATACTGTCATCAGAAAAGCTTCATGCCTGTAGAGAGTTAACTGAGGCTTTTCTGAGAGTACAGTAACATATGAAACCACTTAAGGTTTGGAATTGTTTATTTTCCTACATTGTTAGTCAGCAGTGCCAGTATACTAGCTTCCTTGTGGCTTTTAGTGGAAAATGTAAAAGGCTGAAAATAATTTTTACGTTTGAATTGAATTAGTCACACAAAACTGGCTTGGATATTCTCTAAGGGCTACCCAAAAGCAGCTTCCCCCGCCTCCTCTACAGGAAGTTACATCCAGAGCAGTAGCTTCAGTTCTTTGCTAAGTGTAACATGTGAGCATTACTAGGCATTTCATCCTGTGGGTCTGCAGTCTGTGCTGTTAAGACTATTGCTCAGTTAGAACACTGCTGCGGTGCTATTTTGTGTCCTGTTAGTGTGCTCTGTAATTTCTTTTTGAGGCAATAGGTTTTTATACGGTTTGCAGTAGCATCTACTGCATCAAAAATCCTATATTAGTGACCGTATTTGGATAAACAGAGCATCTAAGTTAGAGAACTGGCAGACTGGCATAGATGCAGATCTTCAAATAAAGAAGTTGGCTGAAGGATGATGTGGGGAATCTGATTTTTTTTCTCCTTCACCCTTTTTTTTCACATCGGTCTGAATGAAGGCTATAATGGGACCTCTATTCACACAGAGATCAAAAGAAGCATTTCAAATGATGAACTACTTCTGGAGGAAAAGTCTAAAGCAATAATTCAAGTGCTTGTACTTGGTATTTTGCTAAAGCTTTCGTCATTACCAGCATTTATGCCTTGTGTGTTCCCTGTTGGATCAGCTAGTGCAACAACGTGACGGTGAAAAACAAATATTCTGCATTTCTTTTCTGATGGATGAAGTAAAGCATTCTTTGTTACAGTCTTTTGGGGAATCTGGATCAAACAAGCAATATTATTATCCAAGTCTCATTGTCCTTTGTTGTCTGACTCATCACATGTAAATGTACTGCAGCTTAGTGGTACATACATTGCAGAGATTTTTACATGGAGAAGAAATGTCATCATTGGAGCTCAAGTTCTGAATAGCTGCTGAGAATAGATTGCATTTCTCTGGTGTATTTCTGATAGTAGGGCAGATAAAATCGTTAGTTACAGAATTATGAACTGGAACACTGTGGGCAGTTATGTATGCCTTTTACGGTAGAATACCTGCTACTGTTAACTGGAGACTGACCTTTCTGAAGTGGAGAAAGCTGTGATCATCTCTGCCAGAGCAATTGTCTTCTTGTTTCATTCTGTACAGAATGGTGTTATGTTGTCTATAACAATGATTTTACTGTTTAGATAATTCTATTCTGTAGAAATTGAACAGAAACAACTGGCTTGTTAACAAGTATAAGAATATTTATACATACTACTGTAATTTATACTTTAATATTGGTTGAGAAAACAGTATTTTAGTACTTGAGTGCTATAAAGTAATAGAAGTATTTTATAGATTTTGCGGGGGGGACTTCGTTAGCTGAATATCTCAGGTTACTGAATCTGGCAAATAAAAAACAATATAGTTATATTTCTTGAAGATTTCAGAACAGCAATAGTGTTAATAAATTATGTTTAAGAAGAAAAGAACTTGCTATATGGTCTTAGCTATATTTGGAATAAGGCTGTTACAAATCTAGTTTTCATCTTCAAACGGATCGAATGAGTCGCGTGTGTATTGTTGTTTTGGAGGAGGTGGAAGATGATTCTCCCACATTTGTTTCCAAACTGCCTCAGGAAAGCATATCTCTACATCCTTCACCTTCAGGACGTGTCTTGGTAAGAGGCTTCTGCTAAATATTTGTGATTATGGTTCAGAGCTCAAGTGAGACTTGCCAGAAATATATCTGAATATGGAAAGTGCACTGTTGTTCTGCTTAAATAGTGAACATATTGAAGTATGCTTCTGGGTCTAAGTGCAATCCAAATGAATGGCACATTTTTGTAGATAAAATGCTTTTTCTAACATTCTGTGTTCTGGCCGTTGTCTTCAAATGTGACAATGGCAAAATAGTATGTGTTCTGCCTTCTGCTAGGTAAAATGATTTCCACAGTAATTGGTTATACTTTGTTTACAGAATTCATGTAATATAATCTGTAATACAGTATGTTCTGTTCTTAAAATCCCAGTATAGAAACATGGGTCTTGTGATAGGGGGCTGCTATTCCACCTTGATTTTTTTGTAAATCTTGATGGGTCTTTCTCAAAAATTGGATTGTTTCATTACAGAATGGTTTGTGGTGATGCTTAGCATGTGCAGATATTTTTAGAAATAGGGATGTATGTCATCAGACTATTTAGATGTACTGAATTTCCTTGCTGATTTCTATGATGAAAACCTTGACTAAACATTTTTATGTGCTGTTTCTTTGAAAGTGACTGTTATTCATTCTTCAAATGTAACCTGCTAATGTCAGGCATTTTCCCCATGTGGCAATATGCAGCATTACCTCTTAATAAAATGTTTCTTTCTTTCTTGTCTTGGAAATTACTGCAACTACTTAAGTAGAAAGATATTTTATAAATATATATTAGACACATTTTAGATAAAGTATTTTTGATACCATTTTATGGCTATTTGAGTTCACTGCATAACATAATAATTAATAATTAATAATTATAATAATTATTAATATTATTAATAAAATAATTAATAATGCTTACTTTGAAATGAAATTACTCCTCCTGTTTCCTGTATTTCAGCCACCACTTGTTCAAGCTATATTTAATGGGGACCCTGACGAAGTTCGTGCACTAATTTTTAAAAAGGAAGATGTCAACTTTCAGGTAAAAAAAGATTATGTTGTTACTTACAGATTTAATGTAATTTTGTTACATTTGAGGCTGTTTGGAATCCTTGTAACATTTTTGAATTCTAAAATAAAATGAAGGCAAATGCTTCTTGTGATCTTCCAAAAGAAATGCTAAATCATATTAAAATCCAAGAAAGTTGCCACACCAAATATGATTTCTCCACTCTATAGCAATAATCAATTAATCATTCATGTCGGTGTTCCAGTCATTTCCATGTTACCCACTTAATAAAGACAAGAAGGGGCAAATAGGAGAGAAATGTCAGAATGTGTGGGTTTCAGAGAGGCAGAAAACTGAGTTCTGTTTCCTGAGACAGTTCCATCCTACTCTTAGTCTGCTCTTTGTCAAGCAGGTAGAGTACTGCAGGTAATTTGCTTTCTGTGGGAGCAAGAAACTTTTAAAATATTGTGCAGTATATGGCCACTAAGAAAACTCCCAACAACTGTAAAAATTCATGTACATTAAATAAGATTATGAGAAGGACCAGCATGAAAATGTTGCAGTGTGGAATGCTTCATTCAGGTTTCTAAGCTGATCAGCATTACTTTCTTCCAGGACACACTGCTCCATGCTTTCTCTCCCTTTGGTTTCCCTACTCCCATAGAGCATACCTATCTACACTGAGTCCCGTGTACACAGTTGTCTGATCCCACGTAGTTGCCCTCTTAAGTCTTTTTTCCAACTCAGGATTTTTAAAAATTCTGCAAAGTTCAAGGCTGTCTGTTCATCAATATCAGTATCACTAATATCTTTCTTTACAGATAGAGAAGATGTCACTATGGTTAAAGATAGTGTTATTGTGCACAGATAGGAAATGAATTTTTTGGTGGAAATATAATAATACAGTTACTCTGTTCATTCAGCAAAATCCTGTGCTTCTTAAGTGGGTCTTACCCCAATTAAGTACATAAATACAATTGCAACCATATTCATGCAATTATTTTGACAGTGTGGTAGCTTTGGTCAGATGATATTTATCAGTATACATGTCTACTCAGACATAAGCTGCTTTTAGTTCAGTGGGACTTTAAGGAAAAATGTATTTAGGATAATAGGCTTAGTCTGCAAATGTTAAAGAGGGGTATGAGTGTACTAACCAACTATCTATATGCTTAGCCAGATTTGCCATGGATACTGTTTTGGAAAGCAAGATTATACAATATTAGTTTAAGTAGCAAGGTTTTTTTTAGTGATTTAGAAAATATTTTTAGGTATTCTGAAGAAATAGTGAATCATTCTCTAGGCAAACCAGAATTTAGTATGATTTACATTTCTGAATTTTAGGTAATTAATACCAATTTTGTAAAACTAAATGCATTCTTGTACACTGCGTAACTTTTTCATGCTGGATATTAGCTTCTGAAAAAGCATAACAGATACATGGCTGAAATCAAACATAATTGAATTTCAGACTAATCTTTGAAAATGAGTATGTTTAAAGTGCAAGAATTAAAGTGTAACAACTTTATTATATTTCTGTAAAGCTACAGCACCTTAAAGGGATACACCTTCCCAAAAAGACAAGAGTTTTCTTTCCAGTGAAACATACTATGGGTAGAAGAACTATCCTGCTTGAATTACTTCTCTATGGCTTGTAGACTGCAAACAAATAAGATCTGAGAAAGCTGTGATTTTATTCCTACAATCCAGGACACAGTTAGGTAGAATCCGTCCTGCTCCCCATTCATACCACTGTACTACGCTTTTCAACTTTTTACATTCTCAGTATGTTACATATTGAAAGTTTGAAAGTTTAATAGTGATGTGAGAGTTGATAGCAGTGTAGATCACAATAAAATGCATTACTAATTGTAGGCAAAAAGTCTAATTCAGATTTACCATGTGCTCTGATATCTGCACAGAATTTCTGTGGCTGGAAATCTCCTTTGGGCTGGTTTGAAAGACATGACAAGCCAGGACCCATGGGAACTATAGTTTGTTAGTGGTAAGCAGCTGCTGGTGTGTGCACCCTATTTATGTGTTGACACCAAGAGTCACTTTGTATGTTTCCTGAAAATGGCTGTAGCTCTTTTTGGGATTTGTTTCTGTCTCAACAATGAGGGAAGTAATCTAGGGTTTGTTTCACATTTCCCTTTCTAGTTTCTTTGGGGAGAAATAAATCAGAGAAAAAATGGGAGTGATCAGGCAGCAGATTATTCATAATGGATAGAACAGGATTCCTGTGAATTTCTGGTTTATCATACCATCTAAAGGGACTGGTTGGTTCAGTGTAGGAACTGATCTGCACAGGCAAGTGAATGCTTGTATACTGTGACTTCCTCTTGAGAAAATTAAAAAGTTATTTTTGCAGAAGGAGCTAGTAGACACAGCAGAATTTCTAAGTCTGTAGCAGATTGTTGAATCAACATTTGGGGCAATGTTATGTTGTTGATTGACAAGGTAACTTTATTAACATATAGTAGGCAAGTAAGTCTGAGTTTAGTGGCTGTGATTTTGAAAATCAGTAAGCCCCTTCTGCTTCATTAGAAGTGAACTTCGTAAAAATCCGTGAAAGGGTAGCAGATAAAGCTGGTATAGTTGATTTTTTTTTAAAAAAGACACACAAAGAAGCTTAATTGATCATTCTAATATTCCTTGACTACGGGTGGCAGAATCCTACACATCAGTAGAAACAACTTTGTGCCTGCACAGGGTGTGTATTATGTTTTTCCTTTCCAGGTGCATCCGTCTGTGCCATATCAAATCCTGTTTTAGTGGACCTCTTGACCTTTAAGGCTAGCTTTTGGCACAAGAAGATGCAAGGATCTGCAATAAGAAGGAAAGCTGGAAAATCCCCTAGGGGCATGCAGTGTTCTGCATGCGACTCTTTGAAATTTGACCGTTGTGTCTCTGGAAGAGTTTCAGAGGATCTGATATTGTGCTGTGGGCATAGTAAAATAATAGTGCATTCTTTTGTTAAAGTTGTCCTTTGTTTGTTTGGCCTGCAGTTCATGACTCTGTTCAAGCTGTTTCAGTCATAATTGCCTGCTTCATATCTGCAGCTGAGTGGTAAGGAATTACAGAATGTTGACATAGAGCAGTGAATGAAGTTGTTTGTGGGCAACCTGGACAAATAGCCTCAGCTGATATAGCTTATGGGGAGACAAATATTTGTTTTGCTGGTTATGATATCAGTCATACCTGTTAATGCGTGTTATGCAATTATATTTAAAAAGACAGTGTGCAGGGGTACTGCATTTTGTAAACAGTCTGTAGTATAAATGTATCAGTAACTCTTTCTACAGAAAATGGAGATCTTTCTAAATATAGATGCTTTATTATCAGCTTAATGTTTGTAGCACAAACGTGAGTTTTCATTTCCTTTCCAATGAAAAGATTACAATAAACTGATTAGTCACATCCTCCTATATAATAAAGCAATTTACTCTTGTTGATGGAAGTGTCTTTGGGAAAAGACTGTGACAGAGAACAGATAGAATAATGTAGTGCTTCTTTCTTCTCTCCCCATTGTTACAGATTTTGGGAGCCAAAGATTTTAGGATGTAGAAAAAAGGTAAAAAATGAAGTAAAGATATTCATGCCCCTCACTTCTTAGATTTAAGATTTACTTTGCCTAAACTGGAGATGCTTAGAACCTACCTAGCAGCATTTTTTTAAAGTGTAGTTCTAATTTAACATGAAGTAATGGCATATGGTAATTCTGAGTAATGGAATACAGTACTTTTAAGTAAACTTGCATAGGATTGCATTGTCAGGCTAGACCATGTTATTCAAAAAGAATTTTGCTCATGGTTACTTTTCTGTTGAGCAGTTATTTCTGTTTTTTAGTCTTGGTCAGCTATACATCACTGGCAGTTACACTCCTGCAGTAAAGGGGATCCAGTTTAAGTTTATACTTCTTTATAGTGACATCTTCCACACACAGTTATCCTCTTGTGGAAGTATCGCTACCACAGTATTTGTCTGGTGGCATTGTCATCTTGTGATCATGGTCACTAGAGTTTTTTGGGGAGGATGTTGGAGAAGGAAACAATCTTTAGAAAATGACTGCTTCATAAGATGTTCAACTTTCCTGAAAGGATATATAGCTTTAAAAATATACAAGCACATAATTAGTTGGGTTGTTTCTACCTTAATTATTGAGTATAGAGCATCACTAAGGCCCCTGTAACTGTCATCTGAACTTCACAAACATGTAGAAGTGATAAATTGGCTTTAAAAAATTGCAGTATGATGAGAAGTGTGCTTTCCTATTGTATTGTGCTTCAAAAAAAGTGTGTGTGTCCAAAAAAAGTGTGTGTGTTCATGTGTATGTTAAACACACTTGAAATCCAGTGTTAGCCACTTGCTGTTTTGTCTGGGTTGATAATATTTTATGCAGTGCTGCAGTCTCAGCTGCAGCAGTTTTAGTGATGACAAATATAGCACAAAAGAAGCTGGTTCAGCCACAGTTGTTCTTGGAGCTGCTTGGTCGTTACAGTAGCAGAGTATATGCGTTAAGAAAAAAAGTAGTAAAATAAGAAATAGGACTTGTGGCAAAAGAAAGCCAAAGATGGGAATGGGCCTGAAAATAATTTGGAGGATTTTGATAAAGATAGAACTCCACATATTTTTGCATTGTCCATTTTAACTCTTTTTCATATGGGTTTTTAAAAACTTACCATTTAAAAAATCCACTTGACATCTGAGGCACACATTTTGACCCGATGGGGTTCTAGTGTATTTTACTGAATTAAACATCCATCGTGTCCACTGGAATGCTTTTGATAGTTCACAGTGCCAAAACAGCAAGACCAAGATAACACAGGTTCATGTGTACCAGAACATTCGTTTTGTATAGCCAGCAAACTTACTTTTATTAAACAAAAGAAATAACCCCCTCCCATAATTTCTGTCTCCTAAAAACACTATCACTGTTATTTCTAAGAAGAAAAAAATCTTGTTATGAACTTAGAAAATTAGGCAGTACACAAACTATGAAAGAAAGAAACAAGCCTTGTTATTATGGATTGCTGGAGAATCAAACAGGAATGATATTATGAGGCAGTTTTCTGAGCCAGTAACAAAATAGCCTCTACTGAGGGCAATGATCACCTGTGAAGGACTTTTTTCTTGTTCTCTACATTCAACCACAGCTTTGTCACTTGGGTGTTGCAATGGTCCTTGCAAGCACATTTCCCACAGGTGGTTGCTGGTTTGTTTTATGTGCTGCCTTACTGGAGAAATAATGCAAGGAGGTGTATGTTTTACTCAGTTGAATGATGGTAGCATATGTTAGATTTTTTTGGTTAGTGGATGTTGATGGCAGTTCTAAGCTGGTGAAAAAAATGCCACTATTAATATGTTTGTCCAGTGGAAATATGGTTCAGCTATCATTGCTACCACATTGTAACTAAGCTGAGCTCCCCGTGGTGTATCAAGCTGCCTGGCTGGATGAACGTATCTCTTTTAGAAGATAGGATATCTTAGCATTGTAGAACCACTTACATTTTTGTGGTTCACCTTGAAATCAAAGCAACTTTCATTAACGATTAGATTTCATCCCTGTTAAGTTCACATTCGAAGCTGTTCAGCATAGTTCGCATGTTGCCAAGATCAACATAATGCTCTTCTTTCCTTGTTGTTGAACCTCAAGTGAATAAATAAAATCTCTTCCCATTCATTGTTGCTCTGAAATGGAAGCAACAAGGCTGGATGCTTCATGCCTGCCATGATACATCCTCAACAGAAGCAGGAGCCCACCTTCTTAGTGATGTCAAAGAATTTCCACACTTTGATAGAGTATTTTTTGTTCTGTGTGCTGAATACATGCTATGCCTCTCTTTTTCATGGAATGTATGATCAACAATGCTTTATGTGAGAAGGAGTTGAAAGGCTTCTAACATTTGAGCCCCTGTTTGGCCCTGTTGTTGTTGTTGTTGTTATGCACTTTCATGTCATGATTTAAGACAGCCTTTTCGTGGGTTTAGCAAAATTTATTCAGAGGGAGTTGCCATTGCCTTTCTTTCAGAAAGTGTGACTTGTCTCAGGGTCACCCACTGGATTTTCATGGCTGACTAGGAATTTGAACCTTAGACTCTCAGAGTCCTAGCCCAGCACTCCAACCATTTTATCATACTAGCTCTCTTATAACAGTCTTTGGTCATAGGTGTGCCAAAATGATGTTTTTGACTGTTTTGTGTTGAACTGTCTGTGGATGGCTGCACTATGTCTTTCTCTCTTTGCCTTTCATGGCATCATTGTTGTTAACTGCCATCAAGTTGACTTCAACCTATGGTGACCCTATGAATGAGAGACTTCCAAGTCACTCTGTCATCAACAGCCTGCTCAGCTCCTACAGATCAGGTTTGTGACTTCCTTGATAGAATCTATCCATCTGTAAGGTGGTCTTCCTTTTTTCTTACTGCCTTCTGCCTAACCAAGCCTTACATTATTCTAGAGAGTCATGTCTTCTCATGATTTGTCTAAAGTACAACAGCTTCAGTTTAATCATCTTGGCTCCCAGGGGGATTCAGACTCTAGGGCCATTTATTTGTCTTTTTAGCTGTCTGTGCTGTCAGTGAAACTCCTCTCTAGCACCACATGACAAATAAGTTGATATTTTTCCTGTCAGCTTTCTTCACTGTCCAGCTTTCACAACCATATATAGAAACTGGAAATAGAATGGCATGGACAGTCCTAACGTTAGTATTTAAATTATGTATCTTGACACTTCAGGAGTTTGTCTCGTTCCTTCATAGCTGTCCTTCCAAGTCCTGTCTTCTTCTGATTTCTTGATTGCAGTTGCAGTTCTGATTAATGACTGAGCCAAGGTGTGGAAAATCTTGAACTAGTTCAAGATTATGTAAATCATCTTTAACGTTGTGTAAATCATATGTAGTCATTCTTTTTGTTTTCTTAATGGTCAACTGTAAAACTGCCTATAAGCTTTCTTCCTTGACTTTCTACAGAAATCGTTCCAAGTCTTTGTTATTTTCTGCCAGTAGTGTGGTGTTATCTGCATATCTTAAATTGTTAATGTTCCTTCTTCTTCATGGTCTCTGTGCCTCACACACTAGGAGCTTTCGCGCGTGCACGGTAGCGTTCGGAAGATTCTAGAGCTTAGCAGCTTGGCGGGAACCCCTTCCCCATGCCTGTACTGAGCATGCTCAGCCCGCCGAGCAACGGTCTCTCCTCGGTTCTTTCTCGTCCGCTGTCGCGAACAGTGTGGTGTTATCTGCATATCTTAAATTGTTAATGTTCCTTCCTCAGGTTTTCACACCTCCTTCTTCCAAATCTAATCATGCTTTACCTATATGTTCAGCATACAAGTTAAACAGACAAGGTGATAAAATGCAGCCTTGCCATGACCTACCTGCCAATTGGAAACTGTTCTATTTCTCTATACTTTGTCTTGATGGTATCCTTTTGTCCTGAGTACAGGTTGTGCTTCAGGACAATCAAATGTTGTGGCACACCCATTTCTTTAAGAGCAATCCATAGTTTCTCATGATCTACATAATCAAAGGCTTTGCTATAATCTGTGAAGCACAGGCTGATTTTCTTCTGAAATTCTTTGGTGTGCTCCATTCTCCAACATATATTTGCAATGTGATCTCTAGTGTGTCTTTCTTTCCTGAACCCAGTTTGGACATCTGGCATTTCTTGCTTCATAAATAGTAGAAGTATTTGTTGCAGAATTTTAAGCGTGACTTTGCTTGCATGGGAAATTAATGCAGTGGTCATGTGGCTACTGCAATCCTTGGTTTCCCTTTTCTTGGGGATTGAAATGCATATTGAGTGTTTCCAGTCTGTAGATCATTGCTTTCTTTTCCATGTTGAGTGACAGATTTTAGTTAGAATTAGAGTAAATTCTATCTCTGTAGTTTGAATAAGCTCTTTTGATATGACATCTGTTCCTAGTGGTTTATTTCTCCCAAGTGCTCTGACTACAGCTTCAACTTCAGTTTCTAAAACAGTAGATTCATCTTTGAATGGTTCTTTCTTGAATTGATCTGTCATCCTTTCATCTCACTTCTATAGTTCTTCCATGTATTGTTTCCATAATCTTTTTATTTGTACTGGGTCATGTAATGTTTTCCCTTGCTGATCATATAGCATCCCCACTCTGGGTTTAAATTTTACTTTGCTTTCTTGGAGCTTGTGGAACTATTTTTCTGCGTTGATTATTATACTAGTTCTCCTTATCCCTGCATGCAAGTTATTGAACAGTTGCATTCAATGTCCTGACACTGTTTCTGTCACCTTTTGCTTCTCGTCTGTCCTTAACTACTTGAAGAGTTCCATTTGTCATCCTTTGAGACTTCTCTTTCTTTTTGGCTACAAAAAGTTATCTTTTTGCATCCCTCCCTGACAATGTCTATGGTTTCAGTCCAGAGTTGTTCTGGGTCCTGGGCAGTTAGGCTTAATAGTACAAATCTATTTCTTTACATTATCTTTAAGTTCTGTGAGGATGTTTTTAAGCTATATTTTGATACAGTGGTTGGTGTGGTGTTTTTCTTTAGCTTTACTCTAGTTTTTGCTATTAGTAGTTCAGGGTCTGTGCCACAATGTGCATCTGGTCTTGTTTTTGAAGAGAGGATGGCATTTCTCCGTCTTTTTCTTCCAGTTATGTAGTCTGTTTGATTCCTGTATTGACCATCTGATGATGTTGCCTCTGTGGTTGCTTCAAGTATGTGTTTGCAATGAACAAACGGTTGGCCTCACAAAATTCAAGCAGTTGTTCTCTTGCTTCATTTCTTGATTCTAGAACAAATTTCTGTTTCCTGCTTTTGCATTATAATTGCCTATGATTAACAAGAAGTCCTGTTTTGGTATGTAATCAATTTCCTCCTGGACTCCAGGTTTTTTTGTTTGTTTTTTGCCTCTGTTGCTGGAGCATAAACTTGGATTATGGTTATATTGATGAGTTTTCTCTGAAGTCTAATTGATATGATTTGATAAGACTTTGCGTTATGTCCTTTATTTTTGCTACATCTCTCTTCACTATTAATGGCACTCTTACTTCCTTTTAGTTTTTTTTTTAATTTTCTGATTAATTTTCTGATTAAAATACTGTGTAATTATCGGACTCAGAATTTCCCATTCCTGTCCATTTCAACTTGCTTACCTCAAGTATTGCAATGTTTATATGTTCATGTCTTGTTTAACTATGTTTAGCTTCACCGATTCATGATTCTCACATTCCATGTTTCTATAATGTTCCTCATGTCCTTCATTTTCACCTCTCAGGACACCAACAGCTGAACCTCCTTTCAGTTTGAGTCCTGTTGCATAGCCACAGCTATTGTACTTCAGTAGCTCATTGTCCCAGGATTTTCATCTTCTGACATTGTCTCTTATTTTCTTTTGGCTTGTCTTATTATAGGGTTTTCATGGTAAAAGATATTCAAAAGAAGGCTTACTGTGCCTTCCTCTGAGCAGTACTAACAAGCTTTAGCTGTGGTGCCACTGTTGTTGTCTTTGAGAGATCCTCTGCCAGTGTCACCCTGAGCTGCTGCTCAGTAGCTGTTTGGGAAAGTTGGTCTGGAACCTCAGCAAAAGTTTGTCCGACATGGGAGGTCCTGCCAGCAGCACTGCTGCTATCAGTATAGCCTGTTGCCCCAGAGGAATAAGCAATCTCACCAGTGTGGAAAGGTAGTGCCATGGGTGAGATAACGTAATTAACTGCTGTTTACTCCGTCCAGGGCAGAATCAAATGACTATGCATTTGCTGTCTTCTCATCCCTGACTTCACACCAGCTTTTCCTCATCATGTTTTAACTACAAAATGCCATGGAAAATGTTGTCCCATAGTATTATATGGTGAGGAGCAAAAAACAGAACAAAACAAGACAGTATTTGTATAAGCTGTTTTTATCTGTTTAAAACAAAACAGTAGATTAGTGGTAGTGAAATTCAGACATGTTGTTGATAATTCCTTAGATGACAGTGTTGCAAAATGATTGCATTGGAGGCCTAGTGTTTTTTGAGTTCTGCAATGAAATATATCTTTGGAGGTACTAAATTATCTCCATCTGTTGGGACAGTGGTTATTGCATTGTGTACAGTAATTGTATTTTAATGTGTTAAGAGACAGTTTTTTTACATGTTCCCAGATATTCCATATCTGAGAGTGAAGAAAAATTTGAAATAGTCAGTTTCAAGTGCACATTGTATTTTTAAGTAATGAGAAAACTACATTATTGTTCCATATGGAAAAATCAAGATTTGCTCAAAGCACTCTCTTTAAAGGCATTCACAACCTGAATTGGTTAGTTGTAAGCTAGATAGCAGATAGGCTTCAGCCCTCCTCAGCATCTCATTGTCTGTCTATTGTTGTTTCAGAGTCGGTCTTTCAGTTGTTTGAAATAGCCATTTCTCATCTGAAATTTCAGATGGATTTCAGCCTGATGATTGTCTGTTACCTAAACAATTGTAAATTGCCTATTATGTATTGGGGTGATATGGTGTTGAGAAAGAGTAATCTGAACTCCAGATGTTTTTAATGTTCCTTTTTCTGAGAAAATCTTTAAGAAAATTTTTATCTTTTTAAACTAATAGATATTGGGGAGCTGTACATACATGAATTGAAGTACATACAGGTGTACATGAGGACACACAAGTATTTAAATGGAGTTTAGTGGGGAGGAAACTCATTTTAAAAACTTTGGTTCACAGGCTCTGGCTAAGACTACAAAGTCTTACTACAGAGTAAAATAAATGTGTGGAATGCAAAAAAGATGCACACATGGGAACAATTGTTGTGGTCACAGATATTCTACTCTGTATCATTTTGAAGGAAATTAAACTTAGCTTTCCTTTACATTTTTTAAAAATTAGCAGACCCTTTGCTTTAGGGATCACATTACAGTGGCTTTTTTTCTAATAGTTAAAGCTGAAAGTGACACTGTTGAAATAAGCTACAGTATATGTTAAAGGCATGGTTCACTTATAATTCTAAACCACAGTTTGTTTAGCTGACAGAAGTATAGCTTCTGTCCCCTCTGTCTTTGCCATCTTTTGTTGTGTTATAACTTGAAATTGAAATATTTTTAGCTGATATTGTTACCACTTGATGTACACAAGATATTCAGTACTGTGAATTTGCAAAATATTTTTATTGTGGTATAAATAGTAAACAAAAACAAGCTGGCTTTTGTTAACCCCCCCAAGTCAATACTTGGTACTTTAGTAGCAACTATAGCTTCAAGTCTTCTCGAGCAGGCTTCTTATTATTTGTGTGTATCTAGATCCTGCTATTTCTGTTCATTCTTCTTGGCAAAACTGCCCAGCTCTTTCAGTCTGGATGAGGACCACTGCTGAATAGCAGTCTTCAAGTCTTGCCATAGATTTTCAGTGAACTTTTGTTCATCATATAGTAACAGTGCTAATTAAACCCTTTTCCACTTCTAGACTATAATGAAATAAAATGTGGAAAAGGCAAGGTGTGGTGTGTGGAGGGAGATATTCTTCAAGACATTGTAAATGTGAATTCTTTGCACAGGTATACCTCAGTTAATAAGGTAGACATGTTCCTGGGCATTGCTTCTTAAAAACAAAACAAACTTGTCCCCTGTTTTGCTGTTTGTTCATGATCAGGAAGGGATTCCAAGGGTAGCTGCTGCTTACCTTGGCTTTTGTAAGGGGGCACATGTGGCTACAATTGGATTGACTATAGCAAAAAACAACTTTTTCCCTGCGCAGGTTTATGGCATTGCTTACAACAGATGTGCTTCTGCAGACAACACTAAACGTTTGTTTTTCTTCAGCCCTCCTTCACCATTGCCCCAGTGCTAATGCAGCTAAAAAAAAAAAGTTATAGCTACACAAAGGATGAGGGAAGGGGCTGGGCAGGCATAACAAGACTTCATAAAAAGTAGCTTCTTTCTCAGAGGCTTTTAAAATTGAGGTATGCCTGTTCTTCCGGATCTGCTGCAACTAAGTGTGTGTTGTTTATGGTCAACAAGACATAATCTTTAAACTTTGAAGTTGGTTTGTGAATCTCACTGTGGGTTAACTGTGGTTTCATGTTACCTCCCTACCTGCAGTCTTGGCTTCACTGTCATTTGTTTTGGCTCCTTGACTTAGTAGCTCTCCTTGATATGAGCTGTAAGGCAAATGCAGTTAGAAAATGAAACTGCTCATGTAGCTAAACAAAACTTTTTGGTCATTTTCAAAACCTTGCTTTCTTCTTTCTTTTTGCTCTTCTGTGATTAGGTTCCTCTCTTACTCCCACTTCTCTGCTTATTAGACCACCTCCTACAACCTGCCCACTGAACATGGCAGCAACTTTGTGAGGAGAAAGAATTGCTTTTGTACCAACTTTTGTCCCGGAGTACTTTCTTTAAGCCTAATTTTGCTCTTTCCATTAGTACAGTGACACATAAAGTATCTCAAAATGCTGGCCTTTCATCATCTAGTGTGCAAAGGAAAGTTTTTTCTGTCAACCTCAGAGATACAGGCTGGCTGAAGGAGCAGTCCACAACTAGTAGGTTATTCCCTCACAACAGTAGATCAAGGTTGGAGATTCAAAACTCCAGTTCCCTTTGGACCATTTAATATTGCTTCTCACTCACTTTTTAATTTCTAGACTTGCTGACCTGTCAAATTTTTGTTTCCTGCTCTCCCTATTTCTTCCTAAATCTGCAAAAAAACAAAAAAAACAAAAAACTTTCCAAGCTCTTACCCAAGCCTGGCAAGCTTTTTAAGTCCAAGTGGACACTTTTGGCAGTCAGGAATCCTTCTCAGAATCTTATAAAGCTATGAGGCACTTCCCCAAAAATTGGAATTAGAGTTTTTTCAAAGGAGGAGGAAAAAAATTAAAATAAAATATGTGTACCTACTGGACAGAACACCTGAAACCACAGGATGGCCCATAGCCCTTGGGTTGAAACCCCCTGATCTAGATTTTGCTCAATATTGTCAGTGCTGCTTGAACAACTGACAGTTTATTGCCTAAGTACTTTGTGACATATTAACTAGTGAGAATTTTAGCTTAACATATAATTAAAATGGCCAGATGCAACTATGTTAGCGGCTACATAAAAGTCCAGTGCTTCATTGCCAGATGGAGAACACGCATCTTCTGTCTGCCCTGTTACTTTATTATGTCACAACGTTTCTAATGCTTAATGTCTTAATTAGACACTGCTCCTGTTATGCATGAAAAGTCAGCTCTTCTGGTGCTCTGAATTTGTTGTTTTGCTTCTGCTAGTTGTATAACATGTTTGTTTCTACACCGAATATGTTCTAAAATATACCAAGTTGTGGAAACTAGCACTTAAGAGTGACACATTTTGAAATATTTAATTCAAAATGTAATGCAAGCACTGAGCAGTTTTTAATCATTTTGGTGCTCAGATGAAAGTCACTTCGCCCTATACATTTATATTCTACACATGTTAGCATAATTTTCTTTTCATATGTCTAGTTGAACTGTTTGTTTAAAAAAAATATGTAGACATACATTTTTCTCTGTTTGCTTGTTTGACTCTCAGATTGCCTGATGCTCTCTGGGCAGTGTACAGATTAAGATATTAAAATACAATGTAACATAAAATATGGCATCATAATGAAATAATGGCTGAACAATGTTTAGCTTGAGCTTTCATATCAGAACACTCTGAAATATGCATTCTTTTGTGCATTTGTTTGTAATATATGTAAATATTGATCTATGTCTGCATTTATACATATAAATAATGTAATCTACAGTTAGCGGTCTTCATTTGCTAGGGTTAGAAACACAAGACCCCTGCAAAAGAGGAAAAATCACAAATATCAAAGTGTGTGTGTGTGTGTGTGAAGGGGGCTGAGGCAGGGTGAGGAGAACAGACGTCTAGGCTTAGAGAAAGAAGAGGGAAACCAGGTCAGGGAAGGGAGAGGGATAGGAGTAGGTCAGCATGGTGTCTTTGTACTTCCTCTCTCACACCCATCTCCTTCCTTGGGTGTGGGAGAGCATAAGGAAAGGGTATGTGCTGCTGAGAAATTGAGCTGCAAGCTGTCCTTAGCTGGCCAGATAGTTGTTGGTGGAGGAGGAGGACCAAATGTGAGATTTTAAAGGGCTGCATGGCCTGATTGGAGCTACTGAGAGTGAAGGTTCTCCCAGAAAAGAAGTGCCTGAGGTGAAGGAGGCAGGGCTTGGAGAAATTCTCAAATAATCAAATCTATGAGTGTCAAACTTGCAAATGTGGAGGGCCGACTGTATAAAGTTAAAAATAAATCAGAGATGAGCAGAAGACATATCAGAGTTGGTTGACTGTGGTGTAACTTCAGCATTCCACAAGCAAAATAATTACTTCAGTTCTGTGTTATACTGATGAAATTAAGAAAGCTTTGGCTGATGAGGAATACGGTTATGTGTGAAAAGGATTGTAAATTTCATTCAGTTCTGGTACTCAGATTACTGGGTTCAGAATTCTTTTTTTTCAAGTATTTCTTTTATACTAGGCTCTGACTGATAGATCTCAAGGTTCTAATAAAAATAGAAATGTAGGTACTGCAAGCCTGAATAACAAATAAATACTTTAATATATGAACTGGGAAATGATTTTGCCCAGCATAGTAAGGTTATGAATGTGATCTGGTCCTTCTTTTGGGATACTGTAATTTTGGGGAAAAGAATAATCTCTAGGCTAAATTGACTGTTTGTTTTACATAGATAGAATTTACGAGTTGTGATGTACATGGTCTATTTATTTCAGTGGATCTACTTTAAATAGGACTAACATGATTTAGTCCTATGTTGACTATAAGAAATTCTAGTTAGGTTATTATTTTTAGATTCTATTTTGATATAAGAATGCAACTTAAAGAAATGTTCATTTCAGTGTAGCTAAACTATATTATCTGTAGGCCTGAGCAGAAGTTTCCAAATAGAAATCCTAATTGGAACTAATTTTGCCTCTAAAATTATTCAGATTGATTTTTTGGAATTAGCTAATGAAGTTTGATTTGAGAGTTGCTGTGTATTTTTTTAAAAAACAATATGACAGGAAAAGGGGATGTATTTATGTTAAATATTACTTTTTAAAACTTGGGGATAGAAATGTGAATGCCAGGAAAAGGTGCTGGGAATTGTGTTTGTGGCTGTGTGTTGTGATAAGATTCTTCCTTAACTAATTGGAAACTGTGTTAATGGTCTCTGTGCCTCACACAGATTGGTCTTGCTCCTGTGTGGCAAGAATGTTCAGAATGTTCCAGAGCAGGCAAATAATGTTATTAAGTGTATTGTTACTCCTGCTAGAATTGTGTGAGCTGATACGGGCTTGAAGAGGAAAGGAACAATTGGCAAAATTTGCCACTTCACTCCTTCCCTTCCTCAAGTTGGTAAACTCTGCAAAATCCTATTCACATTTGAAAGAGCTTTTCCATTTGTGGAGGGACAGTTTTGGATTCCCCACTACTGTTTCTAAAACTAGATAGCAGTCTACTACAATATAAATAGTTTAAGTTTTCACCTTTAATTTTATTTCTTTTACCATTTCCCCATGAGCAAAAAGCACAAGGTTGCAAGTTTCTATTCTGTTTCTTGTAGTAGATCTATTTATGAGTCCTGTTGAACTGAGGCATTTTACTTTGAAATTTCATAAATAAATCAAAAAATACTCTTTCTTTTGGAATTATTAAGTTATATTTATTACATTTCAAGAATATACTACAGAGTTTAGTTTGTCTTGAAACTTTATATCTTCCTTCAGGTGGTGAAACAGACAGCTATTTTATATATGACTGAATCTTCAGAAATATTAAATGCTTACTTTGGGATTAATGTTATTTTAATGGTTAGTCTTATTCCATCCCTTCAGTGGTTGAGAGTTTCTGTTCTGTCATAACATAAACAGGAAGCAAAAAATAAAGTAATTGTGATAAAGGGGAAGATGGGATATTTTACATCAGTGCCACTCAAAGTGTGGTCTCTGGGCCAGTGCTAGTCCCTGAGCTGCTGTCTTTGGAAAGTTTATGGGAAAGAAAACACAATTGTAGCCAGGGGGCACAAATATGGTTCCTGACTTATTGGAGAGGAGATTGCTGGTCCCCTACATCAGATGGCTTAAGAAACATTATTTTATTTGACAACTAATTTGTGTTAAGTATGCTTGAGGATGTCATCGAGACACGTTCACTCTGATTAAATTATCTTAAATATGTTTCTAAAAGTATGAATTTCACAATTCTGCCAGAATTTTATTTGTGGAAAAGTCTAAATGATCACTGTCATATTAATAATAATTTCTCCTGTTTTGACACAGGATAATGAAAAGCGGACTCCTTTACATGCTGCTGCGTATCTGGGAGATGCAGAAATTATTGAGCTACTTATTTTATCTGGTATGTTGTTTTAAATTTGGAGACAGGTTCTGTATGTAGAAAACATCATTTCCTGAATTTCGCACACAAGATAGAAAATATTAACAGTCTGATTATTTAATAAAAAATTTTGAAGTTCCTTCCCATTAATTTTTACTCTGATGCAAGGAGTACCTTAGCTGATTTCCATTGCTCAGAATAATCTCTTAATCAAAACATTAAGATTCATGTAGTCATAACTTCTGCCAGTGCATGAAATTCACAAATAAAGCTTGCGTTGTAGATGGCCATATAGTTTCTGCTTAAACATCTCCAATGAAGAATTTGCTTTCTGAAGCAGTCTGCTCCCTGTATAACAGCTGTTACGATTCAGAAATTATGTTTAGTTGAACTCTCATACTTTGAATCAATTTCTGGAGCAGCAAAACTTTAAGAGTTAGGGTTATCCCCTCAGACCTCTCTACTCCAATACTGCCTAGTACTCAGATCTGTTGAGGTCATTGTGAAGAGAGAATCTGGGTAAGCCTAGCTAAAGTCAGCCAATCATAGCTCATCCAATCATAGCTTAGGGGAGAAAGGATTTAAACTAAAGTCTTGTCTGTAAAAAGATAGACAAAAGGTGAAATAGGGCAGTCAGAGGCAGGATGAAGACCTGAATAGGAGTTTGGGAGCTGTGAATAAAGAGTTCAAGGATTTCTTGCATATTTTTATAATAAATCTTTATTTTCCATAACTGACTGTTCCATTTAAGATTCATCTTCATAGTCTTTGTGATTCTCACAAATGAGTTATCTATGGCTACACAGTGTATCTCTTGAAACCTTCTAGAACTGTACAGTATGCATTTTGGCAGTAGCCTGGACCAGTCCTTGTGTACCCTTCTAGCATACTTCCTGCCTAAACCCTCAGTTTATTTTTGTCTGCTGCAGCCGCAGTGTCGGTAAGAATGGTTTCTGGAGTTTGTCACTTTTTCTGACTTGACTTTGGTCTCTTGCATTTTGATTGTCAAGTTTCCCCCAATTTGGCATTTTGCTTGTGTCAGATTGTTGGACTTGGACTTCTGGACTTCCTGACAGCTTTCGATTGACGTGTGTGGCTATGTTTGGGCTTTTCTAACCAAACATGGTCCACAATAGAGGACCTCTGCTTGTGCGGGGGGGGTCTCTTTAGATTAGAACATTCCAGATGTGCTCTACTGTCCAGAAATCTGAGGTCTGTTCTCTTGAGCAGACATCTGCTAAATCCAGATTCTTGTGTCTAAATATGAGCTTTCATCCAGGTCTCAGTACAGCCCTGGAGGTGGCCATCAATAAAGACCTACCTCCTCATCTTCCAAGAAGGGTTGTATGTACTTCAGGTGCAGACTCAACACTATAGGAATAGCCAGCCAGAGTCTCCCAAGTGTTGCCTTTGACTCCTTGGAGAAGGTTCCAGAAATTTCATTATGCCTAGGCCTCCACCATCTCAGATTTGTGGGTCCTCAACATCATCAAGAGGGGGCACATGATAGAAATCTGGGAGACACCACCCATAGGGATCTTTCATGTCACTTCTTCCTCACTTGCGCTGGAACAGGAGGTTGAATTCCTGCGGCTCAAAGAAGCTATTAAGCATATGGCTATCTCCCATCTGCATCAAGGCTGCTTCTTCTCCTGCTTATTTGTCATGTCTTAGAAAGATGAAGGATTGCATTCTATCCTGGTTCTTTGAGACATCAACTATTATGTACAATCAGGACATTTCAGGATGTTCACTCTCAGCTTCATCCTTCCCCTGGGCAGTTGGTTCACAACTCTGGAACTGAAGGACGCGTATTTTCACATCGCAATCAGACTGTCCTGCAGGCGTTTCCTCTGCTTCATATTGAGAAGACGGGCATATCACTTCTGTGTCTTGCTCTTTGGCCTTTGCACTGCTTCATGTATTCTCCAATGCATGGCTGTGGTGGCTGCTTGGCTTCATTAGCAAGGTGTTTTTCCATACATAGATGACTAGTTGCTCATAGCACATCCATGCAAACAGCTTCTCTTGAACACTTGCCTTATGCTGTGACTTCTACACACTTTGGGACTCATTATGAAATGTGAAAACTCCCATTTAGAGCCATCCGATAAACCATCAGAGCCCTATTGAATGATTGTGCCCATGCCACCTTTCTTCCAGATGACAGGAACCTTGTCCTTCAGAAGGTCACCCTTTGTTGACTACACAATCAGAGAGGAAGTGCTGGGGGTGTTCAGGTCCTGTTAGGCTCCATGGTCTCTACCACATTTTTGACTTCAAAGATAAAGTTGTCCTCAGACTGGACATTTCATTTTTTTGTAAAGTGGTTTCTGCTTTTCATATTAAGCAAGTCATTGTGCTTCCTGCATTTATGTAGAATCCTCCTACTGACCTGGAATGTTCTTTGGACTGTCTTGATGTTCACAGAGCACTTGCCTTCTATGTTGACTGCATGTCTTCATTTTGTGACTCTCAGAGACTCCTTCTGTGTTATTCCAGCAGTATGAAAGTACTTCCTGCCTCCACTCCATGTTTCTCTGAATGAGTTGCAGCTACCATCTATCTAGCATATGAACTTGCTGGCAAGCAATCTTCTGCTCAAATGAGAAGTTGTATAACCAGAGCAATGGCAGTGTCAGCGGCCTTCTTGAAAGGTGTGCCATTTCACAACACCTAGTTTCAACCTTCAGCATTTATTTCACACTACAGACTGGACATGAGATCTAGAAAAGAGGGATGTTCTCTTTTCCTTTGTGGCATGACAACCCCTCTTCCTATAGTTAGTAGCTTACAAGTCTTCCATTTGTGTGAGACTATGAAGATGAAGAACAGGTTGCTTACCTATAACTGTGATTCTTCAAGTGGTCATCTGTGAACTCATACAATTCCACCCACTCAAATAGTCAGTTACAGACAAGCAACTTGTTCATTTATAAAGAGACTGATCACACTAATCACAATGAACCCATTAAACAACACAGCCACATGTCAATAATAGGGATATGGGGAAGGGTCTTGAGAGTGAAAGGGCAAAGTAAGTGACAGGAGCCCAGGAGTTGAATCTTGAATTGGTCAGCTTGAATCTTGTTTCATTCTTCTGTGGCATGTGGCTGGCCTACCCATTTTGGTGTTATCTCCAGATTTAATGAGTACCCCTCCACTTATTCATCTGGGTAATTTATCAAGATTTTTAATACCTCTCTTAGAACATTGCCTTGCAGCAGCTTTATTGTCACTTCTCTCCAAGGTGGGTACAATCTGTCAACTAGCTATAAATCCACGTAAGAGTAATAATTTGTCTGCAAATATATTGTGGAAGTCCTTGTAAAAAGCCTTGCTGAAATCAAGACATGCTACATTTATAGCATTCCCCTATCTACCAAGCTTGCAGTTCTAGCAACAACAAAGATGAGATAGAATGAGATAGCATGTTTTTTTGAAAAAAAAATTGCTTGCTTTCAATAATCACTTCATTCTGAGTGTTCCCATACCAAATGCTTAATGATCTGAGACGAGAACTTTTCCTTGTCTTAATGTTAAACTGATTCAGCACTAGTTGCCAGTCATTTTGATCCCCCTTTTTCATGTGGGGAACAATATCTGCATACCACAATCATCCAAAACATCACTTGTTCTCAAAGATTATTCTTTAAGATTATAAACTGAGGTTACATCAGTATATTAAATACATTTGAGTGCAAGTTGTTTGGCCTTGGGTTTGAATTGATTTAAAGTAGCTAGGTGTTCTCATATCATCTTCAGTTGCAGCCTTCTTTCTACATAATTCACTTGTTTTCACCAGGCAATTGAGGCAAAGTACAGAGTTGAAGAGGTTTTGCTTCTTTCTGCAACCCTTTAGCAATTTATCATCTTCTCCTTGCAGTTGATCTGCAGCTGCTTTGTTCTTTCTCTTGTTCTGATCACAGCATCATTATAAGCCTGAACTTATTCTGAGCTTTACTCTCATGATGGTTTCCTTTCAAGTATTAATTATTAATTTGTAAAACAAATACTTTTCTGTATGCATCTATACATGTATTTTTGCCTGCGTGCCTATGCTGTCTGTTTTCCTTTTATGTAGTCTTTATGAGCACCATTAAAGCTGTACTTGTTATCTTATCATCCTACTAGCCTAGTTTTTATTTCTCTTTAAATAAAAATTATATCAAAAGATTTCAGAGTGACATACAACAAAATTTGAAGAATTTAAAGCAATTTAAAATTTAAAGCAGGAAGAATAATTTAAACATTTCACACATTTTCCAAAATCCCACCACTTGCCATTGGTATGTATTTCTGTCTACTGGATTCAGTATAATTCTCTGAACAAGCAGACTGGATTGTATTTCACAGAAGCTTGTGCTGAAATATTCTCAAGTGTACCACAATGCTTGTTTACTTTTGAGAAACTCGAATCCGTTGTGAAACTTCTTTACTTGCAGAGTTTCTGTCCATGGTAGCCTGCCCAGTTTTTCTTCAGCTTTATTGCATTCTGTTTCCTTAAAATCAAGAGTGCAGATCTGGCTATCTTCATTTTTCCCTTTCTTCAATATATTTAATCTGAAAAGGACAATATCACTACCACTCAAAGTTTCCCTTACTTCCACCTTATCGACCAGCTTTTCCCTGTGTAAGGATGAGATCTAGGATAGTGGTAATGAATGTCTTAAGCAGATTAATACTGGAGGTTCTTTGATAATTATAATGCATGTTTCTGTTAAATATAAGAATAAAGCCAGTAAATCAAAGGGAATCAGCAGCACTGTTGGTTCTGTTTTCTCCTTCACTATTAACATATAATTTTAGTTTGGAACAAAGCTTTCCAGCATTACCTTTTGTTTTGTTTTGTTTTGAACTACGGTTCCTAGAATTTCCCCACCTATCATGGTTTCAGACAGTGCTGGCTTGTGAGTAATTGTCTAAGTGAGCATAGAGTTTTTGTTTCTCTAATTATATTTGTGTACGTTTTTTTATTCCATAAGTAGTTTATTAAGAGGACTTCAGCTTCAAGGTTTCTTATAGCGTAATCCTATATATGTTTACATGTTCTGTCTGTGTTCTGTAGGGCCTTTAAGGATATGCAGCATTGTAGAGTAATCTTTTAGCAGTACTACTCTGATTTGAAATACTTAGTGAAGAGACATGCAGGACTATAATTTAGCTGGATGCAGATAATATGATTTTTTAACTATACAGTTAATCCAGTTTTGTTCTTTATTAGCAAGGGAAAATATCTGGCTTAAAGTGAAGAATTTTCACTTGAGTTAAAGAAGACTGAAGGACTGAATTAACAAATATTGGATTATTTACTGGGTTGTAGTATTCCTTGAACTACTAAACTATTTGGTAGATTCTAACTGATGAACAATTGGATAACTAAATTAAATGCTGATCCTTCCAGAGGAAAAATACTGAAATGGCAGTTGCAGAAAAATATTACTTACATTGTCATTAATCTGTAATTATTCTGCAGCAATATTTTTGTTAAGCCATAGTGCTCAGTTGGATGCATACTTTTAAAATCAAATTGTATCAGCTTATATTGGTTTTTTTGCTTTTTGTTTTTGGAATTTTTGTTTTATGTCTGCAGGAGCTAGAGTTAATGCCAAAGACAGCAAATGGTTGACTCCTTTACACAGAGCTGTTGCGTCATGTAGTGAGGTATGGAATTCGTTTTACTGCTTCTGTAAAGTTTATTGAATCTTGAAGTATAATCCTATTCTGATTACACTGATTGTATTGCATTATTATCACAATACCTAGATAGAAATAGAATTTCAACTCAGTCCCATACCTTGGCACAATTGTAAATTACATTGTCATTGTGATCTTATGATGCTCGTGGAATTTGAAGTTGGTTTATTAAGTGGCATGCTGTCACAGTTATGTCAGCACAAGGAGAAAAGTGGTTGGAGTAGGAGGACCTGGTAGTGGAGGGGTTGTCAGGTTCGTCCAAACACAGGCTGAGCTCTTCTTTCCTTGCCTAAGTAAAGCTACAGGAGCAAATGCTGCCGTAAGTGAGTAACTTAAGCAAGCTGAAAGAAAACTTTTCATATCTGCCTTCTCTCAAAGCTTAGAACCTGCTCTGGCTGTACTGCCACCTCCACTCAGATAGACATCTATCACTAACTGTTCTGTGGGAGCTTAGTGATAGGGTTCTTTATTAGGGCACTTAACAGAAGTAAGCACTTCACCCAAACAACCAGTTTCCAGTGGCTAAAGAGAACAATGCAAAATAAAGAGAAAAAGAATAATACATCTCTTTTTAGAAGCATCACAGTTATCCTGCCTAAGAACTGGCAAGATAAATACCCCCTAGGAATTCAAACTCCAGTCACGAAGGTGAGCTTTCAGGGTCACAGTGCACACTTGAATTGGTTCAGTTGGTGTAAGTTGTGAAAAACAACTGAATCCACGGTGTTTCTCTGAATGCCTGAGGCTGGCTCAGGCATGAGATTTAAGAACAGTTGTTTGGGCAAGGAGAAAGGGAAAGAAGAAGGATTAGGTGAATGACTGATCCAAAGCATTTGGATGTAGTATATGTAACAGCTAAACTGTGTTTCAGTGGATGAGGATAAGATGGTATCCAGACAGAATAGACAATTCAGAATTATGAATTGTCAGAGATGGAGAGAACCAGAGAGCATTTCCCTGCTTTTTTCAATTAAACAATAGTGATGATAATGGTAGCATGTAAGCAAATGAGTAACATAATGAGTTACTTTCCAGATTGCTATAATAATCTATTGGGTAATCAGAGCAATGGTAACATAATAGTTTCCTTTTAAAAAAATAACCTTCCAAGCACTGTCTGGGACATCTTACCTGTAGTTTTCTGCTTGGATATGACTCTTCCAGTCCTGCTGGAACTGAAGCTGCATCTTATATCTCACTGTCCTCAGTTTTATTCCTGCCTCTTCTACTAGAATTTGAGAAGGTAGAACTCATTTTATGAATGGCTTATTTAGAACTCCTGAGGGGTTCCTCCTCCAATTAGCTGTTGATTTCTTCACATGAACACCAATACAGATACTGTCTAGGCAGTGTTAGCAGCAGCAGTTGATTACTATCAGTTGATGGATATGAGTATGCATGGTTACTTGAATGTGGATCTTTGGAACACAGAGCTTGCCTGTGCAAGTTAAAGTGTAATTTTATGCATTTATTTCTGTATTTTAAGTTTTAGGTCATTTGTCAGTTATAGGGATCTTAGAGCAAATTTTAATAAAATCATAATACAACATCACAGAAACATCAGAAAACAATGAATAAAACAAATTAAAATCACATCAAATAATGCACATATCCTATTAAAATAAAACTGACCTCAGTTCACAGTCTGGTAGAATAATAATGTCTTTATAGATCTATACATTACAAAACCAAATGCTGAAAAGGCACATTTCTACCTCAAGCCAACACAGAGACATCTAGGAGTAGTACTTGCTCCAAGAAGCCCAGCCTTTAAGAGGTTATCAAAAGGGGCAACATGCCTTCAGTGGCATCACCATAGTTGTCCTAAGCTATTAATGTTGGCAGGAAGGTGGAAACCCATAAAGAGAGAAGTTGGTGTGAAAAAAACATCTCCGCCTGTTACCTGCTCTTGTAAAGAACTGAAGAAGCGTTTTGTAAGCATCTGAATATATGTCTAGTCTTATGCTTTGGAACATTGATATGTGAATCTTGAGCCTGGCTTGATTGGTGTTGTCTTATCATTAGAAAGATTGCTGAGGTGATTGAAGGTGAAGATAAAATTGGAAAAGTTCAGAAAAAGCTAACAAGAGATAGAACTGGGAGGCTACTTTACTAATTTTATTTATTTAAGTTTTGTGTTTATTTTTTAGGATGCTGTACAGGTGTTGTTGAAGCATTCAGCAGATGTCAATGCCCGTGATAAAAATTGGCAAACACCCCTGCACATAGCAGCTGCAAATAAAGCCGTCAAGTGTGCGGAAGCCTTGGTTCCACTTCTCAGTAATGTAAATGTGTCTGACCGTGCTGGTAGAACAGCATTACATCATGCAGCATTCAGTGGACACGTTGAGGTACAAATGACTTATTTTCAATTCCCCAGACCAGCTGTCCTACCACAAACAGGTGTTTGTTCCATTGCTACTTGCAAAGGAAAGGGCAGCTTACAAACTTTAACTGAACTTTGATTATGCTTTACTATTACAGTTATACTCTTGTATTTTAAGAAATGCAACTTCTTTGTTTTAGATGGTCAGTTTATTATTGTCTCGAGGTGCCAATATTAATGCCTTTGACAAGAAAGACAGAAGGGCTATCCACTGGGCAGCATATATGGGTATGTAAATGAATTTCATTTCTCTTTACAGTGACTTTTTCTCTTAAGCCCTTATTACCGCACATATTTGTGTGTTTGCTCCTAAGGCAAACATCTGCATGCTGTTTTCTTCCTGAATCAGGCGTTGTACAGTTACCTATGCATGTCCAGAGACAAATCCCCATGTGGTGGAAAGAGAAATTGCAAACCAGATGAGATTCATCCGGTTGATATTGCAGACCAGATGAAACTCATCCAGTTGATGTTGCAAACTAGATGAGATTTTACATCCCTGGCCATGAGCTGCCTCAGGCTAGCTAGGCGATCGCTTGTTTTACATGGCTTTTGCAAAAAAAGTTTTAGTTAATTAATAGTTTGTGTCTTAACCAATTGAGGTTATTTAATTATTCTGTTTTTTAAAGAAATCCCTTTTATCAGAGCCTCAATAAAATATATGTGATTCCTATAATTCTGGAATGTGAGTTGTTCCACTTTTTAATAGGAACTACCAGTAAAGGCATCAGATCCTATCTGATCTTGGAAGCCTAGCAAAGTCAGTCCTAGTTAGTATTTGGATGGGAGACCATGAACGACCACCAGGTGTTGTAGGCTATATTTCAGAGAAGGGAACTGGCAAACTCATTTTGAGTATTCTAGTATTTCTTGCTTCAGAACCATATGAAGTTCATGCGGTTGCCATAAGTTGAGAGGTTCATGCGGTTGCCATAAGTTGAGAGACTTGAAGGTGCACACACACACACCACTCACTAAAAACTTACTTAATTTTTTTCTTAAATTTCATATTATGACAATCTACCAGAAGCATAATAATAATAACCTATAACCTGTCTTTAAAGAAGGCGTTAAGAAGACCTAACTTAGCAGCAAAGGTTAAAAGAGATTGATCAGTCTCAGTTAAAGTTTGCAGTCCACCAAGTAATAGTATTCTTTATTTATTCAGGTCATATTGACGTAGTAAAACTACTTGTAGCCCATGGAGCAGAAGTGACCTGTAAAGACAAGAAATCATATACTCCGCTACATGCTGCAGCTTCTAGTGGAATGATTAGTGTAGTCAAATATCTTCTGGATCTTGGAGTTGATGTAAGTAAGAGATGACTTTACAGAGCTTGGCTATTATTATTATTGTTCTTCTTCGTGGTCTCTGTGCCTTCATACACTAGGAGCTTTAGCGCCTGCGCGGTAGCGTTCGGAAACTTCTAGAGCTTGTTCGCTTGGCGGGAACCCCTCCCCCACGCCGGTACTGCGCATGCTCCTCCCGCCGAGCAACGGTCTCTCCTCAGTTCTTTCTCGTCCGCCGCCGCGTACGGAAGGTTCTTTAGTTTGTTCCTCTCACGTCGTGCTTGGCTGCTGTTTTTTCACGGTTTTACGGACTTTCGGACTGTCTTTGACCTCTCTTTCGGACTCCCCCTTCGGCTTTCGTCTTTTTGGATTTCGGAGTTTGGCGTTTCTTCGTCTTATGTCCGCGCTCTTTAAGAAGTGCGTGTCCTGCGGCCGCAAGGTTGCCCTCAACGACGGCCATAAGGAGTGTCTCTTCTGTTTGGGCGAGTCCCACAATATCCGGACTTGCCAAATTTGTAGGGATTTTACTCCCCAAACTCTTCGCAACCGCTCCGCGAGACTCAAATCTTTTTGTTGGGAGCAGTCTCTGCGGGCGATAGACGAGACCTCCACTTCCAAGATGGCCGACAAGAAGACGACCACGCCATCGACGGTATCGGCGGCTGCCGTTCCGTCCACCTCGTCGGTATCGGGCTCGGTACCGGCGAAAACGCCGATCTCGGCGTTACCGAGGATCCCGAAGCTGTCGGCGGCTGCCAAGTCAGCTAAAGGATCCTCGACGGCGAGGAAGGCTGAGGCTCCCCTTACGGAGACGCCTGCAAAAAAGCGCCCTGCTCCGGACGGAGGCAAGGGCAAGGAGAAGGAGAAGAAGAAGAAAGAAGAAGGAAAAGAAGCGCTCCCCGGCTGGGGACGCTCAACCTCCTACTCCTCCTCCTACTCAGCAGCCTTCCAAAGGGCGAGGCGAGTCCGTCCACCTCTCGGAGGATGAGATCGAGGACGTTCCCCAACAGCGCCCGGACTCGCCTGTGGCAGACCCTCCAACCCTGGTGGAGGAGCGCCACCGCCCTCTTAGCCGTCGCAGGTCGGCCGACCTGCAGCAGAGAGAGCCCTCTGCTTCTCCGGAGCGGCGTTCGACCTCCTTCAGGTCCCGGTCCCGCTCTTCCGAGCGTCCGGTGGCCTCGCCGCCTCCGAGGGAGACAAGAGAGGAACAACCTCGCTCGTCTGCCTCAAGATACACCTCGGCGTCCTACGTGGCCAGGTACGCGAGGGAATCTGAGTGGAGAGAGCGCCCGGCCTCCTATCGGTCCCATTCACCATCGTACCGGGATCGGTACCATCGTGGCCCGAGTCGCTGGGAGACCTTCCGGAGGTCCCGGTCACCTCGTCGACAGCGCGAATCGCGCTCGCCTAGAGGGGACGAGGCTCGGTACCGTCGACGCCGAAGCCGATCTCCGTCGGACCGCCGCTCCTTCAGCCGCTCTCCCTCCCCTCGATATCATAGGGCGAGGGAGCCTTCACCACGGTATCGGGCGATATCGCCACCTCCTAGGGTCACGGCGACGGCGACGCGCCCTACGGAGTCGGTGGTGACTGAGCGGGCTACGACGACGTCAGCCTGCCAGACTACCCCGGTCACCACCAAGAGGGTGAAGTCCGTGGTCAGCCATCCCAAGCGGGACGCTGCTGCTACCACCGGGGCGGCTGCGGAGAAGCCTAGGAAGGCAACACCTGCGGCGACTACGAAGGAGCCGGAGAGCGAGCGGCGAGAGGACTCACCGAGCTCGGAGTCGTACGACTCGAGTGCGGAGTCTGATGTGTCTGAGGCGGCCTCCCAGGAGTCTCCTCCGTTGGGATTCGGGGACCCGATCCCAGATTCTGCTGCAGAGGACGTCCACCAGTTCTCTGCGATGCTGCTCCGCATGGCCACTACCCTCGGCCTTAAGATCGCCGATGCGGAGCCGGAGGATGACGATCCAGCCTTCTCCGTTTTCGAGGAGAAGCGACCTTCCACGGCCCCGCTGCCTCTCCTGCCCCGGGTATCCAGACTGGTGAAGGCCGCCTGGGATAGACCGGCCTCGGCTCAGCCGATACCGCAGCGGTTAGAACACCTCTACAGGGTGCAGAAGGATAACGCCGGTTATCTATTTAATCACCCTGCACCGAACTCTGTGGTCGTCGAGTCCGCGCAGACGAAAGGCTCCGGCAGGCAACACACCACCCCGCCGGACAAAGAGGGCAGGAAGTTGGACGCCTACGCAAGGAGGTTCTATTCGGCTGCCTCCTTGCAGATCAGGCTGTCCAACACTCAGGCTTGCCTCGCGGCATACCTGAAGAAGGTGCTCGATCGCCTGCAACCAGCGATGGAAGCGGTACCGGAGGACATCCGCCAAGCCTCCTCCGTGATCTTCAATGAGGCTATCTCCATCGCTCGGCACCAGATGGCCTCCTCCCGGCACGCAGTGGAGATCGCCTCCCGGGTCATGGCGGGATCCGTCGGCCTCCGCCGCCATGCTTGGCTTCGACCGGCCGACATCCAGGAGGACACCAGAAGGAGGATTGAAGATCTCCCCTTCGACGGTGAAGGCCTATTCAATTCGTCCACAGACGAAGCTTTGGACAATCTCGTCAAGGCGAGACTGACCGCAAAAAAGATCGGGCTGCAGCCGGCCACGCAGACCCGCAGGGCCTCCACCTTCCGACCATCCTGGCGACGATCTTCCACCTCGTCGTTCCAGCGTTCGGCCCAGTCTGGACAGTCGAGACCGTCCTCCGGCTCATCGGCCAGACGCACGATTAGGCGGCGCCCGCCTTCGTCGAAGAAGTCCTCCTCCGAGACAAAGTCTCGGTTTTGACGTGCCTGGCAGGACCCGCCAATACCCACTCTTCAGCCTACCATCAGCGCTCGGAGACCGACCGACTCTCGCTCGACACCTAGCGGAGTGGCAGTATGTCACTACGGACTCTTGGGTGCTTTCCATCGTCCGTCTTGGCTACGCCATCGAGTTTCTCGATATTCCTCCTCGCGGCGTTTATTACTCCACGCCGTCGAGTCCGGCCCTCCTGGAAGAGATCCAATCCCTCCTCCAGAAAGGGGCGATCGAGCGGCTCCCGCAAGAGGCCAAGACCACCGGCTTCTTCTCCAGGTACTTCACGGTACCGAAAGCCGACGGTACCCTCCGGCCGATCCTAGACCTCAGAGGGGTGAACTACTACATCCGCCCCAAAAGGTTCAAGATGGTCACGATACCGTCGATCCTACCCTTCCTACATCGAGGGGACTGGTTCGCCTCCATCGATCTCCGAGACGCATACTTCCATATCGCCATTCGCCCGCAGCACAGACGGTACCTCCGCTTCGCAGTCGACGACACCTGTTACCAGTACAAGGTGCTGCCGTTCGGACTCTCGACTGCCCCAAGGGTCTTCACCAAGTGCATGGCCCCGGTGGTATCCTACCTGCGGACGAAGGGCGCTTCCGTCTTCCCCTACCTCGACGATTGGCTGTTGGTGGCGTCCTGCAAACAGAGACTTTACCACGACGTCCACATGACGTTGTCACTCCTGACCCGCCTTGGTCTACGAGTGAATCCGAAGAAGTCCCACCTCGAGCCGGCGAGGATCTTGGACTTCATCGGGGCGACGCTCGACTCGACCTCCGCCAGGGCGTACCTACCAGAGTCTCGAGCACAAACTTTGATCCGGGCCGCCGCTCACGCTCGTACGGCCCCGACGTTATCTGCGAGAAGCGTCCAGCAGCTCTTGGGCTACATGGCTGCGACGACCGCTGTGACATATCTCGCCAGGCTGAGAGCAAGACCTCTTCAACACTGGTTCGTCCGCATATTCGACCCCCTGCGAGACGAACAGACACTCCGACTGCAGCTGCCGGGAGACGTCCGCTCATCCCTCCGATGGTGGCAGTCGCGACGCAATCTCATGTCGGGGATGCCTTTCCAACAGCCGACACCGAAGGTGACGGTAACGACCGACGCCTCCCTGTATGGATGGGGTGCCCACTGCGGCGATCTCAGAGTCCGCGACAGATGGACCGACGACGAGACCGCTCTCCATATCAACGCGCTGGAGCTGCTTGCCGTCTGGAAAGCCCTACGGGCGTTCCGCCATGCCGTGGCGGGGCGCACGGTCCTGATTCTGACGGACAACACCACCGCCGTCTGCTACATCAACAGACAAGGTGGGACTCATTCCACGACCCTGCTCGACATCGCGCTCGGCCTGTGGGAATGGTGCATTCGCCTGCACACGCATCCCGTGGCGGTTCACCTGGCCGGGCAGGAGAACACCACGGCAGACGCCCTCAGCAGGGACACCTCATCCCATCACGAATGGTCTCTCTCCGGAGAGGCGTTCACACTGATTCGGGACCGCTGGGGCGAACCATCGATCGACCTCTTCGCGACCAGGGAAAACGCGAAGTGTCGCCGATTCTGTTCCAGAGCGGGCCACGATCGTGCCTCCATCGGGGACGCTTTCCAGTTTCCGTGGACCGGGGAACTCCTCTACGCGTTCCCGCCGTTCCCGCTGCTCGGCCGGACGATATCGAAGATCCTCGCCGACCGAGCCGACGCGATCCTGGTAGCCCCGTACTGGCCGAGGCAACATTGGTTCGCACCCCTGCTACAAGCCGCGCGAGACGACCTGCTCCGGTTGCCACCGACACCGGACCTGCTCTCCCACTCCGGCGGCCGAGTCCTCCATCCGGACCTGCCACGCCTGGCCCTCCATGCCTGGAGGATATCGCACTAGACGATCCCGTGCTCGGTACCGTCCTCGTCGCGGCCAGGAAGGAATCCACCCGTCGCAACTATCAATACAAGTGGCGACGCTTCCTGACCTTCGCTAACGAGAGGAGTGAGCCGGTATCGCCCGCGGGGCTCTCGACCGTCCTGCACTTCCTCCTGCACCTCCGGCAACAGGGCCTGGCGTTTCCATCCCTGAAGGTGTATCTCTCCGCGATCGTGGCATACCAACCGCCACGATCTGCTGCCTCGGCCTTCTTCAGGAACGATACCGTTAAGCGGTTCCTGAAAGGGCTTCATCATCTCTACCCGCCGGTATCGCCGCCGCTACCGCCGTGGTCCCTCTCGCTGGTGCTCTCGCAGCTGACGAAGCCGCCCTTCGAGCCGATGGCGACCTTGGATGACAGGCTCCTGACAATGAAAACTGCCTTCCTGGTAGCGGTGACCTCAGCGAGGCGAGCGGGTGAGATCACAGCTCTTCGTTCCGATGAGCCCTTCACGGTCTTCCACAGGGACAAGGTGGTCCTGAGACCTGACATCTCGTTCCTGCCAAAGGTGGTGTCCAGTTTCCATCTCAACCAGGATATCATCCTGCCTGCCTTCTTCCCGAACCCGACGACACCGTTGGAGCGGTCCCTCCACTCCCTGGACGTGCGTCGGGCATTGGCTTTCTACAAGGACAGGACTGCTTCCTTCCGACAGACGCCGCATCTCTTTGTTTGCTATGGGCGACGTCGGAGGGGCCTAAAGTGTCCACCCAGCGCTTCTCCAAGTGGGTGGTGAGGACTATTGAACTGGCGTATGAGCTCGCGAGGAAGCCTCCGCCAGTCCTGCTTCGAGCCCACTCCACCAGAGCTGTGGCTACTTCTGCGGCCCTCCTGCGAGGAGTTGACCTGCATGAACTCTGCCGTGTGGCGACCTGGTCCCAACCATCGACCTTCGTGCGCCACTACAGGCTCGACTGCCGGTCGCGCAGAGATGCCCGGTTTGGACGTGAGGTGTTGGCTTCCGTGCTGTAGGACCTGACCCGCCGTCCGACCGGTAAGCTACACAGTCTCCTAGTGTATGAAGGCACAGAGACCACGAAGAAGAAGAACAGGTTGCTTACCTGTAACTGTGGTTCTTCGAGTGGTCATCTGTGCCATCATACACACCCGCCCTTCCTCCCCTCTTTCTCAGGTCCCTGTAGGTTCTACGGCGGACGACAGAACTGAGGAGAGACCGTTGCTCGGCGGGAGGAGCATGCGCAGTACCGGCGTGGGGGAGGGGTTCCCGCCAAGCGAACAAGCTCTAGAAGTTTCCGAACGCTACCGCGCAGGCGCTAAAGCTCCTAGTGTATGATGGCACAGATGACCACTCGAAGAACCACAGTTACAGGTAAGCAACCTGTTCATATTATTGCTATTACTACTTCTACTATCATCATATTGTTATAACATAAAGGCAGAAATATAATTAAAAAGGTTAGGTATTAGCTGTTGGGTCGAACAATATAAAACAAGCAAGGCATGAAAAAGAAAAAAAAATACAAAACAAGGAAATGAAATTCATTGGCTGAGCTTTTGCTTCCTTCTGTGAGCTCCCATATATATATATATATATATTTTTTTTACAGCTTTCAGGGATTCTCTAGAACTCAGAAAGCAAACTTGATTCAACCTCACTTTCTGATTTTGCATATCTTTTGTAATGGGAAAGAAACCCTGTAATCAAAAGCTGCATTAATTAATTAATTGACCAGCTGAAACTGCATTGCATTGAATTGTACCATTGGTCCATCTAGCCCATTATGATAGGTAGCAGCTTAAATATTATTTTAATTGGAATTAAACCTGTAACCTTCTCCATACAAATGCATGTGACCTGTCCCCTGTGCAGTGTAACCCAACTACTCAGATATGTTACCTGAATGTTTTTTGAGCAAATCTTAAGAATGTTGTTGAGCTCATATTTTGCTTAGCAAATATTAATGATTGCCACAGGCCAACATCAATATATAGATGTGACAAAGTTTCCATAACAACTCATTTTATTTTCCCCAATAGATGAATGAACCAAATGCATATGGGAATACACCTCTTCATGTTGCTTGTTTCAATGGACAAGATGTTGTAGTAAATGAACTGATAGACTGTGGTGCTAATGTAAATCAAATGAATGAGAAGGGATTTACACCTTTACACTTTGCTGCTGCCTCAACTCATGGAGCACTGTGTTTAGAACTTCTGGTTTGTAATGGCGCTGATGTGAATATGAAGGTAAAATGAACTGAAAGGTGAATTTTAAGTGCTGTAACAACATTTATGATTGTCTTTTTTTTTGCCATGAATATTCATTTCACTCTAAAATGTAACGTAAAATGAAACCAACTGTTCAAATATTCAACAGTTGCAAGGCTCAAGACATTGTATTGTAGGAATAAGTAGAAGAGTCAGGTTTCTGCCAACTCACTCTTCTAGGCTTCTTTTTTTAATCCCATTGTTAGCTCATACGCTATGTAGAAGTACCCAACTGATCAGTGGCATCCGGTTGTGCATAGTATCTCCAAGGAAACACTTTTAGAAAATCAAGTGTGCAGATGGTCTCTGAGAACTGAACCAGCATTTATCAAAAAATATTTTAATTGTCATTCATTTTAAAGATTTAGGAACTACTATGTTGGACAACAGAAAACAAATATTAAAACAAAATCGACTTCCAGGTGACCATGTAACTGAGAATGGTGTAAAATAAAATGTTCTACAGCTCTGAACATTTGCTTCATTCTTTGGAAAATGCATAGTTCTATCTTAGCAGGATAGATACTGATTGAGAGAAACAAAAATACTTTTTACCTTTATAACGATGACCAATGGTTAAACAGAAATATAAGCAAAATGAAACAAGAGTTTGAGTGACAATCTAACCCTCACTTTATCAAACAGTTGGTATCTAGTCCCCCTCCCATTTTCTGAGATGGGGTGTAATATATTGTGTAACATGGTAGAGAAAAATACGCTGCTCTATAATAGTGAAGTAAGATGATTACCTGTTTATTTGTTAAATTAATTACATTTATATACTCACATTTATTAAATACATTTATATACTCACTTTCTGACAGTGGCCTCAAAGTGATTTAGAATTTAAAATGTTGAAACAAAAAATAAATATATAAACATCAGTACAGAATGTAGCTTTACTTGGATTGCTCAGCATTAAATGTATGGGAATGATTTTAGTTCTCAATTTTCTGTTCACGTTTGTATAGTAAATCACGACTACAGAGCATAAATACCTTGCAGCTGCTTAGCAAAATTTGGTAACATCTCATGGTAGAAGCTGACCTTCTGGAATGTGTTTATGGGAGAATTGTTGTGTCTGATATATACAGTACTCTTCAGAATGGAATAGTTGTAATTACATGTGATTTGTAATTAATTGCTTGTGAATTTATAGATGATGCCAAAGGGCTGTATAAGATCTGTTCTCTGATGTTTTTAATAGAGTTTTTATTGCGTAGGATGTGGCAGTAATGCTAGGTACTAAGGTTGTCTTCTGGACAGCTAGTATCCTGGTAGTTCTAGTAAGCTTCAACTGTGTTTTCATGCAAGACTGAGAAATCTGTAACATTGAAAGGCCCACAGCATTATTGTGGCTTGTCATTTGCAAAACAAATTTGTAGAGGAAGAGTTTAACCAAAAGAGAAAATAAAACAAATCTGAAAATTCTTAGTTTAAATTGTGTAAGTTAAATGGTAGCCATGGGTTGACTTCTTTTTCCTCAGAGTAAAGATGGAAAAACGCCATTGCATATGACAGCAATTCATGGAAGATTTTCAAGATCACAAACCATCATCCAGAATGGTAAAAGAAAAAAAATGAAATATTAATGATACTCTTTCTGCTCTGTACTATAATGAGAAACCATTTTGAATAATTTAAGTAATTTGTTAGCTTTAAATTTTTCTTCTAAATTGTGTTTTAAAATGTGGCAGATTCTTGAGATTCATTTTTGGATTCTTCAAATTGCTAAACCCACAGCATACTCTTCTTTTTACTTACATTAGATGCCTGTAATTCTACTGCACCCATTTAGTTATAGTTTTTCCTAGGTACGGTTTTTCTTAGCTTTGTGTTAACAATGTTAAATGCTAGTCTTAAGATCTGATACAGTTGTATTAGTTTAGTGCTATGTGCCCCCATGATGCCATAGCGCCATGAGATCCTTAGTGAGGGAAGATCTTTTTTGTAGATTTGCCTCTGTCTTGAGTTAAGCAGTCGGTTTGCTCTTAGGGCAGCCCTCTATCATTGCTTATGTAGCTTGATCATTCTAGCAGCCTGTGATTCTGATTTTTTCAATGATGGTTTTCACTGCAGAGTACCTTTCTCTGGGATTCTAAAATTAGCCAGTGTTACTGTAGGATTAAGTATGTTTTATATTTTACTAAGATTTTTTTTAAAAAAAAAATCATAATATTTCTCTGTTTCAAAGAATAAGTGAATGGACAGACTTTTGTTGTGAGAAGCAGGACTTTTAGTGAGATCTGTCAGTTCCAGATACCATCTAATTCTCAATATGAAGGATGCTTAAGATCCTTAGCATCATCCTACCACTTCTCAGTTATGGATGGTTCCACATGTCACAGTGTTCCTTGTTGTTAAAAATAACTTTTCAGTGTGTCATTATATAGAAAGAGGGGAAGGAGGCGAAAGAGCACACATCACTTGGAGTGGAGGCCGATGGCTTCAGCATCAGTAGGGCAGTGAATTTGCTCTGGGCTTAAATTTGAACTTTAATGAAGTTATCCAAGATGTTGATTCCAGTTAAAGGATAGTATTCAGCATATTGAACAACTAAAACTGACTAACATGCTGACATTCTAACTAAAACCTGGACTGAATTCACCACCCTGCTAATGTCAGAGCCACAAATATCCACTGATCATTTATGTATTTATCTTGTTTCTTTTCAGTATGGAAGTAGCTATTAATTATATATGGGAATATTCAGGCAACTTAAGGCTCCATTTCATGACCTGATTTTATTTTTTGATAACGTGTTATCAAAAACATGAATTGTTTTAATAGTTTTTGTGTTACTAGTAAGGCGTATTTATGTTGTTACACTTTTCCCCCTCAAACTTAATTTCTAGGAGCTGAAATAGACTGTGAAGATAAGAATGGAAATACACCTTTGCACATAGCAGCCAGATATGGCCATGAGCTACTCATCAACACATTGATTACAAGTGGTGCTGATACTGCAAAGTAAGTTACATTTAATACTTTTAGTTATGCAAATGTAAAATATGTATCAGTTAAGAAGATTTGTGTATATGCCAGTGTGTGTGTGTATGTATGTATGTGCTTGAGAATATATCTAATGATACATAATGTATTTTAGTATAACCATAATAAACCATCATAACCATAATAAGTGGTAGTGGTCGTAGGCTACCATTTTAGAACATGAGCAAAGAGATAACAATTTATCTAATATACTAGCTACTGCTAGGAAGGCAAATTAGCTTGTCTGCGTAGCATCTTTTTCCTTTGTATATAAACAAGTAATCCAAAAATTGTGGAAGATTACAATCTTGGGAGTACAATAAACAGTAACAGAAGAGAACTATGTGAAATTTTATGAAGAATTTGCATGATTCTTTAAATATGAAGTTCAGATTTTCTTTTAAAAAACGTTGTTTATTATGAATATGATGTCCTCTCTAAGTAAAAGCAAAATCGCTTTATTGCTACTGTGTTCAGATAATGCTCAGTTTTTAATTGGCTGTCATTCTGAAAGTATGTACACTGTTTAGAGTGACCAGTTACATGCCCATGTATTGATGACTTCTTTTAATTGTTTTAACAAAAGCTGTTGAATGCAACCTTGTATGTGTGGAATTTGGCATGACGTCTTGAATTACTTCCTTTGTAATGAGACTGTGATGTCTGATTATGGTATATCTTAGGCGGGGTATACATGGAATGTTTCCTCTCCATTTGGCAGCATTAAGTGGATTTTCAGACTGTTGCAGAAAGCTGCTTTCATCAGGTAGGTTCTTCAGAATTATTCTAATCCTTTCACTATAATCCTTTGTTGACATATTAAATTATAGGCTTTTGCTAGTGCAATCCCAGTGAAAAAGAGTACTTTAATCTATATCCTTTAAAAGTGTAGGCAAATTGCTCAGTAGATGATGAAAGTTGTCCCTTATAAATTAGAATTCCACTTGTGGCAATATTCAGTTTGTTCTGCTGTGAGAGTTTTGACCTCTCAAACATTTTAGAATGTGCTTCTTTTTAATTAGTGAATGTGAAACAAATAGGTCCTACCAGCATATACTATTCCATGGTTGGCTAGTAGTATGCAGAACAATAGTAGCAACTGTGCAAGCATGATACCAGCTTAATTGTATTTGTTTCAATCTGTGAAATGTGTCTATTGGAGGATGGTCATGGCCAATAAGAGGAGCAAAGTGATTCTCAGAAGGTAAGTGAAGAAGAACACACAAAAAGAAATGCAGACGTTGCATAAGTTCTTTTGGACTTTATGAACCTCAGATAGAGTACTACTTGTGCAGTGGAGCCTTCTGCTTACTACTTCAGCAATCCATGACACTGCAAAAGCCACTTCTGCAGCTTAAGTCATCTTCTGGAATATCTTACAGTCTGGTATGAAGGACTGGATGATTGGGTGGGGGTGGGTTGTGAGTTATGGAATCACTAGTGATCTCACAATTTTCTCCTATCGCCATTGAAATAGAAGTACCTTCCATTCTGATGAGGAACGCTTTTCGGATCCAAATTCAGACAGGATTCTAGTGTGAAAAGAGGGAAAAGGAGACTGCCACATTTGTGACTTGCGGACAATTTTCAAGCCAAAACCCACCCAGCTGTTAAAATTGGGAATCTGGTACTTCAAAAGGCTAAGAAGCAATGGTGTGCTAACACCTGATATGGAGGATCTATTACAGCTAATAGCAAAACAGTAATATAGCAGTGCGTTTATGTGGTGCTGCATTAATAGTAATTCCTCTTATCTGGTGGCAGTAGTTATTACTACCATTTTTTAGAACATAAGCAAGAGATAACAGTTTTATCCAGTAGCCTGTATTCTCAGTGGGAGACCAGTGAATTTGTGTAGCATTGCAATGATTTAATAAATATTAATCATGCACTTTATCCAGCAACAGCCAGGGGTCATATGAAATAAAAACACTGACACAGATATAGGGGGCTTTTTGTATTTTATATGGTGTTCCAAGATTATCTAAAATCTTGGAAGTCGATTTAATCAGTGGTGCAACGGTATGTTTCAAGTCATTTTTCATGTAAATAATAATTTTCTGTGTCCTGAACTCTGCATCAGCAGTATAGTTCCTTTTTCACCTAAACAACTGTTAGATATGAGAGCTAGTGTGCTGTTGAACTATGACTTTAGAGACCAGCCTTGTAAACCCACTGTATGACACACTCTGTCCACTTCTGAGAAAAGGAAAGGCAAACCCCCTCTGAACAAATTTTGCCATGAAAATCCCATATTAGGTTCACCTTAGGGTCTCCATAAGTCAGAAATGATTTGAAAGTATACAACATTTGGCAGATGGAAAGAGTACTGTCAGTGTTTAAGAGATGGAAATTTCTGTAAGTAGTGAAATCTTACCACTTTATTACAGGCAGTTTAAAATACTTGATTTAAGTGTTAAAAGTGTGTTTGGCAAAAGGAGTTTTAGATTCATTTGATTTTGTGTTGATCTAGTTACAGATAGGCTTTTGCTAATGTTGTCCCTAATAAATGATAATAATTTATTCTTATGTAATAGTAAATTTATTTTCACTCAGAAGCCATAAATTATTACCGACATTTTAAAAACAACAAGCATTACAATATATTAGTTTACTTGTTTCTGTATTATTTGTCTTTGTCCCTCCTTGCTTTGGAATTGTATAGTGTACAACGTGGCCTATGTTTAGATGGGTGCACTAGTAAACGACCATAGAGAATTGCTGTGAATCCATAGCAAAATTCATTAGAATATTTATCCCTTGCTTTAAAGTGTTGCTTCATTTGTAAATATATATATTTGGATTTGAAAAGTCCAAATATGTTTCAGCTTCTAAAGGTATTGATTTATCACACAGTACAACATTTTGGCTTTTGATTTTAGCACTGCTTTTCTTGGTAATTGGATGATTTACCATAACAGGTAAATACAGGCATCATTCTATGTTCAGTTCATTAGATATCTCTTTTACATCTTTATATCATTTATATCCCTTATGTTGAGCATGTTTGCTTACTTTGATTAATTAGTTTATCCCAAATGCTCTATGCCATGGTTTTTAAGTACAGTAGAATCAACATCAGAGGCATATATTTTATTTGTGGTGCTGCAGCCAGCTTGAATTCAGTTTACTTTGGTGATTTGTATATCATGGTATTTATTAAAAACTGAAGCTGCTAACAGTTTATAATTTCTGTATATAGCTTTAGATACATTAGATAAATTAATGTAGTTATAGTGTCTTCACGTCCTTGAAATGTCTCTTCTGTCTGTGTTATGCTCTCATAGCTAAGTATGGGGTGCTAGTTCTGAGCATGCTATACATAGGAAACATTTGGAGTTGCATACAGTTGTTCTTATCACTCAAGAGAACAATGCCCTTGTATTTTGAAATCTAGTTTGTTCAAGGGATATAGTGGTACTTAGTGAGGCTAGAAGAGACTCTGTTCCTTAATGTGGAGGTAGAAAATGAAGAAATACTGTTGTTCCTGTAATACACAACTAGTTCTGGTTTTCAACCATACTTTGGTAGTTTGGCATAACAGCAAAGCATGAGTCTGTTAAAACAATATAGTAACTTGAGCCAGTTTACAAAGGTGGGAAAGAGGTACTTAGGCAATTCACTTTTCCATAAGTGTTCCAAAACATGGTTTGAATGATGAACAGAGATTTCAGTGATGACGCCGCTGTACTTTGCTTAAGTTAAATCAATTTCCTGTGGATCTTATTGCTGGAAAGGAAGCCACTGTTTGTGTTTCATGGTGAAACTACTTTATAGGACCAAAAGCAGAAGTTATCACTCAGTTTGATTTTCATCAAATTGGACACAAGAAGAAGGGAATTGCTCAGAGTGTGACCATAAGTTCTGCCTTTCATATGACATAAAGAACAACCTGCCTTTTTGCTTTTAGTATGAAAGTCATCTTGGAAACCAGGATGCCATCTTGACAGCTACTATGATGGGTGCTTATGGGGATGAGTGTGTTTTATGTGCAGTGTGATTTTAAATAGCAGAATTCACTATTCACTAATTTTAGTTGGAAGAAACTTTATATTGAAATGTTTTGATATCTGTTAGAGTTTTAATCTAAACCAGAGGCGGGCCACTCCTATTAATTGGGAGAGATGTTGACCCCCTGCAAGAACCTGTAGAGGCTACGTATCCCCTGCTACACCTTCTTCCCTGGATTTAAAAAAAATACATTGAAAAAAACATGTTTTCTTCTCAAAACAACTTACAGAGCACCTGACCTAGGAGATGCAGAAGCAGTTTTGCTTTCTTACTCCTATTAAGGAGGCAACTTCTGGTTCACTAAAACAGCCCAGGAGGGATCAAAATGTAGAATTCCCCACTACCACCACCCTCCCAAAGTTGTGAGGAGGAATAATTTTTGTGGAAAAAAATGGTCCATGGAAGGATCTGAAAATATAACTGTAGTCATTTGACCAGTTAAGACACAATGCTGAACTATGATTTATGCATTTGTGTTGTGTCTGTGAGCCTTGGGATTATGAGCTTCCCTCCCCCCGCCCCCAGTGCTTCTGCAATGATGTCTGAATCATCTTCCTCCTGTTTTATGAGCCACACTTCCTTATTATATCTGAACTTTGGAAGAACTGTGCTTAAGTGAACAAACTTTGGTTAATGAAGAAGCCAGGATCAAACCATTACGTGATCATGTTATGGCTTGAGCCTGGCTTGTTTCAGTTAACCCCAGGTTAAAATAAACACCATTTCCCAAAGGTTTGATATGAGAGAGAACTGTGCTTTAGATTAAAAGCGAAAGCTTGGCATCATTGAGCTGTACCAGAGTGGAAAAGATGAAGGAGAAGGGTGTGGGCCCCATACTTGGGCAGATAACACTTAAACGTAATTTAGCATTACATTTGGAAAGGCCTCGCATCCATACTACAAAAGAACTACTTTTCCATACTTTAAAAAAACATACTTCTGGTATTAATTTTTATAAAAATCATAATGCATGACTCTCTTAATGCATGGAGAAATTTTCTTAACAGTGTGTTCCACCAAGCTAGAGAGATCAGATTAATTTTATATAGATTGTTTCATAAAGTGCTTCTTTTGTAGGCTTTGACATAGATACTCCAGATGATTTTGGCAGAACCTGTCTTCATGCAGCTGCAGCTGGAGGGTATGTATTCTTACAGTTAAAGCAACTTCTGCTTAGCGTTATTTAAACATGTTACATAGTATTAAAGTTGTAATTGTGCAAGAGGGATCTAGGATGTTAAAGTAGTTTCCTGAAATGGCAGGTAATTTTGGTCTAATTTCATGTATATCCCTTGAAAACTTGTAGTTCTTTAGGAGACCCTTATTCAGAACTCATAATATTGTAGTTATGTATGTACACAAATACAGCATACTTTATGTATTTTTGTATCTGTGTCTGGCTAGAGTTCCAGAGATCCAGAGTTGCTTCTTCAAGAATACAGTGGTTCTTTCTTCTTGTGGAGAAAACACGAGATCCAACAAAAATTCCCTTTGAGAGGAATGGCAGTCATTTTTTCCTCTTCACCATAAGTGTATGAATGTGTATGAGGCAGAGAGAGATGATTGTTGAGATAATATCTCATTTAGGAAGTACATTAAGCCCTCATTAAATATACTGCAGTGGATACTAGATAGGACCTTTGGTATACTCTTTAGCTGTTAATTATTAAAATAATGTATTGTTTTAGTTGTTGGTTGATATTTCTGTTTTATTTAATGATTCCTTGCAATTCCTTGCAATGACAGGGCTTGGGGTCCAGCAAAAACCAGGTTTATCTGCATGTGTATACAATATCATGTATGCCTCAGTTATCTATTCTGATGACAGCTCCTCATGCTAACTTGCCTTAAAACATACATTAACTTTTGTTGTAAAGGGCAATTGATAAGCTGCAGAAATTTCCGTCAGAAAGATGTATGTGGATCCTGATCTATAATGGCAATCCCCAGCTTGCTTTCATTACACATTTTGCTTATGGTCATATATGTTTGTGGCTGATGGTCCTTAGGAATGTTACTAGAGGCATCTACTTAAAAGAAATGTGTTCTAAAAACTAAGTAAAATGCAAATGATTAAGAGTATCAGTCAAGTTTAGACTGCTTTTAATATATAGTCACAGAGATGCTTGATCTGGCCACAGTAGCACATGTCTTAGTCATATCCCATTTTGGATTACTGAAGCAGACTCTAGACGGGCTGCCCTTGAAGAATGTTCAGAACTTCAGTTGGTACAAAGTGCTGCAGCAAGAGGCTGGTTACAAGGATCGTACAATTCCGCTGCTCCCAACATCTCCACAGCATATTGCACAATTCAAAGTGCTTATGAATTCTGAAGCCGTGTATGGTTTAGTTCCAGGCTATTTGACAAACCACGTCACCCCACTTGGACCCTGAGATCCTCAGGAATCATAGAATCATAGAAATGTAGAGTTGGAAGAGACCACAGAGGTCATCTAGTCCAACCCCCTGCAATGCAGGAACACCCTCAAAGCACTCCCGACAGATGGCCATCCAGCCTCTGCTTAAAAACCTCCAAAGAAGGAGACTCCACTACACTCCGAGGTAGTATATTCCACTGCCAGACAGCCCTGACTGTCAGGAAGTTCTTCCTGAGGTTCAGGTGGAATCTCCTTTCCTGCAGCTTGAATCCATTGCTCCTTATCCTAGTCTCTGGAGCAGCAGAAAACAAGCCTACTCCCTCCTCTGCATGGCATCACTTCAAATATTTAAACATGGCTATCATGTCCCCTCTTAACCTTCTCTTCTGCAGACTAAACATACCAGCTCTCTAAGTCTATCCTCATAGGGCATGGCTTCCAGCCCCTCACCATTTTGGTTGCCCTCCTTCAGGGAGGCCCTTCCTTCAGTCTCAAGAGCATCACAGATAACAGTTGGTGGAGACAGAAGATTGGGCCTTTTCAGTGGCTTCCCCATAGACTCTTCATCTCCCTTCCTAGGAAGCCTAAAATGACCCCTCCTTTCTGTCCTTCTTTTAGGAGGCAAAGACTTTTTATTCTGATAGGAAAGAGCTTTACTGTTTTACTGATGTACTGTTTAAGCTATATTGTTTTTAATGTCTTTTAATATTCAACTTGTGCATGTTAATAATATTGCAATAATTTTAATTATAACTCATATTGAGTCTAATTTTGGGGGGAAATTATCATTATGTAATTCAATTTTCAGGAATTTGGAATGCCTAAATTTGCTGCTCAACACAGGTGCAGACTTCAATAAGAAAGACAAATTTGGAAGGCAAGACATGTTTCTCTTTCTGCATGTGTAATAAAGTTCCATTAAATACAGTTTGTTTATTGTGACTAAAGTCTATGGCATTTTTCTTGAGGATAAAAAACGCTTCAAACACATACAAAATATGAAAATGTCATAAATATAAAATTTAGTTACTATTTACATTTACTGGTAATTTGTGAAGCTACAGGTAGATAATATTTACTGTAAGTTTTGTAGAATATTTCTAAAATTTGCCAGCAAATCAGCTTCAGAAGTCATCCTTATCCTGTGATTTACCAATAAATGTTTGTATTTAAAAGGACAGGATAAGCCATATTTTCATTATGAAAAATGTGATTGCTTTTCAGGTGCCCATCAATATCAGTTTTATTTACTGTGATTTGAAGCTTTATTTGATCATTACTACTGATCAGCACCAAGCAATGCATCTGACTTTGCCTTAAAATGCTCAGCATTTAGAATTCTTCTTGATGACATATTTAGAACTAAAAATTTGCTAATATAGGGCATAAAGTTCTTGTGTTTAGATTGACTCTCTTATCTGGGTATGACTTTACATTCAGTTTGGTGGTTTTTTCCCCACTAGATTTTGAGCATTTGTTTCCTCACCTAAAACAAAACAGTGTCTGGTCTGCATCCTTGATTGATCTGTGCTTGGGAATATCATGGGTTTGGATCAGGAATGGGCAAATTTTATTCTGTAGATGTTGGTCTGCAACTGCCATCATCTCTCAAGGTTGGCTATGCTGGCTAGACTGATGTGAGCTGCGATCCATAAATTTGGAAGGCTATGAATTACTACCCCAGTTTAGATTATAATCCCTTTAATACTGTACTCCTGTGCCCTTTTCAATCTGCTTGGTTAGCTCTTTTTCCATTGTATATGGCTTTGCCCCCCCCAAAAAAAAACCTTATGCATGGTGAGAAAGTGAAATCACACCTTTTTCCCCACTCACTGTTTGTCATTGAGCTTGCCAAACATGTATGGTACATGTATGAACATAACCTGTATGGTTGGTATCCTACATGCCATATAGGATTTTACTGTTGTATTTAAATTTAAATGCCAGGGGTAGTTTTTTACTAGGCATTACTTTATCTATTTTCTTTTCTTTTTGATTATGTCACAGAACTCCACTCCATTATGCTGCAGCCAATTGTAATTACCAGTGCCTGTTTGCGCTTGTGGGTTCTGGAGCTAGTGTAAATGATCTGGATGAAAGGGGTTGTACACCACTGCACTATGCAGCTGCTTCAGATACTGATGGCAAGTAAGTATGACCATATTTTTGGAACTCCTAAAGTGCAATCTTTTGCCCATCTACCTGGAACAAGCCCTACTGAACTCAGTGAAAGTTATTAATGAGTCAACATGTGTATAATTGATTGTGCTCAAAATCCATAGTGTTCTAACATGGAGTGAGCCAAATGATATATATTGTCATAAAAATTACCTTTTTTACTAGACAGCAGAACCATGGTGATGGTCATTTTTCTCCTATGGTGATGTATGTTAGAAGGGATCAGAATATTTTGATCACACAGCTGCTGTTCTTATCACTATACCACCTATGTAAGCAAATAAGTGATAGAGAAAAATAAAAGAAAACATACAATAGTCAGTTAAATTGTGGCTGCAAACTGTCATTGAACACTTGATATTTAAAAATTCAATTATTCTAGTGCACAAAATCAACTTCATTTAATTTTTTTTTCTGGTTTTACATAGAAGTTAAGCGCCTCCTCGATAACAGGAAATAATACAATTATTTTTCTTATTTTTGGGTAATGCTACTTTGTATAGAGCCAGCATGCTGTGTTGGTTTAAGCATTGGACAGTGATTCTGGAGACTAGGGTTTGAATGCCCACTCAGCCATGGAAACCTGCTGGATGACCTTAGAGAAGCCACACTTTCTCTGCATCAGGGGAAAGAAAAGGCAAACCTCCTTGAATAAATCTTGTCATGAAAACCCCGTGATAGATTCACCTTAGGGTCCCCATAATTTGGAAGTGACTTGAAGGAACACATATATGCATGCACACACTACTTTGTATAGAGCAGTATATAAACAGAAGAACTTGTTTTTGTAAACCATACTTTAGATAGATATACCAAGCAATTTAAGGGAGAAACCAGAATTAGCATTGGTAGTAATGAAACTATGCATTACCCTTTTTGTTGTTGCATTTATTTGTTGCCCTATACAATTACCAGTAAAAGGCAGAACTATGAATATGAGGGCATGCAAAGTGGGATATATCTGCTCAGTATTTCCTTCAGTGATTTCTGTCCTTTTAGCAAGATAATTCTTCCTAGAAGAAAAATACATGGAGTTACCATCATTTATAGATTCCACAGGAATTACAGTCCTCCCTCTACATTCATGGGTTTGACCTTTGTGAATTTGATTATTCGCGAGGCACATGCTTGCCTGTCCCCCCCTATTTTCCTCCCCCTCATTCCCTTGCATTCCTCACCCCAGGTTTACGAGACTTGTGCTTAAAATTGCCCCCTTTTTCTCTTTTTGGGTGAGCAAACCCCCCCTCCCACTGCTAGAGGCATCGCCTCCCTCCCATATGGCTGTACTTTCTGCTATGTAATTACTGCTGATTGGTCAGGTGCTCACTTTGCTCCTACCCCTCCCTTTTCAAGGTGGCCACTGGAAGTAACCAGAAGGGAAGAAGTCAGTGGCGGATGTTGGAGTGTGTGGAGGGGGGGCGGGAGGGGGCAGAGCTATGGTGCATGGGGGCAGGGCTGCAGTGCATAGGGACTAGGGCATGTAGGGGCAGGGCTACGAGCTGGAATACCCCAAAAGCTTTGCCGCCTGGGGCAAAGCATCCCTCCCCTCCGTTCCTATGCATCTGGAAGAAATGTGCTTTTCTCCCTTTGAAGGGAAAGTATGAGTAAGCCCTTTACTGTGTCTTTTTTTGCCCCTGCCCCCAGGGTGGGGCCAGAGGCAAAAGAATGGGAGGGGGAGCTCTGGAGGGGAATCATGGGGTGAGAGTTTTTTCACTTTCAAGAGGGATCTGTGCCCCTAATCCTTTTGAATGTGGAAGGGCTGCTGTATTCTAGAAGCTTTGTCTGCTGGGCAAACATGGGACACAGTCTTATTTTTGGTAACTCATGTATGTCTGATAACACAGTCCTGCGCCCACTTATCTGAAACTAATACCGGATTGAAATAATAGAACTTGCTGCCGAGTAAATATGTATACCATGTTAAGTCCTTCCATTGCACTTCCAAAACCTGAAGCATCATGTGTAATGTAAAGACATATTTACATTGAAGTGTCCCCATAATCTTTGGAATCATTAAAAAAAACTTGCTTTAATCAGTAGCAGTCAATTATTGTGAATGCTCTAAATATTAATGGTCTTGGGTGAAGTCAAAGTATTGTTACAACTGCAAAAGCAGCTATACAGTTCTGCACACGCATTTTAGCAAAATAGATTGAAATACTCTTTTGAGTATGACTTAATGATTAATTTTAACAATAAGGATAGTTTTAAATTGATAGACAAATTTTTGATATGCCTTTTACTTTTTGAATGTGTGCTTTGGAGATCTTCACATTTCTAAGCAGGGACGGGTAAAACCTAGTCCTCTAGATGTTAGACTGCAATTTCTGTTGCTCCTTACCATTGACTGTGTCACTCTTTGCTTACTTCTCCAGAGGAGTATGGAATTGATAAACATTCCAGATAAATATTGTGTTAATCAGCATGTTTACGTAGATCTATTTTAACAAAAGCAAGAATAACAGTTTAATACTGTTCAGTTTTAGCCATCTCTTCTTTGTGTCAATGTGTCATATTTTTAAGGAAGGCTGATACATTTTCATACTTGGAACGCTTTTCATTTGAGAAAGTATTATAGTTGTACTACGTTATTCTAGTACTATCTTTAATAGTAATACTGTACTAGTGATTGAATGCTGGACTAGGACTCTGGGAGACCAGGTCTGAATCCCTGTTTGACCATGAAAACCTGCTGGGAGATCTTGGGCAAGCCACCTCTCTCAGCCTCAAAGAAGAGCAATGGCAAACCCTATTTGAATAAATCTTGCCAAGAAAGCTCCATGATAGATCCCTCTTAGGATTATCATAAGTTGGAAATGACTTGAAGGCACACAGTAACATGTAGTATTAATATGGTTACTAACTTTTCTCACTACTACTTGTGGTGGTGGTGGTGGTGGTAGTAATATTTTGCATCCTGGAAAGTAAAACAAAAACATTTGATAGATTACATTTAAAGGAATGTAAAAAGTAGTTCTTCTTCGTGGTCTCTGTGCCTCATACATTAGGAGCTTTCGTGCCTGCGCGGTAGCGTACGGAAAATTCTAGAGCTTAGTAGCTTGGCGGGAACCCCTCCCCCATGCTGGTACTGCGCATGCTCAGCCCACCGAGCAACGGTCACTCCTCAGTTCTTTTTTGTCCGCCGTTGTGTACAGAAGGTTCTTTTGGTGGCTTATGCTTTTCGTCAAAAATTCTTCTGGTTTTCGACTTCGGCTTGTTTTTCGGACTAACGGATTTGGATTTCGGACAGCCTCTGGTATTTAGACCCCTTTTTTCTCTCACTCTCGTCTTCGCTTCTCCGACCTACCATCTATCTTCTCCGTCCTGGACACTTGTCTATGTTGGCCCTCTTCAAACAGTGCGTCTCCTGTGGCCTCAAGATCGCCCAATCCAACAAACATCGTCAGTGTCTCTTTTGTTTGGGTGAGACCCACAACATTCAAGCCTGCCCGGTTTGTCGGGAGTTCACCCATCAAACCCTCTGGAACCGCTCGGCGAGGCTTAAGTCCCACTGTTGGGAGGAATCCCTGAGGGTAAAGGACACGACCATGTCGGATAAGGCAAAAATCGGCAGCTACTCCATCTTCGGCAGCGGCGGCTGCCGCACCGTCAACCTCATCGGTACCGTGCTCAGTACCGATACTGAAGCTACCGAAGATACCTAAGCTGTCTGCTCAGGCTCGGGAGTTGCATTCGGGCTCGCAAGCCTCCTCTTCTTCCAAGCCTCTAACAGTGGCTCAGCGAAACCGCCCACCTTCTAAGGACGTAAAAGAGAAGGAGAAGGAAAAGAAGAAAAAAAGGAAGGAGAAGAGACGTTCCTCTACTGACGAGGCTCGACCTCTCACACCTCCACCGACCCTGCTCGCTGAAGAACCCACAATTGGATGTGCAGGAGGTGCTTGAGGTGTCGGATAAGGAGCCAGTTGAGGAGACCATGCACCCTGAACCGACCGAACTAGCGGTGGAGAGACCCCGGTCGGCTCACCGTGAGTCAGTAGACCGCCAGGAAGAGGCTGTGACCAGACATCGGCCCTCACCTAGCCAGCACCCAGCCTCTCGGAGCAGCCTCTCCTGCTCCCGCACTCGCTCCCACTCTCCTGAATTGAGAGTTAGGCCTCCATCTCCTCGCCATCGGGAGATGCACCCAGAGAGAACCCACTCTCGGGACTCGGTATACACCTCTGCCTCCTATCTTGGCAGGTACGGTCGTGAACATCTCTGGCGTGAGTACCCATGGTCCTACCACTCCTACTCCCCGTCTTATAGGGATAGGTACCACGTGGACCCACGGTACTGGTCGCCTTGCAGGCGTTCTCGATCTCCGCCTCGCAGGCGATCCTGCTCACCCTCGCGGGAGGCACGCCGACCATACGAAAGGCTGCCAGAGAGGTCTCCCTCTCCACGATACCGGAGGTCCGAGAGCCCTCCCCTCGCTACAGGGCAGTGTCACCACCCCCGAGGGTGGACCGCAATGCGTCCCGTGGAGGAAGTCACCACGGCTCGGGCAGGAAATTCATCCACAAGGACAACGCAGACTGAATCATCTACGAGGACCACGCAGACTGAGCACTCTCGCCCCTCGGCTACGCCTGCTAAACCGATGCTGACTAGCACCGCTGCTACACAAACTAAGAAGGTGGTGACGACGAAGACCACATCACCTACCCCGGCCATGGAGAAAAGGGCAGAACGGTCTGTGTCGACTGCCGCTGTGGAGAAAAGGGCAGAACGGTCCTCGTCCTCCTCGTCATCTGAGTCGTACAAGTCAGAGTCCGATTTGGGAGATTCGACACTATCCTCCCATGAATTGCCGCCGCTCAAGTTTGGAGAACCAGCTCCGGACACCGCTCCAGAAGACATCCATCAGTTCTCCGCTATTCTTCTGCGGATGGTGACGGCGTTGGGCTTGAAAGTGACAGATCCAACCCCAGCAGCACAGGACCATGTTTTCCAGTACCTGGAGATGCGTCTGCCATCCACTGCGCTGCTGCCTTTCTTGCCCATGCTCCTGGATGCCCTCAAACAGCCATGGGATAAGCCAGCTTCAGCACAACCTATACCCCATAGGTTAGAGCACTTGTACAGGACCCAAAAGGAGAACGTGGAGTTCCTGTTTACTCACCTGGTCCCCAATTCCATCGTGGTAGAGTCAGGCCAGACCAAAGGTGGTACCAGACCGCATAGGACACCGCCAGACTGGGAGGGCCAGAAACTTGATAACTTCGGCCGACGGTTTTACTCCGTGTCTTCCCTGGTTGTCTGGGTCCTGAACACCATGGCTTGCATCACCGCGTACCACAGAAACATCCTGGACCTACTCGCCCCTCTCCTGGAGGACCTTCCCGATGACTCTTGGGCATCTGCTATCCAGCTACACAACGAGGCAGTCGCGTTGGCGACTCAACAACTCGCCTCCTCGCAACACGCTGTGGAGGCAACCTCGAGAGTGATGGCCGGGTCGGTTGCTCTTCGGTGGCATGCGTGGCTGAGATCGTCGGTGCTTCAGGAGGATGGCCGTAGGAGGATTGAAGATCTCCCTTTCGATGACCAGGGACTTTTTCATTTCTCCACGGATGAGGCCATGGACCAAGTCATCAAGGCCCGACTGACGGCCAAGAAGATGGGCATCAACCAGCCGCAACCTCGCCGCAGCTTCTGTTCGCGTCAGTCCTGGTGTAAGTCTTCTGCCTCCTCCTACCAACAGTCGGTGCGTTCCGCAGCCTCCCGGCCCTCTACTTCGTCCGCCACGTGAAGACCTCTTTGGAGACGCCCATCCTCGTCCTCCAAGAAGTCTTCGTTGGGCACGAAGTCAAAGTTTTGACCGCATTCACAGGTCGCCACCGATACCATCCTTCCGCTTCTCAGCATCCCCGGAAGATCGACCGAGCCTGGCCAGACACCTCGCAGACTGGACGGCAGTCACCACGGACTCTTGGGTACTTACCATCGTCCGTTTTGGCTATGCCATAGAATTCCAAAGTATACCACCGCGAGGTGTCTATTACTCCACCCCAGCCAGCTCGGTCCTGCTGGAAGAGATCCAGTCCCTTCTGCAAAAAGGGGCCATCGAGCAGCTCCCGTCCTCAGCCAGAAACACCGGTTTCTTCTCCCGGTACTTCACGGTACCAAAGGCGGACGGGACTCTACGACCCATTTTGGACCTCAGAGGAGTGAACAAATTTATCCGCCCCAAGAGGTTCAAGATGTTCACGCTGCCCTCGATCATGCCCTTCCCCCGTCGAGGAGACTGGTTCGCCTCCATCGATCTTCGGGATGCTTGCTTCCACATCGCCATCCGTCCGCATCACCGTCGGTACCTCCGATTCGCAGTCGACGACACCTGCTACCAGTACAGGGTGTTGTCCTTTGGACTATCCACCACGCCCAGGGCCTTCACCAAGTGCATGGCCCCGGTGGTATCGTACATCCGCACGGAAGGCATCTCTGTCTACCCCTACCTGGACAATTGGCTCTTGGTGGCATCCTGCAAACAGAGACTATACAAAGATATACACTGGATATTGACTCTTCTCAATCGCCTAGGGCTTCGGATCAATCCAAAGAAGTCCCACCTCGAACCCTCCAGGGTTCTCAATTTCATAGGGGCGACCCTGGATTTGACATCGGCGAGGGCATATCTACCACTGCACCGGGCAAAAACACTCCGTCTCGCGGCGTCGAGCATTTCCCAGGCCTCAACAGCGACAGCAAGGAGGATCCAACAACTCCTCGGTTACATGTCCTCCACGATGGCCGTGACTTACCTCTCCAGGCTGTGCGCACGACCACTTCAGCACTGGTTTGTAAGAGCATTCAACCCGCTCCTCGACGACCAGGGCTGTCTACTTCGCCTTCCACAGGATGTGCGCCAGTCCCTCCTTTGGTGGCAATCTTACCGCAATCTTCTCACGGGCATGCCATTTCGGGAGGAGAGTCCGGCACTGACAGTAACGACGGATGCCTCCCTCTTCGGGTGGGGAGCACATTGCGACGACCTCAGAGTCCGCGGCCGATGGGTCGATCACAAGACCGCTCTCCACATAAACGCCCTCGAGCTACTAGCCATCTGGAAGGCTCGGAGGGCCTTCCGACACCTCGTTACCGGCTGTACGGTACTGATCCTCATGGACAATACGACAGCGGTCTGTTATGTCAACAGACAAGGAGGGACTCATTCGTTGACTCTCCTCAACATAGCCCTCGACCTCTGGAACTGGTGCATCTCTCCCAAGATCCACCCAGTGGTGGTTCACCTGACCGGGCAGGAGAACACCACGGCAGATGCACTCAGCAGGGACACCTCATCCCACCATGAGTGGTCCCTTTCCAACGAGGCCTTTCAGATGCTTCGAGATCGATGGGGCGACCCCGAGATCGACCTCTTCGCTTCCGGCGAGAACGTGAAGTGTCATTGGTACTGTTCGAGGGTCGGCCGGGATCGCCATTCCATCGGCAATGCCTTCCAGTTTGGGTGGAATGAGGGTCTACTCTACGCGTTCCCTCCGTTCCCACTCCTGGGCCGGGTGATATCGAAGATCCTTGCAGACTGAACCGATATCATCCTCGTCACCCCGTATTGGCCGAGACAGCATTGGTTCACCCCCCTGCTCCAGGCCTCTCGAAGACAGATTCTCCGGTTCCCGACGGTACCGGACCTCCTCTCGCATTCCAACGGCTGTGTTTTCCACCCGGACCTGCCACTCCTGGCCCTCCATGCTTGGAGGATATCGCGGTAGAGGAGCCTGTCCTTGGTACTGTCCTGACCTCAGCCAGGAAGGAATCAACGTGCCGCAACTACCACTACAAGTGGCGCCGCTTTGTTGCCTTCACGGAGTCCCGGAGGGACCCGGTCTCGCCAGTTAACCTGCTGACGGTACTCCACTTCCTTCTGCATCTCTGTGAGCCAGGTTTAGCCTTCTCGTCCCTGAAGGTCTACCTCGCCACCATCGTGGCCTACCAACCTCCACGATCACCATCGGCAGCCTTTTTCCGCGACGGTACCGTGCGACGGTTCCTAAAGGGACTTCAACACCTTTTTCCACTGGTATCGCCACTGCTACCGCCGTGGTCTCTATCTCTTGTGCTATCGCAGCTAACGAGGCCACCCTTTGAACTCATGGCAGCGGCAGATGGCAGACTGCTTTCTATGAAAACGGCCTTCTTGGTGGCTGTCACCTCTGCCAGATGAGCCAGGGAGTTGACGGCACTTCAGAGTGACGAGTCTTACCTGGTGTTCCACAGGGACAAGGTAGTTCTTCGGCCTGACATCTCTTTCCTGCCGAAGGTGGTGTCCAGCTTCCATCTAGGACAGGACATAATATTGCTGACCTTCTACCCTGGCCCGACAACTGCACTAGAAAGGTCTCTTCACTCCCTTGATGTTCGCAGGGCCTTGGCCTTCTACACAGACAGGACCTCCTCTTTCAGACAGGCTCCACACCTTTTTGTCTGTTATGGCAGGCGTCGGAGAGGTCAAAAGGTGTCCACCCAGCACTTTTCCAAGTGGGTGGTACAGACTATACAGCTGGCGTACGAGCTTGCAAAACAGCCTCCACCAGCCTTCCTTCGAGGTCACTCTACGAGAGCCGTGGCAACATCTGCATCCCTCCTGCGAGGAGTTGACCTCCCTGAACTCTGCCGTGTGGCGACCTGGTCCCAGCCATCGACCTTCGTGCGCCACTACAGGCTCGACTGCTGGTCCCGTCGAGATGCTTGCTTTGACGTGCTGTGCTGGCTTCTGTACTCTAGGACCTGACCCACCGTCCTATCAGTAAGCTACACAGTCTCCTAATGTATGAGGCACAGAGACCACGAAGAAGAAGAACAGGTTGCTTACCTGTAACTGTAGTTCTTCGAGTGGTCATCTGTGCCCTCATACATGCCCGCCCTTCCTTCCCCTCTTTTTCAGGTCCCTGTATCTCTACGGCGGACCACAGAACTGAGGAGTGACCGTTGCTCGGCGGGCTGAGCATGCGCAGTACCGACGTGGGGGAGGGGTTCCCGCCAAGTTACTAAGCTCTAGAATTTTCCGTACGCTACCGCTCAGGCGCGAAAGCTTCTAATGTATGAGGGCACAGTTGACTATTCGAAGAACTACAGTTACAGGTAAGCAACCTGTTCTTATTTGTACTCATACAATGCAGTCATAAAAGATGATACAATGTTATATATGAAAAAGAAATGTAATGTAATGGACAACATATATTGCAAAAGTTCTCTTATATATCTTGTCCTGAACCAAGCCTGTCAACTGGATTCGGAAAGTGTTAGGTCCATAAGTAATTACATTTTATAGAGACAGGAGCAACAGCATTTCCTTTTCCAAGCTGGCTGGTAAGTGCATCTGACAGTGACATATGCTTGTAAGGCCATTTCTTTTAAGTCTGCTATTTTAATATAACATGAAAGCCATTGGCTTTTAACTAGTCTAGCAGGAGCATTACATTGTAAGATTGTCTTGTGTCCTTGTAGTTCAAGACAATACAAGTTTGATTAAAATAATAAATGCATAAATTATCGTTCTGCACATTTCCTTTCCCCCCTACATCCAGAAACTCAGTGAGAATGTATTGTGTTTGCACTTATAGCATTACACAAGGAACCACAAAAGTAACAAACACTTAGGTAACAGTGCTAGTTCTGACAGTTTAAATCACCTCTGTGTAGAGAGAAGATTAAGATTCAAGAGGGACTGTCTTTAAACTTCATAGTAATCCCCTCATTGATTAGAGATAAAAATGTCATTTATTTTGTGTAGGTGCCTGGAATACTTATTACGAAATGATGCAAATCCAGGGATTCGAGACAAACAAGGATATAATGCAGTTCATTATTCTGCGGCTTATGGTCATCGCTTATGCCTTGAATTGGTAAGAGAAATTACTGTAAAGGATGCTTAGCAGTATGTAATGACTGAAATGATTCTCTGTGTTAGAAAGTGAATGTAAGGAAGGTTAAAACACAAAAAAGTATTCATTAAAATAGTAGAGCAATTAGTGCCTTACTTTTGAGTATTTACAAATTAAAACCATGATTAAAAGGCTATTAGATAGCTTAGGCATGCCCATGGATTTCTGTATACATACATGTAAATAATATCTCCTAATAGTATATCCCAACAGCTTTGATATTCCACTCTGTTTCTTGATTTGCTGTATTGTATACTGTCTGAAAACCAAAAGTCTGCAGTCCACAAAATGAATGTTGCTGATTGAATCCTGGCCAATGAGAAACTCAGTTCAATTAAAGTCATTCTGAGTTTGGCTCCAGTGGAGGTGGTTTCTTGCTTATATACAATAACTGCTAATCAAGCATGAAACAACTAGGAAAACTGTATCTGCCAGGATAGGTACACATTTTTGCCATGATGGTGGATTCATGTAAGCATTTTAAGTTAGTTACTGTGCATTTTCTGAAGAAAAATACAAATTCAGATCACTGTTAAAATTCTAATTTTCTATAGTATTGTTATTTTCACATTTTCAGCAGCATTTAACTTAAGTGTGGGTTTAATTGCAGATTGCCAATGAAACACCTCTAGACGTCGTAAGTATAACAACCTTTATTTTGAATATATTTATTGCAGAAATTTATTCATTTTAGAGCCTAATATTTTTTACTTGATTGAACAGAACTGTTAATAGCAGGGTCTCTTGGAAGTCTCTTATTCACAGCATCACTAAATCAGAGTCCACTTGCCTTCATGTAAGAGTAATAACATAAAGAGTAACAGTAATGACTCAGTATAAAATACCTCTACTAATTGGTTTCTTATTTTTTTAAAAAATTAAAACCTTAGAAAAGTTCAAATTCTATTAATATTGTCAACAGTGTTCTAATGGTGCAAGGTCAGACAAATCTGAAATTGGTGCTTATTTTTCTGGTACCTTTTTCCTCCTGTAACTTTCTTGCATCTTTTGCTTGTCTTCCTGTTATTTTAATCACTTGTTCATATGTTTCCGTTTCTTCCCCATTCATTCTTTTCTTGGTAGTAGTAGGTATTTTCTTCTTTGTAGTCTCTGTGACTCACACATGGGTGGTTGTGCAACTAGAAATAGCTGATCAGAACCTTCTAGAACTGAGCGTAGCATTTTTGTTGGGAATACTGCCTACCTAGTACACATGTGTGGGCTCTTTCTGCCAATCCCTTCTGTTTCTTTTTGTCTATAGCAGTGGCTTGACTAGAAATGCCTTTTATACTTCTGACTGAGCCTTTGTCCTCATTACCATTTTTTTCTCAATGATGCAATGATGCATTGTTCCTTTGCTTGTTTTCCTTTTCATTTTCTGTGAAACCTGGAGTTTATGTCCCCCAAGCAGCACTTCAAGAGGTGAATCAGCTGTGAAGGTAAAATCCTGGTCTCTGACAGTCACACTTCATGCCTCATTTGCTTGGGGAAACCCCACATGGTGGGCAGTTGCAAGCACTGCTGAAACTTTAGTAGGCAGGTACAATCCTCTTTCCACATTTGTGGGTTTGACCTTCATGAATTTGATTATTCACAAGGCATGTCCTTGTCTCCCCACCCCCCAATTTTCCTTCTCCCATTTGCTTGCATTCCTCACCCCAGGCTTGCAAGACCTCTGTTTAAAAAGGGTGTTTTTTTCCTTTTGGGTGAGCAAAGCACCCCCCACTGCTGGAGGTATGTTTTTTCTGTCATGTGGCTGCACATTCTGCTGTGTAATGGCTACTGATTTGGTCAGGTAATCCCTTTGCTTCTATCCCTCCTTTCTCAAGATAGCAACTGGAAGTAGCTAGCTCCAGAACTCTGTAGCTTCTCTCCAGAACTCTGCCCTTCTCTGTCTGAGGGGTAAGTGCCAGTAAGCCTTGTCTCCCCACCCCAAATGCCAGGGTCAGAGGCAAAGGAATGGGTGTGGGATGATGGGAGTAGGGGGGAGTTATTTGCATTTTTTTGGCATTCACAAGGTTTCTGCACTGCAAACTCTCATGAATGTGGAAGGGCCACTGTACTTTGAAATCATGCATTTTGTTTGAAGATCTTTGTTTTTGAGGACAACATAAGGACATTGGCTCCTGCAGAGAAGTTTTGACTCAGTAACCTAACCAGCTAGCTTGGATATTGGTTCCAAACCTCATCTTTCCGTGACTTCTTCAGAACCTACCATCCATCTCTGTCCACTACCAGAGATATTTCCTTGGATACATAAGAACACTCTAGAACTTTATGCTGTGCTGACATCTCTGCCTCCATGCAAACTGTCCAGCCACCATTGGACAGTTCAGATTTTCACAGATAATTCTCCAGTAGTCTTTTATGCAAACAAGCAAGGTAGGACTCACTTTGAGGTTCTTCTACAAAACATACTGGAACTACATGACTGGTATATCTCCAGAAGACTAACACAGTGGTGATTTATCTTCTGAGAATCTTCAGCATGGTGGGAGATGCCCCTAGCTGAACATAACCAGTCTCTGATTTATTGTTTAGCTCTTGAGATTTTCCAGAAATTAATCTCTTTGCCTTGCCAGGTAGTACACAGTATTGCTGTTAGTGTAACTGCTGAAGATCAGATCAGGCAGTATGAAATGCATTTCTCAACATTGGGACAGGACTGCTGGTAGACATCTTCCCCCTTTTTCCATTGATTGGGACATAAGCCAAAATCAGAGATAACAGTGTTCTCTAGATGCTAGTGACCCCATGGTGATCCTACCTGGTGTAGTTTATCACTTGTGCCTCCCGTTCAAGAACTTTCTGTTGCCTAGAGGTGGCCCTCGACCTGCTACTACAGCAACAGGGCAAGATGCGTCACCCAGATTTCAATATTCAGCATGATATTTTTAACCCTCCTGATGGCAGGATCCATGTAGATCATACGCCTTCTTTCAACCCTTCCAAAAGGGAACAGATCTTTTCAGTTTATCACAGAGCACAACTTTATAGAATTGTCAGGATACATGGGGTATTTCTTTTCCTCATTTCTCTGAATGATTGTACTCTTCTTCTGCATAAAGCCATAATAGCTCATTTTTCCACTTCATTTCTTCCATTCCTGGTTTTATCACCCTGCAATAAAGTTTTCCTCAAAGACTTTAGAAACCTTCATTCAACTGTTACTTATCCAGCGCTATTATGGCATTTGATACTGTCCAAATGTATGTGTCAGTCATTGGCTATCTCCCATCAATGAAGACAGTTTTCTCTATGATGCTCATGTCTACCAGGTAAGCTAGTGAACTCTGTGACATTAGGCATGGCCTTCCATACTTGGAGTTTCATCACAACACGGTCATCATAACATCAGATATGAGACCATCTTTACATTTCCACCTTTTCCACATCTCCATATCTCCTTCCTCAGGAGAACATCCAGGACATCAGCAGAGCTCAATCATAATATTTATCAAGCATTACTCTCCTGATATCAGAGTGAGTAAGGCACCAGTTTTGGCAGAGTGGTATTTGTCAGAGTTTTCAAATGACATTCTCCCTTTCCTGCAGTGCATATTGCTTGTTAATCTGCCCTTGTGTGTGAGTCACAGAGACTACAAAGAATAACAGGTTTCTTACCTGTAACTGGGGTTCTTCTAACAGTCAACTGTGAACTCTGTGAATTCACATCTCTCAGTTTTGCAATGCAGTAGTCCAGGAACTGAGGGGATTGGTGAGAATTTTGGCTAGATATGTACATGCAGATTGTATGGGTAGAGGCACTACTGAAATGGCTGTGCTCAGCTCTACAAGGTTCTAGTTAATTCTGTGCAGGTGCACAAGCAGATGTGTGAGTTCATAAATGACCGCTCAAAATAAACAGTATGACAAGTTAGCAACCTGTTCTTTTGCTACTTTTTTTTAAATGAGTTTATATGGTCAGCTGAAATTAAAGATTTTTCCATCCAACTCTTTAGTCAATATTTTTGTGCTTGAATTCCACACCTTAGTCTGTCTTATCTGTTAAAGAATGTATAGTAAAGTCATACATTGCAGAAGTGTGTATGTTAACTTAAAAACAATTGTGTTATCAACTGTATGCATATTTTTCTTTAGCTAATGGAAACATCAGGAACAGACATGCTGAATGATTCAGACAACAGGGCACCAATTAGTCCATTGCACTTAGCTGTAAGTATTCAGTTTACCAAATATTGATTATTGGCCTGTTTTAAAGCTTTGAGTTTAGCTTACCAGACAACAAGTATTTTTATTTGCTAATTCACAAACTACATGTGGGAGCTTGATAGGGTGTACATTTTAGTTTCAGGTCAGATTTTTATGTATATGTGTAAATCTTACATTATCTCCAGCTAAAGTTTTCAAAATTTTCAGGCCTACCATGGACACCATCAGGCTCTGGAAGTGTTAGTACAATCTTTGTTGGACCTTGATGTACGGAACAATAATGGAAGAACACCATTAGATCTCGCAGCTTTTAAAGGGCATGTTGAATGTGTGGATGTACTCATTAATCAGGGAGCGTCTATCTTGGTGAAAGACTATGTTGTAAAGAGAACGCCAATACATGCTGCAGGTAAACTTTGTTATTGCTTAATTTTAATATCGCATTTAGAGGAATAGGAGAGGGAGATAGGAAATGGAACCTTTCATTCACTCTGCTGAAAAACCAGCTGTATAGGGCTTCTCCTGTCATTAAGCTTCTCTTCCAGCTGGACATTTTAAAAAATGCTAATTAGCTCTTAAATATTTAGGCTGCAGTTTGCTCCCCTACTTCTGTTCCCATCTGTTCTTTCCTTTTGAGTCATGCCTTTTAGGTTGTAAATGTAAAGTCTTGTTTAATTGATCGTGTGAAAGCTGCTCTGTAAGTCTTCAGCTGATGAGCGGATTGAAAAGTCTTAAAATATGTGGTTAATAGGACAAACGTATATAGTGCACATGTTTTGATCCTCTTGCTTTTTATGCTGATAATTTTAAAATTGCTTTTAAAATAATTTAACCCGTGATTTTAATTGGTTTTTTATTGGGCCACATTTTATTATCACTGTTTTTAAAAGCTTCTAATCTTCTTTGTTATTACTGTGACTCACCTGTATTGGTCTGAAGCTTGTATAGAATATTCTTGGACTGAATAACTTTCGGGTGGGTGTGCCTCTCCACTCCATATGGCAGATAGTATCAGGGTGTTCTTCTGTTTTTGTTTTTGTTTTTGTTTAATTTGCCACATGAGCAACATCATAGGGAATATTCTCATCTTCAAACAACACTACTGCTTTTGATTACTGTATTCCCATCTCATTTAGGTGTCTTTCTCTTTTAAGCTGGATTTATTTTTGGACTTCTGTGGCGGCCTTTGTTGTTGTTTCTTCAATGGCCTTTGGGTGTTTTTGTGACATACAACCTTCTGCAGAGGAAAGATGGCAAAATCCAGTGGACACTGATTGAAGTTTCTCAGAGATTACACAAGTGTGTTCCTAGTGCAGCAAACTATTTCACAAGGACATTTTCAGTATTTTCTCTCACTTTTGAATTATTATATGGGAAGCTAATTTAACATCATGCAATGGATGCACTCAGTTGTCAGCCATTGTAAAATTGGTTGTGCGGCCATGGAATCCAGAATGTCTGCATATGGTGCATATTTACATTACGCTAAATAGTATAGGATCTTGTCTTCTAAGTGCCTCTTTTGTCTTGATGAAGGGCATAATATGTGGATGTGTGTGATTTGGTGGAGTTCAGAAAACAAGGCCTCTGTCCTTACTTCAGGGAGATCGCTCTCCAGTGGCAAGCTCATAATTGGCCTCTGTTTCTCTTTCAAATGGCAAAAGTTGCTCCTAAACGATTTTGAATGCTGGTCTAGGAAAATGATGTCTCCTTTGCGTTGAGTATTGATGGCTTCTTCAGGGCTAATTATCAGTGTAGTGCAGGAGGAACGTGCCTCAGTACTGTTAATGCTGGTGGATCAGCAAGTGCACATGCAGCCTTGACAAATCAGACCTCTCAGCTGCCAACATAGATAAATCACTGTCAGTATGAAAAGAGAAAGCTACACTCATGCAATATTCTGGATGAACAAGTTTCAAAGAAAAACGACAATGACGGAGTGGAGCAGCCCATTAAGGCTCAAGAGCAAGAAGTTGACTCTGCTCATTTAACTCCTCCTGTGATTGCCACACAGCTCCAGACTATAGCACCACAGCAGTTCTCTCTCTTGTTGGTTCTTGTTGACATGGAATTTGTGGTACCAGCTGTCATCTCAGACACCTTGGTACAGTTGCTGCCACCACCACTACTTTTCCTGTTTCTGAAAAGATTCTCTCAGGAGGTCATGTATGACTCATCAGATGTTCATTGGACAAGCTCCTGTTCTGAAGGACAGCACCTGGATGTGTCCAGGCATGTGCCACCATAGCTCATAGCAGTACTTATGTGCAGTCTTGTGTGGAGTCTCCATCCCATAGAGAGAGCTAACAAAATTCTGCCCTTTTGTTCTAGTTGGAGACTCATCATTTCATGGGCAAGTGATTAATGCAGCATACCATGCTTCTGATTATTTGAAAGAAGTAATGGCAAGGGCTCTTGTTCTTCGGAAGAACCCCAGACTTCTGTCAGCATAAGTTACAATTGCCACTTGTACTTGCATTGAGGACCACCCCTTTAATGATGAGAACCTCTTCAGTAAAAAGATGGGATAACCAGAACAATTGTAAAGAGAGATCATTGTAGGGCTCAAGCTGAATCAAACCAGCAGAGACCACCATGATGCTGTCCTTCTAACATCTTCTGAGTCTTGAGTTCCCAACTTGTACTTTCAGGATATCTTGGGTTTTGCCCAGTTCTATTTATTGCTGAACTTACTAATTTCCTACTTAAACTGGGAATCAAGTAGTTATTACAGACTTCTTTCTCCCAAGGATTTGTGCAGTACTGGAGTGTAGTGGACAGATTCAGTTACAGCTAGGCAAACTATACATGTCATATGCTGGTGGGTTTAGTGCTTCCCTACACTCCTTCTGTTGTCTCACAGCTGTTTCCACAAACATCTGTACAATCTATTCCTGTAGAATCCAAATAGACAGTTGACCACTCAGACCTATGCATGTATGCTGTTTCTCATGGCTTGGAGTGTTTACCGTCTCTTTCCAAGGACTTAGACATTTGTTTTGTTTTAGAGGGCTCCCGCAAGGTTTTAAGACTCCACTCATTTGGATAGAAGTTTTCAAGTATATGCCAGTTCCTTGCACTGTCTTGTTCAATATCCGCTGTTTTGTGCTTGCTTCTACACTTAAAGAACTTGTTGCTTTCTTTTCTTAGCCTGCCTTGCTGTTGCCATAATCTCACTGTTTGCTGATCTGTTGATTAAATTTTTCTTATTGGGATTATTTAACCTGTATCTATCAGTTTCTCTACAGCTCCCTTCATGGTCTGTCTCTTTCTCAGTGGTATTGAGAAAGCCCTTTGAAGTTTTTGTGACATACAACCTAAGAAATGCATTTTTGTTGTGATCATTTCTTCAAGAAAAATGAGTTTTGTGCCTGCATTCAAACCATCCTTAGCTTGTATTCCACTAGGACAAGATATTGCTGTGTCCAGACATCTCTTTCCTTCCCAGAGTTGTCTACTACTTCCAGTTGCCTACTTTCATACAGAATCTGCTCTTTCCTCTACAAATATTACTCCCATATTTGGATGTTCATTGAATACTCGTGTTCTGCATGGATCGTGCTGCTCCACTGCTAGTCTCCTAGAATGTTCATCATTATGCTTACTGGAAGCATGACTTGTCAATATCTATACGGTGTTCTCCTAAGCAGGTTCTAGAAACAGTGTTACTAGCCTTGACTATCTATCCTTCCAGGTGATGGTGGTGATGGCAGATTTTGCTGGCGATGGCAACCTTACCATGTAGAATTCCACTTTGAGACTAACACAAAATTGCTGCTTGGTCACAACTGTCTACCATCATTGTCCACCCTGGATAGACATCAGGGCAGTAACAGATGCTTCTTTTGGAAGAGTGATCCTGTTGTCTGTTGTGGCATGATGTCCATCTTCTTCTGCTAAGTAAGCTAGAGTCACAGAGACCATAAAGAAGAATAAGTTGCTTACTTGAAACTATCATTGTTTGGTAATCTGTGAACCTAACATAATTTGCCCTCTTATCCTCTTTTTTCAAATTCTGTCTTTTCAAAAAACAATGAAAAGACAGAACTAGATCTAGAATGAGGCAGAATAACTTGACATGCTCAGAAGTGCACAGTGAGAGTGTGGGTACAGGGCTCCCCTCACACAAGATTCTTGGCTTTGAAATTTTCTACTGTTGGTAGAAGGGGTGAATGTGATTTCTTATAATGTAAGAAATCATGTGATTTCAGCATTTTATTCGTTCGTAATATTTTCCAGCTACAAATGGACATTCAGAATGCTTGCGGTTGTTGATAGGAAATGCAGAACCACAGAATGCTGTAGACATTCAAGATGGAAATGGACAGTAAGTTCTGAAGGTTTTTTACCCCTTATATCTTTTGTCTCTTAATTGGATGGAAGGAGGCTAGTCTGTTGTATATGTGAAGTTAGTAATTGTCGGTCTTCCCAAGTAATAAAATACTTATTTAAGGTACATGCAGTTAAATTCAAATCATTCATTCAAATCCTTTAACAGCATTTGCTTTTAAAAAATGAAGAGTAAGCCCACATTCTCCTGATAGTTTTTTTCCCCCTTATACTATCCAGATTTTTCCATCTGTGAATTAAAGAGTTCCTTCTGTTTAGTGAAGGAACTGAGATTCAGCAGAGCTTTACCACTGGAGGAAAAGGGGAAAGTAGTGTTATTCACCCTTCCCTCTGCAATCTCCAGCATCACCAGCCACACTATTCTAGAGATACCAAACCCTCCCAAACAGTGGGAGGTGGTCGTGGAGGCTATGGGGAAAGTGGGGAATCTGGGAAAAATTTCATTCTGTCCTCTTCCTCTAGCACCCATAGAACACCACTGAACAAAAATTGAGATCAAACTTGGAGAGTAAATATTTCAGATGAAAATAATGTAGAGAACAAGTAGTTGTCTAACAGCTAAATCTCATTTTTTTTTATTTCTATCATCTCTTTGTGGCTTATGCCGATGATACATGTATGTGTATACAGGATCACAGCTTTATTTGGCCTAAACACACTCGCTTTCTAAAAATCATTTACGTATAATTGCCACTTACATACATTAATTAGAAATTCTTTAACTTTTTTGTACCTAGCGAATTTATTTTTGCTGTCTATTAGGTAAATAGATTGTTGTTATTAACTCATAATTTATGGCCTTCAGTTGTGCCAAGGTTGAGATAAACCAGTCTCTGCTCAGACCATTCTCGGGCTGACAGGAGGAGCAATCCACAACACATGGGTTATATCCCTCGCGCGCCAGCCGAAGCAGGAGCCGTCAACATTCCATTTCAAAACAACCGTTAACTGCTCCCTGTCCCTCTCCGTCAGTTTCTTTTTCTCCTGCGACCCAGCGGGAAGCATTTTTCGTCCCTCTCTGAAACAGTTAATTATTTTACAGGTTTTGAGGTTTTTTCTAACAGGTTTGAGGTTACAATGCAGCAAAGCCAGGCAATGAGAAGCCTAATGTGCCCTTGAGCCGAAGCAGCGCAGTAGCACAGGGCTCGATCAAGGAAAAGATACAACCCATCCAGAAAACCGCTGTACAGCGGGTCGCGGACAAGGGTTTGCCTAAAGGAAAATGACTTACTGTCCAGAAAACTGTGAATACGCAGGTCACGGACGATGAAAATGCCTCTCCTGGCAAAGGCAAACCTAAACTGCCTTCACATACCATCCAGAAAACCGCAAATACGCGGGTCACGGACAATGAGAATGCCTCTCCTGGCAAAGGAAAGTCTAAACTGACTTCACATACCGTCCAGAAAACCACAAATACGTGGGTCACGGACGATGAAAACTCCTTTCCTGTCAAAGGAAAGTCTAAACTGCCTTCACATGGGAAGGTCCCATGTGTTGTGGATTGCTCCTCCTGTCAGCCCGAGAATGAAGAGTTGGTATTTACGTGAACGGTCATTCTGGGATGACAGGAGGAGCAATCCACGCCCACCCGTAGGCCTAATGTATGGAGTGTAGGTCTGGGGTGGAGAACATATGGAAGGAAATACAACAATTTTCCATGGCATAGAAGATATGACTGAGGCAAACAATCAAATAGGTACGCTAGGAAACAGAACTGACGGAGAGGGACAGGGAGCAGTTAACGGTTGTTTTGAAATGGAATGTTGACGGCTCCTGCTTCAGCTGGCGCACGAGGGATACAACCCATGTGTTGTGGATTGCTCCTCCTGTCATCCCTGAATGACCATTCACGTAAGTACCAACTCTTCATTCCTTTTGAGATGGAACTTTGCATCATTTGACAGCTTTGAAGGGAAACATCTATGTGTAAATATTTCCCATATATACTTCTCTATCCTCATGCAAAAAAACCCTCTTCCATAAGTTGGTATGTCTTGCATATTTGCACTATTTGCTGCAAGACTTTTTCATTATAAAGCTGACATGTCTTGTTTCTGTTTCTGGTAAATTAAATCTGAAACACATTAACAAAAATACAAATAAATACATTTTATCATTTCCATTATATTTTTACCAGCATTTCTATAAATAACATTTTCTTTTTTAAATTATGTTTATTCTCAAAGTATAAGATAAACAGTATTGAAGGGAATGTCTACATGGACTTTGGGAGCTTGTTGGCATTGTGAACACCAGTACTAAATTATCAACAGAACTTTCAGTAATTTAAAGGCGTGAAAAAAAATCTGAAAAGGATTTTAAATCATCCTGAAAGTAAAATCAAGAACCAGTAGGCTTGGGTATTGTTATACCTTCTAGACTGCTGTCAGATCATGTCACAGGGACATGGTGATTTTTTTATTCAGCTTTCTTCAGTACAAAGTCTGCTCCATCTGATAAGGATAAGTCTTCATTTGTAGGTTCAGTCAGAACTTCTGGTGTTTTGGCAAGAATCATACCACCTTGCTCTTCACACCAACCTAACATGCCGTATGGATAGGATTGTGTGATTGTTGATGTGGGAGGTATGTATTCTGATTTAATATCTGTCTTTTCCAGGACTCCTCTGATGTTGTCTGTTCTCAATGGGCACACAGATTGTGTCTATTCACTGCTTAACAAAGGAGCAAATGTAGATGCCAAAGATAAATGGGGACGAACAGCATTACATAGAGGGGTAAGAGAGACAAATGTATGTCCTTCAACTCCTTGCTTTTTGCTTCAGTAAGTGTCATTGAAGTTCCAAATAATATTGCAGAAACAGTGGGTTGAATGTTAGTTGCAGTTAGTTTCTGCTGAAATTGGTAGGGCAAGTCAGCTGTGAGTTTTAAGTGTCATGATTTCAATAAAAACGAAGGACTGCTAACAGAAAGTCCACTATATGTTTGTATTTATTTAAGTGATTTATAGCCTGCATTTTAGAGCTTTCAGTATGTTTTTAATGGTATGACACAAAAATAATACAATTTTTAAAATGTATACATCGGTACAGGAAGCCCCTACCTTTCAGCACCCCATTATCTGACGACTTGCTGTTTTGATGCTTTCAAATTAAGTACAAGTTCCTTTAATTTAATTGGGGTTCTGCTCTTTCATCAGTTCTTACGTACAGAGGCTTGCTTGGAACTGCTTGTATATGCATGTTGCTTACAAAGAGAGCTGGAGAAGAAGGCGTTAAGCTGACTGACAGACTGACAGACTTTGCAAGCAGTGCATGTGTGTTCAGTCCCAGCTGAGCTTCCATAAGTCCTTCGTGCTCCCTACAGTAAATGAGTTCCACTTTTCAGCCAATTCTTTTTTCGGACATTGCTCCAGTCCGTAATGTTTCAGATAAGCAGGGGAAGGCTGTAGTGGTTCTTTTTCTAACCACTGTCATACTTCCAAACAAACCTCCTAGCTCTCTCTCTATATTTGCCTGTTTATTTTTTGTGACCCTTGTACTTTCTTCATATTTTTCTCTGCTTCCTTGTAATATTCCCTTATTTTTCCCCAGTGATCCAACTGTATCCTGCTTTATACCATCAACTTTTAACTGTACTTGATATGTCAAAAGTAGAGATCTCCTCTTGCATGTCTGCTTCCAGACCTTCCTTATTGTTATTCATCATGGGTTTAAGGGCTAAATTGGGCAAGTGGGCCTCTAGGGGGAGAAGGGCACTGGTAATGCTGCTGGACACCCAGAAGCCTTTATCGCTTTGGCAATATCCAAAGGCAGGTATACAATTAACTCTTACTAGCTCTTGTATACTATATGGATAGTAGCCCTTGACTTAACTTTCTATAAATAAATGAGCCAGACTAATACGGTATTGAAGCAGTTGAAGGATAATACTTACTTGAAGACATCAACTTTTTGATTTCATTATGACATGCACATGTCACTCTCTCTACATTGCATGTTCTACATGTTGCATTTTCCAGGCAGTTACTGGACATGAGGAGTGTGTAGAAGCGCTGCTTCAACATGGTGCAAAGCCCATACTACGAGACTGCAGAGGACGAACACCTATACACCTGTCAGCTGCATGTGGACATATTGGGGTATTAGGAGCACTCTTACAGTCAGTGGCATCTGGGGATGCAGTACCTGCTTTGGCAGACAATCATGGGTACACATCATTGCACTGGGCCTGTTACAATGGTAAGTAAAGCAGTTGTTTTTAAGGAATACCTGTGGGAGTGGGTACTAGAGTGATTTAGAATCTCACATGATTGACTTGAACACTTTGCATTTCCAAACTCAGTTGCTGTGTTCAGACTGATAGTTGCTAAAGATCAGATAACTTATCTAAGATTAAAAAAAAAAACCTACTAAAAGGTAACAAGCCAATTAGGAAAACAATGAATAAATCTATGAGCACCTTAAATACTCATTAAACATAAAGCCCACTTCATCAGGACTCATTGTTCTTTTTACAAAAGATTGACATTTGGATTCTAGGCAGATGCAGCATCTTATCTGCTGACCCCTACTGTGGTGATTTGAACTTCCAAAAAAACTTTAGAAAGTTTAGAGATGATCCCTATACCTAGGGTGCCTCTATAGGAAGCAACTGGTTGCCAAGCCAAGAAAAAGGTAAATACACACCAAGAGTCCAGATACAAACATAGAAGCACTCACCGCTTTCAGAATTTAAATTTATATAGGCTCATTTTCCTTGATTGTCCTCTCTCCGATAACTATTACAGTGATTGTGACAGTGTCATGGACTCCAGAAATGAATATGCAAGACAAGTTTTCTGATTGTTAGGAAGGTATCACAATATAGATTAGTTTTTAGTTAAGTCACACAACATAGGAATAAATACTATAATGATATTGCCTTGTAATGAAAAAGTATTTATGCTTAATTAGCTTGCTGTGTGATATTCAAAACTTTTTTAGGTCATGACAGCTGTGTGGAGCTACTTTTGGAGCAGGAAATTTTCCAGAAGATGGAAGGAAATTCTTTCAGTCCTTTACATTGTGCTGTGTAAGTAATATCTGCAAAACTTCATTAGATTTCGTTACAGCTTTTAATAGAGTTTGACTAATTTGGAACTAAATGTCTTTTAAATTTTTGTTAGGATAAATGATAATGAAGGTGCTGCAGAAATGCTAATTGATACATTGGGTTCTGGCATTGTGAATTCCACAGATGCAAAAGCAAGGTAAGGTTAAAAGTGCTGTATGAAAGAAGAATATTCTTAATTTTAATTTTGCTGTCCTAACAATCTTAATATAAAATCAAGCACTTTATAATCAGGTATCAATATAAATTACACTAAAGCTGTTGCTAAGAAAGTCTTGTCGTCTATGATCTATTGTTCTGATGTAGAAGAAAAGCAGCTCCAGTAACAGGAAGTCAGGTAGCTGAAACAAGATGGCTAAAGCTATCCCCTGGCTAAAGTATCGGGGTTCCAAGCTATTTGATAGTTTGTCAGTTCAAACTTCCTATCTGATTTGTTCTCAGAGGATCTGCTTTACTTGCCTTACATGTTCTCTGAACTTTAATCCAGTCAGATATAGATTTATGAAGTATAGCAGCCATAGTTTCTAAAAGACATCTTTGCATAAAGCTCATTACTATAGTTAGTTTATAAGCATGCATATGTGATTTATAAGAATGAGTAGTACTAGCTGCATTTTTGACATGCATCCCTACATAACTGTACCTGACAAGACAGATATTATTGGCGAAGAGAATTCTGATTACTAATACAGAAGGAGTGGGAGTGGTGTGCTTTTGACCTCTGTGAACAGCAAAAGTGCAAAATTGGAATGGTGAGGGAGAAGGGGAATGAATGGATATTTTTGGAAGAGAGCATGGCTAAATTGGGATCTTGAACTGGAGTTTTCCAGACTGCAGCATTTTGTTTTCTGTGCTGTGTTTTTTGTGCTTTTCCAATTTGTTTCTCTGCTTTTTTTCCCCCTTTCAGAACACCCCTTCATGCAGCTGCCTTTACAGACCATGTAGAGTGCTTACAACTTTTGCTTAGCCATAATGCACAAGTAAATGCTGTAGATTCTTCTGGAAAAACCCCTCTAATGATGGCTGCAGAAAATGGACAGACAAATACAGTTGGTAAAAAGAAAACTGTGTATATCCTATTTTTGTAATTATTAATTTGTAATCCATTGCATTAAAAAAGTTGAATTACAATAACAAAGGGGGTTATATAAATAGAATGTAAAGGGCTTCAGAAATTCTTTGTATCAACTAAGCAGCTGTTTGATTGATTTTAACAAACAAATTGGATTCATAGCAACAGCAACTATTAGTCCTGTCCAGAGGCTTGAGGGATAAAGAGTATAAGGTAATGAACAATGGGGCATTTTTCAAAAAGAGAATCATTGGCTCCTTTACAGATTCTGCTGTCATGATGTTTGTATGTGATTTAGGGGGAGAAAAAAAGTTTATACAATGTAACTACAGTGCCTGTTTACAACTGGATCTTTTCTTGCTTGTTTGCTTTCAGAGGTGTTGGTTAGCAGTGCTAAAGCTGATCTGACCTTGCAAGATAAATGTAAAAACACTGCACTGCATTTGGCTTGCAGTAAGGTAATTATCATTTCAGGTTTTTGTTATATATTGCTTTTCAAGGTTTTGTTATTAATTATTTCTATACTCAGATAATATTACTGGTCTGAGCAACTCCTGAGAGGACTGCTTCTGCCCTTCATCCCCTCCAGACCCCCTTCCCCCTACTCCTCCTCCCTGAAAAATGCTCCGTAGTGTCCCCAGAAAGCACCATTTTGGGCCAATCTCCCTCTCCGTCTTTGTAGAGTTTTCCTTGTATAGTGGAAGTGACTGGGATGGTGCAGTTGCCTTTCCTCCCCGCAATTATCCTCCTACAGAAACAGCACTGGATTGGCTGCCCACAAGCCTCACTTTGTTCATGCTTGCTAAAACACAAGCAGTGGCAGTGCAGCACTTGGACTGCAGAGCGTAGAAAAGTGAGGAGTCTTTACCACTCTCATTTTATTCATACTTAAAACTATATTGTGAGGCATTGTAATTTATTTTTAACTGTAGTGATTTAAAGCCAGGACTAAGATGATAATTAAGGTCAGCTGGTGGGCTACAGTTAACTCAGTATAGAAATTCTGCTCCAGAATCATTCCGTTTGTCTTAGATACTGGACCTGCTACAAGTACAGGAATTTTGTGAAAGGGAGGAGTGAGACAGTTCTGAAAAAGAACAGATAGCATTTGGTACAAATTGTATACTAGGAGAAAGGGGGGATATCAAGCAACCAAATAAATAAATAAATAGGAAGCATAACCACTGAGGTAAGAGAAAAAGTGAAATTTTACAGAGACTTTACCCCATCTATAATATCCAGGTCTTGGAGCCAGTTCTGTCCAAAAAGGGGTTAAACTACACAGTACATGATATTTTTTCTTTATGCCAATTAAATCTTCATCTACAGATTACAAGTATCAATTGTCTAAATGTCTAAAATAACATAAATGAATTATTTTAAGGATATATGCAAAACTTACTGAAATTTAAGATAATATTTAGTCTCGTTAAAGGGAAATTTAAAGTAACCACATTCTTCTTTTCTTTTTCTTTTTTTGTTTTTTCATTAGGGTCATGAAACTAGTGCCTTGTTAATACTGGAGAAGATAACAGATCGTAATCTCATCAATGCCACCAATGCAGCATTACAGACGTAAGTTGAGAGTTTGCATATAACTCTGGTATAGTGCTGCAGTTACCAGTGTGATGCCTATGGCACCAAGTTGCCCATCTCTCTGGTTGCCCGTCTCTCTGGTGAATCCACATGTCCTGTTTTTAAAATCTGACAGTTGGGGCACTGCAGAACTAAGTATCAGACTCCCTGTTGCCATTTTATTTACTCAGAATGTCACTGGGTACCAAATAAATAGACCTTTGTAGAAGATTCTGTCCCCTTTCAGCTTATACTAAGTTTTTGTGACAAGTTACTTGTTTTTTTATCTTCAGTTTTTGCTGTCTGTGAATTGGTAAGATGTGGGTGTTTTTTTTTTGGGCCTCAAATCCTTATGAGGGTGAGTGGCAATGAGTCTTCACTTCATGTGCCCCATGTCTTCTGTCAGGTGTCTAAGAAGATAGAGGGCATCAGCTTTTGCATTCAGTTACTAGTAATGTATCACTCAGTCCAGTAACTGTAGCTAATCTTAACCATGGTTTTGTTGAAATAAGCCTGCTCAAGATTTCACATTGGTATATTTAGGTCATCATAGTTAAGCTCAACCACAATTTGATGATTTTGAGGAACATGATAAGCTGCAGTTTTTCAAACTCAGTCTTCCAAACTCTTTTTTTGTGGCAATGCTGAAGGAGAGGGGGCAGATAATATGTGTAAGCTTCAGGCTAACTAGTTTTATGACACATTCTACTTTAGTTTTACAAGAAATTTTCTCTACTGTACCTCTTGTAAAAGAGAACACAAAATAATTCTTTTTGGGAATGTATTCCTTTATTTTATTAGGAAAGTGTTGGGCAATTATCCATGCCCTGACCAGCTGTTCAGGGAAAGTGTAATCTTGTCTAGCACAGGCTGAATAGGGATTCAGTCTGTGCTGGATGGGGTTACACTCCCCCTGAAGATGCAGGTTCACATCTTGGGTGACTCCTGGATTCAGATCTGAGCCTTGAAGGTTTCATAGGTGGCATCAGATCTGGCCATGTTGACATATGCCTTAGTTATGTCCCAGTTGGATTATGATAATGTGTTGTACATGGGGCTGTCTTTGGAGAGTATTTGAAAACTTCAACTTGTCCAAGGAACTGCAGCCAGATTGCTAATTGGGGCTGGCTACCAGGATCACACAACTTCCTTGTTGCAACAGCTCCACTGGCTGACAGTCTGTTTTCAGTGATAATTAAAGTGCTGGTAATAACCCTTAAACCCTACATGGCTCAGGTGTAGGTTATTTGAAGGAGTATCTTCTTTCCTACAAACGAGCCTGTGCACTGATACGTGGTGGGAAAACAGGAGAGGGCCTTCTCAGTTGCTGCCCCCAGGTTCTGGAACTCCTTTCCCAGAGAAGTTAGACTGGAATCCTTTCTCCTTTTTTTGGCAGACAAGTAAAGACTTTTTCATTGCAACAGGAATTTGATCATAGAATCATAGAATCATAGAAATGTAGAGTTGGAAGAGACCACACGGGCCATCCAGTCCAACTCCCTGTCATGCAGGAACACCCTCAAAGCACTCCCGACAGATGGCCATCAAGCCTCTGCTTAAAAACCTCCAAGGTAGGAGACTCCACTACTCTCCGAGGCAGCAGATTCCACTGCCGGACAGCCCTGACTGTCAGGAAGTTCTTCCTGAGGTTCAGGTGGAATCTCCTTTCCTGCAGCTTGAATCCATTGCTCCTTGTCCTGGTTTCTGGAGCAGCAGAAAACAAGCCCCCTCCTTCCTCTACGTGGCATCCCTTCAAATATTTAAACATGGCTATCATGTCCCCTCTTAGCCTTCTCTTCTGCAGACTAAACATACCAGCTCTCTAAGTCTATCCTCATTGATGAATGACTATATAAGGGTTGTCTTACATAATGTGCTGGATATTGTTTAATGGTGTATGTTTTAATCTGGTTTTCATTTTTTTTAATTATTGAACTTTGTTTTAACATTTCTGTCTTGTGGATTTTAACAATATCTTTTTTAACTGTTGTAAGCTGCTTTGAGTCACGATCTAAGAAAAAGGAGGGCAATTAATACTACTACTAATAATAATGATTAGATGCATTAAATATATTTACATACTTCTGATGGAAGGGAGTAGGACAAAAGGTACTTTTTAAAAAGTATTCCTGAAAAATTTAAATTGGATATTGGTAGTACAGAAGGGCTGAATATACCTTATTAACAGCTTTAAAATACAATAAGCTAAGCTTTTTTCACAAAAAATTACACTTTTTATGGGCTGAGATCTACAGTATTCCTTTGGCTCACACAATATATATTTTCCATATCCACTTTCCCGGAATTATACTAATTGGCTAATTCTACAGATTCATAACAATAAATGTTATTTTTAATTTTTTAAAAGAAAACTATTTACAAATTATTAAATCTAATTAGTTGAACATTAGTCAGCTACATTTGAAGAACATGTTTTCTGCTTTGGGAATTACAAAAACTATAATTGTCTCCTCACAAGAGTGTAAAAATAAAATTGCTCCTTGTAACATACATAATTATGCTGTGATCTTCATTATCATTTAAAAATTTGTCAATTGCAAGGTTTGTCACAGTGCATTGGATTTCTCCCTAGGCCTTTGCATGTTGCTGCTCGAAATGGATTGACAGTTGTAGTTCAAGAACTTCTAGGGAAAGGGGCAAGTGTTCTTGCTGTAGATGAGAATGGTAAGTGGACAAAAGTTGAATTTTTACAGTAACAACATAAGAAGAATCTGTTAAATCCATTAATCTAGTAGAGCATTCTGTTTCCAACAGTCACTAGGCAGATAGCCCAAGAAGCTTGGTATTCAGAGGCAAATTTTCTGAAAATATGCAAGTTGTATTTAGTTCTTAGGGTAATGTTTGTCTAATGTTATTTTTAAAAAAATTAAAACTAGTAGCCACTTAAGCAAATTCTATTAAGGTGATAATTATGGATTCTGTGAATAAGCTGCTACTGATCATTTCGGGTAAGCTCAAGTTCTAATGTTGGTAGCACAGTGTGTTCTGTTTGCATAAGTTTGTTGTGATGCTTCTTCTGTAAGAATCTGTTAGGTAACAAAAACAACACTTTTGTCTGTCCAGATTCTTCACATTTTATTTGGCTTGGCATGACCACAGATTGGGGGAAGCATGTTCATTTGGAGTTATTGTATAGGATGGAATGACAGCTCAACTGCCTTTTGTGCCTAATATGGAAATTTTAATTCTGTTCCCAATGAGCCAAGAAATGCAGTTTATGTAACTATGATGAAATGATATTTGGACATACGCATACTAAACCAGAATAGCCAAATAAATTGCAGTGTCTCCCCTCTCGTGCCTTTTATTCAAGAGTAATTCAAAAGCAGAACTACAAGTTAATTTTTGCAAATGTGTTCTCTAAGTCTGAGGTATTTACAAAGATAACTGGGATTAGAGGACTTCAGGGGGAACTGAATGATGTCCAATATCTGGGCTTATTTCTAGTTTTGGAGCTCATTGAGGGGAAGAAGATAAACCTATTAAAATTGGTGTGAGTTACAAGTTTTCAAACAGAGGATAAGCATCCTTGTCTACTAATTCTTTTTTGCGCTTTTTGTCGTCCCCCCGCCGCCTTCCAAAAAAGTAGTATTTTCCTGTAACATGACTGGTTTAAATTGCTGTATAAGTTTCGGTACCTGTGCTGTTCTTAATGTCTTCAGAAGACTAATCTACAGTAATTTTGATTTTTATCCATTTCTGTGTTGTTTTCATGTGAAGTTTGACTTTTAGCAATTTGACATATCTAGTATTATACTTTTCAAAGCTTATTCTCATTGCTGTGTATATTCAACCAAATGATGTGGCAATTTGTAGAGTATGAATTGTGCCTTATAACCAAAAGATAAGGTCACTTCAATTGTTCAGATATGAAAAATTAGTAAAATTCTGAAATGAAAGAGCAGATCATAAAGCTGAGAACATGAGGAAGTAAATGGCAGCTGCATTAGGAAGCTCATGCTCATCTCAAAAGTAGAACCAATGTTACATATTCTATCACAGTTTTATCAGCACTGTGAATTCCTACTACCTAAGGAAGATATTTCTCAGATTTAAGCTAACCCTGTGTACAGGGGCATGTGTAATAGTGGGGGGGGTCCACATGTCTTAGGTTTGTGATGGTTCTTACATCTTAGATAATCACAAATGCGTGTTTTATCTAAGATATAGGAACCATCTCACATCTAAAAAATACAGAAATCAGATTTTAGCTTTAATTATACGTTGCTGCTGCATCAGTTGATTAGACAACAAATATGAAGATTTTGTTCCTGTCTTTCAACAAAATTGGTTTTATTTTTACTCTAGGTTATACACCAGCTTTGGCCTGTGCTCCCAACAAGGATGTGGCTGATTGTCTAGCTCTCATTTTGGCCACAATGATGCCTGTCTCATCAAGCAGTACATTACCTTCTCTTACATTCAATGCCATTAATCATTACACCAACACCTCAAAAACAGTCACCTTTGACTCCTTGCCAATTATCAGGAGTGAACATAGCTCTTACTGCAGTTTCAACAACATAGGGAGAGAAGATGGTTATCCATACACAGAAGAAGACGAACTTAATGACTCAGATTCTGAAACTTATTAATAAGCTCTGTTAGAAGCCTGAAAAGAGAATTTGGTTGCTGAATTTCAAGATTGTGTTGTTGAAGAAAGCAGCCTTGTTGAATATATAAAGGACATCGTGAAGAGCAGTTTTAAAAAACCATGGGGTGCACATGACGTGGTTTTGTGACTCCCAAAAGACTTTTCAGAAAATGGTTATGCAAAGAAAAAGCTTGGAATCCATGGTGCAAAAAATTACATAGAATGTTATTTAATTGCAGTGTGGTGGGTGCCATGAATATTCCCAACAAGCCTGCACCATTGTCTATACAGATGAACACACAGTTATACAACAAAGAGGACAATAGATTTAAATATAAAACTAAGACCATTTTGAAGGCAATAATTGAGTTTGGTACAGAAGGCATTGTTTGTGCAGCAAATTGCCAAAGGACCAAATAACCTAGACTTTTTTAAATTAATACTTTTTTGAGAAAACTTGAATAGTTTAATAAGTAATAGTCTTAACCAACCCTAAAATTACTTCTGGCTATTAATCTTGGATTTGGTTTTAAGTATTGATTTGTTTTTAAATATCTAACAGCCTTCCAACACTGTTAAATGAAATGTACCATGAAACATGTTTTCAGTTCTGTTTTTCTTTTAAAATATAATGAAAAAGAACATGTCTCTGTCTTAAGTACTAAAGCTGTAACTAGCTTAACCAGGAGTAGTCAGGGTGAAACGTGTACAGTATAACAAAGGAATGGAAGAGAGTGATGCAGCCATTCATTGCACAGCTTTCTTTCATTTACGAAAAATTAAAAAATCCTGTTTTAAAGATATATTTTTATTCAAAATACAGGATTGGTAGTTATTTGGGCAAGTGGAACTGTATCAAAACAGAACTGCAATATCCTGATATCCTGCTAGGCTGCCTTAGGGAAACTTAGTTTTAATACAACCTACCCAATCCTCTAAATCTTATAAGCGAACTGGGATTTGTGCCTCTGTGGTGTATATATACTATTTTTTAAAAAAATCTTCCTTGGCTTTTAAGGCACAGGATGTGGCTAGGGTGTGTATGTGATTTAAAATGGTTTCCCTTTATCAGAAAGGTGCAGTATCAAATCTTTTGGAAGCAGACAAACTGCTTCAATTTACAGTTTATCAAAAGATACATGCCCCTTTGTTATACTTAAAACTTGCCCTGAATTAGTCTAATTTATAATAGGGTACTGTAAAAAAAAAAAAAAAAAGGAAGAACAATTATTTCTGAAATCTAAGCTAGTTTGTTGAAAAATTTACTTTATTTGGTTCTGATGTAATTGGAAAGTAACAGTTCAATTACTTATGTACATGCAAGAACATCTTGCATATTGAGATAAAAACACAAACTGACCCCAGCCTACTTTTATCCTTTTTGTATTGTGAAACTGGAAACCTTAATGCCATTGTAAATTATCTGCTTGTTTTCTGAACATAGTGTGGAAACACAGGACAGTATTTTGATCTATTTGATAATTTTGTGGGTTTTTGAAGAAATTAATGAGCATGTACATAGAAATAGCAACTGCTTGAATACTGTATTTACCTGCACTCTTTCAGTACATCCAGATTCCTGTGTATATTTTACAGAGTATAATAAAACCCAGATGTGAGAGTTGTATTTAATGAATAATCTGTGTATGAAGTGTGGAATAATTGTTAATTCTTTAAAGGGCTTCTCTTATAATATCTCAGATTTATAAATCTATTCTGCAAAAACTCTTTTAAAGACCTCTTGATTTTAAAGCAGAGATCCTTAATTCAGCTGCATAAATAAATACTTTGGGAGCTACATGATTATTGATCATTATAACTTGATATGTAGAACTACTGTTGGACAGATGAAAAACTTGAAACCACAAGTGATCTCTTGGAGAAATACATATACAGGCAAGGTGCTTGTTCTTTTCTACATCACTGTCTTAAAAGTCTTCAGAACTGTGAGATGGAGACAACAGGTTATTGCAGGTTAATCAAAAGACATGTTCCCCAGAATTGGCAAGGTAGCAGCCTAGTTGTGAAGTGGCTGTATACTAACTTCTTGAATGTTGCTGATAAGACTTTCCTTCCACATTTATTTTTTCTTGCTTCTTAAAAGTGCTGTTTTATAGGTCAGCAAGACTGCCAAGTTTTTGAAACGAGAATGAGCAGTGACTTTTACAAAAAGAACTCAAGGTGCTTCTGCACTGGAGCCCTTTAGCACTTGTTGCAGCATGACTTTATTGTAATCAGCTGGAAATGGAATTACAACAGAGGTTTCAGACAATTAAAATAGCACCATATTATTCAGCAATACTCTTTGCCATTGTTAAATAGGTCATGTTCAGCAAAGGTCCTTTCCAATAACAATTAAGTTTCATCTGTTCTGAAAACCCTCAGTAGTTACTGTGCCCACATGCAATAGCCAAATGCTACATTTGCATTTTATTACCAGAACGATGTAAGAAAACACACAGAGATGACTGCAACAATATCAGCACATCAGGTAGATTTTCTGTAAAAGTGAATGAACAATTGATGGCAATTCCATAAAAAGGACTAGTGTGAAGATAACCTGAAATTCCTCTTTTATTTCTTGTAGCTTCTGGTAGAACTGCTGTTGTGATCTCTAGGCTGTGGGTGGAAATCTGAACACAGAAACAATTAGTAGAAGTAAACATTTGTTCACATAGAAATGGGTAGTGATTTGAGACATGCCATTTTTCCAAAAAAATCTCCCTTTCTCAGCCTTCTTACAACTCCTTATGATTCTGTTCTAATTCAGTCTGAAGTCTGAATTTCCTATTAGTGATTCATGATCACACCAAAATTTGACAAAGTTTTTTCAGCTGTATGCCGACATAATTTCAGAGCAGTGATTAGAAAAGGAGAAAACGCAAAATGACTAAAAGATCTATTATTTATGATAGCTGGTCCTAAAGACTAAGCTAAAATTGCCAACTTGCTTAGTCACAGGTCAACAAACTTGCTTGGCATGGTGAGCATGATCATGGACTGTGTGCAACTCCCTTTTCCCTTATGTATAAAATGCACTAAGCTATGGTACATTGCCCTGCCTCTACCTACCCGTGCTTTTGTGGCTCATCTGGTGCTCAATAAATGAGCCAGTGGTGGCTCCTGCTAGGACATACCCATGTTTCTAGCAGAGCCTAATCACAGCAGGATTGGGCTGCAAAAACTGGGTGGTAGTGGACAAACAGAAAGTGTAGGAAACTTGTGCTCAGCAGCTGTTGGAAAGAGTAGGGGTTATAGCGGCGCAGTGACAGCTGTGCTGGCAACTGAAAAGAGGCAGGAACGAAGCAGCTCCCAGTACAGAGTCAGGGCAGGAGATTATCCTAGAGGTATTGTCCTCAACTCAGTGCAGTATGGATGATGCCTCCCTTTGTCTGAGCTTGGAGCTGAGGAAAGAATAGTGATGGGAAAATGTTAAGGACTTGACTTAAAGCCCTTTATTCTAAAATTTCATGTGATGCCATAGGCCTCCACAACTAATCAGGAACTTTCATGGAATAACCAACCTCAAGCTATTTTTCACTCACATACAGTTGAATTAGAGATCTCAAGTGACCTTAGAATATTAGTACCTTTTTATTACGTTCCTGGAATAATCATTTTGATATTTTGTTTGAGCAAATGTTTCTGTTTTAGTCTTTCTCATACCATCGTCCATATAAACCAGCTGTTATTAAGCCAGAAGATCCTCCCTTTTTCTGCATGACATAATAGTTGTTTTTCCATCCTAGATGGTCAGCAAAATCTAGTGTAACATCAGACCTTAGTAACAGTGGAAAGACAAAAGCAGTACTGAAATTTCCTTGAAGCTGAAAATCTATCAGTTCAGTGGCTTTTGTAACTTCTTGTCCACAAGTACTATAGTTAACTCCACCACATTTCACTAACGCACAGGCTTGTACATAGTATGTTCCATGTACTGTGTGTAGGTCATCAAATGCTCCTAAAACATACAGTTCATTGGATAAATCCAATCTTTGGTAAGTTAAATAACAACAAAGTGTATTGGAACAGATGTGGATATTTCCTTCTGCTTCCATGATGGGTGTGAAAGTGAAATTATCATACATCATTTCACCATGAAATATGGGCAAAGCTGTTTTGTATGGTCCCTCTGCTATGCCACTGCAGTCTTTTTGAACCTCCTCATGACAAACCAGTGTGTCCATATGGAAGCTTGAAAAACTCTCCTGCATGGTAGTAGATGGTACAAAGTTCTCTATCTGAGTTTCGTGTTCTGATATAACAGGGATTTCTGCTACTATAAGCTTACCACTAACACTTTCCATGTCGTAGGAAATGAAAGATTTTGATGGTGTATATATGCCACTGCCTGTCATACCCAGGTCTGGATGATGGATATTTGCTGCCAAAAGATTAATGGTAAAAGCTGTTGCAAAAGCTCGTTGAAATTCTATAGCTGACAGTAGTGGTAACTGGTTCATCCAAGCAGTAGAATAGACAATTTGTTTGACACTGTACTGCTTGATAAGGTACACAGCTGGTTTATAGAATAGGATGTCAAAACAAGTGAAGATTCCAAATTTGCCTGCAAATGGGGTATCAAAAACAATGTAATCTACTTCTGGGGGAGTATTGAAGGCATATTCAAAGTACAGGTTCTGTTTTCGGTATCTGGCTACAAGTGTACCATTGTCACTAAATACTACATTAGTATTAAACTGGTATCTTCCATCTGGTGGGCAGGAGGGATCACTATGCTTGCAGAACTGCTTAGTTCCTATGTTTGCCACTAAGAACAGTCGATTCTTCAGTGCCATACAGCTGAGTCGATGGAGAACCTACAAAAACAGTTTTTAAAGAACAGTGAATATTTGGATTTTTAAATAAATATTTAAATATTTAAATCTAAATTTAAATATTTAAGTAGTGAGGGGCCCCCAGCAGTAAATTATATTCGCAGGGGGTTCCTGGTAAAGAAAAGGTTAAGAACAACTGATCTATTTTATTCATAGGCTACTTACTAGATTAGATACAAATGTAATATATGAGCTTGTAACTGATTTTTTCATGAAATGATCCTTTATGAAAAAAAGGTTCAGTGCTTATACAAGTGATTATAGCACAATCCTAATTGTTTATCTTGATTTTGGTAATACATATTGAACCTTCAGTGCACTGGGTAAAACTCACATTTCACCAAATTTAAAGAGCAAGCTCATTGCAATCAACAACTTCACTATAATCAATGAGATTTTCATCATAACTTCACTGGGTCTGCTCTAAGTGATTAACAAAATTTACAGATTAATTGTTCTAACTACAACTGAACCCAACTAGCTATCTTAAAGTATTACTGTTAGGAAAATATTGGTAACACTAAGGAGTTCAAAACTTCTGTTCACACAAAATTGGAATCCAATATAAGGGCAGGTGCAGTCGCCCTGCCCCACTGGAGCTCATGAAGTGCCCTAAACGCTTGCTCTGGAGTGATAGAAAACCCTGCAGAGCATGTTCTCAGCAGCTGGACAAGGCTGCAGTGGGGAGGCACAAAATATCCAGAATTTCCCAAGTGTCATGTTTTAGCTTTGTGCTAAAATCATCCAATTTACTTTTCAGTGGTTGACATATCTATCTTTAGCACCGGATGGGCAATATTTCTCTCTAGCAGTGAACTTTGTGAAAAATATCTGAAACTGTTTCCTGTATGTATATTACCAGTGTATATGACTGTGCCTGAAAAAAACAGAGGTCTATAAATCGTTTAATAGCCAAACACAAGAGATAAGTGTATAATAGAGCGATGTATATTTATGAAAATACAGTAGATTGACTGTATCCCCATTGACTAGGTATGCCTTTAACTGTCAAAGATGGAACTCGGGTTCTTCTTCGTGGTCTCTGTGCCTTCACACACTAGGAGCTTTCGCGCGTGCGCAGTAGCGTTCGGAAGATTCTAGAGCTTAGTAGCTTGGCGGGAACCCCTCCCCCATGCTGGTACTGCGCATGCTCCTCCCGCCGAGCAACGGTCACTCCTCAGTTCTTTCTCGTCCACCGTTGCAAACGGAAGATTCTTGGCTTCTTGGATTGCTTTTCAGATTGTTTGCTTTGCTTTTCGGACTTTTTGGCTTGTATTTGACTTTGGCTTGGATTTCGGACTCACTCTAACTTGGTAATTCGGCTTCCTCTTTGTCTTTTTCAGCTTTTGACCGCTTTTCAACTTCTTCTCTTCTCTGTTCTATGTCTGCACTCTTTAAAAAGTGCACGTCCTGTGGGCGGAAAGTCGCCCTCGCTGACAAACACTCGGAGTGTCTTTTCTGTCTGGGCGAGACTCATAACACCAGGTCCTGCCCAATTTGCCGCGAGTTCACCTCCCAGACCCTTCGGAATCGGTTGTCGCAACTTAAGTCGTTTTGCTGGGAGCAGTCGCTAAGGGATAGGGAGGAAACACCGCATGCAGTGATGTCCGAGACTCCGACGGTGACTTCATCTTCGACGGTGTCGGTGGCTGCCGTACCGTCCACCTCGTCGGTACCGGGCTCGGTACCGACACCGAGAACGCCCATCTCAGCGCTTCCTCGGATCCCCAAGCTGTCTGCGGCGGCTAAGACATCAAAGGGGACCCCCGTGGCTGCGAAGGCCTCTGAGTCATCCAGGCCACCGACCGCGGCGCAGAAAAAGCGTCCTGCTCCGGACAGCGGGAAGGAGAAGGAGAAGGAGAAAAAGAAGAAGAGAAAGGAGAAGAGGCGCTCACCGCCTAGGGAGGCACGCCCTCCAATGCCACCTCCGACGCAACTCCCTGAAGACCTGGGGGAGCTGTCAGAACCGGAGGAAATCCTGGAGGTATCCGAAGAGGAGCAAGACGTCGAGGTCTTGCCCTCTGAGGAACCACCCGTCCTAACGGTGGTAGAGCCCCTACAGAGTCACCGTGCTTCGGTGGACCGAGGGGAACAGGTGATGGAGCACCATCGTCCTTCGTCTAGGCACCGCTCGGCCTCGGACAGGAGCTACTCCCACTCTTCGGAGCGGAGAGCCAGGCCGCCATCACCATGGCGTCGAGAGGTGTGCGACGACCCACACCCACGCCGCTCCACCGACTCCCACTACACCTCGGCTTCATATTTCGTCAGATCGGCGTGGGAGCCCGAGTGGAAGGAGTACCCAGCAAAGTACCGCTCCCATTCTCCACCATACAGGGACCGGTACCATCACGACGCCAGACATTGGGTACCCTACAGGAGATCTCGCTCCCTGGCAAGAAGTGACCATCGGTTCGACCGATCCCACAGCCGCTCCCTTTCTCCTCGCCATCAGAGATCCAGGGAGCCTTTGCCGCGTTACCGAGCCGTCTCTCTGCCTCCGAGGGTCACCTCGACCGTCACACGCCCTGTCGAATCCACCACAACACGGCCGGCTAAGGCGACTACGGCGGTTACGCAGGCGACCAGGAGGGTGCAGTCCACGGTTGTTCCAATTGCTTCTGCGGCATCACGGACCTCTGCTACGACGGCGACTGTCTCTGCTTCGGCGCCCCTGGTAACTGCGACCCCGTCGGTGCCAGCCCGACGGTCCCCCCGGCGTACGTCCACAGACCTTTCTCCCGGAAGGTCTCCTGAAAGGTCTCCAACCCCGTCCTCCCAATCCTATGAATTGGAGACGGAGTCGGAAGACCTGACCCTGGCATCTCATGAGTCGCCGCCGCTAGGTTTTGGGGAGCTGATACCGGAGTCTGCACCGGAGGACGTTCAGCAGTTCTCCGCTATCCTCCTCCGCATGGCAAACACCCTCGGCCTGAAGGTTGCAGAGCCGGAGCCGGAGGAGGAAGATCCGGTGTTTCAGTACGTGGAAGCCCGGCAGCCGACTACCGCTCCGCTTCCCATACTGCCCAAGCTGCTGAAGGCCATCAAGCAGCCCTGGGCCAAACCAGCGTCCGCCCAGCTGATACCACAGCGACTGGAGCACCTGTACCGGACGCAGAAGGAGAAGGCGGACTTCCTCTTCAGCCATCCGGTACCGAACTCAATCGTCGTGGAGTTGGCCCAAGTTAAGGGAGGTAGCAGGGCTCACACCGCCGCCGGACCGAGAGGGGCGAAAGCTGGACGCCTTTGGGAGGAGGTTCTACTCCGCCTCCTCCCTTAATATCAGGGTGTCCAACACGCAGGCTTGCCTCATGGCTTACCTGCGTAACATTTTGGACTGCTTCGCCCCTCTCTTGGCCAGCCTCCCAGAGGAGAACCGACTGACTGCTTGCCAGCTTTACAATGAGGCCGTGGCAATCGCGAACCAACAAATCCTCTCCTTGAAGCATGCCGTGGAGGTTGCTTCGAGAGTGATGGTTGGCTCGGTCGTGCTCCGCCGCCATGCCTGGCTGCGGTCATCTGGTCTGCAGGAGGACAGCAGGAGGTGGATTGAGGATCTCCCCTTTGACAGTCGGGGCTCTTCAATTCCACGACCGACAAGACGATGGACTCCATCGTCAAGGCCAGACTAACGGCCAAGAAGATGGGAATCAACCAACCGTCTCAGGTCCGTCAGTCCTCCGGTTCACGCCAGTCCTGGCGAAGACCCTCTGTCTCCTCTTACCAGCAGAGGTCCACACAATCAGGCCAGTCTCAATCGTCGACTGTCTCCTCGGCTCGGAGAACCTTCCAACGACGCCCGGCTTCGTCATCGAAGAAATCTTCCTCTGAGGGGAAGTCGAGGTTTTGACCGCCTTCGCAGGTCGCCACCACACCCAAGATTCAGCCTGCCAGCAGCCTTCTAAGACCAACCAAGCCTGGCAAGACACCTCGCCGAGTGGCATCATGTCACCATGGACTATTGGGTACTTTCCATCGTCCGCCTTGGCTACGCCATAGAATTTCAAGATATTCCACCGCGAGGCGTCTATTACTCCACCCCGGCCAGCTTGGTCCTGCTAGAAAAGATCCAGTCCCTGCTTCAGAAACGGGCCATCGAGAGGCTTCCATCCTCAGCCAGCAATACCAGCTTCTTCTCCCGGTACTTCACAGTACTGAAGACGGACGGAACTCTGCGGCCCATCCTAGAACTGAGAGGGGTGAACGAATACATCCGCCCCAAAAGGTTCAAGATGGTCATGCTGTCCTCGATTCTGCCTTTCCTTCGATGAGGGGACTGGTTCGCCTCCATCGATCTTTGGGATGCTTCCACATCGCCATCCGCCCGCATCACAGACAGTACCTCCGGTTCGTGGTCGACAGCACCTGTTACCAGTACCGGGTGCTGCCCTCCGGGCTATCCACCGCACCCAGGGTCTTCACCAAATGCATGGCCCCGGTGGTATCGTACCTGCAGACAAAAGGTGTCTCCATCTATCTCTACCTGGATGATTGGCTGTTGGTGGCGTCCTGCAAACAAAAACTTTATGACGACATCCATCGGACTTTGACTCTTCTAACCCGCTTGGGCCTCCAGGTCAACCCGAAGTCCCACCTCGAGCCAGCGAGGGTGCTCGACTTCATCGGGGCCACACTGGACTCGGTATCGGCAAGGGCCTACCTGCTGATAGAACGGGCACGGACGCTTCGTCGGGCCGCGTTAGCAGCTTACAACGCTCCCATGATGTCAGCCAGGAGAATCCAGCAGCTCCTCGGCTACATGGCCTCCACCACCGCCGTGACCTACCTATCCAGGCTGCGGGCAAGACCTCTCCAACACTGGTTTGTCCAGGCCTACAATCCGCTGCGGGATGACCAGAGGCTGCGACTGCAACTTCCGCCACAGGTCCGCCCGTCCCTGCTGTGGTGGCAGTCTTACGACCACCTGATGGGGATGCCTTTCCAGGAAGCAGCACCGGAGGTCACGGTAACTACAGATACGTCCCTCTACAGTTGGGGAGCCCACTGCAACGACCTCAGAGTACAAGGCTGGTGGATCGATGACGAGACCGTCCTCCACATCAACGCTCTCGAGCTTCTCACCATCTGGAAGGCTCTGCAGGCGTTTCGCCATCTCGTGGCAGACCGCACGGTCCTGATCCTGACGGACAACACAACGGCGGTCTGCTACGTCAACAGGCAAGGAAGGACTCATTCGACCATCCTCCTCAACATCGCCCTCAACCTCTGGAACTGGTGCATTCCGTTGCGGATCCATCCAGCGGCTGTTCACCTGGCCGGGCAGGAGAACACCACGGCGGACACCCTGAGCAGAGACACCTCTTCCCACCACGAGTGGTCCCTCTCCAACACGGCGTTCCAGATGATCCGAGACCGCTGGGGCGAACCGAAGATCGATCTCTTCGCAACCAGCAAGAACGCGAAGTGCCGTTGGTTCTGCTCAAGGGCCGGTCACGATTGAGGTTCCATGGGCGATGCCTTCCAGTTCAGGTGGAACGAGGGGCTCCTATATGCGTTCCCGCCGTTCCCCCTCCTCGGTCAAGTGATTTCGAAGAACCTCGCCGACCGAGCAGACGTCGTCCTCGTAGCTCCGTACTGGCCGAGGCAGCACTGGTTTGCTCCCCTGCTCCAGGCCACCTGCGACCAACTTCTCCGGCTCCCGTCGACGCCGGACCTGCTGTCCCATTCCGACGGCCTCGTACTCCACCCAGACCTGCCGTTCTTGGCCCTCCGTGCCTGGAAGATATCACTGTAGATGACCCCATTATCGGTAATGTCTTGACTGCAGCCAGGAAGGAGTCAACGCACCGCAACTACCATTACAAGTGGCGCCGCTTTGTGACTTTTGCTGAAGAAAGGAGGGAGCCGGTTTCGCCAGTCAACATGCCTACCGTTCTCCACTTCCTACTACACCTTCGGCAGCAGGGCCTGGCCTTCCCGTCCTTGAAGGTGTACCTCGCCACTATCGTGGCATACCAACCGCCACGATCCCCGTTGGCAGCTCTCTTTCGAGACGGTACCGTCAAGCAGTTCCTGAAGGGCCTGCAGCACCTATACCGGCTGGTATCGCCGCCGCTACCACCGTGGTTGTTATCCTTGGTGCTATCGCAGCTGACGAGACCGTGACAGGCTTCTTACCTTAAAGACTGCCTTCCTGGTGGCTGTCACCTCGGCCAGGCGCACAGGGGAACTGACAGCTTTGCGGTCAGACGAGCCATACCTCGTCTTTTCACAGAGACAAGGTCATCCTTCGGCCTGACATATCTTTTTTACCGAAGGTGGTGGTCAGCTTCCATCTCAGCCAGGACATCATCTTACCAACCTTCTTCCCAAATCCGATGACACTGTTGGAGCGGTCTCTTCACTCTCTGGATGTCCGTCGGGCGCTGGCATTTTACAAGGACAGGACTGCCCCTTTCAGACAAACTCCGCACCTTTTTGTCTGCTATGGCAGATGTCGAAGGGGCCACAAAGTATCCACCCAGCGCTTCTCCAAGTGGGTGGTACAGACCATAGAGCTAGCGTATGAGCTCGCCAGGAAGCCTCTGCCAGTCTTCCTTCGGGCCCATTCCACCAGGGCCGTGGCAACATCTGCGGCCCTCCTGAGAGGAGTTGACCTCCATGAACTCTGCTGTGTGGCGACCTGGTCTCAACCACCGACCTTCGTGCACCACTACAGGCTTGACTGCCGGTCATGCAGGGATGCTCAATTTGGACGTGAGGTGCTTGCTTCCGTTCTCTAGGACCTAACCCACCATCCAACCAGTAAGCTATACAGTCTCCTAGTGTGTGAAGGCACAGAGACCACAGAGAAGAAGAATGGGTTGCTTACCTGTAACTGTAGTTTTTCAAGTGGTCATCTGTGCCCCCACACACACCCGCGCTGCCTTCCCCTCTCTTTCAGGTCCCTGTGTTACTATGGCGGACTACAGAACTGAGGAGTGACTGTTGCTCGGCGGGAGGAGCATGCGCAGTACCAGCATGGGGGAGGGGTTCCCGCCAAGCTACTAAGCTCTAGAATCTTCCGAACTCTACCGCGCGCACTCGTAGCGTCCGAGAAAGGTAAAACTCCCTCTGAACAAATCTTGCCAAGAAAACCTTAAGACAGGTTTGCAGTAGGGTCGCCATAAGTCAGAAACAACTTGAAGGCACCCAACAATAAGAAGTTTAAAAAAAACTCTTTTCCTTTGTAATGATAGCAATGCTCTGTAAATCCGCTGATCTAAGTCATGAATGGGAATCCTGTGACTCTACAGATGTAATTGAACTGTTAAGTTCCAGCAGCCATAGCCTACGTAGCCAGTAGTGGAGTATACTGAGAGTTACAGTCCAGCAATATCTGGAGATCCACATTATTCCACCCCTACTGTAAATCCTATCAAACAAAGAAGGATCTCCTTGTGTTTCTGTTGCATTTTTTGCACCCAGATACCTCGGTGTCATTGAACAAGTATGCTTCTTTGCATGGATTCCATGTCACAGAGTCAGGATATGGAATAAACTCCAAGTAAGGATAAATGGATGTTCTGGTGAAGTTGAAGCCCTGGATTCCATCTTCAGGAAAGACAATGATTTGTGCCCCCTAGCAAGAAACAAACTTCTGTCAACCAGATAAAGAAAAATAGGGAGAGGAGACATTTAATCCATTCAAGAGGAAATGGATGGTGCTAATCTTCTCCAAGAGTTAATTATCAAACTACATACAACATTATGTTACGTCCATTTAATTCCTCCCACCAGTAATTTTAAGGCTCATTACATACTACTATGAACAGTAAGACTCTATGTGGCTTTACTACACCATAGATAAAGAATCACCATAAATAAAGAATCATAGATAAAGAATCACCAAAACATGCCTCAAATTCTAGTTTTTCCAGTATTTGCAATCCATTTAGGCAGAAGCAGGCTCCTCAAAGCCTATATGATTTACACCACAGCTAGCAGGAAGCATGGTGTTTGCGAATAGATTGTTGTGTATTGGGATCTTTTTGAGAGGAAACTTCTATTGTTTTTATCGTGCCATCCATGCACATGACAAACTGGTGCAGCCTCTCCAAGCTTGTGCATTGTCCCTCAACAACTTCTGCATCTTGACTATGCTCTGATGTTCTTTATCAGACATGTCCTAGTTTTTATGTATGAAATGTTGGAGGATATGGTATGTCTGGTCCCTGATGCTGTATTTCCTGAATGTTTATATTTAGCATTTGGACTGGAGTTGGAAACACTCTTTTCCTGTAACTATAGGCAACACCGGTTACCTTCAGAATTTAAAACAGGAGCAGGCAACTGTCAGAATTCGAGAGGCCTCATCATCCCACTGAGAGTGGTGCCTCCATTTTTGCCCCCTTTGGGCAAAAAAGTGTCTTTTTTGCTGCATTTTGAAGTATTCTCATCCACACTTTATTAGGATAAGATGGGCTCTGGTCACTTCTGTTTGGGAAAAAAGTACTGTCTGGACAGAAATGTGGCAAAATGCCCCAGAGTGCTGCCTTGAGGTTTTAAGGTTTCTGAACCATTTGAAAGCAATAAAACATTCAGATTTTCCAAATCTGGGGAGTGTCATGGTAAATCTTTGTCCCATCCCTGTTTGAAATGTATTACTTCTTCACTTTGCTGTGTACATCTTATTCAAGTTGCCACATTCTCACCTCAAAAGAAGAACTAACATCAGACTATAACATCAGAGTCATAAGAGGTTCTTCCTTATTAGTTCCAGAAGACAACCCAACATCGTACTCTGTTACAACATAAATAGAATAACGTCGCTTCTTTATTCACTAGCTGTCTTATTATAGCATGAGCATCTGTCAACAATATGTGCTTTATGCAATACCCCAATGCATGAGCATATAGAAGTTCTTGCCTGGGTAAACAAGCAACTAAGGTTCCAATAAAAAACAACAACATTTTCTCTTAAATGATGGCAAAGGTCTTGGTAGTATTGCTAGTACCTGTTCAGCAGCAGCAATCACTTGCTCTTCATAAATGTCTAGGTTTTTGTTCATCAGCTTTAATGCAGACTGTCGATCAGTGATGGCTGTTGGGTTGGGATTCAGGATGACATGATGTTCATACACAGCAGCAACAAAATGTTCCCCTCTGTGAACTTCTACAGAGAGAACTTGGTAACAGAACAGAACAAGTGTACAGTAGGTGCCAAAAGGGACGTTTGCCATGAGTCTAAAATGGAAGCAGATGCAAATGGAACATGACCAATTAGACATAAAATGTTTATGAAGCTTCTAATGCTGTCATATTAATTGTGATGATTAAGTAGTAAGATCCATGTATGATACTCAGACTTATTATTACAGCCGTTAAATGATGCATGCTGTCTTTGGAACTCAAACAAGACTTTGTGGAATTCTGATTCTTTCAGCAAAAAGAAATGTTTCCATGTGCTTATTAAGATGCACATATAATTAGCTTATGTGAAGAAGTGTAGGCTGAACCAGCTTGTGCTGTTTTCAGTAACAGACTCCATAGAAGCAACTAGCTGACATGATCAGTGAATTCAGTGAGCTATTTCAGCAACTGCAACATCTTATAGCCTCTGCATACCTGTATATTGTCACGCAGAGCTAGGACTTCTTGCCTTCTGTGCAGAGCTCCACCTAAATACAAAGGGTTTTGTAGGAAAGAGTTGGACCTGCCTTTGCTATAGAAAGGACAAAGGGCAGAGTCACAAAAGCTTAGCAAAAATGACTTTTGCTCAGTATTGTACATGCAAAACACTTTCTAGATTATTTTATATCATGTGGCATCCCATTTCTCTCTTACCTATGTTCCTCTATTGCTGCTGCACATTATGTTCACATCTGTGCACTCGATTCTTGTGCCACTCTATCGCAACATACTTTAAACAGCTATTTTGCATTAACATAAATGGCAATAAAAACTAGTATGGTTACTTCAGACAGTAGAGTTTAAAAATCATTATTTTGTAATAATGAACATGACAATTTCTTTGAGAGCCAGCATGGCATAGTGGTTTGAATTTTGGAGACCAAAGTTTGACTCCCTGCTCAGCCATGGAAATCCACTGGGTAGCCTTGAGCAAGTCACACACTCTCTGCCTCAGCGGAAAGCAAGGGCAAACTCCCTCTGAACAAATCCCATAATAGGTTTGCCTTAAGGGGTCACCATAAGTCAGAGATGACTTAAAGGCATACAACAACAGTTTCTATTCCAGTAGCTTTTCGCTTGCTAAACTGATCTCTCTCTCTACATTAAGGCCATTTCCGCACTAGATTGTTATAGCGCTTATTATTCCACTTGCAACATCCTATGGAATCCTGGGGTTTGCAGCTTTGGGAGGGGCTGTCTGGCCCCTCCCGAAACTGCAAACCCCAGGATTCCATAGGATGTTGCAAATGGAATAATAGCACTATAGCAGTCTAGTGTGGAAATGGCCTTCAAGACATGATGCCATTCTCAATATTTTCAATCTGCTGTTATGTTTACTATCTTGATTTGTATACCACTGTTTTCATATTTCTAGCTGCTTTGAGGATAAAGCAGGATACAATTTTTAAAAAGTAAAAAAGAAATACTATTATACAAGAGCCAGTATGGTATAGTGTTGGATTGTGTTGGGTTGGAATTCTGGAAAACGAGGGTTCAAACCCTACTGGGCTACTGTCTGGCCTTGAGCAAATCACATCCTCCCAGGCTCAGAAAAGACAATGGCAACTCTCCCTTGAATAAGTCCTGCCAAAAAAAACCCGTGGCAAGGTTGCCTTATGGTCGCCACCAGCTGGAAATGACTTGAAGGCACAACACAACAATCACACTTTCAAATCCAAAGTTGAATGTTTGTGTAAATACAGTCCTAGGGTACAAATCTATATTCTAAGGCACAAAGTATTTGCTGAATTATTATTATGCTGAATTATTAGTACCTTACAAAATCTTATCACTATATAAAATTGACCATTGGCAGGGCAAGCAGGCTGTTTCACTACCATACCCAAGTCTCAAACCAGACTGAAATGGATCCAGACAATTTGTTTCCTCCAAGAACTTCTAAAGCTGCCCAATCACCACAGCCTCAGGCACTTGCCAAAAAATGGCACGGGTGATGGAGTGGTAGTTTTCACATACTTCTCTTCTCTTCCTCTTTAGCAGAGGATGTACTAAGGCTTTTCCAATGTGATAGGCACCTCTTCCAATATGAGGCATTTTACATCCACTGGGTGTACCCAATCAATTGACTTATGCTAGATTTTTATCAGTCAAAACAGGCAATAGATAAACGTACATGTGGTGGGACAGACTGATCAAATCATCTTGCCCATGTCATCAGGTTGCAACAACTGAAACTGACCCTAGGAAGCCTGACTTAGATGGAACAGTAAGTAATTTCCTCAGGCACTATGACAACTGTATTATCTCCAGCCTCTTACAGAGAATGCATAATTGTTTTCTGAATGGTATGCAAATTCACACTTTAGAATATTTGTGAACATTCATGTGTTCAACCTGGTTAGATTATATGCAACTTGCCCACCTTAAAAAAGCACTAATTGCCCTTGAGATTTTGCATAGAAGAGGTTGGTTTTCAGTTTCTGTGAGAGAGCTTGAAAGATGATACGATCAATTTTCTTTGGAAGCTAGCAGTCACTGCAAAAGGAATATATAAGTGGGAAGCATTTGGCACTGTCCATTGTGATGTTGCAACATTTTTCATGCCAACAGAATTAGCACAGACACCGTTGACAAAAACAGAGGTTTAGCAGCAGCTGCAATGGTGGCTGGTTGCTAGAAGTAGGGTTTCAGTATTGAGAATAAAGAAGAATATAAATATAAAAGTCCACAGGAAAGTAACACTGACACTTAGATACAGTAAGGGGTAAGGAAAAATATACATTTTATAAAAGAGTAAATCTGAACCCACTGACTTCTGACCAAAGCTTGGAAGTAACTAACTGCTTCTTCATTCATTCATTCACTCTGAAAAGTACAGTATAATCTGTTACTGTAACTTAATAAGGAGTAATTTCACTTCTTTTGTAACATTGTGTGGTGTAACTTAATCTTTCAGTTACAGAAATGTAGCTTCATTAAATAACGGAAGAGAAATATTACATAGAGTAGTTCAAATGTTTGCCTTCATGCTACTCAGTGAAAAAAATCAGATATTTCAAACTAAAAAAAGCAAAAAAAAGTTATTTTTGGAAAATGGGAAGTTAAAGTTACTTTTAAAAAACTGTAACTACAGTGGTGGCTACCTATGTCAGAAGAGGACTATAACCATAACTTTCTGGATAGACTGGTGGTGTAGATTTTGTCTTGCAAATGTAATTGTAAAGATAACTACATGCTCCCCCATTAAACTATATTTTTCAACGTGATGTAGAGGGAAAAGCATTTTACCGATATATTCCATGGTGTTGGAAGGAGGCGGTTGTGGTAATATTTGATCCACCTACACATATTTCAGGGGTTAAAAAAATTAATGCTACCAATGAAGCATGGAAAAATTCTTTTAAAGAGGAATTAGCATATCTGTTGGTATTTTGAAATTAAACCTGACTCCAGTTCCTAGCAGTATAGGACTCTTGAAAGCCTTCCATCTTTACAAAGAGATTACCAATCCTAGATACTATTCAGCACACAGATCAAAGAAAGAAGCAAACTGGTACCTTCTACATCCTGAGGCTAAAAGCATGTAAAGACACATTACAGAAATCAGCATGTATTTATGTCTCACACTAAATCTGTTAAGCATTATTAACTCAGCACTCCTTGATCTATTTGTTGGCAGGTATTTTCATTTCCTCAGGTCCTTCCCTCTCCCCCCCCCCACTTTTGAAACAAATATGTCAAAACCAGTCTTGCCAGGTGAAATTATCTCTCAAGTAGCTTAAATGTGACAAAAACACAAATGTACAAATCCACTCTGTGAGTTCCCCCTTGTATAGGACAAAACAGTTTGTCTACAGGCACAAAAAACAAAGAAGCTGCTGTAGTCCCATTCATGGATGGAATGCAAGTGAGAAATACTTTCTCATCCTGAAACCAGTTCTAGATGAAAGCCAGAAGTGTGAATTAGATGCTGTGGAGAGAAAAGCTTACGTGTTTTCCTCTAACACACAAACATCTTTATGATATGGCTGACAAACTGCACCCCCCCCCGAGTTCAGAGAGGAAATTGTCCTAGTAACTATATAGTAACTGTATATGTCTCTAGAATATATTTGTGTTTCTATAACTGGCCTGTGTATCAGGCAGAGCAGCATTAGACTAACACATGCCAGGGATTTTGGGGAGGGGTGAAACGGGCAGGAAAAACTGAATGGATTATTTACCGTGTACATTGCAGGGACCAAATTAGCAACACCACATATACTGGCACCTGGTAGGACGCAAATAACCCACCAGTGTATACCCTGATATGTTTCAGAAGTGGTTTTAGAAGTGCAATCCAAGTAACACTTAGATCAAATGATACATGCCTGATATTCTTCAGCATGGTTATTAAACATCTTTTGAGTATTCTTTTCACCATATTGAAGATGCGGGACTCAAACTGAGAGGACAGCTTGCCTAAGGCTGACAGAGGCCTTTGATGAAAGGCTCACTTCAGTTAATAAAGCCTCTAATAGTACAGCTTCTTTCTTTAAAGTCTTTTTAATGTCTGCTCAGCCCCCTTCCTCCTTATCCTCTTTCTAGCTGCAAATTTTTGGGCAGCATCAGCACAGGGGGATTGTGAAGGAGGTCTGGAGAAATACAGACTTCTAATGTTGGGCTGTAACAGCACATCTGCAGTAAACAATGAAACAAAACTTGAACTAGGAAAGAATGGGATTCTACTCCAGCCAATCCTTTATTTGTCTATTCCTGCTTAAAACAGGTAAGGTAAATGGCAGCTGCCTCAGAATTCCTTGCAGAGCATGAGTGAACAGCAAAATAGAGAAAAGCGGAGAGCAGATTAGCATGCTTCACCAGCTACCCCCCAGCCTATTTCTCCCTATATGTGCCTGCCTGAGGACTAAGAAGGGCTGTGGGGGGCTTCTCCATGTCCCACCAGTGAGGTCAATACAATGTATCAGGACATGGGAGAGAGCCTTGTTACCCTGATTTCTGGGGGTCCCGTGAGGGACACCTAAGTGCGCTCCAAATTACAAAGTTGGGAATTAGTCAAAAGAGCACAAGCCAGCAATACGAGAGGCAGGGCAACGGAGCGAGATCTTTTACCCAATGTCTACAGGGTCAGGCCGAGTCAAGGAGCAAACAGAAGTAAAATAATAATTGTTGTTTTTATTAAAATACAGCCAAACAAGTGTATGCAACACACTCACACAGAGAACTATAGAAATAAAGGTTGGAGTTGGATAGAGGGATTTTTAGAGGAGGTTTTGGTATGGGAAATACTACACCTGTCCTGAAACCTGGGTAGTCAGAAGAAATGTTCATGGAAATGGAGTTTCTCAGCACGAGGAGCTGAGGGGAAGGCTCGCCAAACGAAGCGGCAGCAAGGCGGGATGGAAGCCAGGAGCAATCTGAGGAAGCGCTCAAAGTCAGGGGTTCTTATAGGGGAAAATGTGGCCGTAGGCTAGTCCGTACTCGGGGACAACAATGAGTTTTGGGCAGGAGACAAGGCTCCGAAAAGTCAGAATTTTACATGATTGAGTTAAGATCGAATTGTCAATAGAATAGCCAGTATGCAAATGCGGAGTGCTTGACAGTTGAGTATTTGGCTAGTCAAGCTGCCTGCTCGGGGCAGGGAGTTCTTTGTAAGTAGTGTGCATACATAATATGGTACTTGCCTTGAGGTCTCCTGAAGTGGCGGGTTGGCTATTTCTGGCCTGCCTGTATTTGTTTGGAATATTACAGTGACTAGCGGCCGTGCCTGTATGCGAGCTTGTCCGGGGGCCTCGCAAGCACGTGGAGGGCAGAGGGGTATAGTAGGCCAAATTATTGATATCAAAATGATATCTAATATCCCACAAGTCTGGGCTAGAAACTACAGTAACAGCCTCCTCAGCTACGGCACCCCAACTGTGGAATGCTCTCCCCCTAAAGGCCTGGCTGGCACCAACACTTGTGGATTTAAGTGCCAAGTTAAAACTTTGCTGTTCACCAAACCCAAAGACTGTCATATATAGTTTTAAAAACTTCTAATTTGTTAAATCTCTGTTTTTAACTTGTTATATTGTCTCATATGTGTTTAGCTTATTTAAATTATCTTACTGTTTTTAACGTGTTTAACCTGTTTTAATACTCTTTGTGAGCTGCCCTGAGATCTCTTGATATAGAGTGTGGTGTTTAAATCTTTTTAATCAATAAATGAACAAATCCTTTTAAAAGGTAGGATATAGAATGTATTTAATGCACAACGAAGAGTTAGGATTGTCTACAGATATTCCTACAGCTCCTTAGTATTGACTAATGTAAGTTCAAGAGCCAGTGTGGTGCAGCAGCTTGAGCATCAAACTATGACTCCAGATACTAGGGTTCAAATCCCCACTCGTATATGGAAACCAATGGGGTGATCCTGGGCAAGTCATACTCAGCCCCAGAGGCAAACCCCCTCTGAACCAATCTTGTCAAGAAAACCCCATTATAGAGTCGCCTTAGGGTTGCCATAAGTCAGAGACTACAGAAACTACATAAATCAGAAACAGCAACAGCAGCAACAACAACCACCCAAGTTCCATTGATTGCAACAGGACAAAGCCAGATTAGTACATACACATCACACAGTTATAACGCCTTCATACCACTACAACTGTCATGGTTCCAACCTTTAGAATCCTGAGATTTGTAGTTTGGTGAGGTGCTTAGAATTATTTAGTGCTCTGTATCAAAGCATTTTGTCAGAGAATACTAAGTCCCTCACACAACTTCAAATCCCAGGATGTCATTCAATGGAGCAGGGTTGCCAGTTAATACTGGGGAGGATTCTGATACCTTTAATGATTATACCGATGAAGGGAGCCCTCTCAAGTTTTCAACCTGGCAACCCTAGAATGTAGCCATGGCAGTTAAACTGGAATAAAAGTGCTATAATTGTGTACTATTATTACATCCTAAGAATTAGACCCACTTATGACAACTTGCATATTGAGTCATTCATTAACTAGATTGGCACCAATATTAGTTTCTTTCCAACACCAAGCCAAAACATGGCTTTTTACTAAAGCCTTCAAGGACGACTGTAACTTATTCAAAGTATAAGCATATATTTACATGGTTTTAAACTGTAATTTATAAAGTGGTTTTAACTGTTGTAATAGTAAAAGTTTTATTTTATTTAAATTATTTATGCTCTCATTCCGAAATGGCTTTAAATTGTTTACATGGTATACCACCCTGAGATCCTATGAAAAAGGATGGGACAGAATTGTTTTAATAAATGAAATAATAAATAAATAAAATAAGCAATACATATTAGGAACAGTTGAGGAACTGACGTTCCATGTTTACATACAGTCATATTTAGGCCAGAGCTCTGTTGGCTTCACACACGAGCATAAGAATTGTTGCACAAGCAGTCATGCTTTCTCAAAGGGTGTGCAGTCCCTTGGGCAGCCAACTGTTCTTCCAGCACATGTGCTGCATTTTGTCACTTATGACTTGGTGCATGAGGAGTTAACCCTTGAATTCAAGACCAATGGTACCCATTCCACCACTGGTTATACAACTGCGGGATTCAGCACAACTATCCTGCTGCACTATACTAAAAGGAACTAGGACCTTGCTCTTAGAAATATAGGCCATTTCCGCACTAGCCTGTTATAGCGCAATGATTCCACTTTCAAAATCCTCTGGAATCCTGGGGTTTGCAGTTTCGGGAGGGGCCACCTGGCCCCTCCCGAAACTGCAAACCCCAGGATTCCAGAGGATGTTGAAAGTGGAATCATCGCGCTATAACAGGCTAGTGCGGAAATGGCTATAATTTTCAAGAACACAGCAAATTCCTTGCAGGGATCTTTGTTAACCAATTTCTTACTGCAAGTGAGCAGCCTCAAAGCGAGTGTTTTTGTGCTATTGAATAGAATTCTTTCCATGGAGAGAATTTTAAAATGTAGGCTGTACAAGTTACCTTGCAATTTTAGTATTCTAAGCTGCGAATTAAAAACAAGAAAATAAAAACAGTAGGAAACTTTAATAAATCTGTTTTCTGTGGGACCTTGCTGTTTCTTTGTCTTTCAACCCTTTCAAGGATTTCTGTCAGCTATATTCTAGTTAAACTGAAGAAATTAAATTTTACTTTTTAAGAGTTTTAAAAAGCAAGGCCAGCAATGGCAAAAACTTTGATAGAAACTATTAGAATAAAGTCTTATTTTGACAAAACTGTCACCCGTCCCCACCACGAAACTACCCTTCCTTCCCTCATGCACATGGATGTATTTTAACACTCTCGTTAAATCTTGTAAAAAATAATCTAGGATGTGCGTGTTAATTAAAATAAGTCCTAAAATAAGTCCAGCAGGTATGCTCTCAGTATGACTAAATTTGGATTTAATTGGTGACTGCAGTCGTGTGGTAAATACTGGGGATTGCGGTACAAACGAAACAAAAACAAGCCCTCTTTCTGGTCGGCAGCTTTATTGCTCCGCTTTATTGGTACCGAACCCATCACGACCCCCACCGTAAGCTACCCAGACTTTACAAAATGGCTGCCCCGACTTCACAGATTGCTAAGGAACGGTCAGACCAACGACCAATCAGAATCATTGCTCCAACATGCCACGCCCCTATCCGCATAAGAAATTACGTTCCGTCTTTTCCTACACAGATCGACGCCCCACCCACTCATCTGCCATTGGTTAAACCATACAGCCTTTTCTATATAACACAGACACGTCAATCACGCGACAGTGCTTTCTCCATTGGTCAAAGTCCACGCACCTCAGCAGAGTTGGTTCGACTGCAGCGAGCCTTTTTGTGGTCGGAAATACGAGGGTAGGAGCGATGGCTCCGCAAAATCCGCGAGAGCAGGAAGAGGATGAGCCTATCACTGGGGCTCAGGTCATTGCGGAGGCCCTGAAGATGCAAGTAAGAATGTTTGCGCGACCTTCGAACTCGGATGTTGCCGGAAATGTTGTGTTCACTCTCCTACGGGAAGCCGGAAGGATCGTTTCTGTCAAAAAGCGAACGCGAGAAGGGATGGAGGGGGGAGGGGGGAGATTCACGCTGGGGTTTTTTTTAACCCGAATTTCCTGTCAGTTATTGGTGCTGCCCACATCTTGGGCCCAGAATACGTGCCAGAGGTCTTCGAAGACCTCTGTGAAATGTCTTCGATAGAAAATTTCAGCACCCTTGATACTATCGGTGTCTCTTATCAGCCAGGTTTAGGAGGTATTTGGTTCTCTAGATACTGATGGACTCGATTTCCCAACGGCTGTAGCTGGCATGGTCAACGATGAGAGATAAGGGAGCAATAGGAGGGCACACAGGTTCTCCAGCCCCCTGTTACCTGCTGTCTTCAGCTCTGTAAACGGATCTATTTTCTCTACGCTTCCCCAATAGCTGTGGCGTTGGCTCAGGCTGAAGGGATTTCAACATAATCTTATAAGGCGAAGAACAAGATGGTTTCACTTCAACTCAGGGAGATGTCAAGTTTAGATAGGGGTGAAGGGTAATACCTTGTTGGAACCTGTCAGACAGGGTTCAGGTATTTTCCAAGCAGAAGGTCTGTTTCTGCCCTTGACATCTCCAATTAAAACAGGACTGAGGAAGCTGTAGCCTTCTAAATGGTACTGGACTCCAGTTTCCAACAGCCGTGGCAGATGTTGAGGTTGGCAATAATGGTTTAGCCGTTCTGGAGCACCACTAGGTCTGAGTGAAATGGGTCAGGTAGCAGGTGGTGGGAGTTATCCCTGCCAGTCAGAATAAGGGAGCCAGCGTGGTGTAATAGTTGGAGCACTGGACTGTAACCCTGGAAAGCAGGGTTCAATCCCCTGGCCATGGAAACCCACTGGGTAAGCTTTGGCTTGTCATACACTCTCAGCCCCAGAAAACCTAGTGATAGGTTTGCCTTAGGGTCTCCAAAAGTCAGAAATGACTTGATGGTATGCAACAACAACTACAACAGACTAACTTTTCATCATCCAGCACTAATCCAGTTGTGGCATGGTCAATCCCAAAGGTGACATGGTTAGTGGGAATTAGTTAAAAATGAGAGAGAGAGAGAGAAAGAAAGTCTCCCATGCTGTAGTGTTGGACTATACACTACATCATCCCATGCTGGCTGGGGATAACTGAGATAAAGACCAGCACTGAACATGCCACTTTAGGGATTTTTTGAGTTACAGTCAAAAACTAACTTTTCCAAGATCTGTAAGCATATCTGGACAGCATCCTGCTTTCTGCCAAGTTGGGAAAAGCCATAATAGACAATATTGGCATAAAGCAGAAATAAGAGTCCTGAAGCCTTGTAGATAGACTGCAGCTCCCACCATGATTCATTATTGGCTATGCTGGAAATTGCAGTCCAATGATATCTGGAAGGCCTTATGGTTCTGCTCCTGGGCTACAGGAAAAATACACTGACCTAGTATAATGCTAGTGCTTATGTTCCTGTGTCAGAAAGGAAAACCTGGAGTTTTCTGTCCCTACATCACAGGGTTAGCACTATGTTTCACAGAGTATAGTCTTTCAAAACATTTATACACACTACTTTTGGAAATGGTGGCTGTGGTTGCAACATTAAGGGCCTCAGTTTTGATCCTGGGAGAATATGGCATACCTGACATATCTCAGGCTTTTCTGTGTAGAAAACAGTTCTGCATATGGGAATTTGCATGAAACCTGCACATAGAATATAACATGATGATTTGTGTGTGTCTGTTTAAGAGTTATGTGTGCTGCTGGAATGCTGCAGGTGTTCCCCATTTCCACTGAATAAGTATTGCATTACAACTGAAAAACATGCATACAAGTGTCATGTTTCTAACTATTAAATCCTACATGTATTTGTTCAGAAGTAAGTTCCATCATGGTCCCTAGAGGTTACTTTTAGGTAAAAGCACTTAAGATTGTAGCTGAAATATGAGTAAGTTCCTTTTATATAAAGGTATATCTTAGTTTAATAAAATAGATGTGTTCTTGGCGTTACTACTTTAACAGAAAATTTAGTATCAAGGGCAGAAATATTGTGGAAAGAACAGCGAAAGATCCTGCACTGCCAAAAAAAGCAGAGTTGTTCAAAATATTTCAGATTTTTTTTCCCCCCTAAAACTAACAACATGGTCAGCTAGGCTTTGCATAAAGTTTTGAGCCTTCTCGAGACCAACTGAAAGATTTTTCCAAAAGGCATCCAGGGATGATTTTCTCCTCCAATCAGGTTCCACTTTTCATAGAATTTCCATTCGATGGTCAAACGTATAGCAACTTTTTAAAAGCAAATTGGAGCAAAGGCTTACCTCCTTTCCTCTTTTCTCTCTGTTTTGCTATTCACACATGCTCAGATTCTGGAAGCAGCTGTTGTTTAGTTAGTCTGTTCTATGCAGGCACATCCAGCTATAGTAGGATCAGTGCGAGCAGAATCCCACTCTTTACTAGCTCAGGTTTTATTGCATTGCTTACTGCTGCTGCAACCTGACACTGAAAGTCTGTGTTTATCTTGCCCTCCTTCCCCATCCTCCCAGTGCTGATAATAATGAAAAAGAAAATCTGACAATTAGGCAGAGGATAAGGAGAAAAAGTGAGGGAGCTGGTTAGGCGTAAAAAGGAGCTTCACTGTCAGGGGCTTTGATAACTGACCCATGCCTGTATATCAGTTTCCAGGAGAATAGCTTGTTAATCTGTGGCAGCAAAATCAAGTCATGTAGTGTCTTAAATACTCAATGGATTTTATTTGGAATAACCGTTCTTGGATTGCCACACTCATGAATGGCATAATATGTCAGATTAAACAGGCTGCAGTCCACAAAAGCTTATACTAAATAAAACGTGTAGGAATTCTGTAATGGGCAAAGTGGTCCACTGAATCAGACAACACGAGGAATTTCTTTTATTTTTTTATTCTCCAGCTGTCTTTAATTTTTCAAAATTTAAGCTATGACTTGCTCCTGTGCTTCTCCTTAAGCATGTTTTCTGGCCATTTTGAACATGGTAATGAGGATAAATCTACTATTTTCTGAAGCAAAAGTAAAGAAGATAATTCAGAAAAGGAAGTCTGTATTCTTAATTACAAATTCATTTTGATCATAATTTGGAGGCAAATCTTTTATGGCCTGAATGATGAAATGTCAACAAATGTTGCTCCAGCCCATCTCATGTTCTCTATCCCCGAGGGTGGCTAGCTTGAAAAATAATGGAGACCTGTGATTTATGTGGGATAGTGTAAGCTTATTCAGTCAAATACGCATGTAGGCTGTTAGCTAATTAGGCTGTCTTTAAACTATACTGGGTCTCGCTTGTGGGAGAAAGATGTGATATCAACTGAATAATTAAGAAATAAATAGGAAAACTGTAGGAAAACTACACATTAGTCTTGTCTTCATTTGATAGGGGAGCTGGGGTTTTGGTGAGAATCCGGGCAAGAAGGGTAGCTAGGTATGCAGTGGTCTCTGCTGTTTTAAATCATTTAGAAAAAGATGTTGAATATCATGCTGCAAATAAATTAAAATTAATTAGCATGTAATTTATATTTTTGATAGGAAGCAGAAGCTATGTATTCAAGTCTGAAGTGCTATCCCTAAAAAGTACTTGCTTGTCATTTGGGTTGCTGTGAATACAGCCCTTCTGCACACAGATACTCCAGGACAGGTTGGATTATCCCTATCCATTTATGCAAAAGTAGAGCCAAAGGTTAGCTCTTATGAAATCCTGGCTTTTCCAAAACATTAACTAAAGTTATGTAAGATCAATATTTCTTCACGTATGCCACAGTTTCTTAAATGGCTGCCAGAGTTCATCAGTTGTTCTGTAATGGTGTTTTATGCTGTATTGGTTCTGGCTACAACATCTAAAAAAAGGGATGTTGTAGAGCTGGAAAAGTTACAGAAAGAAGCAAGCAAATTTTTTTTAAAAAGGGTTGAAATAACTTCCCTATGAGGAAAGGTTACCATATTAGGGACCACAAAAAGGCATTAAGAAACATGATAGGGATATGTAAAATTCTACATGGCATGGATAGGGTGGATAGGGTGTTTTTGTTGTGGTGGTTGTGTGCCTTCAAGTTGTTTCTGACTTATGGCAACTCTAAGGCAAACCTATCATGGAGTTTTGTGTGGGCTGATAGTATGTGACATGCCTGAGGTCACCCAGTGGGTTTCCATGGCCAAGTGGGGAATATAACCTTCATCTCCACAATCCAACAGTCAAACCACTACACCACACCAGATTTCTTCCTCATAATACTAAAATTGATTCATGGTTATCACTGAAGAATGGTGGAAAATTCAGGAAAGATAAAAGGAACTAATTCTTTACATAATGTGTAGTTAAATTGTGGAATTTGCTACCACAGGATGTCATGATAGTTGCCTGCCTGCATGACTTTAAAAGGTTATGGAACAAAGTCCTGGAGGTTAGCATAATAAATGGATTCTAGTCAGGATGGCTACACATAGCCTTCTGTGTCAGAGGCATACACTCCAACTGTCCCTACCTTTCAGGCATAGTCCTGATTAATCCTCTGTTATCCCACCTTTTAAGCTGCTTTTAAAATGTCCCAGTTTTTCTTTTCTTTGTTATGAAATTGCTTTGGGGGTCAGCTATTTGGAAGCAATTTCAACTTGATGGCAGGTTGCTAGGCACAGGAGTAGTACCTTAAGAGTGAAACCTAGCACAATGATGTGCATGGGAGGGACTTATGAATGAGAGGAAATATATATAAGGCAAAGATCCCATTTGGAAAAAAGAGCCATCAGTGAGATCTTGGCCAGAGAGGTGGCTGGGTTGTTTAAGTGACTGAAGAAGAGTCACAGAGAACTGGTGTCTAAGGCTGAGAGTTACTGGCATAGACTCTCAGAAGTTTTTTTAATGTAGCAACCCTGTACCTTACTTTATTTCTGATGTTACCTCAATCAAGGATATTGTTTTTATAAGTACTGAGTTATCCTGCGTTATATAAAGTCACTAGTAACAAAGAAGAACATGCCACTGTAAATGGGTAGCCAAGAAACACCAGAGTGTGGTCAAGATGTCAAAAGTTAGTTATAATGAGAGAGGCACAAGCTACGAGTGGCTACAGCAGTTTACTTTTGCCTGAACGTACAAACTCCAGCCCCTCCTCTCCACTGAGTTAATTCAGTGCAAACTTCTTTTGCACTTTGAACTCAAATTGTACCAGTGGAAGCAAGCCAAAGACAAAGGGGGAAAGTAGGAGAGAAACTGGGACATTTTGAAACCAGCTTAAAGTGAGTTGACAGGATTACTTGGGACTGTCCCTGCCAAACTGGGACAGTTGGAGAGCATGGATCGCTAAAGGTAAACTAAATTATAAAGTTTTCTATTGTGTTAAACAGTTAAAAAGTTTGTACAAAGCATAGTTTGTTCAAAAATCAGAATCCAAAGCTAAGAACATGGAATTAGTTAGAACATTCCTTTTTATAGAAAGAAAATCTGTGTGCTTCTTGTCAGCTGTTTTACATGTTTTAGAGAAGCTTTACAGATTTTATCCATATCTTTATTAATATCAGAACAGGCTAGTCTCTTCTTATTTCTATTTTTTTTGACTTCGCAGAACACACATTACATGAATTTCCTATGAGCAGGCAGTTACTGAACACATTATTTTATCATGGATAAATAACATGACTTGCTATTTTCCTCAGTATTTGTAGCAATCTCTAAAATTGTTTTAAATGGTAAAAGAACCCCAAACTGGATCAGAAATAATAATATAAATAAAAAATGTAACAAAGTATCTGGAAAGTGAATGTTGTTTCCTTGGAAAACTGAAACATTTATCTTTTGGTTGCCGACACAAGTATGTTCAACTATAATAGAATAATATCTTTGGATAGTTGCTTTTAAGATAGTCAGATGATACCGTATTACTTGCAGAAAATAGCGAAGACTTGCAGTGGTCATCAGTGAAAGTTAAGGAAGAAAGTGCAAAAGCAGGGCTACAGTTGAAAGCAATACAGGTGAAAAGATTTAAGAATTATATTAGAGCCCCAGTGAAACATGAATCAACAGTGTGATGCGGTGTCCAAATAATCAGTACAATTCTAGGCTACATCAAAAGGAGTATTGTCTACAGATCAAGGGAATCAAGGAAGCTATGAGGTTGAGTTTGCAAGACCTGAGAAGAGTTTTTGAAGACCAGGGCCATTTCCACACTAGCCTGTTATAGTGCTATTATTCCACTTTCAATAGCATATGGAATCCTGAGGTTTGCAGTTTACTGAGGCCAAAGAGCAATCTGGCTGAGAATTCTAAATGCCCCTCCCTAAACTGCAAACCCCAGGATTCCATAAGATGCTGAAAGTGGAATAATAGCACTATAACAGTCTAGTGCATCTGTTGTTCGAAGCTGACTTGATGACAAATAACATCTTTAGTAACAACAACAACAACAACAACAACAACAACAGTTGCTTTTGAGGTCATCTAGTTCAACCCCTGCTCAATGCAGGGTATACCTACAGCATCTCTGATTGAATGCCCATGGCTTGATAACCTCCAGTGAGAGGAGATTATCCATTTTGCAAGCATGTCCTTTCACAGGTATTCAAAGACATATGTAATCAGGCATATGGGTAGCAGCAACAGTTCTAGCATAACTACATGTTGAACACAAATGCCCTTATAGGTCTTGCAGGACCTTTATACATATTTGGCTTTTCTCCTCTGTACTGTATATATTTATAGTATTAATGTATTTGCATTCACAAATTATTTTTGTGTATTAGCTTAAGTTTATTAGCCTTATTATTATGTGTATTTGTTATTTTTTTTTCATGTAACTCACTATATATTTTACAGTTCTGTTTCCACGTTTTACCAGTTTACATTCAGTCCTTGGGCCAGTTTTGCTGCTTAGTGACTTTTATCCAGCTGCTGGATGGGATCAGAGATAGGCATAGCTAGTATTCATGATTTCCTAATTAAAAGCACACATTTGTTCCTGTTTGTGGAGTGCCTGTATAATATGACAGAGACAGTACAAACCACCCAGAGAGTTCCTGAGTTCCTTTCATTGATGTAATTGTTACTTCCAAAGTAGGATCAGATTTTTGAAGGAATTCTTAATTCTTACTTGCACAAATATTTAAATATAACCTTCTGAAAAATAAATATTTATCCTGATTGTTTCTTTCCTGCTGTTAGAGACAAGAATGTGAAGGGGATAGTGTAAATAAAGGTATACCAGCTGGATTGGTTTGTAGCTGGAGTTGTTAGAAGTCCTTCTAGATTTGATGTCAGAAATTACAGTTCGGATTTCTGGCTCCTAACAGTAACAAAATGTGTTAGCATTCAGCTTTGCGTATTGAAAATAAATATTTTGTAAAGATAATTCTATTTTTAAAAATCTTTGTTTCAGAATGTTGAATACATGTTTGGTATTGTTGGTGTTCCTGTGGTTGAAGTAGCGGTTGCTGCTCAAGCAAGTGGAATTAAATATATAGGAATGCGGAATGAGCAAGCTGTAAGTATCTGTTGGGCTAATTTGCTCAAGAATTGACCTGTCTTAAAAATCAATTTCATTCACAAATTGCTTGTTTCCCATATGGATCAAATGGTATACCACACACTTATTATGGCCCTCTGAAAAATTGTCCCATGCACTAGCAACACAGATGTAATAATCTCATTTTTTTAAAATCAGTTTTCAACAGCTGTAATGTAAGCTGGAAGTTGACAGTGCCTGTAAATGCCTTATGAGTACCACCATCCTAATTTGAGCTATGACATGCAACAGTTTGGTTTAATACTAGCGAAGTGTCTGTTTGCATGGAAAGCTTTGCTTTACAACTCCTATCCATCCCAGTCAGCATAGCCTACATAGTACAAGAGAGTGAGAGCTGTAGTGTAAAACATCTGGAAGACCAAAGCTTCACTGTCCCTACAATGAGAATTTAAAGTGAAGGGGAAATCTCACTGTGTATACCCTGGGAGGGGGAAAGGAATACATGATGCAGGAATTATTACTGTGAAGTGACAGTGACTTTGGCCACATTCAGGTGGTACTTTAGGTTACCCATGTGTGAATTGATAATGTTTGATGGGGAAATATTACCCCATAATTTTTTGCATATTGTTAAGACAAAAGATGGCAACTTGTAACACTCAGATGTTGGACTGCAGCTCCTACCATCCTTTACTACTAGTTATACTGGCTAGGAATGATAGGAATTTAGTCCAAGAGCATCTTGTGGGCAGTGTGTTGCCCACCACTGCTGTGAGGCATGTTAGTATCACCTGGAGATCTGAATTATCCAGCTCACATTAGAAATATCTGAGAACAAGCTATGTACCTTCAGCACTCTTACCATCTGGGCTGCACGTTCATGTTTTCAGTAACAAAAGTACAATTTTTTTTAAAAAAAATCACAGGCCCATAATTTCCTTTTTGAAATCAAAAGCAGCAGTAGTTAGGGTTGCATGTACCTGCAAAGTTCTTTTAGTTGTTCTAGCATGTCTTTTGCTTTGACAGAGTGTTGTTGCTATGGCACCCTGCCTGTGAGATACAAAGAGTCTTGCTAATGAAACACCCACTCTAGATATGTTTAAACATTTGTACATTGCCATGTTTTTTTTCTTCAGAAGAAGAAGGGAAACACATGTCAGATTAAATTGCCTTCTGGTTTTGTGTAGTAATCTTTTTTTCTTTCCCTTTCTGTTTGTCAAAGATATTATGTAAAAACTGCATTCACACCCACCTTGTTAATTCTAAATAAATGTCTCATATTTTACTCCCACACTAAGTGCCATGGTGACTATTCACACTGATGCTCTCTGGATGCGTGATCCTAAATAATTTAACCTTTGCCTGCAAATGTATTTGCCAAGGTAAAATTCTAGATTGTTTGTATATATAATGATATCCTCCCTCCCTGCCGGCATTCACTTTAGACAGCTTTTTAAAAAAATCTTCTATGCCACAATTGATTAGATACCCTTTAAATGCTGTCAGCTCTGGTATGATTGCTAACATTTTTGTAAAGTGCATGGATTCTTGATAGTGAATAGATACATCCAGCTCTGCAACTGTGCTCTGCCTCATAACTCTGCTAAATTTGCTCTGCGTTACAGCTTCACCTGTAGAAGCCTAGCCTTAACAAAAATTCTAGGCCCCAGAAATTGCAAAAACAGAGCATTCTTGAGTAGTTAGAAAACCAGAGACAAAAGTACTTTAGCCAAATGTGTCTGTTGAAGCAGACAGAAGAATTCTACTCCTTTTTTATTGTAGTATGGAATGGACCACATAGAAATAATGGATTAAGAGAAAAAGAATGAAATTTAGAAATCGCAGTGCAGTACTTCCCACCAGTTAAGTATGGCAGTAGCAATGATAAATGATTTTGAAATACTTGCATGAACGTAACCCGAATATAAATGACAGTACTGGTTTGGTCAGTCTTTGTCATTTTAGCTTACTGTTAGTATTGGTTTAACTTCCAATGGGTACCCCTGTTGTTCTGTTGCAGCAAAAACAACCAAGAGTCTTGTGGTTCCTTAGGAACTAAGTTTTATTTGTGGCTTCATCAGATGCTAGATAGTCTTAGTTGGTAGATATATCTTCATGTGAAGCTGGGGAAGGATATGGCCAAACAGAGATATAAAAAGTGTCATTATCAGTCTTGATTGGACAAGTGAAGCTGAGGCAGCGAGAAGGAGAGTCGACACTTTTTATCCATGTAGTCTAATATTTCTGCTTATTTCAAGAGCCACCTGGGGTCCAAATCTGAAATATATTTGTTCTTGGATGATGCCCAGTATCCATAAAACAGCTTGCAAATAAAATAGGGCACATAAGAGCTAAAACTGGGAAGGAGGCGGCATGCCCCCTACATTCTCATGATCCCCAACTTTCACATGTTAAGCAGCAAAGTCTAAAACTCCCCACAGACCTTTTTACAGGTACAAAGCAGTACCCCCCCTTCAATTTTAGCCTTCATGGTCACATTGCCTTCATTCTACTATAAAAACAAGGCTGCTGGTACTTAAATAACTTAAATCATTCTTACTTATGTCATAATTTTATAAACTGAGATTCTGTCCACTAAAATCTTAAGTATCTTCTGTCCAACAGAATCTTAAGTAGTGCAGTTTTTACCTCAACAGTGCTGACTAAGGGAACACTGTAACCAGTGCTATATTCGCTCTCTTGTTTAATTTCCCTACCTTTTCTCATTGATGCCATCTGGTGGTATAAGGAAGAATATTCCTACATGTAGTCTAAAGAGGCAGATTATAATAATAATACTGGTTTCTGGAAAAGCATGCTCTCAGAGGGCATGCTTTCGCTGTGCGTTGTGGTAAACTTGTGTTGAGGTTGTTGATGTTTAATAATCACTCAAGTGGTGCTGGGCAGCCACCTATGGTTTTTTGTCTGCCAGTGTCAATTGCCAGCCAACATTATAGAAGTATGCCAACTCAGTGTCCTAAGAATCTTTGTGGCATGCTACATAACTGCATGTTAAAAGTTCTGAACAAGATGGTTTTGATCTCTGTATCTTCCATATCTTTTGTCATTAGTGCTTGTAGGCACAGTTAATAAATTCAAGTAAAACAGGTCAGGAGATATATATTTTATTGGGGGCCAGGAATGTATTTACATCTGTTCACATCCTGGTGATCCTGTTTCCTTGCTGGTAGGAAAGGTGAACCTTCTTTTCATCTCCTCCCAGCTATTCTGATTGATATTGGCTGGCATCCTGTTAGGCAGTTACGAGGTTGTTAGCTTGACTTGCAACCTCATAACAGTTTAATGTTCACATTTACCTCTGTACATTTACCCCAAATGCTCCTACAGTCCACCATAAAAGCCAGGCAGCCATACCAAATGAGGTGATGGTGAGTGGGGTGCTGAAGGATGATGCATGCAGCATTTTCCTGCCAGCAAGCCACAGCCTGATGAGGAATTGCAACAGGATCCTGAAGGAGGCTTTGCTTCTGCTCATCACAGCATGTTTCATTAGCACCTCAAAAGTCATTCAGTTGATATAGCATCTTGACTTTTAGGATGGGTTTTAGGGAATCAGATTGGGAGACAGAATATAGCCATGACATCGTAGCTGCATGTCTCATGAAGAATCTCAGCCACTGTTTTTTCCCTCACTGCTGAGAACAATAGGGAAAGAGTGATCTGTCTGAAATTGGTGAGAAATCAGGAATTGAGGATAGAGAGTAAGATGTTTTCGGAGGACTGCAGATAAGGCATATCTAAATATAACTTCCTGTTAAAGCTCCAGAAATCCCATCTAGCAGTTCATTTATACATACATGTCCTGTTTTCAATAGGCCTCTTATGCTGCCTCTGCTGTTGGGTACCTGACAGGCAGGTAAGATGCATGCTCCCAACTTGGTTTTGGCTTGACTGTACACAAGACTTGGTCCTAATGGAGATGACCACTGCAAATAGCTGGTTTGTTGATATGATTCAACACAGCTGGCATTGCTTTTGGACTCTCTTTGTGAGCTACGGGGATTAATAACTTGCACTTCAATATTTACTACTATTGCATTTTATATATTAGTTAAAATAAAACTGTGTTTTACAAGGAAACATTTTTAAAAAATGAAATGAAATGGTTGATGAAGGTCTTTAGTTTTCCATTCTGCCAAAAGCTATAGTCCCTGAAGAGTAGGCCGGCATTGACATCTTGCAACTGACAAAATTTTGTGCACCTTGTGATAGGTTTGCTTTAGGATTTCTGTACATCGGAAATGATTTTAAGGAGTACAGTAATAAACAACACAACATGGAAGAGTAATATGCCTTTGTATAAAATGAGTGGTGATCCTGTAGCCCGCAGTGCCCTTCTTGTGGCCCACAGGCAAAGCCCTTGCCAGAAAAAAAGCATTAAAATGTGGAATTTCCAATGTAATGAAGCACCAATTTTGCACTGAAGCAAGACACAGGGGTTTCTTACACCTTGCATTGCTTTCTACCCCTGAAATCTTAAAAGGGGCTTTACAAAACTGACACTGGACTTCCTGTCATTTCTATTTTTGTTTTGGTTGTTTGTTTAGGCTAGTGTGGCCCACAATAAGTGCTAAGGGTCCCAAAATTGGCCTCTGGAGGTTGCCCATCTTTGATGTGAGGGATCCTCACCAATCCTCTCAATTTTGTGTTATCCTGAGGGCAAAGACAGTTCTATTTGCTCACCTTTATAAACCACTGTGGCAGATGAGTTGGGAAGAAATCTTTCAGACAAATAAAACTGTGTTAGCTGCTTCTCTTCGTCCAGATTCATCATTTAGCATGACACTGTACGACAACACACTGTGTTTCCCCTTGTGTGTCTGGAGTTATTCAAGGAGTTTTATATAATTTGTCTGTTTTTCTTTTATTTTCAGGCCTGGTGTATGCCTTGTAGTTTCTGGTCCTGGGCTTGTACATGCTCTAGCTGGAATGGCAAATGCAAACGTGAATTGCTGGTAAAGAACCTGCTTCTTCTTTTTGAGCCACAGTTACAACAACAGTTATGCATTATGAAAGCCAAATAAAGTTTTTTTCCCCTAACTGTATCTTATTTCAGTTGTAGAAAAATGAGTCTTTAGGCTAAGGCAGAATTATAATACCTATATCAATTTGTCCAAATATTTCAGGCCTTTTTTTACTATGTTCAGGTTCATTGTTAGGAAAATTGCTTCATGCTTGGGAAAGTTTACCAAATGTGAACGCTCTGGCACATTTCCATGTGATCAGTAGCTTGGTTTTGAGACATTATTGATAGCATCTTCTTATCCTCTGCAGCGCCTGTCAAGGACATGATAACATTATTGCTTGGAAACTATCATATGATTTGGCAGGGTTAATTTAAACCCATCTTAAAGGGGAAGATCTGTGAAAAACCCTAGTCATTCTAAAATTATTTTTAAAATTTATTTCAGTTTTTACAAATGTCACTTGCTGTTATTTTGAAATGTATCTGTCCTGCCTTTCTGTTTTAAGAATTCTGTTGGGCAAACTGATAGGTGGAATAATCTTGATCACAGTAAACTGAAAAAACTTGCTGTTGGCTGTTGTTTTTTCATGCTCCCAATAGAATTTTGAAGTTTACCAATGTCAATTTATGAGAAAGTCTCTTTCTTCAGCAAGACTGGACCCAGATTGATTTGTGGGCTTGGTACGTAGTTCCCCCTAAATAGCAGTACTCACTAGTGTCTGCAACTTTGATGACACTAAGTTACCTATTTGAAAAGACAGGCCTTGATGAGAAAGCACAGTCTCCCATCACTATTGTCAACAGATGATGAGGATGTTCAGAACTACCCCCTTCATAATGGTGGAGCGAGGAAGATTTGGCTCTCCAGATGTTGTTGGATTGCTGCTCCTATGGTTCTTCACCATCAACTATGGTGGGTAGGGCTGATGGGAGCTGCAGTCCAACATCTCTAGGGCAACAGTTCCCTCCATCTGTCTTATGGCTTACCTACATCCAGACAGCATAGATTCCTTTGTATCCATCCCTGGTTTCGAGATGCAGGGTTTTAACCCCATTTGACACTCTTTATTTTCATATGTTGCCTCTTTAAGATTAGGGTAAAAAAATGTGTTCAGAGCCAGATAATTCATGGGTCTTGGTTTCAAGAAATTAAACTTTTTTCTCCTTTAGGCCTTTGATTGTCATAGGAGGCTCCTCTGACAGAAATCAGGAAACAATGGGAGCTTTCCAGGAATTTCCACAGGTATACCACCTTGTCACTTTTTCTGTGTCTGTGGGCACAGCCTCCAACTGTCCCAATTTGGCAGAGAGAGTCCTCATTAATCCTCTGTCATCTCATTTTTTCAGCTGCTTTTAAAATGTCCATTTCTCTCTCCTCCTCCTCCCTTTGTCTTCAGCTTACTTCAACTACTGCAAGCTAAGTTCAAAATACAAAAGTAGTTTGCAGTTAATTAACTAGGTAGGGGAAGGGAAGAGCAGTGGGTGGAATCTTGCCCTTCTCAAGCAAAAGCAGATTGCTCTGCCCTTTCCTAGCTTGCGTCTTCTTCCTCCTCATTAATAACTTTTGCCATCTTGACCGTACTCTGATGTTGCTTTGCCATGCATGTTCCAGTTTTCATCTGTGAAATGTTGGAGGGCATGGGGAGGGGTCTTACAGGATATAAGTTGCTAATAAAAGTGGAATGTCTCTCCAATGATGTCTTGATGATCCACATTATTTACGAAAATTTATTGCCAAAGGCTCTAGGAGAGTTACATGAATAGCCTTTCCTGAAAGCTCACAGTTTGAATCATCCCACACACACCCTATTACTTTTGCTTTTACTCATGGGAATTCACTGTGCATACTGCTGTTTTCTTCTTTTATATTTTATATAAAATTCAAGACCACATTCTCCCTAGTTCCCGGTCCTTCTTAGTTCAACCTGTTTAACTACTCTGGGGCTCTGGTTCTTGTCAGAATGAGCCAAATGTTTAAATTGAATGGGAACAATAAACCTGAAGGGGCAACTCTTGGGTCTAATCCAAGAGTGGGAGCCATCTCATTTTAGTACTTGAAAAAAAATCAAGTGGCCCTCTGGAAATCCTCCCACAGCTTGTTTTTGTGGTTCCCGTGTGCCCGTATTTGCTACTGCTTAAAAACCAAAACAAAAAACAAAAACCAACCCCCCCCCCGAAAACTGGCATCACTCCTGTCTTCTTCCCTTCTCTTTTCTTCCAGAATAGAAAGAGACACTTTTCCCTGTAGACTTGCAGGCCTCTATGGTGCAGGAGAGTGCTTTGGCAGCCTCCTACATCATAGAGAGGTATTGCAGTTGCTACTGAACTTCAACAGCATTGGCAGAAGTAAAACTGGTGGTGGCCATCCAATTTCAACAGTAGTGGTAGCAATGGAACAACTCCAAGAGACTCTGATATACTCACCACTCCTCAGACATCCCACTGCTACAATTTGTTCCTTTCCAGTGCAGCATAGTTTTTCCTCTCCTTCCTCCATCTCTCCTTATGCTCAACAAACAAATTACACATACAAAAAAGCTGATGAAAGGCTAAAGTCTTCTATCAGTCACATGAGACAAAACCCAGACATCTGCCTGGGCCATTTCAGAGTACACAATTGTAGCAGCATGACTCTATTTCAGCTGCAATGACTGCATCCTGTGGGATTCTGGGATCTGTAGTTTGGTGAGGCACTAGAGCTCTCTGGCAGAAAATTCTAAATACCCTCCCTGAACTTGTGAATCCTAGGATTTCCTAGGATGGAACCATGTGGCATCATAGTGCTGTATCTGTGTTGTGTGGAGAGCTCCTTGATGTCTTTTTGCATCTACTAATTAGACTGTTTCTCTTGATGTATTAGATGGAAATGTTAGACATATGCATGTGTTTTATTTCAAAGAAGGTTTTGTCTGTGTTGTAATGATTAAATATGATAAATCATATTTATACACAAACTCTGTTTATCAGTGAAAGATAATTTAAATACAATAGAAATGATCTGATTGGTTTTTAAATCATTTATAAGCCCAAAAGACACAATTACCGAATATTCCGTTGTTTGAAATTTGCAAGAAAGGTTAGTAGTGTCTGAAATTGGTTGCTAGCTATGATACTTGTTAGTCAGAAAGAGAACTTTCATGTTCATGGGCAGTGTACCATTGAATAGTAGGTGTTGTAGATTTGCAACAGGAGAGGGCTTTTGCCTTTATGTCTTATTTACAGGGTTTTTCAAATATATCTCTCCTCTTTCTGTGTGAAACAGGATGCTTGGCTCAAAGTTACTTTTTTGAACTAAAATTACCTGATTCTGTACCCAACAGACAGGATAAGTTTTTGATCAGATCCATCCTATAAGTACTTGAAAGGAAAGAAAAAATGTTTATACTGGGATTGCTTGTTTTCATGATTCTAGGTTGAAGCTTGTAGACTATACAGCAAATTCAGTGCCAGACCAAGCAGTTTAGAAGCTATTCCTGCTGTTATTGAAAAGGTATGAAAATAGTTCCAAAGCAGTGATACTTGCCTCTCAACATTCAGTCCTGTGTGTCTTGAAAAAAGCAGTAGAATCATGACTGTGACAGGAATGTATAATACAGTGGTTGATGATATATTGGAGTGGGTGCATCTCTTCTTACTTGTACATCTGGAATAGTAAGTTATATGATCAGCCTGTAAATCAAGGATAAATAGTTTCTGGAGAGAAGGAGCTACATTGGACATTACACATTTCTTGTTGCCCCTACACTGTGGTGGTACCCCCTGCACTTTCACTTTAAAACAAGGGTGGGCAACTGCTCTGGTACCAGGAACTACTTCAGGTTGGCAAAGCATTTATGGGCTACACTAATTTTTGCATTTTTGTTTTGTTTTTTTAAACCTTTTTAGTTCAATACAAAAATAAAATTTACATATATTATTTGAAATTAATTACAATTAATTCTTCGTCATTGACAAACTATAAGTTAACAAAAACTGCCCCTTTAATTTGATCATTATTAAATTCACAACTATATGTAAATAAATGTTAAATATATTTAAATTGACTTGTGTAGGATATCGGTTACGAGATTGACTATTGATGATAAACAAAAATGAACTAGATTGACTGCAGTGTTGACTATCCCTGTTGCCTATAGGTTAGTTTGATCCTTTTTTCACTGATTATGCTGTGCATTTAGAGTCAAACTACAGTCTTGATTTTTTTTAAAAAATAAAAATTACAGGAGAACTGGAGGAGCACAGAAGAAGACAAAGGCCTGCATTTGGCCCACAGGCCATAGTTTGACTTGCCTTGAAAACTATTGTTGTTTAAAAGATTTTAAAGCACATCCATATTTAAGTTGAATCCATATATAAGTTGAATTAGTGAGGCCCAAGGGATTTGATGAACAGCCAAGTTTTAAAGGTGTCTGAATGACATGAGTGTAGGCACCACTCAGGCCTCTAGCAGGAGGGCATACCAGAGTTATGGTGCTACAGCCCTCACCTGTGTCCCAACACAGTGGATTGATCTTGCATTGCACTGATGTCAAGATGCCCAGGAAGCTCACCCCACTGTATTTCTCAAAGGTTTAAAAAAATGAATAGGTGGTTTGCTTTTGCTCCTGCACACCAAAATTTGTTTCTGCAGAACAGCTTCTGGTGGGGCCACAAATATGGGGTGGGAGGAGTGATGGCACATATTTATACTATGCTTACCCATAGTATAAACATAGAAGCAGCCAGTAGTTTTGAAAGTTGTATTATATATGTATATGTATTTGTATTATGTGTACATATATTTTCACACATGCAATTGACAATGTTCCTCCTAGAAATGTAAGCTCAGAAATATAACATCAGAATATAATGGATGGTCTATCCTTTCAGTTCTATCAGTTTTTCATTTTCAGAATATAGCTGATGAGTGTTGAAGGATTATTTTTGTTGTCAGCACATTTCTTAATTCGAATATTTTACACTACCGCATAAGCACAATTTGAGCCCTATGGCCGCTTTGAGTCCCCTTGGGGAGAAAAGCGGGGTAGAAATAAAGATAATATAATATATAATCAATACTGATTCAGGGCTCTAGGGTTCAAATTGAACAGACCATTACTGATTGAAGGAGTGTTAGCTCAGGTTTTGGTATGTGATTGGAACATATAGTATCCAGAGCAACTGAAACACAGCCCCAGGGCATTTCTTCAGAGATAATGTTACTTAAAATAGACAATCAGCAGGAGATTTTGACTTAAAATCTCTTGAAGTAACAGCTGATAGTATAGTTAAATAGTCACTGATTACAGATGCTGCAAGCTCATACCAGTAGCTTTCAACTCTATAACATATTAGATATTATTCCTTTTCACATTTAATTCATTTTCTTTATGAAATCTGATGTTTATCCATTTTACATTATGATAATTGTGATATATTTTTCTTTCCCTCTCTCCAATATATCCAGGCTGTAAGAACCAGTATCTATGGCCGCCCAGGAGCCTGTTATATTGACATACCTGGAGACTTTGTAAATCTGGAGGTGAATAAAAGTTCCGTCAAGTGAGTCCCTATTCCTGGTCTGAGCTTTTTAGTTAAGGAGGCCTTCTACTGGAATTTTGACTGTGTTTGGCCCATGTGTATTGCTATATTGCTGTATTGGATCCACTTTTGTGCCTGTACTGCTGGGAAGATAAAGCGTAGTGTCTACAAAAATGAAGAAAACACAAACTATTCCTCATAATGAAAGATACTAGAGAAGTATGGGTTCTCTAGAGAAGTGTTAGAATGTATTACGGTATTATTAGTATTAGAGAAGTCTTAGAATGAGAGGTGATAAAACTGAAGCTATTATTGAGAGAGCAGTCAGTTCTAGGAGTGATGCAAACCTGTACCCAAGAACCACTCTTTAAATGGCCTGTTTGATAGTGGGATATTGCTTAAATGAATACTACAAGAAAGCACATCTACCTGTATACAGCTGCCAAGGATTGAGGTCTACTGAGAGGCTACTCACACCACTGAGAACAATATGGCAGAACGTGGGAGAGAGACTCCTCTGTTTTGGCACCCTGGTTGTGAAACATCTTTACCTTGTAGCCCTAATGGATGCCAAGACTGGGCAAGGCTGTTTATTAAAGTCTTTGGGGCCTACTCTTTTTTTCAAAATGTACACTTCATGGTTTCAAACTGTTTTATCTTGTTGAACTGTTCAGTATATTTTAAGTCTGCTTAAATTATCTTCTATGATTTTAAACCCTAACTGTTTTAAACTACTTAAATTGATTGTACTTCTCCATTGTTTTGAGATCTTATGATATAGGGTGGAATAGAAATACTTAGAGAACTAGCACAGTGTAATGGTTTGAGCCTTGGACTAGGAAATTTTATACTAGGGCTGTTGATTCCATTTGGAAATCAATTTGGCAATTCACATTTGGGCCTGATTGAAAAATCTGAATCTCCTGTTCTCTATCACTGACTTCTTTTGGTGAATAAAAATGTCTGTTTTTGTTTTTTTTCCCCACCAATCTGCATAAAATTTGGAGATATGGCAGGATCTATATCTATATGATGTAGTGGTTTGAGCGCTGAACTCGACCCTGGAAACCAGAGTTTGATTCCCCGCTCAACTGTGGAAACCCATTGAATGACCTTGGGTGTGGCACACACAGAAAACACCAGAGAACCCCATGATAGTTTCAGCATAAATTGAAAATGACTTGAAGGTGCACAACAAGAAGAAGAAATACTTAAATCAGTAAACAATAAATAAATGAGACATTTGATAGACAAGAATTCCCCAAACAATCCTCCAAAACTTTCCAGAAATCCCTGCACTCCAAAATTCTCTGTCCAACTGTAGTTCCTAGTGCTACATTGAAGGCTGTTCTAGAGCTTTCTTGAGCAGCTTTTCATAGATGAGGGGTCATTAGAATAGGAAGGAGATTAGCGTAGAAGTTTGGGAGCCCACACAAAACCACCCAATTCAACTCTTTTGATCTTGTTTCTAAAGAAATAATTGGGACATAATCTTTGCTTACCTTTCAACAGAAGTAAGCTGAAAAAATAGTGGGAAATTATTTGAATGCTTAGAAAAATCAAGTGAAAAGTGCTGATTCTAACAATTTTACAAAGGAATGGAATTGGTGCTTGCTGGTGCCATTCTGTTAGGCAGAAGAATGCATAATTTACCTATGTGTACAATTTGGACTAAAATTGTGAGCTGTGGATTAATAGAAACTTAATAGAGGGTAATGTGCCTACAATGAAATACTAGCATTTATTTTTGAGGCTGCTAATTTTTTTCTTTACGGAGTTGTTTTTAGAAATGTAGAATGCCTACATTAGATTGTTTTTGTTCATCCTAATGACCTAACAAGGCTAAATGGTGTTATTTTCTGTAATCAGGGAGCCGTTGGTGGATTTATATTTTTTTGTCATGACCTGGAAACTAGACAAAACTAAAGGTAAATTAATCAAGAAGGACACTGTTTTGAAGTGGTATGTCAATTAGAATTTGGTGAGGATTTGTTCAGGTCTAGATCACATTTCTTTATAAAGACAATGTTTTTCTCATTCTTCCTTCCAGATATGTAGAGTGCTGTCCAGCACCTCCCATTAGTATGGCTGAAGAGGCAGCCATTTCTAAAGCTGCATCATTCATCGCACATTCCAGAAAACCACTTCTAATTATTGGCAAAGGTAACAAGTGAGTTCTGCTATTGACTACTAAATACAGTGATTATGTTTCTTTCATTGGCCTGCTGTTTCAACTGTTCATAAAATAAGTTCTTTCTCAGTTCTGGCATTAAAACATGCTGAGGGAGTATTTTTTTAAAGACTCCAAAGAAAAATATAATGGTCTTTTCTAACCTGTTCCATTGTTGCTTTATGTCGAATAATTGGCAAGTGAAAGTGGATTTACCAGAAGAAAAAAGATACTGCAACCTACATCATGTTTGCCATTTAACTGAATAGCTTGTGAAAATGTATATGGGACTTTGTGTGTGTGTATCTTCAAGTTGCCTGAATTTCATAGGGTTTTCTCAGAAGTTATTTTGCAAGTTGCGTCCTCTGAAATATAGCCTACAGTACCTTATATTTGTGGTCAGTCTCCCATTCAAGTACTAACCCAGGCTGACCCTGCTTTGCTTCCAATATTAGACAGGATCTGATGCCTTTAGGGTACCTGCTATCAAGTGAATTTTTCCCTTTCCTTATATGTCTCTTTCTTCTTTGTTTGTATGAACTGTAAATGGAAGACTAATTGTTCCAGTAAAAAGAAATCTCTTTATCCCATAAGCAGTATCACAGTTCTAGATGTTTTAATGCAATTGGTACCATTCTTACCCTGCGTTGAAAACTGACCCTTCCATGGGCAGACTTATTTCTCATTAAGAAGATGTGACTGGCTTACATATTAAGAGAATAATTTTATGATGATGCTTATAAATTGCCACTAAATGGCTCCTATCAAAATCACCCCATCCCTGTAGTTTTATTCTAGGAGTACTTTTTGCAAAGATTTTGTGTTGAAACAGTGTCAGTTAGTCTCTGGTGGTGGTGGGTGTTTTTACAGGTGCTGCTTACTCACGTGCTGAAAACAGCATCAGAAAGTTGGTGGACCAATGTGGGCTTCCTTTTCTGCCTACCCCGATGGGAAAGGGAGTTGTTCCTGACCTCCATCCATACTGCGTAGCTGCAGCCAGATCTAGGTAAATACACAAATTGAGGCTTCCACTCCTGTCTATCTCAATAAAGGAGAGAATATCAGATTCCTTAAAATTCAGACTCCAAACAAACTCTTGCAGATGAACCAAACTCTCCTCCTTAGTATGCTAAATAAGATCTAAATAGATTTCTTCTAAATTATATTTTGCTTAATGTGCAAACAGATGTATTTTATACACAGTATGACCTGGACCTTGTTTGAAATGTCCAGTACACAGTCATCAAATTCATGCCCATGTGTTAACAATTTTGTGAGGATGTTGTAGTTGTGTGCCCCCAAGTTGTTTCCAACTTACGGTTACCCTAAGATGCACCTATCACAGGGTTTTCTGGGGCTGAGAGTGTGTGATGCACCCAAGGTCACCCAGTGGGTTTCCATGGCCAAGTGGCAAATCGACCCTTGTCTCTAGGGCTGTAGTCTAACACTCAAACCACTACACCATTCCAGCTCTTAATATTACTATGGCCCCATTTATTTCAAGCCCTTGATAATCATAGTGGTGAAAACACAGGGAAAAAAACCAGACAAAAATAATATTGAGTGTAGAATTCAAGTTCTTGGGCACCTCATTCATTTTTCTGAAAAGATATGGAAAGTCAGATATTCCTGATACTACATAGACAATTTTTTCTAATTCCTCAGACACCATCAGGGTGGCTGAATAAGATTTTTATTGATCTGGGACAGAACTACAGTATCATACACACGTCCTCAGTTCTTCCTATCTGATAGGTTGAGATTTGGGGCACATCTTTGTAATCAAGTTTTTCACAACTATTTTAACTTTCAGTAAGTCTGCTCTAATGATGACTAAATTAAGACCCAGCCGAAACGTATACAGGGTACAAAATCCAGCTTTTCTTAGTGTGGAATTAGATCTCATTGGTGGGCTTGTGTTTTCTAAACATTCAGTATATGCCCAGCCTTGGACCTTGTGCATAAAGCAGAGAGAATTCATAAATCCAGAGGGAATCTTTGTTGCACTTGGGCATATGTGGAATTAATTTTCATTTATCTATAAACACACTGCTGCCTGATTTTACAAGGTTAATGGTTCTTTGTTCCTGGTTCCATCATCATCATCATCATCACCACCACCACCACCATCACCACAGTAATGTTTATTATAAATGCTCTTTTCACCAAAGGGTAGAACATCAACATATACAGTCAGGAACAAAGACTATAAACCTAACACTATAGCAATACATGGAATGAAATCCCCAACACCACAACAGTGACTACCCATCTCAGCATTTTACACACAACTCAGTGGCTTAAGATGGTGTATATCAAAAGACCTTTCTACCCTACACTGTTATAGTGCTGTTATTTCACTTTCAACATCCTATGGAATTCTGGGGTTTGCAGTTTAGGGAGGGGCATTTAGAATTCTCAGCCAGAGAGCTTTTTGGCCTCAGTAAACTACAAACCCCAAAATTCGACAGGAGGTTGAAAGTGGAATAATAGCACTATAACAGTATAGGGTGGAAAGGCCCAAAGAGGGAGGTCTTCAGTCTTTACAAAAACAAGTGAGATCTTCCCCCAGCCAGAGATCCAAAGGAAGACAAATCCACAAATATGCAGCCAGATCTTGAAAGGCTCTCAGCCTTGATGTTGCTGTGCACATTGGTGAAACAGACAGTAGATCTTTGTCTTTGCCTGTAGATCTTAAGTTTCTGGATGGAATATACCATACTAGCCAAACTGCAAGGTACTGAGAGGGGTTAGAATGCAAAGCCTTGAATACCAAAACCAAAAGTTTGAAACAGGCCCTCGCACAAACTGGTAACCAGTGAAGGGACCTATGGGGAGAAGAAACAGGTGAATATTTAGGGAGATTTAAAACAAACCGGACAGCATTGTTCTGAATCATTTTGGTAACATTTGGATGACTGAAATGATATTAAATATATAAATATAAAAAATAAGTATATAAATTATCAGTATATAAATATGTATTAGATATTTCCTGCACTCTGGGGGCTGGCAGAATTTATGGTGGAGCATTAGTCATGCATTTCCAGTAACCTAACAATGTTAGGAGGGAAGAAGTAATTATAACTTATAGCTGATGTCCTAAGCAGCAAGATCCTGTTTAAGTAACACAAATTTCTAATTTTTTGAATTCTGTTTTTTTTATTCTTTTACAAAAGAAGTTTAGCTCTGATGTGTGAAAAAAACAATCAGTTAATTTGAATTCTTCTTTTTTAAAATTATTAGAGCACTGCAGCATGCTGATGTGATCATATTACTTGGTGCCAGACTGAACTGGATTCTACACTTTGGACTTCCTCCAAGATTTCAGCCAGATGTAAAAATTATTCAGGTACTCATTTTTAGATGGCTAAGTGAGATGGTTGGCTCACTCTGAAACAAGTGTGAACAACTTTGGTGGTTCTGATGACACCAACTGTCAAAAGTGCTGGGGGAAAAAAGCCAAAATCATATGTAGCTGAATGTCTATTTCTCCTTTTGAAAAATGGTTAATTCTTTATGTTAAGAAGTGCAGGAGACTCTTGCAATGTATTTAAGCAATGAGCTGGTGCTGTTGAGGTTTTCAGTAGAAGCAATACAGTCAGCCCTCCACTTTCATAGGTGTTAGGAGCTCAAGACACCTGTGAAAGTGGAAAAAATGTGAATAAAAATGGTGAACACTTTTTTTTCCTTTTTAACCTGAGAACACTTCTGTCAGAATCTCTAGATCCTCCAGCATAATTCAGTTCTGGCAGAATTGGACCATAGAGTCATGCAGGAAGATCTAGAGATTCTTAGAGAGAATGTGCTTTTTCTGTGGCAGTGGCAAATACAGTAAGAATATTTTTAATAAATAAAATAAAATAATCTATGAATAATCAAATCCACAGATGCTGAACCTGCAAAAGTGGAGGGCCAATTGTATACTCCTTTTTGTCAGAAAAAGTATGGTCTGTGGTGTGTGTAAGGAATTGCAAAAACAGCCTTGTGGGTGTGATGCAGCCCCAAGGCCACACTTTAAAAGTACTCCTCTGCCCTGGCATGACTAAGCATTCTATTTGTGATTCATTTATTAGCCAATTTGAATGTATTTTTATCCCACTTTTTCCTCAGGGTAGTTCTCTTGCCAGATGTTTGAACCTTATATTTGCAAGGGACTTTTGAAATTAAGCACAGGGCTTGGTGTAGCTTTAGGCTGGTAGGTTGCCCATCCTTGGCCAAAGGCAATCATGACTGAAGAACAATTTTAGTCCAGAGCTCTCCTATCCTCCCTCATATTTTAACCCATTACATTTCACTGGCTCTGAGTTAAAACTTGGAAAAGCTCATCTTGATGGGAATTTCTGGGAGTTGTAACCCAAAAAGTAACTTTTCTAATCTCTTCTCTGAACACAGAATCATTAGAACTTGAGGCATAGGGACATTTGGCTGTAATGATTGGATCCTAGGAATTAACATAAACCAGTGGACACAGGAGTATATGATAGGGTACCTTCCTTCACCAGAGGTGACTACGTATGCTTCCTTCATTTTTTTTGGCAGAAAGACAGATTTCATTATAATTGTAAAGTGTTCTATAAACTTCCAAAGAGATCTGTGTGGTCATTGACAATAATCAAGATACTGGACTCAATCAAGTATTAAAATTTTGCCTGTCAAATAGGATTGACTCCTAATGCACTTAAAGGAAACTGTTTCTCAAGGGAAATTAAAAGGCTTCCTAATGAACCTACTTGGAACAGTTTCTCCTCCAGCTTCCCTAACTAAATCCTGCTTATATGAGTGTACAAGTAGGCAAAGAAAAATTTTGTCATGTAATTTCACAAAAAAGCATTTAAAATTTCCTTGATAAACTGTTTCTTTGGAATGCATTTATTTGTTCAGTTGTATTTTTTTACTGCTGTGTGTGCGGCTAATTTTAATGGGGCTTGGGGACAATTCATCTCACCCAGCATGACATTTTTTATTTCAAAGTTACTGTATATCCAAGCAAGATACCAGAGAAGGAAGAAGGTAGATAGCTGAGAGGATATACAAGGCTGGTTTTCCATATTCCCTGTTGAAAAGAAATACAAAATCCTAGTTGTAGAGGATAAAAATTATAGTACTTATTAAATTGTAACATTCTTGATAGATCACTGTAATTGAGTCTATGTGTCCTTCTATAATTTTCTTTTATATGGCAGGTCGACATTTGTGCAGAAGAATTAGGGAACAATGTGAAACCTGTTGCAGCCTTATTGGGTGACATAAAAGCAGTGACAGAGCAGGTAATGTAAGAATCCACTTGTGAAAAAATCTTCAGTTTGGTTGGATTTAGGAATGTCACAAATATAATAGGCAAGGGCCTGAAAGCCATAACTTCAAAACATACCATGAATAACCACATAAAATAATTATGGAAGAAACAGAAAGTGTGAAAACTACATATAGCCACAGCAATCAATGAATAAAAACCTCAAAGACCAAAGCATATACAATTAGATGCAGCGAAAAAACCCAGAATAAATCCAGAAATAGCAAGATCCAGTTCAAAAAAAGAGAAAACTCTGGATTGTGTTTTCATTCCTGTTCTTCAAAACAGAACACTAGACTGATTTTATTGGAGTGCTGCCAAACTTGGTCCTCCCAATTAACATGAGTCAGTTGCAAAATTATTGAAGCAAGGCTTATTGCTTTGTCAGGGAGTAACATCTCATTGTTCAAAACAGAACTCCTGATAAATGGTTGAAACCATGCCACAAAAGAAGGCAACCAGAAGCTGTTAATGAATTAAACTTAATTTCACCATCCATGCAAAATATATCTTGATTTGGAATGTCTTGGGCTAATGGACTGTCACTTAATAGCCTCTGCTCAAACATGTATCAGCACAGTGGGAACTTTGACCATGTGCATATAGTTGCTCTTCCAAAGCAGCGCATTGTGTTATGCTTACATGTTTTGATGAAAGTGCACATCAACCGAATTCAAGATGGGGGGAAATAAATTCCACACGTTTCCATTGAAAAAATATTGTTGTTCTCCTAGCTTCTAGATCAGCTGAACAGAAACCATTGGAAATACCCATCTGATACAGAGTGGTGGAAAGATCTGCGGACAAAAATGCAAAGCAATGAACAGAAATCCAAGGTACTATTAGTAGTATTCTCTCAGCTATGTTTTCAGTTTCCTCCAATGTTATATTGTTATGTGTTTTATTACAGAGATGGGTAACTTTGGAGAGGCTGGTGAATTGAGGGGGGGGCAGTTTTGACCTGCTGGAACCTGCAATGGGCTGCACCTCACCAAATATTGGGGATGTGTTTTGTTTTGTTTTTGTTTGTTTGTTTTGCAAAATCAGAAGTGACTGGAAGTTCACTTTTACTGTAAAACAATGCCCTGCACCTTCAAAGGAGAACTGTCCCTCCTGCAAGCCTCCAGGAACATGATTCCTTTTCGTTTGGCATATTTCTGTTCGTATTGATGGCAGGTCTGTGCAGTCTGTGGCCACAAAAACAGCATTGGGATCCATGGGCCAGAGGTTTGTCTATTCCTATGCTGCTTTGCTTTATTATTTTATATTACTGTAAACCAGTTTGTGATTTGTGCAAATGAAAAACAGCACAGGAATGTAACTAATCATCATTACCATTTCATTAAGTCACTTTGAATTCTTTTATAACATCAATAAGCTAACAACATTGATACTTTTTCCAACTTAGTTTTTAAACATGTTCTTTGATGCCTTAGACCTACCTTCCATACATGAAACAATGTTTTACTGTTTATCGTGTTTTCATAATCCTAACATTTACACTGCCACTTGAACCATCAAATCTTTAAAAAGTCAATTTATTTATTTATTTATTTAGGCCTTATCGCTGCAGCAAAATTTGCCAATGAATTACTATACAGTATTCCACCATATCAGGGAGCATTTGCCAAAGGACTGCCTTCTCATTAGCGAGGGAGCAAACACAATGGACATTGGACGCACTATGCTTCCAAACTATTATCCCCGCCACAGGTAATTTATTGGTCTCTTTTCATATTTGTGTCTATCTGTTCTCGTTTGTTGTAAAATATATAGATAAGGAGAGAGTGTGAATAAACCAGAGCAGTTTAGTTCAAATAATTAATGCGTGCTTTAAATTCAGCTCTCAAAATACCTAAAAGTGCAATGTTGTTCTCATTCTAAGAGTCTAACATTCTCATTCATTGTATACTTTTTATAAACCCACACTTAAATCAGTTATTTTTATGAATACATACTATATCTTGAATTTCTACAGATGGGGAACATGCTGTGTTGGGGGAGATAGGTAATCTACTTCTTTCCTTTCTCATAGGCTTGATGCTGGTACTTTTGGAACAATGGGTGTTGGACTGGGTTTTGCAATAGCAGCTGCTATGGTTACTAAAGATCGTAATCCTGAACAGCAAGTGGTCTGCATAGAAGGAGACAGTGCCTTTGGATTCTCTGGCATGGAGATGGAGACTATGTGCAGGTAATAACTTGGCCCAGTTCAGTTTAAAAAAAAATAAAAATAAAATAAAGGTCAAACAAAGCAAATGATGAAAATCCTAGATGTAGCCATGTTACCTCCAGACAGGAAGCTGTTCTTAAATATATCCTTCCTTGTAAATTACTGTAGGTATAACTTGCCAGTCATTGTAATCACAGTCAACAACAATGGGATATACAGTGGCCTGGATGCGGAGACTTGGGAAGAGATGTTGAAGCTTGGAGAGCCTTCCGCATGGTATGTACTTGTTATGTTGCACTTACTTAATTTAATTGTGAACTTTTTGCTGTTACAGATGTGTAGTCCTCTAAAATATTAAAAGCTCTACATGATAAAGCACCTTAGATTGTGCTTCATTAGACTGACTTGTATAATAGACTAAATTTTACTCATCAGTGGTATCTCCGCTATGGACAGAGGTCACTGTTTCTCCTCTTTGTTTCTCCTCTCCTATTAGTTATTTATGTCTCACCTTTTTCTCAGCTCTGGGATTCAAAAGGGCTTACAGAAATTAAAACAGATACAGATGAAAATTCACATCACTAGGGAAACATACAAAATTTAAGAGGAAATGATGAAGGAGTAGAGGTGCTCTTGGTACTTGTAGCACATAGGAAAATATTCTCTGCAGCACTAGGCTGACATTATAGTGGTAAAAAGTTGCTGTCTTTCCAAATTGCTGGCAAGAGTGATGTCAATTGACCTTACATGGAAGGAGGAGGAAGAGAAAGTGGTCATTTAATACATATGTGCATGGTCACAAAAGAACAGATTTGCAGAACTTAGTGCAGACAGAGATGTACACCATAGAAATGACACAATTACCTCTTCAGTCATCTTGTTTTTTGTCCAGGGAGATCCCTTTTCTTGCTGTTAACTTGAACCATTTAAACATTCCAGATATCTAGTTATTTTGAACGGAAAGTGTCCTTTAGAGGGATTTGTAGAAGTCGTTGGAAGTGCTTTGAATTGGATTAGAACAGTGGTTCTGAACCTTTCTTTACCAGAGACCTCCTTTAAAAATCTTTTGTTGCTATGGACCACCAAGACTTAACACAAGATTTAAAACGCTAAAGTGCAGCAAATATGTATTTGATGTTGCTCATCAAAGGTCTCCAAAGTTGGAGAGAAGTGAGAAGTAAATAAATGCACATACTCTTATCATGATATTTTTACTGGAATGATTGTATGCAAACTTGTCTTCCTTCCATCCTTCCTTCCTGTTTTAATTATAAAAGCTATAATATTTCTTCAAGCCTTTGCAGACCTACTGTGAGGGCATCACTGCTGCCCGGGGGTCGAGGGACCACAAGTTAAGAACTACTAGACTAGATGAGACCAAAATGCAGTTTCTCTGCAATTGGGATGTCCTGTCCTTGATTTAAATGTGAAGTGAAGCACTCTTAACTAAATAAGCTCTAAGGCACTGTGAAGACAGAGTTCCTCTTTTGGGGGATGATATTTAGCAGATCAGCAGAACAACCTTTTATGATGTCTCCCTGCTTGCTTAGTGCCCAATGCAAAGCCAAAACACTTTTTGTTTCATTTAAGTGTTCCTCCAGTTTCTCTGTTGCCAAACGCTCACTATGAGCAAGTTGTGACTGCCTTTGGTGGTAAAGGCTATTTTGTACGAACACCAGAAGAACTCCGAGCTGCCCTGAAGAAAAGTCTGGCTGAAAAGCATGTGCCTTCTCTCATTAATGTGATGATTGATCCACAATCAGACAGGAAGGAACAAGTGAGTGTTTTACTTCTTATTTTTCCATACTAAGGTGCAAGCAAATGAATACTTCCTGTGTTAATATAATTACTTGTTTAAAAAATATATAGGTTCAAATAGCAGCAGTGTTAATCTTCAATTACAAAATCTAAATAAATAAATCTAGCAGCTTCTTTGGAAGCTACAACCTGCTTCTTCAGACTCCTAATTGCAGTTGGTGATTGTCAGCAGTACAAAGCAATTAACAGAATATTTATTCTCTGCCATCTTATTATTAAAAGGACAGCAAATGACATGGATGAATAAGGAAAACATAGTGGTAAATGACTCATTTAGTCTTAATATGGAAAAAGAATATTTATTTTGAACTCTGGCTTTAGCTTTATACAGATTCCTGTTTTGCAGCTTTACAGTCGATGGTGTGAATCCAGGTACAAGTCCTACGTAGAGCAGTACAGTTGAACCAGTGGAATCTAGAAGTGTTGATTTGCTATTCAACACTTAATTCAGTGGGTTTGCTCTAGCTGGGACTAGCAGTTGTGACCACCAGACAAGGTTTTCCCATCATGATCATCCTGAGGTTTCTTATATCTGGGTAACTCAAATTCAGACAGGTCAGGCACAGGGGTGTAGCAACTGGAGGTAGGATGAGAGCATTGCCCCAAACAAGAAGTTTGCCTCCTCCAGTGAATTTTTTCTTCTGTCTCCAAATTTCTAGCATTGCAGAGTGTGAAACACTGAAAACTGTTCACACCTAGAACTTGTATTGTATTGTATTTTTAAATGCTCATCTGAAGTTTTAAGTTACTACAATGCTGGAGTCTTGGGGACCAAAGAAAAATTTCATTTTGGTGAGGGAGAATTCTTACTTGGGAGGGCTGTGTCCCCGTTTGTACCCTGTCATAGCTACACCCCTGTTCAGGCCTTCCTCCTAGATAGCAATCAGTTCTGGCTGCCCACACATATTTTAAGGAAGCATAACAGTTCAGGCAGCTGTCCCAAGTAATTTAACAGAAACCTCAAGTATGGAGAAGAACTGTTAAGGTCTTAGTGGAAGAAGTTTTGAACACGAGGCCTTTCAAAAAGGAAAGATACTCAGCAATCAGTGTTAACATTTCAATTCCTGTATGCCATGCACTAAAAGCTTCAGGAATCTATTAGCCATGAAGCACCTTTCCTTCCTAAGAGTTCCCCCACTACTACTTTGCCACAGAAAGCTGCTGCTTTCTCTCCACCAAAGGAAAGTTCCCTCAGGATCTGGGGCTTCTGAGTCTCTGCAAATGACAAAATGGCTATTACTAATTTTCTTACTGTGTTGCTTAGAAAGGAGAAGTAATGTAAGCCTCCACTGTGTACGCTACACACATAGTCTTACTTTCTAAGAGCCACATCATCCATGCAGTATTCTCTGTTAATTTATTCTTAAAAGTCACTATCGTGTTTTTTACCCTGTGAAAATGATAGACGACTGCTGCATCGCCAATATTTTCTTTGTTTTTTTTATATTTATTATCCCTGGAAATATATGATAACATTGTTTCTATAAATTCTGCATTTCTTTATTTGTCCAGCATTTTCTTCCAATATATTGAGTATTTCTCAACTTTTGTATTTTCAGGATTTTCATTGGCTGACCCGTTCTAAAATGTAGCAGAATGTGCAAGGGATGGAAATTATGAGCAAAATGTCTGTATAAACTAGAATGAGGAGACCCTGAAGAAAAGTCTTCTTTGACTCCTTTGACTATTCCTTCACTTTAGGATAGGGTAATATCTGGCTTCTTTCTGTTCAGCTTTTTGTCTTCCCTCTCTCTCCTATCTTAACTTTGAAACCACACCAGTTTTGCCTTGGATCAAGATGCTATCTCCAGTTCAAGTTAAGCCCATCTTATATAAATCTGGCACCATTCACTGGTCTTCCTCTTTATTAGCTGTCAACCTTTCCTCTGTCCTCCCAAAATACATATTGTGTGCTTGTGCTCTCACTTCACCACTTCTTTGCTTTAATTTTCTATCTTCCCCCTTCTCCAGCCATCCCTATCAATTTAACCGCCACCCTCAAAATTCCATCCCACTTGAATGCTACTCATATAACAATTATTTCTATTTTTGCAACAAACTATGTAATTCAAGTGTCCTGTCTCTGCATTATGATCTCCCTGCTGTTTCCCTACCTGGGCTATCCCTCCTGCACCAGTAGCGTGCCTTAACTTTTAATTAAAGAGCCTTACACATGTCATTTACGACATAGGCATGATTTCGTACATATACAGATAAATGACAACACTTGGGGCTTCATGTGGACTACTATTCACACACAGTACTCGATGGGAAACATTATAATGGATGTTAACTTAATGGCTGTTTTTTTAAAAAAAATGTATAAACTATTTGAAGTCTTTCTAAATACCTATAAGAAACTGAGCTGTAAAGGAACCTGTTGTTTGTTGTTAGCATTGTCATCAATGACTTTCAATAGCTTTGATATCGATTGAAGATAAGCACACTATATTCTATATGGTCTAAATGTGATTATTTGTCCCACCCAGGGCAAACACATTGAATTAGCAAGAACTTGACAAGCTGAGTTTATATATACTCCATCAAGTCAATGGATCTACTGTCTTGGGATTAACCATTGGATTTAGGCCTAAATCTGTAATTCAAAGAAATAATTTTTCTTTGCTTGGTTTTATATTTTACCAACAGGCTACAGTTCATAAAATCTTTTTAAAAAGATATGAAGAAAACAGCCTTTTCCCTTAATGTTTTTTAAATACAAAATGGCTATTATCTGATATCATACACTTTGCTCACTCTTTGTGTATAATTTTATACAGTCTTTCCTCTACATTCACATGTTTGACCTTCACAAATTTGTTTATTCACAAGGCGCACACCTGCCTCCCTACCATTCTCCTCCTCCTGTTCCTTTGCCTTTTACCTGGACATACATATCTTCCTTCTCTGTACGTGGACAAAATGCAAGAAACAGTAGGGGGGAGCACTGCATGAAGAAAGGAAGATGCGTGCATACCTCCCCCCCCGCCATTCCCTTTGCCTTTTGCCCTGGTGTGGAGAAAGAAGGTACGTGCACTGGGACAAAAGGCAAGGAAATGGGAGAGAGGAGCCCTGAAGGGAATGAGAGGCGGAACACAGGGGGAAGTTATTGGCAATTTTCTCACTTTCACAAGGGTTCTGTGCTTTGAACTCTCATGATAGTGGAGGCCACTGTGTTTTGATTTTGCTGTTGTTTCCCACTGGAGTCCCATTTATTTCATTAGGAAAGTAAGTAGAAATCCGAAATTCTTGCTTGACTTTGCATCTGGTGAACAGCACTTACTATGGTTCAATATTGGCTAGATCAGTGCTGATCAAGGATCAGTCATAACAATTACAATTTTTGAATGTTATGACCACTGGAATTTTTGACCTTTTGAGCCAATCTCTGATGCAATTTTGTTTTCTGTTATTTTAGAGCAGTGCTCTAAAGCAGGTTTGGAAAATGTATGGCCCTTCAGATGTTGAAATATAGCTCAGACCATGCCTCACCACTGGCTAGGGCCAATGGAAGTTGCATTTGAAGAACTTCCGGAGGACCACACATTGTTCATCTCTGCTATAAAGGTTCTTTATCAAAGCACAGTTAGTTTAAAAGAAATTAGGACTCCATACAGATCTTAATCAGAGAATAAATAATGATATTGTATATACATTTTTTGAGGAATTAATACTTTCACTGTAAATTGTATAGTTATGCAATTCTCATAAGCTGCCGTGCAGACGTGAAATTCTATATATACCTGCTTTCTAAAATCAGTGTTCTTCGTAAAATCATTTTGTAATAAATGTTTGTTCAATGACACTAAACATTCATCAGAGGGCACCCTTCTTTCATTTGTGTTATGGGGCCTCTGCTTTCTCTTTTAATGGAAATTGTCATTGATGTCTTGGAAGGGGTAATTGTAATTAAAACTGCTAATGAATCTGCTGACAATTTCATAGATAGTTTTTTAGATATTCCAATAGGATGTCAAAAAATGGAACAAAAAGTATTTCATAGCAAATTAAAAAAAATTAAATCTTGGAGTTTACTGTGTCTTGTCATTTCAAAAACATTTAAAATCACTAGGGGACTGAAGAGTCTTCTCTTGAACTTATTCTCTCTAATTTTTATGAGCATGTGAAAGTTTCAGGAGATGGTAAAATGATGTTAAATTTAAACTTCAATGCAATGATGGCTTCCAGACATTTCTACATTCTACATTTATGCCACAAAAGTCAAATGCATGCACACTTATTGGATGGAGGATATTTGGTTTAGCAGCACTACATGTGAAAAGGACTTTGGGATCATTGTTGATCATAAGCTTAATGTGACCCAGACATATGATGCTGCAGCAAAGAAGGCAAATAATATTTTACCCTGCATTAATAGAACCATAGTTTCCAAGATAATCTCAATATATTCTGCACTAGTCAGGTCTCATCTGTATTACTGCATTCAGTTCTGGGTGCATCATTTTAAGGGTATAGACAAGTGACAGGAAGTTCAGAGAAGGGCAACAGAGATGATAACAGAGTTTGAAGAACAAAATTTTGGAGGAAAAGTTGAGGGAGTTGGGCATGTTTAGCTTGGTGAAGGGAAGACTGGGGTGACATGACTGCACTCTTGAAATATCTGAAGGGCTGTCACAGAGAAGACAGTGAAGGTTTGTTCTCTGCTGCCCCAGAAGGTAGGACCAGGTCTAATGATTTTAAGTTACAGGAGGGTAGATTTCAATTGAGCATTAGAAGGAACTTCTTGATGGTAAGGGTGGCTTGGCAATAGAACCAATTACCTAGAGAGCTGGTGGAGTCTCTTTGGACATCTTCAAAAAGAGGCTAGAGAGCTACCTGCTGGGGATGCTCTAGCTGGCTTTCCTGACCTGTGTGAAGGGTTGGACTTGATGGCTTTTGGAGCCCCTTCCAACTCCATGATTCTATGATTTCAAGAGAGTTTCCAGAAGAAGTTTCCAGCAAATCAATATAAATATCTACAAGTGGCCAAGTAATTCTATCCAGGAGAACCTTAAAAAGACCATGAAAGTCCCATTGTTTGCTTGCTTCCTCAATGGTTTTCAAGTTTTCATCTGCTATCATAGCTACTCATTCTAAGACTTGTCCTCCATGAATTTGTCTTAAAAGTCATTCAGGTCAGTGGCTTAAGGATTTTTTAAATTAATAAATCAAAAAATACAAAAAGATAAAGAAGATTCAGACATGTAAGCAAATACATGTACTACATATATTATCTCTTATAATTAATGACGACTTACCCTTTGATAAGTCATTGATTGAATTTTGATATTTAACAAAGATTCTTTCTATAACTAATGAAGATATAAAAGTAACCTAAGTTTAAAGTTTCTGTGTATGTGGGACATTAAATTTGTCAATTATGAAGAACTTATATTTTTATTATAATCCTCAGTTTCCGCTCTTTATCTTGATAACATTTTTGAGACAACTATACACATATTAAGAGCAACTAAAACTTCAACCTAAAAAGCTTACTGTCACCAGATTACCCCATCTGTTTCTTAAATATTTTATAACTGGATCCCAGTCTTTAGTGAAAGAATCTAATGATCCCTCTCTTATTAAAATTATTAGTTTATCCCTTACAGCCATATCGATCAACTTGAACACCCAATCTTCTTTCCAAGGCACTGATTTCTTACATTCCTTAGCAAAATCAATTTGCGCCACTACAGTCATATAAAACAGAATCTTTCCATGCTTTCTTTCCAAGTTATCATCCAGCATCCCTAACAAGTACATTTCTAGTTTACTGTTTACATCTTAACCAGCCATTGGTGCTTTTCACCTTCATGCAATCTGTGTTTTCTGCTCTTGAGCATATCCTTCATACCCTAGATATTTAGCAGGTATGTTCTACATATCTTGGACATAACAATTCAGGTAGTCCCATCAACTTTTCTTACACCTATGGCACATATAAGAAAGGGAAGGTGATTTTGTTGCAGTGTCTTTCTTGCTGGGTGGTGAACACTATCCACCTTGCCTGCTCTCTTGCTGGCAGACCTCTTTTGCAAGGGTTCAAAGCTCACTCAACTCAGGTGGTGGCCACTTCATCAGTCTATTTCAGAAGGATTCCTCTCCCAGAGCTCTGCTGGGTAGTTACATTATTGCAACCATCTATGTTCATGTCTCATTACAGATTGGACACTTGGTCCTAAGCCAAAGGCATATTTGGTAGGATAGTGCTGTCATCAGTCTTAGCATAACCCACTATCCTTAGTGAATTTAGCTTGCTGTTCTCCCATATGTGTGAGTCAAAGAGACTGTGAAGAAGGAGAATAGGTTGCCTACCTGAAACTGTAGTTCTCTGAGTGGTCATCTATGAACTCACACAACCCACTCTCCTCTCCTCTTCATGTCATCTTCTCCAGGTATCCTGAGGGCAGTCTTGGAACTGGGTTTTGGTGGGAATGTATGGCTTATATGCAAGTGGGCAGGTTTTTTTTCCCAAAACACAGCAGTAGAATCTTCTGAAGCTCTCCATGCAGGTGCAGCATGACCCATATGTGTGAGTTCACAGATGACCACTCAAAGAACCGCAGTTACAGTTAGGCAATCAATCTGTTCTTCTTGCTGCAGCCATTTGTCAATGCATGGAGGCAGTGTGGCTGACCAATGAGAATGTGATCAGAATACTCCTCTGTCTCCTCCTGCAATTCTAATCACCTAAGGAATCAATGCCAGCATGCAACTTTTGTCTGTCTTGAAGCTGTTCCCAGTGTCATTGTGTGACTACTCCAAACTCTACTTCAGGGACTGATAAGGTGTGGCCCTCTAGGTGTTGTAACTGTGCTATAGAGCAGTACTTCTCAGCGGATCAACAATAACTGTTTTCCAACATGCCAGAGACCAGCACTAAATTTGTGCCCATTGGGTACAGTGTTTGTTTCTTTCCTGGAAACTTGCCAGGGACCAGGAGCAATGGCTCAGGCACTGGCACTAGTCCACAGACTATCACTTTGAGTAGCACTCTTCTATAGAGGGAGATGGGAGTAGCAGTCTAACAATGGCAGGAGGGCCACGTATTCCCAGTCTCTGATGTAGTATTTATTACATGAGAGGAAGAAGCTGTACTCCCTCTACTTTCCTCACATCGATGTAAGCTGTCATGCCCTATCACTTTATATACATTTTTTCCTGAATTAAAAAGACACAAATGGTTTTCCTCCTAGAGAATATACTTTAAGCTTTTGGTTATTTGATTGTGCTATTCCTTTTCTAATTTTATGATGACCTTTATGGGATGAGATATGAGACTTGTACGCAATATTCCAAATTTAGCTGCACAATAGATTTTTATAGAATAATTAAGATAGTGACTTACTTTCTTATTTTTCAATTCCTTTCATAACAATACATTTCCTCCACTAAGAAAAATAATCTCTATCTTTGTAGTCTTCCTTTTTTTCCTTTCTGTTGTATAACCTATTCCCAGTCCATAAAAGGATCTCTTATTCCATGACTTGAGTTTTTTCAAGAGCCTTTAGGGTAAGGAGTTTTTTACAAAAGTTTTTGAAGGTTTGATTATTCAATGTATTGGATAGATCCAAATCTACAGTAGACCCATTAAAAAGGCGAGTTAATCGTAGCTACCAGTTTGTGTGTAGTGGTTTGAGCATTGGACTATGATCCTGGAGACCAGGGTTTGATTTCCCGCTCGGTCATGAAAACCCACTGGGTGACCTTGGTCATGTCACACACACTCAATCCCAGAAAACCCATGATAGGTTCTTAGGGTTGCTGTAAGTTGAAAACTCCTTGAAGCCATACAACAACAACAAAAGCAGCCCTATATCCATATTCAGCCCAATGGCTCCTGTTGTTGACCCTCTCAAATAATTGTAAAAGCCTGACGAGACAGAGCTCTTATTTATATACTGTATATGCTTATTCTTCATCAGCAAGGTTTGTTCTAATAATTCTAATTTCGGTGATATTTTTCAGCAGTGTACTTTGGATAGAGCTTAAGGATGATCTGGATTCCTGGCTCTTGTCCACATTCCCAAGTCCTTATTTTAAAAACCATGTTACACAATTTGCCTTCCAGTTGTACAGCAAAACAGCTAATTCCTTTAGTGACAAGTTGCTCTCCTGTTTTAAGAAGATCAACAGTTTCACCTTTGAGGTCCTTAAAGAGTCCTCCATGGATGTAATTTAGATTCAGTGTGTAATTGGCCAGCTCACCCTACAGCTCTTGTCAGTTCTATTGGATTTTAATTCTTCAAAACACCCTTCCACAAAACAACTCTGTCATAGCATCTCTCATGGGAAGGAGTGATGCAAAGAAATTATTTTGGGTTGTCTCTTTAAAATCTTCCATTTTTCCTTTCACATAGTTTCATCTGACTGTATCCATGTTGCTGATTTCTGGTATACTTTAAATGCATAGTCCTTGTTAGTTGCTAATTAACATCTTCCTTGAAACTTTCTTATTTTATGTGTCCTGTCCTAATATTAATTTTATATTCTTATCTAGAGTTCTCACTTCTTATTTTACTCATTTAAGCATATTTAAAACATAACCTTTTTTTAACTTGCTCATACTCACACTTTCATGGTTTGAAAGTTGTTTTGTAGCTCTGGTCAAGTGCTTCTGGCCAAGCTTTTTTCTAGGGTGGTTCCAGATGAGGCACCCTTTTGATGTCAAACAAAAAATGTTATAGGCAGCCCAGATTAGGTTGCCTTCCACATTTGTTTCTGTATTTTTTTTTACCGTTTCTCCTCTGTGTTTTTCTTAACACCAGAGGTGTATCTGGCATAAACAGTGCCTAGGGCAAGCATGGAAGTTGTGACCCTGCCTTTAAGGCTGCTGCTTCCTCCTCCTCTTCTTCCTCCTCCAGCAGCACCGCTTCTGGCACTGTTTTTTGTGCCCTCCCTGGCATTGGCACCTGGGACTGTCACCCTGTATGTTGGGGGTCCCGGGCGGGGCACCCAAAGTACCAAATAAAAACACAAGATGGGGGGAAATTAGACTTGAGCACTCTCTTAAGCTAACGAGAGGCAGGGTAACTTTAGCTAGGATCTTTTATCCTATGTATACAGCGTCAGGTCAGAGAGCAATTAGACAGTTTTTAAAGCAAAAAATAATATTTTTATTGAGGACAAACAGCATGAAAGACATGACATACACTAACTAACTGAGAAATAGAAATGGAAAGCTACGGGGAATGGGTAATACAACACCTGGTCTCGTAGTCCTGGAGAGAAACGGAGGTTGCAGGGGGAAAAACTCAGCATGGTTCGCAGAGGGGAGCTCACTGGACAAACCAACAGCAAGGCGGGATGGAAGTCCAAAGTAGTCCAAAGTAGTCCAAAAAGGGAGGCAGACTCAGTTATTGGGAACTGAGGGGAAAACTTCACTGGACAGAGCGACAACAAGGCTAGATGGAAGTCCAGGATGATCCGAGGAAGGCTCGGAATTGGGGACCTTTTATAGGGTGGATTGTGCCTACAGGCCATGCCATGCTCGGTGAGAACAAAGGAGATTTAGAGTGGGACAAAGGCGTTGGAAAAGGTCAGGTTTTACATGATGAGCTTAGCGCTTGATGACAATAGTATGGCCAGTATGCAAATGGCCCAACATAAAGGAATGGCTCGGCACTCAGCCGGGCGTCTTTGTAAAGTAGCGTTGAGCAAGGCTGGTTTGCAAGAAAGTGTTCCCTGAAGCATCAGAGAGGCTTAAGTTGCCTGCCTAAATGAGGTTTGGAATTTACAACCATTAACGGCCACGCCTAATACGTGCTTGTCCGGTGGACCTCTGCAAACACGTGGAGTAGGCAAAGGTCAGGTAAAGGCCAAATTATTTGATATCAAGAGATATATAGTGTTCTCACCAGACATATCATAACTGCAGTAACAGGACACATGTCCTACTTGCCCCACCCTAGATATGTCTCTGCTTAGCACAAATGGAAAAAAGGAGAAGATAGAATCGTTACACAGTGCTTCTCCACCATACCACCTAAGAGGGTGTTTTTTCCCACCTGCCAAATGCCCTGTAGAACATGTACGTGGCAATTTCAGCCAGGGCAGGCTCTTTTTCTAACAGGAAGTGACCCAGACATCAAGTTCTGGGCATCCCTACTAGGGGGAAAAAAAGGCCTCTTCTGGACCTAAAAGATCCTAGGACCCAGAATTTGGCAGAATTGGGGGCATTTGGGAATTTGAGCCCAATTTCGTCCCCACCACCAAAACGAAACAGAGACTCGTGTACTTTTTTGCATTCTTAACGTTTTAACACAGTATCCAGTAGTTTTTGGATATCTTGTGCTCATTGGAGCTTATGAAAGGGAATTGCCCTTGCTTCCAGGAGACGAAGTAAATCTCCCAAAATCCAAGAGCTGTTATTGATTTTCTTCCTAGTTTAGTTTTAAATCATACATGGCTGCTTTGCTTTCAAAAGTATTCCAAGGTAGCTGTTCTAAAATGCCAGTCTTGCTGATTATTTAGAATGATGGCACCAGCACATTCAGTTGTTAATGAAACAGTGTTGGCATTGCTGATACTTCTCCTTCCAAATTGTTTATTATGACAATGCATTTATGGTGATGTCTTTTTCTGTGCAGGTGCTTCCTGCCAGCACAATCCCCCTCTTTGGCTTTGACTGGTTGAGAGAGCAGCAAGGAGGAGGACAGTGTATTCCCTCAGAAACCCAAATTGCATATGTAAATAACTCTGAATACAAATTGCATTGGGAAATATGGGGCAAAGTTACAGGAAACGGAGAAGACAGTTGGGTGACTTCTTAAGAGGACAATAAAAACCCTGGGCAACGAAGGGGGAAGTACACTAATCTGCTATAAATTATAAGACTGCTCACTTGCCTCACATCAATCTTTGTGAAATAAATGGTGAAAAATAAAGCAGTGTTTACCAGCCTATGCAACTGATTTTCACTTAGCATTATGTTACTGAAAGTACTGAAACAAGACAATAGTTATCCCTCTATAAGGTTTTAGATAAAATATTCAAAATATTATGATTATCTTAACTTTCTGTATTTGAATCATAGCTAATTCCTTTCTGGAGCTAGAAAAAGACACTTGTAAAAATAAAGTTTTGGTGTTGCTTTTTTTTTTTTTTTTTAAGATCTACTTGTTACAGTGACACTAATATTGTGCAAAGTTTGGAAAGAAAATGGAGTTATATTTTTCTAAGCTAGTGCCTACATCAATTAAATGAATCCAGACATCCCCTCCCTGTAGTGCTTATGCAGCAAATCTAAATGGGTATTAAATGAATGGATCATGTCTTCATTGTATTCAGTCTGCTGTTCTCAAGATGCTTAATTTCTCTGTTCTGGAAACTATTTAATAGGCTTGCTGTTTAATGAAAGCTGTGTGCTTACAGAGGGAATGGTATTGCTGCCAGGGGAACAGCTAGGGGATTTTAGTCTCTAGACTTCTTGCTCTTGTGGGGTTGGGAATAGGCTTTAGACAGCCACGTGTATGACTTCAGTTTTGAAGCAGACAACTGATATTTCTCTTCTCTACCCTGTCCCACCCCTATTGTCATCCCATGCTTCACAGCTGCTTCCACATTCAAGCAGAAAAAATACCCCAACCCACAGATGGAAAAACCATCAAGTCAAAACAGAAAGGGCAGGAGATGGTCCTTTTTTGATACCAAGCCTTAGATTGATGGTATATATTGCTTTATTTCTGTGTAAGACTCTTCAATAACCTATTTTGCATTAATATGCCTATTAACAGATTACCACTGACTTGAAAATGAATCCCCGTTCTACACACACACACACACAGAGGGAGAGAGAGAGAGAGAGAGAGAATCAAATCATCAACATAATTTCCTAAGAGACTAGGGTAGGTATTCCAGAATCTAACTCATGATGGGAACCATGTAGACCTCCAGATATTGGACTACACCTACCAACATCTCTTACTTGTGGCTCTGCTCTCTAAGACTGCTGGAAGTTGCAGTCCAACAATATCTGGAGGACCTGTCTGACAATGCAGTCCTATATGCATCTTGTGATGTGCCTTAAAGTCATTACTGACTTATGGTGGCCCTAAAATGATTCTATCACAGATTTTTTGGGTGGGGCAAGTTTTCTTCAGAGGAAGTTTGCCCTTGCCTCTAAGGCTTGTCCAAGGTCACCTTGTAGGTTTCTATGGCAAGGAGAGATTTGAATTCTGGTCTCAAAAGTTCTAGTCCAACATCTAAACCACAGTGCCACACTGACTCTCATATATCTACTCAGAAGGACATTCTAATGAATTTTGGCTTACATGGAGTTAAATGGATAATAGAAACTGCTCCCTCAAAAATATATGTTAGGCTTTTTGGCAGGGCTCACTTTGTGGATGGTTAGGCAGGCAGGCACAAATGTAAAAAAATAAAAATAGGGAGTACCTGTAGGCTTACACATCCCTGTTTCATATGTTCTTCTGAGGTAATTTGGGTGATACCTCTCCCATATAGCAAAGATAAACCTACCCATCTGGTGTACCAGTCTTGACTCTTTTTGGATGTTCACATGAGGCATAAGGTTTAAATAGAGCCTGTGTGCAGAGGCCCAGATTGTGTGGTTTATCCAGGAAACCAATAGAACAAAAATGGGTCTACATATGTTGGATTTGAAGCTTTAGGACATTTTTGAATTTCATGCCCCATGTGAAGGAAACAAGATGTCGGGTGGGTGGATGGGAAGTTCATTTATCTTTCCCTTTGACCATATCAAACAAGGGAGTCCATTCCAGATCCCAATAACTCTGCATCACTGGTACACTGACAAAGAATAATTCCTTCAGGATAGCATTAAAACTGTTCCATATAGAGGGGCTTGGTGTTCCTTAGAACGTTATGTAGTCTTCCTCAATAAGGGCAGACTACTTTCCCTAAAAGTTTATCTCCCATTGCCAGTCTTTTCCTTCAGAGCAGAGCTACACAAGAGTGCTTCACTGTGGTCAAAGACAAATTTTATGTAGTTCAGTAGTCTGGCCTGTGTTATATGTGAAAATGGTATACTATAGAATATGCCACAGAATCCTTTCCTATGTCAGATGTTCTTGGCAGATAGTCAAATATTCCTCAAGAAATGAGAGAGTGTATAAAGGTTTGCAGGGAACGGAAAGTTTGAAAACTTCATCTCTAGCACTCTTAACTCTCCAGCTACTAAAGATCCAGAACACTTTTAGTCAAGTATGGATGATGATGATTGTATCTACAATCACTCACTATAATTCTGACTGTATTAACATATCATAGATATTTAATTGCACTCTGATAGACACATTCAGTTGATTAAGCACCATAATGCCTTTAAATGAACTATAGAAACAGGACTAGGTATACAGAAACATGATATTTGTATGTCCACATCTGCGGTTTGGAACCATTAAGGGAAATGGGGTGGGTGGGGTTGAGGGAGAGAAAATATTTATTAATGAGTGGAGCTATTTCAGTGTTTATCATTATCAGTCAGAGAGATCTGGTTCCCCCATTCAACTTAAAATTGTCCCTCCCTCTCTTCATTAGTGCTCCAGCTATGTTTTTGATAGATGGCATTTGTGAAGGTGGCATCTGATCCAGTGCTTGAGTTAAATATAGCCCTGTCTAGTGTAAGGAGAAGATTTAATGGGAAATGGTTGGCATTCTTTCTTTCTAAAGCTCTGAGTGAGAGAGACAGAAGAGACATGCACACATAAACATACCCAACCGGGGAGAGAGTGAAAGGGAGCAAGCAAGCAAGCCAAGCAGAAAAGACAGCAGACTAGAGATCTGCACCCTACACACTGGATTTTTACAGCTTTCCAGCCAGCATGGTCATCCTCAGCCGTGTTGCCTTGGGATTTTATCTCCAGCTCCTTTTCTGCTTTGCTCTGTCTCAGACTTCTTTTGTTGACAGTGTCTTCTCAATTCCAGCAGGTAAATGATAGCTTTGCTTTGCCTCTCAGTGATTTACATTACTCTTAAGTATTGTTAAATTTTCCTGCCATTCTAATCTCTTGGAATCATAAAAGATTTCAAAACAGCAACAAAAACACTTGATTGCCATGCATGCTGAATTGCAACATTTTAAGAGCTGAAGTGCAATATTTTTCTTCTCTGCAAAGCTTTTCCCCTTTATCTTTCATTAGGAGGAGACTAATAGCTCCTCTTTAACACATCGTGTTTTCATGAACTATCAGCATCTCCGCTGCAGTTTTGTTTCAGCAGAAAGTGCTGCATGAACAGTCTGTACTTTACGTGGACATAAATGAAATAGATGAGAGGAGAGATGAATCATAATGTATATCCATCTTGACTAATATATCTCTGACCTCAAGCAGCGATGCAGGGCTAGAATTGGGTGTTAGCAGAGTAAACATCTTCTGGCCGCGGCACTGCCACTAATAGATACCCAGATTACTTTCATAGCAAACAAAAGCCCCCTGCATGGAAAAACCCTCATCGGCACAAGGTAAAGGGCATGGATTGTCTGAGTACAGGGAATCCTATTTTTTCCTCTAGTCCAGCTGGCTTTCCCTCAGCTGTGTGCAGTGGAAAGGAGATTGGGAATAGGATATATCTGTCTTTCTACTTTTTAGAGGGAATGTTTCTTTTGTAGCAAAAAGGTTCCAAACAAAAATGTGGAATTCCGGTGGTTATAGATTGTTTTTGGATATTTTGAATTTAGCTTCTGGTTAGGGACATTTGTCCTAAACAGATGCCATATTTTGTCTCCAATCTTATTTTAAATGGGTACATTCTTAGTTGTGTATATTTTAAAGCCAAAGTTAATAGATACGTTGTCTGTTATCTAAAACTGCTGTTATTGAAGGCTGTGTAGGACAGAGCTAACTTTATTGACAGGCAGTGGAGCAATTACCTCATCTGGGGTGCTACAACGAGGCAGCAAAGTGTTACATCTTTTATTTATTATTTCAGCTTTTGTAATTGTATAGGAAGAAAATTTTAATAGTTTTGGTTACTATGTACCTTTATGGGGCAAGGAGGGGGTACTGTTTCCTGACCTGCTGGCAACTACGTAATACCAATTTCTAGGATCATTTTAAAACATTGTACATTCCTTTAAAATTCATGGTCTTTTGAAACTGCAGTGAAATTAAATGGCTGCAACCTTCAAACAAGGCTCTAGCGATGTCTTTGCTTGTGAGTGAATATATCTAAACAGATATATCTGGTACTCCATTATAGGTCTGCGTGAAGCAAAACAAATGCGGAACAAATGTGCCAGGCTGAAAATAAACTGGTTAGGTTTCTCTTGAGTCTGTTGCATTTTTAGATCTGCATCAGCTATACTTAAGTGTGGAAAGGTTATTTCAGCTCACTGCACCCACCCCTTCCTATGTTCATTCATAAAATTTTCATATTGCAGAAGACAATGAAAAAATTATTTGAGTTGCAGTCCTATATCTGATTTTCTGGGTGTAACTGGAAATTCTTTAGAATAATATGTTTGGACAGGCAGCCAACCTGATCCTATGCATCTTTATTCAGAAGTACAGTGTTCACTGAGACCTGTTGTCTTTGCCTTTAAGTCATTTCTGACTTATGGTGACTCTAAGACGAGCATATCATGGGGCTTCTTAGGGCTGAGAGTGTGTGACACACCCAGTGTCATCCAGTGGGTTTCCATGGCTGAGCAGGGAATCAAACCCTGGTCTTCAGGGTCATACCCCAATGTTCAGACCGCTACACAACATTGGCTCTCCTCAGTGAGACTTATGCCCTCATATGTGTACATAGAATTGCAGCCCAACAGAGCAGTGCTAAACCGTCTCAAGCCTAAATCCAATTGTTAATCCTAACTAGTGTGCCTTCAAGTCACTTCTAACATATGATGACAGGAACATTTCTTGCAACATTTGTTCAGAGGGGCTTTGCCTTTACCCTTCCTTTAAGGCCAAGAACATGTGACTTGCCCTAGGTCACCCAGTGAGTTTCCATGGCCCAGTGGGAATTTAGTATGTCAACACATATGTAAAACCCATTAATCTATCAGATCTACTTTATTTGGAAATAAAAATTGGTTTTGGCCCTTAGTAAATAAGCACATAGGGTTCATTCCTCAGCAAGTGTGCCTACAACTGCTGTACTAATGAAGAAGATATCGCTCGGACTGCATAGAACCTTTAAATGTTTTCTCAAGGAAGTGTTTGAAAATACATGTGTAAGAAGAAAATGTGCGCTGTCCTGTATTTACATAGTTTCTCACAAATTAAGTCTCATTGATAGCAACTTTATATTGGCATAAGACTGTATACTTATGGCTTGAAAAGATTTATGTCCTGCCTTTCAGTTTTCAAACTTCCAAGGTGGCTAATATGGCTCAGTTAATGCTACCCATGGTTAACAAATTATTAATGAAGAAAAGAATGCTATAACAAGGTGACATCGAATGAGTTATTGGATTCCCCTATTGGACTCTTTAAGTTTATGTGGGTTATACAAGTTTTTTTTTTTTAATTTCAATTATTCATTATTTGTTTGTTTAAAAGGCTTTGTGATAACTCTTCAATAAAACTATCAGGGTAAGATACAATTTTTTAAAAGCAACAATATAAAATCATAACAAGAGCAAAGGCCAGAAAAACAGAAGAACAGAATCGAAGTTCATATAACTCAGCCAAGTAGATTAAACCAATTCAGACAGCCTATTTATATTCCAGCTGAAATGCCTGGCAAATGAAAGCATCTTCACGTTGGCATCACACTGAAAATACAATTGATGCCAGGAGAGTCTTGAAGAGATGGTTCTTCCATAAACAGAGCGTTTACCTGAGGAACCTCTACCTCTGTTCACTACCCACATAACTTCAGCAGGTGGGTACTCTGCAGAAGATCCTCAGACAATGAGTATCATGCTCAGTTTCATCTGACTAAACAGGTGTGACACTATAGCCATTTCCACACTACATTATTATAGCGCTATTATTCTACTTTCAACATCCTGTGGTATAATTTGGGGTTTGTAGTTTGCTGAGGCCAAACAGCTCTCTGGCTGAGAATTCTAAATACCCCTCTTTAAACTGCAAACCCCAGGATTCCATAGGATGTTGAAAGTGGAATCATAGCACTATAACAGTGTGGTGCGGAAATGGCCTAAGCCACCACTCTAGAATCCATCTAGTAATCCCAACCCCTCATAGTTTGTCTCCATGTCTTCAGAGTAACTGGTGCATGTCACTGGGTCAAATTAGACCAGGCTTTCTCTACCGTTTTAGGAACCTTTGAAATAATTTTCAGATTCCAGGGAACCTTTGCAAAATATATCTCTATCTCAAAAAACATTGATTTATTAAATCACAATCTCTCGTGGAACATCTAGCCATGTCTCCCAGAACCCTTGGACTCCTGGGAAATCTGGTTGAGAAACTCTGAACTAGATGCACACTTAGCATATTTTTTTCTTTTTGGCAAGGTGTTCTCTCAAGTGGGAAAAGATGTATTTGTCATAGCAAATAATTTTCCTCTGATATATACATATCAACAATTGACAAAGTAATCAATGTTTGGTTAATTTAAATGTTTCCAAACTTAGTAAAAGGTCAAGAAATTTCCCTACAGTCCACATCTACAGTGTAATTCCAATCCAGTTTGGGCATCCGTCAGTACATGGAGTCAATACAGCTATGTATTCAGGCTTTACCCAATGAAAAATCCATGCATACCCCATTTTTTAAAAATAAATTGCCAGCCATCATGGGATAGAACAAGTTTCTCTCAGCCTGTGTTAATGATAGATAACTCTGCCCCTTAATGTGAAATAAAAGTGGATTCCTTTACAGGCCTTTTGAAAGTATTAAATTTATCACATGGAATAGAGATAGGGATTATAGTTGTAGGCTTCATCCTCCCCTCCACATGTTGACAAATAAGTGGAGATCAGAGCTCAGTGGTGCCATCCTGATTCTCCTTCATACTGTGAGTTTTTTCAAAGCTAATCATTATATTTCTAGCATTCAGCAGAGTGTAATTTTATCTCTTATTCCATAGTAAGTACACCCAGGCCCAACTTGGGTCAAGATAAGGGTCAGGATCCTATGAGTCAGGATGGTTTAAATGTTCCGTTTATCATTGCACCCCTAAATTCACACTTTCACAATGCATGGGATGGGGGGGACTATTTCTTTCTCTTTAACACTCACCTTTCATGTGAAGCATGAAATCAATGAGAAAACAACTTGCGGGAGGAGTGGGAATTTAAACCTCATCTTGAATACTGTGTCCAGTTCTGGGCACCCCAATTCAAGAGGGATATTGACAAGCTGGAGCAAGTCCAGAGGAGGGCAACCAAAATGGTGAGGGGCCTGGAAGCCATGTCCTATGAGGATAGACTTAGAGAGCTGGGTATGTTTAGTCTGCAGAAGAGAAGGCTAAGAGGGGACATGATAGCCATGTTTAAATATTTGGAGGGATGCCATGTAGAGGAAGGAGAGGGCTTGTTTTCTGCTGCTCCAGAGGCCAGGACAAGGAGCAATGGATTCAAGCTGCAGGAAATGAGATTCCACCTGAACCTCAGGAAGAACTTCCTGACAGTCAGGGCTGTCTGGCAGTGGAATATGCTGCCTCAGAGTGTGGTGGAGTCTCCTTCCTTGGAGGTTTTTAAGCAGAGGCTGAATGGCCATCTGTCGGGAGTGCTTTGAGGGTGTTCCTGCATGGCAGGGGGTTGGACTGGATGGCCTGTGTGGTCTCTTCCAACTCTACATTTCTATGATTCTATGATTCTATGAAATGTGCAGTGGTCCCGCGTTATCTTGGAGAAAGAAAGAAACTGAGGTTCAAGTGCATGTTATGTGATACAGTGTATTATTTACCACTCACAAAATCTGAAAAGTTCTGCCATTAATGCTTTCTGTCCATTTGAGCTTCTCCTCTGGTACACAGTTAATGTTGCATGATAGACATTGCCTAGCAGGAGGAAAAAACCCATTTTATTTTAATCTGACTTCTAGTATACTATACTGTTCCTTTACTTGTTATTTCATCCTAAGCCTGAAATCTTAGATAACTGTTTCCCTCTGGTAACAAGACGAAACTTCTTTTTAGAAGACCCCAGTTGAAACATTTTGCTTGCCAAGTATAATCCTAGTCACACAGAACAGCTACATAACACTGTTGGATCTCAGAGCGTTCCCCTGAGTCTCCAGTTTTCATGTATCATCTCCAGGGAGAAGATGGGAGTATAAATTCTCCAATTTTGGGGGCTCAGCTCTAGGGCAAATGAGAGGACTGTGTGCCAGTCTCCACTTCAGCTAAGAGAATAGCAGCTTGTTTCTAAGAGCCTTTCCGCACTACACACTTATAGTGCTATTATTCTACTTTCAAGCTCCTATAGATTCTTGAGGTTTGCAGTTTAGGGAGGGGCATTTAGAATTCTCACCCAAAATACCACAGGATGTTGAAAGTAGAAAAACAGCACTATAACAATGTAGCACAGAAAGGCCCTAAATCTTAAACTGATTTGTTGCTGTACTTTGCAGAGACTCTGTGGCGAGGGAGGGGGGAGGCTTCCATGTATGTACAGTTTGCAAGGCTTGAGTGATTTGTTGCAGAAACTTGCAAAAACAATCTTGGAGTGGGGTGGGTGGGTCTCTACATCTACTTTGTTAGCTTTCTCCTTCCCTCCCAATTGTGGTGCCAGAGTTCCCCCTTTGCTCTGCTCTGCACTACATCCACCTTCTGGCTAGAAGCTAGTAGGCTAATTAAATTACTCTTATCCTATCTCCATAAATCAGTAAGAAGAAATAATCCCCTCTTTTCGTCTTGATCTGGGAACAACATCTTTAGCTAAGATTTCTGTCTTAAATCTCAAACAGGAAAATATATTCTACCTGTTGTGGGGGGGGAGGAGAGAGTAGGACAAGCTGTGAACAACTACTCTTGGTATTTAATGCATAACCCCCAATGACATCATCAGTGGCGGTCTCCTAGGCCTGAAATTTTAGTCCAGAAATCTCAATTCTGTGATGATTCTAAACAGCCAACTCTACCGCCACACTGTTCCTGAATGATGACTTATCTAATCATTATAAAAATACCCTCATCTATTTTCCAGATATATTTGAAAACCAGTGGCTATAGGATCCTTTTATTCTTGTCCCCACATACCTTCCTTTGACAGTCCAAAGAAGTAAAAAAAACCTAATAATTATGGTAGTATTAGTAACAGTAATAATTATGTAGGTATCAAAAGAAAATAATGCGGGAACTACCCAGTAACTGATCACATGGAATCTCAGCGAGGAATGACCATTCATATCTTGATTTAAATAAGAAGTGTGTGGGTTATAGCATTTAATTTTCTGCCTTTCACCCAATTCAACCTCCCAAGTAGCCCATAGATGTGTTGCTCCTCAAAATAGTAGTAGCCCATAGATGTGTTGCTCCTCAAAATTCCGTCAGCTACGGCCAACCGGATTTTCTTGGTGCTGAAACATCATTTCTAGAGGAAATGCCTCAGGGTATTACATTGCATGATCAAACATGTGGCTGTGATTCTGCATTTTCATGTGGCTATATTGCCGCAAACAACAGTTGGTAGTAACCGATTAGGAGGTGTGAATATCTGCAGATGCTTCTTTTAATATATTTTTCTTCAGAGGATATCTCTTTCTAAATATATCTGTGTTACTGGTACTGTATTTGTATGAGTGCTATGTATGCTTAATTACTTAATCCCATGATACATGGTGCTTTGACCTATGTTAGCTAGTCAGACAAAATGATGGATAACTGGGTTGCTGTGGCAGAACAACAGACACTAATGAGGAATTTGCTGTACGAAGGAGAAGGAGGTGGAGAACTTCAGCTAGTTTGCTCAAATACTGAGAGCATTTGCTGAAACAGTGGCAAAGCTACAAGTTTTGAATATGGATTAGGATAATGAGAGATTGGAGTGATACTGCTTTTAAAATGATGCTACTTCCTAAATAAGTACTGCTAAGCCCTAAAGTGCCCACTCACTCAACCTGTAAATTGTTAAATAAACCAAGCATTTATATAGGTATAAGTCCAATTGTAGGCCACTTCCACACTACACTGTTATAGCGCTATTAGGGATGGGCATTTAGAATTCTCAGCCAGAGAGCTCTTTGGCCTTAGTAAACTACAAACCGCAGAATTCCACAGGATGTTGAAAGTGGAATAATAGCATTATAACAATGTAGTGCAGAAAGACCCTTAGTCTAAACCAGAGTAGACCATGGAAATCAGTGAGAACCTGGCATATCAACACATATGTAAACCCAGTTAATTAAATGGGTTTACTGTTGTTGAGACTAACAACTGGATCTAGGCCATAATATAATATTATTATCTATAAATATATTAATATATAACATATAATGTTATAGACAGAGAGACATAATCCAGTGTTAGTCCTTGTGGAGTAGGCATTCACTCAATGAAATAATGGGAATTAATACATTAAATCGTGATTACTATGTCCTATTCATTTCAGTAAGTCTATGTTAGGTAAGACTAACATATTTAATATACCATACCTGCCAAACTTGTCCTGGTTTCACAGGGACAGTTCTGATTAATCCTATCATCCCACTTTTTTCAGCTGCCTTTAAAATGTCCCAGTTTCTCCCCCCACTTTCCCCCTTTGTCTTCAGCTTACTTCAGTTTCTACAAACTTAGTGCAAAGTTCAAAAGCAATTTGCACCCAGTTAACACAGTGGTGGCACAGGAAAAGAGGGGACAGAATCTTGTTCTTCCCAGTAGCCTTATGAAAAAACAAACTGCTGCATCCCCCCCTAGTTTGTATGTTCTTCGTCAATAACAAGTTTTGTTATTAATCTTCTACAGCGCTAGAGAACTGTTCTCCTCTCCCACAGTGTTTTGGACTATAACTCCCACAATCTCTGATTGCTTACCAGGCTGGTGTAAGGCTTTTTGGAGTCGAAGTCAAAAGCATCTGGAAGGAAAAATGTTCCCCATACCCACATCCTTCAACTGTACCAATTTGGCAAGAACAGTACCGATTAATTCTCTGCTGTCTCACTGTTTCTGATGCTTTTAAAATGTCTCAGTTTCTCTCCCCACACCCACTTTCCCCTCTCATCTTTCATTTACTTCAGTTGCTCAAATTGAATTTGAAGTACAAAAGTAGTTTGTATTCAATTAACTCAGGGGAGAGGAGTTGCCCTTCTCTGTAAACCCAGGCACAAGCAAACTGTGGCAGCCTCTCCTACATTTCCGCACTAGGCTGTTATGGTGCTACTATTCCACTTTCAACATCCTATGGAATCCTGGGGCTTGCAGTTTAGGGAGGGGTATCTAGAATTCTCAGCCAGAGAGGTCTTTTGGCCTCAGGAAACTACAAACCCCAGAATTCCACAGGATTTTGAAAGTGGAATAAGAGCACTATAACAGTCTAGTGCGGAAATGGCCCTAGTTTATGTGCTCTTTATTAACATATTCTGCCCTCCTGAACACACTCTGAAGTTTTTGGAAATCGAGAGAGATTTGTAATTCCCCCCAATTTAGCAGTGCATTTGATAATGCAGAGACAGAAGATGAACAGCTTACCAGCTCACCCTTTGTCTTCCCCAACTTGCTTAACTGTTGCTCAAAAGTAAACACAAAAACAGTTTGGTTAAAAGCAGTCGTGTAGGGATGGGGGGGTGATGAGGGTGGTTTGCCCCAGACGGCAATGTTTTTGGGGCATCCTGGCTCATAGCCACACTCCCGCCTGCCATGGCCATGCCCCTGTGTGCTGTAGCCACACTCCCACGCACTGTGGCCACACCTCCATGCATCGTGGTCACACACCCCTCACCATGCCCCCCACCCTCCATCCGCACACTCCAAGCTCCGCCACTAGTTAAAAGTATATAAAAGTTTACTCACAGATACTTGTGAATAATCTACACAGGGTCATATTCTTGAAGAAAAGTAAGAAGAAAATAAGCAATCATATGCTTGTAGGGAAAAGCTTCTCCGAGCACATGCTTTCAGGAAAAGGCAGAAAAACAAAAGGAAATAGTAATTAGCAAGAGAGGCTTCTTTAGAACAAAGGGGAGTGCCTACTGGCAGGAGGAAATGGGCATGAACAAACAGTAAGGTTAGTCTAGCCCTTGCCTCCATATCAATGAAGATCGTGCAACCTAATTAGGCAGTTAATTCTGAGTATGCATCTGTGAAATGTGGGAGGTTATGTGTCTCCAGCCGCATGGCCTGAGTGGACTGCCTCACTTTATGCTAAGTTTGGACTAGTTACAAAACAGTCAGTATGGTGGAAAATTGCCTGTCTCCTTGATGTATGTCTTGTAAATCTTTGCTTTAACAAGTATGTTTTTTTTTTCTTTCCCAAAGAAGACCTTTCTTGAAGAAATTTGTTTTATTACATGCACTGATATCACTGACGATAGTAAAGATAATATTGTAAAACTCGTGGTAAAATCTGCCAATGTTGAACTATTGTTCTCCATGTAACCTTAGCACACTTCAACAAACTGTGTTTGTGAACGGACACTGGGGCAGCATCCAAGGGAAAGACGGCTTTTTTGGGCAGGGAACTCCTGGGGTTGATATTGAGCCCTAGGCAAATTGGGAAACACAAACAATATTGAATACATGACTATGGCCCAGGAAATGAGTAGCAGTTCAATTATACTATGGGCTTTTAATAGCAGCTGGTCATTTGTCTTGTGACTCCCTGAAATTTCAACTTGGACACATGTCTGCATTCTTCTTGGAGTTCCCAGAGTCACCAGGTCACAGGTTTGCCAAGGTTTTTCTGAACAGGTGGGAGGATTTGACTTCTCTATAATAAATAAGTTATTATAATGTTCTCACATAAGGTACAATTCTGGAAAGAGGGAAACAATTCTAATTTTGTCCATTTTAGAAGTGCGAGATTAGTAATTTCTCAGAACTGAGAGGAGGGGAAGGGAATATTCAAGCTTGTACAGAAGCAATGCTCTTGGATGGCAAAGTGCTCTTTCCTCATCTGTTTTATTTTACTTTCAAACTAAATACAATTATGGCTAACTCATTCACCCCACTATATGACACATCACTGTAAACATGCCCCCAAGAGTAGACTGTTTGCTAAAACGTCACAGCATTTGGAAAAGCTACTGTATGAGCTACAAACCCCGAGAATCTCCAGCCAGCATGACCACTGATCTTAAGGATTCTGGGAGTTTTAATCCAAAGAGTAATATGCCCAAACTCTTGGATTGCCTGCCAGAAATAAAAATGCATGTGTAGAAGTGTGTGTATGTGTGTGTGCACTCATGTATGCGTATTTTTCTTTAACCTGAATGGATGATCTTGCTAGAGCTATTATAAGGTATAATAAAGCCACCATGACCACTAAACTGAAAGTATGGCTATGTACACTCTGCTTCTCTGAGCCATGACATTTCAAGGTTTCTGGCACATATTCTGATTTTATTTTATGAGGCAACTTGAAGCTTACTGACAGTTCGTGGTACTGGCACTTATTTACAACTGTACAGGCTAGGAACAAAATGACAGGTATTAGCTTAAACCCAACGCAAGAGACACCGTTCTCCCATGAGAATTCTTCAGGGACCTCCACCCAACAGCCTCAGAGTTCCTAAGAAGTCCCCCAGCTCTAAAAATAATTTCACACATTGTTGTTGTGTGCCTTCAAATCTTTTCCAACTGATAGTGACCCTAAGGCAAACCTATCACAGGGTTTTCTGGGACTGAGTGTATGTGACATGCCCAAGGTCAGCCAGTGGGTTTTCATGACTGAGCAGGGAATCAAACCTGGTCTCCAGGGTTGTAACTCAATGCTCAGACCACTATACCACGCCGGCTCTCCACAAGCCCTCCATGCCCTTCAACATCTCACAGATGAAATATAAGACATATGTGGCCAATCAATATCAGAGTACAGTCAAAATGGCAAAAGTTATTATCAACGAAGAATACACAAACTGGGAAAGGCTGCAGCAATTTGCTTTTGCCTGAGCCTACTGGGAAGGGCAAGATTCTGCCCCCTCCTCTCCCTCTTGCTGAGTTACTTTAATGAAAATGGCTTTTGCACTCTGTCCTCAGTTTGCAGCAATGGAGTAAACTGAGAACAAAGGGGAAAATGGGAGAAGGAGAGAGAAACCAGGACCTCTTAAAAGCAGCTGGATCTATCATAGGCCATATAAATCCTGTCTCAGAAATGCTTTGGAGAGCTTTTCCTTTTAAGTTGTGGAATCATGGAGCTTCTTTTAGTGCAAGGGTAGGAAAGCGTGGTCCATGGACCACATACAGACTTCCAGGGCCATTTTTGTGCCCCCCAGGGGTCACCAGATACAATGGCTGAGATCTGTTCTGACTTGGATGCTGTAGTTGATAACAGGTCCAGTGGATGTAACCTTGCCTTGCTTGTCCTGTGTTATTGGATACATTTCAGTGTTTATAATGTGAGGCTGTGGACAGGATTCTTAGAGAGGGAAGAGCCACAACATTCATATTGGACCCATGCCCTTCCTGACTCCTAAAACCAGCCCTGTTTGAATGGGTTAGGAGAGTAGTGAATGTCTCACTACAGCGAAGTTTCCATTTGCCTAAAAGAAACTGTGGTGAGGCCTCTATAAAAAGGTCTCCCTCTAGACCCCACTATACTGGAGAACTAATGTTCAGTCTCCAATATCCCCTCTTTTATCTCAAGGTTCTAGAGCAGCGGTTCTCAACCTGTGGGTCGCAACCTCTTTGGGGGTCGAACAACCCTTTCACAGGGGTCGCCTAAGACCATCGGAAAATATGTATTTCCGATGGTCTTAGGCTCCATTCCCTCCTCGGTGGTGGTGCGCAAGCATGAGCCACGCGCTCGCGTCCTCCTGCCCCCTTTAGCAGGTGGATGCAAGCGTGTGGCTCGCTCTTGAGCACCACCACCCCTGGGCCTTTTCCGCACGTTACCTTATCGCGGAGGTGGGGGGTGCCGTTCGCGCAAGCAGGTTCTTGAGCGAGGTGCTCTCTTCACTGCTCCTTCATCCCGCAGCTGGCTTCCTGGTCGCGCAACCACCCCGCTCCTTCTTTCTGCAGTGCGGGGCAGTCGTGCAACCAGGAAGCCAACTGCGCTACCTATCAGCTACATCTAGTTGGTACATCACCATTCACTACATTAGAGCTGCTTCAGAAAAAGAGACAATATAAACAACTATTGGCATACAAAAAGAAAGAAGCTATGAAGACCAGTTGGTCTTGTCTTATTCAAGCCGTTAAATCTAATGATTCATCTCTCTTCTGGCATATTATATCAGGTATGCAAAGCAGAGCTCCAAATAGGATAGAATATTCAATCACTCCCAATATTTGGGAAATGTACCTTCAAGATTTATATTCATATCCCTGTATGGGAAAAGAAGAATGTATCCAATCAATTGAGACTTTCCCACCATGGCCCCCTGTGACAGTTTCTGAAATAAAAAGTCTTGCAGCTCAACTAAGAACTGGTAAAGCTCCAGGAGAGGATTTGATTCCACCAGAAGTCATTAAAAACAACTTAGAATTCTGGGCTCCTCTCCTAGCTTCTCTTTTTACTTGCATTGACTTCTATGGGCGTATTCCTCCTGACTGGGGATCAGCAGTCATTGTACCCATTTTTAAAAAAGGGACAAAGGACAACCCAGCAAATTACAGACCAGTTAGCCTGCTTAATATAATTAGTAAGCTGTATGCAACTCATTTATATAGGAAACTTCTGGACTGGCTGGAACAAGAGAACATTCTAGCAAATGAACAAGCTGGCTTTAGAGAAAGCCGATCGACTATTGATCAATGTTTAATTTTGCAACATTTGATTGGGAAATATTCTTCTGGTAATATTACTGCTCTGTATGCTGCTTTTATTGATTTTAAAGGAGCATTTGATTCTATCTCACGCTCCATATTATGGGGAAGAATGGAGGCATCCTCAATTGATAAGCAATTATTACACCTAATATGAATGTTACATGAAGGGACCTCCCTTAAAGTTCGATGTACCCCACAAGGACATCTTACTAGAGCAATTAAAACAGAGAAGGGAGTAGAACAAGGATGCATCTTGGCTCCACTTTTGTTTAACTTGTATATTAACTCAATGGTGGAGCGTTTTCATAATATCAATTTCCACCCACCAAAGCTAGCAGGAAGAACTATCCCCATACTGCTTTATGCAGATGATGCAGTTATTCTTTCAAGAACACCTAAATGGCCTTAAACGAGCTCTGAGAGAATTGTCCCAATTTTGCCAAGAAAATCATTTAGTTCTTAATTACCAAAAAACTAAAATTATGTCATTTGCCAAACATCTTAGGCAATTCTCTTGGCGCATAGACTCCCATAGGATTGAACAGGTTTCCTGCTTTAAATATCTGGGTGTAGTCTTTCACTCCTCAGGGAGTAGGAAAGCACATGGGGATTACCCTGCTAACAATGCCCAGAGGAGCTCAATGGCCATTCAAAAATTTTTTAGAACTAAAGGTGGATATTATGTTCCAGCTGCTTTAAAATTATTTGAGGCAAAAACAACTGCCCAACTTTCATATGGAGCCCAACTAGGACCCTTCCCTAATAATGTGATCTTGGAGCGTGTCCAATCCAAGTTTCTGAGGTCAGTTTTCCAAGTTCCAAAATGTGTATCTAATGGTAGATGACCTATGCAAAGAACCAGAGTGGGGAGTATGTCCATGTTGGTTCTGCTGGACCTCTTAATGACTTTTGATACCATCAACCACAATTCCTTCTGGCTGCCTCTCTGGGATGGGACTTGGGGTCACTATTCTATAGTAGTTCTGGTCCTTCTTGGAGAGACAGACTCAGAAAGTGATGCTGGGGAGAACTTGTTTGACATCCTGGTCTCTGGCATGTGGTGTCCTTCTGGGCTCAATTTTGTCCCCCATGCTGTTTAATATTTACATGAAATCTTTGGGAGAGCTCATCCAGAGTTTTAGGGTTCAGTGTCACCAATATGCTGATGACATCCAACTCTGTTTCTTCTTTCCATCTGATTCCAAGGAATCTGTTTTAGTACTGAACCCAAGTCTGCTGTCGGTAATAGATTAGATGAAGACAAATTGAAATTTAATCCAGATATGATAGAGGTGCTTCTGGTCAGTGATAAGGCAGATCAGGGAACAGGGATTCAGCCTATGCTGGTTGGGGTTACAGTCCGCCTGAACCAGCTGGCCCCTCCCGAAACTGCAAACTCCAGGATTCTATAGGATGTTGCAAGTGGAATCACAGTGCTATAACAGGCTGGTGCGGAAATGGTCTTAGTCCCCCCACTTTCACAGGCACATTTGATGAGGACATGGGAGACATCCTCCCCTGTGGCTGCTCCCAGGCTTTCCACAGAAGTCCAGTTGTCCCTATCCCTGCTCCTTTTCCACTGGCAGATGAAGCCTTTTTTTATTCAGGCAGTGCTTTGAGTTTGGATGTGAAGTGGTGTGCTGCATTTTATATTTTAATCTCTTAGTCATTTTGTTTTAAATGTGTTTTTAACTGTCTTAACCAGGAATTTTAATAATATTATTTAATTCTTTTTTTAATAAAAACCTTTGTAAAATAAGATTTTAATCTTATTTTAAACTTCTGGAAGCTGTCTTGGATCCCATCCAAGGAGGAAAGCAAGGTATAAATTCAACAAATAAATAAATAAAGTGTCACCAAACTGCAAACCCCCAGATGACACAGGATACAGCCACGGTGGTTAAAGTGGAATCATAGAGCAATAGCTGTGTGGTGTGGAAGGTCCATAGAATTGGCTTGTTGTGGATGAACACAGCTTTGCACTTTCAGAGTCCTGGACTTTGATATTGTAGTTGTGGGGACTGATAGACTGAGTGCCTCTGTTTCAGAATATAGTGTTGCACCATTGGATCTCACACTGGTTGTTGATTCTATTTATGATGACACAAAGTATTTAGAGTTCCTGTACCCCACAGGACTATTTCTGACATGCAGTAGGTTGACCTGACCTGCTCCTCCTAAGCAGAATTGGTAGCTCAAAGGCCCAGGACTTCTTAGGTGAAGTAAGACTCCATTTCATGCACAGAAAAGTTTGAGGCCATTTCTTGCTCTACACACATTTCAAATTTGGCAGGAACAGCAGGGATTAACCTTCTGCTGTTCTCTTTTTTAGCTAATTTTAAAATGTCCCAGTTTGTCACTCTTCCTCCCACTTTCCTCTCTTGTCCTCAGCTTACCATAATTGCTGCAAGCTGAGTTTGAAGTGTAAAAGTAAGTTTGCAACCAATTAACTCAGCAGTGGACAGAGAAAATAAGTGGTGGAGTCTTACCCTTTCCAGTAGAGTTAGGCAAAAGCACCCTGCTATGGCCTTTCCTAGCTTGGGTCTTCTTGCTCATTAATAGCTTTTGCCATCTTGACCACACACTGATGTTGCTTGGCCATACAGGACCCGGTTCTCATGTGTGAAATGTTAGCAGGTATGACATTGCTACTGTTTTTATTAAGGATTTGTTCATAACTGTCATTTTAAAGCTTTGCATGTGCGAGCGCATAGGGCTGAACACATGTCACATTTTATTGTGAGCATATTTCCTGCTCCATTTTCAGTGACCCTTCATGAATTAATTCTCAACCTGTAATTAATAGATCTCTTTTCTTTCCAACAGCCCTTCCTTGCCTGGACCAGAAGAAAAGGATTAATAATCACAGAGCGTGCTCTCTCCCGGCCCTTCCTCCCCCTCCCCCTCCTCCCCCTCCCCCTTTATTTCCTCCACCATACTTCAAGCAGGGATGGAATTCTGTAAGTATTGCTTCAAGCACTTCTGTTTCCGGTAACAAGGACAGCTTATCCTTCCTAAGGCACTTCTAATAAACCACCACGATGTAAAAGCAGTGCTTGGTGACAAGAGCTATGGTGTATTAAGGACTGCAGAGAGTATGTTGGGAATGGATCATAGCTCCTAAGACTGTTTGCCTAGGTCAGTAGGCATTCCTGTCTGCTAAATCTTGGCCATTAGACTCATGCTTTCCAACTGTGACAGTCCCTATTAATTCTCTGTCATCCCACTTTTCCAGCTGTTTTTAAAATGTCCCCGCTTCTTTCTCCTCCTCCCACTTTCCCCCTTTGTCCTCAGCTTACTTCAGTTGCTGCAATCTGAGTTCCAAGTGCAAAAGTAGTTTGTACTCAATTAACTTTGCAGAGGGGAGCAGAGAAACGGGGCAGAATTGTACTGTACTCCGCAGACTCAGGCAAAAGCAAACTTCTGCAGCCACTCCTAGCTTGTGTGTTTTTCCTTATTAAGTTGGAACCAGGAGAAGCAAGGAACAGAGGGAGACAGTGTGGGAGGAAGACTTCAAGAGTTGAGTGAGTACCAGTTGCTTGGCAGGGCACATCTTTAAACCCTACAGGAAGGCTGGAGTGAAGGTTCTATGAACCCAGTCTACCTGGAGAGTCCACCTCCCAGCTAGGCCAGCTGTTCTGAGATGTAAGTGCTATTGTGGTTGTCCCGAGTGTTTCTTGTCTATAATGACAAAAGAAGAGATATTAGGGTTTATTTGTCTCTGGGTGAGCCACAGTTGATATCTTTGCTTAACATATATCCACAAGTCTATAGATTTTGATATCAATTTTTTAAAAAAGCTACACCTTTAAATAGGTACAAAAATTGATTGATTAAAGTACACCCAATTAATCAGAAAACAGGAATTTTTGTTGGATTCTGAAAGTCTGAGCCTATACTTATGAGGTACAGAAAAACCAGCAATATACCCTCTTCCCTTTACTGTATTCAAGATTCCAGGATGGGGAATGGGGAAGGAAGAGCTGTAAGAATCCCAGTTAACTTCTCCTCTTTCTCATCATTTCTTCCATTTTAATCTTGTTGTTTCTGCTGGAGGTACTCTGCAAGTATAAAAGCTTCCTTCCTGTACTTGATTATTTTTCACCATTGTCAAAGATTTACCAGCAAACCTAGGAAGCATAATTCCCAGATAGGACTGTGATGTACCATATTTGCTGGCATATAAGATGTACCAGCGTATACAACACACCCCAAATACTATTTGCTGGCATACAAGACATACCGGCATGTAAGATACACTCCATTTTCAAACAGTATTTTTTTGGGGGAAAGTGAATCTTATACACCAGCAAATACAGTATATGTACTAGGAAAATATATATTTAAGATTCCAAGGAGAGTGAATCAGTGTGTTGCATGAGCCTGAATAGGTCTGGAAGGCCACAATTGCCTTCAACTATAACAGAAGGGCAATTGAAGACTTCCAAGTGTTCTTGGCCTACAGTTCCCATCAGTCCTAGCCAGCATAGCCAACGTTACGGAAGTATGTGAGCAGTAATCCAAAAATGCCTTGGTAACAATTTCCCATCTCTAATGTATCGTACAAATTTGTGGGTATTTTAAAGATCTTTATCATCTTTCCTATCCTTTGCCCCACTCAATGAGATTCAAAACAATGCATAAAAGTTTGACCTGATGTGTCACAATATAGCATGTGCATTAGGCTTCTAAGAAGAACTACAAAAAATAAAAATAAGCCACAGAGCAAAAGTAAATAAGTCAAAGTAATTACTGAAATAATGTTGACATCTATGTCTCCAGTTATTGGAATACTGAGGTAACTCTCTTTCTTTCCAAAACATTCTGTGATGCTGTTCAGCTCCTAACAGATTGTTACTGGAATTAATTGTGTAATAGGCCACACTTACTGGAGTTCTTCCCACATTCTGATATGAGGTTACTTTTAATACCATTTCAGAAACCCCACTTGTTACCCTGCTTGCAAGCAGGGTAACACGCTCTTGTCATTTACTGGAAGTCTATTGATATTTTACTGCCAGTGAAAAAACATGACCCATGGTTAAAGAAAACAATCTCACTCTTTCTTTTATACCATTCCATCCTTCACAGTGTTTGTCCTACAGGTCGCAGCACACTGTACTTGCTGGGCCAAATTTAGAGCATATAGTACTGGGAAGAACTCCAGTAAATGAAGTAATGTTCCTACAGAGGATTTCCGTAAAAATCTGCATAAAGAGACTGAGAATTATAAACTAGAACATCACAGAACTTCATCCTAAGAGAACATACACAAAATATTTTGATGCAAATTAGTTGTCCCATAAGACACATTTGCTCCTATTGAGATAAAGAGCAATAATATTCTGGTTTTCTCTTTTTTAACTACATATTTTGAAATGAATATATATGATATCAGTTTGATTTATATAGAAATTTAGCATGGAGTAATCTATATAAGAGAGCCAGTGGTCTGAGCATTGCACTATGACCCTGGAGACCAGAATTCAATTCCCTGCTTAAACAGGGAAACCCACTGGGTGATTTTGGGCACATCACACAGTTTCAGGCCCCAGAAAACCCCAGGATCGGTTCACTTAGGGTTGCCATAAATTGGAATGACTTGAAGGCACATAACAACAACAAACTTATGTACCCATACTTGAGTGTTCTATGAGGGAACTGAACAGATAGAAAGGAAGATTTCTAGTGTGTACTATTTAAAGGCACATGATCCTATCTGATTTTGGAAGTTAAGCAGAGTCAGCCCTGGTTAGTACTTAGATAGGATATGACCAACAAATACCAGGCGCTGTAGGCTATATTTCAGAGGAAGGAACTGGCAAAAACCACCTCTGAGCATTCCTTGTCTAAGAAAAATGGGGTCGCCGTAAGTCAACAGGCATACACACACACAACATTTAATTATAATAACTTATGTAATTTTCTCAATTTGATAATAAGAGATTCTGACATCTTCTAAAGCAGGGGCTGGCAAGTTCCAGTGGTCAGTGAGCCATTTTGAGTTTCAACACCCACCCACCCCAAGATCCCCCAAATTTCAAATAGTCTCCTGCAGAAGCAGCTAGCATGTACACATAATTTTGCTTTCTTGATCCAGTTTTAGGCCTCAAACAGTCTTTTTTTTTTAAACAGGAACTGACTATAGCCAGTTTTTTAAAAGGTCTTTTTAAGACCTAAAACAGACTGGAGGTGTAATGATGTTTAAATGAAACATCACAGCTCCCAGAATTTTCTAAGGGCACAAGTTGCTATTCGGTGGGGGTGGGGGATGGTGGATATGGGTGAGGAGGGGGCACTGGGGGTCTGGAGGAGTCCTGGGGAGTGCATATCCCCTATTAGACTTATTTTGCCAACCCTTTTTCTAAGCAATAGAAGTCCACGGGTTTTATTAAAAATCATTTCTCTGTATTTGTATGCAGGCTTACTGCCAAACACTGATAGCTCAGCAAGAGTAATTAATGAGGTCTCTCTTTCTTTAGCAACATATTCTATAATTACAGTGTGATAGATGAACTAACTTGATTTAGGTTCTGTGTTAATCGACTGTCTGGTATAACTCTTTTCTTGACTTTGCAAGAAGAAGAACTGAGGGTATGTAGTGAGTGCATATCCAGTGAATATCTTTATAGTGGAATATACACAGTCTACATCACATAAGTAGTCCTCTGTCTGCATGATTAGAAGAAACTATTTCCACACTTCCTACTAGCAAATTATGCTTTGAGAAAAATAGGATTACTTTCCATTTTGGTTGAGGAGAATGATAGAATATAAGAAGAGACATGCTGGCTCAGAACTAAATCTAATCCAGCATTCTGTACATGTAGCAGCCAACCAGATATCTATGGGAATCCCACTAGCAGGGCATAAATAACATAGTCACTTCCATCATATGTTCCACATTAACTGGGATTCAATGTGGAAGTTAGCAACTGTCAAGAGCTGAAAGGAGATGTTATCTCTCTGTAGCGCTTTGAAGAGCAATACTCCCTAACAGTTACCCCAAATAATAGTCCCTCACAAATTATAGTGTGAGTGCTATTGGCCATTTCATCACTTTTCCAGTTGTTTTCAGCCAACCTTTCATCTTTTTTCAAACTAGAAAGTAATCAGATTTCCTACATCAGTCACTTCCTGTTTTGAAGAAAGGCCTATGAAGGTCAGAGAAAGACCTCAAGAGTCATGTTCCTGAAAGGGGTGGTCTGTGGACTGGTGACAATCTGCAAGCTGTTGGCTGCCAGTCTGTGGGAAATTTCCTGGAAATAAAGAAACAGTTGTAGTCAGTGGGTACAAATATGGAGCTAGTCCCTCACATGTCGGAAAGAAAACCCTGATGGTCCCTAATATCAAGTACCTTAAGAAGTATTGGTCTAGTATATATGTGTATATATGTGTATGTGTGTATTGGGGAGGGCAATTTCATTCTGGCTCACATACTGAAGATAGTACACAATGATCATAGCTAGTAAGCATTGATAGCTATGGCCATTTCTGCATGATGTTGTCGCCAGCTCACTGCCACCCCTTCCCCATGCATCATACTCACGGGGTATTCACTAAATGGAAAAAAATCTGTTCAGTACCTACAATCATGTGATGCTCCCGTACCTACCTGTCAAGCAGAAAGGCAGGAAGCATGATGGCGACACTTCCTTCCCCAGCACAGCATGAGAAAGTGCCCGGCTACACTGCAGAAGGAAGAGGCATGGCCATTGCACTCCCTTCCACAAGGAGACAGTCCTATACAGAGGGGAGTGTTCTTGTAGTGCTCCCTTCCCTGCCAGGACCATGATGGGAGAATTTGCAAGAGCATGGTTGTGCAGAAATGGCTGTGTCCTATATATAGTCTCAAAATTCTTTTGCAATAATGCTGTGAAAGAATAGTAATGAATAACAATACGGATCGATTTTGAGTGGATAAAAGTGGCCTACTTAGTATAGGTAGGTGATCAAAGATTTGATCTTCTGGTCCATCATTTAGTATCTCTTTTTTTTTTTAATTTCTTAGATGTTGTTATCATTGGATCCGAAACATTTATGTCAAGAGCTTCAGATAACTCAGCCTCCATGTATAGAATCTATGTGTCCTCCAGGACCTCCTGGCCCCCAGGTTAGTATTTCACTTTGAAATGAGCAAAACGGGACTGTCTGGGCACAGTTTCCTGATCTGTGTTATTCCTTATACAGCAAAGAAAGGACAGAAGTGACATGGTTGCAGAAGGGTAGATAAAATTGCTAGTACAATACCTTAAGTACTGAGAAAGTGGCTTATGCAACAATCATTTAGGTAACTTGCTTGGTTGATATGACTGCGTCAAAACGGATGGCCTGAATCCCTCTATATACAGGTAGCTTAATCCACAATGGTGGCATTTAAGGTCCCTGAAAATTATACATTTTGGAATCCATCACACGCATGGGATACAAAGCAGTTGGATCAGATCTAGCACTGGACTTCCATGGGCCGTATAGCAGAATCCAACATCAGGTAGAGGGAATTCCCCCCTTCTTACTGTGGCCCTCAAAATTCTGATCTGGGGGCTTGGACAACTCTCTAGAGCCAGTTGTTGGGCAGTTTGGAGGCTTGTTGCTGATGATGTTGGATTCAGGGCATTAAGAATTTCAAGATGGCCATGCCTATACTGTTTGCCTTGACTGGAGCTTTGTTGAAACTGGTCACCATGCACGTGAGATTTAGTACTCTTCTAAAACATGTACTTGACATTAACTGATAGAGGAATCATTCTGCTTACTGTGGGTCACTGTTGCTAATGCAAAAGAAACAGTTTTCTAAGGTTTTGGAGCCACGTGGGCTATGGAACAATATACTGGTTTGGATCCTAGAAGCTCTGGAATGTGTAGAAAAAGTGACATGCTTCATTTTTGTTATCCATATTCTCTTTAATTAAAAGAGAAATTAAACAAGTGATCCTATTAATTGTGATGGGCGTCAAAGCCCAACAATACAAAAACTATGAATGAATTTCCCTCCCAGTGTGATTTAAAGTAATTAGGTGGTTGATTATACTGTGGGCACATGAAGAACAGCTGGGGCTTATTTGTTGGAACATATCTTAGGTAAAATTCCTTTGAGAAGAATATAATCTGAAAAGAAGTGCTCTATACATTAAAATGCTAATAAGATATAATTTCATGCTCCTCTAGTTTGTGTGATAATGGAAACAAAATATACAATGCATGGGTTGAATGGAGACTAACCCTGGGTGAGGCAGTTCCCTCAGAAATGTTCTGTGCCCCTCCTCAGGGAAGAAGAAGTCAGTGAAAACAGCATCCCAAGAAAGAGCAAGCAGAGACTGCAACAATACACTTCTGCCACTCCAGAGGTCATTTTACTACAGAGCTGGCTATTTCCTGATCAGGCCTCTGGAGTGTGTGGGAAATCACAGTCACATCCTCCTCCTTCACGTAGGGGAGGATATAGGTCACTGTATAGGCCTCTAAATAACATAGTGTGTGTGCATGTGCAGAAGCGTATCTAGGGTGGGGCACCTGGGGTACGTGCCCTGGGCACCAGTGCCAAGGGGAGCAAAAAAGCCAACTCTCCACCCTCCCACCCAAGCCTGGCCTGCCACTGCCCACTGCCCTGCCAGGGTCATTCCTGGCCTGGTGTGGAGGTGGTGGCAGCAGCAGCCCTCCCACCCAGACCTGGCCTGCTGCCACTCCCCCTGCCATGAGATCTTCCCTGGCCTGGGATGGTACCAGCAGGAGAAGCAACACCTAGGGGCACAACTTCCATGCTTGCCCTAGGTGCTGTTGAACCTAGATGCCCATGTGTGTGTGTGTGTGTGTGTGTGTTCGTGTTCATATTGGTATTCATCCATCACAACAGTAGCACATGATCGATTAGAGGCTCAACATTACTGTTCTTATCAGTCTTCTGAAGACACAACCTGTTACAGGTGATGCTACAGGTTATGCCACTGCTGCATCTTCCTCCTTTTTCTAAGGTTCAGGGGCACAGCATTGCTGCTTCAGATCCTCCTTCTCCTCGATCTTCTTCCTCTAGAGGAAAAGCATGGGGTGTTGCCCTGTGAGGGGGCTGTTTCATTTCTTGCCTTGAGAGGCAGGATAGTTGTCTCTGCTATCCCATTCATGATGGGGCTGAAATATTACATGTTTCACCATAGTGGAAGGTAGGTAGGAAAGTGCAGTTTCTAAAAGGGGTGGTGGTGCAGATGCAGCGAAAGCAAGCAAAAGAGAACCTCTTGTGAGACATTCCTGTGAAACTGACCATGCCAGTTCAAACTGTTTCTTGTTGCTTTAGTTGCAGATGCAAAATCTTGGATTTTAGGTAAACAAGCTCAGACTAACCTCTTCTGGCTTTCAAGAGTCCATTCTCATGGAAGTGGTATCATGTCACATTGCTGCAGTTTAGTCCTATAGGCAGAAAAATGAAACAATTAGTCTGGGCCTAATTCAACACTGGCATGTCAGACCATAACGGCAACTCTTGGTTTGTTTTGTTGTACAATCCAGTGTCTCTCTCAAATATGCTTTGCGTTGTGACCTTTGGATCTCTGCTGATAAACAAAACACTCTAAGTGGTTAGGAATGCTTCCATTTTTATCATTTCAGCAGGCCATAACAGAATGACAAGAAAATGTTCATTGCTTACCCTTCCTGAAACATATTGTCTTATCATGAGATTCATTTTCCTCCTCAGTATAGCTCATGATATGCTAATGTAGTCAGGACATTTGAGTAGAAAGAATCCCTTAGTAAATTGTTTTTCTTCATTAATGTTGGCCCAATCTAAGCTCAGATACATTTCAAACAGTTCAGAAGGTGGCTAAAACCTAAGTTACATAAATTTCAGCATGGAGTAGATTTGGCTTATTTTGTTGTTTCCATTGCATTCTCAGGTAACTGTTTGGCAAAGCAGTTCAGTTTAGTGTCAACTTTGTTGACATCTGCCTCACTGAATGATATCTTACAACTCTCAGAGGCCTTCTGTGGCATTTAAACTGGGAACATTGGAGATAAAGTTGCTTGCTTCTGTTCCGTCTTGAATACTGTAATTTTGTTATTATTTACTATCAAGTTGGCTTTAATTTATGGTGAGACTATGAAAGAGAGACCTCCAGGAGCCCTGTCTTGTAAGTGCTGGGCTTTGGCTTCTTCAATTGAGTCATGCCATTTATACTGTGTTCTTTCTCTTTTTCTACTGCTGCTCTACTTCTCCATTTGGCCTTGAAAACTGTTATTAGCATGGTATTGAGTGCAGGTGCCCAGTCTCATCCTATTTCTTTCTGTTTGTGTATCTTAAGGATATGGACAGGATGCTTGTCGCTAGTTGATGCATAGTGTCCCTGCTCTGCCCTGGTGTGTGTGTGTGTATGTGTGTATAATGACGTGGGTCTAAGGGCTGATTATTATTATTATTTTTTATAATGGAGTGACTACTTTCAACTTAGACGTTTATAAGTTCTGCACTGTCACTAATACTTTCTGGGAAAGGCACTAGAGAAGGTGATGGTAGATTAACTGCAGACACTGTTGAATGACATATTTCATTCTGTGGCCAGACCTGGATTTGCAACAGAATGAGCCTCAGTCAACCTAATGGATAACTTTCTACTGGAAAGAAACAGAGATGTGTGACCATGTTGCTCCTGCTTGATCCCTCAAAGGTTTTTGATGCTCTTGGTCTGGATCTTGGCTGCACCGTATTACATTTGTTCCTCTCTTATGGGTCCAGTTGGTAGCATTGGTTGGGTGACTATACTTCACCAATCTAGCATTATACACTCGCTTACTGAATTATACCAGCTTGTTCTCATGCTATTTAATAGCTTTATGAAGGTACTGAAAATGGTCATTAAGAGATTTGGGATAATGTGTCATTCTGAAAGCTGGTGATGCCCAGCTCTGATCTGAAACTCATGAGTGGTATGTGGAGGTTTGACTCCACTTTTGCAACAAAATGGAATGGGTATAACCTCCTATAGATTAATCTGAAAGAAGCAAAACAAACCCCTTGACTTGGTCAGAAGGTGCTCATGAAAAATCCAGGAAGAAACAGAGTACAAATGAGATGAATTATAAATAAAATAAACATTCTATTTCCTTTCTCTTCCCTAGGGCCCACGAGGTATTCCTGGTGTGAAAGGACCAAAAGGGGCAAAGGTAAGTTGGAGGGTTATTTTCTAACTGGGATGGGCAAAGTGTGTCCCCATGTGCTTTTTTGTAGTCCCTAGCAGAGTTTTATCTGACATTGATTGATGCTAAAAATTAATGGCAGAGCATTAAATGCACTATGATTAATGTGAAAAGGATGTCAGTGTACGATAGCCAATGGAATAGTCAATATCATAATCAATTTAGTATCCTTTAGCTCAATATCAGTGGTCAATATTGTATTACATTAAAGTGCATTTAGCGTTTATTTGCAAGAATCAAGCAAGTATGAATGGAAAATTTTATTTGTTAATCATAAGGGAAGTAATTCTGATTAATATAATGTTTAAGTAAGAATTATTTTAAATTAATTTCTACTACTTTTAAGCTCTTTGACATATATGTAGTAAATCTGTACATGTTTTAACTTTATTTAAAAAGCCCAAAAATGCAGTTCTCAAGCAATTGGCCCACCTGAAAAGTGGTTCCCAACACTGGACTAGTTGTCCACCCCTGAACAACTGTTAAGAACTGTGAATTTGTCTGGATGTGTGTGTATGTGTGAAGTGTATGTGTGCAGTAAATGTAATATGAGGTCTAGAAATGGAAAGAATATTAAAAAAAATTGGGAAATGATTAAAAATGAGGTTTTTGAGTGTTGGGAAACCCTGACAAGGAAAATCCTAGAATGGTGAGAATTTTCACAGTTGGGCACTTATTCTGCACAAAAATCATGTGCTGGTTTTGGCACAGAAAATGACACTTCTGCACAGAAAACAACTTTCCTACATAGAAAACAGGATGGACTGCACAGAAAATAACATTTCAGTGCAGATAACCCAGGTAAATTTAATCCTGAGACTTATAGAAGCAGACTACAATTGTTAGTGCTGTTTAGTGATTCAGGAGCAAGTGTTTTTTGCATTAAAACATTTCTTATAATATTCTTTTAACACGTGCAATGGAAAAATATCAATTAAAAGGATGCTCAAAAATTGACAAGACAAACCCACAAATTACAAATTTGTAAAGTTGAAGGCTTTCACGGCCGGAATCCATAGGTTTTTGTGGATTTTCTGGGTTTTGAGGCTGTGTTCTATTAGTATTTTCTCCTAACATTTCGCTTGCATCTGTGGCTGGCATATTCAAAGGATTTGGTGGCGTGGAAGTGAAACAGAGTATATATTATTTGCAATTTGTTCCCTCCCACCCCGTGGGGACTACACAAGTATACATACTCTATTTCACTTCCATGCCACCATATACTCTGAAGATGCCAGCCACAGATGCAAGTGAAACGTCAGGAGAAGATACTGATAGAACACGGCCTCAAAACCCAGAAAACCCACAACATATAAATTACAAATTGTTTGAGCTGTTGTTTGTATCTTATGTTTATGTATTATTTTTTCTGACAGGGTGAGATTGGCAGACCAGGAAGAAAGGTATGAGACAAATTTCATAAAGCCCTTTATAGTTTCCTCCTCAAACCTGGTACCTTCCAGGTGTGTCAGGTTACAGCTCTTAATATCTCCAGCCAACATGGCCATATTGGAGAGGGATATGGGAGTTGTAGTCTAACAACTCTGAAAAGGCAGTAGGTTGGAGAAGAAGGCTTTCATGTTTGACTGACATGTAAATATCAGTTGTGTCTGGCTGAAACATAAGGGAAAACCTTCTTTGTAACCACACCAAATTTGTGAAATTCCTTACCTCATGAAGATGTCTGTTTTACTTCTTCTCTCCTTGTTTTCTACTACCTGTTGAAGGCTTTTCTATTCCAACAGAGATTTGACCTACCAACTTGAAATTCTTTTCAGTTTGGTTTTATCTTTACCAGTGTGTGCACTGACCATGGTGGATATGAAGTCACCATGTGGATATCATTTTCAATTCAAATATTTAATATAGTTGTTTAAAGTCATTGCATCTCACTTTTCTTCCTGCAGAAAATAAGAGGAACATGTACCCAAGTCCCATACAACATCATAAACAGCATAAATGCAGGAACATTTCTACAAGAGCACTTAAACTAGATATATTTGAAGGGGGCTGTGTTTTCCTTTTTACTGATATCCGTTTTCATTGTGTCTTAAATAGTATTTAAATCATTAATAACATAAAATATTTTAATGCTGTAATGGGAATGTTTTTTATTTGAATGTTACTGTTATCGGTTTCCTTGAATATCGTTTCTGGCAGAAAAGTGCAGAATGTCTCTGTGTGTGATTTTGTGTGTGTATATCAAAGATAGCTAGATATATAGATATGCCTGATTTTTTTTAAAAAAATAGTTTTAACTGACTCCTAAACATAAGCAATAAGCAAACTGTACATAGAAAAATCTCTTCTCTGTGGTGGGGGGATTCACCACTTACATGTGCAAGCTTATGTCTATGAATATACATTAGTTCTTTCTCAACCCAGTGCACTCCATATATATGGGATTACTATTCCAGTTCTGATCATCCCTGACTGATGAGTATGTTGGGTTGATGGATGCTGTAGTCTAATGCATATGGAGAGTATCACTTTGCAGAAAGTCATCCCTGAACTGTTTCTATTAAAGCTAGTTATTAGAAGAACTACCATGTACGTTTAAAAATTAGTGCTTAGATTTTATTGTTTTCCTCTTCCGTCCTCATCTTCCCTTCCTCTTATATTATCTTTTTCAAATTGCCAGCCTGTAAGCAGGGGGTGTTTTGTGTTTATTGGTCTTAGATAAGCCATGTGGCAGTCTTTTTGGCATAAGAGCAGAGGTAAAAAAATGCTTTAAACAAACAAGTAAACAAATGCATTTATTTATAATTCTGTTGTACAGTATTTCTGTTTTGCAGCCTATTATTACCAAAATGTCCTTTCTTCCTTTTGCATGACGTCCTATCTGGAACTCACTCTCACTATATCTGATTTTTATTTATTTCCATCTTCTATTTCCTATTCCCCCTCTCTTTTTTTGAAGGGCAGCCCGGGTCCTCCAGGCGTCCCTGGAATGCCTGGACCTGTTGGATGGTCTGGCCCAATGGGTCCCAGGGTAAGATGAAGAAAATGACTGATTTTTAGAGCTATAGTACAATTCATAGTATATATTAAGTTGAATTCATTTTGTTGTAACCAGCCTTCTTGATGTACAACAGACATGCCAATAATTTCGAGTTGTTTATCAAGTTCATTTAGGCATGGGGGCTAGAATTCAGAATTCTGCTTAGGGATTTACAACCAAGAGTTATGGATCCATAACTAATTTGTATTCACAAAACTTACAGGTTCATGATAGTGGCATTGTTGCCACAATCATAAAAAAACACCAACCTTGTTTTACTAGGCATCAGCTGCTGCGAGTGACAGAGATCTGTTCTCCTGTGCATCAGCATGCAACAGACTGACATTTCCACAAACCTCTTGCCAGTGATCTCCAGTGCAAGGAGAAGCTGCAACAGGGATCCTGCTTCTGATTGTCTTGCTTGAGATGGCTGGCAGAAAAGATGTGGAAGTGTCACTCGGCTGCATTCAGATCAAGAGGAAAGCAGACATCCATCACTCATAGCAGCTGATGCCCAGTAAGGCAGGATTGGGGAAGTGGCCAGGAGACACTACTTAGTTAAGTATACATCAGTTGCTATGAGTGAAGAAGGTCTGCTTTCCTGTTGATCTGAATGCAGCAGACTAGTTAAGTATACTTAAATAAGGGCCTTTCCACACTACACTGTTATGATACTATTATTCCATTTTCAGCATCTTTTGGAATTCTGGGGTTTGTAATTTACTAAGGCCAAAGAGCTCTCTGGCTGAGAATTCCAAATGCCCTTCCCTAAACTGCAAACCCCAAGAGTCCATAGGATGTTGAAGGTGGAATAATAGCGCTATAACTATGGAAAGGCCCTAAGTAGCTCATTAGGATTTCAGCCAGGATTTTTCTAGTTTATTGAGGAAGAAGACTTTCAGTAGAGTGAAGAGATACAGGTTGGTAACACCTGCTTAGTGTTACCAGATCCAGTTCTGAATACTGTAATTGTTTCTGTAATGACACTGGAGCGTGAAGACATAATTGTAATGAACAGAACTTAATTTTGTTTACAGAGTAAGTGTGGGGAGACAATGGGAGACAGTGGGACAGTGGGAGAATGGACCACAGGAATTAGTAGCATGGGCAGCTAATAATCAAAGCAGGGAGTCCCCCCAAAATTTGGAGGTAGGGTGTCATTTACCACTCAGCTCATAAACTTCCTCTGGCTAGACTGCAGGATGCAAGTAGGAGTCTGGATCACAGGAACATCAGTGTGTCATAGTAAACTAAATTTAATAGTTGGCTCCAACTACAGTAGACCCACCAAATCAGTAAGTTCATTCAGTGAGCACTTTTGTAAATTCATTGATTTCAGTGGGCCCATTCCAACTGAGAGAAACATTTAATTTAATCCGTTGATTATGGCATGATAACTCATGGACCTATACCTGCTAAAGAAACAGGAAGCTGTCTCAACCTTCTCCCACTTCTTTACCATACTTTCTTTTCACCGTAGTGCTTTGGCGTTGAGGGAAAAGCTTTTAATAAAAGTATATTTTGCAAAAAGAGAGTGAAAGTAGCAGACATCATGGCAAACATTTCATATACTGTTAGGGAAGTGTCAGTATACACCAGCATAGCTGATCCCATAGTTCTGCAATAGTCCTTGTGACCTTGAGCTTACCTGTTGTGCAACAGCTGATCAGCAGCCCAACTAACACATCAGAAGTGTGAAAGAAGGCTATCTGTGGGCCTGTCTGTGGGCCTACAGCTATAGGAAAGAACAATTGCTTGTACAACTATTTTTACACTATAGTGTAGGGTGCCAACAGAGTTCTGTTCTAAAACTGGGTTTGGTTATGACAATTCTACCTTGAAGCCTGTTTGATGAAAGTAACTCTAACTGTCTGGCAGGTTTTTCATTGCATTGTAGATATCTGTCATAGACTAATAAGTGTTTTTCAAAAGGAGACCTCAAGGTAATTTGTCTGCCATTTCTTAGCTTTTCTGCAGTTTACTTTCTATATAGTACACTCTCAACAATAAAGGGGAAAAAGGCAGCCCATGCTGAACAAATAATGTGCGTATGACTGTCACTTAGCCTGGATTAACTGTTGGAATATCACAATAAGAGTTCAACACTTGTGATAACTTATAGTTGAGACATACAGTTTAGTGCCATTCACACAATTAGTCTGCATGGGCTAGTAGCAGGTCTGGAAATCAATGGTGCTAACTTTTTCTCCACAAGAGCCACAGGCTGAACAAGTCAAGTGGGAAGATTAAAAAAAGATGAAAAACAGTTTCTTGAGTATTGGGAAACCCAGACAAGGAGAATCTTAGACAAGTGACCATGTTCACAGTTCAGGACATATTGTGCACAAAAATACCTCTGGCGGATTTTGTATGCAGAAAGCAACATTTTTGGTACAGGAAACAACTTTCCTGCATTAAAGACATATTTTCAGGACAAGAAACAAAATTTCTGTGCAGAAAATGCTGTTTTCTGAGCAGGAAACTTGTTTTCTGTTCAAAAAACACAATTTTTCTGCACAAAAAAATCCACACTTTTCCCCCCACAGAATGAATTCCCAAACTGTGAATAGTTTTCAAAAGCTGCATAGTTTTTGAAGACAACTTTATGCCAATGAAGTGAAAAATGATAAAATTATTTGTTCTTTCCCACAAGAATGAAATTTACAAGCGTTTTCTTAATAAATCACTATTTGAATCTTATCATTCAGCCTCCTAGCTGCAGGATTCCCTGAACTATGTTCAAAAAAATAATTTTTCTAAGTCCTACACCTTAACTGCTAGCTTTGAAGAGGAATTCTCTTTGTTTTTGCCTTTCATGGCGCAAAAAAGGGCTTAATTATTTGCTTCTCTTCAAACCCTTGCTGCAGCCTTTTTCCACAGGCAGCTGCTTTCCCATTTTCCAGCAGGCCACGTGCATGGCAAGAGAGATTTGTGCAAAGACATTTGCAGTACAGACCCATACAGCTGCCAGGCCACATTTCTGAGTGGCCCAGTGTCTCAGAGAGGATTGCCAGTAATATGTCAGATGAAATTAAGATGCAAGTGAAACTGGCCAGATCTGTTGCCAAAACAGACAATCCAAACAGTTGAGCAGCTGATCTCTGGAAACTGTGCAAAAGAGCAGACCCAACCCAATGAGAAATACAGCCCTTGGGCATCAGAATTTAAAACAGTAGTGGCTATTCTTGAAAGCCCTCAAGGGGAAATACATTCCTCCATTCCAGAGTTTTAAGACAACAGGGTCTGAAGCTAAGGCCAGTTGTATCTCACCCCTTATTTTAAACAGGACCTCTTTTCACTGCAGTAATCTCTATGGTGCAGATGACAGGGGCTGCAGTTATAACAGGAGTGGACACACAAGCTTTCCTCCAGGGGCAGTGTAACTGATTTTTGCCCATTAGCAGCAGTATTGATTGTGTCAGTTTCTAGGTGACAGTTGCTGTGACAGCTGGGGGATCCCCAGAACTGCAGTGTGTAAAAGTAACTTTTCCATATCCTGCTGGTTGACTGCTGGTCTCAGCACTGTAGTGGTGGTAAACAGCTGTCTCTTGCTTAGGAGAAGGCAAGAGGAAATGGTCCATTTCACCATTTAGACTAAACCATTTGTTATCTATCTTAAACACTCACTATAGCACTGCAGGAAGAATTGTTGAAATGATGCATGCCTCTAATTCAAACCCAGTCAATCTAGTTATTTCCAACTTACTGTGACCACAATAAATAACTCTCTTTATTGACCCCTTTAGGGTGAAAAGGGTGATTTAGGTTTGATGGGATTGCCAGGTTCAAGAGGACCAAAGGGCTCTAAGGTTTGTCAACCCAGATGCTATGTTATTCCTCTCTGGCTTCTAACAATTGCTTATAGCTGTTTTATTGGTGAGAAAGTGCTTGTGTATATTGTGCACAGCAGAGGTGTTTATAAAATTGAAAATGTAGACTTTTTTCTGTACCTATAGTGTAAGCACTAAAGGAGTGTTTCTGCTTTCTGCTGTAAGATATCTTATAGCAATCTCATATAAAATAGAATAGGATGAAAAACAAAATCTAGGTGATTCAGAGCCTCAAAATCCAGCACTTTATCCTTTACAGAAGTGGTTCCCAAACTTTGGTCCTCCATGTGTTTTGGACTTCAGCTGTCAGAAGCCCAGCCAGTTTGGCCAACAGTCAAGAATTCTGGGAGCTGAAGTTGAAAATACCTGAAGGACCAAATTTTGAAAACCACTGCTTTACAGTATACTTGAATTATCCCTAACATCCAGTGCTAGTAATGCATTATACACAGGCTCCTTAACTATGCAGAAACAGAGGGCAAAATGAGCAATGAAAGTGCAGTATGTCCAAGAGTGACCACAGGAGAGTGAAATTTCTTTATATTATCCTAATAAAAAAGCATGCTAAGTAAAAAGACAGCATCTTTGTTAGCTGAACATAGTTTGATAGCAAAATGGAAACGCTAAAAGATACATATAAAAATAAAGTAGAAATTTTGTTTCATGAGGCCAAACTAAATCAACAATTTACCAGCAGGCTACACACTTTGTTAGTACTAAAATTGCAGAGAAGTTGTGCAAGGTTTCCTTTTGTTCAGAATTCTCCATCAAGTCAGGTGGTATAAAAAGTTTGAGTGGAAAGCAGGGTAGGAGGGAAGGAATCTCAAAATCTGGACAGATGTTAGTTAAACTCAGTCCCAAGATGAAGATTTGACTGAATGAATAATTAGTTAGTATGCTGGTATCAGGTTACAGCTAATGGTATCTACTGGCATGGAAAATGTTGAATAATTGTACATTAAACCACAAGGCTCGGGTCTATCTCTTCTCTTAGATGAAACACACAGATTCCTGAAGTAGCATAGAAGGATTACAGTGAAACAACACAGGCCTTGATCACTGCTGGGAACAGCTACTTCTGGGGATGGTTTAGGTGGAGATTGTGCATTGAGCAGGGGTTGGACTAGGTGACCTATGAGGTCAGTTCCAGCTCTATAACTCAGTGACTCTATGGCTTGCAGAAGCAAAGCTGGAGACTGAAATTTAGCTTGTGCACAAGGTTAACAACAACAACAAAAGTCAATGGAATCCAAATTGAGATTACCTGGTTGTTGGAGGAGACAGATCCCTGAATGCAGTTCTTTCAGGTGGTAGAAAAATCTTTCTCTGGTGGTAGAAATAAAACAGTGTCTATACTCCAAAAGAACTTTAAGCATCAGTTACATTTACCCAGAAGAGATGCCTATTTAGTCAATTCTTTTAAGGTTCACTTATTTCCAATATGTGATTTGCCATTATTAGCCGGCTGAGGAAAATGGCTCCAGGTGATTTATTATTGTAGACACATTTATTATTTATTATTATGCTCCTGGTTATACTTGCCTTCTGTTTTCATTTTAATTTCCAAATCTATTTCAAAGGGCTAGCATGTCCTGGACATTTTATTACCATTTTTAATGCACCAGGTCATGGTGCATTAATACTCAGCACTTGCCCAGGTGTTTTGGTACACAAGGCAGAAAATCCCATAAAACTACTCTGTCCATCCCTGGTAGTAAAAATATTGTGACAAGGTAAATAACTAATCATTTGCTGCTCTTTCATGCCACCCAAAATCAAGTGCTTGCTGAGGCTGCCTTACTGTGTCTAATGGTAGGGCTGGCCCTTCTGCTTGCTATACCTTTTCTCGCCTTTCATGCTGGCTTACAGGCTGAAGTGCATTGCTGTCACTTTATATATTCTGATTTCTTTTAAAGGTGCAAGAGAAAGTCTTGGTGCCACTAATTGCTTATGGCTTTTCCATCCTGATTATAAACTCCATATATTAATATAATTTAACCGATAACAAACATTAAAATAACTATCCTTTTTTTAGGGTTTCCCAGGAAGCAGAGGAGAAAAGGTTAGTGATTCAGAGAACTCTTAGCCAGTCTTCGGGAAAAAAAAGTTGCATTCTATGTTCCTCAGACAAAGAAGGGGTACCTTCTTGGGTTTTAATAATTTCTATTTTCCTGAATAATTTCTATTTTCCTGAGCTTTAGTGTTTAACTCTACAGATAGCACTGGAAAAATATACATCATGTTTGAAATACTGTGTTACATAGCTTTTCTCTCTGATATTTTTTTCTACAGGGAGCTCAAGGAGAGAAAGGTTCCAAAGGCAGTAAAGGTGACAAGGTAAAATTACCCCAAAAGAGCATCTAAGTGGTTCTTAATATGGTTTTATCTGTTATTGCATTTACACAGTCGTGTAGGAACAAGGGAGTGAGGGGGGGTTTTGCCTGGGTGGCAATATTTTGGGGGCATTCCAGCTCGTAGCTATGCCCCCACGTACCCTGGCCATGCCCCCACATTTGTGGCCATGCCCACATACCCCATCCCGCCCCCCTCCACACCCTCCAAGCTCCATCACTGCATTGACAGCATAGATGCTGTGCAGTAGAATGCAGTTTAGAATAATACACACCTTTCATAAGAAAGGAATCACATGTTGAAAATGGGATTTTGGATTCTGCTTTGAATTCAGATCTACCTTCCATACCCTCCATTTGTCCCATTGTGGCAGGGACATTCCCAATTAATCTTTTGTCATCCCACTTTTTTCAGCTGCTTTTAAAGTGTGCCAGTTGTTTTCTCCTCCTCCTCCTTTCACCCTTTGTCCTCTTAATTCTGTTGGCTTAATTCTATTGGTAAAAACTATGGCCGTTTCCACACAAGGCGAGGGAATCACTCTGTGCCGTTACTCACTGGATCTTCTGGCTCCTCAGTCTGGTCCAAGGTGAATCGGAACAACGCGAGGTCTTAGATCCGCACTGCTCTGGCTTCCAAAATGGCAGCTTCCGGTTGGTTGTGGGTCCCGACCAACCGCAAAGCTCACTATGCCTAAAGCCCGCCCTCCGTAGATCGCAGGCTCGCATTGGTGCGAGCCTGCGAATCTGCACAAGGGAGCAGGAATGCAATGGTGCACTCTGGAAAAATAAGAAACCTCTTTTTTCCGGTCTTTAAAAAGTGCACTGGAGGACCAGTTGGGGGCATTTCGGAGCGGACTGAGATGTGGATCTCCGGTAAGTAGTCCGAACCTAGTTTGCTCTGAGGTGCATTCAACCTCCATAGAGGATGCACTGCGCCGTTTTAATTCCCCCGTGCAGAAAAGGCCTATGTTTGCACTCAATTTGATCAGTGAAAGGAGAGGAAAGGAGGAGGCAGAATCTTGCCTTTACTTGTAGGCTCCAGCAAAAGCAAACTACTGCAGCCTCTCCTAGCTTATATGTGCATTCTCATTAATGAGCTTTACCATCCTTAGTACAGTCTATAATGTTGCTTGGCCCCACAGGTTCCACTTTTTATCTGAAAAATGTTGGAGGGTATGCATTCCTCTAGCACAGTGTTATTTTCAAGATAATTCTGAGGTCCTATCTTGAAAATAATATGATGCTTAGGGAATTTAGAGCTAAATGAAGAATAGAGCTAATAATCCCATTTTCAGCATTTATAGCCCTATGTTAATGGAAAAGGTTGAAAATAGGATAATAGATCCTCTGGTCCTCATTTAGATCTAAATTCCCTAAACATATTGGATGCAGTAGGAACTTAGATCTAATGAAGACCCTGTAATCCCATTTGCAACCTTTTCAGAGTTTACTTTGCTGCTTTAACTCTTTTTAAATGGATTTATCTGCATTGAGTCTTCAGGGAGAGCTCAAGTTAAATATATTAATAATTTGTGAACAGTCTAGGTGTCATGGTTAGTTCATTTTAGGCAGGGATAGAAATGTGAATTCTGCGGAGCTGCATGCAGTCTCTGAGGCTGCTTTTGTGGCCTCAGGCTTACTCTGGCCTTCATTTTTCTGGTTAAAAAAAAAAAAGATTTAAAATTGCCTCTTCTGAAAGCCTTCCGGTATGGCAATTTACCTTTTAAATAGGTTGTAGGGCTCCCTCTCTGCATTAGCTGCTTTGGATCTCATTTGGGAGAAAGGCAGGATATAAATTTATTATAAAAACAAACAAATCGAAGAGATAGTACAAAATATAGATATACAAGAATGGAGAAAAATTTGGAAACAACGTCATTTAAAAAAATTATCAATAAGAATAAAAGAGAATTATTATAAATTAGTGTGGAAATGGTACTTGACTCCAGTGAAATTAAATCAAATAGATGAGAAATATTCAAGATTATGTTGGAGAGGATGTCAAGAAATTGGTACATATATGCATATGTGGTGGAATTGCAATAAGATAATGGAGTTTTGGCAAAAGGTTTTTAAAGAGATAAAAGAGATTATAGGAGCAGATATACCAGTATGTCCAAATATTGCATTGTTGTCTATATATGATAAGGTTGAGTGTACTCAAGTAAAGAAAGAATTAATAACAAATTTGTTAACTGCAGCGAGATTAATAATAGCAAAAAAATGGAAAGCAAATGAAAAATTTCAAATAGAGGAATGGTATAACGAAGTGTGGAAAATTGCAATTAATGATAAACTAACATGTAGAATTAGGTTTATGAAAGGTTTGGTTAAAGGGAATGATTTTGAAGAAATTTGGAAAATATTTTTGGATAAAGTTCTGAAAAGAGATAGTAATACTACCCTGTCAAAAGAAGAATGGCAATTTTGGAAAGTGGATTAAATAAAAAGTTGACTCTGGGGGGTGGGTATTTTTTAGTTTTAGTTTTGTTTTTCTTTTATGTTGTATATTTTGTAATTCTTAGTAGGTGTGTGTGTCAAACTTGTGATTTATAGATTTAAATGGATAAGTGATGTTAATGTTTTTTTTTTTAAAAAAAAAAGTTAAAAGAATTAACAATAGAAATAGATTAAAGGGGATGTGAAAAATATTGAATTAAATGTGAAATTATAACAGTTGAACAGATTTATAAATTTAAGGGTAAAGGTGCAAAATAACAATGAAAGTTAGTATTGCTTAAGAGAAGAGAAAAAAAGAAAAAGAAAAAAAAATTTTTTAATTCACTATTATGTATATCACATGGTGTTTAATTTTTTTTTCTCGTTTTGTATTTGTGATTCAGTTATATAAATAAAAAAAAAAAAGGAAAACAAAGGCAAACCCATCTGAAAAAAAACAAAAAACAAATCCCCCACCCACCCAAGTAAGGAATCAAAACTCTGTGTTACTTTTAAATAAATCCATTTTCTTCTATAGTCGATAGTCTGACTAAAATGAATCCGTTTTTTAAAAAAATGGTAAAGGACAAGACAGGCTGTTCAGCTTTCCCTGTGACGTTGCTACCAGTGTAGGAAAACTGCATGTGAATAACGTTTCCTGATAACATAACTCTTTTTGAGTGTAGTACTACACAGTAATAACAGATTGATGCCACCTTAGCATGGTTCCATGATATGATGCAATAGGATTTGTAGTTTGTTGAGGTACTTAGAATTCTCTGCTGATGAGCAGTAGTGCTATAGTTGTATATACTGAGGAATGTACTGAAGCTCCCGGCTTGAGTTCTAAGTACCTCACCAAACTATAGTTCCCAGAATACTGTTCATTGGGGGCACAACAACTGAAGGTGATACCTTGGTGCAAAATGGATCATGATAGCTTTCAAAGCCTACTGGCTTCTTCATCAGACAGAGATGGAAAAAAATAATGCAGAAAAAGAAAAATGACAGTGTCATAGATCTGCATGATGCTTGAGGTGTTTGCTTAAGGTGGTGTTTAAAATGGTCCTGAGGGACGGTCGATAACAGATAGACCAAACCCCCTGATGGCTATGAAGTTATAAAGAATAAAGGCAGTAAATGTTACCTGGCATTTTTGGAGGAGAAATAAACTGCTAAAACTTTGTCACTAAGATAATCAAAATCCCAGAAACAGCAGAAATTTTGCCACCTAGATTGTATTCCTTGGATATGGAATATGGCATCAAAAAATGGCACTCAATGGTATTCATGGAAGCAACACCAAAGAGGGAAGGGATTAACTTGCTGGTGTGGAAACAGCCAGGCCAGATATGGAATCCATAGCTGTGCTTAAAGGTTGTGTTTGGTGATTTTTGTTGACAATAAAATAATATAATATATATTTGACTGAAATTCTAATAAATTTTAGCCCTCGTCCCTGCAGCCTTATTTAGTCAGAAATATTTGTTATTATCTGTAAGTTCATTCATTTCAAATAGTTTTTATAGCTTATCATAATGAAACAAAATGCTGGAAAAACAGATTAACTCCTTGTCTTAAGCGGAATAAAGCTGTGACTTTCTTTTATATTGTGTACATAGACAAGTCAAAACGATTCATTAAGCAGTATTGTACTTGTTTCTTTCCCTAAATTTTCCTTATAGGGATATATAGGTTTCCCTGGAATGCTGGGACAGAAGGTATGCATATAAGATGTTGGAAATTTTTAACATCGATGACCTGACTTAATTTATGTCAGTCTTAATATTTCTGAAGACTTTTACAATGCAATTATGTATGTATTGACCAGAAATAAGTCCCACTTTGTTCCCATTAAGTTGCTGAGACTTGTTTCCAAATAGATGTTCACAGGATTGCACTATTAGGCCTAAATCCCATTGTTAGTCCAAACTAGAGTATATGCATTAAGTCAATCTGTTTTACCTATGCATTGACTCAACGATTGAATAGGTACACTGTACTTTAGATTAGCCAACAGGATTCCAGCATTAGAGCCCCAAGTGAAAGGTAGTTTGCTATTATAGAGTCTTTGAGTTTTACGTTGGATTCCCACGAATCATTTCTCTCTTAAAGCATCTAAACTGTAATGGAGATTCCAGTGCGTGTCTGAACCTATTCAAATATTCACTGAGTGTATGTAGTCCACAAGAAGGAGAATATTATTCCCCCACCTCTTTCCCTGGTTCTTTCCTTTCACAGAAGTAACATATCTAAAGATGCAGTCTGCATGAGCCAGGACATCTGTTTTTCCATGTTTTGGCTTGTGTGGAAACTCTTCAGGGATATACCAAACTTTTTTCTTCAGACATTTTTTGTCTTAGGAAAGCAATTTGCTCCCTTCTCTCACATCGTATACACACATTTAGTGAACACCAGAGTAGAGCTTCTACCTTGCATACATTTTGATTCAATCGACATTGAATCAAGGGAAGGAAGCCTCAGAAACAAGGTTTACAAAATTTATTAAGACTGTTTTGGATTAGATTAAGTGTTCAAAAGATCAGAATCTCAACTATTAGACTATCTATGATGAGAACTTTATGCTAGAGTTCACTCTCCATCGTGGTTTTTAAAAAGACCTAAGTCTGTAGATTACTGAGATTTTTTTCCCCCTCCATGTATGCAGTTAAATAAATCTGAATTCTTGTGCAAACCAAGGTTAATTCCAGTTAGCTTTACCAAGGTTTTCCAATTCTTATAATTTGTTTTGTGTGAGGAAAAGCAGATATATATGCTAGAAGAAGGTAGAGTTTTTGGTGCTTTGTTGCCACTCCTCATTAAAAAAAATCTGTTAATTCCTGTTAGATTTTCGAAGGGCCCCTTTACACAGAGTAGTTAATTCCAGTATGACTCACAAATTCAACACTAGGTTTTTTGCTCTTTATGGAATAGCTGCAGCCTCCTTTATATTTTCTCCTCTTTCCCCATTATTAGGTTTGCGGTTGCTCCATTGCATCAGTCATACTGGTATTGGTAGGGTAGCAGGTGAAAGTTTTTGCCTTGCTTACTCTTAGCCCAACTCACTGCCCCCCGCCCCCCCGTATGCCTCTCATCTCCTGTAACTCAGTGCCTTCACTGCAAGCACTCCCCATGTCACAATCAACATCACACACACAAGCAAGGCATTGTGGCACCAGGAAAATTAAATAGAACTTTTGGAAGGGAGACAACATGGGTGACAATGGTGAAAACCCTGATTCAGTTACCAAATGGAGACAACATCATGTCGTCACTCCCTAAAATCTCACAAACAGATCAGCACAAAAGCAGATTAGAATCAAGTCTAGAGATGTCTTATGTTGAAAGTCATTTTGTTTCTTCTATACCTAGAACTAGAGCCTAGAAACATTATTTTTTTGGACTACAGCTCCTATAGTCTCCCCAGTACCATAACTGGTTTCCATGCAGATAAAAGTCACTCCCACTTTCCTAGCTGCCACTGTTGTGGCCTCGGAATGAGAGAAGCATCATCATCTGCTGGACTTATTCGTTTCCCACACTGCCATCCCCTTTTCTTTTTGTGTCAGGTCTTAATTAAGAAATGGTTTTGTTGTTCTTTTACTTGTAAAATACCATGTACAGAGATGGTGATGTTTAACTAATGACAGTAAGTGTAGTTTTAAATCATTTGAATATTGTCAAAAGTTTAATTCATGTTACTGTCCACTTTTTTAGCTGTATTGTGCTTTTAAATTGTTTTTAGTGGTATTGTGCTTTTAAATTGTATGTTGCTTTGAATCCTAATTTTGGGAGAACGGCAGGATACAAATGAACATAAACATAACAACAACAAGAACAATATTAATAATGCCAACTGGGGGATTCTGGGAGCTGTAGTCCACAAAGTAGGTTTTCCAAGTCCTGTCTAGCATTCAAAAACAGCTGTCGCTGTATGGTAGAAGGATTGGCAACCACTGACCTATTTCTTCAGAGTTGTATAACAAAAGGAAACACCATTTCAAGATGCTTTGTGTACTTACTAGTCTTTCAGGAACTTTTCTTTGAAGGTGTTGGAAAAAAGTTGTTGCTTAGTATTAGTAACACAATAATTTTGCCCCGACACTCTCTTGTTTATACAAAATTGTCTGCTGTATTTAAATAAGATGGCTTCTGTAACCTCATATACTGAACTTCTGTCCTTTGTCCTCTTTCTTCAGGGAGAAATGGGTCCAAAGGGAGAACCTGGTGCACCTGGCCACAGAGGACCGACTGGAAGACCAGGGAAACGAGGCAAACAAGTAAGAATCCTGTACTGAATTTTAAGATGTTTAAGCTAAAATATGTGTGATAATGCTGTATGATTCTAAAAGAGGGAAGGGCAAAATGTGGCCCTTCAGGTGTTGCTGAATTGCAATTCCCAGCAACCCTCACCATTGGCAATGGTGGCCAGTTCTGACAGAGGATGCAGTTCAGAAACAGCTGGAAGGTCACTTTTTGCCTGCTTCTGCTCTCAACTTTATATTTTGGGCTGCATAGCACAAGTAGATAAATGGGTGGGTTGAGGGAACATGTGGTAAATAAAGGACAAGATCTATTATCACTTAGATTCAATGTCATAGAAAGAAACAAGGTTATTGGCAGGTGATTCATAATAGTGCACCATGAATATGTCTGAGAAGCGAGGAAATAAGTAACATGAGACAGTTCTGAACAAATTAAGATGAATTCTTCTGGGAAAATGGCAAAACACAAAATGCTAATACTTAATGGAGGAAAGACACCTGGAAGGCAGCAGTGCTTAAATAAGTTGAACAAGAATTTTGCCAAGTTGGAGTAAGGACTTCGGATAAGGGGATGACAGATCACCACACCATGGAATATTGCACTGATCTTTATGTTGAGTATGATACTACTGTTTCAAGAAATTCCAGAGAGGAATCTTTATTCTGAGAAAGTAAAATGGACTGCAACCAGAATGAATTAGTCTAGAACAGCCATAACTTCATTATACTACCATTCAAGAAAAGTAATGACTATGTCCAGGATATAAAATGTCTCTCATATCCTCTGAGATCCAGGAACTACGGTAATTTCCAATCTATTTGCCAATACCAGTGGGGAAATCCCCTGTCTCAGTGAATCCTAGAACAAGGACCTTTCTCAAGACTGCAATGGGGTATTAAAAGTTTATCTCCTCCTTGCATGATTACCCCATCTCACTAAGGATTTTTTTTTGTTTTTTGTAATTAGCCTTGAAGTCTTTTAAGGGCTTCAAGGCTATTTACAAAAATTCTCTTCTCATACGTTAAGACACTTTGTTGATAACAGAGTCAACTACCCTCACCCCTGCAGGAGAACAAAAATGCAGCACTTTTTCCATCATCATTACCAGCAGTTGCCCCCCTTCCCACAAAAGGTTTTGTGCCAAAACATGTGTAGCACAAAACAAAAAAGCCCTGCAAAATTTTCACAAAAAGTCCCAAAATGAAAATGAAGAAAAATGTACAATTAACTCTTGTAATCTCATCAAGTGGGGTGAACACTTTTGGCTTTTTGTTCTTGTGAGTAAGACTTAAATAAATGGTGATTTCCCTCCCTACTGCTCCTCAGCTAATGCAATTTGTCTTTTAAAGCCCTGCCTATCTGGTACAAAGATTTAATATCACTATATTATTTTGTCCTTTTGAACTCAAGTTCTCCAGTTGTATTTAGTTAAGACATGATGTTGAGATTATTAAGAGTCAGCAAGTAAGATCCTAGTAACCTAAAAATGTTGCAGAATATTCTCCCAAACCCTAAAAGGAGTGCTTCTGTTTAAAGTTCTGGGCAGCCTTGCAGAGGAACAGTTTTTGTTTTTTCCTCTTAAATCTTCCCTTACTGCATAGGTAGCTCTGCTGGTAGAGCTCAAGATTTTTAGTGAAAGCAGGAATCTTTCTAGAGGGACTCTGGGCTTTATCACATGTTGGGTTTGTTACACAGTTACACTGGCTTAATCCCATGTTTGATCTCTTCTTATCACACAATATCATCATTCTCTCTTTGTTGGATTGCAGTCTTTTCATTCCATGGAAATACCCATTGATGGCTCCAATAATGCTGGTTCTTTTCCTTAAACAATGCAATTGCTGTGAGACAACAGAATGGTGTGATAAAGCCCCTTGCCAAAAGCCTTTTGGAAATCTAAACAATGTGTTATGAATCAATTCTTGCTGGATCACTTTCAGAGAATCTTAATAAGGCTATTGAGGCAAAACTTATCTTTTCAGAAGCCATGTTGATTCTTTTTCAGCAGTGCTTGCCCCAAACTATTTTATCTTTAATAAGACTTCCACCAATTTGCCAGGAACAAACATTAAGCAAATCAATCTCAAATTTCCCAAAGCTCCCGAGGAGCCTTTAAAAAAAAATCCTTGTTTTACGTTGGATGTTCTCCTTTCTGCAGATTTTTGTTGTTAATTGCTGTCAAGTTGTCTCTGACTTATGGTGACTTTATGAATGAGAGGCAAGTTACCCTGTTACCAGGTTTTGAACCCTGCTGAGGTCTTGCAAACTCACGTTCTTGGACATAGGGGCTGATATTGAGGATATAGTGCATGCTTTAGTTAAGAGAGAAGAAGACCTTTAGGAACTTACCATCCAGATCCAATGATATTTGATTTGTAATTTGTCAATAAGGTGTAGAACAAGGGTGGTCAACTTCTGCGGGTCAAGGGGCCATTTTTTCCATCACCTGGACACACATCCTTCATAAGCACACACTGTCCCCAAGAGAACTGCTCTTATAGGAGTTCCTGTGGGGGTGCCATGTACCACTGAAGTGTTATCCTCCACCACCCTGCCCCACATAGGCTGGGGATACGATATACCATTTTGGGATAATGCGGAATGTGTGTGGGTTCATGGGTGGCAGTGACAGGAGAATTGCTGAGGGCTCCATGGGTTCCATGCAGCCCACAATTTACCCACACATTCTCTCAAATTTCCTCTCTTATCACTACTATCTGCTTCAGCAAATTGCTTCTAAATTGCTTTTTTTAAAATTCTTATTGATTGAATTGTGGATCTATAAGGATATATAGAGTCTAAACTTGGTTACAGTTAGAGTAGATCCAGTGAAAATCAGTGGCATTTAATTTAGCCTTGACTAATTTAGGTCCTGTTCAGGATCTGGTCTTAATATGACCACATCTGGATCCAGCCCATAATTTCTTATGATTTAAATGTATGGAAGGGCTAGGGGAGGATTTGAGGAAGGATCACAAATGTGTGTGTAAATAGCTGTTTGTTAAATAAGAGGGGACACTTTTCACCTACTCAGTCATTTCCTGTCTTAGAGCCAGCTGACATCCCCATATAAACTGCCTGCAGTGGCAGCTAAATTAAGAAGGTGTTACTTCCACTTCCATTCTGAGATCCATCTTGTTTACCTCATTGACTCCTTCAAGTTCATGCCAAGAGTCTTCTCAGATTTGTTAAGTTATGCCAGGCCAGGCTGTATCCAAACCTACAGGTCTTAATCTCACAACAACAACATAAAATCCACAATCCATAGCTGTGGTGGCCCTCAAGTAGATATCAAGAAATTTGTCTTCAGAATTCAACTCAGCTTTATACAGAATATTTTGTGTAAAAGCCCCTTCACAGCTACAGTCTAGTGTGTCTTTTGAGTGACTCTTCTTCCCTTCATTTTCCTCTTCTCTTCGCATATTTGCCAATTCTCTGCATCTCTGTTCTACTGCTGTACTTAAAAATGGATTTTATAGTTTTGATTTTTAGTGATCATATTTTATTGGCTGTAAGACTCCTTAAAGGCTACATGAATGGAAAATATAAGAATGATTTAACTAAATAAGTAAGTAAATATACCTCCATGGTCATCCTTTATCATTTTGCATTACACTCTCTTTTTCCTTTTTTGCAAAATTGTAAAGAAGGGAGGAAGGAAAATTGGTTAGTTATATGTCTCAGCATGATCAAGTTTGGGTTGATCCATATGAAATACAGCTTTGGGATAATGTCCAGCAACTGAAGACTAATGTGCTAGAGGACAGAATCAACAGAATATTTAAAAACAATCAAAATGCAGCCTGCCCAAACAAGGCTTGTATCAAAGCAGGGCTTTGATGCTGCTGCATGACTTATGGGAAAAGAAACAAGCTGTGCTTTGTGCTATAAATCCTAACTACTGCTTTGAACTAACTGCATTAAGGAGCAACCCTTAGCAATATGTTCTCTCATTCTTTTTCTGCTCCTTCAAGAACACATTCTTCTTCAGCATTGTGATGGTTATTCCCAAAATACGTTTAAGAGGCTGTCCCATTGTCCACAGCATTTCTGGTGTGGCGACCACACACTGTGAGCATACATTTCACTCTGTGTCTAGTAAGATTAGTGTAAGTAGTGAGTCATACATTCCCGTAGGAGTTGGTATGACAACATATGATGCTTCTAGTGGTGCATAGCCATTCCAATATTGAATGCATTTTTTCACAAATGGTTGCTTGTGAACGTTTTGGAGTCTTACTAGTAAGTGATTCTGTGGAATGTACAGAACTGGAGGATTAATGGGATCTCTAAGCCAAACTCAGTGAGTAAATACTTTATTTATTCATTTATTGCTATGCTTGTGTCTGGACTTTCCTTCCATGAATTCAAGGTGGCATACATGGCTCTTCTTCCCATTTTATCCTTAGAACAACCCTGTGAGGTAGCTCAGATGATGCCAGTTCCACATGGTATTGCAGTCCCACTATGGGGATGGGATGGTAGTGGTCTGCAGGTTTTGTTTTCACACGAGGTTGTCATGGTCCTGCTGCCACCCCACCCCCAGCCATTGCGATTGCAGGATATTTGCTTAACGGAATAAAGCCAGAATAAAGCTGTTAAGTGCCTGCAATTGTATGATGCTCTCGTCCTTCCTGGCCACGTGGAAGGGCAGGAAGCGTGATGGAGGAGCTTCCTTCCCCAGCACAGCATGGGAAAGAGCCCGCCTGCACTGCGAAAGGCAGGCATGTGTCACTCACGCTCCCTTCCACAGGGAGCCAGTTGCGTGTGGAGAGGAGCATTCCCGTCACACTCCCTTCCCAGCAAGGGCACTGCTGGGATCACGACATGAGGACAACAGGTTCAGATAAGGTGCAGAAATGGCCTGTGACTCGTCCAAAGTCACCCTAGCAATAGTCATGGCTCAGTGAGGACTAGAATATAGGTCTTCCTAGTCCATTGACTACGGCACATTCTGGGTCTCTATTAGTCAGAGGTTGCAGAGCTCTGCCTCAGATTGTGTGAACCTACTTTATCTCATAAAATACTGCAACAGATCTAGAAGCAATTTAAAAGAACCATCCTTTGTTTTATATATTAGGGGCAAAAGGGAGACACAGGACCTCCTGGAATTACAGGCCCACCTGGTCGACCTGGTCCACCTGGTCAGCCAGGTCCACCAGGACCTTTGGTATCAGGTAAGATGGGTCTTTCTTAATGCTACTTAATTTACATCATGTTGCTTTACCAAGCAGAAAAGAGATACATGGGTTTTCTGTGCTGTCTACTCACAGCTACCTTATATAAGGACTGGTTTCTCACAGTCACAGTTAAAACAGTACAGTTATATTTTACCCTTCCTTCAGAATGTCTTGTTGGGGAAAGAACTATCAGCTTCAGGAAAGATGAAATGGTCTTCTCTGTGTGTCTGAAAACAGAATATTAGGAAAGCTCTTGGGGTATCTGCATGTGGAAAAGACTGTAGTGGGAATGGGTTACTGCCAGTCTCACTCCTTCTAGAGTTGGGAGAATTGCAAATACCTCAAGGTCAAAGTATAGAAAAGTTACTTCTTGGACTATCACTCCTAGAATTCTTCAGTTGCCAGGGCCAGTAGTCATACTGGCTGGAAGATTCTGGGAGTTGTAGTCCAAAAAGTAATATTCCCAAACTCAGCTCAGTACTCAACTATACACAACTAGTAAACTTATCCAGCATTGCCTCAGTTGGTGCTGATGATCTGAAATCAAACAAAACGTGAGTGGTAGGACCTGCAGTCTTTGTCATTTGTTTCATGCCAAGCTCTGAGCAACACAGATCAAAATCAAGATTTTCTAGAAAAAGGCAACATTTGCTGCTTGGTCCTAATCTTTCACAGAAATGTTTGAAACATCATCCTAAGTGTTAATTGTGTTTGGTTTTAATTGGTTTATAAATGTGCATTATAAATTTAAAAAAAACACTACAGAAATCCAAAGTGTTTGGGAGATATCTGAAGTAGTTGATGTACTGGATCCTAGTTGAAGGCCATTCACTGGGGTCTTTGTACTGGTCCCATTAAATAATGCACCAACCCTGGTGACTATAATCAACTGTGTGGGTTTGTATAACATAAAAGAAAAACACCAGTGCAGGTGTTCAATATGTTATCATGCAACCTCATTTTCTTTCTATTTTATCTTCAACTGACTGTGTGTAGGAAAGGGTGATCCAGATTGGGACCACTTCATGTGTTTTGGTGATATCTTGCTGCACTGCTAATTACCCCTTAAATTTGCCTTCTCTCTCACATAGAGGAGATGATGGTGATGGTGATGACAACAGTGACGGTGATGGTAATGATGAAGATTTTTTTAAAAAAAATAAAAGCCTAAATGGCAGCATTGACAATGAACAGTGCACTTATTTGGAAGTAAAAAAAGGCTGAGCTGCAGGTTAACACATTTTACACAGTATGCAGTTTAGCCATCAGTCACTGTGCAGTGTGATTCATATCCCGAGTCATTTATTCATCTGCCTGCTCACACTCAGGCCATTTCCGCATGATGGGGTTCTGTGAAATCCTTCTGTTGCAGCCCCAACCCGGAGAGAGCGCACCAGAAATGCTCCCTTCCGCACCTTTCCAGGTTGCTGCAGAGGGGAGTGCACTGGCCCCGCCTCTTTCCTTCTGCAGTGCAGCTAGGCACTTGCCATTGCTGCACTGCGTAGGGAAGTGTCGCCAGCGTGCTTCTGTCCTTTTGCATGGCTGGGAAGAGCAGCAGTGATGCATGATGTATAAAATGTATAAAATAGATTTTTTCCATTTTGCAAATACTGCGCGTGCACACTGCTTGGGGCAAAATGACAGTGGGCTGGTGACGACGTCATGCAGAAGCATGAACAGCCAACCACTGCCATCCTGGCTGCACAGCAGCACAGCCCCCTTGTGTAGAAAGGGCCTTACAGTCTACTCTTTCTTTAAGAGACAATAGTTATGCAGATACCCTATTCCACACAAACTTATGTGGAAAACCAAACAATGTATTGTTAGCACAGTGCAATTAGGCCAAAACTTGAAACACAAGACAAGGCTTCAAAGATACCAAAGAAGAGTTTCCCCATTTCGCATATTAGATGTAACGACTGCAGGGAGGGATCCAGTTTTCTCTTTTCAGGATGTCTTTATCTATTTCAGCAACGTCCTAGCGTGGCAATCTGATATTTTCTAGGGCAACTAACAATGGGGCCAAAAGGGGAAAGAGGGCTTCCTGGACCTCCAGGGAAATGTCTCTGCAACCCTCAGCCAAATGTGAATATCCCATCTTATGAGGAACCACTGTTTGGACAGGCCTTTTCAAAAGTTCCTGCAGTAAGTGAGTTTGATAGGAGTTAATCTGGGTACATTTTGTAAGCGGGCCATGTAGGGTTGCTTTGATCAGCTTGATCTGGGCTGCTGTGGGCATGTACAGCTAATTTATTTCTGTAAACAAAAGAATGGTATTCCAAAACAATCTTTATGCTTTCACAAAGTACTCTTCAGCATTTGCTTTGTCCTGACAACAGTTGCCTTGGCAATTATAGGCTGTGTTGCTGAGAATTCCAGAATACTACAATTCCAGGTTTCAGCACCTAGGGGGAAATGTCATGTTGAGCTCAGTATGGATCAGGACCACCACATGCAAGTAGAAGAAGCTTTAACCTTTCCCCAGAACCATTTCTCCACTTAAATCCTCTCCCCAGAGTAAGAGATTTTTAGAAATTCTGCTGATGTCAATAGAGGCTTTTTTCCCCCTTTGATTTTTCTTTTTTCTTTTTCGCTCACACTTGGAGAAGGAATGAATTGCAAGAAAAAACAGGGGGAGGAAATTGGACCCCCATAGATTTTTTTTGGAGTGAAAAGGAAAATATAGTGCAGCTGCACAGTTTTATCATAGTGTAGAGTTTTAGTCCTTAGGCACTAGAATGCTGCTGTTTCTTTAAATTCTCCCTATTCTATACTATCTGACATCTGGAAAAGGCCTGTTTCCCCACTTTCAATTTTAATGTGGACACTATTGACCTTTTGTTTTTAGCCAGGCAACAACTAATTATTATTCACTTGAAGATAACAATCCAGACAGTTGTTCCACCTCCTTCTTCAGTTCCTGGGAAATCACATTTCCCCTGTAATCAAACCATGAATTGATTTGCTGCAGCCATGTGATTTACCCCCTGCTACTACTGCAACTTGTGATAACGAGATTTGCATGGATTGTGGTTGTGCAAGTGATTGTGGGTATCTGTTGAATGGTGCCTGAGATATCATTGAGATGCATGTTACAAGTACTTCCACCTTCTATTTATTCCATAATAAAAAATTAATGAATGTAATATAGTGCTCCCTCTATGTTACCAATTTGGAGGATGTGCAGTCTCCCTGCAAAACTTGGAATGCATCTCACCTCCAACCTTATTTTATTTTATTATTTTATTTTATTATTTCATTTCATTTCATTTTAGAGAGAATGTTCCATCGCTTTCAATAAGGCATTTCATTCATGAAGGCAGGCATAAAGCAACACTGGTAGTGTATTAGACCATGCACTACACTTAGATTTCTACCAACAAGTGCTCTTTAGGGTGGCAGGGTAGGAAAGGTCTTGCTTGTATGAACTTCAAATCTGGTATCAGGTCACTGTTGCAAACAGTTACTTTTCCCCAATAGGTATTATGACAGTCTAGTTTTCTCCTACCTCTTTTTATATGTCTTCTCCAGATTTTTGTGGTGAATAATCGAGAAGAACTGGACCAGCTAAATACAGAAAATGCCTTAGCTTTTCGAAGAGATCAAAGATCTTTGTATTTCAAAGACACTTTTGGATGGCTGCCAATCCAGGTAAATAACCCAATACCAACAAAAATAGTGCAGACTCTGAAGTGCCTCTGTTTAAAAATATGTCATTTAAGTGTGATTTGTGTATGACAGTGAATTTTGTATGTGTGCCTGTGTGTATGTTTACCATTTTTGTTGTTGTTGGCTTGTTTGTTTGATATTCCAATTTTCTCTCAGTTTGGCAAGAACAGTGGTATGGCCCATGGTGGCTTCAAGGGGGTTAAAGATTGACCTCTGGACCCTCTGAAGTCCATACATGGTCACTTATAAGTAAACATTCCTGAGATGTCATGGTAATTTTCAGTATTGTTCAAAAATGCATCCCATGCTTATTTACCAAAATCATTGACAAGCAGTCCCAAATTGCTTATGATATTACTTAATCACAATTAAGAAATGAAGGATGTGGAGTACTGAACTTCTCTGCCCATCCTGTACCCATCTCATAGCCAATTAAAAAAGAAGATGGTTAGGCATTCAGCAGTGTTATATCTGTAGTGCTAAGATTTCATGCTTCTAGCTCATGGAGCATGGAAGAAAAAAGTAAAGGTTTGGGGAAATATACCTTTTTAATCCCATAAATGCTTATTATAAAAGAATATGGTTTACATTCTGTTTGGGATGTAAAAGTATTATAGATTAATCTGTTAAAGACTTCCTTGGTAAGAGAAATGCTTTCCAAATGGTCTGTTACCCTGCTTTCTGGGGGACCCATGAGGGACACCACAATGTGCTCAAAATATGGGGAATTGGAATTAGCTCAGAGCACTAGCTGGCAATGCGAAAGGCAGGGTAACTTAACAAGATCTTGAACCCTATGTATACGGGGTCAGGCCATGCCAAGAACTAGGCAAGTTGTTCAGTTTAAAGATTTTATTAAACAGTCAATAATAATGGCAATCAGCGGGGTAGACAGAGGGTAATACAGTTTTCTTGATAACAATTATTATACAGTTAACAGTCAATGAAATATCATGTGACAAGTAAAGTAGAGATATATAGCAGGAACTAACAAACTATAGATTATTAACATTTTATTGTGATATGTGATATAATAATTAGAGGGAATATCAATAACTGTAATCCAGAAAGGAAAGGAAGAAGGAAAAACATTACATGTAAACACTGCAGAAATTATTGTTTATTTGTTGAAACTTAAATAAAATTATTACAACAACAACAACAACAACAACAACAACAACAAAAAATAATAATAATAATAATAATAATAATAATAATAATGGCAATCAGCAGCACACACACTCACACACACATCCAAGAACTAAGAAGAAGAAAGGTATGAAATTGATATGGGTTTTGTTAGGATTTTCTGGGGTGATACTCCACCTGATCCTGACGCCCAGGAAGCCAAAGTTGAAACAGAGAATTGAGAGCAGTGAACGGGGGAGGGGGCTGATAGGAACGCTTCGGCAAACAGAGGCCATTTCCGCACTAGCCTGTTATAGCGCGATGATTCCAGTTTCAACATCCTCTGGAATCCTGGGGTTTGCAGTTTCGGGAGGGGCCAGCTGGCCCCTCCCGAAACTGCAAACCCCAGGATTCCAGAGGATGTTGAAACTGGAATCATCGCGCTATAACAGGCTAGTGCGGCAATGGCCGGAGTGACAACAATTCGGGAGGAAAATGTAAACAAACCCCCGAACAGATAAAAACATGGGGTTTTTATAGAAAAAATATACCTGGAGGGCTAGTTCTCTCCCAGAGAGAACAAAGGCAAGGAGGGCTAAATCAAAGCCCTCAACAACAAACATGTCCGGCTGAATGTTTCTTGGTGCTTCGTGAATGACTCTGCCCGAGTGAGACAAAGGCACAGGTAGAGGGAAATTGCCCTCACTTGTCAGGCTGATTGTGATTCTATTGAGCTGCCATGCCAGGGCGAAGGGCCATTTGTCTGTTTGATGGTCAGAATGTCTAGAGGGGTCCCTGGCTACGTGACAGATTGAGTCACTTGGCTTGACCAGAGTTTTCCTAACTTCTGCCTTTCAGCCTTCCTGCCTACGTGCACTTACAGTGACCCTGTCAGATACATGGAATGATTTTTAATATTAGCCACATGGAGATATCAATTTGATGTGGTGAATTAATAAACTGTAGACCCTGGGAGAGAGCTATTAGCCATATTAACAGGTCTCCCACCAGGTGAACAACAGAAGAGTGACCACATCATGTGATAAGTCTCAGCTATTATCCTACTGTTACCCTGCTATTATCCTGAACTTTAAAGTCCATACCAAAACCTGGTGTAAATTTACTACCCCACTGACATGGAAGTGACCTACTGCCACTACCTACTATTCTGAGATGCAATGAAAGACACTGTCATATCATTAGTATTGAACTAACATTCAACTACCAAATCAATTTTTATTCATGGAATGGGAGAGGGGACCATTTTGTCCTTTGTGTTAGGCAGGAGAATGCTTTGGGCTGCCCATGTCTGTAGTTGGCTGAAACAAACCAACTGCAATAAAGAACAAGAATGTATGCTTTCCAGCTGTCACCAATCCCAAGTAATTTTCTTTCCATGATAATTAAAATGATTATAGTTCAGGTGAAGTCACTATTTTGTATTTATTCCAGCAGCTTACCCCTTTCTATTCTGTGGACTACCCATTAGAAGATAGCGGGACCTGTGGAGATGGGATTGTCCAAGATGGAGAAGAATGTGATGATGGCAATAGTGTTGTGACTGATGCCTGTATAAGTATGTTTGAATCATTCACTTCTAATCTGATTACTTTGTTTTAAACATAAAAGTCCTAAAATAAATGGACAGACAACAGGGGAACACTCCTCAACCACTAGTAGGTTCTACTGTAATGCAGTAGCTATTAGGAGCAGCTATTGACCTGGGTCAACATCAGTTTTGGTGATTATTGGAAGCAATGGTTTTCTGGCATCCTAGAATCATAGGATTCTAGAGCTGGAAAGGGATCACAAGGTCTATCTAGTACAACCACCTGCCATAGAGAAATACACAACTAAAGCACTCCTGAAAGATGCCCATCCAAAGGAGATTCCATTACCCTCTAAAGCAGTCTATTCCACTGTTGAACAGCTCTTACAGTAAAGATGTTCTTCCTAGTGTTTAGTTGGGAACTCTTTTCTAGTAATTTGAATACACTGGTTCGTGTTCTAGGCCCTTTCCACAACTCACCGTTTCTCAGCGCTGGGGTGCGGGGATCGTGCAAGCAGCCTCCAGCAAGAGGCTCTCGTGTCCCTGTTGCTTCAGCTCTGCAGCTGCTGGCTGCTCGCACGAGAGCCCCGCCTCTTCCTTCTGCAGTGCAGCCTGGGAGTTTCCCAGGCTGCACTGGGGCAGGAAGAATGAGTGCCACAGCTCCGGAGCTCCGCATGCATGGCAAGTGTGCACAGGGCCCCAGAACAATGCATAATTGGGCACCATTTTCAGCTTAGAGCCAAAAATGAAAAAGTGCATGAGCGGTGCCTGCCAGACCCTGGAGCGTCGCATGATTGTGACTGTGTCGTGTGGACTGCTCCTCACATTTGCGCAATGCTCGAGGGGTCCTTTTGCATGGCAAATGCCATGCGAAAAGGGCCCTAGTCTCTGAAGCAGCAGAAAATAAACTTGCTCCATCTTCTACGTGATGCCTTTTCAGATGCTTAAATAAAGCTATCATGTCACCTCTCAGTCTTCTCTTCTCAGTGCTAAACATATCCAGCTCCCTCAGTTATTTCTCCTAAGACTTTGTTTCATACATTTCAGATTATCAAGATGAAGTATGAAGCCCTTTTTTTAAAAGTGGGGGCTTGTTTTATTACTACCATTTGAAAGCTGCTTTGATAATCATTTGTTTAATGGACAGTATAGGTCTTCTGAGTTAATAAATACATATTGCTCTTTTGTTACATGTTCTTAAGGATGTCGCCATGCCTACTGTGGAGATGGCTACCGACAGGAAGGCGTTGAAGACTGTGATGGGCAAGATTTTGGATATTTAACATGTAAAACATATCTCCCTGGGTATGACAAATTTAAATCTTTATTTTTGGTGAATCAAAGAAGAATGTTATTTATATCAATGGAAATGCAGGAGAAATTTCATGAAGAATGGGTACTTTTTAGTTCTGTCATTCTTCCTTGAATCTGTTGATAGCAGGATGACCTCAGTCACATGTCCATTGTGGCTGATTGGAGGCAAAGGGAAGCCTCCATTTTCTCTTTGCCCTGAAGTTGTTGTTCTGAAGTGGACAAACACAGGGCTCCAAGTATTTTCACCCTGCTCTGTGCTCTGAACTCTAAAGTGATCATGTGAAGAGGGAGGAATTGGGTCCCAAAGACCAAGTACTTTCCTGCAATAATTTCTCATCCCACTCCTCCCCACCTCTGTGGTCACTTCAGTGGCAAAGAGACAATTCAACTTTCCTTTTTCCCACCAAAAGTCTGTGGTAGGGAAAGATTTGGCAAGCTAAATTTTGGGGATGAAAAGAACCTGGGAAGGTTGGCACTTACAGTACAAGAACTGTTGGAGCATGCTGGAAACCTTTTCTGACATGCCTCTCACTGCGTGGCAGCAGTGAATAGGAAGTCCTAGTGAGAATGGTGCCATGCAGGAAGAGTTCCCAAGATCTAGTGACAGCTTTGCTTTTCCTGCATCTTCAGGAAATTAATGGGTGGGGAGAGCTATGTATGGGAAGCCAGAGCTCTATTAATAGAGTTTTCCTTCTTCCATATGGCCTGGATTAGTGGCTCAGCATTGTTCTCTGTTGCTGGGAATATCACCAAGAGGTATGGCCAGGGAAGATAGGGGATGGAGGTGGTCTCTTCTGTGTTCCTCCAAAGCTGAACATCTCTGTTGGTAAATGCCTTTTCCACCTGATTTAGACATTTGTGCTATCTGCAGAGGCACATCCCATGTTACAAACAGAGACTGAATATATGAAGAACGTAGCCACTGCAATTTTCCATCAGTTACACAACAGAGCTACAAAATACTAAATTGGTACAGTGTTTGTCATGCTTCTTTTTAACTCAGCAGGGTACCTGGATACGAAATGTGCTCACTTGCAAATATGACTTGCACGCAAGAGTATTAATAGTTTCCCTTGCTTAGCAGCATTTTACCTGCTGCAGTTCTGTCATTCTGTCAAGTGCTGTTACTATCTTACAGGAAGCATTTAACTTACAAATGAAATTATCTGCAGAGTCTTCATGGCTCATGATAGAATAATGTGTTAATTGGCAGGAATAAGCATAAGAGTCAGTTCTGCAAATCCTCTTCTGTGATAATTCTCAAGATGTAATTGTAAGTACTTAGAACATCCTGTAGATCAGGAGTAGGAAATGATGAAGAGTCTGGGAGGGCAAAAAAGAGAAGAAACCCAGAATTGAATGAAAGTCTACTTCTGAGTTTGAGAAACAGTATAAAGAGGTATAGTGAGACAATTGCTTGAGAACTTCCACTAGAATGTAAACAAATTTCACTTTAACATCAATTTAAGCTTGGAACAATCCACACAAAAAGGTCACTTTCTTGACACCTAAATTAAACAATGGACATCTAAGCACTACATTAAAGAAAAAACCCATTGATCCCTACACCTCCAACCTCCAAGTCGAACCCACTGTGAACTCAATAGAGTTCAATATAGCCAGGTCTCCAGTACAGCTACATCTGCTCTGTCCCACAAGACAGAGACTCTAAACTCATGGATTTACAGTTAACATTTCTCAAACTACAATATTCATCCAATGAGGTGAAAAAACAAATTAACAGTGTAAGACTAGTACCCAAGACAGACAGAAAACAGAACATGACAGAACATTTCCACCTAGTCACATATAGCTCTGAGCTTAGACCATTCAGAGGTACAAATCAGCGGAAATCTGACATCAGAAACAGGAATACCAGGCTCAAGTAACTATAACATACTGGTGCTATGCTTTATGATAATAATGTATTGTTTTGGTAACCATACCAGTATGCGACCCAAAGACTTTTCTTCAGTATGCATATATTTACCTGCTCATATATGTGAGACTTGTGTCATACCTTTCCCCTTTTAATTGCTCTTTACAACATCATTAAGAGGATATTTGTCACCCCATTGCCACACTGACATGCTTTGTATTTCCATTACATTTCACAGTTCCCCTACCTGCCCCCCCCACTGCTTTTGTATGTATGTCTGCTCTCAGAGGCTCCATGCCATACATCTGATGAAGTTGATTGGAGTCCACAAAAGTTTATGCTGAAATATATCATTTAATGTTAAAGGTAGTGCTAGGTCCCTCCTTTATTTTCTCTCTTTTCTTCCTTATGATAAAAGAGACTAAATGGCTATCTCATTGAATAATGTCACTGATACTTGAGATAATACATAGCCAACATGACTAACAGTCCATCAGTTTGAATAAACATCTCCATCCCTGTTCTGGCAAGGAACTTGGCTTGATCAAATTTGATCCAACAAATACGAAATGATATAAATGAAGGGCAGAATGGAAAACAAGGAGACCAGAAGCATCAGAGATGAAACTGTATTTTAAAACAAATACAAATAACAAGAATAAATAGAAAGATATTCACATATATTTCAATGCCAACTCAAGTTGGATGAGAAGACTTACCTGGCCTGAGCCAATTGCTTGACCCAAGCAGAGCAGAACCACTTAATCAGCTATTTAATGGCATATCCACATATCTCTAAACCCCATTGATTCAATGGCCAACTCTGCTGGGGACTAAATGATTAAAAAATATTTTAAATTATAAAAATAATAAAAATGAAGGGGGAACATTCATGTATAATGAGTTGTGTGCTCTTTTTTCTATTTTAGGTCTTATGGAAAATTACGATGCACTTCTTATTGCTATATTGACTCTACAGAGTGTCGATATTTTACATGAAAACTGTGTGGCAGTAGGTGAGTATCCCTCATATGACATGGATAGAGCAGTTATCATCAGACCAAGACTGGGCAATAGATGAACAACATATCTCTGTGAGGAAACCACCGATGTCATGTTAATCAGAGATGCATTTTTAGTCAGTTCACACACTGGAAGAAAATAGGACTGCTGCAACCTGTCTTAATAGGAAAATGTCAAACATTAAGACTTAAACTTTTCCATGGCTGCTTACAGGATTTCCCCTGTGCAACAAGAACAAAACCAAACTACTGGAACACTATTTTACTTCAATACTGTTACTTTAGAAGAACACAACAATACCTCAACTTAGCACTGTTAGTCCTATAAACAAACTATTCAAGTTTTTTTTTAAAAGACTCTCTGGTATAAACACGAAGCATATTCTGGTTGCAGTGTTTATAAGGACTATTTAAAGTGGGTTTTTTTTTTTACTACAATGTGAACTTTGGACATGCTCTAGTTGCATGAAATGTGCATTTAAATTAGTAAGAAGCCCCCAGTTTGTATATATTGACTTGAAGCAGTTTAGGCTGCAATCCAAAACGTCCTAACGTGGGAGTAAATTCAACTGAACTGACTTGTCAGTGGACATGTCAGGGAAGTTAACCAGATAAAGCAACTGGTCAGCTTTACTTGGAAGTAAAATTTATATAGAAAGACAAGAGATGTTTATAGATTGATCTATATTTATACTGAGAGTCACTTCAACAGGATCATTCAGAAGGGATTTGCCAGGCTAGGTTAGGTTAACCATGTTAGGTGGTTGTGAGGAAAATGACAAAGCTTCTGATGCCACCTTAAAGGCTAACAGGTTTTATTTGGTATGAGCTTTTGTGGATTCTATCTAATGTTATCAGTAGCATTCAGAAGAGAATTGTATTTGCATATCACCAAGGTGAGCAGAATGGATCAAAGAACTTTCAAAATATCCACAAAGTATCTGCCTATCTCAGCAGAAGACTGACAGCACTTTGTGATGCTTGATTACTCAGAAGAAAGTCCCACTATGTTCAGTTGGGCTTACTATCTGGAAGATTTGGGTAAAACTGTAGCCCAGTTCTTCAGTTTTTCACTTGAGGACACCTGACTCATGCAGAACGCATTCTTACTGCCTATGCATCACGCTCCTGACAATCGATAATAATATATCTTATGTTACTGTGCCTGAAATCTGCATTTTATGCAACAGCATAAAAGGGTTGCATTTTAAAATGGTTGGAATTGTATTCAAGACTATTGCTGAAAAAATGGCTGTTAGCAACTTTCATTGTAGCTCATATGCTAGGACATATTACATTTTTCATGTACTTGACAGTCACTCAGTGTTACCAGTTTTCTAACCAGCAAGTGCTCTCCTGTTTCACCCTTCTACAACATTTATGATTAATGTGTATTTATTCCTAGTTGTATGTCCTGAAGAAGTCGACCCTTAGTGTGTTACTCAGACTAAATACTGCCTACATTTAATATGTTCTTTCCCAAAAAGAATAGTCTAACAGTTGTGCCATTTTTAAGAACATTTGGGGCAATTATGTTCTAGCAGATGCTGAAGCTCAAACTTAATGTGGAAATATTCTGAGTAAGACACAAATGGAGGTTATCTCAGATTTAGATAGGCTTCTGAGTAAAGTCTTTATATGGTGAGATTAAAAAAAACTCAAGCTTAAGAAATTTTAAATGGAAAAAGACTGAATTTTCTGTCATTAATGATGTAAACTGTATATTTGAAATGCTTTAATACATTGCCAGTAATTATTACTATGTCCTGTTACTGTCAGAGAAGCTAAATAAGGTACTGTCACAAAATTATAATAAAAATGACATTTAAACCAAGAACTCTATGCCTTTTAACATTTTAGCCTCTTTGAATGATCTAAGTAAGAGCGCTGTGCAGATTACCGTGTTGGCCATTTTGTGGGGTCAGGGCAGGCAGAGTACTGGTGGGCGGCCAGTAATGGCATCCAGCAAGGTTCTCCTTCCCAGGGGGGCTATGCAGTTTGGTTCACCTTCCAGGAAGGCAGAAAAGGGCCAGCCAATGAATTTAAACCTTAGTAGGCCCGGCTTGAGTGAGCTGCCTTGAGTAACCTCAGTAATCCAATTTGTGTAGATTTGAGATTTTCCTATTGTATATTGTAAATATTTCAGTGATATGTTTTACATTATCGGTGGTAATGTCAAATGGGGTCCAGTCTATGCGCTGCTACTGGAGTTTGGAAAAATTACTTTTGTGGACTCCCAACTCCCAGAATCTCCCAGCCAACATGGCCATAAGTCATATTAGCTGAAGAATTCTGGACATTGTTGTATATGAACCTGCCAGAGCCCTAAGATCTGTAGGGGAAGGCTTTCTCTTGGTTCCGCTACCGTTCCAGGCTCACCTGGTGAGGATATGGGAGCGAGCTTTCTCAGTGGCTGCTCCCACTCTGTGGCACTCATTTCCGCAGGAGGCTAGGCTGGCCTCCTGCCTGTTTTCCTTTCACTGGCATGCAAAACCATTTCTTTTCAAGCAAGCTTTTAATGTGTGAGCAGGGGAACTTTTTCTTTATTAAGCTATTTCTTTAAAATAATGTTTTTATAATTTTATATGTTTTAAATTGTTTTAAGTTTTTTTAAAATGTTTTTTAACTTTTTTGGAAGCTGCTTTGGGTCCCACTCTGGGAAAAAAGGCAGCTATAAAATTATTATTATTATTATTATTATTTAAATATATTATTATTATTATTATTATTATTAAATTTAATAATAATAATAATAATAATAATAATAATAATAATAATAATATTTATTTGTATCCCGCCTCTCCACATGGATCGAGGCGGCGAACAACATGAAATACTTTATACATTAAAATACATTAGAAGACATTGAAAACATACCCAATCCTCCCCACCCACCAACCCACCTAAACCAACCCCTTAAAATGCACAGCAATTAACAATCCATCAATTACTATTAGCAAAGCAGCAAGGCAGTAGATGGAAGGCAATGGAAATACTAGTCTGGGAAGGCCTGTTGAATGGATGGATGGATGGATGGATGGATGGATGGATGGATGGATGAATGAATGTTATAGTTCCCAAATGTGACATTTCCGAGTTCCAACTGCTACACTCTGCTGAATAAAAGAAGAGGAGGCAGTCTTTAGGAGAGTAGTCTAAGAAAGTAGTTGCATTAACCAGTCCGCCTTTGTAGATATTTTGAAAAAGTATTTACATCTATCTCTCCAAGAAAGGGGGCTACCAACGTTTTTGCAGGTATATCCAAATAACAGGAAAACTATGTTTCCAAAATTGGTTCCAAAATGCTACATTTTTCTAAAATGTAGGTACCAATAATATTTTTTCTCATGGGTCATGTTCTGTAAAGTAATTACTCATTCCATGTGAACTGTTAATTGAGGGCTAAGGATTATTGAAACTTTCACTATGTGATACCAAATGTTGGAAGACAAATGTAAAATGGAAAGCCTTTGTCAGTTCAGCAGCAGTGATGTCTACTAAACCTATTAGGGAACACCACAATTAACGTTGGCAAGGAAATGGAAAACAGTTCAAAAGCAGGGGTGGGAGGGCTTAGTGGGGCATGCAAATAGGCCTTCCACTCCTCCTGCCATCTTCCTCCTGCTCCTTTTCATTCTTAAGGTTAATGTACTGTATTAATGCAATTGGCTGTATCCTCAGAGATGCAGACAGTGAAGTCCTGTCTCCCATTCTTTTCTTATTTCTGTATTGATGTCTGGCAATACTCCAAGTGCTAAGAGGCTGGAGCAAGAAGTCTTCTGACATGCTTTGATTACATTTGCGATCACCAGACCAGTTAAGAAAGAAGACCTATGCCAATTCCTTCAGTGAAGGAGATGTGTGTGATAGGGTCAGCCAATCGAGACTGTATTAAGGGGATGCACTTCTACTGAAAATTATATTAGAGATTTGTTTTATTTAATTTTTAGCATTCTTTTTTAAAAAGAGAGCAGGAACTTAGCATTCTGCGTCCCATCTGTGTGAGATATTTAAATCCTATCTGCTTAATGGCCTATCTATCCATCCTTCTCCATTGCTTTGATGTTACTTTCCCACCTTCTTTGAGTGTGACCTTGTCTCTGCAAAAATGACTTATTTATTTAGTTATTTAATTTATATCCCATCTTTCTCCCAGCATGCAACTCAAGGCAGTGTACAGTGTTTTTAAAAAATACAAAAGTTAATACAAAAGTTAAAGCACAATTAAACTAAATGCTGAATCAGATATCAACATAAGAAAGCTTGTTATCTCACTAGTTTATGGTGCGTCCTACTCTTATGAAACAAAAAATAAAATAAAATGATTATTGGAATAGAATTACTGAAAGAAAAATAAATACTAGAATACAATTACTGAAATAAAAGGGAATACTGGAATAAAATTAAATATTAGAATAAAATAAATTAAAAATAGTAGAATACAATTTTTGTATAGTAAAGGTAATAACATATGGACACAAACATACAAAATCTAGGTGTTTCAGTGCTTCTTCTGACATATACAAAGAACATATTTATTTTATTATTTTGATAGTGTAGCATTTGGCAGTAGGGTCAAGGATCTGCCATGTTAAATATTGAATTATCAGTTTTGTCATCAAAACAGAAGAATAAATGACATTTGTCTGCATTGACTGTTAAATTCACCAACTACATCATGCAGTAAAAAGGACAACTGTGTAATACTGTAACACAGAAGCAATTTCCTCATTTCTAAACTGGGAAAACAGACTGAGCTGCACATGATCTGCATTTGTGACAATGCACTTCCAAATCTCTGGGCAAACTCTGCCTCTGACTAAAGGCAGAGGTGCTGCTGCAGTTGTATCTCATGGCAAATAAATAAATAATAATCACAAGTCCAGAAAAACTTTGGGATGGGCACAGAAGACGTTGAAGAAGAATGTAGTGTTTTGATGCAACATCATGTGGATGCTGCAGCAGGAGTGAATGGAAGATGGTTATTGGTGAGAGGCAGCTGGGTGTAGAGAGACAGCATGGTAGAGAGAACAAGTGTGGTACAGTGGTTTCAGTGTTGGATTGCAATCCTGGAAACCATGGTTCAATGCCCCGTTCAACTATGAAAACGCATTGGGTAACCTTGGGTGCCTCACACACTCTGGAAACCCCATGGATAAGTTTGCCTTAGGGTCTCTGTAAGTTGAAAACAACTTGAAAGCACACAATGACAACGATTGGTGAAAAGAGGCTAATGCTGAATGAACTAAAATATCTGTAGTAGTGGCAATGCTTGTATATTTTCCCTGCTCAGAAATGCCACAGAGTGATAAATATCTCAAAGTGTTCATCTAGTTTTTTCTTAATAACTTGTAATATTTGTGAAAAGGCCATGGAGTATGGCATTTGTAAACATCCCCTAGTCCCAATCTCTAGTTGTGAAACGGCTGAGATTTGTCTACCCACATTTCATTTTAAGATGTAGCTTTGGAGAAACATTGTGGAGTAAACACTGTGGTAAATGAGGATTTTCCGTACTGTCAGCAGTTCAGAATGGAAGGATTTCTTCTCCACTGAAGGGGTATACCTCTGCCCCCAGCTTTGCCTCAATTGCATGCTAAATCCAGGCTTGAAGGACACATATTTAACAAGCCTGACTTAGGCAGATGATCAGAAGTTTCCACACTTTATTTAGAGAGGTGAAGTGTGGCAGTGTCCCAGAGCTTGTAACCTTTGATAATTTAGGCAAGCCAAAGACATACAGTAAAAAGGAATCCACCTCAGGGGACGGAGAGCCCAGAAAAAACCTACGGCAGTATCAAAATAGAATATATAGCACTCAGAATTGATCCCTTTTACCATTATATAAAGCTTTCAGGGTTGGTGAAGTTCACAGGTACGTGATGAACTGAAGGCACTATTGAAAGTCAAAGTTCAGTGTTATATACCTGGGCTCAGTATCCTGATATCAAGTTACAAGGACAGAATGGAAATGGTACCTTGGTGAACACTCTGCAGAACTCAACAATGATGAATAGCTTCTCAGTTGCATGAAGGAGATTGGATCGTGAAGGAGATTGAATGCCAGCTGTTAAGCAAAAAACCAAGTGGAAAACTATGACCTATAGGAAAATATGCGAGACATGCCTAGTCTCTGAAGATGGGATAGGGGCAGACAATATCAGCCATGAAAACAGATGCTAAATTAATTGGAAGAGATTTGGCAGGAAGCCACAACCCAAGTGCTAGAGAATACCAAGTAAAAAAAGGAGGGGATCTCCAACTACATGTATTTCTGATCTGTTTCAGTCTGCATACAATGATAGCTAGCAGTAAAAGTCTGCACCATGCAGACTCAAATTATATAGCGAGAAAAGCTGACTTCTAATTCAAGAAATCATGTTTGTTTATTCATATATTTCTGTTCTGTCCTATATTCAAAAATCTCAGAGCGGCATACAATCAATACAAACATTTCTGAATTATTATAAAATAAATTAAATGTTTGAGCCCATAACCAAATAGAACCAATATGCACCCTGAGACCCCCAAACTCAAGTGACAGCCAGGCTGCAATACAATAGTGAATTGTAGTTCTAGTTTCTTGATTATTCACTGTTGTGGTACAGTTTTAGAATGTTGAAAAATACTTGCTTTTCAATATAACCATTAAAAACCTATATATTAACAGCTAATTGATTCTTTAAATGTGAGTACACACCAGCAAGCACTTATGCATAAGAGAGATGTATTAGCTAGCTTGGGAAAACATCAAGGATTCCAGATATACCTGCCTCCTGGTTGTGTGAAGATGCAAAACAGCCCACTGAATGCTGACTGACTATTGAGGAGAGGAGCAGGTTTTTTTAAAAAAAATGGGAATGGGAAATTTCCTTGGAAGATGATGTAGCTGGTTGGCTGGAACTCTCACTTTCAGCATCCTATGGAATCCTGGGGTTTGCAGTTTAAGGAGGGGCCGGCTGGAATAATCACGCTATAAGCGTGTAGTGTGGAAATGGCCCCAGTGTAGGTAGCAGTAGAGATATATCCATCTCTGACAATAGGTCTTAGCACTACCAATAAATCTTTTTCCTCCAGATTCTTTGTGGGAAGTCTTCACAACTAAATCACTTCTGAAATGGTTTACCCTGGAGTGTGGATGTATCTTGCACAAAATATGCAAGCAATTGCCACTTAGATGTCTGGTTCTGCCTTTTATCATCCTTCTGCAGTCCTGTGTTCCTACACTGGAGGTGCATTTGGATATATATCAGCCTTGATGAACTTCCTAGTTGAATCTCTTGATGTGTGACTATTTTCTGAACAGGGGCTTTCAGTCTGTGTGGTTTAGACAAACTGAATTCCAATTCAGAATGGAGAAGCCTGAAAACATGACTCCAAAACCAGTTTCTCATATGGCTAGAAGCAGAATTTAAGAAGCTCAACAATATACATTCTTTGATCTTTGCCATTTTCTACTTTTTGTATGTATGTATGTATGTATGTATGTATGTATGCATGACAGGCAGGAATCTCTCTTTTTTTATTCATCACTAGCATCTTCTGTTCCTACAAGTTGCTAAAGCCTGCCTCATAGTGAAAATGATAAGGAACAACATCCAGTTGTTTTGTGCTTCATTGCTGACTGAGATGTTGTTTGTTTCAGAAATGTTCTTCATTTTTCTGAATGGCAGGTGTGCCAGTATTTACTTCTAGTTTCTGATCCCAGTTCCTGGAGAGCCAGAGGAGAAAGCTACAGAAGCTACAGCCTGTAATCCTTGGGGAGGGGGAATGTTCCCTTAAAGAGCCTGGAGAAGTTAGTTTGTTGGACTGCTTTTCACAGAATCCCCCAGCCATTGGGGTGATTATGTTCCCATTGTAATATTTCTTTGTTCTTATTTGCAAGCAAGAGAAGGCAAACATGTCCTCAAAGAAGGCACAAGTGTTCCTGAATGGTCTTCATGTTTCAGAATCTGCCACATGAAATGAGAAGCTTAAAAAAAGGTTTAGTTTTTTACCAGGTGTTCTGTAGCTTTTCTGGCTTTCTCTTCTTAATGTATTTCTTGTAATAAGACAAAAAGTGGAAGAAGTGGAGGGAAAATGTAAGAGAGTTACAAATAGAAGAGGAAGTTGGCTGGTGTAAAGCAGGGCAATTGTGCTAGAAAAACTTTATCAAGAAGCACTCCTAATTTCACAAAAAGGCAACTCTCTATTTTGCCAGCAGGCTGAACTGCAAAGACCATTAGAGAGTTGGCCATGGGTCTCCTTTTGCTCCCAATGCTTAATCACAATTATTGGTTGCCAATTTGGCCACAAAAGTGCAGCCTCTGTTAAAACTCTTAATTCTGGACTGCTTGTGAGTTAGATCTGAGATATGGCTAATATGAAAGTGAGAAGCCATTGTTCCATGTTCTAGTCTCTGGAGCAGCAGAAAACAGGTTTGCTCCATCCACCATATGACAGTGCTTCAAATATTTAAACATAGCTATCATGTCACCTCTTAACTTTCTCTTCTCCAGGCTTAACATACCCAGCTCTATGAGTCTCTCCTCATAAGGCATGGTTTCCATGTCTTCTACCATTTTGGTCACCCTCCTCTGGACACGTTCCAGCTTGTCAATATCCTTCCTAAACTGTGGTGCCCAGAACTGGACACAGTATTCCAGGTGGGGCCTGAACATAGCAGAATACAGTGGCTATGACTTATACACTATACTTTTGTTGATGCAGCCCAGAATCACATCAACTTTTTTGGCTTCCCATCAAACCCCTGACTCATGTTCAGCTTGTGATCTCCCAGATCCTTTTCATATGTACTGTGGTCAATCCAGGTGTCACCCATATTATATCTGTGCATTTCATTAATTTCAACAGTTCTTCCTGTTGAAATTACTTTTGTTAGTTTTGGCCCAGTTCAGAACCTGTGCTCTGTGTCTCTCCATGGTGGGTGGGGGTGGACCTGGTCTGTTTGGCTGGAGAGGGACAAAAAGAAGCAGTAGCAGTGTGTGCACCCTGGCTGAGCTTTCCTCTTTAAACTCCTGGCAGTTATGTACTACTTTTTGATGCATGAAAGGGAGTGTGTTTGGCTTATTTTCTTCTCCTCTTCTATTCTCTTATTTCCTGGGGGGAGCTGCTGTCTTTCCCCAAGGGACTTGCCTTTGGAATCTATCCTTTTGAGTAAGTGGCTGAAGTCTCTAGCTGGCTTCTGGAAGGCAGAAAAGGAAAGCTGAACAACTCTGTCTAGGTGTGCATGTGGCATATTTCTTACTTCTCCAATATAAGGAGGATGTGAACTGTTTCTTTTCAGGAGGGGAGAGGGAAGTTGAGGGGAAGTGAGAGGGAAAAGATTTGGAGCTGAGAGGAAGGAGAGCCAACACTTTTTGCTTCTCAGAGCAGAAGAATATCTAGACAAAGGAACCCAGCCAACCAGAAGCTCCCAGCTCTCCCAATGCTTTCTCTCTTGTTTTTCCTCTGTTGGAAACAGAGTGCTGAATAAGCTGAAGCAACGCCACATTTCCTTTCTCTGTCACTTGGGGAAAGTGCACCCTGTGGTTTCACTGAGAAGTGAAAACATCAATAAATTTTAACAGAGAGGTATGAAAAGAAAGTTTTTGTTCTAAATGAGGATTATTCCATCAGGCCAAATAGGCATTGTATAGCTTGTAACTCCTCTTCACTTCAAAAGGTCATTAAGGCTGTATAATGTTACGGCAATTGGGAAGAGGGGAAGGCAGGCAACATTGGTAGTGGGACACCCAGAGGGTCATCACACAGTATTATTCACACTCTAACTATATCCACTTTAAAAAAAAAACTGTTTCAGGGAGCATGTGAAAGATTAGAGGCCAAATATTGTGGGGATAAAGAAAACTTTCTTCAGAAGTAATGTGAATATCTACATTGATTTAGCATGAAACAGTGTAGTACAATTTCAAAAAATGAAACAGTTGTAACTAAGAGATGAAGGGCCCTGGTGATGCAGTGGTTAAATGTCAGTATTGCAGCCACAATGTTGTAAGTTTGATCCTGCAGGGCTCCAGGTTGACGCAGCCTTCCATCCTTCTGTAGGTCAGTAAAATGAGTACACAGCTTGTTGGGGGCAATTAGCTAAACACATGTAAACCACTTAGGGAGTGCTTTGCACTGATAAGCGGTATAGAAATGTAACTGCTATTGCTATATTGCTATGTTTATATATGTATGTTGATTCATCCACAGAGAGCTATCCTATGCTTGTTTATTCAGATCTCCTGCTATGTTCAGTAGAATTTACTCTCCAGATAAGTATACATAAGATTGCAGCCATGGATACACTGAGGTCCCATTGAAGTCAATGGAACTTCAGTACAATTAACTAGCTCGATCCAATCCATAGTCACAATCCATAGTGTCATATGCATCCTTACACCCATAGGGAATTCTTTGAGGAAACAGGTTTCACTTCATCTCAGTTGGGAAGTTCCACACCAGCTCTCTTATGTTTAAGCATAGTCACACAATTATAGCAAACTAGATTAGACAGCCACTGTGATATAGACCAGGACTCTGGGAGACTAGGGTTCAAATTCCCACTCAGCTATGGAAACCCAGTGGGTGACCTTGGGCAAGTCACACTCTCTCAGCCTCAAAAGAAGGAAAAGGCAACGCCCCCAATAAATCTTGCCAAGAAAACCTTATGATAGGTTTGCCTTAAGGTTACTATGAGTTAGAAATGACTTGAAGGAACACAACAACAAAGATACTATAAAATCAAAAGAACTTTTATTTCTTATTTCACCACCACCACCATCATGACAGTGGTAAATTGCACTCCACATGCTACTGTGGTCAATGGCAAAACCTCTGTAGTTTTATCAGCCCTGGATTGTACCCTTGCCCAGTAACTGAAAAAAAATATATTTTAGCATTTAAAAGCCAGGCCATCTGTTTACATTTGCAAGAAGAGTAGAAATAACAAACAATATTTCAGATGTAATTTTCCTAGTTGTATCTTTTACTATTGTAAAATAAATTATTAGTTTAAATTAAGAATTCTGCTATAAGATCAAGACTGAGACTCTTTCTGACAGCAATCTAGTTTGTGTATCCATCTTAAACATTTGGCATTTTAAAATATGATACACCACTATGCTCTCAGTCTTCTGTCTGGAAATGTGTTTAAGACAAAGGACTGTTATAAAATATTAGGTTAATCCAATATATACCACCTCTGGCAAGGTGTGGATAGAGGAACCACTAATAAAAACATTTGTTCAGATGTTACAGTCATATGTTCCATTAAAAAGATGTACATTTTCCAAGTCAAATATGTCAACAGCATTTATGCAGTGCTACACAGCGTGGCCTGAATGCTGTTGGTATTTCACCACTGGAGTAGGCTTATTTGTTCAATTGTTGACACTCAAAAACATTTAACTGACATAGTGGTTCTACTCTAGTTGAGATTAAACAACAGACTTCAAGCTTACATCTGATTGCTTTGGGATTAAACAGAGAGACTGTTTATCATAGAAATGCACTTCACAAGATCTACATTCTATTTACATGAACAACTGACATCTCTTTAAACACAGACTTTAAAAATGACTAGATTTTTGCCTTGCTGTTCAAATCCCTGAGATTGTTTCATTACAAACCTTTAAAAAGGAAGCCATATATTTGGGATGTATTAGGATTTCATCAACAGCCAGGCTTACAATTCCATTTTCTTCACATGAGACAAGACACACCATTGTTTGGGGGATGAAATTGAATCATTTTTGTTCCTTTGAAAGGAGTATGTCTCCTAATTCATCTGACCCACAACACTTCAGTTTACATTGATATAAAATGCTCACAGCAGAGCTTGGAAAAGTTACTGTTCCGACCGTAACTCTCAGAATCCTTGTGAGGATAGTAGTAACTCTTTGAAGTACTAGCATGGAATCAGAGAACCAGCTGAATTCCAGATCGTGTTTGTCCCCCATAACCCTCACATAATGAGTTCTGCATTGCCATGTATCATATCCACTAAGCATTAGCACCACTTCATAATTTTGTTTTACAAAAGCATGACAGCTATTAAAAGCCAACATTCAATGTCACAAAAGAAGACTGCTTTTCAGAAGATATATTTGTGAGAATGTTGTCAGACTCCGACTTTAGGTAGGTCCTTCCAGCGGAAAAGCAAAGATGTGAACATTCAACAAATAGAGTAGAGAATGTGTTCAAGAAGAAGGAGAAGGAAAAGAAAAAGTAGTGACATAGCATAAAATATGGTTGGTGCAAATGTCTGTTACACATTACTATCAGTTTTAAATGCACACAGTTGAAGATTGAAGGCTAGTTAATAAACACTAAATGGCAAGCTTTCTTTGACTCACGAGGAGTGGTTGTATACCCAGCTATCAACTCTGGTTCACTTTGCCAAGCTGCCATAAGAGATTGGAATGTTGGGTAAAGATATGGAACCATAGTATATTCACATCCTGAAGTTGGCAGAGTGGGTAATGCAAATACCATGGCAAATGCCATGGCAGCAAGAAAGGAGATGTGAGGATGGCAATCTACCCACAGGAAGCTTTATCATGGCCCAATTAATGCAGAGGGGGAAACTGGGCATTTTGGGCTGGCCAAAAATGGGCAGGATTCCTAATGCCCTTGTTATGTTCACATGCTCTCCAAGGAACTCTACACCATGCCAGTCCTAAAGCTAACATACTTAGTACTCTCCCACTGACTGCTTTAGAAAGTGGAGGGAAAGAAAGGGGCTGACCCACCCAGGAAAACAAAAAGAAAAGGCTATTTCCCACTATTGAAGTAGCTCCACCACTTCTTCATTCATCACTCTTAAACAATTGATGTTGACGTGCCTATTAAATTTGGCAAACAATTTGACTTTAAACAAACAGCTATGGATGTCCATCCTGGATTTTTCCCATTGGAATGAGGAGTGCAAATTAAAAAAAAGAAAATCCTCTGAACAACCTCAGATGAGCAATATCTGTTAGACCAGTCAAAGCTTCATGAAGAATTAGAAGAGACTACAAGGGTCATCAAGTACAATCCCTTCCATGCAGGTATGCACAATCAAAGCACTCCCAATAGATTGCCATTCAGACGCTGTTTAAAAACCTCCAAAAGAGGAGACTCCACCACACTCCAAGGAAGTGTATTCCACTGCTGGACTGTTCAGAATTTCTTTATAATGTTTAGATGGAATCCCTTCAAGTGACTTTAATGCAGGGAGGAAGCAAAGTCTGGCACTGTGACCACATAAGTCACCCCAAAGGTATTTTTATAAAGCATGTGACCTGCTACTCCTGGAATTCCCAAATTGGGGCATTTCACCCTCTAAATAGGCTTACAGGGTCCTGCATTCTGGTTAACCTCACAAGCTACCAGTTTTATCAAACCAGATACAGACTTTTTGCTTGTTCTTTGGGATTTTGGGCTTTGTGGCTCCCAAAGGATCAGAAAATTGGACTCCAGAACTGCTGCTGCTGTCCATCCCTTCTTCAGTATGAACTTTTCCTTTTCTGTTTAAATTATTGCTTTAGTGTTGCATGACTAAACATATAATGATGATGTGTCTCTTTGTGTGCCTTCAAGTCACCTGTTGACTTATGAATTTCATGTTTTTCTTGGGCAAGAAATACTCAGGTAGTTTTGAAAGTTCCTTCCTCTCAAATATAGCTCACAGCACCTGGCATTCTTTGGCAGTCTCCCATCTAGGTACTAACCAGGGCTGACCCTGCTTAGCGGATACTGCATGCAGGGAATTTCCTCAGCTAGAATGTTAATAGTAACATTTATTTATAAAATGCTTCAAAGATGTAGGATATCCTAAATTAAGTACAGAAGTGTCAAAATATGGACTCATGGAGGTTTCTTTGCTATAACAAAGGGAATCGATTTCTTGAAGATGATTGAAGCAGTTTAATTGGTTGGAACAGAACACATTGCCTGGCATCCTGTTCGTGATATATGCAAGTAAATACAATGTATGCCTGTTTGTCTTTTTTCTGTTGCTGTGGCAGTTGGTATCTCTTCCTCCTTCTGCAATTACCAAAGCTCCACTCCTGAACCCAGTATTTCACTGTGATAGTCTCCCCTGTAACCATTCAATGTCTCCTGGAAAACAGGGAGGAGCAGAGAAGGCCCCCCGCAGTCAGACATAGAATAATAACATCATCTGCTGACACCCTGCAAAACCCCACTGGATCTCAGAAGATGATGTCATTAGTCCACATCTGGCTATGGGAACCTAGCAGACACTACTCCATTCCCCCTGCTCTTCATCAGCCACTGAATCAGCCTGCTCTTCATCAGCCACTATCACAGCAAATCAGTGAATCTTGAGGATGGTGAGAGAGGAACCACAGCTTAGTTGCTTCTAGAAAACTTTTACCCTGTGCTCAGCAAGGTAGGATCTTGGCCATGATGCCTACCTGCACTTCACAAAATAATGAGACAGGGCTGTTGGCTGAACATCTGTCCAAAGAATCATACATTTATATGCCTGTCTACAACCTGAAAAATGAGGGGAAAAGCTGAAAATATAACAAAGCCATCAAATTGCCTATGTTGTTAAACAACTGTGCTTGCATCAAGCTGGTAAAACATGACTATGTTTGGTGCCGTCTTGTTCACTTGGATTGAAATAGCTGACAACAAAGATATATCAATGGCAGTGCTTTTGCCCAGGTAAAGGTATTGGCTGGCATCCTACTGAGCAGTTATTAATGCGGAAGCTAGACTTACACATTTGAAACTGTTTGGTATTCATGTTTATGGTCACGGCACTACTGCCACAATCAAATGCACCACCAAACCCACTTTAACAGCCAGCTGCAGCATCGAGCAACGGAGGTCTGTTCTGCTGGTGATTGGGGGTGCAGCAGGATGACATTTCCAGTTCCCTCCTGCCAGCTATTTCTGGTGACAGTCAGAAGCAGGATCACCGGCTCAACTTGTCGCACTGGAGATCACTGGTGGGAAGCATCTGGAAATGTCATCCTGCTGTGCTTTGACTGCCAGCAGAACAGACCTCCATTGCTTGCTGCAATTGTTGGCTGTTAAGGTAGTTTTGGGTGGTCAGTTCGGGAAACAATAAACAGTTATGCATACTTAACAGTGAAGTAGGATCTTTACAGCCCTAATGTTCATATTCAGGCATCCAATTCAGTTTTTTAATTCTAGCAATTCTTTAAGGTTCTCTGTGAAGTGTCAACTTCTTTGTTGCCCGTATTCCACTCTAAAGAGATCCATGGATATGCTTCAAGTATAATATGGCTTTACAAAAGAATTTTGAGGAGAACTATTCTACATGAATCTAGATGTCTGCCAACACTGGATCAATTTTCTAGCCACATTACTTCTAGACAGTGGCAGAAATTAAAATATTAATTCCAGTCCCAATGAGCTGAAACAGGATGAATACGAAACTGCCCTCTTTCTTCCTTTCATCTCACTTTTCAGTTGAAACAGAAGGCCTAACTTATTTTAAATGCATTGTTTGAGGCCATCAGAGTCTTTGTGTTTGAATAAAGCTAGTAGGGTCAAATCCTGATCAAGGGAGAAGGGAGATGTAATCTTTCCTTGCTGTCACTTTCTTAGAAAAAAAATCCCCTTGTGATGAATAATAATAATTTAAAAATTAACCTCTCTTCGCTTGATTTTACATTTTTAAAAAATGTTGATACCTCTTGATAATTTAAAATATGATGTAGTTATACCCTGAGGCAGATTCAGATAACATGGCTGAATAAACTGGACGACTGAGTGGGTCCATATAACTCAGTGACAGTTACTTATAAACTTGCCTAGTTTGTGGATAGTTACGATGGCTCTCCTGCTATCTTAGGATTGTGGCTACCATGATTCCTCATTCTATGCTTTCTAGGGCTGATGGGAACTGTAGACTAAAAGCATCTGCACGAACACAGTTGCCCACCTTTGACACACATGAACAGTTATTTCTGCCACACATGGTTTCCCAGCAAGTTTTCATATGGCTCCTAACTTTCTCCTACACAGAATCATTTTCTCCCAAGCTTCCATATTTTTCCATATGCAATATACAACTCCTACCTATTCACAGAAAGCAAAGTGATCATTTCATGTGAAGGAAGAGTGTAATGCAGCAAGATAAAGAACAGACAAACAAGAGCAATTGAAGGGGGAAAGAGAGGGTACAATGGTAATTATTTGACAATGGAGAAAGAAAGGTGACAGCAAAGACTGGTCTTTTTTTACTTTTTTGGCAATATCAATATATTGGCATGAAGCCCTTCAGCTGAAGAAAACCAGCCACTATTCTTATGGATATATCTCCATCCTCACAACTCTGTACTATATCGGAAGTCAAGTTCTGAATTCACTTGTTTCTCTGTGACCAAAAGGTGCCATAGGTTATGTTGCCTCTAGTAAACTCTGCGTATATTTCATTTACTGGTTACTCACTTTTCATGCAGAGCTGAATTTTAATATATAATTTTACAGAGATCTGTTCACTCTAAACTCAAATGCATCTGCTATACTTTCAAATAGTAGGATGAAACAGCCCACTTATAATCACACTGGAAGTCTTCCAAAACCTTAAATCACTGTCCCACTAGCAAAGATTCTGTTCCCAATTCAGTCTTTTGTAATCAAGGGTTGAGACTGGCATATACCCTATAAAGGCAAAGAACTGCTCTAGTTTCAGTAAGGACTACAAGAACATAAAACAGCTTCTATCAGTTCCAGCCAGCATGGCTAGTGACAAAGGATATGGGGAACTATAGTTCAATCTCCACTTCTATGGCAAAAGCTACAGTCCTGGAGCCTTCCAACTTGAAAATTATCCTATTAATTCAAAATCAAATTAACTTGAGACACTGGGAGAATCTTCACTGGACTATGCTGGGAGGAACAGGCACATTCTCCTAGTGTCTGTGCTTTCATGCATCATACAAAAGATTGTGTCTCTGTTTTCTTGCCAAACCATACCCATTACAGATGGATAATCAAAGGGCCACGGCCAATCTAAGGTAGAGAATGGGGCAGATTATTAGGTACTGCAAATTGAGGTTGCCCTGTTGTAAATGGATATAGCCAAAAGTTTCAACATTTGGACCTAAATCCAATTCCTAGTTGCAACAGGAGTAATTCCACCAAATCAATTGCAGAATAGTAAGTCAACAATTATGTTGTTTCAATGGATCTGTTCTAATTGGGAACAGTAACTAAACTTAGATCACAGTAATGAAGTGAGAAATGGGAGACTGGAGGTAGTTGTGATACTAATCTCTGGATTTGGATTTTGCTGCTAAGAAAGACTTAGATGAGCACTAACTTGAATGAGATTGGAAGCTTTCAAATAGCAGCCGAATTTTGAATCACAAAACTCATCTGAATTGGTAATAATTTGACCAACATGGAGCAAGCTTAGATTATGCAGAGCAATTCAATAGCCCTTCAGAGTACAGTAAATATCCACATGCAGATCTATACTACTCTGTGCCATATGCCACCCTCCCAACTTACTGTAAAACCCTGAAGCCACCTTGCACAGCTATTCCATGCTTCAAGGTGAGTAGTCAAAATCAGAAGAGGTCTGGCTACCCCTCCCTCATAGCTAGATGCACAATGATGACATCAGTGCTGAGATCTGTTGTGAGGGGAGTCCTCTGGAGGTCTCAAGCGCTTCTGTAAACATTATGAGGGGAATTGCCAAATGCTTCTCTGATCCTGCCTATTTGCATTGAACAATGGAATGGCTGTGCAAGGCAGCTTTGGGATTTCACAGTAAGTTGGAAGTGGGGCTTTGGGGGCTGTGTGGAGAGAAAGGGAATACTAACCCCCACAGTGCCTTACAGGTGTGGACATGCCTGCTTGAATTCTGGCCAAAAGGTCTCAGAATCCCTAGGCAGGATGGCTAGTAGTAACTCTTTCAAGCTCTGGTAGAGACACGCTCAGAGCAATTCATTGCAATGGTACTAAACTTTGTGGCTGTTCAGCCGTTGGACCCACAACTACTGATTGCTTGCCACGCAGTAAGCATCATCCGAGCTGGCTAAAAATGCTTGTTATGAAGGCAGACACAACCTTGCCAGAACATATAGCACCTTTGCAGTAAACATAAATAGGCATTTTAAAAAACATGTAAAAAAGAAGCCTTGTGTCCCTTATCAAGTATGGAAAAAACACACACAAGGAAACAGAAATGGACTTCTGGGAAAAAGCTATGTTAACAGACACAATCCCTGAATTTGTGAGGCACTGTTTTGGCTGGTGGTCACACCACTTCATCAGATTCCAGACCATGTTCTTCATACAGAGCATCCAAGATGTTGAGCTGCTTTTCCATGGCGGGTAGGTAGATGTCAAGGTCCCTTTGCATGCTATTATAAAAAGCTTCTTCCTGATATTCACATTCCCCAACTGACAGTGCCAACGCAAAGCCTTCATAGGTGGGGGATGCCCTCAGTGCTAACTGCAAGAAGAAGAAACAAGGTCAACATGGTACTCCGAAATTTCTGTTAATGAGTCATCCATCCCATATAAAACAAGTGAAGAACAAACAAAATGCTAGATTTGTATCACTGGAAACTAAAAAAAGTCTTATGAATTTAAGAAGCTGAAAAGATTTTATTCACATGGGAAGAAAATTGCTTTGCAAGGAGAGAGGGTGGATGATGTCAGTTAGTCCATCAATCACCACTCAGCCACCAGAGGTTAACAAACTCATAGATGTAAATCAGCTTTCCCCAACAAGTTGTCTTCCATACATGTTGGACTATGGCTCCCAGCATCCCCCAGCCACTGCTGGAGACAGGTCTTTGCTTAGAGCAGGGGTGGGCAACACAGAGACTACATGCAATCCCACCTTCCTTATGTTGGTACTAAACTTGTGACTGCTGAAGAAAATGTAGTTTGCAGTGGGGCCCATTACTTCCAGCATCATTTCTCATATTAAGCAGGGGAGCTACTAAATTAAAATAAATAAATAAATGGTTTTTTCAAATATTCCCTGAACTGTCTACAGCAGTAACACCACACCTCCCACCTGGGCTGGTTTGAATACTCTGGGCTTTGGAAGTGGTGGTCTGCCTATCCTGCCCCTGCAATACTAGGTCTCTAAAGCAGTCGTGCCTGACTCACCGCAAAAACGCCTCGGACAACCCAGCCATGGTACTGCCGTAACGTTCTGCCATAAGCATTATCTGCAAGCAGACAGAAAAAGAAAGATTTTGTGTGTTACTGAAAATCATACCAACCAATAAACTTTAAAGCCTCTTAAGCTTCAGATACCAATAAAATCAACATCTTTTTTTTGTTGCATATATATTTCAGTTCTAAGCATGGTCTTCTTTATAAACTCTCTCCTTGTTTCGTGTTATCAGTAAAAGAAATGGGAAGACAATATTCCATCTCCCTCCACCACCAGTTTGAGTGTTGTATTTTGTACTTTTCCAGAAAATATTCTGTACTTACTTAGTGCTGTTTGGATGTTCTTCTCTCCATTCTTTAGTTCAGTCAAAAACTCCTTCAAAAATTTTAAACCCCTGTGTGGAATGAAGCAGTGACATGAAAATACCTATGAGAACACATTTTTGAAAAAGAAAGCACTGTCACTGTAGCATTCAATTACATCATCTTTCAGATCCCTTCTGATTCTATAATTTGCATGAAGGATGCTACAGCCATAGATTTCATTGGCAGTCAACTGGAGTAGATGACATCTGAGAGCATTTCCCACTCTATGATCATGTAAGATTATATGTAAAGCAGCCCTATTTTAAAAACCTGATCCATTCATTAATTGTAAAAATTGGCAATCAGCACATTGGTGTGTGGTCACAGAAGGCTGCAGGAAGTAGTGTCCAGACAGAAGCTGAGGTACAGAGAGCAGATTTTTTTAAAAAGACTATAATTCCCTGAATATCCCAGTCAGGATGGCCAATGTTGTCCCAGATTGTGATGTTGTATCACAACTGTCGGTGAGAAGTAATGTCTCCAAATTCTGCCACAGAGTTTTGCACTCCTGTGAATACGTATGGGACTTTAAAGTGTTTTGAGAGGAAAAGGGAATCCTTGAGAACCAGTGTGGGGTGGCAGTTTGACAACTGGACTACAGCTTTGGAAACCAGGGTTCAAGCCCCCACTCAGCCACAAGGAACCTTGGGCAAGTCACATCCTCTCAGCCTCAGAAAAAGGCAAAGGCAAACCATTTCTGAATAAATCTTGCCCACAAAACTCTGTGAAAGGTTTGCCTTAGGGTCACCATAAATCAGAAATTACTTGAAGAGACATGACAACAACAAGAACAACAAGGGGCCCTTGGATGCCTTGTACACTTAATAAGGCAAGTAAACTCTCTCAACCCCACAAATTTTAGTTTGAAGTTCTACAACTTCTCCCCTTGATTCATCTTCATAGCCTTTAAATATCTTAAAAAAAAAAAAAAGGTCTGATGAAAAGTTCAGTCCAGCACTATGTAAAAATAAAAATGATACAAGAGATATAATTTCAGGGACTATGTTTATTACTGAATTTGTGGTCTAATTTTAAATGGGAAAGTTGTTACCTCACAAAATACTTTATGGCTGTTACCACATTCTATAACTCCTTCTTTTGTGATCCTCATGTGACCCATGATACACTGCTCTTTTCATTTTTTTGTTTTTAATTAATTAATTAAATTAATTAGTGAGATGGATGGCCAAGTCACCTGGAGATAATTTGAGGTGTATTCTAGCATACCTGATGAGCACTATGTTGAGGAAGACTGATGTATGGGTAGTCAGCAATTAATTTAATTAATTTAATTAATTGCTGACTACCCATACATCAGTCTTCCTCAACATAAGTGCTCATCAGGTGTGCTGGAATACACCTCAAATTATCTCCAGGTGACATGGCCATCCATCTCACTACTACCAGCCAGTGGCAGAAGGAGATCAAATGGGAAGCTTGGATACTCTACCAATATGGGTGAAAATCAACTTGACCTCTGCATCCCTTTTTAATTCTTCTGCCATCTCCTTTCACAATGTAAGTTTACAGACAAGAGACTCTCTTGTAAGCCTGGGAGCCTTCTTCTCTGAGGGGTGGGTAAAAGACGCTTTAAATAAATACATAGGAGAAGTCAGTAAAGAGCAACAAGAGTGGCAGCACTAGCACTGACTGCCAGTAAGATGGGCAAGACTGAATTTCCTCTATCAGCATTTGATTTCTTGGGATGCTGTCACATTAGACATTTAGTGTGCAACTGAATAGCCATGCTCTGTTCAGTTTGTTAGGCTCAGGTGCCCAATCCTTTTAATCGAATCCAGTCCTTCCACTGTAACAATACTAGGAAAAGCCTTTTAGGGCAAATTAAAAGATAGAATTGAAAACCAAAACCAAATGGGAAGATAAAATGAGACCAAATATAATGGCTTCAGTGAATGTGTGCAGAGTTCAAGAGACTGCTCAGCTGAACTTGATCTTCCTCATTCACTGCCCCTATGCCATATCTCTTGGGTCATGTCCACATGCCATGCAGATGAAATGTTGTATTCTCAATAGTGTGATGAACAAACTCCAGTTCCGCCTGTATCTTACATAGAATCGTAGAGTTGTAAGGTGCATCCTGGGCCTTCAAATCCAGCCCCAGCTCAATGCTGGATCTCCCAGTTACAGCATCCCCAACAAGTAACTCTGCCAGCCTCTTTTTGAAGACATCCAGAGGGGGAGAGTGCTCCAGCTCTCCAGACAATTGGTTCCATTGCCAAACTGCTCTTACTGTCAAGAAGCTCTTTCTAATGTTCAACTGAAATCTATCTTCTTGTAACTTAAAATCATTAGACCTGGTTACACCTTCTGTGACAGCTCCTCATCTATTTAAAGAGTGCAATCAGGTCACCCCTCAATCTTCTCTTCACCAAGCTGAACAAGTCCTTCAAGCTCTCCTCACTTATTTTGCTCCTCATACATCTTAGAACGCTTGCTACCCTTCTCTGAACCTGCTCCAACTTGTCTATACCTTTCTTAGAATAAGGCACCCAGAACTGAATGCAGAACTCCAGATGAGACCTGACCAGTGCAGAATTTAGTGGGACTGTTACTTCCCTTGACTTGGAAGCTATGCTTCTATTAATGCTCACTAAAATAGCATTCATCTTTGCTGCTGCACATTGCAGGCTCACGTTCAAATTACAATGAGCAACAATCCAAGGTCCTTTTTGCACATAGTGCTACTGAACCGTGGCCTTCTCCATCTTATATATGTATATTTGGTTTTTGTGACCTATATGTAGAATTTTGCATTTGTTTCTATTAAATTTTATTTTATTAACTTCTGCCCAATTTTCTCATTTATCAAGGTCCTTTCACATTCCACTCATATCTTCCAATGTGCTAGCCACTCCTCCCAGTTTTGTGTCATCTCCAAACTTCATAAGGGTTCCCTCCACCTCGCCTTTTAAATTCCTGCTAAAAATGTTGAAGAATAATGGCTCTAGGGCAGAGTACTGAGGCAGTCCACTTGAGACCTCCTTCCAGCTTCATGATGACTCTTTAAGCACATTTTTTCAACCAATTATGGTGTTTCCATCTATTTAATATTTTGTCAGTTTGCTAATCAAAATATTATGAGGGATCTTATCAAACACTTCACAAAATCAAGATAAATAGCATCAAAAGTATTCCTACCATCTATTAAACTAGTGACCTGATTTAAAAAGAGGTGTAAGATTAGTTTGGCAAGATTTGTTTTTGACAAATCCATGCTGGCTGAACTCATGTTGGAACTGTAATTAGTTTAAATGCTAGACTCTATCTATCTGGAAGCAGACTTGTCTCCACTTTGGGTTTGGAGTATGCCTTATCCAAAGTTTGGAAGTAATGCACTATAATTAACAAAGACATCTTACTTTTGTGATAATCAGAGCCTAACACCACCCCTTTTTTTGCATTTTAACATTTAGACTAACACTTGATTAGTTTTGGAACAACAAGTATCAAATATTTGTTACTTCATAAATCTTATTTGACTAGGATTATTTGATTTCTGACTACCTTTCCATATTTTAAATCCAGCTCCAAATAAATAATTAAAAATAACATGTTAGTAACATCTTAACAATGAGTTATCCTCCCAAATTGTAACTAATATTACAGCATTATAAATTTTGAAAGGAATAGTCAGTACTAATGTGTTGATGATTGTCACAAACATTTCCAATCCCTCCTCTTACTCAGTTCACTATAGTAGAGGTGCTCACTAATAAGACCAAAAGGAAAGGACCCAGGAGAGAGAGGCCCTGAGCAACATTTAGTGGCACTGCTAACCTATTTGTAGCAGGAAATTTTGAAATGCAGACTATTTCCATGTGAGGCCCAATAACCACTGCCCTGAAGAGAAGTCAGAGTGTCTGTTTGTTTTCTCTATGTTATGCATATGTTTTATAAAGCTGATGGACCTTAATTATCCATTTAAGAACAAGCTATCTAAAAGTACTTTGCACTACAACAGGAACAGTCCATGGCAATATACCGTTGCTGGGAAAATTCATTTTTCCACCAGTTGCTGTAGTGATGGTAGGCAAGTTGAAAAGGAACAGAGAAACCAAGTGCCTGACAGATGAAATTGTGATCCCTGCTAAAAAAGTCTCAGTACTTTGTGGCTAGTCCTTGGTCCACTACAACACTTCTGCTACTTGCTAAATGTAGTCTCCTCCCAGAGTCCACATTTTAAAATAGTGTAAATGTTTATTGGTTTGAGAGAAAAATTAATCTCTGTTAACTGATGCAATCAGGTATTAATCTTACTCATGCTCCAAAAACTACGCAACTTACCTTTTAAGCCAGAGGAGGGCCTCTGTGGCAGAGTGTCGAATTTGTGCGTCTCCAGTGCTCAATTCATGTAGGATGATTTTCTGAAGAGTACTGAACTCATCTTTGTTGGTTATGTATTTCTGATTGATTTTCTAGAAGGAACAGAGAACAGGATCATGCAGCTGAACACAGAAAAAAAAGAGAGCTGTCCATGGTCTATGTACATTCAGATTAGACTTCTGTAATGCTCTCTTGCTAGGGCTGTCTTTGAAGACAGCTGATTGCTTGCCTTCCTCCAAACCCTCCCCCCCAACAATCAGTTGCCTCCCCATGCTAACTGCACTAGCTGCTAATGGATTTCCAAGCCCATTTCAAAATACAGGCTTTAACTTTAAAACCCTAAACAACTTGGGACTATGTTGTTTGGAAGACTGCCCACACACATATAGACCTGCCTGAGCTGTAAGATTACCTAATGAAGACTTTGCCTGCCTGCCTGCCTGCAACTAGATCCACCATTCACACGAACATGGGAGACACAGCTTTTTAGTGCTGGTTTCAACCATGTTCTACTCCCTCTCCAAGGACATGGAGTCTTTTTGCTGTTTCTGATTTGTTTTAAATGAGTCTTAAAGAACTAGCTATTGCAAGTTGCTCTTAACTGAATAAGGCTTATGGTCTATATAATTTTAACTGCTACTGCATTTTATAGATGGCATTATATGGACTCATTAACATTTTACGACACTGTATGTACTAGACTGTTTTAAGGATTATTATTGGAAGGTGCTGCTTTGGATAAATGGTGAGCACGCCTTCCTTCCTCTTGCAAGTAGCTTCTGATGACTTGTGGTTGTGGGAGGGGGGCTCAGCTGGCCATTTGGGGGTGGGGCACCTCTGCTCAGACCATGGGCTGTTCTTGCTAGTGTCACATGACTGCTGAGCCATCAGACTTAAGAATGAAAGGCTGCAAGTGATATTAACCAATACTGATTTCAAGAAATGCAGCATTGCTTCTGCGCAGTCTTCTAACAAGGAATCTTAAGCTCTAAATCAGAGCTTGGAAAAGTTATTTTTCCAGACTACAGAAAATATCTTGTCTCTTAAAAATTGAAACGCCACACCAAATCTGTGTTTACAGGGTGAACTACTAACCAGGGTTAGTAGACTACCTTTGAATGTGTGTGTGTTTTTCCTCTAGACCCATTAGTCTGAACCAGGTGCAAAAAATGCACAGTATACCTTTGAGTGGTAGCACCCAGTCAACTTTCTTCCCACCCCTGTTTAACTGAATTTAGAACACACATAGATCCGGCCAGGATCTAGAAATATTATTGTTTGAACTGCAGCTCCCAGAAACCCTAAGCCAGCATGGCCACGGTAACTTATTTTCCATGCTTTGCTCTCACTAGATATTTCAAAAGCAGGCTCCTACCAACAGCCTGGCTAATTACAATGTTTTTGATCTGCAGTGCTCAGTATGTTGCATTCATTATTCATGCTTGACCTTTGACAACCAGGTGGGTGAAAACTTCTGTGGTGAATTTGATCCAGTCCCATTGATTTCAATGGGACCACTTTAAATATGACTAAATTGAAGCCATTACCTTGATGTTTCCTTCAAAATCCATTTTCACAGGAGCAAAGACTGTGGATCCAAGTTTATCTAGAAGAAAGGAAAAGTTTACCACAAGGTCTTTCGTGTTTCAATATCTGCTTTAGCCACTAGTTTCAAACATCTTAACACAAGATAATGGGACAGAGAGCACTGAGCACTTTGGCTTTTGCTGGAAAGCACAAAGCCTGGAGCCTCATTCTGCTTTTCAAAGCTCCCAGTGACAATACAGGTTCACAGAAAATGGCAGTGCTCAGATCAGGGACCATCACTCTTCACAACCATGTGCAAGAAGCATCCAAAGGGCTGAAAAGAAGGGAAGGTAGGTGCTGTGTTGAGGAGATAAAATATTTGCTTCCTCCATGAGATCAAAAATATTTGCTTCCTCCATGAAATGTAAAATCCTCACCCCTGGCTTTCTGTAACATGCCATATCAAAAAGTAGTTTTTGTTCAGATTAATTCAGACATCATTTTGTGGGAAACTTAATGACTTATTACTGAACTGAAAGTAACCACAAAGTATTCAATGAAAGAAGCTGCTTATGGAGCACCATCAGCCACGTTGATCATAAAGGAAGATGCCCGGGCTGGCTAAATATCTTTACAAGGCATTCATAAGACTTTAAACACACAGAGACATCTCACTGGCTTATTACACAAACAACAAAAGAGAAGTATCTAGAGTGGAAATGTCACTTTTTAAAGACTACAACTCCCAGAATTTGCCTGAGAATTTGCTAAGTAGGGAATTTGGAAGCAGCAATCAAAAAAACCTAACTTTTTCAAGATTTGAGTATTTGCTGCAAATTAGTTTTTCTGGAAGCCTCTTAGGGCATTCATGCAGATAAGATCAGACTTATGCTGTAGCTGTTCCTATTCTGAGAACATATTCCTATGTAAACCCTCAGTCTATATAAATATAATTGCAGTTCATATATTCCATAGTTCATGCACTTTATAGTTGTTATAGGTTTGTGAATATTGTAACCCATTTTTGTAAATCTGGAACATGGGAATGTTTTTCCAATAATAGTTTGACATGCATGTCAATTGTCTCTGCAGCATAAATACCCATGTTTTTATTTGAATGTTTTTATTGGAAAATATGCAAGAGGGAGATGGGCTTAGGAAGATGTTTTAGAAGTTAAGTTATGCAGTAGTCGGTAAACAAAATGCAGAAGAGACAGAAAAAATCTGTGGTCTTTCGCTGTTTGAAGCAGCAATCATCTGAATGATTGGAAAAAATCAGCTTTTTAAAACACTCTTGCCATGTTTGCCTATTATGTTCTCCATAGTTTGTTGGAATACCAAGCAGACCACAACTTGTTTCCCCTTCTTCTCATCTGTTTTTCTGCCAGCCTTTTTATCCATTCCTGTTTCAGGGTCAGCAGCTACAGAAAGCAGGAACAAACTATGCTTCTGCATTTATATCTAAGAATAAACTGTAGTTTAAACAAGACAGCAATAACTCATTGCTTTATTTGCAGTGATGGGTTCAGATGCAAGATGATGACAGAATTCAACAAATCACAACCTGATTTATCATTACATATGAACCCAACCTTTATCTATCTATCTGTCTCTTAGGGAGTAAGAATTTCTAAGCAAGACGTAACACTAGACACATAACATAACAAGACTTGAAAATCAAAGTAGATTTGTCCAAACAGGGAACTCCCTTGTACAAGAAAAATCCACTAGGAAAGCACACATACCCAGGACTGGAACTATTTCATAACAAGATTGCAAAAATTCTTCTGTGGGTATTCCTCCATCCTCAGAAAGCTCAATATCACTAAATCTTTGGGGAAGAAAACACAGAGACTGATTAAGATCATCTCAGGAAGGGGAAATTAAGGGAATACTTCCAATAATAATTATTAATTAATTTAATTCATTTTTAATTTTAATTATCTGAATCTTCTGGCAAAGCTAGTTATGTTACTGATCTTACCCAACAAGGACAATATGAAGTTATATGTATGGAAAAATCCATGGCAGGACATAATGTCTTTCAGAGGACTGAGGATTTCAGATGTTCATAAAAGGAATAAGCTGAATGCATCAGAAGACAGAATGTGCTAGCTGCACCCCATCCATCACTGCAAGTGCGGAGAAAAACAGACTGAAAGGTAGAGTCCACTCTACCTGTGAAGATTCTCCAAATGTCTGGAAACTTTTATAGTTATATATCTAGAGAGCCTCCACACATTCTGTTGCTCTCCACAGAAGAATGACAGAGAAAATGGCTAGCATGTTTGCCTCCCAAAATGCTTACTTTAACTATGTTTATGAAGCCTCAAAGAGGGCTTTAGTCACATATATTTTAGAGAAAAATGTCATATAACATTTGTGATATCAAACACCAAGATTTAGAAGGACCAAGCATCATGAGGCGAGATTCCTTCCACACACATACTACAATCTAATTCCATACCTCTTCCGCTAACAGTCCCTCTCTCTTGCCTATTTTATTAAATTATTAAAATATTTATATCCCCCTCCATATCATAAGATCTCTAGCTGGCTTACAAAGAAAGTCATTTAAACAATTTAAAATTTCAAACTTTTAATTTTTTTCTTTTATAAATTGTATGAATTGTTATGTTTTTCTCCTTTGGCAAAGGAAATGCAATCATTTCTATGCTTATACCAGTGCAAACACTGAATAGATCACACTTGTTGTCAAGCTATAGTCCTGGGGCCAGTTCACGCAATACTATGTGCATGCAGACACCCCCGAGTATCCTAGACCCACACGGAGAAATATTAACACATGGATCACAAGGAGGCACTTTACCTAATGCTCATAACACTGAAGAATGTCATGAAATCTTTGTTTGTTTCTTCACCCGGTGGTGTTGACTTGCTAGTGGAATCTGCTACAAGTTCTAAGGGTTTGTTGTCTTGATTGTTCTTTTTTGGCAGCAGTGTGTCTTTTCCATCGTTTCTGCTATCACCTTGGAATTAATGGATCAGAAATCATAAAATACCAAACTAGATTAGGTGCTTCTGATGACATTTTCTTTTAAGGAGTGCAATAGATAGACAGACAGACAGACAGACAGACAGACAGGGAGTGCAATTCTTATGTATAATGCATTCAGAAATGTCTTTCCCCCACTCTCTCAATCTTGCATCACCCTTTTCCTCATCTTCCACCTCAGAGCTTGGCTCCTCCTCTGGTGCCTTCAGTCTGTAATGACAGGGCTGTGGCAATGAAATCCAGAGAGAGATCAAGAAGTACACAGATGTGCACGAGAACTCATGAGGCCCAACCACACAGCGCAGCATTCAAGAACCCTTCCAAAGGATACTGTGCTCCTCTAGCTGGCACTCTCCATGGTTGGGTCTCTGAGCTGCCTCTCCATTTCTAACATACTCTCTATTTGCTATGGCACTATTCACCACAGTACTCTAACTCATTCTCCATTCAATCCGGTACTACAATGGATTGCTGTGGCCTGGGTGAGGAAGCTCCAGTGAAGGACAGAAGGAGGTGGGCAAAGGAAAGGAATGCATGGCCTTTAGAAATGTGTGCTGATGAGAGGGATTGGAGCAAACAAAGAAAAGACTGCAGGCCAGACTGAAAGTCTCTGCAAGATGGGCCAAGTCCAGTGGCCGGCAGTTCTCAATGCCTAAGTCAGAACATACAACTTCAAACAGAATGCACTCAGAATGTCTCAGGTTTGGGCCAATCTCTTGTTTACTTCACAGTTAAAAGAGAGCAAACTTTACTTCATGAAGACAGTAAGGGAAGAGAATGTACCCTGAATCACATATAATAGCCTAACCACCTTGAAGAATATGATGGGATAAAAATGCACTTACAATAACAGATTTGAGATAGGACTTTGTCACCTCAGCCTGCAAGCCTAATTCTCTCCTTTAATCTCTTGCCAAGAGTATGCAGTAAGGCTTCAAATTATATCGGACAATGTATTAAATTAAGCTAGAATAATAATTTACACAGTGCATCATCTCCATTTGACATAGGGAATACCAGTAAAACAAACAAAGCAAAGAACACTAGTGCAAGCAAACCCCATTTATATCCCTCTTTTAGTTTTGAACAGCAATAATTCATGTAGTTACCTGTCATATTTTTTTCATGGTCCATGTCACCTGTTTTCAGGGGTACAGAGGTTTGCTCAGGAAGGTTGGTGTTTGCATATATAGATCCATTTTCACAGTTTTTTAGTTCCATCTGCCTGGGAAGAAAAAAAGAAAAGAAAAGAAAAGAAAAGCAGCCCAACTGTTCAATAAGGTAAACACTTTGCTTGTATAATGTTGTTGTGTATACTTCATTTTTATATTCTCCAGAATGGAAGTGTACATTATTACAGGCTGGTATTCCCATTTAGCTAAGAGCTTTATGCATGCAAAACTAGGTTTCTGTACATCTATCACTAACAGGATTGGAAATTGCACAGATGGTCTTCTTTTCTGATCGAGCAGAGGGCAGAGTGTCTGGAAGCTTTCTCAAAAAAGAAAAAAATCCCACTCTACTGGCCCTTTGGGAGAGATCACCTGTACCAAGTTCCAGCACTGTCTTCCCTACCAAATACATTTAAGTTTTTTTAAATGTTCTCATACACAAAGTCTTGATTTTACTTCATTCTAATGATGTATGGAAACAGGAAGCAACATCTTTTAAAGGACTCATGTAACCTTTAAAATGTCTTTATAGCCAGGCTGGGAAATCTGTAGCCCTCTAATGCTGACAAACTAGCAGTGCCATCATTATTATCCATTTGCTGGCTAGAGCTGATGGAGGTCCAGCAACATCTGGAAGAACACACAATTCCACAACACTGCTCCATAGCATAGTCATTACACTTACACATACACTTTTAAAAAAGTGATCCTAGACCAAATAAGTGCATTCACTTTAATATAAATACAATATATAATATTACATATAATATAAACTGCCATTAGAAACATTTTTTTAATAGGACTATAGCCCAATCACATTTCTCTATAGAGAGAGGTGGAATGAGTTTGGGAAATCATAGTTCTGCTGTTGCCTGTTAATAGTCCAACAACCTGCCAAGCAGGAAAACACAGCTAAAGCTCTCCTGAGAAATGGATATTCAGCTTTTGTTGAAAGACCTCTAGTTATGGTTACCAGGTAAAATAAGAGACAGGGTTCCTGTTCCTTTAATGATCCTGTAGGGAAAGGGAAATTCTTCAGCTGAAGGTGGCCCTGCATGACAATGTGCAGAAGGACACAGTAATGGCGGCGATGGCCAGAGTGTCAGCACTGACTGACACTGCGTAGTGGAGCTGGAGGAAAGCAGTGCTGAAAAAATGCATAACTGTAACTCATCTCAGAAGGACAAAGTCCACCAATTTATGGCAGTCACATGTACTGGTGAAAGGATGCAAAATGAGGGGAACACAGAAGTGGCAGCAGATAATGCTTCAAGAACTCAGATGTATTTCAAAGCATCTGTGAAAATTTCAACAGTCAGGAAAAAATCAGAATTACATAACGGGTACAATAAGAATAAAACTGCCACAATTTTATGATAGTTTAAGTATAGACTCTACTAGTGTCAGAATCTTATTAATAGCACGAAAATTCAGAGTAGCCACTGAATGAAAATTCAGCATAAAAGGGATTTGTAGATGGCGTGCCAGTACTGGGGTGTGATGCCACCAACAAACTAAAGGGTTTTTTTTGCCATGACTGGACCAATGTAGTTTAAAGATGTTTATCCACTTACTTTTATTTTTGCTAAAAATTGTGGACAAAAAAGGCTTAGATCTAGAAATGGCAAGTGAGTACTGGAATTCCTTCTTATCAGGAAGATTCCTATGTTTAGATCCATGGAATAAATGTTTATTGGAGCAGCATATGAGATCAATTTCCAAAGAATCTTCTTTTAACTTTGGGAACACATCAGCAGATGACACATCAAACTATGACAAAGAATGAGAACTTCTTCCAATAGATGATTTTGTAAAATATACACAACTACTAGTCATAGGAGGAAAATATAAAGCTTCTCAACCATACATTGTCCTTAGTGGACTTAAATCTGCAATCTAAACTACACCAGATAATAAAGACATTTCTACCAGTAACTGCACACTGACACTGGTTTCAAAACTCATGGTGGGATGCCGCTGACAAAATGGGTAGCACTTATTTTCCTTCAAGACAATGATGGCTGACTCATGGACACTGCAAGACAAAATTCGGAATATACCCTGGGCTGCTTAAGAAATTTTCTCTTCTGCACCACCATTAAAAGTACTGGAGCTTTGCCCCTTATTTCACCTGGCAACTCTAACTCCAGTAAAGGAAAGCCCAGAACTTCTGAGGCAGACTATTCCACATTCAAATAGCTCTAATCATCAGGAAGGACTTCTGCATGTTTTGGTGGAATCTCTTTTCTTGCTATTTGAATCTACTGGTTTCTGTCCTAGTGTCTGGAGCAGCACAAAACAAGCTCAATCCTTCTCCCACATGACATCCATTCAGATATTTAAATAGCCTTCAGATACTTAAACCAACTTTCCCTCCTATTCAGCTTAAAGCAGGAGTGGAGAACCTGTGGTCTTCCAAATACTTCTGGACCCTAATACCAGCCTTAGGCCCTTTTCACACGCGGGCGGCGGAACAGGGCAAGCCACGCCAAAACGGGGCTTACCTTGTTCCGTCGCCGCGCGGAGCAGTGCATTTCGCTGCTCTACACGCAGCAGCGTCCCGCGGCATCCTCGGTGCCCGGCAGCGCCCAAAATGGGGAATTTTGACTGGCGGAGCCCCTCCGCCAATTGGAGAAGCTTGCCAGCCGGAAATCCCGCCCTCTGCCCGATCTGCAGAGGGCGCCCGATCTTTTGCGCGTCCGTAAAGCCATACGGGTGCTGTGACGGGGCTAGACGCCCTGTGCCTTTGAAAAACCACATAAAACGTGGTTTTTCAAAAGCACGTGGCGCTGCCGCTTGCAGGCGCCCAACCACAGATTGGCGTGTGGATTTACTTGTGAGTAATCCACCCCAATTCGCGTAACAGTGTAGATGACCTCCGTGGAGGTCGATCTACACCGTTTTTTAACCCCATGTGAAAAGGGCCCTAGCCAGCATCCAGGGTGATGAAAAATTTTGTATAGCAATATCTGTAGGGCCCCAGATGTTGATAGGATATACATGACAACATCCTTTGGGTGCCTTCTGCCTGCTACTGGCACAGACTAGATCCATCATGAAAAACCACACTACTGATCTGAAGGAAAAATGTGCTGTACCTTTCTGCTACACCGCGGCTAAAGAGGCTGGGAAGCTTGAGCTGCAAGAAAAAGAAAAGTATTTCACTGATTGAAAACGTACTTTAGAGCTTAATAACTTAACTGAGATACAGCCAAAGAATACTGAAGAAACCAAGCCACCATCTTTTATATTGGCATTTTGGTACTCTTGAAAGCACTGCCAATGCTGAGTCAGCGGTATATAGCAGCAAGTCATTTAAAAATCAATTTAGGTTAACTAAAGTAAGCAGAAGTATAGTGCATGCTCACTTGAAAACAGTGGCCTGAATCAAATTGGTTAATCCCTATTAGAGTAAACTCACTGAATTAATGGTTGAAGGGTAAGTCAATACATAAGGAAATTCCAGCAGAGTAAATAGAATCTACTCCATTTGGGACTAACAATATCAACTGATTACTTTCGGTAAGAATTGCACAATGTAATTCTCTATAGTCTATGCTTTTTCCACAATCTATGCTAGCTTCTCTCAAAATTTGGCCCTCCAAATGTGATCGTCTCCTATATAGGCTGAAGACTGTGGAATTCCAATACATTCAAAAGGCCTTATGTAGCAGACAGTAGCTTTGTATCAATGAAAACTGCCCCATTCCCTACACCTTTAAGCCAAAGTCTTATTGGGGCTATATGAGCATAAAATATAATTGCAAAAATGGCTATACTTTCTCAAAGTCTGGATGAGTGCAGTTCCTACTAAAGCCCACTGTTTTGCAAGCTCTCTCACACACTTTGAACTAGGTGGGTGAGGAGTTAATTGTCTATTAAGCAATAGATGAGCTCAAGTCTGTGTTGTTTGTTGTACCATCAATTCCACACTGTGGGGTCTAGCCTTATTATGCTGCCATCGCATTGGACTAAAAACATGGGATTTTTATCTTAATCAATCCATACTAGCACACAACCCCTGAAAGAACAATATCCTCAGCCGTCTGAGAGAGATTGGGAGGAAAAGAAATCACTGTGGAATATATCTTAACACAGTGCAAATGTTTTTTGAAATGTCTGTCAAAATTGCTTTGCCTCTGTACTTTTCACATGTTTCTACGGCTTTCTTATGCAATCTGTTCTTTTAGAGAACAATTCACACATGGCTTGAATGTAAGAAGCTCCCCACTGATAGCTCAAGACCTCTCCATTTCCTGCACACTTTAAAAAACAACAACTGCAAGGTTCCCAAAATTGTATGCAATTCAAATAGGCAATCTAGTACTGTTGCCTGCCAGTTAATGATACATTCTGAAGCAGATCTTCTTGCAAACAGGCAGGTCCATGCATGAGAAAGACAGTTATAGTGTCGCATCAGAGTCTGCTTATGTTCACCTTGTTCAATTTGTGGAGAGCTGAATGTGGAGATCCAGAGGGTGTCTGATAAAGCAACTCAGAAGAGAAGGCTGCATTTGCAATTTGCATACATTCTTCAAGGGTCTTCAGGAATGTAGTACAGGTGGATTTCAACAGTGTTCCCATATCAACTCCATTCTGCAAAATTGGAAAAAATAATTACCTTTCCAGAATTGCTCAGCCTCTAGGCTTTCAAGTGTGCTATCAACTCTACTGTGAGACTCCTAACAGTTTGATACAAGATATGATTATTCCGTCACAAACATACAAACTAAAGTGTGTCTTCAACTTCTGGAAAAGGAGGCACAAAGAGGGAACATGGCAGAACTTGACTGAAAGTACATTCCAGAATCACAGCATCATTACAGAAAAGGCCCTACCGATAATCTACTGAGAAGGCTCATGACTGATAATCTTGAGAGTAAAGCCTCTGACAGGACTTCCTAACTGAGCAAATTCTTCAAAAGCAAGACCAATGGAAAAGTGAATAGAATTCTACCCTGAGTACCTGGAAAATTCTGTTGCTGTACCTGAAAATTCTGTTCCTTCTGAACTTGGCTAAAAGCCATACTTAAATGAAGATCTGAACGTTCTGGATTGGATTGGACTAGTTGTCTCATTCCCTGGCCTAAATGTTAATGCCAGCTATAACTGACTCATTTAACTCGTGGTATTTATATAACTGCTGACTTTCCATTCAGTATTTGATCAAAGGCAAACTCTGGGCTTCCTACTGGATTGAAAACTTCACATTTAGCTGTGCAACAGGAAAAAGTAACTCAACTTCTCATATTATATAAAAGTTCACTCTTTCACTAAAAAGTAAACAATGATGCAGAATGTCTGAGTGGCTCTCAACCCTACCCATGAACTACTTTATTACAGGAGGAAGTTATACTCTTGTAACAGGTGGAGAACGGCTCCACTACATTTTAGAGTAAGACAGCAATTTATTTTCAGTTTTCTTTAATTTAGTATAAAATCTTAGCAAACAACAAAATATTGCAATACAGTAAAATTAAAATGCGCTTAGTAAGTTAAAACATGTCATATCCACAGTGATGTAGCAAGCAGCTGAGAATCTATCAGCCACAGAATGTATACAGGCCCAGACATGCTAGCTCTTCACAGTTTTAGTTGTTTCACATTCACAAAGATCTTATGGTTGTGACTCTACCCATCCAAGCACTCTGGAGGCAGAAGGACTTGAGCCTTTCTAACACTGCACAAACAAGTTACTTTTGAGGGCTCAGGTATCTGTTTAAAGCCAGGTTTTTCAGGGGTGTAGCTACTGGGAAGGTGGGAATGAAGGCACTGTCCTCCATAAGAATTCTGACCCCCCCCCAATGAAATTCTCCTTGAGTCTCCACATTTCTAGCACTGCTGTAACTTAAAACTTCACTTGAGCATTCAGAAACAGAGTTTATAGCTCCACAGAAAAGGAGGAAGAAAGTTACCACGGGAATGAGAACATATCAAATGTAAGAGTTCTAGTGTGAACAATTTTCAGTGACTCATTATCTGCAAGTTTGGAGATTAAAGGAAACATTCATTTCATTCTTATTTTAAGGAGTGACAGCTTCAGTTTGGCCCCTCCACACAGTTGGACCCCAGCAAACTTTCACATGCAACATTTTAACTTCCCTGAGAAAGTGAGTTAAAAAAGAAAAGCCTGACACTCAGCATAGGGTTGCAGATTATAGAATGTTAATGATACCGTGAAAACCTCCTCTCATTATTATTCTTATGGGATTACTGCTACTGATGTCCTTGTCAAAGGTTCTACCCAAGCACCTCAGCTGTAGCACTTTTGACAATGACAGTCTTTTTCCCCTTAACATCACATTACCTCAGCTTGTGATACACTAGACAATGCTGTTACCTTTGTTTTATCCACTTGCTGAACCAGGAGGTCACAATACAACCTAAGTTCTGCCATTTTTGTTTTCAATGCATCTGTGTTTTCTGTAAACTCTAAATTAAAACAAAACAAACAAACAAAAGATCAGACGCATCTGGTCAAAATTACCCATTACAATGGCTGAAAGTACCAATATTTTTTATAATTCAATCCACATCAAATTCTTTAAGTTAAATGGATTTTAATCCAAGGATGTGATGTTCACAGTGTTGACTGTTTACTAGTAATGCTTATTTATTTTATGGCATTTTGGAAGATGAAGATGAAAGGGAAAACAATGAAATGGGAAAAAAACCTAGTGTAATATTATTAAGTCTTCTTGTGATTTAATGTATTAAATTCTAACTCTGGAAGAGTATATAGACTTTCAAAAAAGAGAGAATGATCTATGCTAGAATGGAAAAGAACAATATTCATTAAAAAAAATACAGACTTTATTCATCTGTGCTCTGACACTTCTGACAATGAATTACCTGAAACTTATTCAGAAGAATACTGAATAGAATACAGTATGATGAAATACAATTTTACTAAAAGCACCATTTGTATTACATAACTGAATAAACAACTTAACACACTGCTTTCATTATCTAAAAAGATTTGTAAAATAAGGAATTATTCAGTGTCATGTGGTCATTAAAGTGACACACGAGAACTAGAAAGACCAAGGTTCAAATCCCTACTTAGCCACAGAGTTCACTGGATGACTTTGAGGTAGTCAGTCATTATCTCTCAGCCTGACCTACCTCACAGAGCTGTTGTGAGGATAAAATGGGGAGGAGGGCCATGTATGCTGCCTTGAGCACCTTGGAAGAAAGGTAAGATATACATGTAATAAATAAATAAAATAATCTATTTTAATTGAGGTTTAGTAGTTCAGGTCAAAATTCATGTTAACATTTGCTAGCTTTATCTTATGCTGCAGATAAATAACTATTGTTTTATCCTTTTAATATTTAACTAATGAATGAATACAGTCTATCATTTTTGTTTTTCACACACACACCATAATGTATCATGACTGAGTCATCACAGGAAAACTGTATTGCTACAAGAAAGAACCAAAACATTCACAGAAGTTTCCAAAGATTATAAATTGAATGATATTAACTGTTTGCTATTCAGTTTCCACAACTGAGAGAAACTCTGGAAACATAAAATTTAAAATGCTATTTTTCAAGAAACTGAAAAGTACAATGTGTAAACAGCTCCCATAAGAAGACTGCTTGCCTTTTTCTTTCAGAGTCCGGATGTCTGTTAGGCAGGCCTTGGCAGTTCCTAGGGCAACCAACCACTTTTGTCTATCAGCTGCATTTTTAGATTTCAGATAGAAGTATTGTTCTCCAGGGATAATCAAATCCACTCGTGTGTTATCTGTAGGATGAACTGAGATCAACAGGGTTAGCCTGAACACATGGCTGAAAAACTATGGAATCCTGTAGACAAAGACTTGCCTAGTTCAGATACAATTAAGGGAGACCTGAGTCTTCTGTGATATCCAAAACCAAAAAGGTATGGTTCCCAAAAGTGGGGGAAAAACCAGACAAACCCAGGATTATGTTTTCATGTTCAGCCCAAAGAGACTAGCACACCAAAACTGATAAGCAAAGGGGTTCATTAACAACTCAGCTTAATAAAATAAGGTATCTTACATCCCAACAATATCATGGGCTGCATTCAGAAGTTCATGTTGTTGTAAACCAGTGATTCTCAAACTTCAGTTTTCTCGATGTTTGGGACTTCAGTCCCCAGATTTTCTGACCGTTAGCCACACTGACTGAGACTTTCAGTGCTGAAGTCCAAAACTTTTGGAGGGCTAAAGATTGAGAAGTAATGTCATAAACCAGTGGTTCTTAACCTGGTTTCCATGTAGTGTTGCCATTCATCCCAAAAACTGGGGAAAATCCTGGATTTAAGGGACTAAAAAATGTTCCAGCCAGTTGGTTGATGCAGCCTATTATGGATTCTTAAAGGCAGCAGTGACAATGGTGGCAGCAGCAGTGACAATGCGCTGGCAGATGTCTCATCCTGGCAGGAAGGCAAGAGAACCCAGAAGATGAGGGAAATCACCCATCCCAATCCTTGTGTAGTGAGTATGACTTGAGCCCAGGGCCAGGCAGCACAGCGGAGCTTTGCTTCCAAGCAGCCATGAGAATAGAAGGGAGTCCCTTTACTCTTGTGGCTGCTTGAAAATGTAGCAGTCATGGTTTCAGTGCTCCTTTCGGGAAAAGTGCGGAAGAAGCATCATTTCCCTCTGGAAGAGCACCAAAAAAATAGAGAAGGTAAGTGCTTTCAAAAGAAGCATTTACTCTCTCTACTCTTTTGGTGCTCTTTTGGAGGGAATGCCATTTTGGAGGAAAGAAAGGGCAAAGGAAATGCTGTTTCCCCAAAGGAGCGCTGAGAGAGCAGAGAGAGGGTAGGTGCTTCTTCTAGAATGGCATCCTTTGGAAGGAAGTGGTGCTCCTTAGGCGGGAAATTGCATTTCTTTCACTTTTTCTCCCAAAGCAGCATTGAGACCCTTACTTTCTAGTCCCTGCTTTGGGGGACATGGCAAAATAAATTATTCTTTAGGCCTGCCCCTCATTCATAACCTTCCTTTAGGAAATTCCAGTTTATTCTGTTCTCCTGGCACTTGAAGGATCTCAGCACGCTATTCCACAGACCATTAACAAGCCCCCTTTCCTTTGCATTGTCTACTGGAAGAATGAGGGATAAGGGTGAGCAATTGATGAGCAATGTTAAACAAGTATTTGAATATTTAAATAAATATTTGAATATTTAAATCTTGAATTATGTCTTGGGGCCCCTAGCAACAAATTATACTTACAGAGAGTTTAGTAAAGAAAAGGTTAAGAACCACTGTCATAAACCATGTTTTACTAACCATGTAGATGAGCACTGTGTCAGCACACTCTACCCTTGACTTATCCTTTCCTTCAAAAAGATCCTGGTTTGTATATGGTGAACTTCCCCATTAGGTACAAACCAGAGAATTGTGACTGGTCACTGAACAAACCAGGATGTTAAACAATTAAGCTTCTTTATTAAAATACATCAAGCCTAAATTCAGATATAATGGAAATTCTGCCTTAATACAAGCCAGGATCTCCATGACAAAGCCAAAGAGGACAAAAAGAGGAGAGGCGTCAGGGGGGAACGCATGCTCATTCTAAACTATGGTTTGAGAAGCTGGATGGATCTGTGAACATGGCTCTAGTCAAAGTAATTAAATAATAAGTTATTTAGCCCATGCTAGCAATTCAGAGTTACTTTTGAAACATTCTAAAAAGCAATGATAATGTATTACTTTTTAAAAGCTATAGGTAATGAGAACATATTGTTGTAATACATGAAATAAAATAAATAAATATAACTTTTAAAAAGTAACTTTTGCATTTCAGAACCTATAAAGAAAGAAAAGTCATATTGCAAGTTTCTGATTTTTTCAGTTACCTTGAATTTCACACACTGCCATTTGGATGCTTCCCTTACAGCCTTTCCAAGCATCTTCCCGTGAGTCATAATAGGATAACACACCTCCTGCAAGAAGGAACCACCGAGGCTGCCAGCCTGGAAAGAAACAGAACACAGCTGGATGACATACATGTATATTTAACTGCTATTTACAAAATGTAAGTCAATACAGTCAGGTTGAAGTCAAAATGGTGGTGCTATTAATTGAGCTCTCAGCACCTCCACAATTCAGCTGTACAAATTCTGGACAAATGTGTGTACAACATGAATTCACACTGACAACGAGAATCAAGACCATCATGACAGAATAGGGAATGAGAGAAAATGAAACTGATGAGATTTCTGCAACAGAGAAGGCATTCTCTGTGTTAGCAGCATTAGAGATTAAGATTTTGCTAAATGTGTCAGGGTAGGATTGATATGTGTTGTTAAGCAGCAACAGCTTTTCTTCCAGGTTAACTTTAATGAGACAAGTGTTGCCTATGATAGAATCTGTATTATCACTGCCACACCCACAGAATAAAAGTTGTATTTTTTGGACTACATTTCCCAAAATTCCCCAACCAATATAGTCAGTGGTGATCCACAAAAAGTAACTTTATGATATTCTGGCCAGATCTGTGTTTCTGTTGAATTTACTAGTTCAGGGGTACACAGAAGGCAGACTGGGATCTACCACTCAGAGACACACTGTTTTTCAATTCTGATATGGATGTTTTGCACCTGGTTCTGACTGGTGCATCTTAGGATTCTGGTAAAACAACAACAAAGCAGATCACAAATCCTGAAGCCTGCTCATCCATTTCTAGTTCATGCTAGAAGCAAAGAACTTAGTTTGAAGTGAAAATAGAAAACTTCATTCACATAGGGAAATATTCAAAACAGAGTTGCATTTTTTGTTTATAGATTTCTTTAGTGACCATTTCACGAAAGAGTAGAAGGCTCACACAAACAAACGCACATTTGATTATAGAGAAACTAAACCATGATTTAGTTAATCAGTTCTGGTTCACATTTACTCTTGAGCTCTACTCTTTCTGCACAGCAACCAAGAGACGTGATTAAAAAAACAACAACCAAGTCAACTCTTGCTGGAAACAGAGAATGCAGGCATGTTGTTAGTGCTACACTACTAAAGCATTGTGCTTTCATTTTGTAACAGCAGCGATCACCTCAAGAAAAGCTACCATACAAGAAATCAACTGTCAGATATAGCAGTTCAGTCTTATATACTGGCTTTCCCCAATCTGTTGTCTTACAGATGTTGAACTGCTCCCATTGTAACTAGCCATCATGGCCCATGCTGGTAGGGATGCGATGCTGGGAGCTACAGTCTGACACATCTGAAAGGTACCAGCTTGGGCAAGCTGCTAGGCACAGCTGCTTGGAAACAAGTCCCACGGACTGTGATGCTTCCTTCCAAGTAAAATGGTACAGGATCACAATGTAATTTAATCTTGGCTTGCAGCCACACCCAAATATGTCAACATATCCATCAAAACCAGTGATCCAAAGCGCACAAGCAAACAGTTTAATATGCCCTAGAAGCACTGAATGGATGCACCACGCTATGGCAATAACACATCTACTTTCTAGTACCCAATGCAAGGAAAATATAAAACATGCTTACAAAGCAGCGCAACGTAGGGTGTTGGGAAAGGCACTGTCAGGAAGAGCCCTGTTTAATGGAAGTGGAGCATGAATAGGAAACACAAGGCAGTGAATGAAGATATCATAAACAATATCATGTAGCAGTTAGAGTGTGAACCTAGGACTTGTGAGATCTTGAGTGAAGAGGGTTATGAGGATGAACAGTCTACATAGAGGCAGAAGACTTTAAATGTTTTAATGGCCTGCATGGTGTAGCGGTTTGAGCACCAGACTATGACCCTGGAGGCCAGGATTCAATTCCCTGCTAAGCCATGGAAATCCACTAGGTGACCCTGGGTTTATCACAGCCTCTCAGCCTCAGAAAACCCCATGATAAGTTCACTTTAGGGTCAACATAAGTCGGAAATGACTTTAAAGCAAACAACAACAACATTAATGTGCAATTTAACATTTATAATTTACTGTGATGTTTTAATGCAGTGGTTCTCAACCTTTTGTCCTCCAAATGTTTGGGACTTCAACTCCCAGAATTCCCATGCATTAGTCATATTGCCTAGAACTTCTGGGAACTGAAGTCCAAACTATCTGGATTATCAGAGTTTGAGCATATATTATAAGGTTTTAATATACTGTAAGCCACCTGCATCCAAACTTTGGGAGAAAAGCAAGATATAAATACAGACAGACAGACATACAAATAGAAGCCATAATCGATTCCCTGAGCTCACTTGAGGACAGGCTTACTATAAATGTAAAAAATAAGTTGATAAGTAATACATTTTTAAAAATACAAGAACCTAAAGTGGAAGATTACCTGCTGTTTCTGAGTTATTTCTGAGTCAGTAATAAATCTTTCTATTGAGAAGCAACTAACTGCTATAGACTTCAACGGTATAAAAATGACCAGGTGAATAATGCATAGCCCTCTAGCCCACATATGGACTTAATTCACCATCAAGCTGCCTCTGGTCATAAATAATCCTAACTACAGTATGCTCTTTTTTTCATACTGTAGCAGCAGAACTGCTCCACCCACCCGCCCACCACTGATTTGCCATTTTCTGTAATGAACCACAGAAGCATTTCAACAAATCAAATTTGCATTAGCAAATGCATTAGTATTTCATATTGTCATTACAAGTATTTTGCAGCCTTGAAAAAGAGAGAGAAGGAGAAGAATGAGGCAGCTGTTTATTCTTCAACTAACAAAAACTAAATAAAACAAACAATCTTCACTAATAACCAGTACAGCTCTAGAGTGCGAAGGCAGAAATGTAATTTATTATCAATGCACGAGAACTGATCAAAACAGAAGAGATTTCCCCTACTTGATACCCTCCAGATATGCTGGGTGAACAGCTTTTATCATCTTCCATTGTTCATAAATCATAACAGATTCTACACATCAAAATTTGGAGTTACTGATACTATAACGTTTGCCCATATAAACTATACTGCATTATAGTCTTCTAATGTAATATTATCAGACGATTCCATACAGATGCAGATTAACTTCCAAATTAGTACATGGAAACATTACTTGAAACTAGGTTAATCCCAAAGCCATATTATACTACTGCGTCAAGATTTAATCTGGGCTAGCTACAGTATCAACCAATGCTACTGAATTGCATACATTCCTAAGTGATTTTATGAAAGGGGATTTTTTAAAAAACTGATTAAAAATAAACTGGGTTCAAAAGTCTGACAGAAAGAAGACTTGGGTTCTTGCCTTATTAGCCTCATTCAAACCAAAAGGATCCTTTTCAAACATCCATGTTTTCTTTCAATTATGGAATTGATTTCAGTTTTAGTGCTTCTGCTGAAAGGATGCTTTTAGTGTTAATGATTACCAAGTGCCAATACTGGGGTGGATTCACTTAAAACAGAGTCATTTACGTCAATGCATCTTAAGTTAACCATGACTAACTGAAGTCCCATTCATTTTGGTGGGTCTGCCTTAAGTGTGAGTAAACCTAAATCCAACTCAATCTTTGGGTTTACTGTTTCATTTAAAGCCAAATCAGTTTTAGTCTACTGCGTGAAATTTGTCTTATAATGGAAACTTCATGAAAGACAAGAAGGGAAAAAGTGTCTTTCACATCTTAAAAGAGTAACAAGTTTTACCTGCCATAAGCTTTGGAGACCTTGCTGACGATCTTATGTTCTTACATCTGACAAAATGGATTGGAATCCACGCAAGCTTATACCAAATGAAACTTGTTAGTTTTTAAGGTGACATAAAACTTGTTTTTATTTTTGCAGCAATAGTCTAACATGCCTCATGCACGCTCCAAACCTAGGTAATGAAAGATCAGGTAACAGAAAAAGCATGAACAAAGACATGATTCACACCATTAAAAATATGTGGTAGGTAATCTACAGTATGCCATGTACTTCTGCACCCACCCCAACATAGTCAACTTGTGAGGTATGCAAAATTACAAGGCCATCCTTTACCTCCTATATGGGAACAACAACAACTGGGCATACCAAAGCAGCTGCTTGAATCCTGGCCAGGCAAAATATCAATGAAATCCTGTGTAGGACTATCTGAAGTCTCAAAACACCTAATGAGATTTCAAGGAAAGCACCTATAGGATTGCAATCTAGATGGCTTTGTATCCTATAGTGGTACCTTAGTTTAATGTGTGGATCAAGAAACTTCTTTGATACAATTCTGTGTGCAATTATTGGGAATTAAGCCCTGCTAGACTCAGAGGAGCTTACTTCTGAGTAAATACAGATACAACTGGGTTGTGCCTTTGGACTACTAAAGCAAGCAGCATTTTTCTTTTCCCTTGAGAAAAGCAAGGCGTTCTAAGCAACTACTAGAACAAAAGCTGGATTGAGTAGACAGGACAATCCCCCCCCCTTTAAGGGGAAATTTCTAGATCTCACAAATGTTAAAGACAAATGTGCCAAAAGCCTAAGAAGTGGAGAAAAGGGCTTGGAAAGCACTTTAGTGATAGGTGAAGACACTCTTGAGTTCAGTTGTCTGTTTTCCCTACCACCATATTAACTCTTAATCACTGTATGAATTTTTGCACTTTTCGATTTCACATTTTCCTTGTTGCAATAAGTTTTCAGCACTCTTGTTCCACATAAAGTCATGAGAAGCTAAATACTACAGTAACATTTGTATTAATAAACAAGGAAAATGAGGTACACTGTTTTCAAATACAATGCATACCATGAAACACAAATGTGTATCCATATGTATCTATGCATAAATTCTGGCACTGAAAACAGTCCATTTTATGTCAATGTAATTTATAGATCACATAGAAGTTACTTTTCTGTATTAGAGCTTCCACAATGGCCATGCAAGTTGGTGATTCTGGGAGGTACAGTCCAAAGAGTAATTTCCTGCAAGCTCTATTTTCATATAGTCCTGGATGAAATGTTGTTCCATGATAAACCAACACCTTGTTCTGATTCACTCTTTTTCTTTATTTGTTTTACAAGGCAGTGAAACAGAAACTGCCACACCTCCCTTTTTAATGCTGCACTGCACTGTCATGGATTCCTGAAGCCATTCTCTGTATACTCTTACACAGTTTGCTGTGTAAATATTTCCAGGACAACACATATTTGTATAAGATTCAAATATAATAGTATGTAATACATAGATAAAGAAACAGGACTATGAGACCACTTGCTTGTGTGACATTTCAGAGCAAGATCATGAGCAGAGTGACAAACATTGCAATCTATCTCGCCTTCTGACTCCATTAGTACAATTGTCCTTTTCTATGTTACCATCTTTCCAAACCACCCATTTACATGAGCAAATCTAACATCTAAACTAGGTGATCATGCTGCTAAAATGATCAAAGATTATCATAATAGAGCCAGTTAAAAAGGAGTAGAGTGTGTGTGTGTGTGTGTGTGTGTGTGATGTATGAGAGAGAGACAGAATGTCACAGTCAAGGGAAAAGTTCTTAGCTATATCCATGATTGCTCTGTTCATGTATTATCTTCTTTATATGAGCATGTGTCTGTGGATGGATGAGACTGCCCATGTACGAGGGGAAATTTTTATAAAGCAGATGTGTTATTAACCAAGGAAGTCATGCTTTCAGAATAATTGAAACCAGGCTAGAAAAGCTTGAGTGAGAAGGGTAACTAACCTTAGAAGAACACTCTCATGGTTCATTACACTATTTTGAAATTGACTGAAAAGCAGTGTTTATACCTTACAAACAAAGAAAATTCCTGAAAAATAAGAGATTGTATTCCTAAGTAAGGAATACTATGACCAACAGGTGTGATTGGCTCCATACTGCAAACAAAAAACAAAAAAATCAACTAAACAACCAAACCTCCTTAGTTTTCAAAGCATTTTCAAACTAGTAGACTTTTTCATTCTAGTCTTCTGCTTTTCTCTGTTTGGTTTACATATTTGAATGTTTAGTTTCTTAACTACTTTATTGTTTTAAATATACTTGTACACTACCCTAATACCTGTATGAAGGAGTGGTTTATCAATATTTTAATAATAATATATATCACTCATCAATCATATTTTTAAAAAGGTATCCATTAGCTTTGTGTAATTCATTAGGTAAATACCGTAGTTAAAACACAACATGGAATCCCTCAGGTATAAGGTTACAAATCTATAAACATTTACTAGGAGTAAGTGGCACTACTTATCTTAAGACTTACTTCTGAACAGACAAGCTGTAAGCAATTGCAGCATTTTTTTCCAAACGGCAACTTTTAAGACAACCTATTTACTTAATGACAAATTAATCCTAATAAAATCTGCGGAAAGAAGGCTTCCCTTGCAAATTTACTCATGCAAGACAAGTAACAATCCATGGCGTGTGGGTTGGCAGATCCCACAAATCAATGCATGGCAGGGGGTTGGACTGGATGGCCCCTGTGGTCTCTTCCAACTCTACATTTCTATGATTCTATGATTCTAAGCTGCCCAGTGGTACATCAGCCTTCCTCAAATTGACGCCCTCCAAACATCTGCAAACTGTAGGACAGCACATCTGGAGGCCATCGAGTTAAGAATGAGGTGATAGATATTAAGTTCAAGGACAGCCAGGCTGGTGATTTTTCTTGTTCTTTTTGATACTGCTAAACTAAGCTGTTTTAAGTCCAAGTCCTAATCTTCTAGTGATCTTTGCATCACAACCTGGTCTCCTAAGGCTTAAACCCCCAAACACAGAATGCTCTTCCCAGACAATTAAGTGTGACGACATATCACGCCACAGATACCCTGTAACACCCACATGCATAATTTATAGGCACTTGTGACTTTACTGAATTAATGAAGACTATTTGTGGGCTTTACTCTTTTTAAAGAGCAGCATTGCCACCGAATATAAAAATGGACCAAACAGATGTCCACTGTCTATAGGCAACACCCAGTTGACACAGGCCACTTCCGCACTCGCCTGTTATAGCGCGATGATTGCACTTTCAACCTCCTCTGGAATCCTGGGGTTTGCAGTTTCGGGAGGGGCCAGCGGCCCCTCCCGAAACTGCAAACCCCAGGATTCCAGAGGAGGTTGAAAGTGCAATCATCGCGCTATAACAGGCAGTGCGGAAATGGCCACAGATTCCTCTGGCCTTTTAAAAACAAATCTTGCCTTTCTAACTACACAAACCCACTGAGCTGATGGTCAGCCTGCAACAGCAGCCAGAGGGCTGAGGGATGCTTGGAGTTACAGTCCAAAAAAAGTAACTCTTCTCAAAGTCCAAGGCACACTTGTCATCCACCTCTGATCCCACACGGTCTCCCTGTGTCCTCAGCATCTCTTCGGGCAGCTCTCCATAGTCTCCACAGCGGGGGCTCCTCCGCATCATCCACTCCCGGGGGCACTTGGTGACCCGACATACCAGGAGCCGAAAGGCGGACTCGGGCATGCGAGGCACGGGCTTCGCTTCGGAGCTACATGGAGGCTCCTCTATGTGTGGCTCCGTGGTCGGTCTTGTCCCCCTGCAGCGCTCGGAGACCAGAACCCACGAAGGGCGTCAGAATCAGCCATCTGTGACACGGTCCCCTCTCGTACCCGGGTTACGCAGCATTCACACGTGCGCACTGAGTACACGTAAGATCGCGACCGTCTGAACGGACAGACGTTGCCCGATTTGGCTGCTGTCGTGACAGCGAGAGGAGGAAGGCTTGACAGCCTCTACGGTACTCACCGCTCAGATAGTTGGTCCACTTGTACAGAACCCCCTCCATGGTGACAAGGGCGCCCCCATCCAGATCTGCGTGGGACAGGGGACGCCTCCCCCCGGCCTTCCCACAGGAAACTTCTACGCCCTCAGCCCCACGGCCGAAGTCCGGGCACCCAGGGCCATCCTGAGCCAGGCAGGAGTCCGGCCCCGCCTCCCCGCCTCCTCTCCCACCCGCCCCTGACCCGATCGGCCAACCACGCAGCGCTACGCTACTGGAGTAGCGACTCAGGACCCATTGCCGCTACGGAGCTCGCCCGGGCCTGGGAGTGGCGTAAACGCTTTCCGGAATACAGGCTTCCCCACGTGATCGAGAGGAGAGGCGTGGCTAGAACGCCAGCAGGCCGATGGACTCGGCGGAACCAATGAGAATGCCGTCGTGGCCGCAGGCTCACCCAATGACAGCAACGCAAAAGCCGGTTGTATTGTGCTGAGGGATTGCGAAGTGTCCGCGCGGCGTTCTCTTCCTGGAATCCTGGGGCGACCAATCCTCGCTTTCAAGTGGAAGTTTTTTTTAAAAAAAGACGAGCAGCACTCTGCCCCAATGAAGAGTCTCCATTTCGAACCTGCGGCTGACGCCCAGCCAACCAGAAACACCGAAATGGAGGGGGCGGGTAATAAATAGATAGGAGAAGAGAGAGAGAGTTTGTCCGCGTTTCGAGGCGCTGTGGGGCTGGAGTTTGCCACGTCCGCAGGACGGGAGTGGGAATGAAGGCCGCGGGGGACACGGAGTCTGCGCGTAGGGCTCGCCCCCACCCTCCGCGCAGTTCCTGAGGAGAAGAAGGGGCCGTTCCCTCAGAGTTCGCCGAAGTGACTCCGAAATGAAACGGAGCTCGTGCGGAGTGGCTTCTTTCAAAGCCCTTCCTGACTAGGGGTGGAAAAGCCCCGCTGACACGCGTGTATATTTAATTACAAAAGACTTAGACGCGGGTATTTTTTTAATGTAACTTTGAAATAGAGCCTTTTCTAATAAACAGATTTGTTAGACGTGTGAGTGTTGTATTTTAAGATATTCGTGGTGCCGCCTGTTGCCTTTGAGGTTGAAAAGCGAGTCATAGGGGAAGAAGTCGCGGACTGGAAGAGGGAAGACAATGGACGGCGCCCTTCGGACTCTGCTTTCCTTGGCGCTGGTGGCGCTGGGGACGGGGGCGCTCATTCCGGAGCCAGAAGTGAAAATCGAAGTGCTCCATAAGCCCTTCATCTGCAAGAGGAGGACCAAGCTGGGCGACATGATGCTGGTGCACTACGAAGGGTTTCTGGAGAAAGACGGGTCCCTCTTTCATTCCACGTGAGTATCTTTCCCGCTGAGAAATATTTGGTCCAGAGCCTGAAAACGTCATCATCGTGGTTATTATTATTTTTAATCACATTTCCCAGAATCCCCTACAGTACAGTATATGGAAACTCTAGATCAGCAGTTCTCAACCTGTGGGTCGCGACCCCTTTGTGGGGGGTCGAACGACCCTTTCACAGGGGTCGCCTAAGACCATCGGAAAATATGTATTTCCAATGGTCTTAGGCGCCATTCCCTCCTCGGTGGTGGTGCGCAAGCGCGAGCCACGTGATAGTGTCCTCCTGCCCCCTGTTCAAAAGGGACTGAAATTGCTCCCCTTCTCCACTACAGGGAGAACCTCCCATCTGATGGGCCAGCTTGGGGGGGGGCCAGCAGCATGGGGGGCAGGCCCCCTCCTCACCATGGTCCTACCCCACTTGCCACAGAGGGGGGTGCTGTAGAAGGGACGGTGGGGCTGTAAGGCGGTGCTTTTCCGGGGGGCAGCTGCACCCGGCGCAAAATACAAAGGCACTGGGATTCCTCCACACACACCCCCCGGCCAGAGTTGACACTCTGGAAACTTTTCCCACACTGCCCCCCCCCATGGAAACGAGAGCAAAGCAGAAGCAGAGCCCAGGGGGGTTCTTGGAGTTTTTTCCCAGGGGAGACAAGCGGCTCCTCTTTCTTTCTCTGCCTATCCCTCCCCCCATGTTCCTGGCCAGCAAGGCGGCCTTTGCCGGGGGGGAGCATTGTAAATAATAAATAAATAATTTTATGTTTGGGGGCAACCACAACGTGAGGAACTGAATTAAAGGGTCGTGGCATTAGGAAGGTTGAGAGCCACTGCTCTAGATTAAGCTGTGTGTATGTGCCTTCAACTTGTCAACTTTTGGCAACTCTGTGAATCGCATAGGGTTTTCTTGGGCAAAGACTAGCAGAGGTGGTTTTGCCAGTTCTTTCCTCAGAAATATAGCCTGCAGTGGCTGGTTTTTTTTGTTGGGCTCTCATCCAGGTGCTCAATCAATCAATCATTTTATTACAGTCGTAGACCAGCATGAGAAGAAATAACAGATCTTGGCTTAAAATACATAAAATATGAAATGTGTAAAACAGAATGGCATGAAACACAATGCAATAAATACAATACTTGAAATTCACATATGGTAATAGTTTAGCTAAAATCAGTTATAAATAGTCCCACGTATAGATTAAAATCCTTTATCTGAGTCAGTATATTAACCTCATTTCTCATCCAGGTGCTAACAAGTGATGACACCGCATAGCTTCCAAGATCAGACAGGATCTGGTTCCTTTAGGGTATTTAGGCCCTCAGCAGCGTATCTGCTCATGAACAATAGTTCAGTCATCTCTTTCAGGCTGCGCAACCCATTTTAGCCAATTACAACTAAAACTCCTTTTTCTCCATCTCTTATCAGCAACTGCTGTGATGCTAGGAATTTATCTATAAATTTCTCTAATCTTTCTCTAAAGTTGTTATAACATCTTACAGTACTGTGTTCAGTTGTTATAACATCTTACAGTAATGCGTTCAACAAGTTGACTGTGCATTTCATCATGAAATACTTACACATGTTTTGACTCCAGCTAACTGTCAGTAGCATTAATTTCTTGGAGAGTTAGGAGTCCTCGAAGTCCTCACTCTCATAATGTAGGAGCCCTATACATTGGAACCTTCATGTTTTGGATGACAACTCCCATATCTCCAACCGTGAGCCTTGTTGGCTGGCACTTATGGAAGTTGTAGCCCAAAATATTTGAAAGGCAACAGGATGCCATCCCCAGCTCCAATCTAAAATACAAACTTTGGTGACTCTTAAATTAAAATCTTTTTTTGCAGAGAAGATGCCTGTGGCAAGCTGTTGTTGTAGAACTCTTTAGATTGCCAGATGCCAAAAACAAAGACAAAATGCTTTTTTTGGTTAAGAGTTACACCGTCATATGTAGTTAGTCATAGTTGAAGTGGAGTGCTGAAATGAAGGAAAGGGACTTTTCCCATTGTATAATACTGTGTACCAAAACAACATGTTTTGTGTTTATTCCAGCCGCAAGCATAACAATGGCCAGCCAACATGGTTTACGCTTGGTATCAAGGAGGCTATCCTAGGCTGGGATAAAGGTTTGACAGAGATGTGTGTAGGCGAAAAACGCAAGTTAACAGTCCCTCCAGCTCTGGGTTATGGAAAAGAAGGAAAAGGTAATAGTTCTGTAGATATCCTTAATATTGTTTTTTAATTTAAAAAGCAACATTTATCATGTCATCATTGTTATATCAAATAATTAGGATTTGCAAGATTATGAAGTAGTATATTCAAATGTATTTACTTGAATAGATTTAAGCAAATTTGGTTTCCTTTCACATTGTTATTTCCATTGACGTCAGTAAAACTTAAGAGAATTTAAGGTGAAAACATCTGTCAGGTTTGTGTGGCTTTATTCTGTAATGAACTATTCCCTATGTGCATCTCTTGCCTCTTATGGCAGGCTACATGTGCAAATTTCTAGCTGGTTGGTAGGACCCTAGAGTTAAGTAGAGAGATACCTGGGGCTGGAAGCCTTGGAAGAAGCAGTTTCCAGACACAGATCCCCTATCATAGTGATGATCAAGCAGCTGGCTCTGCTTTCCTCATGGTTCCCAATAGACATCAGTCTAATAAAGATGACAATGTGATCTACCATTGTGATGGGTAATTTTTTTTCCCCAGCCTGACTGTCAAGTGCAGTTTGAGTATTTTAGTCAGGGACCATGTGTTGAGCAGGGTCAAAGATAAGAGTGTGGGGCCAAAAATGCTGGTATATTTTACATTAAAACTCTTACTACCTTAGAGTCATTTTAACTTTTCAAAAAGGGAAAAATCTGTACACAAATTAGGAATTTTAAATCTTGGTATTACAAAGAAGGGGGCATGGTTATCTGGGGAAGTACAGATTGGGACTTGATAAGGCTACTTGAAATCCTAGAAACTGAGATTCCCATGGCTTGGCATCTAGCAGTTGTAAGGAAAGAAATGTTTTTTCAGGATTTAGTCAGAAAATGCACACTCTGAATCTCCAATCCAAATTTAGAGAAAATGTTTGTTCAGTTAACATGAGAAAATAGGCCAGGGATAGAAGAAAACAAAAGATGTAACAGCTTCTGACCTGAGCTGACCTTGAGATGAACTTACTCGCAATGCAGGGGTTGTGCCTGCATTATTCTTGAGTGGTCGGGAGGAACATTACAGGCTGACCTCACATTTATTAGGTGGTGCAGAGAGGAAGAGTGGCTGTTCACGTAGTCCTGCAATCAGGAAAACAGTCCTTTTCAACTGCTGGGATGGGAATGAGGTTAGGAAGGTGTTAATTATGAGGAAAAGCTTTTTTTGTCATCTCTGCAGGCTACATACATCAAAGGCTTTGTGGTTTTGTGAATCTGGAAGTGTAGAAAGATGTGTAACCTTCAAGAGGCATCATGGATGTCCTAGAGAAAGACATTTTGTAGTGACAGAGAAATGGATGCTGAAAAGCAGCACAATGTCACATAAATATAAATAAGAGCAAATACATTGAAAATATGCATTCTCTGTTGTGTGGATGTGTTCTGCAGAAATCTGATAAACTATTTCAAGTTGTTTTAAGTTCTTTTGAAATTGAACTGGCCAGTATTAAGAGGGCTTGCAATGTAAACCTGTATACTTGGAAACAAACTTCGCTGGATTTGAGATGTGCACTGGGTTCTTGGTATCCACTAGGGCTTGGTTTCAGGACCCCCTGTAGGTACCAAAATCCATGGATGCTCAAGTCCCATTATGTACAATGGTGTAGTAAAATGGTCTCTCTTATGTAAAATGTTAAAATTTGCTTGTTGGATTTTCTTTTAGGGGGGGAATATTTTCAACTTCTGGTTGGTTGAATCTGTGGATACAAAATCTGCAGATATGGAGGGCTGATTATACTCCTAAGTATGTATGGGAATGCAGTGTTACATTGCAAACCTGTGCACATTTGTGTAAATATAAGTAACACTTGATTCAGTGCAGTTTTCTTTTTTTCTTTTTTTTCTATGCTCAATGCAGCTTTCTTCCATGTAAGCATACACATAAGTGCTGGCTTAGATATATTTTTAGAAGGTTCTAGATTTTTTTTGACATTTAGGAACATTTTGTCATGTTGTGTTGCAGTACAGTATTTTTCTACAGTTTATTGGCCCTGCTTTAGTTTACAGGTCAATGAAATGGAAGGAAACTGGCTGGACTCAGACAAAACAGTTGTTATATAACAGATGCAAATTGTAGGTAAAAGGAAAATACATTATTACTGTCTGGGAATTACTAATTTAGATGCAAGAGATACTAAAACCCTTTGAAATCAGTCCCCAGACTCTACTTTCTGTATCTTACCAGTGGATCTACACAGGAAGAGTTACAACTGTCAACCTTCTTATTCCTTTTTTACAAGACTAAATTACTTCACATAACTGTTCCTGCTTATACGTTTTTGTCTGTTGTATTATGTGGGAAACATCATCACAGACATAAAACCTCAAACAAATATCTTAAGAGTGTATCTATAAACAGAAAAATGTGCTAACTTGTTGGGATCGCATGCCATATGGTGTTTCATCAACTTGCATAAATCACTTCTGTATGCACTGCAAATAGTAATAATAAATCTATGCGTGTCCCTTTATGTAAGAGATACCCAAGTGTTTGAGTACCAACAAATCCAGGAATTAAGACTGGCAGAGAGGCTATGCATGTGTTGCCCTGATAAGTGTGGCCGTTAGCGCCAACATACATCTACCTTAGTGGTAGTGCCTTGGTCATGGATCTTTTTCTTGGACTATTTTTGCCCTACGCTGTTATAGTGCTATTATTCCACTTTCAACATCCTGTGGAATTCTGGAGTGTGTAGTTTGCTAAGGCCAAAAAGCTCTCTGACTGAGAATTCTAAATACCCTTCCCTAAACTGCAAATCTCAGGATTCCATAGGATGTTAAAAATGGAATAATAGCTGTTACTGTTGTAATTTAGGTGCCAGTTTGTATAAGCTGTGTCGGATTAAGAAAGTGCTATGCTTGTTTACTTACATATGATTTTATTGCACTTCTATAGCAAAACAAATTATAACTATAATGAATTATGATTATAAATTTAGAACTATGAATTTAAATTCATAATCTTGGGGTTATGACTTTAATGTTTGTTACAGTGTTTCATGTAAGTGGCTGTATCTCTGTGAAAAAGACTGGGAAATAAAACTAAATTTCTTCTTGGTAGTAATTTGTATTGCATTCAGTGGGAATTACTCCCAGGTAAATATGCACAGCATTGTACCATACAGCTTAAACCCAGTTGTTAATCCTGACTGGACTTGACCTGTTGAATCAAGGAAACTCAAGTAAATGGTGACTTAACCAAGTTCCAGTTGATTCGGTGGGACTAACACTTGAATCTAGATCTAAGTAGCCAGTTACATGGCTTTCTGTGTTGCGTTTTGATCAGTCTAGCCAACAAAATAAAATGAATAGAAAAACACAAGCCAGCACTGATTATATGCTTCTAATTTTGTCACAATGTTTATGTTTGGTAGGAAAAATTCCGCCAGAAAGCACCTTGATCTTCAATGTTGACCTTTTAGAGATCAGGAATGGACCAAGGTCTCATGAGTCCTTTCAAGAAATGGATCTTAATGACGACTGGAAGCTATCCAGAAATGAGGTGAATGGGCTAATGCATTCTGCAGCTGTGCTTTCACAGGAGAAAAGGACTTAGTTTTTATTTAGTATTCACAAATAATATATCCAGCACTACTATCATGTTGTGAACTGAGCTGGACTGGAACTGAACAAGATTCCAATTTCTCTTTGGATTCTCAGAGTTCTGGTGGTGCAGGTCAATGGTATACCATGGTCAGTGGTATTGAAAGCCACTGAAAAGTCCAGAAGAACCAATAAGGACATACTCCTCCTGTCCAGTTCCCTGCATAGATTATCCACCAAGGTGACCAAAGCTATCTCTGTTCCATAGCCAGGTGTGAAGCCAGAGTTTAATGCATCTAGATAATCTGTTTCTGGAAGCCACCACATGTCTGAGAATTTGTTCAGGAAAGGAATATTTGAGATTGGCCTGTCATTCTCAGGCATGGTGGGATTCAGGGATTTTTATTTTTTTAGCAAAAGCCTAATCACAGCCTCTTTTAGGCAAGGTGGAAATTTTTCTTGCTGCAGTGAGACAGTCAGCACTCTTCTTACCCATCAACCAGTCCCCTTCTAACTGCTTTCAGGAGCCAGGAAGGACAAGGATCCTGTACACATGTGGTGACTCTTACTTCTATGACAACCCTGTCCATGTCCTCAGGCTGCACAGATAGTAATACAATAATACAGGGCAATAATAATACAGGACAAACAGAGTGTCAAGATTACATCTACTGGACCTGTCTCAACTCCAGCATCCAAGTCAGAATGGATCCAAGTGATTTTGTCTGCAAAGTGTCTTGCAAATTCTTCATAGCTGGCTCTCAATTGTTCTGTGTTTTCTTTTTGTTGACCAGAATGTAAAAGGCCCCTGACAATATGAGACAGCTCCGCTGGATGATGCTGTGCAGATGTAATGGTGGCAAAGAAGTGTGGTTTCTTCTGTGCCACCATCACCACAACGTAAGCTTTCAAATGCGCTTTAGTGTGTATGTGGTCAGACTTGCTTCTGCAATCAGTGCTCTAGTCCCCTCCCACTTGTTTCATCACTGCTAGCTCCACAGTGAACCAGAATGATCCTTGGACCAATGTGCTTCCCCTTCTTCAGTCCCCTATCCAATACAGCAAAAACAAAGGGATCAGATGGTTTTCTTGATCTTTCAGCTACCTAGGATTCCTTATTGTGTCCAAACATAGACAGACTGTGTAGTACAAACTGTAGTTTATGGACAAAAGGTCACTAACTATGAACTGAGTGAGTTTGCTTCATTAAACCATCATTAACATTTAACGCATCTTGAGCAGCCATTTCTATAAATTACAAACTGTTGGAACAATGCAAATTGTCACTTCCTGCAAAATTAACACATGTTCTGAACCAGATGAGGTAAGCCACTTGTACACTGACTGACTTTCTTTGTTGTGCCTCTTTCACTTAAAGCATTTCAACTATTGCTTGATTGAAATGTTGGTATGTGCTTTGTTCTACAGGTAAAAGTGTATTTGAAGAAGGAATTTGAAAGGCATGGCGCACCAGTCAATGATACTCACCAGGATATTTTGGTTGAAGACATATTTGATAAAGAAGATGAAGATCATGATGGATTTATATCTGCAAGGGAGTTTGTTTATAAGCATGATGAGCTATAAAGCATGTTGAAGAAATTCCCAGCAAGGGAATACAATCACTCACAAAACTGACATCTCTAAAACAGTATTATTTTCCCTTTGTGATTTGGAGTTCAAAGGGAGAATTACATAGGATATTTTTATACAATGATAACTCGACACCAAATGTGACTGTTTTTACCTATAATGTAGAAGCGTCCTAAACAATTCTTTTCAGATGAGACCTGAGTTACGCATATTGACTAATATTTATTTTTGAAAAACAGAACAAAAATCTTCTAGTGATGGTCATTGTTTAAAGTCACACTACATCCCTGTGCTTTGTGTGCATTTTAATAAGCTATTTATACTTATCTGTTTGGTCCATTTCTACAAAGACACACTTTTTCTTGCAGTGGTATACTGTGTTGGTTCCTCATTATTTTTATAGCTTAAAGCCGGTCTGGAAACTCTTGACTGGCATCCTTGTATTTAAGATTAGTGCTCAGAACTACTGTGGTCTGTGGGAACACAGCCTCCCAAGTCAGTGAGATTGTGATCAGGATTGCAGTGGGGTGAGTGTTTTGGAAATAAATCCGCCCCAGTCAAAAATAAGCTGCTCATAATCTGAACCAAAATCCTCTTGATACCTTAGCCTTGATATGTAAATAGCTTAGTCTATTCTAAGCTGCCCTGTCCTCTGATTACTTCCCCCTGCCCCCTAACTTGTATTTCTTATTGGAATGGGAAGGGGGGTTAAGGAAAGGGATACTGAGCTTCACACTAAAATTATCTCTTAAGATTTGTAGTTTACCAAGTCTTTTTCTCCTTTTCAACAAAATACATGTTGAAACTGATTTTGAAAGGCAAGTAGTTCTCTAACTCTGGTCTCCTTCAGTTCATGGGGAATTAAAAATTCCTGAATATTGTGTCTTAGGAACGAACTCAGCTGTCCAAATGGGAGTGACTTGGGTATTATATTTTTAAAAAGTGTTTATAAATTGCTTTTCTGTCTTCTAGGACACCCAAAGTGACATATAATAAATCATAGTATAAAAGAGGGCAAACAAATCATTATAAACACTAAACAATTTTAAAAATTGAAAATGTGGTGAAAAAAGAGTTTTGGCTGCCTATTGGAAGCTCAGTCAGGATGGAGCCAGCCTGACTTCCCTTGAGGGGGAGTGTCACAGCTAAAGTGCTATACCAACAACATCCCTGACTTGTGTAGTTGCCAATGTAGCTTGATAGGGTGGTAAGACAGGCAAAAGGTTCTCTGTTGAAGATCTCAAATTCCAAGTAGGCATATGAGGAGTGGATTTTCCCTCTCCAGACTGGCCCCACAGTTCCAACCTTTGGGCTCTTGTCATTTACCTTACCCCTTTGTTCCTCTTAATCTCCCTGGATTGGGTACTTGGGCCTCAAGGTGACCACTATGTGGACCAGTGGATGTGTTCTGTGGGTTCATTGTGGTAAGCATGACCAGTCTCTCAAAACTTAATAGGAACAGTCAGACAACATTGTGGGGGAAAAAAATAGACAAGTAGAAGTTTATTAAGACACATTTAGATAGCACATTAACCTCTGAACTATTTAATTATTCAAGACTCCCCAGAAACTTATTCAGTTCTTCCTCATGGCTGACCATCCTATCTCTATTAAGCCTTTTCCTATGTCTTGGGCAGCATTGTATTGTCTTTTAAGTCTCTACTTTCAAGTCTTAAGTTGGAGACCCAACTTTGTACCAACCTACACTCCAGAATTTCTGGACAGAGTTGAATAAAGTCAGTTTTAACGATTTAGAGCCAGCCCTCCACATTTGCAATTTTGCCAGCTTCAGAAGTGGGGAATAGGATCCTTCTTGTTCCCCATTTCTGAAGCTTCAAGAACTTAAGAAGGAAGGATTGGCATCCTCAAACCTATTGCCTAACATATTTGCTGTTCCCCTCTGCAAAACACGCCCTATGCTCTTGCCTTCTGCTCTTAGGAATTTAGAAGGCTTCTCTGATTTGCAGCAGGGGCAGCGGCAGGCTGCTGAACAGACTTCAAGCCTGTTGCCTAACCCATTTGCTGTTCCCCTCAGAGAAATGCACCCACACTTTGGGTTTAAGACAGATTGTCATGTGAATAGTAGGCAAAACAGAAATGGAAGCACTGTTCAAAGTTGTAAGGTTTCTAGAAGAGTGTGTTATGTTACTGAACCAAGGGCAGTGAGCTGGTCACTAAAAATGTAAAAGTAATGGGTCGAGCAAGTGTGTCATTAATTGCCAAGTCATTGAAGCAACTTAAGTCCGACTTGAATCTGAATCAATTGGCTCAAGTTACTGGTCTTTGCCATCTTCCTCCTAACTACCTTCTGTCAGAGACAAACCCCAGTTTTGTATGATTTCTCCCCCATACCCCCCAGCATTCCCTGAGTTGTGGCCGGCTGGCACCAAGCAGACTTGCCCAGTGTCTCTTTTCACACTAGGGTAGAGAGAGTACAGCAGAGATGGCTATATCATGCATTGTGTCTAAAAAGTTCCACTTGCAAGGGTTATGAACTTTTTGAAGTTCTGTGACATGGCTGAATTGACAAGAGTCTTGAAAATGCCAGGGATGAGGAATGATGGACTATGACTTTCATCAATCCTAGTTGGTGGTAAGGGAAGATGGGAACTGAAGTCCAATGATGGTTAGGGAGGGGGTACATGTTTTCCTATCCCTGTGCTAGTGGTTTGGAGAGACCATAGGTGGCCAAGTTTCAGCAGAGTAACCTTGCTAATATTTTGCAACAATGTGTGGATTACTTTAAACATGTTTAGTTACATTCCAGTCCCATACTAATTTGGGAGTTAACTCCCATTAAATTTAATGAACTTTTTGAATAACCACAGAAGGGTTTTTTACATTTTGAAATGGGCTCACTACATGGGATGTATGGAACTGCCCCTATTTAATAAAAACATAGGCCATTTCCGTACTACACTGTTATAGTGCTATTATTTCACTTTCAACATCCTATGGAATCCTGGGGTTTGCAGTTTAGGGAGGGGCATTTAGAATTCTGAGCCAGAGAGGTCTTTGGCCTCCAGAAACTACAAACTCCAGAATTCCACAGGACATTGAAAGTGGAATAATAGCACTATAACAGTGTAGTGCGGGAATAGCAATAAACAACACAATTGGACATGAAATACAGGCCAACTATGATGTATAATTATCTGCTCCTGGGCTGTCGTGTGCCTTCAAGTCATTTCTGGCTTACGGTTACCCTAAGGTGTATCTATCACGGAATCTTGTTCAGTGGGGGTTTGCCTTTACCTTCCTCTGAGGCTGAGAGAGTGTGACTTGCTCAAGGCCACCCTGTGGGTTTCAATGGCTAAGCAGGGATCTGAACCCTGGTCTCCAATGCTCAAACCACTACACCAGCTCCTGTATATGAAAAGAAACCACTGACCGTGGGATCCTTATGTTGCCAAACAGCATCATCCATACACAAGAGGGCAGTATGAGCAGGTTTTGGGGGGAGCCGCAAGCGCTACAAACAGCAATACAAAGAAACTTTAAAAAAAGATGCAAAAGCGACCCAGCGAGGCCTGAGCATCCTTGGCAACCGGTGGATGCCGGCTGTGGAGGGAGAGTGAATATACGTGTAGGAAATGGAATCGAATCGAATATCCTGCCAATGTGAACAGAAGCTGGTTAACTAATTTGAAGCCTGAGCGGGAGAAGCCACTGAAACGTAGTTGTATATACAGTGCGTCCTCTTTCCCATGAGGCTAACGGTATGCATCGGGTATGCTGATGAAGCTGATTCCATAAAAATCCTGCCAAATCTTAAAAGGGCGTCAAAAGTAGGAATGATTTACGGTGGGAACGTTAAGTGACTCCAAATCCCGGTCCCCTATCCAGATGGCGCTTCCCATCTAACCGGGAATTGCAATAAATAAATAAAAATAAATGTCCAGCGGCTTAAATCCTTCAGGGTGGAAGCTCCGAATCCTTTCCCTGGCAGTGACCCACGGAACTTCTTTTTTCGCGGCGGGAAAGGCACCTCCCCTCTGCTCATGCTCAGAGGCACTCTTCTCTCACGCTCATCAGCAGCTCCTACGACCCCGATCGCGGAGCGTGTGAATTATTTGCCCTCCATCCGCTAATAAAAGAGTCCCCCTCCGGCGAGAAGGTTAATCGTCTCTCCATCCCCGCCCAACTTCCTGGCGGCTATTGGGCCTGGAGGCCCACCGGGCTGAACCCTGGCAGGGAGGATCAGAGAGGGCCATTTCCGCGCTAGACGGTTATAGCGCTATCGTTCCACTTTCAACATCCTATGGAATCCTGGGCTTTGCAGTTTAGGGAGGGGCCTCAAAGGCCCCTCCCTAAACTGCAAAGCCCAGGATTCCATAGGATGTTGAAAGTGGACCGATAGCGCTATAACCGTCTAGCGCGGAAATGGCCAGAGACGAAGGAGCGGCGGCGAGGCTGCTGAGTCGTTAAGGCGACCGAGGCGCCTCCTGGTTCCCTCCCGCCCTGCGCGCTGCCTGCGGGCTGCTCACGTGAGCCGGAGCCCAGCTGTTACCTGGGGAAGAGGCCGCCTTGCCTTCCATCTCGCATCTGCAGGAGGAGGAACCTCCGGAGCCGAGGGGGAGAGAAGGAACCCGAGAAGATCACCCTCCAAAAGCAGCCAACGACGTGAGTTCCTCTTTTTTAAAATTATTTCCCCCCCATCTGTCTGTAGTACCAGCGCTTGTCCCCCATTCCTCTGGCCCGTTGCACCGAGGATGCACGACTGAAGGTGGAGAGGACGCCTCCTGCAAAATGCATCCCGCTGCAAGGGCAGGCTGCTGCAGGGAGGTCCCTTGTCCCCCCCCCAACCCCCCACCTAACAGACCATCATCTTTGGAGAGACTGGGGAGAGCATCTAGCTTTTCAAATGCCTTGTGCGGCTTTTGGCGGGTGGTTCGTAAAGATTTCTTGGAAATGGCATCTCCCCCCGCCCACATCCTTTTGTAGGACCAATACATCTGGGGGAAAAAGCTGGAGAGAAAGCTTCCTAAAGTACTCCATCCCCCCCCCCGTGCTCCTGGCTTGATCCCATGGCCTCCTGATGACTCATCGCTGGATGACATTCTAATCTGAAGATGCGGGGGGGGGCTGCCACCAGTGGGAAAGTGCTAAGTGATGGGGTTGGTGCTGGCTTTTTTTTTTGGTGAGGTGTGATCCACGATGGCAGCTTCAGCGCATGGGAGCCATCATTTGATGCTGAGCAGCACCCGAGGGATGGTTTTTGTGTGTTCTTCTTGTCTCCATCCCATCTCTGGGTTACCTTTGTGCCTGTGTTGTCTTCTGATTGAGAGAAGTGTTGAGATCTGAATTCATTTAGGCTGTCCATGCAGAAAGCTCAGATCTCTTGAGATTCTAGCAAGTTGAAGGCACTTAGATGCTGTATCAATACAGTAGCTGCAAAACTGCGTATCTCTTTATTTGTGTGCAGCTTATCACCTATGGCCATTTCCGCACTAGCCTGTTATAGCGCGATGATTCCACTTTCAACATCCTCTGGAATCCTGGGGTTTGCAGTTTCGGGAGGGGCCGGCTGGCCCCTCCCGAAACTGCAAACCCCAGGATTCCAGAGGATGTTGAAAGTGGAATCATCACGCTATAACAGGCTAGTGCGGAAATGGCCTATGAGTAAAAATACATTGCTGGGATTTTCAAAGACACTTTCTCTCTCTGTGTGTATCAGTCTTTGGAGAGTGTAGATAAATGCAGGTATGCTAGCTGTAGCAACTGTGTTCTTTCAACTGACCTGTTTACTTTCAGAGTAGTTTTGATTTCTGACGTGCCGTCTGTTGATATTCTCTGTCTGTCTGCCACAATCTTGGATGAGCTGCCTTTTTTTAAATATAGTTTTGTGGTACTTGATATTTCATCTACAACAGGTGATGCCTGTTTCACCTCCTGTGTATAGTTTAAGATGGCTACCAGCATAGATAGTCCAATTCATATACATAATTTCTATAGAACTGCATCTCTCTTTGCACTCCTGTCCCATTTGTAATACATCTGAGAGAAGGGACAACTTGCAAATAACACATCTAAATTTTAATATGGTCCCTGGAAAATGCATTATGTTCTTTTCTAAACATATAAACACTGTAGCAGTAGATCGTGATCTGAAAAACAATACTGTTGCCTTCTTTTCTTACTCTCCTTCAATGCCCCCTTTTAATGTTTTATTTTAAAAAGAAATTCAAAATTTCTCTAGAGGCTTAGTGTTAAAGCAGGTGGACTCAGGAAATGAAACTTCAGGGCATGAATGCAAGAACAAAACCTCTGCTTGGTACTGGAGGGAATGTATACACACATACCTCATTATTAATAGCCACTAATAATTTTTAGTTGAAAATCAAATAGCCACATTAGACTGTTTCAGTGTAAAATGAGAGAAGAAAAAAGAAATCTTGTAGGATGTTCAATTAATTACAACATAAACTTCCATAGGTTACAGACCATTTCTTGAGTTGCAATAATCTGAAGATATATGTGGTACACACAAGCTTATGTTGAAATAAATTGGTTAATCTTACAGGATACCACAAGAGTTTTTTTTTTCCTGTCTTTGTTTGATCTTGCTGATAGAAAGTGAGTTTGGCTCAAGACTGTGGCTCAAAGTAAAATTTGGGTTGAAATTGCATTTTCCCATTCCTTTCACATTTGCTTTTCTGTGGTTCAAAACATACTTGTTTCTCTCTGTCTTTATTTCTTAAAATGGGATTCATCTTGACAATGGGGTAAGAGTCTTAGGAAATGGTGATATTTGCTTCTATACTGCCCACTTCTTTTTAAAGAGAGAAATCCAGATAATGCTTTGGCAATTACGCATTGTTTCAGACTATATCCTCACCTTTTGAAGTATGTTGCTCCTCATTATTCCAAATTATTTTTTTTCCTATTGGAAAGGTGGAAAATCATGTAGATTTTGATGCTCAAAGTGGGTGTATCAATTTTTTTTTAACACTCCTTGTTTTCAGAATGTTCCACTCTTTGTTTATTTACTCCCCTTTCCTCCCTGGGCCTCTTTTTAATGTTTTCAATTTTCTAAAAAAACTTTCTAGCACTTTAGTGCTAATGCAGTAAATTGAAAATATCAAACCCATCCCAGAACGCTGGTAACCTGAAAACTGACGTGGAAGAAAGCTTCCAAAAGACTTTTCTCTTCTTCCTAATCTTGCAACTTTTAATGTTTTTAATTTTAAAACTGTTGCTGGGACTTTAGCACTGAAGCAGTAACTTGTTTTGGTCAGAAAGGTCTACTCATTCCCACTAAATAGTTTGAACTGGAGTTGAAGATTGAAAGTAGCACTTTTAGAAGGAAAGGAGACTGGAAGCATTTTCTCAACTTGGGATTCTCAGGGTGACTAGAGAATGTGTTTTTAAAGCAGTAAAAGTTTCAAGTCTGGGAAAGAGAGGAGAGAGGGGGATGACATTGGAAGATTCCCTCCACTTGAGTTCTCAATTTGACTAGTATGTGTATATACACTAGTATGTGGAGACAAAGTTTTAGTCTTTCTTAGCACAGAAACCTACTGCTTCAGCACTAAGCCTCTAAAGCAGTGGTTTTTAACCTTTTCTTTACTAGGGACTCCCTGAAACTATAAAATTTTGCTGGGGACCACCAAGACTTAACTCATTGTTTAAATATTCAAATAGTAATTTAAAATTTCAAATATTTATTTATTTATTAAAGACTTCTGGCGACTAGAATTCAAATCCCTGCTCAGACTCTGTGTGACCTTGGGCAAATCACATTCTCTCAGCCTCAGAGGAAGGCAAAGACAAGCACCCACTTAACAGCTCTTGCCAAAAAAACCACCTGTGATAGATTCACTTCAGGGTTGTCATAAGTGACTTGAAGGCACTCAACAACAAAATGCCGTGGACAGGAGGTTCTTTCTAGCCGTGATGTCTCTCCTCTTTGAAAACTGACTTTTGCCGACCCTAAGGCAAATCTATCATGGTATTTTTCTTGGCAAGATCTGTTGTCTTTGACTTTCTCTGAGGCTGAGAGAATGTGACTTGCCTGAGGTAACCCAGTGAGTTTCCATGGCCAAGTGGGGATTCAGACCCTGGCCTCTAGCATCATATTTTGCAAACAAGGGGGCAGTTTCAGTAGCCCCCTACTGCTGCATCTCTGTTGCTTCCTCTGCTGTTGGTGTCCAGCAGCAGGGCTTCACAGACCCCTGTGAGAGCTCTGTGGACCCCCAGGGGTTCCCAAATGCCAAGCTAAGAACCACTGCTCTAAAGAGAAATTTTGAATTTCTTTTTAAAATAAAACATTAAAAGGGAGCATGGGGGAAGAGTAAGCCAAGAAGGGAGGGGAGAGGAGTAGGTGCAACAGGGATGGTAGAAAAGGAAGGAATTAACTTATTTCTCTTTGATTCATTCTCTGCTTTGCTTTCACCGCCTGCCTTCTTGTAACAATAACAACAATAGAGCATTTGGACAGAGAAGAGGGAACAAGTAACAGAAAAAGGTCTAGGAATCAACAGAGATTACCCACCTGGAAGAGCTCCTGGACTTATTTACTTTGATTTTCCTGGCTGCTCACTTTGTATGTGGACTCATAGATCTGGTCATGTTGTAGCCCCTGGGAAGGGCCACAGGTCAGTAGCAGGGTACATACTTTAGATGCCATTAAGACAGAGGTTGACCAGTGTGTTGGGGCCCAGTTTGCCTCCGTGTCCCCGTGGCAAAACACACCACCCAATTTTTGACCAAGTGGCCAAAAATGTTAACAAGAAGTAGGTATGATATTTATGGTTTGGGGGCATTTACACCCCCCCCCCATTTGTAGGGTGTGGGGGCTTGGTAAAAAGGGGGTTGAGGTCTACACAGTTCATGGCCTTGCTCTAATGCTCAGATGAGTCATTTTTTGGCTGACTGATTGCTGGTTGTGGGCTGGAAAATGCTTTTGCCTGAATCATTGAAAATCTGCAGCTAGACATTTACACATGACATTTTCTGCAGGAGAGGTGTTGTTTGTCACATAGAGAAGTGCTGCCTTTCCTAATCCAAAAAACAGTAGAGGTAACTTTACAGTCTTCTTAATCCCACCAGATACTGTTCTTCTTCTGCAATTTTTCAGCTCAGTTGCAGATAGTAATATTTGATTATGACAGTGAAAAAAAATTAACAGGTGTGCAGTCTGCAGCATACCTGTTAAATCTATAGCCTGCCTCTAAATGTGGCATCATTTAGAAGCAGGCGGTCAGAGACTACTGAAATGTATTTTGGTGAAAAAAGGTTGCTAGACTACTTGAAAGATAGAAGTTCTCATGCCACTGTAGGAAGGGGGTAACCATTTTCAGCTCCTCTTCCAAGAGCTGAATTCAGTAAGAGAAATTGTTTGTGAGAGAAATTGTTTGGGACCGTATTCCAGTGGTGAGCAGGGACCAAAGGCAAAAGTACAGTCTGCCGTGCATGCTCAGGTCCTCTGGGAGCCCTTTATTTAAACTGGCCAGGTTTAGACTGACAACAGTTACCCAGAGGACTTATTTTATCAGCTGCCCCCAGACTGTGGAAAGACCTGTAGGAAGAGATTTGACAACTAAACATACTATCTGAATTTAAAAAGTGTTAAAGACCTTTTTCTTCTGGCAGTCAATTTTAAACTGGTAAATATTGGTATATTTATGGCTGTGCTTTAACCTAGTTTTGTATGTTAAATTGTTGATGTGTTTTTAGAATCATAGATTTGGAAGAGACCACAGGGACCATCCAGTCCAACACCCTGCTATATAGGAAGACACATCAAAGCATTCCCAACAGATGGCCATCCAGCCTCTGCTTAAAAACCTCCAAAGAAGGAGACTCCACCACATTTTGAAGCAGCATATTCCACTGCTGGACAGCTCTGACCGTCAGGAAATTCTTCCTGAGGTTCAGATGGAGTCTCCTTTCCTGCAGCTTGAATCCATTGCTCCTTGTTCTAGGCTCTGGAGCAGCGGAAAACAAGCCCACTCCCTCCTCGACATGACATCCCTTCAAATATTTAAACTTGGCTATCATGTCCCCTCTTAACCTTCTCTTCTGCAGACTGAACATACCCAGTTCTCTAAGCCGTTCCTCATAGGGCATGGCTTCCAGACCCTTCACTGTTTTGGTTGTCCTCCTCTGGACCTGCTCCAGCTTGTCGATATCCTTCTTGAATTGAAGTGCCCAGAACTGGACACAGTATTCCAGATGAGGCCTAACCAATGCAGAATAGAATGGTATAGTTATAATTTTAGTTATATATTGTATTTTAATCTGTGTTGGGGAGAGGCAGATAAGAATAAGAAACAAGAAAGGATAAGAAATAAAAATATATTATTGTTAGTGGGGCCATAATTTACAAATGTATTTTATGTTAAAGTTTACTGTAACTAAAACTTAGGAGAGGTAGTTCACTCTTTCAGAATGGCAGCGGGGACAGCAAAGCTGGAAAACCACTAAACCACTAAATAGTGATGTCAAGTGAAGGAGACATGGCCGTATTAAGGAGATGAGAGAGCCAAGTTTGGCCCTGAGGAGGGCCAGATTCAGCTCCAGGGCCTGCTGTTCCCACCCCTAGTCTGTAGGTACAGACAGACTTCAGGCTTTTCTTCTGCTTTATTTGGACTTAAGCTGCAAACCCCAGGATTCCATAGGATGCTGAAAGTGGAATAGTAGCACTATTACAGTCTAGTGTAGAAATAGCTGTACAGTCTATGAGCCAGGTGGAGTATAGTGATTTAGAGTATGTGTGTGGAACCAGTTGGGAAATGGTGGTTCAAGGAATGGAGCTAGTTATTTTCTGTACTTTAGGAACACACATAGATGTACCAATGTGCCTCTCATATAACCATATACAAGTATCAATCTGCACCAAACAGGAATTTGAACAGTTTTTAAAAGTGTGTTGTTGCTATTGTTAAGCAAATGAGATTCTGAAACTAAAAAATCTGGCACGAATAGTAATCCCAGGTTTTTTTCTGGCTACTGCTAAGCTAAACAAAAGTAAACAGCACAGTCTTTTCCCTCCTTCAGACTGCAAAAAGTTGTTGCTGGGAAACTGAATAATTCTATAGCTCCCAATGGTCTGAGCTCAAAAAGATGCATCATGCAGCAGTCCCAGCTGTGAGTTATGTTGGATCTTTATTTCAGATGCATTATTAAGGTGTACTTTTTGCCATTCTTTAGATTAGGAATAGCCAAAATCTGACATTACTTAGTTTTTTAATTCCATTTGCTAGTTCATTCATTCAATTTGGCCTCAAGTTTCCTAATTAGTTCAATAGACAAAGCCAATCATAACTGCGAAAATAGAAATCCTGTAATCTGCAGTGTGACCTTGGAGGGGCTTTGTTCCACTTGAAAATGGCACTCTATAAACCAAAAGGCTATTAATGCAAAGACTTTTCAGTGACCTTTCATATTTAGTCTTTGGATGACAGCTGGCAATTTAGACAGGGGCTCGTTCACAGTGTTTGGTGAACAGGGGGTGCTTCGTGCCACATGGGATTTTGAAGACAGTTGTCATCCTTCCGGTACAAAACTGTTCATTAAAACCTTTGAATATGTTATGTCTGATGTGTTACAAGATCTAATCAGCTCCTCTTTTTCTACCATTCTTAATGGCAGAATTTTGTAGTGATATATTGTTGCACAGAGTAGCAATCACCTCTGCAAAATGTGCTTGCCACACACTTTCTTCCTTGAGGGATTTCGTTCTTGTTCACAGAACTGGAATAAAGATTTTAAAATAAATTGCCAATAAATCTCATTCCAGCCTCATGTTTTTGTTTTGGTTCAGTTATTTGATTTGTAGCTTCCTTCATCCTAGGAGTTACTCTGTTTAAATGAGAAATAAAATCAAGCTGCCATAGCCCGCCAAACCTGCATTGTCGCCACCAAACCTCCATTGTCTCCCCCAAAAGGTTTTCACTGGCTTTGGAAGACACCCTGTTTGGACTGTAGTGTGTCTGTGAGCCAATATGGTGGCGTGGTTACTGTGCTAGACGAGGCCAGGTTCAGGTCCCTGCTCCACCATCAGCCTCATGAGGGACCTTGGGCTGTTTGCTGTTTCTGAACCTACCTTACATCACATGATTGTTGTGACAATACTGAAGGAGGGTAACATCTACACTGCCTTGAGTTCATTGTAGGAATGATCTAATATATAAAAGTCAAAGTTTGTTTGTCTGTGTCAGGCAGACACCTCATATGATTGGCTGCCTGAGAAGATTCTGTGGAATCCTGGGGTCTGCAATTTAGGGAGGGGCCTTTAGTATTCTTAGCCAGAGAGCACTTGGGCCTCAGCCCATTTCTGCACTACACTGTTATAGTGCTCTTAGTCCACTTTTACCCTCCTGTGGAATTCTGGAGTTTGTAGTTTACTGAAGCCCAAGAGCTCCCTGGCTGAGACTTCTAAATGCCACTCTCTGAACTGCAAACCCCAGGATCCCATACAAAATTGAAAGTAGAATAATAGCACTATAGCAGCATAGTGCGGAAATGGCCTCAGTCAACTGTGTTTGTCTTAAATAGGTTGGTTGCTATGGAGATGAGGCCTAGCAGCAAGGAGGAGGGCAGTGTATTCCCCTCAGGAACTCAGAATACAGATTGGATTGGGGAGTATGGGGAAAAGTTATAGGTACTGGACAAGACAGTTTGGGAAATTAGAGTCACAGGATCTCAAATCTTTCTAACAAGTATTACTTATGAGAAAATAAAATCCCAGACAACCCAGAGTATATGTGCTAGTGGGATATAAATTTGAAAGGCAGAGTAGGCAACCTAATTTGAAAATTCCTCTGCAAGAGGTCAAACTGTGGCAAGAGCAATCTTTCAGTCAGGCAAAGAGAATGCAGAAAAGTAGCTGCCCTATCCCCTACAGCTTTCAGCCCTGCCCATTTTTGGCATACATGGTCCAACACGTTGTGTCTGAGTGAACACAGCCCCTCTTGTTCTGGTTATAGGGGGACTATTTTCCAATGGAAGAGCAGTTACCCTTCTCTATGTTCTTGAAATTCTAAGTTAAGAGGGTGCAGCTAATTAGTAGTAGCGAAGGAAATCATGCCAAAATGCACTTCTGGATTTGGAAGTAGACTTGGCGGGGGGGACATATGGCAGCTCTTTTTTAACAAATTTTGTGAGACAAGATGGCATGAAAATAGCACACCCAAATTATTTGTCAGAAAGCAACTGATTAACAAATCATCACATACTAGACAGGGTTGAGTGGCTTGCCAACCTCCAGATGTTGTTCCACTGCACCACTGGTCATCCTTAACTGCTTGCTAGAGTTGATAGAAGCAGGAGTCTGTGACTCTCAAAGACTTCAGTTTGCCAACAACCTGGTTCATAACATGTTGTGTCTACATTCAGATACAGGGGCTGCCAGTAGTTCTGTTGCTTTAGTGTACTGAATCCATACTGAATTTTATGGCATCAGCTCTGGGTTTGGCCACTCCTGTTCAGATATCTAGAGTGAGGTAGCTCTTTAATTTAAAAAAACTTGCAGCATTCAGGAAACAGATAAGAAATTGGACATGTCTGGAGCAAGATGCCAGAACAGTGCTTTTTGCTGCCTGTAGTAGAAGATTCTTCAAGTCTTTTACACGCTGACAGACTAGTTTTAAGGACAATAGTTTTGCTTTGTCTTTTACTCCAAAGTATGCATGACTTAAGGAAAATATTTTGGTTGCTTCTTTGTGACAGTAGCATTTTCAGTAACAATGTGAATAATCCCTCTTCAGCAAGCAGTATCCCAATTACAGTAAACTTTGATTACACTAACAATAGGATCTTGTGTGCCTGACCAGCACTCCACATTTAACAATCTCTGAGCTGAATGTTCTGACAGGCTGGTGCCAGCTTTTAGGTCAAATTTAGGGAATTCAAGTTGTAGCAGATATATGGCAAAAGACTGTGATTTCAGATATTCCAATAAGTTTGTGTATGGAATTTGGACCAATGGTAAGGTTTCAAATACATTTTAACTCTCATGGGTCCCCCCGCCAATCTATTGCTGGCACGTGTGGACTTGACTCAGTGCATTTTGTATTGGGTGTGCTATTTTTGTCATATCTATTAATTTTGCTTTTGGCTTTCGTTGGGGCTTGTGTGATCAAATACAATGAAAACAGGGCTCCAGAGCTTTCTAGCAGTTGCGTGAAAGAGGGGGTTAAGCAGAGGAAAAAATTGTTTGCATTTGTGGGGTAAGAAAACATCAGTCAAAAGCTCTCCTGTGCAGTTACTAAAAATATAAGAGTCCTATGGATCTAGTCATCCTGTTGTGAAACTGTGGCTGAAGGATGTAAGTGTAGCAGAGTCATCTAAATATATTTTCCAAAATTGTAGGTAGATGCATGAAGAGATAACCCTTAGAATGAACTATATAATCACAAGAAACAGTGAAATCCATTTTAGAACACAGTATGGATGGAGAAACCACAAATATACTGCAGTCATTTAAATATATCAATATTTAATATAGAAATAGTTGTACTATTAATACTTTCATTCACTATGTTGTACTATTAATACTTTCATTTTGGGGGAAAGGCACATAGTAGCAGAGCTGTCTCTGTGTTATTGTTTTCTTATGTATCCTTTCCTTGGAGCAAGAAAGCTTTTACTTGTCTCTTTTGATTCCTAGAAAAAAGGGAAAAGATCTCCTTATGTAGACTGCCACAATTTAAGAAACTGATCAAGAAAACAATTCAGCATATTCAAAATCTTTTATATCTTCCATACAACTCTTAAACAAAATGGGCCAGCTTTTTTTAAAAAAATGCCTGAATATTTCCAATGTAGGTAATAAAGACCATCTTGCCCCCCTCTTCAGAAAGGCAAATGAAAATGTAAAGTGTATTCTTTCCTCAGTTCGGTAAGCAGTCATGCCAATTGCAATGCAAACATGGCTTTTCCCACACTTCTTTGGCTGTTTGGCTGTCCCACACTTCTGTGGCCTGTTTCCTAGTGACTGTATTTGCACCAGAAGCAAATGACTCTAGCCATCTGAAACAAAAGAAAATTGGCAGACAATTCATCCCACCCCCTCCTACCTCTGGTTCCTATCTCATTGTTCTCATGCAAGCCGTTACACAGAATTGACCTATTTCCAAGGCTGTAAACGAGTTCAAATTTTACAAGTCCTGAACTTGTTTCAGTGTAAAATGGGAAACAGGTGAAATGCACTTAAATACTGAAGTCATTGTAGTCAAGAAATAGACACTTTTATGTGATTAAAAATAATAAATGCCAACAACTGTAAAAACAATATGGGATGTTAGTGGGAGACTTGCCAGCTATCATGCTGTCATAGCACACCTGTTTGTGCCTTTTGCAAGCCAGTGAATGCAAACTACCTTGAAGGCAGATGTTATACAATAAGGAAGGAAGGAAGAAAGAAAGAAAGAAAGAACGAAAGAAAGAAACTTTGCTATTCTTTCCGTGCCACAGCAACCCCTAATCTATGCAATGGTTAACCTTCCCCATCCTGAAGATTAGCAGTGACTTTTTTCTATATAAAAAAAAGAAAATATAAATTCTATTTAAGTTCCCATGTTGCTAGAAAGTAATATATTTACATATTAATCAAAGCAATTTATTTCAATCTATAATAAGCATATTGGCACAATAACCAGAAAGACATCAACTGAACAAACAATGGCAAAAATAGCACAGTACAGCCAAATACCCTTGAGATTAATTTTCATCAAGAAGCACTTGACAGTGAGCAATTACTTGCAAGTTGTCACTTCAGTAGTCATAAGGGAATTTGAGATTGCTTTCTGACCATTGTCTTGTCTGATAAGATCTACATCAAGCTAACCTGCTGCAATTTTGTCTTGGAACTAATTAACTGTGCATAAATAATGCATTTAAAGAACAACCATCAATAAGGCTGAATTGTGTCAGTCTCCTCATTCAGTGAATTTATGCCTTTGAGGTGAAGAATAATAATTGCAAGTAACGTATTCATCAAGATTTCAAAAAGTTCACACACACAAATATATTAGTGTTGTATGCAATGAACAAGCTGTACCCTCTTTTAGACATCTCAGTGATAAATTCCCTGGGTTCATCCTCGCTGTGAGCGTTGGGGCCATTATAACTGATGTGGAACCAAGGGATGAGCAGCTCTGTATGTTGGCCAGTATGACTCCATCTTAAAAGTTGAGTTCCACTAAAAGACATAGCTAGGAAAGGTTTTGTTTATTCATGTGTCACTGAAAACTAAATGTGTATCAGATAACTGATTTAGGAAGATATGTGAAAATGGTCTTGTAAATGAAGAAGCCAGCATATAAAACTATGGTTTGCACTTACCATAAGTTAGATTAGATGCATGGACAACTAAGGTTTTAGAACTCCATGCCTGCTTTAATTTCTGTTTAGTACTTGCAATCATGGATTATCTTTGGTGCAGTTGGGGCAAATGTTTCAGGATTCTCAGTGACAAGGGATCCCATGTTCCTTCTGGCACTGTGTTTGTACACATATAACAAGCTTCTTGTACACTGATGTTGTCAAAAAGAGGAGTGTTGTAAATACTTCTCCCCCTGCTCTGCCTACAAGCAGGTAGCCTTTATCATCTGCTGTGGTTGCATTACCTATGTGCAATGTGATCGAAGAGGTGGGTGGCACATTGATGCTGCTATCTCTCAGACTGTGATCCCTGTCATGCCAGCTGGGACACAGCCAAGGAGGAAGCTTGGAGCTAATTCCTTCTTTGGCTCTATCCCTGAAAGGGCAGCAGTACCATCCAAACCAGATCTGCCACAATGCAAAGCCAGTCCTCCAACAGGAAAGCACACACATGTGCATGAAAATGGCCTATTGTTTGGAACTCCTCCAGTGTCCCAGCCTCCTTAATTCCAGCGTTGAGTACTTGGTCTTCAATGATGGCATAAACCCTTGTAAACTGCCTTCTCCCACATTAACATGTCCAGGTGTTGAGAGACTCAAGCTGAGCTTCACCTCAGGCTGATTGCCTAAGAAAGAAAAGAACTCCTTTGTTGTAGCACCCAATGTGGTTTCCACAGCATGGTTTGTCTGGCGTTGAGTCTGATTTCTTATCAACAGCTGGTGAAGATATCTTTTATTTCCCCTGGCCTTTCAGTATTTATTTATTCAGTATTTATTTCAGCATTTATTGATCACTTTGGTCTGGTTTTTTGTTGCTGATGCTGCTTGGGTTTCTGCTTTTCAAAATTACATTTGTATTGATTTGGTTGGTTAAACTCAAGTGAACTGCTCTGAAAGGATTTGGCTTGAAAAGCAACTGTACAAATAGTCTAAATAACAGCTTGACTATTTCAGATATTATGCCAAACTGTAGCTGGCACCCACTTTAAACAATAGCTTATGATTCTGATTTGCCAGCTGATTGCAAACCAGAATTTGATGTGAGGCCATTAAAGCACTGTCATTTTTATTGGTGGAATGGATATATGGTGCTTATTTTTCTGACTAAATACTAAAGCGTGTATGGATTATAATAGATAGTAACATAAGGGTAGTGACTGCAATATTTAAAAATTCCTAGCTATCTCTGTGCTGAAGTATTCTGAGTAAAGAGGTGTGTTTTGCATTGGGAACAGTTGGCTTTACTGGTGTAGTTCTTTGCAAGAGACCAACTGTTTTCATTATGCAGGAAGATACCAAGGTTTTCTTCTGTCCTTTGGTTCTCTTATCCCTCCCCTTTCTCACTTAAAATACTTTGTCCATTGAACTGTGAGCAGATATATAAGATCTCATTGACTTTTTTTACAAATCATTACTTAGCTTGTGAAATCAAAAACCCTTTCGACTATAAAATATTCTGCTCTGTTAATCTGACTAGTTTTATTTTAAGCATGTTATGTTTAGTAGCTGAGGAAGTGGATTATAATCTGCAAAAATGCATACTAAAATTGTTAGTCTTGAAGATGCCATGAGACTCCTTTTTTGCTTTTGATGTTGTGGTTGGTATTGTATTAAGCAAAGGGATATGGGTCACTGGTAGAGCACTTCCTTTGCACACCAAAAGCCCCATCTTCCATTTCTGGCATCTCATGTGAAAAGGATCAGGCGATAAGAAAGCTCTCTGCCTGAAATGCTGGAGAGCTGCAGTTAGACAAAGAAGACAATACTGTGATGTAGAAATGGTCTAATGAGAGATCAGGCAGTTTCCAATGTTTCTAATTTATCTTCTTTTCATTTCTTTTTCCCTTTAGGATGGCTCTGGCACCTCCAAGTTACTGTTTTGTTGCATTTCCGCCACATACAAAAGATGGCCTTGTAATAGTGGGAAAAAATTCTGCACGGCCCCGGGATGAGGTACAGGAAGTAGTTTACTTTGCTGCTGCGACCCATGATCCAGGATGCAAAGTTGAGGTAAAGATAAAGGCTTCATTCTTACTTAATTTGTGGTTTAACAAAGGAGTTTTTATCAGATCTTGATGCGTACTGTTTTTTGTAGTCAATATTTTAAACTCCCATGTCTTCCTGTTCTCCTTACCTTCTGCCCACTTGTCTCCATTTATCTGATTGTGTCTGCATTGTAAGGCCATATTCCTTACATTTCTCTTTGATAGACCCTGGAGAAGTTACTGTTTTGGACTTTAACATCCAGAATTTCCCAGCTATTGTGGCCACTGTTCTTCTGATAAATTCAGGGACATAAAGCCTGTAAAACTAGCTTTCCCAAGCTTTGGTCTTTCAGGTGATTTTTGCTGGAGAAGTTGTTATTTTGAATTTAGGCTGCAAGATTCATTCACTAAACATAAATAATTAGTTTTACAGTATTTCAGTACTCTTGAGCTAGACATGCATGAGATTTCATGTTTCAAGCTATTGTGGAAGCGTCATAACAAAACTGGTAACCAGTAAATGAAGCCCAGCTTATTTTATATACAGGGAGTTGAATGAGAACACAGGCCTATACTCCTGCAAGCTGCTGCAGTGCAAACCAAGGGCAGAGTTGAAAGAAAAAGAGAGATATGACTATCACAGGTATTATCAGAACACTACAGTTAAAATCTTTGCATAATGTTAGTCAAAATCTCATGTGTACAGGCAGCATCAGGAAAGACCCTAAAAGATGTTGAACAGCTAATAGTTGAACAGTAAATCTTAACATGAATTGGTAAAATCATGAATCCACAACTAAGTGTCCAAGGTATTGAGATACATGGTAAAGGAAAATACATTGTTTCTGTTATAGAGATCAATGAGGGCTGGGTGATTACATGGCTCATATCCATGTATGACTCCCAGAGTCCCTCCCCCACTGTTGAATCCTCTGAGGACTCTTGGGAAAGGGGGCTCAATGTTAGTAAGATTTATCTTTATTCCTGTTTATTTGATCTGTATGCCACCTTTCTCCCAGAGTGGGACCCAAGGCCGCTTCCAAAGGGAATCAATTGAAAGACCATCACAATATTAAAATAATTAAAAACACCACGTAAAACAGTATGAAATCATTTAAAGGACATATAAAAGCTAAAGAGATAAATAAAACACCCCGGTAAGAAGCTCCCTTGCTTACACGTTAAAAAGCCTGCATAAGCAAAAAGATCTTTGCCTGGAGGCAGAAGGAAAACAGGGAGAGGGACAGCCCAGCCTCCCAAGAAAAGGAATTCCAGAGGGTAGGAGCAGTCCCTAAGAAGGTTCTTTCTTGTGTCCTCACCAGGCAAGCCTGTGATGGTGGTGGGGCCAAGAGAGAGCCTTCCTCTGTTGGTCGATCTTAGAACTCTGGCAGATTCATATGGGGAAATACTGTCTTTCAGATAGTCTGGACCTAAGTCATATCGGGCTTCATAGGCCATGAGCAACACTTTGAGTTGTGCCCAGAAATGAACCAGTAGCCAATGAAGCTGTTTTAACAAGCTGTTTTATATGCTCCTTATAACTGACCCTAGTCACTGTTCTGCCCACAGTGCTTTAGACCCACTGTTTCCAAACAGTTTCCAAATGTAACCCCACATACAGGGTGTTACAGCAGTCTAAACATAATGTAATCAAGGCATGTTTGACCATAGTCAGATCTGACATCTCAAAGAATGGGTACAGCTGGTACACTAGTTTTAGCTATGTGAATAGACTCCCAGCCACTGCTTAAACCTGGACATTCAGGCTCAGAGTTGAGTCCGAGAGAACATCCAGGCTATGAGCCTGAGTATATACAGGGGAAGTATAACCCCGTCCAGCACATGCAGAGTCACTATTCCCCAATCTGCTTTTTGACTTGACTGGGAGCACCTTTATCTAGCCTGGACTAAGTTTTAGTTTGTTTGCCCACATCTATTACTGCAACAACTTTTTTTGGAATCAGATGGGAAGGACAATTAGAAGGTTGTTATTGTACTAATTTTACCAACTTGCAGGTATTTGCTGTGAGAGGGCAAATTACTTTTCCCATCTGTTATCATAGAAGATGAAGAGTTACAAGTGCAATGTATACTCCAAAGTGCCATTCTTGTGGCTCATTCCCAAATACGTGCGCATAGGATAGGTTGCAGGCAGCCTTCATTATTCCCAGGAGAGCCCAACAGCAATTGTTCTCTTAATATTTCTTAGTGCTCGATCATTTGGTACACTTTTGATTGATAATTTCTAAGGAGCTCAGCTATGTGGTTATTGTGGTGGTGGTGGTGGTGGAATTTCGCAAGATCACTTCAAGGGTCAGTTTTAGAGGGATATTGATATCCTCTTCCATTCTAGGGACCATGGAATCCGCCAAAAATGGTGGATAATGCTTTTATAAGCTTTTGGGAAATGTGACTCTTTTTAAAAACAAGGGGTGCAATTCCCATTGCCTTATTTTGATGATAAGCATGTTTTGAGCTTTTCATTTTCTTTTCGAACCCAGGTATCACCTTTCAGTTTTGAGATGATGATGTGGTACATCCCACAACTTGTCCTGAGGGTAGAAAATTGCCTGCTAAGTCCATCCTAGTTGCTCACACTTTCTCTGAGGTTCACTGCTTGGGCAGAGTTTTGACTTACTAAGTTCTCTTAGTTCTGTAACATCCAGTTGCACTAGAACTGCCATGATAGCAACCCTTTCTGCCACCTTTTTCCAAGGAATATTTCTAAAGAGATAAATGAACAGTCTGATTACGTGGGGTGGTTGCTCTGTGATTAGCTGGGGTAGTATCTTTGGGCTGAAAAGAAAAGAGAAAACTACCTTTAGCTGACAATGGAGAGTTCCTTACATTGTGTGTTTTATGTGAGAATTTGCAGGGAGGAAATAATTTGGGAAGAGGGCTAAAATGGACTACGTGGAAGTTATTTTTAAAAAAGAAAGAGAGGCTCAACTGCATGCTCTATATATACAATAGCTTTTAGTTTAGCCCTTAGAGGCAGGAGTCTGACTGTAGCTAACTATTGTGCTTTAACTTCTGCCTCATCCTCCCCAGCATTCACTCGTTTTATTTTTACTTTAATATGTTATGAATTATATGTCATGACTCTGCCCCTTCCTCCAAAGTTATCAGGGGCAGAACACTATCAATAAGACAGATTAAAATACTTGTAATTCATATTGCTTAATGTAAATCGTTTAAAACAGTAATCAAAATAAAACAGTCCAACTTGAAGTGGTGTTTTTGTCTGCTTTAAACTATATCGTTTGATCAGGGTTATTTGTTTGATCAGGGTTTCCTATTAGATTTCTGTGAGTTATAGTGCCAGGAATTTGTTGTCTGGAGACACCATATCTGGCTAAAGCCAGAGATCTTACAGAAGAAAAGAGTGACTATCTAGCCCTTTCAATGTGTTTCCATGGGGACCAGCATAGACCAATTTTGCTAAGTATCTCTTTCTTCCTCCATTCAGCTTATTTGGTGGGATTCTCTCTGTCCCTTGTGTCGCCTGCTTGCCTGCTGAGGTGATAAAGCTTATTTATTTGACGTGCAGACTGTTGGTAAATAGAGCTCCTGGAGATAACGGCCTCATCCCTGCTGTGAAAAAACTGGTGGAGTTCCTTTCTCTACTGCATGGAAATGACAAGAAGACTGTCCTCTCTAAACCTGTTAAAAGTGCTTCCATAAAACCCTTTGATTTTATGAACCAACATAGCACTGTCCATGGTCAAATCTTTCATTTAAATATCTGTATTGATGTTCTGCAATACAACTTCACTCTAATAGTAAAGCTGTGTTTTTACATGATTTTTAATATCAAAAGGTTTTATTGGTATGGTGGTGTTGTGTGCTTTCAGGTCATTTCCAACTTATGGGACCCAAGGCAAACCTATCATGGATTTTGCTGGGGGCTGAGAGTACCCAAAGTCACCCAATAGGTTTTATCAAAACCTGGTCTACTGGGTCATAGTCCAGTGTTCAAACACTATATTCTTAAAGACTGTGGCCATTTCCGCACCAGACTATTATAGCGCTATTATTCCACTTTCAACATCCTATGGAATCTGGGGGTTTGCAGTTTAGGGGGCCCATCCGGCTCCTCCCGAAACTGCAAATCCCAGGATTCCATAGGATGTTGAAAGTGGAATAATAGCACTATAACAGTCTGGTGCGGAAATGGCCTGTGTTTTAGGGTACTTTGAGAACCAACGTGGTGTGGTGGTTTGAGTGTAGGACAATGATCCCGGAGACGAGGGTTCCATTCTCCACTCGACCGTGGAAACCCATTGGGTGACCTTGGGTGCCTCACATGATCTCAGCCCAAAAAAAACTCCTCAAGGGGTTTGCTTTAGGGTTGCTGTAAATAAAAAAAAGGCACACAACAACAACTTAGGATATTTAGTACTTTATGATCATCCTACTGATTGCAGTGATTTAATGTAGCTAATTAGAGTTTCTTCATTGAAAGGCTTGAGCCTATGAGAGTGCCACTTTGGTATATTTGTGTAATTTATTCAGAGGCAAAGCTAGGAAAAGTGAGTCTTTTGAGTTACTCATCTTGTTGACTGGGGGATTCTGGTGATTTCAGTCCAAAAATACAACTTTTCCAACCTCTTTGTGCATGTTACCCTGTGAGGGTCTCCTATAATATTAGGTACTTCGTTCATACTCCCAATTTCTCTCTCCCACCCTGCTGGTACTGTGATTATTATTATTTTATTTGTTGCTTTATTCATCTATATTCTACCTTTCTCCCAATAAGGGGACCTAGGGCAGCCAATGACTTTCTTAAAAAAACAGTATGGATTAAAAACTGTAGAAAAACTTTTTAATAAAAGTATAAATATAAAAATTATTTAAAAAACAACTAAACAATTTATAAAATTAAAATATTAAACATTAAAAATCTTGAAATTGGTTAAAAGATGATACAATCTATAACACAGCACAGTTTAGAAGCCCTTCTCATTTAGTTTTTAAAAGCTTGATGGCAAAATAATGTTTTCAGTTGCTGATAGAAGGAAATCAAGGAGGGAGTCATCTTGGTCTCCCTAGGGAGAGATTTCCAAAGACTTGAGCAGCCATTGGGAAAATAATCTCCCTTGTTCCTGCCAATGAGGTCGAGAAGGGGCAAGATAGAGAGAAAGGCTTCTCCAGAAGATCTTAGAGTTCTAATGGGCTCATAAAGGGAGCCACAGTCCTTCAAATAGCCTGGACTCAAGACCATGTGGGGCTTTATAGGTCATTGCCAGCACTTTGAATTGTGCTCAGAAATGGACCAACAGACAGCAAGAAGTGAGTTGTATGCTCCTGTTAGCAATCTGACTGCAACTCTTTGGATCTGGTGAAGTTTCTGAGTACTTTTCAAAGGCAGCCCCAAAGGCAGCACATTATAGTAATGCAAATGGAGTATAACCAAGATATGTGTTACCATGGACAGGTCCAACTTCTCCAGGAGCAGGTGGAACCAATCCACTAGCTTTAACAGTGCAAATGCACTCCTGGTCACTTCTGAAACCTGGGCCTGTAGATTCAGAACTGAATCCAGGAGTGCCCTCAAACTGCAAAACTGTGTTTTCAAGGGGAGTGTCACGCAATCACACAAGCTGAATCACTATTCCCTGATCTGTCTTTCAACTGACCAGGAGCACCTCTGTCTGGATTAAACTTCAGTTTATTCACCCCCATCAGGTCCATTACAACTTCCATGCACTGGCTTAGCACAGAAACAGGGTCCTTGGAATTAGGTGGAAAAATAGAGAGCCAGCTGTCATCAGCATAATAGTGACATCTGACACCAACACTCTGGAGAACCACTCCCAGCAGTTTCATGTGAGTGTTAAATAGCATAGGAGACAAGGCAGCCCAGTGGCCAAATAGTTGAACAGGAATCCCCTAGCACCCCCTTCTGAGAGTGTGAAAGAACAGAGCCATTGTTTAAAACTATACCCCTAAACAGACCCATCCCAGCAAGATGCCCTAGAAGGATACCATGATCAATGATATGAAAAGCCATGATCAATGGTATTAAATGGTATCTCTTGAGAGATTCAGAAGAACCAACAGGACGCACTCTCTCTGTCCAGTTCCCAGCATGGGTCATCCACCAAGGTGACCAGTCTCTGTCCCACAACCAGGCCTGAAAGCAGACTGAAGTAGATCTAGATAATCCTTCTCATCCAGAAACTCCTGGAATTACAGAGCCATCCCACACGAGGACCATACCCAAAAATGAGATGTTAGAGATTGGCTAGTAGTTATTATAGTATAGTAGAATCCAGGGGAGATTTTTTTCAGAAGAGGTCTTATAGTAGCCTCCCTTCAGGTGTGTTTGGACTCTGCCTTGTTATAAAGAGGCATTAATTCCACTAATCATTGCTTCCTCTTCTTCCACTGTCGCTCTTCCCTTTCTGTTCACCCTCTACTCTCTTTGTTCTCTCTCATGGACAGTATTTTTTTTTAATTAACATTTGGTTTCTGAAAAATTACAATAAGAATTTCAGGCTTTTCCTCTGCCTTATTCCCTTAAAATGAAAACCTCTCTGCATTTGTTATAACTTTGGCCAGGAAGCCTCTTAAATTTGGTACTGTTCCTAGTGTCCTGGACAAAGTGTTCTAGATTTCATCTGGTTTGTAATACGTTATAAAGGATGTGCCTGAATGTCACCATATGCCTTATCATTATGTCATATGCCTTATCACTGAAATCTGACCTGTGAAATTTTCTGCAGACAACAGCAGGATGGTAGCCTCTGAGGGAAATTTCACCATTCAGAATACAAGAAAAATGTATAGGTTTTGTGAGAGCAGCTAGAATTGGCACAGAGACCTGTAGCAGAGCAAACCAGGCTGTTCTAAGCATACAACTTGGAGCTATCTGTTCAGAAGAAGAGACTGAAGGAACACACAGGTCTATGTAGTGTGGTCCAGTGTAGGCCTATGGGGCAGGTCAGTTAATTTATCATTGTTGGTCATTAAATGTGTGAGGGAAGAACAGTGTTTGAGAGAAATGACACTACATCTTCTGCATCTTTCTATGCACATTAGCAAGTACTGCAACCCGGCACTGAAGAAATGTGTTAATGCACTCCACGTAGACCTGAAACTGTCATAGTATATAAAAATTATAAACAATCAGAAAGAGGAATATGAAATAAACATCTAAAATTTCAAAGATAATTTTAAATGGTAGTGAGCAATAGTAATTTACATTTTGGCAGTCATTGCAGAATCTCAAAACAAATACTATTCTTTCTTTCATTCTTTCGTTCGTTCGTTCATTCTTTAATGGTGTCAATACGGAAATGCTAGCTTTAGCCCACAAATATCTTGGAAGTCTTTCTGTTACCGAGGAGACATAAGTCCAACTCGTTTCCTTTTTTTTTTGCTTTTATCATGAAGAGGACTGATTGTTCTATTTGGTACTGTACTTTGAATCCTAGCACTGCCAGTCTAACCCCAGTTGAGTCAGATTGTGATTTGTACAACAAAGGCATTAGTGAGAAAAACAGCATGTCTCTTTTCTGATTAAAAATTATTTAAGGATGTACTGAAATGAGGTGTGCATGCGGTTCCCCTTATAAAGTCAGGCTGGCTGTTAACAGATCTATTATGACATATTTCTAAACATAAATACATTTATCAGAGGGAGGAGGATACCTATCCTAATCAGCCCAATGTTTCGAAAAATACCAGCTACAAAATCAGATCGAATTCCCTCCTTTAGGATTAGAAGCTATTCCATCAGTGCCTTTTGTACTTTCTGTTGAATTTGCCTGACATGTTAAGTGGACATGTTAAATCTGTTTGAAACTGCTAAATATCACCTGCCTTATATTTTATTTATTCACAGCATCTGTGAAAATACAGTTGTGTTTAAACATGGGCAATTCACCAGCTAGGGCCAATAAACTTCTAGAGCTGGTATATGTGTGTCTTGGATATGGTGGTTATATCTGTATAATGTGCACAATCTGCAGAAGGCCTTGGGCCCATAATCTCTTCCTTTCTCTTCTTCCACCTGGCTTTTCTTCTCCTTTTAGTTAATCACTGCCTCCCGTACTGTCTGGACCAAGAATTCGGGTTAACGCAAATAAGTCCTGATGAATGCAGGAGCTGGACACTGTAGAGGATTTGGGGCTGTGCTCTCACTGTTTTTCCACCACATTGGCCCTCTATCCCTTTTTTGAAATTGGAGAATGACCAGGTCATTTCATTTTTAGGCAAAAAGCTTATTTTGGAGATACCTAGAGGTGTGAAAGGCATGGGGGAGCATTAAAATTATCAACTATGCCCCTTGTTATTGTGTATCTTCAGGTCATTTCTGACTTAATGGTGACCCTAAGGCAAACTCATCACAGTGTTTTCTTGGCAAGATTTGTTCAGAGGGGATTTGCCTTTGCGTTTCTCAGAGGCTGAGAGTGTGGGCTTGCCCACGGTCACGCAGTGGGCTTCCATGGTGGAGCAGAGATTCAAACCCTGGTCTCCTGGTGTCCTAGTCCATCATTCAACTCACTATCCCATCTTGCTTTCTAATACCCTGAAGGTACCAGATCCCTTCTGATCTTGGAAGCTAAACAGGGCAGGCCTTCTTAGTACTTGGAAGGGGCACTGCCAAGGAATACCAGGTGCTGTTGGCTATATTTAGAGGAAGGCAGTGGCAAGTCGCCTCTGAATATTCCTTGCCTTTAAAAACCCTATGAAGAAGGTGTCCATTGTCCCCTCTGCTCTTTATTATGACATTGGAAATATTAAATAATGCTATTAGAGAAGACAATGACATTAAAGGAGTTCAAATTAAGAAACACCAATACAAGTTGAAAGCTTTCGCAGATGATTTGGTGGTTTTTCTGGAAGATCCATGTAGAGGTATTGGAAAATTGATTAAAATAATTCAAGAGTATGGAGAGTTCTTCGGATTTAAGATAAATGTGGAAAAACAAAATTTTTGACCAAAAATTTGAGAGAGAGAGAAGAGACGGAAATAATACAAAAAACGGGATTCAAGAGAGGCCAAAAAGTTAAATATTTGGGAATTTGGATAGCCAGGAGAAATAATGAGCTATATTCAAACAACTATGAAAAAAAATGGAAGGAGATAATTAAAGATTTGGAAAGCTGGTCTAAGTTACACTTGTCAATGTTGGGGAGAATTGTGGTAATCAAGATGAACTTTTTGTTCCAAAATCTTCCTGTAATATTGAATAAGAAACCTTTTCTACAATGGAAGAGAGAAATATCCAAGTTTATATGGCAAGGGAAAAAAACCAGGATTAAGTGGGATATTTTAACAGATCAGAAAAATCGAGGCAGTATGGGTTTACCTGATTTTCAGGTTTATTATAAGGCTGTGGCTTTTATATGGATAAAATATTGGATAGATCTACAAGATATCAGAATGCTGACATTGGAGGGAGCAGATTTGAGGATGGGGTGGCATGCCTATATGTTTTATGATAAAGCAGATAAAGATTTCACAAATCATTACATCAGGAAATTGCTTTTGAAAGTTTGGAACAATTACAAGTCTAGAAACATTAGGCAGCTGCCCACCTGGGTCTCCCCTCAAGAAGCTTTCTTTGGTAGATGGACTGAATCTGATAAGTGGCTTCGATATGAGGACATAATTGAGAGGACAAAATCGAATAGTATTCAGCTTAAATCAAGAGACAAGTTGGAGCAAGAAGGAACAGTTCTAAATTGGTTTCCTTACAGGCAGTTAACTGAAAGGTTTCAGATGGATTTAAAGACATATGGATTTGACATAAAGGAGAAGGTAGGAGTGATAAAATGACTCTTTGAAAACCCTCCTCATTTACTAGCCCAGATCACTCAGGAAATATTGCACCAGGAAAAGTATGAAGAAACTGTTAAAGCAGTAATGATCTCATGGGCACAGAATATTGGTCATACAATTCAACTGGACTCTTGGGAGCAGAGTTGGAAAAAGACAAATAAATTTACGGTTGCCCAGAATTTGAAAGAGAACTATTATAAAATGTTTTATAGATGGTATTTGACACCAGATAAATTACGAAAGATTTACAGTTCAGGTACTGGGCTTTGTTGGAAATGTTTAAAAGAGGTGGGTACGATATATCATATGTGGTGGACATGTCCAAAGGTTAAGAAATATTGGACTGAGATACATAACAGGATTTGTGAAACAATGAAGCTACAATTTCCTATGATTCCTGAATTGTATTTGTTAAATATGACAGATTCAGTAGACGGCATGAATATAAAGAAATATTGGAGAATATTATTATATATGATAACAACTGCACGCATTGAATATGCTAAGGTATGGAAAACACAGTAAATACGTACAATAGAACAATGGTGGGGAACTTTTATTGAAAATAAAAACGCTGACATAGTCTCTCAAAGATTGAAAGGGAAATCAGATGATGAAATTCAGAAAGAATGGCAAATTGTTGGTGATTGCTGGGTGACCTTTGATAGAAGTCTATAATTCATGGTAATATGTGGAAAAATCTCATTGTGATGATTACGGTAGATATCATGAAGCAGGAATATGGAAAATGGAAATGCTATGTACCAACATGTAAAATAGCTGAAAAATGCAGTACAAGGATACAACAATGTTAAGAGATATTTGGAAATGAAATCTAGATCAGTTTGGAAGATTCAAGAAATAATTCATGTGAAATAGCAATAATAAATGTTTGTTTTAATTGTGAAACTTCAATAAAATGATATATATATATATATACCCTATGAAGTTCATGGAGTTGCCATAAGTCAACAGGTGGCTTGAAGGCACATATAGTACTTGCATATCCCCTTAGAGGCTTCTGAGGTGCAATAATCCATTTTAGAGTGTTTTTTCCCCTCTTGATTGGTGCCATATGGCGGGCCTTGATGGACTACACAGTTTCTATAGTCTATATAGTTCCAGTGCCTGATATGAAAAATTATCAAGCCAAACAAAAACCTCAGGCAGCCCTATGGAGTATTTTGTCATTTCATTTTCATTTGGTGTATACCATCTAAAGGATTTATTTGTTGGATCTCCTGCAATTTTACAATCATGTAGTTACAGTTGATGTAAATTACATTTTAAAAAATAGCTATATGCAAAGTCCTACCCACCATAGCAGCTTGCTTTTATTAATAACCAAACACCACAATTAAAAGCTTTTTGAGGTCAACCTCCTGCCTCTGGGGTGGGAAGTACTCAAGTCCAAAGGTCATTGTGGGTCCCACTGACTTGTTCTAAACATTGTGCTAAGTAGTGACTATTATTATAACAGGGTCAGGACATAGTTGACCCTCCAAGTGATGTTGGACTACAGCTCCCATCAACCCTTACCACTGACAGTGCTGCTTTAAGCTGATGGGAACTGCGGTCGAAGAATATTTAGAGGGACACATGTTCTTTGTAACTGGCCTAAAACAAGCTGGCAAATTATTACTTGGATACTTAGTCTTGTATGATTAAAAACTTTTCTAAGGTTTTTTTTTTCAATTTTTAAAATTGATTTTATTATTTTTTGAGTACATATAAAAACAGTAAGTCATAATCTAAAGACTTCCTTTTATCTTATCCAGACTCCCTGCCCTCTCCCAGTCATACAGATGTACAAAACACTTTCTTGCCAGTCCTCTTACTTATACATTTTCCTCTATTGGATTGTCTGTTTTATTAATAATAGTCATATCTTCTCACTTGATCCAATGGTGGTTTAAAACTGCTATTGCTTTTGACACACACAACTGATAAATGGTTTTCATATGGCCTCAAATAAGTTCTCTTTTATTTTCCTCTCTTCAACCTTACTTTTTATGTTAATTTTTCAGATAAAGCTATGATCCATATTCTATTTAACCAATTCTGTATTGAAAAATTCTTTAATTTTTCCATACTTTATCTCCATCCTTGCAGCACAGACCAGAAACAGTATAAGGACTTTATTCAACAAATTCTCATTCAGTAATGCCCCTCTGAAATGGACTCTTTCTCCTGTTACTTAGCTTATCCAAATTAAGATCTATCTCAAAATTTGCTATCTTTGGACATAATAGCCGTATATAGTTCCAATCTCCTAATGCTCCACATTCCCTAGCATAATTCTGACACTCCACTATTAATCCTGTGAAAGTCAAGTGGATAACAAGACCATTTATGGATAATTTTCAGCATCTTCTCTGTAATTTGAGCTGATAGTGATTTATAAGGTAGGGTTTCCTAAAACTGAATTCCATTTATCTTCAACTATTTTTATCCCCAAGTCTGATTCCCAGGCAAGTCTTACTCCTTTAGATTTACCAAATTTAGCTTCTTGTATTAGTCAATATAATTTTGAAACTTGTCCTTTTGTATTGTTTAGACTATTATTACATATATTTCAAGTATAATTAAACCTTTTCATGAACCCTCCATTTTACTTAATTTAGCCTGAAAGGCATTTATTTGTTAATTAATCAATTGCTAATTAATTGCATTAATTGTAGCCATGATTGTTTTATTGGTTCCAATTTGATTTTTGGTTGGTCAGGTTTTATAGGTTTACCCATTGGAATTAAATCAGTTATTCTGTATACTCTTCTTTCCATCCATCCCTCCCTTAAATTGATTATATTTATCTTCCTGTTTAAAGAGGGAATATTTTAGAAATGGACAAAGAGGTGATGGGGCTGGTGCTAACAATGGCCCTTTTCGCATGGATTTTCCATGCGAAAGAGGGTCTGGAGCATCATGCGATTGTGAGGAGCGATCTGCATGACGCACTCACAATCGCGTGATGCTCCAGGGACCGGCAGGCACCGATCGTGCACTTTTTCATTTTTGGCTAGAAGCCAAAAATGGTGCACAATCACGCATTGCTCCCAGGCCTCACATGCACTTACCTGGTGTGTGGAGCCTCTGGAGCCGCGCCGGTCACACTTCCTGCCCCAGTGCAGCCTGGGAAACTCCCAGGCTGCGCTGCAGAAGGAAGAGGCGGGGCTCTCGTGTGAACAGGCAGCTTGTGCGGAGCTGAAGGACCCCGGACATGAGAGCCTCTTGCCGGAGGCTGCTTGTGCAATCCCCGCACCCTAGCGCCAGAAGAAGGTAAGGTGCGGAAAGGGCCAGTGTTTTGTATACTAAACATCCTTCCTATGAATGTATTACTCATTTTTTTCCTCATGATTTAGCTTTATCTGAAAAACAAAGTTCCACAGAATAATTAAGTAATGTACTTCTCTCTATTTGTATCCAAGAATCAGAATTCTCATCTTTTACAAATTTCTCTAATTGAACCAATTGAAGTGCATCATAATGCAATTCTAAATTAGGTAGGGCTAATCCTCTCAATAGTGGGTATTCGTATTTAGTACTGTTAATAAACCTTGAGAATGTCCTCCCAGCTATGAACTTTTCCAAAACTTTTCTAAGGCTGACACATAAACATGATTATATCATGTGTTTTATGAAGAAGAGTCATCTTATTTAATGTGGTGTTTCCTCCTTCCCCTTCTAGTGCACATACATTGAGATTGACCAAGTGACCAGAACAAATGCCGTTGTGTTGAGCAGACCTTCCTGGCTATGGGGGGCAGAAATGGGAGCCAATGAACATGGAGTCTTCATTGCCAATGAAGCCATAGTCACCAAAGAGCCAGGCTCAGAAGCAGAAGCCCTCCTAGGAATGGATCTTGTCAGGTAGGTGATGAATGACCAAGCTATGGGTCAGTCATTAATGTTACGGATAATAAATCAGTAGTGGTGGTACACAATACCACTTTAGGAATGGTTTATTCCACTGTTTGACGTAGTTCTTTTAGGCTATGCAGGACATTTTAGCACAATGGTAACAGTTTTGTTTTGGGTCTTGCATATGTAAAACATTCTGGACATGATGCAGTGTAAGCATTTCTTTTACCAGAAATGCATGGACAGTCAAACTGCTTCCCATATTAATTTCATGATAAACAAAGCGTTCTTTTGATTTTTTTTTTTCAAACTCTAGGCTCTAGGCTCATGTGTTATTATGTTTTTGCTAGTTTGTGGAAAGAAATGGCAATTGAGCCCTCATATGACTGCATCCTTCTGCTATATTTCTCTTACACGTTCATGACCTCTTCCATGTTATGCCTTTGCTAGTCTTTGAGAAGGTCTTGGGGAATGACGAGATGTGTATTTTTTCCTGCTTTGCAGCTCTGAATGGGCATGAGTTTGCTTCATCGTATTGGGCCAATCCCTCAATGTTGTAGTAGCAAAAGCCATATTTTGCAATTTAATCAGGCAAACTGGCAAATTGAATACCAGTCTGAACTCTGGTCTTGGGTTCCCCAGGGCACAAAGGCTTACAGCTTTCTTCTTTGCATCAGGCATTTACTTTGACATGAACTGGAGAAGTGGTTTTCCTGTTTCATCTTCCTCACAAGCACTGGAGTTTTGAAGAAACTGGACAACTGCAGTAGGGCCACTTTCAGGTTTGTCAAGTGCTTAGAAGTTGCTCTTTTTGCAACTTTAATTCCATGCCCTCCATCTGTCCCAGTTTGGCAAGGAGAGTCCCAATTAATTTTCTGTCATCCCAAATTTTCAGCTACTTTTTACATTGTGCCAGTTTCTTTCTTCTCCTCCCACTTTCCCCCCTTTACTTCCATTGAAGGTGTGGAAAGGGCCAATGTTCCATTGAAGTAAACTGAATTCAAAGTGAAAAAAGAGTTTGCACTCATTTTATTCAGTAGGGGAGAAAGAAGGGGGTGAAAGCTTCCTCTTCCCAGTGGGCTTAGGCAAAAGAAAACTGCTGCAGCCTTTTCTAGTTTGTGTACTCTTTCTCATTAATAACGTCTGTCATCGTGACCACACTCTGACGTTGCTCAGTCCATACATAGCCCAGTTTTCATCCTTGAAATGTTAGAGCATATGTAGTTCTATGATTATAGAATGAATGCAATGTATTTTAGAATGATTTTCATTCATTATAGAGTAATTTTCAATTTTAGCTTGTGGAAATCATGAACTTCAGTTTAATGTACAGTGACAGCTAGTCTTTGAAATGCTTGAAAAACCAAAGTTCTTGCTATAAATAAAGTGTGTCCTGTTTGAATTAAGGTGATTGTCTATACAGGCTTCCCCTACTTATCTGACAGGTTAGGGACCAAAGCACTGTCAGAAAGTGGAAATGGTTGAAGAGTGGAACCCATCTACTCAAGGGAACATGAAGGACTTACGGAGGGTCACTTGGGCTGCTTGTAAAGTCTCTCAACAGACTTGATGCATTTTTTCTGCCTCTGAACTCACTTTGCAAGCAATATGTTTGCCCAAGTGGTCCCAAGCAAGCCTTTGTAGGCAAAAAGAACTGATGGACTTGTCCTTAATTTGAAGCTGAAACAGTGAGTCATCAGATAACGGGTTGTCAAAAGGCAGAGGCTTCTTGTATTAGCCAGTTGCGCTGTATTGCAAAACCAATGTTTCCTATACGAAGTAAGGGGATTTACTATGTTAGTCAGTTGCACTATTAGTACATTTAGTGCTTTGCCGCTGAATTTTGGTGGTAAGCCACACTGCTGATTTTTGTGTGCCAGAGGGAGAGATTTTTTTTTCTCTTGGAGTGATTGTGGTTTTTGCACACAAAAAGCAGGGTGGGTCCACATGTGATTTTGCAGTCTTCACTTTGCCTGTCCCAAGCTGCATCTTCATCAGGGCATAGGAAGTGAAGGCCATTTTTGTGCATCCTGTGGAAGACCGATAGAAGCAATTGGGTTCTTCTTTCAGTTGTTTTACTGTTAGGCTAATGCCTGTCCTCTTAGCCATTGCAGTATAAATATTCCATGCCTTCTGTTTTCTTCACCTTACTCTCTCGTTTCTTCTAGCAGTAGGTACACGTGTTATAATTATAAGGGTGTCCGATGGCACGCATCATGTCAAGACTTTCAAATATAAGATTGTCTTAAAAGTTGTCAGTGTGCCATTTGATAATATTTATTTTACAATAATTTCTCTCAATGTTATCAAATTCTTAGTGGTCGTCTTTTAATTAATGTAATAAACAGGCACCTTGTTAAGCTTTGGTTCACTGAACTGCTAGAATGCAGAATGTGAGAATACAGTCTAGTATCCTTTTTAAAAAAGAGCAGCTACTTTGTAACTCTAGCTAGCCTGTGGGTTTCTTTTTTTATTCTTCATTTTGAAAACATCCTACTGTGCATTATAATTCCTGGGGGCTGGAGAGGAAACTCTGGAATAATTAAAGCGTTGTTGGCCTACTCCGGCTCTTGCATTCCAGCAGAAACCATTTGCCAAATAGCTGAATGTAGGCAAATGAATTCTAGAAAATCATTTTATTCTAGGACCCTGAGTGGCATAGTTGCTCTGGCCAAAAATGTGTTTGAATAATGCAGTGAAATTAGCTTAATGTCAAGAAAACTATCATGGCAAGGGGTGGAGGTGGGGAATTGGAAAAGAAAGGGTAGAAAGGAAATGATTCCAAGTCACTAGTATAGGAGGAAGTGGAACTATAGTCTGAGTCTGGGTTTGTCTAAGCTGTCCTTCCCCACATCTCTTGCCCTTCAGTTTCCAGATAAGACTCTTAAACAATTTTATTGTCTCTGATTTGTTTGTCTCTTGGACAGACTTTGCAAGTACAGTCCTTCCTCCACATTCACAGGTTTGACCTTCATGAATTTGAGCTTGCTTCATCCCCTCTATTTTTCTCCTCCCATCCCTTGCAGTCCTCACCCCAGGCTTGGGAAGCTTATGTTTAAAATGGATGTTTTTTCCTCTTGGGTGAGCAACGCCCCCTCCCACTGCTGGGGGCATGTCCTCTCTGCCACGTAGTTGCACATTTTGTTGTGTATTGGCTGCTGATTGGTCAGGTGCTCTCTTTGCTCCTACCCCTCCTTTCTCAAGATGGCTGCCAGACGTAGCTAAAACTCCAGAACTCCCCTCTTTTCTGTCCGAAGGGAAAGTACCCATAAAACTTTTAGGTTGTCTCCCCCACCACCACCACCATGCTGGGACCAGAAGCAAAGGAATGGCAGGGGGAAGCGCCAGAGGGGAATGGGAGGAGAATCACAGGGAGGAGTTATTCGGTGTTTTTTCTACTTTCACAAGGGTTCTGTGCCCCAAACCCTTGCAAATGTATACCAAGAGCTCTTGGATATCATGCATATGTAGGCCTCATAACTGTTCTTGGCTGTTACAATCTATCATAGGAAGATCCGTTGATATTAATTTGGTTTAACTGGAAAGCCAGTTCTTAAGCAAGAGATCCAAAGTCTGTTTAATATGTTAATTATTGGTACCTTAAGTACCTCTTTCCCATTCTCCTGTCAATGCAGATTTTTATGCTGGATTTGTCTTCTGTCTGTCAACTTTGGTCAACATGATGCATTTTCCATTTTCACTATTCCCAAAAGCACTTTGCTTTTCAGATAGCAATTGCAAAAATGACTTAAATGAGAGAAAATCTACTTATATCCCAATATCCCAGTGTAACTAGGGTTGTGGACTAAATTAACTAAATGTAATTGCAGAGTTAAGTAATTGCTGAGTCCAATATTAAAACATGACAATGAAAGTTTGAATATAGTAATTCCAATAGTGCTTAGCATTGATCTTTATTACGTGAGATAATGTTAATGCAGTTAGGGGAGATTGGTTTAGATTTGAAGAGCCAAATTTCGAGGTACTGATGTAACAGATTACCAAAGAAGGTTATATGCAACACCAGGAAATTATTTATTTATTCATCTTTCATTCCTCCAGGTTAAGTAGCTCTCTGAGTAGAGCACAGATTACTTTTTCTGGAATACAAGATGGCAACTAATACTGGAGGCCTTGTTATTTACAGCATTCACTAAATTCAGGAATGCCTGTTACCTTTTCACCTCTGAGGCCCTTTCACACTGTAATGCTGTGATTATACTTTAACTGCCATGACTGCATCTTGTGGAATCCTGGGGTTTGCAGTTTGGTGAAGTATAATGGTCTGATCAAGACACTGAAATAGTTCAAGATTTTCTGTGCCTTGAAACAGTCATTAATCAGAATGGAGACTGCAGTTAAGAAATCAGAAGAAGACTAGGACTCGGAAGCTATGAAAGAATTAGACAAGATCCTCCTGGGTAAAGATATATAATTGAATACTAAAATTAAGTTTGTCCATGCCATCGTATTTCTGATTTCTACATATGGTTGTGAAAGCTGGACAGTGAAGAAAGCTGATAGAAAGAAAATCAACTCATTTGAAATGTGTGCTGGAGAAGAGTTCTATAAATACCATGGACTGCTAAAAAGACAAATGAATGGGTCCTAGAGCAAATCAATCCTGAACTCTTCCTAGAAGCCAAAATGACTAAACTGAAGCTGTCACACTTTGGCCATATCATGAGAAGACATGACTCACTAGAAGAGACCGTGATGCTTGGTAAGGTGGAGGGAGTAGGAAAAGAGGTAGACCATATTGCAGGTAGATAGACTCAATCAAGGAAAACATGTCCCTGAATCTGAAAGACCTCAGCAGTTGATTACAGGTTGACTCAGAAGTCTCTTATCCATAGGGTCACTATAAATCAAAGTCAACTTGACAGCAGTTAATAGCAACAGCAAGTCATTTGAGTGTTGGACCACGACTCCAGGTGACCAGGATTCTAATCCCACAAACTCTCTTAGCCTAAGAAGGAAGGCAATGGCAAACCTCCTTGGAATAAACCTTGCCAAGAAAACCCTGTGGTATGGTCACCATAAATCAGAGTCAACTTGGTAACATGTAACAAACAGATGAGTTACTAGAGCTCTCTGGCTAAGAATTCTAAATACCACTCCCATCTGCAAATCCCAGGATTTCATAGGATTTTGCCATAGCAGTTATAGTGGAATATAACAGTATAATTGTACAGTATGAAAGGGCCGTTGATATGTTACTGATGAATGCTCAATCTTTGGTCTGTGTTTCAGAATCTAGTGCTCACATATACTAATGAAACATGTCAGTCTTGCTCTAGCAACCCAGATATTTTTGTCACTTTTAGTAAAAGCTTCAGCATATCTGTTTTGAAGGTCATGTACTGATTTTAAATATAAAATAATGTTTATAATAATCAGTTACAGCATAAAAAGAGGGTCTTTTCTGTGTCTGGTCTTAAGTTCTAGAACTTCTTTCCAGGGAGGTTAGTTTGGCACTGTCCTTGTTGTCCTTTGTTTTCCGGCAAAGACTTTTCTATTCTAGCATGCTTTAGGGAACTGTTTTTAAAGGAAATTTTAATAGCTACTTTTAAAAACTTTTTAAAATGCATATTTAAAATTGTTTTTTTTAATTGTATTGATAGCTTAATAACATTATAATTATAATCTGTTGTATATTTTTATTTATATTGCATTTCTTTTAAGCTGTAAACTATGTTAAGTCCTGACTCTAGAAAAAGAAGATGGGACAGAAATAAAAATTATCAATCAATAATTGATAAATAAATCAACTGGTAAATAAATCAACATTCAGATTTTAGCTGAAGGGCTGAGAATGCATGGTCACTTATATTCAAATTTTACATTGTGAGCTTCTACACAGATTTTGTGCTTTTAATTCTTTTTAATTCAACACACACTGCCTACATGGATTCCTGAAACTGAGGTCTTTCGTCAGGGCTAGTAATAGAAGGTACAGACAAGATGAAGCTGTTCTGGTTCAGAAAGCACCCTATTGGAGTTTGTTTTGTTAAGGGACTGAGGCCCAGCTGGACTCTGACCTGACTGAAGGGGCAAAGACAGCTGGGGAGGAGGGTAGAAAGGAACCAATAATAGGTACAGTGTGGAGTGTGCAAAAGGGACAGTGAGGAAAAGAGAGAATGAAGATGCTCAAGTGAAAACCTGATTCTGTGACAATGTGAAAGTTAGTGAGAGATGTATTTATAACTAAAGGAGACTGCGGAATGCAAGAATAGTGGACAGAAAAACCCACAGAGGGCAGAGACATGAGAAGACTATACAAGACATGGGCCATTTCTGCATTAGACTGTTATAACGCTATTATTCTACTTGCAACATCCTACGAATCCCGGGGTTTGCAGTTTCAGGAGGGGCCAGCTGGCCCCTCCCTAAACTACAAACCCCAGGATTCCATAGGATGTTGCAAGTGGAATAATAGCGCTATAACAGTCTAGTGCTGAAATGGCCCTGGAAGGGACAGAAGGGACTCATCCAGCTGGATGATATGTACCAACTTATATTGCACCATTTAATGTTGCCTCTTAATGCTTCTTGACATTTCACTTTCCCATTCAAACACTGGGAAGAAGAAAAAACTTTGAGAGTGGAGAAGAGGGAGAGCTTACTTTAAGGAAAGAAACATAGGAATAGCACCGTTATACAGTAATTTACCTCTTTATCACTGTAACCCTGGAGACTGAGCAAGTGCAGCATCTCTTCATTAATTTCTTAATTTTACCTCTTAGCTTTTCCTTCAGAGTGTAATATATGAGCAAATTACACGACATTAAGCATGTAATGAAGTGTTATTATATTCACAAATGTGAGCATAGGTGGCTGCAGCATCAATTAGGATTAGGGCTACACAGAGTTCTTTTTTAAAAACTTTGTTCCTCCGCTTTAATCCTGGTTAAAATTTCCAACCCTAGCTGCCAATTGGCTTGAGAAGGAACTCCCATTCAGTGGTGCTCTCAACCTTGATCCCCATCTTCTTGAAGTTGAGAGATGAGGAGGATCTCTCAAATTAGCAAAACAAGGGTTGTTGGTTTTTTTTGGTCCTGATCTGCTACTGTTGAAGGTGTTTCTTCTAGCTTTCCTACGCTTAGATAGCCTTCCGACATGTAGATACTGGTTGCGTGTGAATGGGGGAATACAAATTATTTTAAAATCAAGAATTAAGTTTAGACTGAAATTATACCTCTTGAATAGATTATGAAGATAAGACAGAAAAAGAAAACAAAATATTGCTATGGTACATTATTTGATAATAGCAGCAAGAGTAACATTTGCAAAGTATTGGCGGCAAATATCTGTTCCATTAATCCATGAATGGTTATTAAAAGTGATGGAAGCAGCTAAAATAGATAAATTATCAGGTTGGTTGAAGGGGAAATCTATACTGGAAAATTTGGGAACCATATATACTTTACTTGAAGAATAGAATGGGTGATAAATTTCAGTTAGGTTTTGACATTTAGAAGATTTAAAACTCTTAAGATATATAGCTAAATATTTGTATAAAAAAGGAAAATCCTTTTCTTCAAAGTAAAGGGATATATATTGTTTAGATTAAATCAACTGATGTCAGGTTATGTGGGAAGTTGGGAGGTGGGGTTACTAGAGGGTAAGTAGATGTAAGAATTTGTATGTATCTGTCCTAGGGACTGGTTTGTCTTTTCTTCTTTGTTCTCTTTTCTTTCCCTTGTGTTTCAACCTTCCTTCTTTATTGAAGTTTTTTAGTTGATAGTTTTTTTCCTTTTTCTTTCTCTTTCCTTTTTCTTTCTTGTCTCTTTTCTTTTCTTCCTTTTTTTGCCTTTTTACTCTTTTATATGGTATGAATAGTATGTATAATATGTCTTCCTATTTGTGTTATGTTATTGTTGTGGTATCTTTTTGTGCATAAGAAGAAAAATATATGTTGGTTTATTTTATGTGAAAATCCAATAAAAAATACATTTACATGAAAGTGTTTCTGTGTGTATTTTTTTCTCTATGAGATTGCAATAAACAGTATTGTTTTGATTGGTAGTTTCTGCATCTTTTTTAAAAAATATTAAGCACAGTTGTATGTTATGTGTTATATTCTCACTCCTGTGCAAATCTCTCCTTCAAAAAAATATCTTGCTTCTCCTTTCTGTTAGCTCTTTGTTTCCTTGTTGTCTGTTCCTTTCTCTTTATGTCTGTGGTCCCTTAGAAATGTCTAGAGGGACATCTGCTGGAAAGAACAGGTAGTCAAAAAGGAGGATCAAGCACTCATCTGCCCCCCCCCATCAATATTGTCAATGTGTTCCAGCATCCGCAGTATGCTTCCCTCATAATAGCTAGTTCCTCCCATAATCTCATCATCTGATACATCATAAAACCGCCAAGTTTATAACAGGTTGAACCAATAGATCACTTAGTATGGCTTTGTGCTTAGAGTTTTGTGCTGGGGTTTGGGAGACCAAGATTCTGACCTCCACTGAGCTGTGAATCTGAGAGTCATCTTAGGCCAGTTGTATGTTTTCAATCTGACCCACCTCACAGAGTTATTGTGAGGATAAAGTAGTGAGGATGAGAGGTAATATACTATGTTGAACTTGCTGAAGGAAATGCAGAAAGATATAAATCAAACAAGCAAACCGAAGCATGTTGAATGACTGGTAAACAAATAGTGATTAGCTTTAGATTTAATTTTATCTGTTGGCAAACAGGAATACTACCTCTCTTTTGCCAGATTGTTTAAACTTGAAAGGACCTTTCAGTGTAACCAAAGTACTTTCCATTTTTTGATCTGCTTCCCAGGCTTGGTCTAGAAAGGGGTGCAACAGCTAAAGAAGCCTTGGATGTAATTGTCTCCCTTTTGGAAGAGCATGGGCAAGGTGGAAATTATTACGAAGATGGGACTTCATGCCATGCGTTCCAGAGTGCTTATCTGATCGTGGACAGGAATGAATCTTGGGTACTGGAGACTATTGGGAAATACTGGGCAGCAGAAAAAATTACAGGTCTGTTTTAAATTTTATTCCAGGCAGCAATTTACATATGTATGTACATTTCTTTTGGTGGTGACTTAAGGATTTATTGTTTCTACTTCCTTACGCTTCTGTGGCCTGCTATAACTGAAGTTCTCCATGATGTTTACAAACTAGATGGCAAAACCATACAACATAAAAAAATGAGACAGAAAACTGACTTATGATAAAAATAGCCATGAAATAAAACCAGTAATAGAGGCAGTATGCAGATATTAGAACCCAGATAGGTGTGTGTGTGTGTGTGTGTGTGTGAAGTATTTATAGGTGTATATATAATCTCCTGTTTGTTTTTATTTTTTACTTTTATGGCCATTCCTTCTTGTTATTTCTGGATTGGAGTGTATAATTTAAAGCAGGTATTCTATTATTCTAGTTTTGAGAAAATATCTGGCAGCTTCTGTCATGCTGTCTATTTGCATTCTTGGTCAGGACCTTGAAAGCATTTTCCGCTTATAGAAATCTGTTTCTGCCTGTGGAGCATCTGTTTTCCTCCTTCCTTCTTCAAGTGAATTTCAAGTACCAGAATTATCAGCTGATAGACAGAGAGTATCTTTTACAATTAGAAGTCTTTTTGCATCCACGCACCCAACTGGGCACACTGCTCTTTCTCTGAACACAAAGGTCTCTGCCTCGCTGACATTTTCCTAACAGCTTCTCATTGTCTCTGACATTCACAGAACATTAAAATAGCAGACAATCAAATTCACTCTCCCATGTGCCAATTTTTTTCCTGCCTCATAAATGCTTGGTTTTTTTAAAGATAAATTGTGAAAGTAACCATTGGGTTGGATCCAGATTTGGCCATTCAGAATGCACATCCCACTAAAATGAGTGGAATGTCATTATTACCTAACTAAAAGCACATCATTTCAATGGCTCTGCTCCAGTATGACTAAATTTGGATCCCAAACATTATTTTTTAAATCACTGTAACGCAGACCAGAGTTCCGTGTGTTTCCTGATTGTCGCACACTATGCATGCATGCACAGTGTGTATGTTCCAATTAATTTCAACAAAAGGATTGTATGTGAACTGGGTCTCTATGCTAAAACACATGTGAAAGGTGAGGGTGCTCTGTTTAAAATGTAGACTTTAAATGTAGGACTGGGTCTTACATGGGACAGTAATTCATTGGTATGGCTTATCTCCAGTTGAAAGGATCAAGTAGGAGGTAGTGGGGGAGACTCATGCCTGAGGCCTTGGAAAGCTACTGTTGGTTAGAATTGGCAATGTTAGGGTAGGTAGGGAAATAGTGAGACTGGACATAAAGCACCTTCCCTTGTTACTACAAGGTGAAATCAGGGTTTGCAAATGTTGTTGTTGCTGTTGTTGTGTGGCTTCAAGTCATTTCTGACTTACGGAAACCCTAAGGCAAACCTGGGAGCCAGTGTGGTATAGTGTTTTGAGTATCAGACTACATCCCTGGAGACCAGAGTTCAGTTCCCCACTTAGCTGTGGAAACCCACTGGGTGACCTTGGGCACATCACACACTCTCTATCCCAGAAAACCACGTGATAGGTTCCCCTTAGGGTCACCATATGTCAGAAATGACTTGAAGGTGCACAACAACAACAAGGTGAACTTATCACTGGGTTTTGTGGCAAGATTTCTTCCACTGTTTCCTCTGAGGCTGAGGGAGTACTATTTGCCCAAAGTCATCCACTGGGTTTCCATGGGCGGGCAGACATTCAAATCCTCGTCTCCAGAGTCATAGCCCAGCGCTCAAACCACCACTATATCACACTGGTTCTGTGGAAACATTACTGTTCTGGATTTAAAGGGATTCATGCAATCAATTTAAAGCCCACAATATTTAAAACAGAGGAGGGCAACAACAGCACATTTGGGGTCCAGTTTTCTATCCCAGGATGTTTTGTGGGGAGGGCAGCAGAGACTTCTAAAAATTAGCAAGCAGGTAAAACCACAACATCAGAAATGTCCAGACAGCCATTTGTTTTGAAAACATTATTTTTTAAAAAAAATGTTAAACAGTGTATGTGTGTGTGTGATGCAACCTATTTGAAAGCCAAATTACCACCCTCAGAAGATGTCAGGAGAGATAGTTCTCCCTTCTTCTGGCCAGGGAGAAAAAAAGATGCAACCAGGAAGTCCACATGGTTGAGGGTTTCAAATATAGCCCTGAGAAATTTTGTATGGCTCACACCCACAGTTTGCCAGCCCCTCATTAAATATTAAATAATAAGAATGATAACCCTATCATTTGTGCTTTGTACTGTTCTGTGGAGAGAGTCATTTCCTGATCCACTATGTCTGCCTTTTCCAACCTGGTATCTTCTAGATGTGTTGGACTACAAATCCCATCATCACAGCCAGCACGGGCTTCTGGAGGGTACGAAGATGGAAAATGCTACATTATAGCATATCTAATTGATCTGACATAACAGAATGCAAATTGGATTTAACTGAAATTGATTTCTTGGAATAAATGGCATGCACAAGATCATATTTTTAAAACTCTTATTTTGATGAATAACTTCTTTCCTAGAGGGAGTAAAGTGCATTTGCAACCAGATTTCCTTAACCACAAAAATTGATGCACAGCACCCTGAGCTTAGGAGTTACGCAGAAAGTCAAGGATGGTGGACCACGGATACAGAATTCAACTTTGCTCAAGTGTTTTCTCAGTCTGATAATCATTCAGATTGTTGTTTGGGGAAGGAGAGCCTAGAAAAACAAGAAGGTAAGTAGAAGATCTGTTCTCTTTCTCTCTCCCACGTTTTTTTAGGTCATTGTTTATAGCTCAAGGTGTGAAGAGTGGTAGAAATGGTAAAATGGTAGAAAAAGATTGCAGACACAATTGTTCAAATGATTTTAGACAGAGCATACCTATGAGAGATGGACGTACATGGATATATGTGTGAGAGAGACTGTGAGACTGGAGACTTGTTGATCCCTTTGGGCTATAATTCTGTGGAATAACTTCTTTCTATCTAGAACAGAGATTGGAACTCAGGCTATATGTGACTTACTATGGCTCCTAGGATACTTGCTTCAATCGCACACCATCACTGGTTTCTTTTCTGCCACCAAAATTGAGAATCGTGTCTTGCAAACTTCCAGGTGGAAGAGTCTCTATTTTAAGGCTATGGGGCAGAGGAAGAGACCTTTTGGAAGTCTGATACAACCTTTTCCCAAAAGTGGAAGTGCCGGCTGGATTATTTCCACTTTTGAGAAAATGAGCAGATGCAGCTGATAGGAGTCCCAGGAGCTTAAAAATGAGATATGAATGTTCTTTGGACTGTTCCAGTCTGCCCAGACCTGTTCTAGTATCATTCACTCTTTCAGGAGAAGCAGAGGCTTAATTTCTAGTTAAGACAAGGAAAAAAAAAAGATGAGAAAACAGTGTTTACTGGACTAAACTGTAGTTTAGTTTAAAAGCTTTCAAGTTTCTAAGATGATAATAAGTGCTGTATTCGGTTTTCATGGTATTTGTTCACATGAGAAAGCAGTGATACTGCATGCAGTTTTTCAGATAAACCAGCTTTCAACTGGATAAAAAAAAAACACCCTTATCCTTTAACTAAGAGTTGCAGTTTCCTTGTCCTCTTTTATCAAAGAACTTTTTGAAGACAAGGTGGAGAGGAAGGTTCATGTTGGACATCTCACTGCAAACTGCTATGTTAAAAGTACTTGCAGCTTCTTCAAAAAGTAGACTGTGTAAAAAACTATCCACTAAAGAAAAAGCAGGCACAGTTACCAAGGTAATGTCATCTCAGAAAATTTAAGAGTTCTGGGTGTGTCTGATTTTCAGTGTCTCACTCATTGCAATGCTGATGACCAAAGGAAAATTTCATTTGGGGGCAATTCTTATTGGTATGAGCTGTAATGCTTTCATGTTGCTGATCTTTCTCTGGAAACTTTGAGTGGCAGTTTTGGGCTGGGCAGGTACCACCTGTTGCACAAAAAGGTCTCCTCTGTTTTGTCTCACTCTCAGGCCATTTCCGCACTAGCTTGTTATAGCGCGATGATTCCACTTTCAACATCCTCTGGAATCCTGGGGTTTGCAGTTTCGGGAGGGGCCAGGCGGCTCCTCCCGAAACTTCAAACCCCAGGATTCCAGAGGATGTTGAAAGTTGAATTATCGCGCTATAACAGGCTAGTGCGGAAATGGCCTCAGTTACACTCTAAACCCCAATTTACCATCCAGTTAAGGATCATGCTCTTACTTATGCTTTGATTTCCAATCTTCCCCCAGACAGCATCACTGTGCAAGCAATGATTGATGTCTTGCGTGATAAGTCTGGAGGTATATGTGTGGATTCAGAAAATTTTCTCACTACAGCCAGCATGGTATCTGTATTACCTCAGAATCTTAGTTTCCCGTGCGTCCATTATTTCACAGGCACCCCAGACCCATCAAGGTAAGTTAGAAGAATTTCTGGCCATCCTGCTGCTTGTTTTTTGGAGTCTCAAGAATGAACATCTAGTTATACAACTTTAAAATGTAGAGCCTTATCACACTGTTCCTTTATACCACATTATTCTGTTTGAAATCCTTGAGAGCTGATTGTTGATACTCTCTGCTGTACCCTTGCTGCATTTGCGCAGTAATAGCATCATTTACATGGTTTGTTCATCCTCATTAAGGTGTCATTACTGAATCCTGTACCCTGCCCCTCACTTCATGGTTGTTTCCTCTATCTATAATAGTGCCATGATGGTACGATGTTACCACACTATGACACTTGAGGGAGGGATAACTTGGCTACACCCACACCATACCCACTAATGGATCAGTGGTGGAAGAAAGCACTGTGAGACATCCATACCTGAGCTGGTTACTGAATTGTTGCAGGAAAAGGGACTGTTAATGGATTATTTCCATTGTGAAAGATAAACACATTTTCAACAATCCTGCAGTGCAATAGCTCCTGGAGAGCAATGTTGTCATGCAATAAGGCTGAGGAAAAAGCATCACTATGATGGTATAATGCCATGATGTGATAAGGCTCTTAATCTGGCAAACTTTTGTTAACTGATGCTAAATTATTCAATGCAAGGAAACCATCAAAGGACTTCATTTTGCAAATCCTCATAAAAGATCAACATCTGCAAATGCTGCCTTAAGTTTAGATGGGAAGAGACTGGTTTGAAAGGGAGGCCTATGAGGCTTAAACTCAGGCAGCACCTGCTTTGGTTTAAATACAGCCATGTTAGCTTGTTCGTCTTTCCCTTTGTCTGATTGAAAACCAGGTTGATTCAACAAACGTTCATGCAGTGGATTCTCCTGCATCAGGGTAGTTTATCATACTCCTATATTGAGCCTGAGCTTAGGGTTGCATTTTGCTTTGAAAGCATCCACATGTATTCATAGGGAAACTATTCTGTGTGCTGAAGAATACATGCAAAAAAATCCATCAAATTCTCTTTTCTGCCTTCTTCTATCTCACCTCAGTAAAAACATCTACTGGGAGTGATGAGGAACTAGCATTGTCCCAAACCATTACTCATGTGTGGATGGGACTGATGAGATTTGGAATCCAAAGACATCTAGAATAGGGGTGTGCAAAGTGTGTGCAAAGTGCAGCCTAGGGCTCCCTAAGTGCTGCCCTTGGGATGCCCCAGAAGACTTCTCCAGCCCCAGCCCCACCAATGCTTTTTAAAAAAGGGGGGAGGGGATTTTTGTGCAATTTTTTCCTCCAAATGCACCAAAACTGTCTTTAAAAATGCAGTGTTTTTGTTCCCCTAGCCATGCAACCCTCTAAAAAATACCAAAAAAGAGAAAAAAATAGATAATTGGCCAGAGGTGATTTCACATCACTTTGGGTGTGCTAAAACTTACTAGTGTGGCCTTCCAGGTGGATACAGGGAGGAAAAATGGCCCTCACCCCATGTGAGGTTGCCTACCCCTCATCTAGAGGGTCAAAAGTCTGTCTTCCTCATATCATGCAGCTGTTAGGGCTTTCATTGTGGATAAGACTTCAAATGAGGGTGAGTGAAGGGAAGAGATTTTTAATAATAGGTGCATACCTTGGAAATGTTTGGAGGTTTCTCTTAGATAGGGAATGTGAACATGGTGGTGTCATGCTGTGTTCCTTCTTTTCCATAGCACTCCTCCTTCTCCAAAGACTTTAGCGCATTAATTTTAGCTGAATCATCTTTGATTCAGCATTTCCTACACAATGCTGATCATTCTGTCAGTACAGCTCATCATTATCAGAGCAAGGGCTTTCATCCCTTTTGCTGAACGCACTTGCGTAATAGCCCCAGTAGACTAAAGTACTGGGGGAAAATAGCAGTCATTTTGCAAATCTTCACAGAAAGATCAACAGTTCTTCATTAGCATTCCTTAAGTAGGGGTTATCCTTTAAACATTCCCATTGTAGGATTGTTAATGTTCAAAGTACTGATGTAGGAACATGGATTTGTAATAGGAGCTGCAGCAGCTGGTGGTTTGGCTGTCAGTGGGACGGTGAATCCCCTCCATGCTTTAGATTGAACGTTAAAGTTACAGATATAAAGGAGATAAGGTTTAGTGTCTTGGATAAAATCTGGGCTACAGCTTGGAGCACAATCATGACCCCATTGACTTGGAAGACACCAGTTGCAACTGAGCAAACTCTTTAACATGATAGCTTCCACATAAACAAAAGGGAAGAAAAATAAAATGGAACTGCAGTGAGAAGTAAAAATTAATTTAACTTACGTTTTGCTGAAAGTTTTTTGTTACAGTTGAATAATTCTTTCTATCACAATTATCAAAGCATAGCTAACAAAGACAGATATTTTGTACTACCTATTATACTGTAGTTTATATGTATTCAATAATCCAAAAAGCTTGTGAAATCTGTATTCGTTTCAAATGTACAAAATCTTCCCATAAGAGCTTTGTTGTTTTGAAGGAAGATTTCTATTAATCCCAAATCCTAGTTCTTTTTATGCATAAAATGTGTTACAGATCTTTTTGATGGTGTTGCAGATGATCCAAAAAGGGACAGGGAAGTTCATAGTATTAGTCAGTATGAACATGTGTGTAGACTTTCCCCTAAAAATAGCCATGTTGCCTTGTAAGTGTTGCTAAACACAGCCAGTATCTGCTCCAGTTGTGCAGAGCTGTTCTGCACAGAAGATTGCAGGAGTAAAGTCTTGTTTATTTGCTGATATAATTTCCATGCCATAAAGTAGCACTCAGTAATCTAAGGAATTGGGTGGAGTAACAAGACAGCAAAAGAAAGGAGCTTTGATCCCTGACAGCCAAAGTAAAAAGTAGTCCTGCAAGATGAATGTTTAGAAGGCATTAAAATACAGTCCTCTCTCCAGATTTGCAGATTTGACCTTTGCAGATTTGATTATTCATGAGATGTGTGTGTGCCTTATCCTCTTTTGCTTCCCTTATATTGTGCTGGGCATGGAGAAGGAAGGCAAGGGCCAAGGCAAGGCAAGGGAACTGGTGGGGGGCACATGTGTAATTTCCTTCTTCCTTCTGGAGTTCTCCCTTCCCATTCCCTTGCCTCTGGCCAGAGTGGAGAAGGAAGGCTTGTGGACCAGGGCAAAAAGCAAAGGAATGGGAGGGGAGAACCCTGGAAGGGAAGGAGATGGGGATTGTGGTGGTGGTGGTGGGGAGTTATTCATGTTTCCCCCCACTTTTGTGAGGGTTCTGCATCCTGAACCCTCAGAAAGTGGAGGGGCTGCTGTAGTGCACACTTTAAGTAAATTAAGTCTTCCTAATGTCCTTAAATACCTCTCCTTCTTATGACCCAGTTATTTCATGCAGTTTATACATGCAGGGCTTTTGTAGGGCTTTTTAAAAATGTCTGCTTTTCTGTTTTAATCAAGCACATAAGATTTCTAGATGATAATACTAACTACAATCATTGTCACTAACTGGCAATGCATCTTTTCTTTTTTTTCAGGTCCATATTTAAACCTTTCATCTTTGTTAATGATGTGAAACTTGTACCAAAAATTCAGTCGCCTAGTTTTGGTAGTAATGATCCTGCAAAGAAAGTACCCCGGTTCCAGGAGAAACCAGACCGGAGACACGAACTATACAAGGCCCATGAGTGGGCCCTATCAGTCATGGAGAATGATGAGGTAAGATTTGTATAATCAGTGCTATGAAAATACAGCAGTCATAGATCCCATAACTGAGGATTTGGTGAAAACAAAATTTATCCTGCATTTCTTTTCTCTCTCAAAAGTTATGCAAATTATTTTTCTGGGTCACAGTAAACTTTCAAAGCAGAGTATGACCTCTGCAGATACCTGAGTGGGATATCTGTGGCATCTCTCAGTGCTAATATACTGAGTGCACGATGGGAGTGGAGGTAGTGAGCAAAGCATTCAAACATGCAGCCCATTTCCATTTATTAGCAGTGTAAATCAGGAAGTGCTCTGCCATGCATGTAATATTTCTAAAAATGCACTTCAGGTATACATTTATTCATTGCACCTATCCCACACTTCAATTAACAAAGCTGCCAGAATGCCTTGCGTAAAATGATTAAGTCATCACTATTGTGTAATAAAACAAACTCAGTACAGGACCATAAATGATAAAACTGCTAAAAGCTACTGAAAGTTCCAATATTAAAATACATTTTATATATTCAAAAGGCTTGGGCATATAAAAATGTCTTCATCTCCCTTCCCTCTTCTCATGATAGAGCCAGTATCACACAAACCCTTCTAAAGAGAGATTTTAAAAACATAGCATCATGACCAACATCTATATCTTGGTCATTACCCAGCCTACCTCTGTGGTAGTGGATACAAAGGACCTAAAGCCAATTGGAAGTCCCATCTAGAGTACATCTATTGAATCAGTGGGAACTTAGTAAGTCAACACTTGGGCAGATCCCATTGATTCAATGGGTCTGCTCTAGTTTAGCTAAAAATTTGAGTTTAGGTCAAAGACTTCTGAGAACGAATGGCATTGGATCACTTGGTTCTTGAGGTCCCCCTTCCATCTACGACTTATTATTTGGGCAGGTTCATACAGAAGAAGATTAACATCTGACATCTGTTTCAGTATCTCAATGGCAGCATTTAAATTTCCAGATGCCCTAGTCATTAAGTATCTGGGATTTCTCTATCCCTAGACTGGTATAACTTATAAACTAAATGAGCCCTGGAGGAATAAAAATGATGCTGCTTCAGTATCTGTTGCTGATGTTTTTGTTGATAGTCCTCATGAGTTTTGAGGTTTCCACATGAAATATTTAGGAGTTCTTTGTAGTTTTTTGTAGTCAAATTAATGTATTTGCCGGCCTATTAGATGCACCGGCAGATAAGATGCACCCCATTTTTCAAGGAGTATTTTTCAGGAAAATTTTTTTTAGTAGTCTGACAAGACAAAAAGTACAGGAAAAGAGGGAAAGGTAAGGAGTGCTACACCAGGCTTCCCCATTTCCTCCCTTCACGTTTTGCTTCAGGAGGGAGAACTGTCAGCAGAGTCAACATGCAAAGGAGAGGAGGGGAATGAAAAGAGTGCTGCATCGGCTTTCCCCACCTCCCTTCTTGTTTTGGGTTGGCAGGGAGAACTCCAAGCAAAGTGAAAATGCACAGGAGAAGAGGGGAAGGTAAAGAGTGCTACACCAGGCTTCCCTTACCTCCTCCCTTCCTGTTTTACCTCAGCAGGGAGAAGTCCTTTTGCTCCCCCTCCCTTCCTTATGCATTTAGCATCACCTGTATTTGCCGGTGTATAAGATGCATTTGGTTTTCAGAGGGTATTTTTTAGGGGAAAAAAGGTGCGTCTTATACACCAGCAAATACGGTACTACATGGAGGCTTCCATTTGCTTAAGACATTCTGTAAAGAATTGGAAAATAGATCTTCAATAAATTATTCAACAAGTCTGCCAGTTTGACAATTTCTTCTTCAACAAATTTTGTTGAAGCAGAAATAGTCAAACTGACAGAGTGTTGGAACATGTACTATGAACAGTTAAGAACAATATGAAAATTATAAATGAGAGAGAGAACTGAGCTGAGATTTCTACTCAAAACTAATAAATGGTGAAATACTTTAAGCCACTTTAACAAAACTGGCATGCTCTACCCTATTCTCTGAAAACAAAAAACAACCTCCAATTCCATTTATTTTAGAAGTCAGAAATACTCCCAGAGGGAATTCTTGGCTCCTGTTAATTGACCTACCCCAGAAAACAAACAGAACATTACACTTTTTCCCGACAGCTTTGCATCTTTGTTGGGTAACTTTGGACAGTCATGGTGATAGAATTCCAAGACATAGCTATATTAGCCTGGACTGGTTTGCAAACAGATCTTGCAGCATCTTTGAGACTGAGAGAAAGAAGTTGGTAGCATAGGATAGGTTATGCTACCAACTTCTTTCTCCCTGTCTCAAAATGTGCTACTAGATCTTTTTGGGCAGTCATGCCTTGTGACAGTCAGAGCACTTTCAAAGTCCTTAATTCACAAGAGACAATAATGGCAGCTTGAAGACAGCCAGTATTCAGGGTTTTAGATGAACTTCAAAATCTTTTTACACCTCTCAGCAGCAACTGCACTATCACATTTGGCAGCTGCTGCATAAATTTGGTGATCGTGTGGCTCTTGGTGGTTCCTAGGAGGGTTCATTGAGACCTGTTGAAGGGTAACTTCCTCCTTGGCATTCTAAGTTGTATCCTATCCATTTCTACAATGTGTCTCTGTCTGTCTGATCAAGATCCCATATCATCTTACCATAATGTAAATCTCCACTGGAAAAGTTATTCTGTGCTAGCCCTACGCAATCCCTGTCCAGAACGCCACCACACATAATGTATGAGAAACTGTGAATGCATATAGCTGTTACTTCATTGCATAATGTGCAATGTACAGAAGCAGCTGGATACACCATTCCACATTTAAAAAGTCACTCACATACATAGCACAACTTACTCCCATGTATGTCACCAACAGGATTCTCCTCCCTGTAGAATGGGCAAGATACTGCAGAGCTCCTATCCTTGCAGAAAAGTGAACTGCAAAATAACCTCTCCTATGTGCTCCTTCCTAAAATCATAGCAGTATGAAAGAGGCACAAGCACACATTCCCTAGAGCTGCAGTGGATGTCTTTGACAGGAGCATTTGCTGCTTGATGTCCCTTAGCCCAACACAAGGCTTTTCAAAGGTCACTTTGGAGCTGCAACTTGGTGGTGTAATTGGTTGAGCTCTGGCATCAAGAAAGACTGTAGGATATTAGGATGTGTGGGCAGAAAACCCTTTGCCATAGCCAGACCAGTCAACTATCATTCACCAGGTTCAAATCCCTTCTCAACATTACTGACCTTTGGCTCCATGTTTTGACGATGAATTATATGTATTTAGTTGATTTGTGCAGTGACTGAGAAGGGAATATTACTATGTTCCTCATTTTGTTGGGCCAAGTCTGAAAGATTATAATTTTTTTTTCAAATGATAACCTCTGAAAATCAGAGAGAACAGCTGCTCTAGTTAAAAGAAATGTTTGCTAAAATATTACTTCCACAACCATATAGTAAGTGTGTTTGGTTTGTCTTGAGAACCAAAATAAATGGTCATCTGTTTTATATTTATCAGACAATTTTAAATTAGTGATTAAACATTTTCTCCTTGGGTATTTCTATCACTCAAAAGAAGCATCCAATAAGACTTATTTAATGTATCTTAATTGCCTCTTTTTCTTAGAATACGTAAGACTTATATGCGGTTTATTTTATCTTGCATTTTTATATTGTTGTGTTTTATATTGCTGCATCTTGACACTGTATTTATTGATTTTATTAATTATGTATGCGAATGGCCTAGGGCCAAAGCATTAATAATAAAACTACTAGCAATAAGATGGGCAAACGTATCTCCAATGCTTCAGTAAAATCTGGAGAAAATTGTAAATACAGTTGGCTTCCTACATTAGCTATGATTAGGTGCAGGACCCCTCCATCAGTGAAATGTGTGTGTGTGTGCCTGTGTGAAGGGGGGCCAAGGCGTGGTGGGGAGAATGGGCACCCAGGGGCGAAACCAGGTCAGGGAAAGGAGAGGAAGAGGGGATGGTGGCCCTATACTTCCCCTCTCTCGTCCATCTCCTTCCTTGTTGGGGGCGGCACTGGGAAAGAGTTTGTGGTGCTGAGAAATTGGGCCATGAGCTGTCCATAGCTGGCCAGGCAGTGGCTGGCGGAGGAGAGGGAGGACCACAGGAAGGTTTTTAACGGGCTTTGTGGGCAGATCAAAGCTGCCTAGAAGGAAGGTTCCCCTAGAAAAGAGGCACTTGAGTTGGGAAGGACAGGGGTGGAAGAGACTCGCAAATAATCAAATCTGTGAAAGTCAAACCTGCAAATGTGGAGGGCTGGTTGTATTTTATTGCATTCATTTGTGCTATACTTAACTAATCTGACACAGTTGATGTGGCTGAGGTGGTGAACCTGTGGCCTTTCCAATGTTATTACCCTCCAGCTACCATCATATTCTAGAAGATACATGGGGGAAATGCAAATTTCTCTCACCCCATAAAAAGAAGCTTGGAATGAACCTACTTATTCTGACTTCAGATGGGCAGGATTCTCAGGGCTACGCTAGTTTGGTTATGTCTCTTGGATGTACATACAAGTTTTCACATAATTCACGATGTAAGTCATTTTACAGATGTTTCCTATTGGCCATTATTTCCCTTAGGAGAAAGGTGAGAAGCTAAGAACTACCATGTTGAACCTTGAAAGGCAGGGGCTGGAAGCAATGGAGAGCATCCTAACCAGCTCTGAGGTTCTTGATCTTTCTGAAGTTGAGGACCTTTTCTATGACTGCGTTGACACAGAAATCAAATTCTTCAAGTGAAGTGAGTCATTTTCATATCCTCATATCAACTGCTGTTTTTAGAAGCATCAGTCATCTCAGGTGGTTTGTTTGACTTCTTTGCACCTCATTCCTAAATCTGCACTTACTTCATGGACTATGCTACATTTTTGGACACCAATGTGAATGAGAACCCCACCTTATTTTAGTTGTGGATGTTTTGTTAAGTCTCCAGATGGATTTTGATATTCCTACGTACATATATTCACCGTACATTGAGAACTGTATTTGTACTTGTGAATTTATGAATACTAAAGCTTTATTTTTTTCTTATTTCAGTGATCATAGACACTGTTAGCCTTTGCATAGAAGACCATGACGTTCTTCAGGCCTTGAAAGATAATCTTGCCATATTGCCGAATTTTTGAGGAAATCGTCATCTTTCTAGAGAGATGTTCCTCAGTAGCTGTATCCAGTTAACACATTCCTTTCCCTTTTCCCATCATGTGTTGTCCTGTGTGTGTTGTCACAAGAGAGCATTCATTGACTGGTTCAGTTACTGTATGCATGTTGGCTAATGTAATGCAGAATGCTTTGACTCATTTGGTCAAGACAACTTAAAACAACAAACAAGCAGAGTCCACAATACTATGTTTCAAATTAGTCAATTATCCAGGAGAATTTCCTTCCCAACTTTTATTAAAAATTGAATTTGAAAAGAAAGAAAAGTACCAGATGCATGTATGTTCCAAATGAGCATTACCATAAAGAAGTACTGAGTTTTGAAACAGTTCCTTGCCTATGGTGTAACTTTAGCAATGGAATAGCACCTTACTTGTTCTAATTTTAGGTCTACTGAATTTTGTACATCTTGAAAAACTAGTGGTTGTCTAATTTGCTTCATTCCCACCCCCTCCTTTCCATACATCAAGCTGTGCAGGTTATGTTTATGTAATCCATTTTTCCTAAGTGTATTTTTGAAGAGTGTAGCTATAATGACTGCAAATTTTCTTGAGTGCTTTGAGAGGGAGAGAGAAAGAGAGACTTCCTTCTGAAGGAAAAATCAAGAACAAGAGTTCAACTGCAAGATCTGTACCATTAGGAAAAGCAACAAACTACAAATGGTCAGAATTTGTGCTGCTTGTTTACACCATCAAAAACGCTAGTGCATCAGTGTTAAAGCTGAAATTACATAACATATTAAAGTAATGTGTTTGTATCTGTGCTATTTCCACAGAAGTTAATAACAACTTGTGGTCACATTATAACCTTGAAATTGGAGAATTTCATTACAAACATGAATTAATCACATGGATTTCCCTGCTTTTGTAGCAAATCTATCACAGAGGCTGCAGATATGAACTAGGGTGATCAACTGGAGCTATTAAATTTACCAGTAATCTCTGTATGACGTCTCTCTCCTTGAATCCTCCCCCATATAAACTGTGGATGGTAGGAAGATGGAGAACACACAGGTATTTGCTATGGAGCAAGGTCCTTATTCTTTTCATGCCATGTAGCTGATCATTCCTAAGGACCCCTATTTTTCCTGGGCAATACTGTTCCTGTGATCAAAATGTGGTTCTTGAATTTTCCTTCAGAAGGAAGATTCCCTCTGTCTCTCTGTCTCTCTCTCAAAATGCTGTCCCACAATCCCCTCGCCCAAAGCTATAACATCTTATGAGAATGAAGCTTCCTGTTGATGTCAACTTGATAATAGAATGCATGGAGAATGCACAGAGATATTATTTTTGGCAGGCTCTGCCACAAATGGTTATATGGTCAGTTTAACAACAGCTATATGCATCTGTGTCTACCCTTATTAAATAATACTGCTTTGGAATATCAGGAGCCCTCTTTGGGTGGCTGTTTAAATAAGTGAGTAAGAGGTCCAGGCCCTGCTATCTCCTACGTATGTGTATTATCTGTGTGAGTGAAACGGTTCATCCAGATGAAGATGCTTAAACATAGTCTATGTAACTGGGACCCTGATAATGCAGGCTTCCTGGTTGTGCAGGACTTCTGACTATGCTCTCTGTAGCCTCACATGAAGATCTATAGTCCTTTGGGAACAAGGACATGATGGAGGATGGTATTTACATATGTGACTCAACTAGTCTTGGTTTGCAGCCACGTAAATATCTTAATTGATTATCTTATGAGGGCTAATAAGGAAAGTAGTAACTTTCAGTACGATTTTTTTTTCTTTCTGGGATTTCATTACATCGTTGTATGACTTCACAGTTGTACAACAATCCTGATGCATAAATGTGAAATATGTATACACGTTTTTTCTTCAATGGGAAATCAAACTGACTGATCCATTGGGCATTGTGAAATTTGAACTGGTCTGTTAAACTGAATGAGGATAAATGTATCTTGAGTCATTTTCCTTGTGTGCTTTGCTTTTTGTCAAGTATATCCAGATTACATACAGATTTCAGTTCTCTGTTAGTTGGAATGTAGAGCCTTTGTTCTAAATCAGGATGAGAAAAATGTGGTCCTCTAGATGCTACAGGGTTGCAGTTTCTAGCACATCAAGACAGCATAGCCAACGGTGGGAGTTTCAGTCTAACATCTGGAGGGCAGTGTAATTCTCAGCCCTGCTCAGCTATTGTGATTGCTACTGTAATAGGATTCTTTTTTTAAAAAGGGTATGCAGTGGTGGATAGGATGAAATAATCATGCATATAAAACTGTCAAGTAAATGTGATCAGATCTGAGAAATGGTGCTGCTAGTCCTATAGTTCAAACACATCAGAATTCTTTATCATTAAATTAAATGTGCTTTAAATATTCCTAAGATGTTTTTTAAATACAGTGTACTCTGTTATTGAATGGCACATGTTATTGAATGGCAAATAAATATTCTAAGTAAATATAATTTTTGAAACGGACCCAGACAGTTAAGGAAGATGGGTCCTTCTGCATGTGTTTCCACTTGTTCAGAGATTCAGCCTTTCTACTTGGCTGTTTTAACATATCAACATGTAGTCCATATGAATGCAAATGTTAGTTCCTCGTTGTTCACACATTATGTTGACACATGGACAGTCTGTAGAATTGGCCTGCATTTTCATCCACACCAAGCCAATCTCTAACCACTGAACAATGGTGTGCATTTCAAAAAATAACATCTGGAGGCCCATGTCTCTTCTACCACCATCATCTGAAATGTAAATTTTAAGTTCTCGTTTTGAAAGATGTCAGGGGAGAGGCATCCAAAGGCATTTGAACTTAGAGAACTTTGTAGATATAAGGTATGGAGACAAGCATTGGGAAGCTTTCTTCTGTAAAATAAAATGCATTAGTTTGTGTAGTTTCCTCTGTAAAAACTGGAGATATTTCAGATATGTCACAAAATTTGGTCACACTGCCTCCCCCAGGTAATATTGAAATGCCCAATATCCACTTGAATCAGAATGTTTAAATCTTTGTTTACATATTTCTTGTGGAAAATAGTATGTATGGAGAGTGTGAATCATCTAGGATTTGTGTATTAGTAGGGCGATGCTGATGAAACTAATCAATAAAATGGTTTCTGCACAGAGTGAACTGCTGAGTGGGCAAGTACTTCATACCTTTTTTCTGATAACATTTAAGCAGCTGTTGCCTCCTACCCCACAAGGAAATCTACGGATAAAAATTAATGTACAGTTAGATGCCTTCTGTTGTGTTTTAATTCAAGATTACTCAAATCCAGTCCACACACTGTGGTGTAGCATAGCTATACACTCATACCACCTCTATAAGCTTATATGTGTTAAGGGTAGAGGAAGGACTTCGTAAAAGATAAAGTTGAAAATAGATTTTTTAAAAAAGGATGATGGGGGGAAGCTTGTGTTTGAAGAATGTGACTTTAATATTGATTTGTGAAGTAGAGAATGCCCCATGTGCAAAGTACATTTTCTACACGCTCTTGTAGGACTAAGTCCAGCGTTTAAAATTACCAAACAACAACACTGCATACTTTGCAAAGAAGCATGTTTTGAAGATAATTTAATTTACAAATCTAAAAGAAAGCACTTTTAAACAACTGCCTGATTTGCATGCTCCAATACAGAAGGAATGGGATGAAGTTAAATTCCACATGGCAAGTTGAAAATGTATTACAACAGATAATTTTATCTTTCTTTCAGCTTTTAAATTGCAGGCCAGAGGAGTGCACTTACAGGGCATTTCCCTAGGTGATTCTCAAATTGATTTTCCTTCCTTCTCCCTGTCAGAACCAAAACAGGGAAATTCCATGGCCTGAAATTTAAAGATGTTTGTCCCCTTATTTCAACGAACAGCAGTTATGCCCAAGGACTTGTGCCCATTCATCTGTTCATATAGATCCTGCTTTCCTTGTTGCTATTTTAACCATGCAGGAGCAACTTTGTTCTTAAAGCTAGCTAAAATGAGTTCTGCTTTGTTGTACATTCTCCCCTCCCCTGTGAAACAAGAGTAAAAATGGCATTTGTGCAGAACAGCAAGACACAAAAGTAATCTGCATTTCCCATTGTTCCTTACATAAAGGACAAAGAACTGTGGTATACTGAAAAAAAATGCTGATACCCCAGTCTTAAGGCCAAGCTAGGCATCACATAGCAGACACATGTGAAGGATGCCTGCTGTGGTTTTATTTTAATGAAAAGCAAACTGGAAGCACACATATTAATGTTCTTTTCTGGGTAATTAACCCAGTATTTTAACATTCAGAATCACTTCACCTCAGGTACCCATAGTTCAGAAGTGGGCAGCAGGATCCCTGCTTGCTTTGCACCCCCCACAGTCTCCCAGTTGAAACTACCTTTTTAAAAATAAGATTAATTACTCCCTGGAAGCCTCCTTCACTTTTAGAACAAGGCACATCTCCTTGTGCCTTGTTTCAATCAAAAATGCATTTTTTCTAAACATTGGAAGGGGATGATGTGACTCATGGTGGAAAATGGGCCCTTGGTTCTGATGAAGATGCCTGATCCATACTTCATAAAGCAAAAGCAGTGGGAAACTGTTAGAGGTATATCTGCCATATCATTCAGAGTTTGGTCCTTAAGATTTGCTGGGGAGGAGAAGGGGGTTTAAGGTGAAACTTTGCCTTCTGCAGCATCTTAAATACCAGGACATCCACAGGTACGCTTCCGTAGTGACAGGACCTCCATTTGCAGATTGTAGATGCTCCTTTTATCAATATGTACTGTTATTACCTCCTGCTTTATTTCAGTGGTTGATATAACTTGTAAGTCAGACTCCACCTCCTAATTCAAAGGGTGCATGCATCTGAGTCTGGCATGAAAAATAACAAGATGGACTCTTTTAAGATACAGTAGTCTTCCAGCAAATACATATGCAGCATGATAGACACCTCTGATGGAGGAGAGAATACTGCTAGCTATTTTTGCACTCACATATACATCTATGTATACATGGTTATGTTCCATTGGAAAACTGTACAGCTGCAAATACTGGAAAGCAACTTCATGGGATATTCATGGGGGACTAGAAAGGGGTTTATAAAAGGTTACAATACGAAGTTTTCTTAAGAGGGAAAAGAAACAAACCTTGAACACATATAAACACCAAATGCATTTTGGAAGCAATGTTGGTGAAATTAAACTAATATACAGTGGGTGGAACAAGCAGGAACTCTCAGCATGTTCTGCTTTTGCAAACCATTGCATACTGAACAATTATGCGCAAATAAAATATGCCCAATACATGTGGACTTGAACCATATAAATTATACTGAGTACTGCACAGCGTTTAAAATAAACTCAGGACAATTTGAAAGCAGTCAGGATTGTATTATGCTCTGTTTCAATTCCCAATAGTCCATGCACTGCCATTCCAGTTCCATCCAGCATTTACCAGCCTTTTACAGTCTTCTGTGCAGCATGAGTTTTAGCTGCAGGTATTAACTGGTTATCGAAACAAGTTCTTACACTTTACAATGCTACTGTTGAGCCTTCCAGAAATGCTCCTGTTACCTGGTTCTTCTCATCTCACTTGTGCTCTTAAGGGAGGATTGTTGGCACTATCTGTAAAAGTGAAGGAGAAAACTAGAAACCATTTCCCAACGATCAATAAGTAAAAAGATTAGGCAAGGGCACCAAGTCCAGAATCTTTTTTGGTGATATACACTAATGTAATGAGATGTATATTAATTTAACCTCTATTTTTTGGACATTGTGCAAGAAAGTATCCAGTCTTCTTCCACAATATTTTTAACTGGATGCTAAGGCACAGCTCTGTCCCCACAACTTGGGTGACCATTGATTAGCTTGGTATGTGTCTGTGGCAAGACAGCTTCCTTGCGCCATAACCTAGTTGGCAGTCATGGCCCTCCTGCATAAGTACACTGGCAAAAAACCACTCTGCCAGCAACAAATAGCTTCTTGGCACTACTGCACAATTCACCACTAACTTAAAGCAGCATGAAGAAGGTAAGTCCTCAGATATCTTTGAAACCAATGATGCACATGTAATTTTGTGGTTTGCATGGGAATTTAGCAAATAGGACAGATTTGTCCTGTTACAAAATGGCTTTATATAGCTTGCCATTACCTATTCATTCTGTTTAGGGGATGGGCTGAATGAGATGGTACACAAATAGTCCTTCAAAGCACTTCTGCCACACCCACTCTCTGCCCAATACTGTGCTTTACAGTAACAGCATGTGAAGCTCTGTTATCAGCTGTGGCAATAGTTGCTGTGGTAGATAAAAGCCATCCATGTCAGCATTATTGGATTAAGATCTGGAATGCCTCCAAAAACATTTGCCCACCTTTGTGCATATGTATGCTATGCTAGGGACCATGGGACAGTATTTAAAAATATAGATACATTTATCTAAATAAAATTACGTTTCTGTCTGCTTGCCTCCACATTGCACAAAAGAGTAGGATGGGTTTTTGCCAAATTTAGATAGTATGTTTAGGATGGTCTGAATTCAAAAAAAGGCTCTGTGGTGTGCACTAAATTAGTGAATTTTTCATTCATACAGAACAGCCTGCTTGTTAGCTGATCAAGAGAGGAAAGCTCTCTTAGGGGCAACTGAGACTGATGTTCATGTGAGGAATATCTGAGCATTCAAAGCCATAGGCACTCATCCTTTAGAGCAGTTGAAACTGAACATTAATTAACAGTTAATAATTATCCCAAGTAAGGCTGGGTGGTTAATATTTCTCCTGAGCAACATAAAAATCTTATGTGAACTTGCAGTTTCTGTCAGACTAACAGTCTGATCCCATGCTCAGTTCCCATTAGTTGGTTACTCAAGCAACATACAATATTTTCAGAAACTTTGGGAGATTCAGAAACTGAAAGAGGAGAAGGGGAAGCAAGCTACATCTTTCTCTTTCAGCACAGGACCTTAGCCAGGTAGAAGCCTGGATAAATTGCTCCAATAATCCAGCTCTGCATGCCATCCCACTCCTATGGCGTTTATGCAACACCACTTTATGCCAGAAGTTCTACCTCTCCTTTGGTGCCAATGCAGAAGTAGTACTGGAAGCAGTGATGCCAAAGTTCTTAATTACCAGATTCAGGATATAAATTTGTTCTGATCAAAATAATGTGATATATTACAGATGGAATGTTCTTTCCCACAGACGCTTCTCTCCAGCTCAGAATGTTAAGTGAGATTTTCTCCATGTGCACAACCAATTCAGCAGAGCAGCTAACCAAAGCCAACTATTTTGTAGCACATGCACAGGAGGCATTTAATGTTAACCATTTAATCTTGATCAAACATTTGCAGACATAACCTGATCCAATCAAATTTCTGTTTGATGAAGATCTGCTCCATTTTGGGTTAGCTCCTTTCATTACTCTTTTACAAAGATGTGCGGGTCATTATCATGTAACCAGCTCAAATACACTCTTGTTCTAAGCATTCTGCCAATGAACACAGGTAGTATTGGTTTGCAACTTACCTCTGGCTTCCTGGCTAGGATAAATTTTCAGACATGGCTTAAACTCATCTGGTGGAGGGAATTCTTCCACAGAATGGAAAGTAAATTTAGACTCAAAGTCATCTAAAGAGAATTAAAAACAAGAAAAAAGAAAAAAAAACTTTTAAATTATAGTGAAGAAATAATAAAAGACTCATCCTAAATGCATTGTAACAAAGATGAGGAATGTGTGGCCCTCCAGATGACATTGGATTGCAACTTCAATTATCTAGGACTGTTGGGAACACTGCCTAGGAGAGACGGGAGTTGGAGTGCAACAACATCTAAAAGGCCACATATTCCACAGCTTTCCATTAGAGAAGCTGTATGAAAATGATACTGAACAGGACTAAAGAATCACAACACTCTCTTCTGCAACCTGGTTCTTCACCTATTAAATCCAACCCTACTACTAATCAATCCAGTAAAATATTCAAAGCAAGAGCCATTGGAAATAATTCATCATGTACAACTCCTACTTAAAGGTGGAATTTTGCATTTCAATAACCATTTGTTTTTTTGCTTCAAAATTACTATATAAAGTTACATTTATATTCAAAGTCTAAATCAAGGAAGCCCCAAATTATACACTGAAAAATAACCTTCCTTTGTGCATTTGCTTTAATTGTAAAACATTATGTAGTTTGTATTGTTATTCCTAAGTGGAACATCTCTTTTTCAAAAAACAAAACAAAACAAAACAAAGCAGCATAGCTGTTTTATCTAGATTTTAAAGGATCTATCCGAGGTACTGAAACTGCTTTGGGATACAGTTCAGCACCTTGGATAGCTCCTGTGGGGTTTGACATAAAATCTGGAGGCGATTCACTGCCCGCATTAACGCTGAAGCCACCATGCATCGCTAGCTTGTCATTTCTGCTTTCTTTGAAAAGAAGTATAAATTTAGCAATATTACCCATTATGTGCACAGCAGTTCCATTCTTGAGTGCTGGATAGAGGTCATGAGTAACCAGGCATGGAGATACTTGAGCATATTGGCACTTGCTTGAGAGCTCAGTTGTTGGGGACCTTGCAGGAGGAACAGGTGGTGGCATCAGCTTTGCTAAGATAAGTAAACATTAGAAAAGATCTCAGAAGATAGGTAAGCAATGCATCGAATAAGGAAATACTTTCATTTTTATTATACTTCTCTTCCATCCTTCTGCAAAGGACTTCAAAGTGGAACATGTGCCCTGCTTCCTTCTAACCATCATAGTTGAGCAGGGATTTGAACCCAGGTTTCTCTAGTTATAGTCCAACGGTCTAACACCAAAAACTTTCAGACTCTCAAAAATCTAAATATAGCATTTTGCTCAATTCTAAAAATCAATCTACCATGTTCAGAGCACCATGTTCAGCCCCACTGGAATTACAGCATTTGAAACTGCACATTTAAATGGTGCCTGAGTTAAAAAAAAACAAAAAAAACAACCCCATACCACATGTAGAAGTTAGCCCAGTGTAGGAAGGAGAAAAAACCCTGATGCATTTGTTTTTTGATGTAAAACATCTCCTCCCTCCTTCATTTTTAACTGCCCAGAACAGTTAAATATCAAGAAATTCTGAACAGCTCCAAAGTAATGAATGAGTCTTTGTCTCCCATCTATTTGTCCTTGTTTGTTGAAATATGCTTCTAGACACATGCTCACCAGTAAGAGTGATCTTTTACAACTAGGGTAGGAACCTCTTTCAACCCAAGAAACTAATTCAGTTTAAGAGGTATGGGAGGCTGCATTCTAGTGGTGGGCATGGTCGAAGGCAAAATAGAGAAATAAAACATGCTAGCACATTTTGGTTTAAAGCTCTTATTGTCCACAACTAAGGCCTTATGACAGACACTTCAACCATTTAGGAGCTTGGGCCAAAGCTGGGAACTCCCCAAATAATGTCATTACAGTCTTCCTATATGAGCACGCCTGAACTCTTAAGATCTTCAGGGGAGGCATTTCATAGGTACGTTTGGTGGGAACACAGGAGAAGGCTTTTTCCATGGCTGCTCCCAGTGGCGGGAAGTTCCTTTCCTACAGAGGTTAGGCTCCCTCGTTGCTGTCTTTTGATCTATTCCTGCAGGCATTTGGGAACTGATTGCTTTGTATTATAGCTCTTCTTTTTGTGTCATATTGTTAACCCATGCTTTTGTATTAATGCTTTGTATAGTTTAAACTCTGCAGACAGTTTAAGTATTATTTTAATCTTAACTTTTTGTATTGTTTTTAGCTAAATGAAAGTTTACTTGCATGTATTTTTATTCTCCAAGTCACCCTGAGTCCCATTGTTGAAGGAAAAGGTAGGATATAAATAACATAATTGTTTGCTTGTTTGATTATGGGCCAGATTCTGGGAAACCACACAAAGTTGGATTGGGTTCCAAAGGCCTGAGACTCCCACCTTCTGCTTTCATTTTCTCCCATAGTTAAAAATATGCATTAGGCAGGGTGGACTGCATTATGGACTCTGCAGGACAGCAGTGGTCAAAGTCTGGTCCTCCAGAAGTTATGGGATTGCCATTCCCAGGAGTGTTACCCACTATATAGCCAATGATGAGAGATTCTTAGAGTTACAGCTCAGCAGCCTCTCGAGGGCCAAACACATAGGGACAGGGGTGTGGTTTGCCCCAGGTGGCAATGTTTTGGGGGCATCCTGGCCTATAGCCATGCCCCCCGTGCCCTGGCCACACCCCCACGCACAGCAGTCATGTCCCACGTGCCATAGCCACCCCCCCCATCCACCCCTCTTCACGTACTCAATAGCTCTGCCACTGTTGAGGACCACACTTTGCACATCCCAGATGCGGGATACATACAACGAAGAGGCAGCTAAAGAGCATAATTCTTACCTGCACCTCTTCCCTGCCGTCTTCTCTGTACTATTATTGTCCCCTGCTGTGTGACTGGATGGGCAAGAGGAAGAGGCATTGACTGAATGTTAGACTTCTCCAACTGGGATTGCACAAACAGCGACTTGGGGGGCAGTGGAGGGGCGGTGTCACTGTTGCCACTCGAAGCAATATTAGAGGTTGGTGAAGATGGGGATGACAAAGATGCTCTATTTGAGGAAAAGGTGGACATAGGGGGTGCAGGAGGAGGAAGAGGAGGAGGTGGGGGTGGCATCAAAGGTGGATTGGTCCTGAGGTCAGGTTGGGAGGAAGAGCATTCACGCGTTCTGCCTGAGAGCCCACAAGGTGGCGCTAGAGGTAAGGGAGGTGGTGGAGGCGGTGGCGGCATATGCAAAGGGGATGGCTGAGATTTAGGGGGTTTCTCATTCTGAGGCAGTGAAGAAGCAGCAGCTATGGTTGGGGAGGTGAGTTTGTCAGGACTTTCAGCCAGAGGAGGGGGAAGAGGTGGGGGTGGAGGGAAAACTAGAGAAGGTTTGCTGGAGGAAGGTGGAGGCAATGGTGGTGGAGGAGGAGGAGCTGGGATGCTGGGACGAGCAGGCAAAGGCCGCTGAGTCTTGGATGCTTCTGACTGGTCTGTTGGCTTTGGGCTCTCCGGTGAGATGTGGGAGTTCCCATTGGCTTTCTCATTATTGTTCTGCGACTCTGGAGACTTTGGGGGCAGTGACGTTCGTATGGCGCACGACTTCCCAGTCCTACCACCTGAGGAAATCAAACAAAACCTTTGGGAGGTAAAGCACCAAATGAATTATCTACTCATAAAACTGCATTCATCAAAAGCAAACAAAGAAGATGGAAGAGGTTTTTCCCCCTCAACTTTGTGTTCTTTGTGAATGGAGATCTTGTTTCCCTGTCATACATTTCCATTGCTTATCTGCCTTCCTGCCTGCCATTCCTATGCAAAAAAGACTAACTTTTAAAGACACTGCAGTGCCAACAGAAGTGATGTAAGCATTTCCCAAGAAGCCAGGCCAAGGCTGCTGTCCTCCCACCTTCAGACACACATCTGCTGTTATAGAAATCCACAGCTGCCTCTCAATCATTCATGTACATCTCAATTAATACTCTACAAAGGTAAGAGGGAAGTCCTGGGACAGCTGCTACAGTCTGGGTAGGCTTCAGTTCAGGTGCCATTACTCCCTCTATCCACTACAGGGGATAATCAGTCATATTTGACATACATCCTCATTTCCCATTCTTCTTTTTACTATCATCTGGTAGCTTAAATTTCATTTTCCTTGTCCAACAGAGAGCATTCTTTATACAGAGATAATTGAACACAGTTATGCATGCAATGGTAACATCTCTTTTAAACTAGCAGTGGTGTGCAAGCTCTGAGTACAGGCAATGCAGCCCAATAGCCACCACTATGCCCCCTCGCCATCACTGCCGCTGTGCCCTTCAAGTGCCACTGCTCTTGTCATATTTTGGGGAGGGTGAATTCTGCTCCAGAGAACTTCACTGACTGCTCTCTTGCTGTGGTATTTGCCATAAGACAACAGTGGCTCTTCTGAGCACCTTTTGTAGTGCCTCCTTGCTCTGGTTACGTGGCAAGGCCCCCTACTGTGTAGTGAGGGGACACATGATTCCCTGCTCCTCCTGCTCTAATGCCTGAATCAGGGAACTAGCTCTCTCTCTTAAGTGATAGCCAGCCCTGATTATTCCAATGCATTATACAATGGATTGTCTTTGAAGACTGTTCAGAAACCACAGCTAGCACAGAACAGTATGTTTGTTTGTTAATTATGCCTGGACATAGGAAACATACTGTTTTGGAACTGCTACACTGGCTGTCAGTTGATTTCAAGCAAAATTCAATAGATTGCTTTTGGTGAGAGTGTGTTTGTGTGTGTGTGTGTGTGTGCCAGTTAACTTATGGCAACCTCATGAATCTCATAGGGTTTTCTTGGGCATGAAATACTCTGAGGCGGTTTTACAAGTTCTTTCTCTTGAAATATAGCCTAAACCATCTGATATTTGTTGGCAGTCTTCCATCCAAGTACTAACCCTATTTAGCTTCCAATATCAGACAAGTACCTTTGGGATATAAAATCCTAATGGCTTGGAATCAAGAGATACCATATTAACTTGCTTTGCATTAACATTAGCCTCATTGGCTTTGGTCCCCTCTAAAATAAGATGTGTAATAACCAGATTGGGACTTTTCTGTGGTGACACAACATCTTTGGAGAGGCCTCTATAATATCTCTGTGACATCACCTTCAACCTCCTTGTACCTATTCAGGCTTTTTAGTGCTGTTTTATTTTTTTCTTCTACAGTCAGATTTTACAGTGCCAATCATGAAGTGTTTTCTTTTTCTTGTTGTTTCACTGTATTCATCTTCATGGTTCTATCTACAAGTTGAAAACCATGCCTGGGGAATAGTTAAGTAGGTTGTTGATATAATACAGCAAGAGAGACAATATTGTGATGCTTTAGCTTTTCTGTCATCAAGCAAAAAAGGCTATTTTTTAAAAGTTCCTCTTCTTTAGAGCAAATGCATCTATATGCAAAAGAACAGGTTCATTTTTTCCAACTTATATATGAACCATACATTCTGATATGTTTATTGAGGCCCCAGTTACAATACAATATTTTTACCTGTCAGGTCTCTTTGGCCTACTGGTTTAAGAACAGGAAATCCCTCAGCAAAAAGGTTCCCCAGCGCCTGAGGCACATCATTTCTGCCAGTGCCTGAGCTTCCACCATCTCTGCTTGTCCTTCTTCTGCAGTCTGAGACAATTTAAAAAAATCTGTGTTACTTCAATCAAAGTTTCTGGCATTTTTAAAAATGCTGCATTTTCTTTTGCATATAATGGCTAGCATCCTGTTAGTGGCATATGCAGGAATGCCTGCACACGTCTCTTTTTGGTTGACATACACAGGTATTCTCTTCCTGCCTCTGCAACAACCAAAACCACCCTGAATATACTGTAGAGTCACTGCAGCCCACCTCCCACAGCCATTCCATGTCTAGGGAAAATGGTGAAGGACTGGCATAGCATCTGGCTATGTCCTAATGTCTATGAGTTTGGGGCGGTATGATGGATCCTTAGGGAAAAGAGTCAAACTAGTCTGGTTAAGTTGCACAGGTCTGTATAAGCAGCTTTCATGACAAATATGAGCGGCTTATTTATATGGTGGTTTCTCAAATTTTGTAACCAAGAAAAAAATAAATAAATTTTCAGAATCAGTTCTCTACCCAGAAGTGTTTCAACCTAAAAATGTCTGTGTCTCCACTGTTTTGGCAATTCTCAGACACTGAAGACTCACTTTCAATTTGTGGTGCACTTCGGTCATTGATCTGTGTGACTTTTCTCAGCCGAGTTCCTCTCTGGATCTCGTGTAGCAAAGCACTCCTGCTTTTTGAATCCTCCCTTCTCGCCTTGGGTGGCTCTGTGTTGGCCTGTGAAAAAGAGCCAGGTGCTGAGACTCATATGTTAAACAAGAGGATGCAGACAAAAGATGCACAGGGAGAAAGAGGAGGCAGGCAAAACCACATACACAGTCATCGAGAGCTGCTTGTGACTGTTTGACGCACAAGAGAGAAGAGTACAGACAAAATAATCCAATCTTTGACATTAAGCAGAGCTTTCTGAATTACCCATGAGCCCCATGTAACTATTTATTATCTATGGATTTAAAATATTTCTAATGTGACCTTTGCTAAATCAGATTCCAGGCTGACTTACAACAAAGGAGAAAGAGAATTATTTAAAGTCTACTTCAACAAAACACAAAACTGATACCAAACAACCATCCTAAAAGACAGCAATTCAAAATCATGAGGCAGACTGAAAAAATGCCTGAATAAAGCAAAATATCTCAATCTAGTGCCAAAAGATTTAGGGACAGTATATCCAAGCTGCAGTGCCCCTTCTGAGAAAATCCTTTCCTTTGCAGTTACAGTAGGACCTCTACATTCATGAGGGTCAGGGGCACAGAACCATCACAAATGTCAAAAAACCATGAATAACTCCCCTGGAGAATCAGATCTTCCTCCCTGCACCTGCCTGCCAGCTGCTGCCAGTGTACCTACTTGGGTGAGAGGCAAGGGAGTGCAGGGAAGGGAAGATCTCCCTTTCTGCACCCTCCTGCCGGCTCCTGCTGGCATGGGCAATGGGTGGGAGAATGCAGAGGAGTGAAGATATTTCCCCCTCCCTGCACCTGGGCAAAAGGCCAAGGAATGGGACGGGGTGAGTGGGGGGAGGCAAGCAGTAACCTTAAGTGAAAGTGAAACCCACAAATGTGGCAGGGAGGATTGTACAGAGTACACTTCTGACAAGGGAAGTATCTTTGAGTGAGACTTAAGCAGATCTTAAGATATGAGCAGCAGAAGAAGTCCTCCTTCAGGTATTTGGGTCTCATGCTATGCTGAGCTTTAATGGTAAGTACTAGCACTTTGAGTGGGCCAATGTGGTATAATGACTTGACCACTGGATAGCTCTGGAGAACAGGGTCTGAATCTCCACTCCACCACAGAAACTGATCAGATGGCCTTGGGCAAGTCACACACTGTCAGCCTCAGAGGGAAGCACAGGCACAGAAACCCTCCTGAACAAACCTTGCCAAGAAAAAAACACTTGATAGGTTCGCTTTCAGGTTGTTATAAATCGGAAACAACTTGAAGGCATACAGCAACAACAACCGCAAGCTGTGATATTAGTATGAGCACATCTCCAAAGCCTGTATTTATAGCTCTCTGCTTCTCACTGAGCCTGTCAGCAGTCTGCATGCTGTTGTAATAAATAGGGACTGTTGAAACCTGTTTTTTAAATTTAATGCATGTGCCACCTTTCTGTTAAGATAGGATCCAAAGCAGTTTTCAGCACAGATTGAAACAAAATACAGTTGCAATACTGAAGGGAAAAAAGTTCCTAAACATTAAATGAGCTATCCCATTAACATATCATTAGATCACAGCAATTAGAAGTTACTGCAATTGAAATACTTCCACACAAAATGATCAGGGCAAGAGAAATAGCCTGTATCTATTCTATAGGTACTACCAGGCTGCCTTTTGCATGACATTCTGTTCCTCTCATATCCATACAGAGAGTTCTACTCACACATATAGGGTCAACTGTAACAAATCTTTGTGCTTTATTGGCACATTACATAATTATAATGCTATGATTCCACTTTAACTGCCATGGCTGCATCCTATGGAATCCTGAAATTTGTAGTTTGGTGAGGGCCCAGGGGCCTCTGGCTGAGAATTCTCAATTTCCCTCCCAACAGTGCAAACGCCAGGATTCTATAGAATAGAACCACAGCAGTCATAGCACTGTAACTGCATAGGTGTGTTCACTATGAATTTGAATTTTGACACTTTTTTTTAAAGGTGAGACCCAATTTGTCCAATAGGAAGAAGAACACAGGAAAGGACAAAGGAAAACATAAAAGAGGAGAATAAATATGATTGTGAATATTACAGGTGAGTATTAAGAATGTGTTTTGATCAGAAATAATAACTTTTTTTGAAAGGGAAGGTAGACACAAGACTTTGCCATGCTGTATGAATTTGATCATGAACCTATAGTTAGAAGTTAGAAAGACAGGTCCTTACCAAGACAGTGAGCCAGCATAAGATGCAATGTTAGTTGGGCTCATAATCATCTGACTGGGAACTTGCCTCTATCCAGAGCCTTCCTAGATGATTTCATCATGCAGAAGTCTGTGGTTTCACCTAAATAACCCCTAATGATCTGTTCCACCACAGACTTAAAGGTACCTTTCTCTCTCTCCTTGCCATCATCTATATCATATCCTTCCTGACACTGTTGCCTATTGGCAGTGCAATCATGATGGAAAGAGATATATTAGTATCTCTTTATCTTAGAACTAGAAACTGAAATGTTTATACATTGCATGCTTTGCATTGGTCTCATCATTACGTTTTTTTAAAAAACAGGTGAATACCCCCCACACACACACACATACACAGAGCACAACACCCAAACCTTAAATCAGCCTTCATTCAAGGGCTTTGCCCCAGAATTCATTCCCAGTGGTGGTGGTGGGGAACTCCTTCAGTCTCAGTATGTACAAACTGTTATGAAATAAACAAATCATGTTCTTTAACTGACCCTTTCTATCCTACAAGCAGCATGAACAAATCTGGGATGGAGTATCCTCATCAGAAGGTGTGGCATGCCACATCATTTAATCTTAAAAGGATTGCACCAGTCCATGCCCACAAGCCTTTTAAAAATTAAGCACTCACCTTGGGTAGTAGAATTTGGATTAGCAAAGGGAAAAAAGTGTGGGGGGCTTTCCTTCCTCTGTGCAATGACTGGTGAATGCAGGCCTCTATAGTTCCTCCAAATATTCTGCAATAACCTTCATATACTTGATTTTTCTGAATGGCTGCATATCTCATTTGCCCTTAAAGCTTGTTAGGACTTAATAAACACTCTTCATTATCATACATTCAAAGGTAAGCACCCACAAGGTACATCATCCAGCTTTTGTTAAGATCCTCAGCTTGTTGTTGTTGTTGTTGTTTGCCTTCAAGTCATTTCCACTTTACGGTGACACCATGGCCATTTCCGCACTACACTCTTATAACACGATTATTCCACTTTCAACATCCTATGGAATCCTGGGGTTTGCAGTTTTGGGAGCGGCTGGCTGGCCCCTCCCGAAACTGCAAACTCCAGGGTTCCATAGGATGTTGAAAGTGGAATAATCACGCTATAAGAGTGTAGTGCAGAAATGGCCCATCACAGGATTTTCTTGGCAAGATTAGTTCAGAGCAGGTTTTGCCATTGCCTTCCTCGGGCTGAGAGACTGTGACTTGTCCAAGGTCACTTAGTGGGTTTCCATGGCCAATCGGGGACTTGAACCCCACTCCCCAGAATCATAGTCCAATGCTCAAAGCACCATGCACCATGCTGGCTCTATAGCAGCAGTGGATAATCTGTGGCTCTCCAGGAGTTGTGCGAATAAGCAGATACTATTAGCACAGCCAAAGATGGGGAAAGTTGCAGTCCAGCATCTGAAGGGCTATATCTGCTCTACTCACCCTTTTCTTCAGGTCCTTGAGATCTTTGTTTTGCATACAGTCCTCACTGAATGACCCAGATCTTTGGGTTGCCATAAGTTGGAAACAACTTGAAGGTACAAAACATGCACCTCACTGAATGTCTCAAAAGCAGAGGCACTTTTAATACCATTGGATTTTCTTTCCTGGACACTATCCTGTGTCTCTGTGTAAAAGCAGACCGGACGCTTCCCTTTCACCTGGCCAAAACATGCTCATGCATTGAGGCAACATCTGGGACAGTCTGACGAGTAAGGTGAATTGAGGCCCAGGCGTGTGGGTCTAAATGTCATCTCAACCTTGACTTCCCCTGTAGGCTTGGAGAAGACATTCTCAATCTCAGCTCACAAAAGTGATAGTCTTCAGTTTTGGAGCTTCATGTACACATGATGGCAAACAGACACAGTAAAGAATGTTCAATATATAAAGAATTACATAAAGGATACACAATAATGATAGTGCCAAAAGAATTTCTCCCACTTTAGAATATATTATTTAAAACCATTTGCTAAAAATCTGAAACACATGACACCACCACCACTATCACCACCATGAAAACAATACCACAACCCACAGCCCCTCGATGCGCTATGGGACCAGCAGTTCCCCCACCCCCCAGGGACCAGAACCATACTTGTGCCAGGGACCAGAACCATACTTGTGCCCATTGATTAATTCTCCAGGAACTGGCAGCCAATGGTTCAGGGGATGGCACTAACTTTGAGTAGCAATTGTCAAGAGGTTCTCTAAAACATGTATCAGCTTTTTAAACCACCAGCTAATAATTTTTCCTTTTCTGCTCTGTTAGCTCCTCTAGATGGTGCACTTGGGTGACAGTGTCATCTGAAACGTTCCTGGGGGATGATGTAAAATCTCATTAATAGCTTGTATTCTTATGACTACATTTATTGGAAAAAGAGAGAGGCTTTGATGAACATACTATCTTATAAATTAACCTACATAATTGAACCTTTGAATGCCTTTGGGAAATTTCACACACAGACACACTAATTTTCCACTAGCTTTTGAACCTGGAATGTATCAGAGCAGAGCTACAGCCCACGCTACAGTGGACTTTACATCCAATTAGTTCTCTCCTCTGAGAAAGAAAAAAACAATACTTACTGTGAAAAACTGAAGAAACATAGCTGGAACAAAGTATTTCTTGGTTTTGTTTTTCAACACTGTCCTCAAATTATTTTTTCTCAGCAACTGCCACAGAAGGTTTTTCTGCAGCTTTGCTGTGGAGTTAGAAGAGGACTGAAGCAGGCACTTTGGTTTAAATTTAGAATCAGCAGCTGTGGTTTTGTTTCTGGGTTCATATGACTACAGGTTGTGTCATTTGTACATGCCACACAGTGGCTAAATTTTTGTTAATAAGTAGAGAATAGGCAGAACAGATAAAGCAGGGAAATCTGGATGATGATTTAATTATTCTGGAAAAATCATTGCAAAAAACACAGGTGCAGGATTCTGATAGTGTATTTTCTCCTTCATTTGGTCAGGAGAACAAGGTTTGTTTGCTGGTGTGACAACAGATTTACCTATCATCAAAGCAACAAAACTAAGGCCATTTCTGCACTAGCCTGTTATAGCGCTATGATTCCACTTTCAACATTCTATGGAATCCTGGGGTTTGCAGTTTTGGGAGTGGTCAGCCCCTCCCAGCTGGCCCCTCCCAAAACTGCAAACCCCAGGATTCCATAGAATGTTGAAAGTGGAATCATAGCGCAATAACAGGCTAGTGCGGAAATGGCCTAAGGCATGCGGGCTCTCCTCTAGCTAAACAAAGCTAAAGTTAATGATATGATGGGTTATGTTACATTAACTGGGATCAGCATCATGGAAAAATAATGGCGTTCATGAGAGACAACTGCCCAAGTTGTGAGAAGTGTGAAAGCATGGACACGCTTTTAAGACAAGAAGTTATAAAACACATTGCCACAAGGCACGAGAGAGACCTTTGAGACTTGGAGAGACTTTGGGACCAATGGAGATGTAGGTGAAGATGCTGCCTGCTTCACTATCCCAGGGAAGCTCAATGTAGCCTGGATAAGGGGTCTAGACTCCCAGTTTCCCATGAACATCCAAAGATACAGAATATTAACAATACTACGAGTAGAACGGGAATGTTTAGCTAACCACCTTAGAGTTTATGTTTTCTTTTTTAAACTTGGCTGAATATGACTAAAACTGTTCTTGTAACTACTACTAAGTAATGCCTGAAGGAAGCTTACTTCATGGACAAAATACTCTTTTGCTAATGTGCTGCTTAGAATAAAACCTTTCCTTAAAAATCTCTTTTTTTAATCTCTCTCCACAAGACCTAATTCAGTGTGTGTGTGCATACAGGATTCTCATCTCCCATAGGAGTGGGTTGCAAGGTGTTTGCAGAGTCAAAGGGCAAGTTTAATCCCTCAGTGACTAAGTCACAGAAACTTGGGGTGCAGCATATTACTGGACAGTGGCAGCTGACCCAATTTAGTGCTCTCCAACTCAAGAGTAAGAGATGGGGGTCAAGCTTGTAACAGTTGGCATTCAGATTCCTTCTGGATTCCATGATGTCTAAGTTCTGACAGTGGCTAGGAATGCCTAGAGATGCTGAGATGATAAGGGCTAACCTTTCAGAACATTTTTGTTTACCCTTGCTCCCTCTTCTGGTTCTGTCCCTGAAAAGACAGTTTCTGGTTGCCTTCCTACTCTGCCAGATGTTACTGAAGTTGTAGGACAGATCTCAAATTAAATCTCATTACTGAATTATAGATGAGAGGTCTGAGCTAGTAGTACTTATTACCAATCCATCAGTAGAAGAGTTAGCTTCAACCAGTTATGCTTGTCTGGGTCTTCAGTGCAGCACTAGCATGGTGTCTAATTCGGGAACTAAGTATAGTTCCAGGCCTCTCCAAGGCTTCTTTCAGTGCTGAATACTGACACACATTACTGCTATAGTATAAGCTTTATTTATGGTAAGATGCAGCAGATGATATGCAACAGAGAAGCATTTTAGTCCTTTCACTTACAGTCCAGCATCCTCTCACAGCCAATGGTAAAACTGGGGCCCCAAACAAATTCTACCCAGACCTATCCCTCATCTGGCAATCAAGTCAAATCCCTATCTTTGAACATATGGAGAGTTCCTAGGCTGGGGGCACCCCCTCCCCGCAAAAGTGAGGCAAATATGAAATGTACAGCCAAGGGTTATATTGGAAGGAAACAAAGAAAGTAAACAAATCAAAGTACAAAAATGTAACCCATCTCCACCAACAATAGCTATGAGAACTGTACAAACAGATGAGCAACAGAGAAAAATTCACTCCCCCCATTGGTTCTCAGCCTTCATACCTTTTCCCCCAAATCAAAGTGTAAAGAAAATGCAAAAAGTGTAAAGAGAATGCAAAAAATGCAAAAAGTATCCAGTAAGGTCATTAATGAAAGGTAACCCTTTCATGCCACTGGACAACTGTTAATGCTTGGCCAGGATGCCAACAAGGATTTCCAAACTCACCTGCCTTGTGGCAGATGCCCAGCCCACTACGCATGGACTCAAGGGTCTTTTAGGGAGCTATGTGTCATGTGTGCAGCAACCTGTGTCCTGGATCCTGGATGCATAGCTCATAGAATTCCAGGTGCTATGCCAACTCCCCCACCATCTAGTTGATCAACCATCAGTTTGTTGGGGGGGTAGGGAAAAATTACATTTTTCTTGCCACTAACAGTAGTGAGGAAACAGCAGATTTAATAATAATCCTTCAACCTGTTGTTTTTGTTGTTGTTAACAGCTGTTCTTGTTGTTGTTGTGTGACTTCAGGACACTTCAATTTATGGTGATTCTACTATGGAGTTTTCTTGGCAACATTTTATTGTTTTTATATATTTATTTTATATCCCACTTTTCTCCCAAGTGAGACTCAAAGAAGCTTACAATATAAATTAAAACAGAACATCTAAGGCAATATGACGTACCAAAACTTTTAAGGCATTAAATTTAGACACTCAATTAAAACAATCTTAAAAACTTAAAATATACATCACATACTAAAAACAGCATACCCAAGTGCGCATCATTCCACCCTGATCTGCCAAGGCTGAAGACTTGGTTAAACAAAAAGGTCTTTGCCTGCCAGAAAAATGACAGCAGAGAGGGGGCTGATCAAACCTTACTCAGGAGGGAGTTCTTAAGCTTAGGAGCAGCCACTAAGAAGGCTCTCCCTCATGTCTTCACCAACTGAGCCTGGGAGGGTTGTGGAATGGAGAAAGTCCTCCCCCAAAGACTCAGGAAAGCTTGTCAAATACAGGCTTTCAGATTTGTTCAAAGAGATTTAACATTGCCTTACTCTGAGGGCAAGAGGGGGTATGAGTTGTCCAAGATCACCTATTAGGCTTCCGTGGCCATGTTCCGGTCTCTTGGAGTCCCAGTTCAACACTCAGGCCATTTCCACACTAGACTGTTATAGTGCTGTTATTCCACTTTCAACATCCTATGGAATCCTGAGGTTTGCAGTTTAGGGAAGGGCCTTTGCTGCTTGTTCTTACAAATTGTTACTACTGCTGTTTATTAATTTGGATTTTTGAAGAATGAGGCTGCTGGAAGCTAACATTTTTAAATACTGCTGCATGTACTTGTTCATAACCTTCAGTCACTCCTTTAGGAGTCTAGGAAACAGGTAGAATATATGTTTTTCATGAATAAATATACTTTTTGATTTTCTCTTTTTTAAAATAAACTCATCTTGGCCATTTGCTAAGAGTCCAAATGTGGGAAGATTATTCATTTTATTAAATTCCACCAATGCCCCTGGTAGATGAGAATAAAATTAAATCCCATGACCTTAGCTTATGAAATCAAAATGTGAACAGTTGGTTCCAATTTCCTTGGTAGCCATTAGGGGATTTTCTATTATTTTTTACATAAAGAATGCCAGGTTAGATAATGAGTGTATTTTTTTTTCCCCTTTAAAAGAGATAGAATGAATAACACACTTTGTAGGCTAAAAGTTCCATAGGGAAGTTCATCTGTCTGGATCTCCACATGTTATTTGAAATACATGCTGGAACCACAAAGCTATACATTCTCATACAAATGTATATTGTGGAGACTACGGGCTCCAGACCAATTGGTTCACTGAGGAGATTTTTCAAGAGTGGGTGTACCTGCCATACTCTCTCTTCTGACTGCACTAGACAAACATTATCAGACCCTGAAGCCCACCTCCCTCTCTTAAATGAAAGTTCAGGTGCATGCTTAAAGGTAGCCATGCTTAAAGGTACATTCTGGAAGATACCAGTTAAAAATCTTGTTTTTCCAAGCACTGTCTCCATAGTGCTACCAAGATAAGGGGCACCAATAAATGTTACTTGGATGCCATCTGTCACATGGAGATCTGGGTCATCCATGGCCATGACCAACCAGGTCTGCTTTTATTCTCCCTCCTGGGAGAAGCTGCACACTTTTATATGATTACCATCCTCTGGCTCCTTCTCTACACTTAATCACCCTTCTGCTTTCCCTAAGCCGATAACCCTTGTGGATACAGGGCAAAGCGTTTTCAGGTTTATCCTAAATGAATGAGTCACTTGCAGAAGCGTGTATAACTGAGTTCACATTAAAGAGACACTGTATGGAGGCTGCTTTAAAAAAATAGAATAAAATCATTGTTAAAAGAATTAACAAGGGCAAGGTATTGGGTAACTCAATATGTCGAACAGAAAGGACTGTCCAGACATTCAGAGGCAAACATTTTCCTATGTTAACAAGCATTTTACTCCCCCCCCGTCTGAAGGAATCCCTCCCCAGACCCTGTTTCTGTTATTTTTCTGTTCTGCTCACTCACACTCACCTAGCCCCTCCCTCTGGCTGACCTGGGTTCTTTATTCAGGTCATTTTAGTAGCAGTCATTTTAGTTCAGTGATCATGCACAGAGTTCATCTACTCTCCTAGGTTCTGCTTCTTGGCTGGTCCCCATAGTACAGTCCTCCATTCCATAATTTTAACAAAGACATAAAATAAAAAGACATACACAGAAGAATGTCCTGCCTCCAGTTAGGCCAAAGCACTGGATTAGATAGCTATCAGGTGCTATATATGATTTCTTGGCTAAGCGTCACTTTTCTATCTACATCATCATTGATTAGTCCTGTTTACAAATAGCATCTGTCAATTTCTTCCTCTTTTCCTTTTTAACAAAGCTGTTTAAAAATAAAAAGTTTGCCCACTGAATGCTTAGGTTACTTATAAATTAGGGATAAGCTGAACCACCAGCTCCATGTTGCAATAGTACAAGGCTGGGCAACTGTAGCTTTCTAGATGATTTGGCCTACAACACCCATCAGACTCACTCAGCATTGCCCATGGTGTGGGATCAGGGGAGCTGTTGTTGTAAACCATTTGCCTTGGCAACCAGCTGATGCTCCCTTAACTTCCTGTAATGGAGAAGAAGTGCTATGAAGAACCTGCTATCTTCTGTTGCCTTGCAAAATCAAGGTATCTTTTGGGAAGCAGGAAAGTTGTGATGTACATCATCCTTCCTCAGATTCACTCTGTTGACTCCCAGCTCATCTCTACACAGAATAGTCATAAAGTAATGTTGCATAGCAATGTTCACCTCACTGCAAAGTCAACACACAGCAACTGCCCAACAAGGTCAGCCCTATCATTAGGCAGAGTGAGACAGCAGAGTGAAGTTGAGGTTTCATGAAATGGCAAATTATTTATTATAATGGCACTTTTACTGTCAGGAAGATGCAGAAACGAATTTGTGCCTTTTTCTGCCTCAGGTGCTAAAATAACTAGGCTGGCCTTGTGTATTTTTATTCACCTTTAATTTGGTGAGTTTGCCTCAGGTAGCAAAATGTCTTTTGACTTTTCTCCCAACAGCATGGGACATACACTGCAGGGAATTTTAAGAAGGAATAGCATTATACATAGTCATCAAGCAATTAACTGGGCATTTTATGTGGACAACTTGCTAAAAAGGGGCACAAGGGATTCTCACAAACATGCACAAACCCGTGACAAAATAGCGCATGCTGCAGAATTTGTTTATAATAGAACAGAACTACTTAATCCATTTTTTGTGAATGACAAGGAAGCAGTTTCATGATTTATTTTACTTAGAAATTATTTTACTTAGAAATGACAATACAGTCTGAGTAAATGTAACCATGAAGTCAAATTCTATATTAATTTTTAAAGGTCATACACTGTCAGGTGTAGGCAGACCAAGCAAGTCAACAGTTGAATCTTCTTCTGTTTGCCACCCAGGCTCTTTGTACTCCTGTCTTGTCTAACATGACAAAATATAATTACTAGTGCTAATTTTAGACACCTGTGACCCACATTGCAAACCACAGAGCTATATATAACAGCAAACCATATAAAACCAATGCTGCATGATCCACAGTGAAGGGGGACATCTTTCCATCCCTATGCAGGCCACCCCAAAGCTGTATCATGGGCCTGGGGCAGATGTGAAGTTGGAGACCTGCCCAAACCTCATTTTAAGGATCACTGTGTGCCTGTTTCGGATGAGCAATGTGTCAAGGAAAGGTAGGTTCCATAAGGAAACAATGGAGATGAAGCACAGAACCTTTTGCTTTGCAAACTGCTCCAGTTCCCTTCTAACACTGGATAGCCATACTATTATTCTGAACTTTTCAGTGTTCTCCTTAAAATTATCATCATGGGTCTTTCCTCTCTCTCTTCCATGTAAAAGAAGAGAGCTACACTGCTCACCAGGAAGTAGAAAAAGGGAAAAGGCACTTTTGAATTTCCATGTGGGAACAGGTTATACGTGTGAGCAAGAGACATATGTGTGAGTAACAGACATCAGTACATCCTTCATTGTCACAGATGAAGTGCTGACAGAGATCTGAAAATATTTAATTGATCAATCTGCTCATTTAATTTGCTAAAGCTTTCAGCCCAGTGTATCTCAAGCTATCTGATATGGGAGACTGACAATTTCTTTCTCCAATGTCCCAGGGAACAGCACTATATTTGTGCCATTCTTGGCTATAATTACTTTTTCTTTCTTTTGTGCAACTTCAGCAGGACCAACCAGTCAACAGCTTGTGGACCTGCGCTGGTCAACAGATCAGCGCTGTGAGTAGCACTGCTGCAAAGAAACCAGGCATCTCCTCGGGTCTGTGCTCTCTGTACCTTACCTCCACTACTTGCACATCCTGGAAATATTACTTTTCTGAAACACAGCTCTCAGAATCTCCTAGCTAACATGGAATGGCCATGCTGGGTGGTGGATACTGGGAGTAATAATCTAAAAAATAACTTTTCCAAGCCATGACCACCAGTATTCTCCTTTAAGCCCAAGAGACTCACCTCTGTCTTTCAAGGCATCAGGTAGGTGGCACTACCAGGCCCTCTGAGCACTTAGTTACACATCTCAAAGGACCCCTCCAACAAGCCTGCGCCCCAGAGACAGACTCTCAGTTTTGACAGCTCATTTACTGAATGAAGACTCTGGCCATTTCTGCACTACATTGTTATAGTGCTATTATTCCACTTTCAACATCCTATGGCATCCTGGAGTTTGCAGTTTAGGGAGAGCCCTTTAGAATTCTTAGCGAGAGAGCTCTTTGGCCTCAGGAAACTACAAACCCCAGAATTCCACAGGAGGTTGAAAGTGGAATAATAGCAGTATAACAGTGTAGTGTGGAAATAGCCTCTGCCAAAACTCCATTTTCCTATCCACATCTGCTGTCTAACAGGGCCCATTTATGCATCACTTAAACAAAGGCAAGCATGGTATAATGTTTTGAGTATTGGACTATAACCCGGGAGATCAGGGTTTGATTCCCCGCTCAGTCATGGAAACTCACTGGGTGAGCTGGGACACCTCACACACTCTCGGTTCCCAGAAAACTCCATGATAATTTCATGTTTGCGTTGCCATAAGTCAGAAACAACTTGAAGGCATACAACAACCATCAGAAGAAAAGGTTATGCTTTTAAATTGCTTTTTGTTATATTGATAGTTGAACTGTATTTGATACTTGCTTGTTTTCAGTGATGTGAATTTGTGTCTGTATCTGTTTTAGTTTCTATACACCATCTTGAATCTCAGAGTTCAGAAACAGGTAAGATATAAATAAATAAAATCATAGTGATCATGACCATCATCATCCACAACAACAGTTGTTAAACAAAGCAGGAAAGAGGACAAAAGAAGACATAGATTTGCATATGATTTTACACATATGCAAATCTGGCCATAATTTTTATAATTTAAACAGAGAGCCAATGCATGCCACCACATCTTCCCTTTCCCTTCCAGGCACAGCTAGGAAAAGTCTTTTTTTTTAGTGGGGGGTTATAACTCCCACCTTGGCCACAGGCTCTCTGCCTGCACCTTACCTGGAGGTATACTTGTGGGGTGGGGGAAGGAGAAAAATATTTTGATCTACAGCTTTCAGAATCCCATGGCATGGAGTATCCAAACTGGGTGGGGGCTTCTGAAACTTAGACAGACCAGAAAAGTAAATTTTCCAAGCTCTGTCTCTAGGGTCACAAAACCAACTGCCTAGAATCCAACTCTTGCCAGTCCTTGACATTTAGACATTTTCTGACTTTGCCTGTCTGCAGAGAAAATAAATTTAGCTTCCCCCACGCTTGTTTGCCTTTGCCACTCAGCATCCTGTCCCTGTTTACATTGTTCTTCTTAAAAGGAAGGTGCCGTTCAATGCTATTGCAATGCGAGCTGGTGCTGTTCTAGCAAAGCATTAATTACTTTCTTCCTGTCAAAGCAAGGCAGCATCCTCCCCTGTTTGAAAAAGTAGACTAGAGCATGATCATAAATATCTCTCCAATTATTTGAGTTGTTACCACCATCTGCCTGTAGGATGTCTTCAAGAAGATCATCTCACATTACAGCACTGATCAGACAGAATAATAGAACACCCACTCCAAAAATACAGGAACTCACAGTAATTTTCCAGACAAGTTTCTGTGGGATTAGAATACACCATTCATAGCCAAGTGAAAAATAAAAGTTAAAAGATTTAAAAAAAAACAAAAAAACCTTAACACAGCCCACAAAAAGCATTTTATGTAATTTTCTCTATGATGTTCCAAAAATGTTAAAAATGCTAATAATGCTTCTCTCCTTATTTTTCACACCTACATCAGAGATGCCAGACTTTCTGTTAAATGCAGGAAGGTGCTATTATTTGAACCTGACAGAAGCCATTCAAATAAGAGTCCTATCAACTTCAATTTGGTAGATCAATAGACAGCAGTTTAAAAATCAGACCTGGAAAATGAGACTTAAGGCCCTGTTGCATATCTCAGTGACATCTTTTGGCAATAACATCCACAGGTCCTCCTCTGTTATGACTCCTACACTGTGGAATATGTTGTCCTGAAGCCAAGAAACATATTCAGAGTAACTTGAAAGGTTTTGTTTTTCTGTGGATTTTGGATTTTGTTGTATGGTCCTGAGAGATTCATTTGTTTCCCTTCCCAATAACATTCTGTTCAAAACGAAAGAGTCTCTTCTGTTCTGGCAGGCTTTTGGTTTCCTGGCATTTGATTACTCTGCCAGCTGATTGCTCTTGTGACCCTGGCAAATTTCTGACTTTATCATCTTGTCTCCTGCTATCTTTTTTTTTTTTTACATGTGTACATCCCCCCGCTTTGACCTTTTCCTACAATGGTTTTATTGATTCTATTATTGTTGTTGTTATTGCTATTATCATGTACATCCTTTCTTTTACTGACATTTAATGCAGCTTACAAATTATTAAAACTAGTACAGGTTAAAAACATAGAAAAAAACAACAATATGTGCATAGATATGTAAAACAAATTAAACAATCTATAGCATTAGAACTATTTAAAATATATTAATAGACTAAGTATTTTAAAAATCAACAAAACAGTACACCATTAAAAGCTCATCACAGTCCGTTCTTAAAAACCTGACAGAATATGAAAGGATTCACTTGGGGGGGCAGAAGGGCAGCAAGGGCGGGACCCATCCTAGCCTCCCTGGGAGGAGAGTTCCAGACACAATGGATTTTCTCATTATAAGCCACAATGAAAGCCTCATATTTAGGCAGAAGAGCTGAATATAATTAAAATTCATAATATAATAGCTCCAAAGGAGAAGAGAAAAATGTACTGGAGTCATCCTAGGATCACTTTGCTGCAGGTAGAATGCTTTTGCTTGATTTTGGTGGAATCTACATCACTGGTCACCTAATTCACCAGTCCCCCAACTCTTTGTATACCGTATTTAGATAGCTAGAAGAGCACCTTATGGTGAAATGGTAAAAATTGGGAGTCTCTGAAAGTCAGGCAGTTTTTTATGAATGGAACCCACAGGGAGGCAGAATCCAGATCTGACCTTATCTTTCCTAAACAGACACAATATTGTGGTGTATTCATCAGTAACACAAGATGGTTTTGATGACAGACTTTTTCTAGAAAAAGCAGAAAGAACAAAAAGTGCAAACTTTGTGGACTATGAGTATTAACTACCATTGTGAGAAAGAAAATGCAAACTATGTGAAGATTAACTCTGTTTATAGTTTTGAACTTGGCTTCACAGAATATGTAGCAGCTGCAGCAACAGCTGGGTCATTTCAGCAGGTGCAAGATACAGACACCAAGGCCTAGAAATTCTCCACTGACCAAAACAAATCTATTATACAACATTATGCTAGAAGGAAGCTCAGTGGTAGCACATGTGCACTGCATGAAAAGCCCTCAGATTGATATCTTGATTCAAGTTGGGTATACTGGGAAAGGGTTGTGCCTAGAAATAGAGAACAGGACTGGGAATCACGTAAAAGTCCAGACATTGCTGAATTGTAGCAGCCAACATTCTTCACCATTGGCTCTCGTGGCTAAGGCTGCCGGGATATGTAATCCAACAAAATTTGGAGGGCCAGATGATTCTCTCCCCAATATCTGGGGATACTCAGCTTAGAAGAAGTACTTTTTGAGACTACAACTGGGGATTCTACTCCAATTAAATAGTTTTTTCAAGTTCTGACAACACTGACTTATCCGGATCAATGGACTGATTCAGTATAAGGTGGCTTCCTTGTGATCACAACCATGCTTTGAGAAAAAATATGGTATAAACGTGCAATCCCTTGCTCTCCTGAAAAAAATCACAGATAACCTCACATAATAGCAGTTATTAGGTCAGTTACTGTTATTGTAAGGCACTAGATGACATTCTACACCAGCAGTGGTAAGGAAATAGTATCTTCTTTGCAACTGTGTGCTTCTGATGGTCGAGTCCAAGCTGCTAGGCATATGCTGTACTAAAGCCACAATCTTTGGAATGCAAACACACCATCTTTTACAAAGTTGTATATCCACAGCAGCCTTTCCTGACCTGGTACCTTTCCAGATGTTTTAGGCTGCAGCTCCCAACTGCAACAGGTCCAGGGGCCATCTTTTTCACATCTGGAACCCTTCTAGACTGCGAACAAATTGGGAGTGGACTGAAGTTCACTTCTGGCCAGTCGCGTAGGGACGTGGGGGCGGGAGGGTGATTCGCCCCAGGAAGCAATGTTTTTGGGGTATCCCAGTCTATAGCCACGCCCTCACGCATCCTGGCCACGCCCCCCTCCACACACTCCAAGCTCCGCCACTGCTTCTGGCCTTGAAAAATGTACATTGTTAGACATTAAAAAGGGGCCCTGCAGCTAGTTTAGAAGTTGAATTGCCCCTTGTGGAAACTTATAGGAGAGTTAATTCTACCTCTTTATATTTCCCCCCCCTCAAAAAAAGGCAGTTCAGCACTAGAGGAGTTAAAAGAGCCACAAAAACAGCCTTGGGGCCACATAAAGTCCCTAGGCTGTATTTGTCCACTCCTTGCCAGTAACATAAAACAGCTGAATATACAACTACTTTCAGGAGAAACACATAAATCACAGCATGAATACCTCCGTGAACAGCAAATCAAATCCAGTGCTGCTACTGATAAGAACATGACACAAGCTGAATAAAATAAATAATAATATGAGAAACCTTTATAAATGGATGGAGAAAAACAACTTGGCAACATAAAAATTGTTTTAAATAATGCATAAAAATTCCAGAGTAAACAATTTGCTCTTCGAAAGACTGCATTCTGTAGGTAGTTGTTCAAAAATTTTAAACCTAGGGTGTTGGTCCTCACATAAGCTCCAAACAGTCTTAGGTTATTTCCACACTGGACTGTTGCAGTGCTATTATCCCTCAAAGGCCCCTCCCTAAATTGCAAACGGCCTTAAACAACATCATCTTGCAATCTTCAGTTATATAGATCCATTTCAGTGCAGCTTCAGGCCTGGCTAATGGACTGAGACAGCTTTAGTTGCCATGGTAAATGACTGTGTCCCTGCTGGCTCTGCTGGATCTCTCAATGGTTTTTTATTCCATTCACTAATGTGTCTTCTGGGATGCCTCTCTAGATTGGGACCTGGAGCACTATCTTATTGTGGTTCTGGTCCTTCTTGGAGGGATAATTCAAAAAAGTGGTGCTGGGAAATTTTTGCTCAACCCCATAGTCATTATCTTGTGGAATCCCTCAGGACTTGCTTCTGTTTCCCATGCTGTTCAATATACACATGAAACTGTTGGGAGGATTCATCTGGAGTTTGTGAGTTCAGTGTTACCAATATGATGTCATTTTCCTTTTTCTCTACTTTTGAAAATACTGCTTTAGTGTTAAACCAATAGTTGCTGTCAATAGTGGATTGGATTCAGATGAACAAATAGAAGCTTAATTCAGACAAAACAAAGTTGCTACTGGTTGGTCTCAAGGCAGAGCAGAGGAGGAAAAGCCTGTGCTGAATGGAGTTCAACTCCCCCTGAAATCTCAGGCTTATAGCTTGGGTGTACACTTATGCCTTTCCACACTACGCTGTTATAATGCTATTATTCCACTTTCAACATCCTGTGGAATTCTGGGGTTTGTAGTTTACTGAGGCCGAAGAGCTCTCTGGCTGAGAATTCTAAAAGCCCCTCCCTAAATTGCAAACCCCAAGATTCCACAGGATGTTGAAAGTGGGATAATAGCACTATAACAGTATAGTGCAGATAGGCCCTTAGACTCTTCCCCTGAAACTGGATGCCCAGGTTTCAGCAATAGCCAGGACTGCATTTGCAGTTAAAAAAACTTGACCACCTGCATCTGTTCCTGGAGATATCTGAATTGGCTACAGTAATACATGCCTTGATTACATCCCGTTTGGACTACTGTAATACACTGTACACTGAGCTGCCTTTGGAAACTGTTCTGAAACTTCAGTAGGTCTAAAATACTGTTGCTAGAGTATATTTACAGGGAGCATATAACTCCTTTGTTCGAACTGCTTCACTGGCTGCTGGACTATTTCTGGGCACAATTCAAAGTCCTGACTATGATCTATAGAGCCTTAGATGCTTCAGATCCAGACTGCTTGAAAGACCGTATCTCTCTATATGAGATTGCTTAAGTCTAAAGATCCTCAGAGGAAGGCTTTCTTTTGGTTCCACCACAGTCACAGGGCCATTTGTTGGAAAACAGGAGAGGACCTTCTTAATAGCTGCTCCCAAGCTGTAGAATTCTCTTCATGAGAGGCTAGGCTGATTTCTTCTCTACTCTCTTTTCACTGTCAGGTAAATATATATATTTTTAATGTAAACAGCCATTAGATTATTACTTGGTTGTGCAGAATAGTCTGTATTTTTGCTTTGTTATATTTTTAAACTATTTTATTCTTTTTAAATTAACAGTATTTTCAAACACTAACTTGCTTAGTTGTGGTTTAATTTTTTATCATCACTTTTTCAGCTCTGTCCTATTTAACCTTGTTGTAAATCACCCTGGGTTTCATCTTAGGAGAAAGATGGAACACAAAATAAAGAAATTGTGTCTGTTAATTTTCATAATATGTCCAAATTGAAAGAAAAGACTTACCAGAGGACTTGAAGATGGCAGGGGTGGTGGTGATGGACCTCCAGAAGGCGTTGATGGAAGAGATGGTGGTGGTGGTGGTGGTCCTCCAGAAGAAGGTGATGGAAGAGGAGGAGGAGGTGGTGGTAGTCCTCCAGAAGAAGATGGTGGAAGAGGTGGTGGAGGAGGAGGAGGTGGTGGACCTCCAGAAAGTGGTGATGGAAGAGGAGGGGGAGGGGGTGGACCTCCAGAAAGAGATGGTGAAAGGGGAGGAGGTGGTGGTGGAGGCGGCACAGGCATCTCTCAAGTTTCTATTTTCAGTCTGTTTTCAAAGTTTACAGACAGGTAGCTGTGCGAGGAAAAACAAAATCCGATATATATTGAATATGTAAATTGAGAAGTGGCTTCTAATGTGATGCCCTGTAAAGCTGAAGTCTTTTCATAAAACAATGATCTGACAGGGTTCCATAGGCGATCATTTTTCCACTTCTACCCCTCTATAGCACACACACATGTATTCATAACAGTTGTCTACATTTTGAAAAACACGTATGCAGTTCCGTTACCACTGACAAACTAAGATGGAAAACTTTTTAAAGTGGAAATAGAAAACAGTACGTATGAGTTAAGTATAAGTAATGTCACCCTGTCTTTAAGTAATTCTCGGTGAGGTGTTAAACAAGTATCTGGCCCATTCCATTTTGTAATGGGTGTGCAGAAATGTTTCAGTGTCCACTGGCCTCCCTCCACAGCATGAGCAAAGGAAAAATGAATATAAAAGACAAGATTGAGTAGAACCATTTTTTTCTACCATGCAATTTTCCAAGTGCATATTTATTTCCTTTATTAAAAATGGAAATAAATCCAGTGATCTGAACTCCAATATATGACACAGTACAGCCCAGACACAACTTTTACCAGCATACTGAGCATTACACATTACTTCCCCCACTTCTGCACCCAAATCCAGCTCCTAAAATTGGACAAGTATGGACCTTTCATTGACTGTATCAGGTTAAGAAGCCTCCTTCCTTTCACTTCTCTTTATCACTGCTGTAGAACAATCTATTGGTAGGTCTAGAGAACCAACATAGTGCAATGGTTTGAACATTGGACTATGACCCTTGAAACCAACGTCTGAATTTGTTCAGAGGGTGTTTTCCTTTGCCTTCATCTGAGGCTGAGACAGTGTGACTTATCCAAGGTCACCCAGTGGGTTTCTATGGCTGAAGAGCATTCGAACCCTGGTCTCCAATGCTCAGATCACTACACTATGTTGTTTCTCATGAAGAACACAACACTCTTTGCGTGTTTTTAGACGACATCAGCCCTCACCACTGGCTATGCAGTCAATAAATTTTTGGAACCACAGTCCAACATCATCTTCCTCATCTCTGCTTTTATTTAGATGACCACATATCCCCCACGCCTCCTTAAATTCAAGGATCTGTCACCCCAAATGTCAACTCAAAGAAAAAGTGGGCACCACCTAGAGTCTAGACACAAGACCATCATCCAGGCTCCCTTCATCTGGCATCCAGGATAATGCTAGAAATAATAACACTCCTAATGGTGTGATACTAAAGAGACGCTCAAGACATAACGTGAATAAGTACGTCATGCGTTCTCTCTAGGCATTATTTTGGCCCCTGCTGCAGGCTTCCCATGTTCTCTTACAGTACAGATTATAATTATTACATTCAATTGAATAATTTAGAAGCTCAGGCACAAACACCATTTTTTATAGTGAGAAACAAACGCTTCTGCTGAAAACTGGTGCCATGGTGACACAGGAAATTCTCTAATGCTGGTCTAAATTCCTAGTTCTCTACCTCTGCAGCTTTCAAGCTTTCTGTGTTTAGCTCATCTCACAGTGATCTGGCAGAAGAAGGATCCTATCACAGAATAGTAACACAAGGTGTATAATTCTGGGCAAATACTAATGGAGGCTAAGCAGGGTCAGCCCCAGTTGGTACTTGGATGAGAGACTATCAATAAATACCAGGTGCTGTAGGCTATATTTCAGAGGAAGAAACTGGCAAAACCACCTCTGCATTCCTTGCATAAGAAAACCCTATGAAATTCATGGAGTCACCATAAATTAACAGGTGACCCGAAGGCATATACAAACACTAATGTACATATGCTCTGTTCACATGAGGTACATGTTAGGTCTGCTGAACCCAGATATCATTCTACACATACTGGATTCACATACAAGCTGAGGAAACTACACTTTAGGGGCTCAGATTATACGGAGTCTTTAAATTATTAAACTGCACACAGGCACATTTTTGATCACGTCATGGGGTCTCTTCAGTTTGACACAGCTAAAGCCTTAGCATATATTAAACTGGCCCTGGGGTCCACAGTCAAGAACCCACTGTGGCCATACTATAGGGAAACATTGTCAGTGAAAACCAAAGCCAGATAAGGGTGGTTGAGGCCCCTGGAACAGTTTCAAAACAGGGTCACCTTTGTTCACAACTTCTAGAAGTATCAGCACAGAAAAAAACAGATTGGAGATTCAAGAAGTGACTGAAGAAAGGTTTTTTTCCCCCTGTCAGTACTGGGCCAATGGCTGGGAGTCATTGCACTAATTGATAAGCTTGCCCTCGTGACACCCAAACAATCTAAGCTGCTAATGACATTAAATGTCAGAAGCTTGTTGCATTTTAAAAACTATCAACAGCAAGCCCAAGAGGGACTAATTTTTATTGGGAATGCAGGATGGCTGAAGGGGAGATAGAATACTTTCTGTTCAATCACCTCCCTCCCATCTACTTCCTACGAGCCCCAAGGGAAGAAAAATCTCCCCTTATACTTCCTACGAAAGCCATATGCTATTAAGGTTCCATTGTTGCTGTTGTTGTGGTAGAAGAAAACAGACACAGTTCCTAAACATAGGTAGTTTGACTCTTGTCTGCCAATCTTCTTGAAGAATTCCAGGATACCCTGGAATGCAGAAGGAAATCCAAAGCTCCACTTCTGCTTGCTGGCCCAAACATTATCAGCGATACAGAATTGTCATGGTTCAATCTCCTTTTTTGTCTGAATAATGTTATCTGAGTGCTTATAACACCAATATTGCCAGCTCCTCTGTCACCTCCTCCCTCCCAACTCCTTCCCTAGCATGCATGAAAATATCACACAAGTAATTTCACCCATAGCTTCTAATCCTCCCTCAGTACATATTGAGCACATGTTCACCCTCTATCCTGTCTCTGTGAATCACAGGAAAAAGGCAGTAGCAGCTATAGGTTTGCTTGATATTCAGTACAGTACAATTTGATCCCATTATGCACACCCTTAAGACCTTACTAAAAATGTTTTTCTGCTCCATGCAGTTTCTCCTTGTAGCATATTGCCAGCGTGACATACCCGCATGGGTACACTATATCCGATGTACTATTAAGATGCTGAGCCCCAATGCTGTCTCAAGTTTGAGAAGCACCAGAACCATACATACATAGACCATACACACTTATGTAAAACCTTGAAGTTTACTGATCTTTTATTTATTCAGAAGCCTGTCATAATCTGAGGCCCTAAATTGTCACTTACTTAGCTTGTGCATAAATCCAGCAGCAATCAGATCTATTTTTGATATAAGCTATACCCTAAAAAACAACAATGACAAGCAGCCCAAACCCAGTTCAGTACATGAAATTTACTTTCTGAAGCCATGAGCTTGTTCCAGATTTAGGCCATTTCCCTACTAGACTGTTATAGTGCAATTATTCCATCTTTGAGGCCCCTCCTTAAACTGCAAACACCAGGATTCCATAGGATGTTGAAAGTAGAATAATAGCACTATAACAGTTTAGTGTGGAAATGGCCTTAGACTATACCCACTGAATTCAATGGGATTTGAATTCAACATTTTACTGTTAAGTCCTACCAATTTTATTACAGCTATTCTAAGAGTGAGTAAATCTGGAACCAAACCTATTTGCCATCTACTCAGCACTTAAAATATGTTGGCTGAAATTGTTCTCTAAGGTTTCAAGAACATCATTTGTTACTTAATCCATTCCATACACCAGCCCTGGGACCAGAGACCTTTTCAGCATGTGGTATATCACTGAGTATGGTCACTTCTAGTTCCATAGGGTCACTGACCAATTAGAGTCACAATGGGGTGTCTCCTGACCATATATGTACAGTAGGTATATTACAGTAAAGATCTCTTTAGCACTTGGCAAGAGGATACAGAATGCCAAGCTACCCTAGAATGAGACAGGTCAATCCATTCTGGACCAGTTCGACCATCTGTATGGACTCAACAAGTATGAGTTCCAGATCTGGACAGAAGGCTTTCATTACTATAGCTCCTGTCCTTGGCTAAGCACTTTAAATTCATTTTGGAAATCCCTACAGTACTGGATGATACTGACTCAACAAGTTCCTGGTAAAATCTGTTAGTCAGATTCTCCTGCAGCTTGGCATTGTACCAGACCAGCCTTCCTACCCTGGTGTCTTCCAGATATGTTGGACTGTAACTACCATCGTTGCAACTCAGTCCTAGTGGCAAAGCACCATGGAAGGTCATACTGTAAAGCAGATAGACACATCAAAAATTTTTCATACTTGTTTGATCTCACAGATCCTGACCTTCTAAGTGAATAAGTTCAATAAACAGAAGGCAGTCACGAAGACAGAAAGCTGGAAGCAAGTTGGAGGCTGCTGTGCAACTGTGACTCTCTTTCTGAGCAATACTGAATCAACAATATTTATGAGAAGCCAGGGCTATTTTTTGAACATAAAACTCATTGGAGCAACTTAAATAAGACAATACAGAGTTATTTTTAAAAGACAGTATAAAGGAGATTATAGGAAATGGGGGTCAAAATCCACATATAATCACTCTAGGTTTGTGCTCTTTGCACTGCAATGCGGTGATTGTACTTTTCCTCCATACAGTATTCTTTTTTTTTTTTTTAATTTTATTGAATTACCAAATTATACAAACAATAAAAACAAAAAAACAGACATAAGTTACACAGTATTAATAATAACATGTCCATCTAAATGAAATCATATAAAAAAGAGTGATAAAGATATGAAAAGAAAGCAAAAGACATACAAAATGATAGCGAGATAAAAAGAGAATAAAAGAACACCTACTCAGTACATAAAATATACCATATCTATCCAGAGAATAAATTTAATATGTATCTATGAATTTAATATTTAACTATCTATTAGTAAAATCTCAATACTACTTATATCCATCATCCTTAACTTCCAACGTTATGACAATATTTAACCAAAAGTATCTATAATGAAGGGTATAATATATTTATCATTACTATTAAATCCTCATACAATAAAAATATCCTTCCAATTATCTTTCCATAATTTAACCATTGGAGCCCATTCCTTTACAGTCTTATTTCTATCCATCTTCTCATTTAACATGGCGGTTAGCAGATCCATTTGGAACATTTCGTGCAATTTCATTAGCCAATCTTGTTTCGTGGGAATTTCTGTATTTTTCCATTTTGAGGCATAAAGAATTCTTGCTGCCGTTACCATATACAATAATAACCTCTCATATTCCTTTTGATATTTTACATTCACTACCGTAAACATATTTAATAAATATAACTCCGGATTACGTAACAAATGTATTCCTAATATTTGATTAATTTGATTATGAATAACATTCCAGTATTCTTTAGCCTTTTTACATTCCCACCATATATGGAAAAATGTCCCTAATTTCTCTCCACATTTCCAACACTTATTGGGGTAATTTTAGATGTTTTAGCGATTAATTGAGGTGCAATATACCATCTGAACTGCATTTTATAAAAATTTTCTTTCAAATTTGCACTTTTAGTGAATTTTATATTTGTAGTCCATAATTTTGTCCATTCTAATAAGTCAATAGAATATCCCAGGTCCCGCGACCACTTAATCATATAGTCCTTAATTACTTCATAGATTTTTCCAATAATATGTTCCTTCCCAATTAAACATTGAATATCCAACTCTCCAAATTTTGAGTTTTTTTCCTGTATCCCCTCATTAAATAAATCTATTTTATACAGCTCATATAATCGTCTATATTGTAGCCAATTATCTGGAAGCCCTAATTCTTTTAATTCTTGCAATGATTTTAATTCAAATTTCCCTGCCCGTTTACATAATATATCGTCATACGTCAACCAATTGGCATTTCTAGGATTGACATCTTTGAGTAGGGCTTCATGTAAAGAAACCCATCTCGGCTTTTCCAAAAAAACTTTATTTTTATACATAGTCCAAACTTTTAATAATGATTTTCTAATTATATGTTTATTAAACTCCTTATCTTCTTGTGCTTTTTTATACCATAAATACCCGTGCCAACCAAACTTGTTGGTGGCACCTTCAAGTGTAAGCAATCTATTATTTTCTAAACTTATCCATTCAATGATCCATTTTAGGGCACAAGATCTATAATATACAGTATTCAAGTGCCCCATACTACCTGTAGGTCATCATTCTGATACTGCATTCCAAAAAGCTCTAGCATACCATGACAAAGCTGTTCATGTTGGGCTAATGGAAGGGCCCAAGACATTTTGCAGCCTGAGTCACAACAGCTAGGGCAACCCAGAATAGCAAGAGAACCCAAAGCCAGCGAAGTTATTTTGCTAGGTGTCTCAGGCAGAACATCTGAGGAACACTTCCCTCACCCTGCCAGTAAAAATATGGTAAAAATACAGTAAATAACTTATCATCTGCTGCCCTTTCATTACACTCAAATTCTGCTGTCTATAGTGGCCTCCCAGTTCTAGCTCTGGGCTGGCTCTGGCTTATGGTTAGGACCAGCTGCCCTATCACTTGCTTCCCTATCAGGGAAGAATCCAGTTTTCCAGACTGTTAAGGTCTATGATAGAATTATCCAAAAGTAATGGCTTCAGGTATGGAACATCTGTCTCTGGATGGCCAGAAATCATCCATTGGAGGTATATGCAGATAAACAAATATACATTTTCAAAAGCTAGCCCTAAAAATAACAAACAGAAAGAAAACACATGAGTTAGAAATGCCATACCATTCATATGTAAAACATATAGGCTTATTCAACAGCCCACCAATAAAATTTTGTAAGGTTGGTAGGCACAACAGGTTGGATCTTCTCAGTGATAGTTCCTGCTGTCTCTCCCAAGAGATACATAGGGGGCTCCCAAGAGATATATAGGGGGCTTTTAAGAGTTTTTTTACAACTTTAAAAGCTTTGGCTTTTAACTGGAATCATTCTATTGTACGTACTGCTTATTCTTAAACCGGTATAACATTATTTTATGAACTAGTTATATATATGATATAGAATTGTGTCTTCTCTATTGTAAGATGCCTAGAGAAGAGTCTAGTCTTGAACGGTTGTAAAGAGAACAGGCAGAATTCAGAATTGTTTCTGGACTGTAGCAGGCTTATGGTAGGGACAGCTGATGGTAAGGGTAGTCCAATAATACCTGAAGGGCCACCTGCCCCTCCCTTAACATTTGGTAGATGGGGCTACTGGGAAATGAGACTGGATCTAGGCCCTGAAAATAATCTCCTCTGTTCTCTAGGGCCAGTGCCTGGAGGATTCTGGAAGTTGTAGTCAAAATAAGGATTTTTTTCAAGTTCCATTCAGGGTAGGGAAGTGGTGATGGAATATACCTCCTAAGTTCTATGGGACTTAACAGGTAGTTCATTTCTAACTTATTTTTATTGTTTAAAAGCAAAAAGCAAAACAAAACAATTGCTAAAATGGCTTTATGTTCATATAACTCACACTTGACATTGGCAAAAAGCAAGGTTCATTTAAATCTAAGAATTAAAGAATTCCTTGTAGATACAGTTATAAGTTTGTACTGAGGGACAGGATTTTATTACTTTATGTCTCTTGAAGGCTAGAAGTTTGTGTCAAACGCATCTCAAATACCACTTCTTCATTCTCTGGGGAAAGTCATCCGATAACCAGCTAATCAAGATTGTACAAACCACCTGATACCTATATGAGTTTCTTTTAGAAAAAACAGCATAGAGATATCAGGTGGTTCAAAATCCAACCTGGTCCATTAGTTACCAAGTGAACTTCCTCGGAGAATGCAGGAATTGTGTTAGGAATGAATCTGGCATTCTTCTGCTTTTGAATAGCAAGTCACTCACTGTATGCACTGCCAGATCAAGTGGAGAACTTTTAAGGCAGCCAGGGCATGGGCTGATACTCAGGGCTGCACACAGAAGGGATATTTGAACCATGGGGCAAAACCAAAGTCATTCTGGGCAAAGCTTCTTATTACAACCAACATGAGCTGTAAGGGAACAGAAGTGCCCACACAGCTCCTGGACAGTAAAGAAAAGCATTCTGTCAGTGAAAACTGGGGGCGGGGGCGGGCGGCTATCCTGATGATTTTAAATTGTGAGCTTTAACAATGAATTTTAAATATGTGTTGTCAGCTTTTAGGTACTTGTAATTTTTTTTCTTTTAAGATAGCATGCATTTTAACTACTGTTTTAATTGATGTTCTACTTTTAACTGTTATATGTTAGTCTATTGTTGTTGTCCTCTACCTAGATCTATGGGGAGAAGTGGGTAAGAAAATAGCTGCTATTATTATTATTATTATTATTATTATTATTATTATTATTATTATTATTTCTCAATGTAGGCACTAATACTTCATGGGCTACTTCCAAATATTCAGCTGAACATTTATGAAGAACATTAAAAAACACGCCAATGGTTTCAGTTTTGGGTTTAAACAGTTCTGCACGTTCAACTGTTCCCAATACTAACCGCTTCGCATGGCCAGCATTAAACTGAACATCTGTACTCAGCACTGGATTTACACAGAAGCAAATCAAGACACAGTTTAAGGAGGGGTGGGTTAGAATTGTCAGCCAGAAAGGTCTGGTGCGTCACTAAACTACAACAGGGTATAGCCATGGCAATTAAAGTACACTGTAATTGTGTACTGTGAAAGGCCTTAGTTCAGGGGGCACATGTGGTCTCAGGGCTACATTTTGCCAGCCTCTGGTTTAGGACCTCAGTCTGTCTTAATCTAGCCTTGGCTGTAACGTAGCATGGCTATTCCCAGAAAAAAAGAAACATTAAAAGAAGTGGTGTCTGCATATATCTTTCTGTACACTGAGCTAAGGCAGTGTTAATGGGAGCTTTGGCTACTGGAGGTAAAATAAAATCAAGTAAAAAAATTATAGCAACATAAAAAAAATGTACACCCCTTCACATCTTGCCTCCATAAAACCAACACTCAGGGTGGTAACAACATTCTTTGGCTTCTTAAATTGCTTTTTTTTAAAAAAAATTAAATGCCATCATGACGACATTGTGAATTAATACAGATGACATTTTGAGTTAATATAGTTACATGCATATGCTGAAATCCTTGGCCACAGCATTCTCCTTTACCAGCTTTGCCAGAACAATGTTGATTGTAGCTGCCAGAAAGAAAAATAAATTTATTCTTACTACTTTAATTTCAAGAGAAAGAATACTATCTTAAGATCCGTCCGGCCATGCATAGTTTTTGCAATAAGCCTACTGGGGAAGCACCCTCCCCCTTTGAAACCATTTTCTTCTTGAAACAAGTTCAAGACCAAATCCAATTCTTTTCTTTTTTCTGGTTTGCAGAAGAACCTCAAATAATAAGATTAATACAATTAGATATGAAGCTGTCCCCCTCACTCCTTACAGTGGGGCCATACACAGCACCGATCGACCAACATTATGTCAGCCATAGACACGCAAATAGATTCTCCTTGCAACAGATTTTTAATCTATTTTTACATTACCTCCATTTTTAAAATCAACAAATAACCAAGCAAGAAAAAACAAAACAGAGCAGCTTCTCAGCTAGAAATCAGTGATTGGCCAGCATTCACTTAAGTCACACTCTGCATGCAGGAACAAAAATTCAAAGCTCTTTTTTCTTCCTATGTATACCTCCACATAATCTATGGACAGCTCCATACAATTGCTACACCTAGCACTCTCCCAATACACTTGACTACAACTTTCATCAGCCACCAGCCAGCATGCCACCCTCCTAACATGATCACTACAACACCCATCATGCAAAGGCCACACTTTTAATTGGGTATGCTGCCTTGTGGGTGATGGAATTTGTAGACCAACACAGCCAGGGACTGCCAGGATTGGGAAAGGCTGGCTCATCAGATTGTTGATAGTGTCATCTACACAGCTGTTAAATAGTTACTTTTTAAAATGCAAATTTACCTCTACCCATCATGTGTCTATTTCTCCACAGCACTGGATGTTGTAAACCAATGCAGTTTTAGTCATCTGCCAGACATTTGTAGAATGGTGTTTGCAACAGGTAATTCACAAATCATTGGCTTGGCTTGTTTTAAATTCAGATGGTCAAAAAACAAAATCAAAGTGAGCTGAATTCCACTTCTACTTTTGCAACTCACCTCAGCCTCCAGGGCAACACCTTGTTTTCAAAAAGAATCCAGCTCCAGTCCCAGAACTTGTCTTAAAATAGATCTGTCACTTGTGGAGGCTCCCAAGAATGGAAATTCTTATTTTGTGAGCAAAGTTCTTTTCAACACTGGGGCAGTGGCTGTCACAATTAGCGCTTATGCTTCAAAATTTAACATTGCACCTCTGTACACAATGAGGCACGTATGTATTTATTTGTACACATTTTACTGTGTCCAGTACTATAGTTCAGGTGGCCAGCACTATTTTGAAAGAGGCACTGCCTGCTTTTACATCAAAGAAAATCCATCAATAATGCTGCATACCGTGAAGTATTTTCCTCCAGAAATTACTGTTTTCATCAGTACAAGTTTATGGAGATTTTAATGAATTAACACTACCTGACTAATTGGCTAAGATGTATTTAACTGGTAGGACATTTAAGAAATGAAATTACTATTCCCAATAAAGGGCAGATATAAAATTTAATAAAAGATGTATCTGTAATTGCAGCAACTGAATTACGCAGGATAAGAAGAAATATGTAGCCAAACATTGTGACCTTCCAAGTATCTAAAAGGTAAACTGAACTGAAACCTAACACGGCAGAGTTAGAACTGCTTTATTATTTTTTTTAATTTAAATGACAAAAAGACTATGAACCCTCTTAGAAGAAGATGTATAAATGGCTCAATAATGCAAGTTCAGGGTCTGACTCATAAATGCAGATAAAACTTAATGCAGAGCACAGGATAATTGTACAGGCTGCTTTCCCAATACAATGGCTCAAAGCAGTGGACACAATAACAGTGTAAGTTCAGAAGTAATCCCCATTGAGTTAAATGGTCCTTACTACTAGTTAAGTGCAGCCCTGTACTCACTTACTTGGGAAAAAAGGCTACTGAATCCAGTGAGGCTTCTGAATAGAATCTATAGTTTTTGCACTCCACTATACCAGTAATAGCTAGTAAAAATACATTATCTGAACTGATATAACCCTTCTTCAATACAGACAGAGAAAGAGGGAGAGAATGGAGCACATGTTAACATACGTGGTGATTCAGTCTTTAGCTGTAAGCAAGGTACCTGGATACAGAACAAATCTCAAAATTCACTGGCACCAGTCAGATTTTCCTATCCTTCAGACATTTGAGGACTTTTAATGCAGCTGTAAAATTACAAGCTCCTACAATCTACGCAGATGCAGAGTGAAAGCAGATGTCATCATATGAAGAGACAGGCAACACACAAGAAGAACCTTCAGCACCAGTGGGAACATACGCCATTTCCGCACTGGACTGTTATAGTGCTATTATTCCACCTTCAACATCCTATGGACACCTGGGGTTTGCAGGTTTGCCGGTTGGCCCCTCCCTAAACTGGAAACCCCAGGATTCCATAGGATGTTGGAAGTGGAATAATAGCACTATAACAGTTCAGTGTCGAAATGTCCATAGTCTTCTTCAGGCTTCATAATTTGATTGGTTCTAACACCCATCTGTGTTATTTCATTCAGGTTTATCTACCTTTCTGTTTTAAAAAGCTCAGCATGCATGAACACTCATTGCATTTTTTAAAAAAATAACAACTGTCTCCATATTTCTCAGCAGCTTAAATATCTGAAGTCACTTTGAGATAGGAAGAACTGCATTTGATGCCATTACAACACCAGCATCACTCTATAGTTGTACCAGAATATGATGCTTGGAATCAAAGAAGAGCAAAGGAGAGCTCCATCGCTCCAGGGACAGTCATAGGAAGTGCCTTAACTCCTCCATTTTATTTACTAAAGAATATTTTTACATCATTTTTCATTTTTTAAAAAATCGAAAGTGGTTGACAACAAAGACACATGCATTATAACAGGAGAGAAAAGAATAAAAAAATAAATACATCAAAATCCATTCATTAAAAATCAGGGTAACTTATAGAGATAACACCTAAGAAAATGATCAGGAAGATATTTGGGTAAAATGACGGCTTCTAGTTGGCAACAGAGGCACCCTGCACTTGAAGACCACTTAATTTCCAATGGGGAAAACACTCCACATGTTGAAAGCACAACAGAGTAGAGCCCCCACTAAGAATGCAAAGAGCAAGGCAGCCTATATTGGAAAAATTGGGGTGAGGTGTCCTTCGTAGCACACCTATTACTGCACATCCCCATGTTATTAGAAACATGTATCTCACTATATGTTTTTTTACACGTATGTATTTCACGCAGAACACACCAGTGTCTATTGCTGTGGAAAATGTTAGCAGTTCTTCTATTTGGGGAAATCTTGAATCTGCTCAACGTTTTGGACAACTTCCTCTCTCCTTGCTTATCCAGGCCATTCTGAAGAATAAGATTGCCTTCAAAGGATTCCCCCGTCCCCCGGTTGTTTTGCTTACTAGATCAATTTCTGTCCTGTCCCTAAGCAAAACTGTCCATCCATACAAACACATCGATACAAACACATCCATACAAATACTGCCTACAGTCTGCACCAATACACTCTAAGGAATTTTGTTCACTACCTAAACAAAGCTGGTATCTCTATAAGCTTGTGGGATCTGCTTGTTTTTAGAGCCTCAAGGACTGCCAACCACAGCCATGTGCAAAGAAGCGTCTGGGGAAAAGTGAGGAAAAATGAGATTTTAAAAATGTTGCTTAATGAAAATGAAACTGCTTTATAACCTAGTAAGCCACAAATGTAAGATAATATGCACATACAAATCTACTGCCATTGTTTCATTCATCCTATGGAATCCCAGGATGTACAGTTTAAAGAGGGGTACTTAGAATTCTCTACCAGAGAACTCTAGTGCCTCACCAAACTGCAAATCCCAGGATCCTAGAGAGTGCAGCCTTGGCAGTTAAAATAGCATGTTAGTACTATAACCATGCAGCCAGAAAGGGCACTTGGATCAGCAACTGGAACACCAGCTAATCAAACAGCATGAAAAGTGGTTAAAGACAACTTAATGCCACAGGCAAAGAACACAGAGGTTGGCAGAGAAGTGACTCACACAAGGCTTGCCTCGGGGAAATTCTTTTCAGCTTTTTAAAGGTTATAATTGAGCCCACAGGAGCTGGAAATACTTGGCCAAGGGACTGCAAATCACCAGCAGATCCCAATATACCTTCTAGTTCATCACAGTCTAAAACAGAGGCAGGAATTACGTGGGCCTCCAGATGTTACTGGAGTACAGCACACCCTGACCTAAGACCTTAGAGGCAGCTGGAAGCAACCTGATCTAAGCCAGCACACTTTGGCCATTTCTTCCCAATACTGTTATAGGCCATTTCTGCACTAGCCTGTTATAGCACAATGATTCCACTTTCAACATCCTCTGGAATCCTGGGGTTTGCACTTTCGGCAGGCAGGATTCCAGAGGATGTTGAAAGTGGAATCATCACACTATAACAGGCTAGTGCGGAAATGGCAATAGTGATATTATTCCACTTTTGACATCCTGTGGAATTCTGGGGTCTATAGTTTACTGAGGCCAAAGAGCCTCTCTGGCTGAGATTCTAAAGGCCCCTCCCTAAACTGCAAACCCCAGGATTCCATTGGATCTTGAAAGTGGAATAATAGCACTATAACAGTGTAGTGCGGATATGGCCTTTCTCTGTTCAGAAGGGTGGATTTACATTCCACCTGTCTTCCACCCCCCATTTCAGCTCTAAAAACTTGGCATTCCTCCCCTGCCGGATGTGCTCTTTTTAGTCCTATCTTTATGGGGAAAGTTACATTTCTAAACCTCTTTTCTTCAAATCTGCTCCAACTGACTCCCAGGGAACTGAGGTTGAAGGGAGGGCAACTGAGAAAATGGGCTACATAATTATAGCTCCCACAAGCAGGTAATAATTAAACTTGCCGGCAAAGGAAGCATGCCGCAAATATCTTTAGGGAAAGAACAAGCAGCAGAATTCCTCACCCGGCAAGGAAAACCACCAAGGGCGAACTTGTGTGGCATTTTTTATTTATTTTATTTTTTTATTACTCAACCCCCACCTCCCCCGGCTTCCTTTGCAAGGATTTCTGTCAGTCATGAATTATATAGTTCCACGCTCTTGTTTCCAGCCCTTGTAACGTAGCCCGTTTTGATAACGCATCAAGGACCTACTTGACCCGCTGGGGCTTTAAGACTCTGGTCATTTCCGCACTAGGCTGTTATAGCGCGATGATTCCACTTTCAACATCCTCTGGAATCCTGGGGTTTGCAGTTTCGGGAGGGGCCGGCCGGCCCCTCCCGAAACTGCAAACCCCAGGATTCCAGAGGATGTTGAAAGTGGAATCATCGCGCTACAACAGCCTAGTGCGGAAATGGCCTCCTTCTCTATCTCTTGCAGACCAACCGGCATGTTCAAAGCCACTGACTCGGACCGTTTCCGCACTAGGCTGCTATAGCGCGATGATTCCACTTTCAACATCCTCTGGAATCCTGAGGTTTGCCGTTTAGGGAAGAGCCTCAAAGGATCCCATAGGACGTTGAACGTGGAATAACAGCGCTGTCTCAGGCAAGTGCGGAAATGGTCCTGGTTACACGACCCGAATTTCCTTCAGGAATTAAACCGGTTTTCAAAACTGGGCGCTCTAACAAACCGGAGGAGCATCGGAAACTCTTTCGTCTCCGAAAGTCAGTCATCGGAAGCAAGGCTTCCCGTTCTTACCGGGAATCAACCCTAGTTTCGCTCCAGGGGACTTGAATTCTTAGAAAGCTGAACGGCCCCCACTCCCAACAAGTGCTTTTTGCTGCGAAGCCCCAAAGGATTTCCTTCCCAGGAGGAGAGGAAAGGACTCCCCTGGAAAGGCCGCCTGAGGACCGGGGCCAGATCTTACGCGAGGGAGGGCGATCCCGGGCAAGGCGAGGCGGCTTTAATCCGGATCGGAGCCGGAGCGGTGTCAGGGTTGGAACGTTGGACTATGATGTTCCAATCCTGGCTCAGCCATGGAAAGAAACCCCAGGGGTGACCTTGGGCAAGCCACACTCTCTCAGCCTCAGAAGAAGGCAAAGGCAAAGGCAAAACCCCTCCTGAACCCATTTCCGCACTAGCCTGTTATAGCGCGATGATTCCACTTTCAACATCCTCTGGCATCCTGGGGTTTGCGGTTTCGGGAGGGGCCGGCCGGCCCCTCCCGAAACCGCAAACCCCAGGATGCCAGAGGATGTTGAAAGTGGAATCATCGCGCTATAACAGGCTAGTGCGGAAATGAGGAAATCCCGTGTTAAGTCCGCCTTAGGGTCGCAGTAAGTCGGAGACGATTCGGGGGGGGGCACGACAAGAAGATCGGCCTGGGGGGGGGAATAGAAGAGAGAAATGCCCAGCCCTGAAGTGCCCACCTGGATCGGAAGGAGGAAAACGCCGCCGGCGCTCTCCCCGGTCGCTTCCTCCCCCGCCCCGAAACCGGGACAGACACCGGGCGACCGTCGCGCTTGGCCCCTCCGTCCCCGCTCCCGACTCACCTGCCACAGAAGCCTCGGCCGCCTTCCCGAGGTCGGTCTCGGCGGAGATCGCAGCCACAGCGCACCCAGGCGAGGTCCCCCGCCTGCGGCGACAGCGTGGGAAGGGGGCGGGGCGTCCGGGAAGCCACGCCCACGAGTCCTCCAGCGGTGCAGAGCGTCCTCGGGGGAGAGCAAGCAGGTTTGGAGTGATATAGATGGCCGTTTCCATACTAGACTGTTATAGCGCTATTATTCCACTTTTAAGATCCTATGGAATCCTGGGGTTTGCCGTTTAGGGAGGGGCCTCAAAGCCTTAGGAGAGAGAGTTCCTCTCTTTAGGGTGAGAGAAAAGCAGGACTAATGCTGGGAATCCCTCCTCCTAAACAAGGATGTCATGGGAACAGGGTATGATTTGGCCCCAGGAGGTGCCTTACCTTCTGCAAACAAAGCCGATCCTCTTGACCAAGGCAGCGCTTCAGTACAGAAATTCATTCCCTGGAGCTGGTGGTCCTTTCAATAGATTGGAGGATGGTGACGGGGTGATGGATCTGTGGCACTCCACATATTGGCCATTTCCGCACTAGACTGTTATAGCGCTATGATTCCACTTTCAACATCCTATGGAATCCTGGGGTTTGCAGTTTCGGGAGGGGCCGCCTGGAACCCCAGGATTCCATAGGATGTTGAAAGTGGAATCATAGCGCTATAACAGTCTAGTGTGGAAATGGTCTTATATTAGGCACTGGCTCCGATCATTCCCAATTAGCATAGTCCATCACCAAGGAAAATAGGAATTGGGGACTGGTAATATGTAAAGTGCCGCAAATTATCCACCCCTGCACGGTGGATAGTGCCCTATAATTGCCCTACTCCCCTGTAGAAGCTTTCAGAATCTCTGCACGGGTTGGTCTTGTGTGTGCTTAGATCAAGAAAATCTCTCAGGGGATCCAGCTCCGATGATGCCTTGAATCAAATTCTTGTCAGCTACAGAATAAACTGATTTGAGCTATATGCAAGTAAAGGAAATATCATTTAAGGAAGGCTTTGAGAGGATCCAATTTGCTTTTCCAAATCCAGCCCTATAGTCCTGCGTCAATTATACAGATTCTTGCTTTTTTATGGAACCAGAGCCCTCATTTTTCTACACATCTCTTTTCTCCTTTTCCAACAATATATTCAGTTTTGCCTAAACAAAACTTGTTCTTGTCAGAATTGGAAAGGGCTTCTGTACCTTTTATAGTTGTAAAGAAGAAGGAATATCAGCACCTGTTGCTTGTCATGCAATGAGGAAGCAAGCAGCACCAGCTGAAATTCCCTCTTCTGCACAACTATTAAAGGCACAGGAGCCCTCTCCAGTTTGTACTCTGGCAATCCCAGCACTAAAATGTACTGTCACTAAAAGATAACGGTCCTTAACCCAAGTTTAAAGAGATTTCCCAGAGAATTGAAGAGGAAGGTTAGCATCTGAGGCCATTTCCACACTACACTCTTATAGCGCAATTAGTCCACTTTCAATATCCTATGGAATCCTGGTGGCCCCTCCCTAAACTGCAAATCACAGGATTCCATAGGATATTGATAGTGGACTAATTGTGCTATAAACTGCAAACTGCAAACCCCAGGATTCCATAGGATATTGAAAGTGGACTAATTGTGCTATAAACTGCAAACCCCAGGATTCCATAGGATATTGAAAGTAGAATAATCACTATGTAAGAGTGTAATGTGGAAATGGTCTGAATTTGTTGGAACCAACTACAGGTAAATAATACACAGCATTTCAGCAGTGGCACTGAAAATGCAAAATGTACAATTGCTAGCAATAGAGCAGGTGAACACTGGATTGTCATCTAAACCTCTTGCTTTTTTTCCCCTCAAAAAAGTTTGTTTATATGTGGATTTCTTCCAATTAAAGTTTTGTAAATAGTCAGAATTTGATTTGAAGGAGTGGCTCTATCACACAATTGTTGTGCATTAATTAAGGACAAATGCAGTGTTTACTGTAAGCATAAGTCAAGGTAAAGATAACAGGCAAGGTAAACAAGGATAGGTCTTCCTGCAGACCTTTTGTTAATATTAATTGAGCTTTTGCTGTATCATCTATGGAGCACCTTTGTACTCCACCTGGTTTACTATTGTCTTCTACAATTGGCAGGACTTCTCCACCGTCTTAATGTGTTTATTCAATTCCCAGCATCCCCATGCAGCATAATTTGGAGGGCATACGTTTGAGAAAGGCTGTTCTATAGCATCGTTAGGGGACCTATGGCTTTCTAAATGATGCTTGGTTCCATTTCCCATCATCATCGGCCAGCATGGCCACTGCCCATGCTGAATGAGGGTGGTGGGTATCAAGCATGGCTGATGGCTGGGAATTGTAGGGGATATACTCCCAAACACACTCAGAGGGTACCCAATTGTGGAAGGTTGTGGAAGGTTGTTCTAGACTGTTTTGTGAGTTCTGCAGCATTTCAGTATATAAGCATACTTCTGTTAACAAAGCCTTCTAACAGTGAAGTTCGTTTTTACAAAGGCTTCTTTTTTTGCCTGCCTAGCTCCCCCTTCACTCCTTGTCCTCTGTCTAGATGGGTTTTTTTTAGCAGCATCAGCATCAAGGAGAATGGTCAAGAGGACCTGGAGAAGCACAGACTTCTGGTGTCAGGTTGCGGCAGGATGTCTCTAATAAATAATGCAATAAATTTTGAGCTGGGGAGAAATGGGTTTCTGTTCTAGCCAATCCTGTTGTAGCTATGTGGGCCTGCCTCCAGCTTGAAGGTAAACATCAGCTGCCTTTAAAATCCCTTACTGAATGTGTATAAACAACAAAACAAAGAAGAAAAGGGGAGAGCAGCCACCTGCCCGCCCGCCCCCCTTGATAAAAAGCATAAATCTATAAGTTTGGCCAACGAAATAGAAATAATAACATAAGTGGGGGCTTGTGAAAAAAGAAGTCATCCCTGGAGATATTTTTGGAAACAGCTTTGAAATATTTTTCTTTATTTATGTAAGGCTTATGTAAGGCTCATTTCTCACACGTATATTGTTGGTTTTGAATAAAAAGTTTCCTGAGAGAAGTTGAACCCCTCTTCTTTTTGTGTTCTGTTCTTTTTCCCTCTGATACCCATTCTTTCTGTGAAAGAAGAAAATGCTCAAGGACACATCTATTTTGTTGACTGAAAAATATTACAGTTACAGTGAGGACAGCACAGCATCTTTTCCATCTAATCCTAAAGCCTCCTTCTTTAGCTGCTCAGGAAACAGGTTATTTTTACATTAGGTGAGCATTTTTCTTTCTTTCTCGTTCTCATTTTCTCCAGTAATAATAGAGTTGTACTTGTTACTCAGAATGATTGGCCAAAAAATTTAAAAAATGCTTTTTAGCTGTTGTTATCTTGGATCACTGCACTATTTCACATTTTGAACAGCAGTAGCACTAGAGTGCCAACACCTTTATTTAATTTTTGTCTGCTTTAATTGTGCTTTAAATTCCTACACCAGGTGAAAGGCAGCAAATAATGCTAATGTATTTTACAGAATGTGACTATATATGCTGAGAGCCAAGGTGATATAGTGGTTTGAGTGTCAGATAACAATTCTAAGAGATAAGAGTCTGAATCCCCATTTCATCATGGGAATCCACTGGGTAACCTTGAACAAGTTATACTCCATCAGCCCAAGAAAAAAGCAATGTCAAACCTCCCCTGAATAAATCTTGCCAAGAGAACTCTATAGTAAGGTCATCATAACTCAGAGTTGAGTTGGAGGCAGACAGTAACAACAAAGATATGCTTTCATATGCATGCACACATGACTGTTGACTCTCTTGTACAAAGTGTTGGTGGCTGTTTAATTAAGAGCAAAATCACAAGACCCTTCCCCAATTTTCCATTATTAGGAACCTACATGCAAATGGCACTCTTTTCTCTCCTACTATAATTTGCAGCTCTTAGCCTGCTTATGACTAGTGTATGCTGTAACCTAAATACCCTGTAAAGAAAAGTCACAATAGCCTTTTCAAGACTCTTGCCACAATGTAGTAGAGGTATTTTTTCTCTCTCTCTCCCTCAGTCCCTTTCATAGGCTGGCAATTACCCACCAATGTCGCTATAATTGTGACTACACTGCCACGCCTCACACAGAATGGAAATACCATGTGCCCTCATCATATTATTTAGTAGAAGGCATAAATACCATCTTTGCATTCTAAGATATGCAGTTCTTCAACAATGCACAAGAGTATATTTATGCAAGTACTCTTTATTGCAGATGCTTTGTGGGTCACAAATGCTCTTTGGTTGCGAGGAATGCAGTGATAAACAGTTAAGCTATTCATCAGCCGTCTTTTTAATTCCCTATGACAGCTTGCCGTCCTTATCCTAAATATATTTACCAAGTGGTGGGCATGTTTCCAAATAAGTTTGCATTAGCAATTACTCTGACGCATTTGATTTTGAAAAGCAAGGGTAGGACAGTTCAGGAAAAACCCAGTTATATGGGGCTGTGCAAAATTCCATGGAGAAGGACAGGCAAAGATATCAGAATTTATGCAGGGCTGTGGATAGAAGATTCTTCCTTGTATTTCTCTCCTTCTTTTAAAAAAACAAAACAAAACTCTGCCTTTCTTCTGGATGCGCTTGACAGCAACAGTCAAGATGATTACACTATCTGTGCTAAGAATTGCTGGTCCTGTCCAAGAAATACGTTATGATGAAAGCAGTGGAATACTGGAGAATCAGCACAGGAGTTTGTGGGCACAATGTGGTAATTGTGTTCAGAGTCGGGGTTGTAGCATTGTAGTCCCTAGCTATGTGAGACCCCTTTTGGACCCTGCGTGATACATTGCGAACACTGAGAAGGTTCAGTTTTTAAAATGGGAGTTGGGTGCATTAGCTGGGTAGAAGACAGAGTAGAGTGTTCAAAAACATAATGCTTTGCATGTAGAAAGTCCTATCTTCTCACCCTTGGTCAGAGCAGGGTACAAGCACTACGGCCCTACAGATTTTGTTCTACACTCTTGATTCCAGTCAGCCTCTGCCATTTTTGCCAATGGCTTGGGGTGATGAGAGTTATCTTTGGAAGATCTGCAGGTTTCCTTTCTGTGAATTAGAAGGAGCTGTCTGTTAGCAGCCAGGGCTAGGAACAACCTCTGCCTAAATCCTGGATGAAATGTCATTGTTATCATCATCTATATCCTGCATTTTCCCCAAGACTGGGACTCAAGGCAGCTTAAAAATTAAAAGGATTAGAGTACGGTATGGCTGAAAAAAATCAACACTAAAAGAGAATTAAACTATTAACCATATTAAAATTATTTAAAGCATACATTAAAAAAGTTAAAAAGTTAAAACAATATTATTTAAATTATTACTGAATTTATTATATTCATTATTATTTAATTTATATAATGCCTTTGTTCCTAGGAACCAAAAGCAGGGTGTACAGTTCTTTCTCCCATCCTTGTTTCATATTTAGAGCAACCTTGTAAGGTGAGTACAGCTCAGAGAATCACTAAGTCCCCGAGTGAGCTTCACAGTTGTTGAAGAAGGATGTTAAACCAGTTCTAGGCACAGCAGATTGGGAAATGGAGGGAGGGGAGACTGGATACTAATACAGGAGAAGTTCTTTGTGTGGTCAGAAGCTTTTTCTGTTGTTTTCAACACTCAGTGATTAGAATGGAGAAGGACTCTTAATGCCCAGGAAATTTCTTCATGGAACAGCTCGGCTTTGTGGCTCAGCAAGCTCTTCCGTTAGATTTTTTCCTGCATAGATATGCCTAGAATTCAGATTTGCTTAGGGGAAAGGTATCCTAAGTGATAAGAATTACATCTGAACCTGTCCACTTTGTGTTGGTTGTTTCCCAGGTCTTTAGCCCTGCACACTGCTGGAATGTGGCCCCAAGACTCTTCTTAAATACAAATTGGCCACCAGGCTGAAAAACACAGCTAGTTTCAGATGATTGGGGCCCTTCTCCTTTTTCATTTGTGTGAGTTCTCTGTTGAAATGCTGTCTTTGCATTGCAACTTGATGGTGTTGCTGACACAAGAATTGCTAGAGCCAGCCTCTTTTAAATGAGCCCCATGGCTCAGCCAGCATGATTGAGGCCTGAATCTCAGGGTACATACCCTCTAACATTTCACAGATGAAAACTGGGACAGGGTGGCCAAGCAACATCAGAGTGCAGTTAAAATGTCAAAAGTTATTAATGAGGAAGAACAGACAGGCTAGGAGAATTGCAACAATTTTCTTTTGCTGGAGTCTACTGGGAAGGGTGCAATTTCACTTTCTCTTCTCTTCTCCCTCTGCTGAGTTAGTGGAGTGCAAAGCTGCTTTTTTGTACTTTGAACTCAGTTTGCATTGATATAAGTAAGCACAGGAGAAAGTGGGAAAGTGGGAGGAGGAGTGAGAAACTAAGACTTTTTAAAAGCAGTTGAAAAAGTGGGACAACAGGGGATTGATTGGATTCTCTCTGCTAAGTTGGGACAGTTGGAGGGTATGAGAGTGAACAATACAGTTAGCCCCCCACATTTGCAGGTTTGGCTTTCATAGATTTGACTATATGTGCGCTTCTTCATCTTCTGCCCTGCCCACTTCTGGTTATTCTTTTCTGGAGGAACGTCCCCTCTCGGCTGCTCTGAACAGGCCACACAGACCTTTAAAAACCCACCTGTGGTCCTCCGCCTCCTTTACCAGCTGCTACCTGGCCAGCCAATGACTGCATGCAGCCTGATGTCCCGGCACCACAAACCCTCTCCTGATGCCCCCCTCCCCACACACACATACTGAAAGGAGAGAGAGGAAGTATAAGGCCAACCACCTCCTTTCCCTCTCATTTTCCTGACCTGGACCATTTCCGCACTATACTCTTCTAGCGCGATTATTCCACTTTCAACATCCTATGGAATCCTGTGGTTTGCAGTTTTGGGAGGGGCCAGCCAGCCCCTCCCTAAACTGCAAACCCCAGGATTCCATAGGATGTTGAAAGTGGAATAATCGCACTAGAAGAGTGTAGTGCGGAAGGACCCTGAGGCCCACTGTGCCTCAGCCCCCTTCCCACAGGCACACACACACACACCTTTTGATATTTCTGATTTTTCCACTTTTGCAAGAGTCCTACGCCTCTAAACTCATTGAATGTGGAGGGCCAACTGTATTGATATACTCTTTGTTCACACTGTATCTTGGAAACTTGACTGAGTTGGATGATAGATGCTACCATAACTTGAGGAGAGCAGGGAGAGAGACATTCACAGCCTGGCTCTCCCCAAGAGTATATCTTTCTTTACAGCATCACAGTACCAGCTGATTGTTTATGAGTGACTCCAGCAACAGCACGGGGCCCTAATAACTGAGGACCTTGGAGCATCTGCTCCAGTCACACTATTGATAATCCAATCGTGTTGGAAACCCTTGTCAACCCTTTCTTTAGTCATCAGATTACATCGACTTTCTTGTGGTCTGATGTGGTAGATAGTATGCTTCATTTTCAGATTGTTCTTTGCAGCTTTCAGGTTTTGAAATCTGATGTGGTACAATAATTGGAGGGTCTTGAGAGAACCTGAGAATGGAAGATTTAGATTGCAAATCCCTGCCACAGGATTGAGGATTTGTATTATAACTAGGGATGCAAGTCTCCATTTATTTCAGCCTTGCATGTATAACTAGAGAATTTCAAAAGTATTGTCTGCAGTGGTTGAGAGTATAAGAGTTCTCTGTACATTTTGGGGCCTTTTTTTCTTTGCCACATTTTGTGCAGAAAAAACCGGGGCTTTTTTTTTTTTTTGAATAAATTAAAAAAAATTCACAGAAAGTCCCAGAATGTGAAAAATTTCACTGCAATTGACAATTTTTTCCACCATAGAACATCTCAATGTCATTTATTCTTGACAATGATGCGAAAATTTGTGAGTAGTATTTACTTCTTTAACTGTACCACTCCCACCCTCCCTATTCTACTGGATTTGATCAGGAAAAGAAATACAATATTTTATTTTACTTTTTTTTTAAAAAAGTGGTACTTCTAAAAATTTCTTGGATTTATATACTGCCTTTCTTCCACAAGTCAACTGATGGCAGCTTACTATAAAACTGAATGAAACAAATATAATGAAGATATGAAACAAAATAGAAATAAAAGAATAAAAGTGCAGGTTGAACACACAAATAGAACATCCACCCATCTGGTAAACAAATTTTTTGTATACCACCCAAGATCATATGATAAAGGTCTTCTTCAATGAAAATATTGAAGGACAGCAGAGAGAAAGCCAAATCAGCCTCTTTGGGCAGGGTGCACTAGAATGTGTAAGCCACTAGAGTTTGTAAGCTACTACCTCACAGCCACATCCCTCACATGTGCCTTTGCCTGTGGTGGAACAAAGAGATGGGTTTCTCCTGAAGATCTTGAAAGTTAGAAAGTTGTTCCCAATATTTAAAGATTACCCATCTGCCAGGAGGTGTGTTTACATTTCCAAGTCTAAGCAGCAATGGCTTAGAATTACAGTAAATGAAAAGCATGGCAAACAGTAGAACAAGAAAGAAGAGATTATTACAAAAGAGCCAACAAAGTGGGATGGTTTTACTGTAGTACTAGAACTCTGGAAGACCAGGGTTCAAATCCCTGCTCAGCCATGGAAACTCACTGGGTGACCTTGGGAAGTCACAGTCTCTCAGACTCGGAGGAAGGCAAAGGCAAACCTCCTCTAAAGAAATCTTACTAAGAAAGCCCTTGGATAAGTTTACCTTAGAGTAGCCATAAATGGGTAGCAACTTTAAGGCACACAACAACACAGATAGGAAAACTGAGCTATAATAATGCAGAATTTCTTATTGTTTTAAGAAGAAAGATCCTATAATTCTGATTATGGTTACTCACAGCGAGTGATGCTTCAGATCACCCTTCCTCATTCTGGTGCCTCCCAGATGTTTATTCACTGTGACTGATGGAAGTCACCACTCAAATATCTGTAGGATTGGGAAGACCGGTTTTTGATAATGGATGGCTATACAGCTTAACTGATCTGACTGATTTAGAATAACCTTAGAATATTCCCTGCTTTTCTCCATGGAACATTATATTGATTTATGTATCAGAGTTCTGAGGTAGCAAGACTGTACAAAGTGCTGTTGTTTCTTCTGCAGCTGAGATATACCAGAATTAAGATCTGGCAAGTTTTTAATGTTTTGTTTCCACTAGAGGGAGCACTTGCAATACACTACAACATGCTTTCTTGATTTTAAATTAGCACATTGCTTCTTTTTTAAAAAAGGAGATATGTGGCTCATTGTCACCCAAAATACAGGTCTATGAAGCTATGAAACAGACAGCTCTATAAAACAGGGATGGGAAATGTATTGCTACCCCCATGGTATAGAACTGCAACTCTCATCATCACTAAACAGCATAACCAGTGGTGATGGGTGTTATGAGTTGCAGTTCCAATATTTTGAGGGCCACACATCTCATGTCCCTTCTATCCCAAAAGGAATGCCTCAAATAATAAAACATATCAGGCAGCCAAAGGGGGTTTCTTTTCATCTACATTTCGAAGCAAACCAACCTGTTGCACTTACCCTGGATAGCTGTACAAATTAGAACTTGCTTATCCCTTGGACACATAACAATATGTGTATTTAGAACATCATGAGAAAACATGTTCCAAAACTGTTAATGAAAAATGAATTTTCATCATGGTTTAATTTTTCTGTTTTTGCAGACTAACTCAGATAAACTCAGACATCAAGATGGCATAGTCTCGTGAAAAAACACATGGAAAAACTGCCCTGGACCAGAAAGATATTGATTCATCTATCCCTACTAATCCAGCAACTGTTACTCTAAACAACATTGGAGAAAGGTTGCTGGTAGATTTGTTGAGAATGGGGTGAGAGATTAAGATCTCTTGTCTCTTTTTCTTTAACAAGACAGCAGGAGGATGGCACAGCAGCCAGTCTTCCAGTGTATACAGTGTTTTGCTGAGATCCAAAATCTAGCTCTTGTGTTTCATAGCATTAAAATTTAGGTGATCTATATCTGAATACACAAGATACAAAACAGGATTGTGCCTTTAAGAACAGGGTAGAAGTGGGCATGTCAGTAAATGCAGCTCTTTTCATCTCTGCCTGATTCTGTTTGCAAGCATGGTATTTTTTGCAAATCTTCAAGCAACACTCCTGTGTTTTTTTGCATCTGAGCTCCACAGGAGTACTCCACTGGAATACTTCACTGCATTTGCCATCCAATGCAACACTGGAGGGCTTGTATTTGGATTTTCTATTTCTTCCTGCCATAGAATTCCACTCCACAGAACACAGTGAATGCAATTTTAAATGATTTTTCATCCTGTGCTCTAAAAATGAGAATGCCCCTTCAGTTCTTGTGTCCTTTTGGACAACTAAAAACAAAACAAAGCAAAGCAAAACAACCTTGAGATTCACTAAAACACACATACATGGAGCAGAGGAGCAGTAGTGGAAGCACATTCACTGTGCTTGTTGACATTTACACAAACTTCTGCCACTCAGAAGCAAGCAGGCTGGTTCTGGTTCTGTCTGTTGGGCTGTACACTGTATTGACCAGCTGGGAGTTGTAGTGTCACAATAAACACCCCTTTCTGAAGCAGTTGTGCACAGATTTTGATGGCAACTTTGCAATTTGATGTGTTTATAATAGTTGGTGGTGGTGGTGTGTGTGCCTTCAAGTTGTTCTTAATTTATGGCAATCCTCAGGCAAACCTATCATCTCCCTTGGTGATGACAAATCTTGGTGAGATTTGTTTAGTGGGAGTTTGCCTTTGCCTTCCTCTGAGGCTGAGAGAGTGTGACTTGCCCAAGGTCACCCAGTGGGTTTCCATAGCTAAGCAGGAACTTGAACCCTGGTCTCCAGAGTTATAGTCCAGCACTCAGACCACTAGAGCACACTGGCTCTGTTGTTACTACATGCCTTCAAATCCTCTCTGGCTTATGGGAACCCTATAACAAGATTTGTTCAGAGGAAGTTTGCTATTGCTTTCTTTAGGCTGAGAGAGTGTGACTTAACCAAGGTTATCCATTGGGTTTCTATAGCAGAGCAGGAGTTCCAACCCTTGTCTTCCAGAGTTTTAGTCCAACTCTCAAAGGAGTACACCACACAGTGGACAACTTTATATCAGTAGTCTTTATTATCACTATTATTGTTGTTTTTGTTGTTATATTTTTTATTATTATTATTCTTACTACAAAATTTTTTTTTGTCAGTACGAGAAATCTGACTTATACCAGATCAAGCTACTTCATGTCCAGGACTCACTCCTTTGGCTGACAAGAGCTTTCCAGGACCTGAGCCCTTTGGCCTTACTTGCTTCTTGAAGGTGCCAGGAACTGAGTCTGTGACCTTCTACATGTAAAGCAGATGTTCTGAATCTCACTTATATCTCCTTCTGATGCATATTTTCATTTGCTAGAAAAGAGAACCAGATTTTTCACTTTAAAGTTTGGCTTAATACTTGGCAAAAGTCCTTAACCGGACATTTGCCCACCTCTCATTCACATTCTAACATGACCTGCAATGCATTAAATTGTCTTGTGGAGCTTCTTGAAGGTGGAAGAACTCCATAATGGACGAGTAGCATCAGGACTTCCTCAACTAACTCTCTCATTGACAGTTCTATAAGGCAATGTTTCTCAAACTTTGGTCTTGGACTTAAATACCTAGATTCCCTGACCTTTGGCCTTTTTGGCTAGGGCTTCTTGGAGTTAAAAATCCCAGACATCTAGAAGACCAAAGACTGAGTACTCCTGCTCTAAGGCAAGGTTGAAAAACCTATGCTTTTGCACTCAAACTCTCATCATCCTTTACCATTACCAAATGGACTAAGTTTGATGGGAATCGGAGTCCCATGGTATTCTAAGGGCCACACATCTCCTGTCCCTGCTCTGAACTCCAGTTCCAAACTCATGTAGTTATGCCCTTGAGTATGGAATTGGTTTTCCCACATTGCCATAATGTGCACCCAGTCTAGACAGGAACTGTAGTAGAGGATGAAATGTTAAAAGTCCCCTGTTCTGTGTTAATAGTTTGCACAGGAACAACCCTGCACTCAAGAGGAGAAATGATGTGATTAAAGTCATATGTAGGTGTTTAGCTCTAAATAAATGTTAATGTCTGCAGAGGTCTTTGAGTGGATCCCCTTACCATGCTGGAAGACTACAAAGGACCCAAAGAAACTCAGCGTTCCCAACAGCCTTTTCTGCTATTCATGGCAAATCGACAGAGGAAACCTTGAGAGTTAGCTGTTGCTGTGGAAACAGCCTTGATCTGGAAAGATAATTTTAAATTGCCGGTGTTAATCTGTGCCGTCCTAATTAAAGTCAAATTTCAGAATACATTTTACATTTAGTTTCCAAATATCTTCTCCAAGAACCTTCACATTGCTTTGGGTTGGATCCAAACTCAGTGATATTTAGAGTAAACCAACAAGAAACATAGGGACTTAAGTTAGTCATCACTTAAGTCTCATTTATGTCAATAGGTTTTCCCTGAAGTATGGTTAAGTCTTGATCCAATCTGTTTAAAAAACCCTTGCTTCCTGCAAATACATTCTGTATATATTGTTCACAGTACATAAATTAAATAAAATGTGACTTTTAAAAAAGCATTAAACAAAAAGTAAGGTGTTACTAACACAGAATGTGCTTTAAAATAATTTAATACACTTTTATTTCCTGGGACCCATATTTCTTTTTTTAAAAATAACCTTTATTGAAGATTTACCAAAAACAAATATATAAAAAAACACAGTTATAACAAACATTCTTAAAGAAAAAAATAAAAAACAAAAAGGATTTTGTGAAAGTGCACTAGACAATAACATAAAAGAATAACAAAATAATAATAACAAATAGAAGAAAAGGGGGAAAGAAAAAACACGGAAAAGAAATGAATAGAATCGATGTATATGTGTTAAGAGAATTGAAACCCTTAACTGAAAAAGAATTGATTAAAACATGGGTAAAACTGACTTCCAAGTTTGAGCCCTCTTGCAAGGTGAATTTCTGAATCACAAAAGTCCTGGAACATATATAATTTAAATCTGTTCCTTATCATTATTGGCCAAACTTTGGTCATTAATATGTAATGAAACAACACAAAAGCATTAAATATCAAAACCGGTTACAGAAAATTTCCCCCATCTGTTTTTCCAGAGAGAGATTAAGATTTTCCATTCATTTTTAAAGGATTTAATGGATTTATTGGCCAGCAATAAAGTCAGTTTGTCCATCTCTGCTAAATCATATAACTTGAATATCCAATCTTCGACTTTTGGGATTTGAGGCTCCTTCCATCTTTGTGAAAAAGTTATTCTGGCTGTGTAAATCATATATGACAAAATTCTGGCATATTTATTCCCACATTTCTAAAGTGACATCCACTCCCCTATTTGTTTGGACACACACTAAGATAATTGGAAGAAGACTTTTCCCATTTTCTGGCTGTAAACATCTGCAAGAAGAATAACCACCAAAACTGGTCCTACTATTAGGCAGGACAAGGCAACCACTTCAGGTAGCAAATGCTGAAAAGCAATGTTAGGACTCCCCCTGCTTTTTCCAGGTGTTCCCATCTATTGATAAAGAAGTATACACTCCATGACTTGTCCCTGGCTTCTTAAACTGATGCCTCAGGTGTTCCAGAAGATAAATTCCCATCAACTGCCAGTCCACTCTTCCAATATAAGTGGAGGAGGGTATGTGTCGCCTTGTCCTTTAATGCATCAGCAGATATCTAGAACAGTGGTTCTTAACCCTTTCTCTACCACAGACCCCCTTTATCATTTATTACCGTGGACCACCAGGGCGGCTTCTTGCTGGTAGCAAGAAATGTCATGTGCTTTCTCTCAGCCACTCAGTGTTATTCACTTGCAAGTTCTCACTGCGTGCAGAAGCAGCAAGTGCTGAATAATATTTTTTTTTGCTAGCAATTTCATAACTTTTGAACAGTTTGAGATAGTGTAATTAAATTTTGTACAAATGATGTCTGTCACTGGCAAAATACTCCTGCTCTTTGAGATTAATGTATGACTGTCTGCCTGCTTGCCTTCCATTCTATTTTAATTGTAAAAGCTCATAACATTTCTTCAAGCCTTTGTGGACCCACTGCAAGAACATCATAGCACCCCCCTGAGGGGTCCACAGCCCCTGGTTTAAGAACCACTGGTCTAGAAGAGGAAATCTGACCAGGTTACCATAGACCAGATTCTTTTACTCAGGTAGAGGTGGTAACAGCAAGGTGTGTAGGAAGCTAGGAATCACATCTACTGCCCTTCCCTTCCCTCAGAATACACTCTACTCTGTGCTACTCAAAGTGATCATCTCTGGACTGGTGCCAGTTTACAAGCCCCCATAGACTTCCAGTCCATGGATGTTTTTTAGGAAAGAAACAGCTGTAGCCAGTGGGCCCAAATATGGTAACTAGCACATTAGAAATTACAACTGCCATCTCCAACCTGTACCGCAGTTGATGGCCCATGGAGCACTCACTGTTCTATCCCATTTTGCTCTTGGATGCATCTGAGACCCTTGTTGTTGTTGTGTACCTTCAAGTCGTTTCCAACAGGGCAACCCTAAGGCATACCTATCACGGGGTTTCCTGGGGCTGAGTGTGTGGGATGTACCCAAGGTCACCCAGTGGGTTTCCATGAATCGAACCCTGGGCTCCAGGGTAGTAGTCCAGTGCTCAAACCACTATACCACACCAGCTGTCTTCTGAGGCCCTTATGCTATTAGTATTGCAGAGCTTGAAAAAGTTCCTTTCCAAACCACAGTTCCCTGAATCTCCCACACAATGCAGTCTCTGGGCAATTCTGGTTCAAAACAAGACAATTTTTCTGTGGTCATTGCCATCCCTGCATGGTGCTGCTCCTGCTGCCATGTCACATGTACTGTGGGACTGCTAGGTTTCCATACTTATTTGAAATATCTTAGGTTAGGCATGGTTTTGCTATATTTCAGAATCAGCCTGATCATTTGGCAGAGGGAGACATCTTTTCCCAGGTAGCAGAGCTGAAGAGTGTGTGCACTGGGGTCAGGAAGCATCAGAGATGCTCATTCTGTCTGAATCCAGTACCTATTCTCCTCTGTTGGAGGACAGGGCTACAGGTGTCATGTAGCTTGACTTGCGTCCACAGAGCTAGCCTCCTACCTTCAGGTGTATTGAAGGATGCTTCTCTGATGCTATTGAGGAAGTTTGTTGGTAATCCATTTGGCTTCAAATATGGAGAGGGAAGGGATCCATGTTATCTTTCACTTCCAGCCACAAAATGTGTTTGGCCAGCCCAGCTGCATTGGCAAGACAGCAATAGCGGGAGGAAGATGCTGTTGCTAAAGAGTGGAAACAGGAGAGGTGTCGATGAAGTGCTAGGGACACAAATGACCATCAGGCACATATTTGTGCATTGAATCTTCATTTGACAATATTTTTACTGGATGAACTTGTCACTGACACTTTTGATTGATTGATTCATTTTTCATTAGATTGTCATTGCTTTTAACTATTAATCACCCAGAATGGTGTAAATCCATTTGAACCTGTCTGTTACTAACATTATTTATTGTTAATGGAGTTGTCTTTATTTTTAACTGTTAGCCTCCCCAAAAGGTGTAAATTATTGCAGGTTGCCCCTGTTATTGATAGTTTTAATTTTTATTTGTAAGGGGATTAAAAAATGTTTTAATTGTTAACCTTCCTGAACAATTGGAAGGGCAGGGCATAAGATGTTCTGAAATAAATACAAGAGCTGTGCAGGAGCAGCTGCTATTAATTTAAAGATTAGGATTAGGACTGGAGACCCTAATTTTGGCCTTGAATGATTAGAGGGGTCTTTATCAGGAGATTCCAGACTTCTTTCTCTGCTCTCTAGCCAGCCCTGCTTCTCAGTTGTGTTCTCCCAATGTAATTTCTGCTGGCACTAAATTAAAAAAGTGGGGGGGGCAGAGAGAGAAAGAGGAAAAAGCAGAGTGTAAAAGCTACTATAACAATGTGTTAAATCCAGTTTTAGTGAACGGATGCTTATCCAAGAGAAACAGCTGCCAAAAACATCTCCATTCTCCTTGTTTTCCATGTAGAATAACGGAGTTTGCACTAACCCATGAAATCAGCTATTTCATGACTACCTCTTTGAAGAAGAGAAACCAAGGAGAGAAACAAAACTCCAAGGCACATCATCATTCTTCTCAGGGACAGAAGAAATCATGGAAGCTACTGACATCTTTCTGCACAGGTCAATACACAACAGCAGGTATATGCTTTATGATCATTTAAGGTCTCACATTCTACTCATGGTATGAGCTACCTCTCTTAGAAATTTTTTTTAGGGGGAGACATCGCATATCTTTGTAATTCTCTCTCTCTTTATGTATGTGGTCATAACTGCAGAAATCAGTAGCCAAATATAACCGTCTTATCCAGGTAAATTGTCTTCACTGAAGTGAAATAGCAGCATGGGCATTACGGCATTATGGTAATGCATGTTATGGGTCAATGAAGATGTTAGAAAGCTCTCTTTGTTTAAGTGGCTTTCTATGAAGCTACATGGCTGGTTCACAGCAGCTTGAGTTTCTGGGTTTGCTTTTTCTTGAAGAATTTATGTGAAATTTGAGTTTGACAGCCCTGATGAAAAAGTAGGATAACAGTTGTGATACAGGAAATGGTATGGTGATACACTAAAAGTCAAATAATGTGAAATGGAGGCACTTGGGACAATTTTCAAGATTTTTTTCAATATTGGGCCTAAACATGAGTGCTAGTTTTGAGGGGGGAAAATATAAAGCAGCCTCCTGTGCATTTAAAATATTTTCTGGATTTGTATAAGGCCAGAATTCAGTAGAAATGGATATTTATTTGTTGTGGAACAAACACACAGAGAACAGAGAAACTGTTGGTACAGTGTGTGTGTGTGTGTGTGTGTCTGAGAGAAAGAATTAATAAGTGAATTTAGAGCCATAGTAAGTAATAAGAAAAGTTACTGAGAAGGGAAAAACTTTAGTCCCATGAGGACAAACATGCTTAGTGATGCTCAATGGCACTCTCATTCTTCTTGTGTTGTATGGCCCGTGCCATCTCCACAATGACAGGAACAAGCAAATCAAAATCAATTACATTATGAATGAAATAGGAAATTAGTCCCCCAAAGAGGCAATTTAGTTAAACTTATGTTTTTAACAAAAGTGATCAACTCAATTTGGAATTTTAGCATTAACATTTCTCCAAACTTTAGTTTTTATAGTACTTAAATTATTAAATCATTAAATGAGCTGCAGTGTTAAAGAGCCAACAAACAGCATATTACTCTGATTTTTAAAACCTCAAACCTAATTTCCTTGAATTTTTGCAAAACTTTAATCTTGGGACTTTTACTGGACTCTGCATGGGAATCAGACCTCACTGTTCTCTTTCCATTGGCAGGCAAAGACCATTTTATTCAGGCAGGCCTTTGGCAGAAGGGGCCTCATACTCTTCAACATTTCAAAATTGGGACACTTTTGGTCAAGCAGCATCAGAGTGTGGTCAAGATGGCAAAAGTTATTAATGAGGATGAATACAAAAGCTAGGAGTGGCTGCAGCAGTTTGCTTTTGCCTGAGCCTACCAGGAAAGGCATGATTCTGCTCCTCCTTTCCTCTCGCTGAGTTAAGTGAGCTTAAACTATTTTTGTACTTTGAATTCAGTTTGCAGCAGTTAAAGGAAACTGAGAACAAGGGGGGAAACTGAGAGGAAGTGAGAGAAACTGGGACATCTTAAAAGCAGCTGAAAAAGTGGGATGACAGAGAATTAACTGGGACAGCCCCTGCCAATTGGGACAGTTGGAGTATATGAGGCTATAATGGTGCTGTACTTTTTATATTTTTAAAAATTATGCATTAAATATGTTTTAAAGTATTGGAATTTGGCATTTTTTAACATAAATGGTTTGTTTCATTTAAAAAAAACTTCTGTAGTAATACTTTTTTTAAGCTGCACTTTGCTGTAAATTAGATGTAAGCCACCTTGGCTCCTGTGCAAGGAGAAAGGTGGGATAAAAAGTAAATAAGTAAATTAACCTGAAGTCCCTTTCTCATTTTCCCCCAAGTCTTTGAAGAGCCTTGAGGACTATGCTCCCATTTCCACACTCAGCCTAGACTTGTCTATTTTCTCCTGCCTGGCACTGCCATGTAATGGCCAACAGAAGTGCAAGAGGCAGCAAAACAAGGATGCTATGCTGTTGGCTATGATTCGATAGCAGGTGTAAAACAATGGTGACAACAACCAAAACAACATCTTCCAAGACTTCTGGATGACCCCCAGGAGGTTCTAGAGGATGCCTGCATGTTGTACACTGGCTGTCAGAATAGGTGATCCTCCTCACTTGGCTGCCCCCCTTCCCACTGACCACTACATCGCTGTGCTGGTGGGAGGAGACAGGGGAAAGATAAACAAGACTTATTCATTACCAGCTATGACAGCTGGCAAAGGGTAATGCTTCTCTGTTGGCAGGACACGCATACCCAGCAGGCCTGCTTCTCATAGCGTACATATCAGCTTGTTAAGTCAAATTGTAAGTACATGGCTCTCCTCCTTCTCACTTTGTCCTTAGGACAACCTTGTGACATAGGTCAGGCTGTGAGGGTGACTGGTCCACGGTCAGCCAGTGAGCTCGTAAATCTTAGTCCAACACTAGATTGCCCAAATACCTTAAACTCACCAGATCCTGTCTCATTTTGGAAGCTAAGCAGGCTCAGACCTAGTTAGTACGCTCAAAGATTAGGACCTAAGTAACCTAAAGGTGCCAAATCCTGTCTGATCTGGGAAATTAAGCGGAGTCAGTCCTGGTTAGTACTTGGATGGGAGACTGCCAATGAATGCCAAGTACTGTAGGTTGTATTTCAGAGGAAGAAACTGGCAAAACTTCTGAGTATTCCCCACCTAAGAAAACCTTATGAAATTCATGGGGTGACCATGAGTTGGCAGGCAACTTGAAGGCACATAAACACAATCCAACACTGAGCTGGGTTTATTGGGTTTATAAGCTGGTAACCATAATGACATTTAAACAGCGGCCTGTTTATTCAGTTAGTCAACCCAATAAAAATCAATGATACTATCCAATAGTATGTAAACTAGCATGAGCATCCTTCTATGTTAGAATCTTTTGTTTCGAAAAGCAGAAACAAACAAAAAACCCGTTGCATCAAAAGCAGTGCAACCGCCTCTAGGTGGCACTCCAGATTAAAACAATTCACATCCTGACCATCCTGTACAGAGAATAAGAGTGCTACAATTTGTCAGCTGGTTCTCCTCTAGGAGAGATGTTTTGAAAATTAGCGTAATGTGGCGAAACTCTTTATTTGGTTTGAACCAATCATCAAACTGCCAATGATCAAAAGCACAAATCTTTCCTATTTTGTCAATTTATTGTTTGATCTCTTCCACCGAGTTGTGTGCCTTCAAGTCATTTTTGACATGGTGACCCTTCGATGGCCCTATCATAGGATTTTCTTGGCAAGATTTGTGCAGAGCAGGTTTGCTCTTGCCTGTGAGGCTAAAAGAGTGTGACTTGCCCAAGGTCAGCCAATGGGTTGCCGAGGCCCAGCAGGGATTTGAACACTGGTCTCATCCATCCTGGCTCCAAGTACCACAATATCTGAATACAAATATTATGTTATGGATCCTTCCGATAACTGTACCTCCTGTCTAACCAACAGCTGTTGTCCCAGCCACAGGACAAATTTAACTGAACAGTGTGGGAACAGTGCTAGATTAAAAGGGCCCTTATACTTACCTGTCTTGCCTAATCATTTTGTGGGATAAGAATCCTGGACAGAGAGAGAAGTGATACTGGGTTGGATCCAACTTAGTCTTACTTGAAGAAGATTTGTTGAAATCAAAGGAATTTAAATTAGTCATGAGTAGTGTCAGTCCTATAGATTTCAGTGAGTCTTCTGGTATAGATCCAACAGACCCAGTGTTTTCATACCAAATATTGAAGTTGTTAAAACTGCTGGTGGCAGAGGACAAGAATGGAACATACCACTCTTGTGTTGATCATGTGTCATTGCATTGTAAGAATGGAATAGATCTGGCCACTGTTGGGTCTAGATTGAATTAACCCATGGTTCAGTTGCCTTTATACAGACTTCTGTCCATACTTACATGGGAGTCAATCCAGTTGAAAGTTGCTTCTGAGAAGGCACGCATGAGACTATCCTGTGAGGGCCATTAATTGGGATAAAAAGAAACATAAAATATTTTCAGCTTTCCCATTAGCACTCTGTAGCCTTGAGAGTTCAACCCAATATAGAGATAAATGTTCAGTAAGCACCACTAAACAGGGTGGTAACTCTGAGCAAACATATGTATTTTATTTTTAGATCTTTTACAAGATCTCCCAAGTGAGAGTGAAAACATTATCTGCATTTTACATTAACATTTTACATATGAAAAAGTTGACTGGTTGGATTTGCCCTTTTCAGTTGATCAAAAGGGTTTTATTCAATAAATATTCATCAGTTCAATGACTCACAGTGCAGTGCTGGGGAAGTAAAGAAGCTGCTGTATGGAAGAGAGAGTGGCAAACCTATTTTAACTGCACCAGTTACACAACGCTAAATCTGAATCCAACCTATTATTTCATGGGGCTTAGATTACAGCCTAAAGAACGTGATTCCATTGTACCTGAAGACAAGTGCTTGTAAGGAACTAGTTAGTTGTAATTGATTCCTTTTCTCAACAACAGAAATATAAAAACATTACATTGTAATTTTAACTTAACAAAGGTTAATCCCTGTCCAGTGTCAATTTAATCTTAGAATCATAAGAGAAAAGATACTGCAACAGCCTTCTAGTCCAACCACCTGGCAGGTACAAACAGACAACCAAAGCACTCCTGAAAGATGCTTATCTAAGCTTTTTTTTTTCTCCCTTTAAATAGTTCTCACAGCAAAGAGTTTCTTCCTAGTGCTAGTGGAATCTTTTTTCTTGCAATATGAATGCATGTTCATGTTCTAGTCTTTGGAGCAGCAGAAAATGGGCTTGCTCCATGACTTCCTTTCAGACATTTTAGGATGGCTATCATGTCAGTTCTCAGTATTCTCTTTTCCAAGGTAAGCACACTGATGGTGCTAAATAAAATAAATGAATAACATGCTCAGCTCCTTAGTTCATTTGTCATAAAGCTTGGTTTTCAGACATTTGATCAACTGGTTCTCCCTTCTCTGGACATGTTCCAGTTTGTTAATATACTTCTTGAACTGTGGTGCCCAGAACTAGACATATTAATCTGAGTGGGTTCTGATCAAAGCAGAATAGATGGCACTGCTACTCCGCTTGATCTGGACACTATCTTTGTCTTGATGCAGTCTAGAATAATATTGGCTTTTTTTGGCCACCACATCAATTTGTTAATGCATATGTGGCTTGTATCTACTAAGACCTCTAGATCCTTTTCATATGTACAGTTGGCCTTCTGTATCCATGGGTTCTGCATCCCTGGATTCAATCAACCATGGCTTGAAAATATTTTTTAAAAATTCCCAAAAGCAAACCTTGATCTTGCCACACTCCAGGCACTACACTAATGTGTAGACGTACCCTGCTGTAGCCTCCCACCATTTCAGAGATCCTCAGGGTCTCTCTGGCATCCATTGGATTTCTTTGCCCTTTTTTATAAGGGAGATCATTTTACTACACCATAGTATACAATGGACTTTTGCATCTATGGATTTTGGTATCCATGGAGGAGGTGTCCTGGAACTGAGCCCCAGCAGATATCAACAGTGTACGGTACTGCTTTCAAGCCAGGGATAACCTATCCTATATTTGTGCATTAATTTTTCCTGCCTACATGTAATATCTTACATTTATCTTCTTTGACATACATTTTGTTAGTTTTGGCCCAGCTCTCCAATCTATTGAGTTTATTTTTAATTCTGATCCTGTCCTTGGGGGTATTTGCTACTCCCGTCCAATCTGGTATCATCTGCAGATTTGGTAAGCATGCCTTCTATTCCAGCATTTAAATCATTTATAAAGAAGTTGAAATAACACTAAGCCCAGGGAGAGAAAAAAAAACCCAAGGCATCCACTAGTCACATCTCTCCAGGATGAAGAGCAACCATTAGTGAGCACTCCCTGGGTTTGGTCTGTCAACCAATTGCAAATCCACCTAATAATTTAGGTTTGTCTAGCCCACAGTGCAGAAGCTTGGTTGCAAGAATATCATGGAGATCCTTGCCAAAAGCCTTACTCAATTCAAAACGCTCTACATCCACAATACTCCTGATCTACCAAGCTTGTAACTCTATGCAAAGGAGAGAGAGAAACAGAAATAAGATTACAGCTTTTCTTTCTCAGTGTGCAGAGGCTGACTGTTTAATGGTCTGTTCTAGAATCCTTCTTGGTATTGAAATCAAGCTGACTAATTGGTAGTTCCTCTGGTCCTCTTTTTACCCTTTTTGAAAATGGGAACAACATTTGCCCTCCTTCAATCTGCAGGTACCTCTCTTATTCTCTAAGAATTCACTAAGATTATTGACAGTGGTGCTGAGATTACATCTGCAAGTTTCTTTAGTACTCCTCAGTGCAGTTCATCTGGCCCTGAAGATTTGAATCCATGTAGAGTGGATAGGTATCTATCTTCTCTTTCCTTATCCTGGGCTGTAGTCCCCTTACTGCATGATTTATTCAATTTTTGCCAGATAGAGCACTGTTTTCCTTTTGGGAGAACACTGAGCCAAAGAAGATAGTGCAGCTTTCTCTCTCCCCACTGGCATTTCACCATTTTCTCTTTGAAGTGGCCCTACCAGTTCCTTGTTCTTCCTCTTGCTCTGAACATAGGCAGCCCCCTTCCTTATATTATTTTTAACCTCTTGTGAGCCTGAGCTTATTCTGAGCTCTAGCTTTCCCGCCTTGCCCACAGAAAGTACTGGCTATTGGTCTGTATTTCTCTTTTGTGGTTTCCTCATTCTTCCATTTCTTGCACATGTCTATTTTAAACCTCAGCTCATCACAAAGTTCTTTCTACACATGCCCCAGTTTCTCTGGGCACTTCCCACTTTTCTTCCTCAAAAGAATTGCTTGCAAGTGTGTTTTCAATATCTCACATCTAAGAAACTCCCATGTATCACAAACAGAGGTGTATCTAGGGTAGGGCAAGTAGGGTAAGTGCCCTGGGCGCCAATGCCAGGGGGCAGCAAAAAAGCTGAAGATTTAGTGGAGGAGGAGGTGGCCCCAGGGGTAGCGGCACAACTTCCTTGCTTGCCCTTGTCACTGTTTATTCTAGATATGTCTCTGATCACAAACTCTCTTCCCTGTGAGCTTTTCTCATCATTAGAAATCCCCCAGTACTGTCAAGCTGGGGAGGAGGTTGTTGTGAAAGGCAGTACTGGATCCCTCCTACCCTGTGACTGAAAAAAGTACATAAATGACTATAATGGGACGTTAAGTCAGCATATGTCAACAACAGAATTCTGACCGTAGTATGCCTAGAACAAAGATCAACACTCTTTGAAAATAGATCTCATACAGCAGGTGTAGGCAAATAGCCCCCAAGGCCTTCCCCCCCCCAAACTGTATCCCCCCCCCCGCTTGGTCCTCCAATCAGCTCACCTACAACCATAGACACACAAAAATAAAGCTAAAATCAGGTTTCTTGTTTCTAGGGGTCTGCAGGACAGACAGCTGCTGCTGTTGTTATTTTGCTGCTTTCCGTGCCAGTATGGCCCATGGCAGTTAATAGCCATGAAAGCTTTCCCCTGCCCTCACCTGTCACAGAGGTTCAGATTTGTGTGCGTGCATGCCTATTGTTTGTTCATTTGTGCAATGGACATCCGTTGCCTCACCTTACCATACATCCTGTTTACATCACACCCAAAGCTTTAAAAAGTTACTTTTTTAGACTATAACTCTTCGTATTCCTCACTCGCAGTCAGTGTGGCCACTTGAGACCTTAATTTGTCACCTCTTTGTCTGATTCAGCTTTTACATGTACAGCTAATTTTGTGATACTGGGACGCGGCCAGACAGCTGCAAATTTCTCCCAACTGTACTCATGTTTCTTTGCATATCTTGTATCACCACCCCTCTCACGAAAAACAACCTGCCTCCAAAGTATTAGTTATCCCAGTTATAGAAATCCTGGTAGAGAAAGAAAAACTAACCTCCTGCCCTCCAAGATCTTTTCACTAAATGTAATGACCTTTGTCTCATAACTTTTGATTTAGAGCCAGCTCATTTTTTGGTCTTCCTTTCCACTGTTCTTACATACAGTAAATGGTGTAATTCAATACAGGCTATGTAAATATCTTCCTGAAAATAACAACAACAATGGGACTGTTGTGTAGTGTTAGCCTTGATTAATGTGAGCTAATTCTCTAGTTCTACAGTGTTTCATGTTTCACTGTCTCATGAATGAACTTACCCCTACAGTAGACGTGTATAAGAGGAATGAAAATATGACCACTAACTTCTCTAAACATAGAGCTAACCATTATCCTTATATTGTCAAAATTAAACTAATTCCCATTTTGAGGATGTTCCAGTGACCAGACTACCTTAGCAGACAAATAATACAAGTTGACATTTTGGAAAGGCCTAAAAAATTGACGTTACATAAAATCAAAGAATGTGGCATTTATGTAGGTGAGATATTCAAACTTAGGAAGCTGATGTAAGGAAGTGAAATGTTTTAAAATTTAAGGTGTTTTTCAGGTATGCAGTGTGTATGTCTCTCTGTGTGTAACTTTAGTTCTGTGTAAACCTGAATCATAAAGGTTAGCCTGGGCATTATTTTCTTTAATAATGCATCACTGGTTCTTTTAAGAAAAGAATGTACAAGCTGATGCTTATCGCATTTTTCACAGAATGTCAGTCTCATTCATTTAAACGAGATTCACTTCTAAGTAAGCATGTGTAAGATTTACAGCATCAGCCAACATCAACAAGCTGTGGCCTCAAAATACTCGGTCAATAAAAGCTGATTTATCATCAGGTGACTGTTGCTTTTTCATAAACAAACTGTGTGCCCATTTGCTTGTGGCCCCCATGCAGCGTTAGGACCTGGTTTTTACAAAGCAGGCCTGGTCCCTGACAACTGCAAACAAACACTTCATCTGAGAGCAAAGGTTGGCACACATTTGTTACCGCACCCAGTTACCTCTGTGCTAGTCACCCAGGTTTTTTTTTTTTAAAAAAGTCTATTTATGGCTGAACAGATTATTATTTATTTTCCATCAGAAAAAATGATAATCCCCTGATCATAGTACATGCTGAAAAGGCTGACAAGCACTGTTGAGGCAGATTTTTTTGAAAAGATGGTGCCATTGTGACTGTTTCTTGTTGCTTATCTGACTGATGTGATGACCCAGCAAGAAACTCCATGCTCTTGAATAGTATGCAATGCTATGTAGCACTAGGATGAAAAATGCTGGAACAACGGAAAATTGCCTAATTTTTTGTAGTATGTTCACGTTTCTGCATAGCAAAATCTGTTTAAACTGTGAAATAGTGAAATTGTCATCCTCTTCAACAATATAAATAAGTGTGTGTGTCTGTGTGTTAAGCATGGTGAGGTCTAGTTAGTACTCGGATAGGGGGCTACCAAGGAACACCAAGTGCTGTAGGCTATATTTCAGAGAAGGAACTGGCAAAACCACCTCTGAGTATTCCTAGTCTAAGAAAACCCGACGGAATTCATGGTGTTCCCATAGTAGGAGTAGGAGACTTAAAGCAGGAGACTTTAAAGGCATACATTGACAGGAATGGAGAACTAAAATGAGGCAGGGGTAGATTCCCTGGGCACACAGGAGAATTCCTGTTGTTATCTCCAACCAGTAATCACAGATAGTAAAGCTCCACATCTTGTCCAGGAGTAGCTGAGGGTTTGGAAAGAAAGAGGTGATCCACTGCAGTCCACATTAGACCTGTGGAATGTGCTGTCCTTCCCTGATCCCTGCAAGAATTTAATCACATATCTGGATAACAGCAAAGAAGCTAATGTATCACATAGAGGGTCGTATTGAAAGTAATGCCTTTGTGCCATTTTCTCTGAAACTTAATCCAAATATTATGCTATTATGCCACATTTCTAAGGCCATTTCTTCACCAGATGATCATAGCGCTATTATTCCACTTTCAACCTCCTATGGAATCCTGAGGTTGGCAGTTTAGGGAGGGGTCTTGAAATGGCATAAGTATTGCATAACCTTGGATATGAAGCAGAAACATAGAGCAGTCATCAGGTTCTTGACCAGAGACGGATGTATGGATCTGACATCCACAGAAGACTCAGAAATATGTATGGTGAGGTGACAATTGGTGAGAATAATGTACAAAGAAGCAGGGGAAAGTTTAAAGAAGGTAAAATCAGTTTTGAAGACAAACTACCTAATGGAGGGCTGTTGACAGCAGTCACCGATGAAAACCAAAATAGTGTGGGCAATGTGATTTATGCAGATTGGCGTATGATTTTTCAAGAGATAGCCAAGGAACATGGCTGTGGTCACAGTGCTGTCAAGCAGATTACCCACAACCTGGGATATAGGAAAGCGTCTGCCAAATGGGTTTCTCATCAATTAACCACTGACTTGAAAAAGAAGAGACTGCGCTTGTGTTCAGAACTGTTGGCAGCATTTGAAGTCCATGAGAGCACCTTTTTCAGGAATGTTTGCACTGGTGATGAGACCTGGGCATACCTACATGACCCAGAGACCAAGAATCAGTCCATGGGATGGCCGTATTCCACTTTCCTAGACCAAAGAAATTCAAAACCAAAGAAGACCAAAGACTAGACCAAAGAAATTCAAAGCCAGCACTCAGCAGTGAAGATTATGGTGAACGTCTTCTAAGATGACATGGAGATGATTTTGCTTGATCTCTTCAGGTGTGGGACAACAAGTAACAGTGACTGCTGCACTGCATTACTCTGGGAACCTTGAGAAACCATTCGTAAGAAAAGACCATAGAAACAGCTGAATGCAAACCAGTTACATGATGACAATGCATGACCCTACACTTCTTGCAAAAACAGGCTGGACAGTAGTGCCATATTCACCTTAGATCTGTGATCTGACACCCTGACACTTATTTGGTCAGATGAAGGAAAGCCTTCGAGGACTGCACTTCCACAATGTAGGTGAAGTGGAAGATGCTATCAGACAGAGGTCCAGGGTTTGCCCAAAAGAGTTTTTCTAAACTAGATTGGATGAGTGGGTTCAGAGATGACACAAATACATCACCACTAGTGGAGACTATTTTGAATAGTCCCATGTGGTAGACAACGAGTTAATTTACATATGTTTGTAGCTGCAAATGTCTCATAATGTTAATAAAATGGTTATGACCTGACAGACATTACTTTCAGTATGGCTCTCGTATTAGCAAAATAGGAGTCTGCCTTATACCATGTCAGCCCATTATCTGGGACATACGTGGCCACGCAACATCAGCATGCAGTCAGAACGGCAAAGGTAATGAGGAAGAACAGACAGGCAAGGAGAGACTGTAGTAGTTTGCTTTGCCTGAGCCTACTGAGAAGGGCAAAATTTCACCCACTCCTAGCTCTTTCCACCTATTGAGTTAACTGAGTACAAATGACATACTTTGGCACTTTGAACTCAGTTTGCAGCAACTGAAGTAAGCTGATGAGGGGAAAGTGTGGGAAGAAGAGAGAGAAACTGGGACATTTTAAAAGCAGCTGAAAAAGTGGGATAATGGGATTTATTAAAATTGTCCCTACTGGACTGGGACAGTTGAAGGGTATTTAGTCTGTTTAGTTCAGGATTTCTGAAAGTAATCGATAATGACTTTTCAGGGATTTGTATGGAAGTCTTTTTTAGCCATACCTAAGGATATCAGTTAGTGAACCAAATACCTTTTCCAAGGAAGAGTAAGTTCTTCAGCTGTGCTATGATCTTTATATGCCTCAGGCTTATATGAATAAAACTGAACAGGATGGAATATCTTTCCCATTCGAGGCATACAAGTCCAATCAGTAGATTTTTATGGACATTAATTCATATATTATCCTACCTTTTCCTCAGCAGTGGAACTCAAGATGACTTATAAAATTAAAACAAATTCAGTGGAGATAAGACTCATGAAGGCCTCCAGATGTTGTTGGACCTCAGCTCCCAGCAGCTGTAGTCAGCAACGCCAATGGTGACGAATGATAGGAGTTGCAGTCCAAAAACATCTTATGGGCATATAATTCCCACCCCTGAAATACAATATGGATCAAAATCTACAGAAGAATAAATGTAATTAAACCACAGAGAGCAGGAAGAGCAGGCTCTGTTCCAAAGACAAACACATATATTCTGCCTTGTCATATCAGGCTTTTGTAAAGAAACATGGTGTCTACAGCCTAGCAATATTTTGGGCATAGCTAAAGGTGGTTTTAGCTGTGCTCTAATGACTTGTGCGTATCTGTCAGTATCTATCAACTCATTAATTACATCTAGTCCTTCACAGTCTGTCATCTGCTAAAAATGTCAGGTGGAATAAGAATTCAATGTTTAATACAATTTTATGGCTGTCTCAAGGTAGGTGCAGAGGTAACTTTTCATAATGAGAGGTCCAGAATGATTATCAGTTAAAGGACTGGCTTTGAAAATTCAAATTTCAGTTTTGTTGGTCCACCCAGTCTGTTTTGTTTCACAACAAACCAGTTAGGAAACTCAACCAAGAGAGAGTAGCAGGTAGAAGATGACCCAATAAGCTTCTTGGCTAGATGGGGACTTGAAGGTGAGGTTTCCCATTCATAGGACTATTTCATACTTAAAGCAATTATAGCACTATCATTCCACTATAACTTCCATGACGACATCTTCTGGAATCCTAGAGTTTGTAGTTTAGTGAGGCAGTATTGCTGTCTGGCAGAGTTATCAAAAACTCTCCTCAAACTGCAGACCAGAGGGTTTGGTAAGATGGAACCATGGTATTTAAAGCAGAAGCATAGCACTATGGCCCTTTCCACACGCGGGCGGGGAAACGGGGAAAGCCACGCCAAAACGGGGCTTACCTTGTTCCATCGCTGCGCGGAGCAGCGCATTTCGCCATTCTACATGCAGCAGCGTCCCGCGGCGTCCTTGGCGCCCGGCAGCGCCCAAAATGGCGGATTTTGACTGGCGGAGCCTCTCCACCAATCGGAGAAGCCCGCCAGCCAGAAATCCCGCCCCCTGCCTGATCTGCAGGGACGCCCTTTCGCGCGTCCGTAAATCCACACGGGCGCTGCGACGGGGCTGGACGGGGCTGGACGCCCCATGCCTTTGAAAAACCACATAAAATGTGGTTTTTCAAAAGCACGCGGCGCCACCACTTGCAGGCGCCCGAACGCGGATTGCGGTGTGGAATTACTCGAGCGTAATCCACCCCAATTCGCATAATGGTGTAGACGACCTCCGTGGAGGTCGATCTACTCCGCTTTTAAGTCCGTGTGGAAAGGGCCTATGATTACTATAAGTATTAAAGAGCCCTATGTAACTGGAATAGGAGCCCTTTCCAACTACATCAGGCTCTTTAATACTTATAGCAATCATAGCACTTTCCCTTTTCTCAGTTGTGGCCAACAGTGGTCCACCAGATGTCAGACCGCAACTCCCACAACTCTTCAAATTGGCTGTGTTCGCTGGAGCTGATGGGAGTTAGCAGTTCAAAAACATCTTGAAAGCCTCAGGTAGCCAACCTGCTATCCTCTAACTGGGGTGGACTATGAACCCCATAATCCCACAGCCAACAGATCTGAAGGGCTTCAGTTTGAGAAAACTAGTTGAACTACCCCCATTGGCTCCCTAACATTACTGTTTCATTGTCCTGCCTTTGAAAAGTATAAGCCAGTTGTGTCAAACATTTGTCAGTTTCACAGTTTACGAATATTACTTGACTATAATTCCCAGATTTCCCAGTGGCCATAATGGCTGCAAAATTCTGGGTGGTCCCTAAAAGTAGCTTTTCTCCATCTCTGGACTCAGCCTCTAGTCTCTGTGGTGATCATGACAATACTGCTTATTCCTAAACCTGCACCTGACATGATGAGATAGCACAATACATCTCAAATATGCTGTTAGAAAAATCATGGCAATGGTAATCCTACATTCATTAAGGAGATAGCTTTGCTGCAAAATTACTATAAGCCTTAATTTTCTAGAGTGCTGGATAGTGTTGTTAATGTGACACAACAAGACATTGTCCCAAATGCAACCTTCTCCATCCCTGCACGCTATCCCATTCAATCACTTTTGCTTTGAAATCCCACCTCCACTTGCTTTCTGAAAGGCATCAAATTGAAAATTAATTTTCTCATAACCTTTTCATAAACTGACTTGAGGAGGCCACACGTTCTTCATCACTCTGTGTTCCAGGACTTAGGAAAATGGAACAGTTTGATAACAGGAAGGTTTCAGTTTTCCTCAGCATCGGAACTCTGAATGTGTAAAAAATGTCCTTTCTTCTCATATGTTCCATGTGATTATTTTCAAAGCTTTAAAGACCGTGAATTGAACAAGGATGGAGATGACATTTAAAGGTCATTGCTAATAGCAATCCTCAATTAATTTCTTTAATCTCTTTTTTAAAGCTGTAAACTAGTGTCCATCATTGTCTCTTATGGAAGTGAATTCTGTATTGATTGCAGGTTGCTTGATTATAGTGTGGAGGGGAAAAAAAAATCTTAACATAACCTCCTGTCAGTTATTCTCATCCATGGAACCCAAGTTTTATTATTATGAAACAAATGTAACTGCCCTATCTTGGCTTAGTTTGTTTGTTTGTTTGTTTGTTTTAATAATCTTTATTAAACTTTCATTATACATTAAAATCACACGCCAACCAAGTCATCTAAATTTCCATTAGTACATTTTTTTCCAGCAGTGGAAAATACCTACTCACATATACACCTTCCATTCACTCAATAAAACCTCATTCTTATTTGCAACTGCACTCCACTACTCTCTGCTGAGCTTCGATTCATTCATCCCATTCTTTCTTCCCGTTTTCCTTACACTCAATTCACTCTTTCTTGTATTTACTTCCCAACAACATCTAGTCCCATTATTCTAGTATATTTCTTAAGTTTCTCTTCTTTATTTCCCCCTTGGGGGTATATCCTTTAGTTTTTATATTTTATTTGTCTCTTTTTCTATCATACATTGTCTTGTATCTCTTAACTGCTTGTCGGTCTTTTCTATGTATTGCTTAGCACCCTCTCATTCATCATGAGATCTGAGAGTCTCTGTCCCTTAATCCTCATTCTTTTGTCCCTCCTTTACAATATATTCACTTACTAGTTTCCAATCTTCCTCGTGTCGTCTTTGCATTCTGCCTTGAACCATCCCTGTTAGCCTATCCATTTCTTTGAATTCTACCACCTTTACTATCCATTCATCTATTTGCGGTATATTTGTATTTTTCCATTTCTTTGTATAAATTAGTCTTGCTGCCGTTACCATATATAAAATCACTTTCCAATACTTCTTCTTTATTTCTTTTTCTATTCTTTGCATCATATTTAATAAGAATAATTCTGGTGTTAGTGGCAGGTCTGTTTGCAAAATCCAACATTTTTTCATGAATTTTTTTCCAAAACGTTTTCACCTTTCCACATGTCCACCATAGGTGGAAATAAGTACCATTCTCTTTACAGCATTTCCAGCATTTATTTTCTTTTGTTTTATAAATCTTGTTCAACTTCACTGGGTCCAAGTGCCATCTGTAAAACATTTTAAGATAGTTCTCTTTCAGTTTCTGCGCAGCAGTGAAGTTGTGCGTATCTTTCCAGCTGCTCTCCCATTGCTCTAATTGTATTTCATGGCCTATGTTCTGAGACCACTTGATCATTGTCTCTTTTATTTGTTCCGATTCCAGTTCTCTTTCCAATAGTAGTTTATAGTTTGGATATTGTTTGTTTCTGTGTTTCTAATAATATTTTTTTCAAATGTGTCATTCTTTGTTGCCACTTCAATTCCTTCTAGCTTTTTATCCATAAGAAATCTTTCTCTTAATTGTCTGAATAAAAACCAGTGGCATTTAAATCCAGCCTTTTCAATTTCTTCTCTTAATTTCAGCGTAAATTCTTGATTCTGTTTTTCTATTATTAGATTGCTGTATCTTATCCATTTGTCCTTTGGGTTCTTCCATCTGCCATATAGCATTTCATGTGGAGACACCCATTGGGGTATTTTTTTGTAATATTTTTTCTTGAATTTCAACCAGATTGTTAACAACGCTTTTCTTAAGTAATGGTTTCGGAAGTCTTTGTCTATTTTATATTTTTCATACCACATGTACGCATGCCAACTCATGCATTTTCCAATTCCTTCCAAATTTAGCAGTTTCTCATCCTGAAGTATTATCCATTCCTTAATCCAGATGAGTCCGCTGGCGAAATAATATAATTTCAAATCTGGTAGATCAAAGCCTCCCTTTTCCTTTTTCTCTGTGAGCAGCTTCCATTTTATTCTAGGTCTTTTCTTTTCCCAGATGAACTTCAACAAATCCTTTTGCCACTCTTTAAAGCGTTTTTCATTAACGATAATAGGTAGGTTTTGGAAAAGAAAATTTAGTTTGGGCAACACATTCATTTTAATCGCCGTGATTCTCCCCAAGAGTGATAAATTTAAGGAGCTCCAATTTTCTAACTATTTTTTTTTACTTCTTTCCATATTAGTTTGTAATTCTTTTCAAATAGTTCATTATTCCTCTTTGAGATCCAAATTCCCAAGTACTTTACTTTTTGCTCTATTTTAAATCCTGTTTTCTGGACCAATTCTTTTTCTTCCTCTTTTCTTATATTCTTCGTTATGATTTTAGTTTTTTCTTTATTAATCTTTAGCCACTTCTCCAAATTGATTCAACTTTTGTAATATTAGTTCTATACTTGATTCTGGTTCTTCCAGGATAACCACTAAGTCATCCGCATACGCTCTCACGTTATATTCATGATTCTTTATTTTACATCCTTTTATTTCTGGATCATTTCTTATCATGTTTATCAATATTTCTAAAGCTGTTATGAATAACAGCGGTGATAGTGGGCACCCCTGCCTTGTTCCTTTCTCTATTTCAAATTGCTTTGTTCTCTCTCCGTTAATTATTATTGCCGCTCTTTGATCTTTATCTTGGCTTAGTTTGGATGCTACCTGCATCAAGGGCAATCTGTACCCTTGTACTACACTTTCCATTTTATCTTTTGGAATAGAAAATACAGTTAGTCCTCCACATTTGCGGGTTTCACTTTTGTGGATTTGATCATTCACAAATTATTTGCTGTCACCTCTGCTGCCTCCCTATACCATTTTTAATAGGGACTGCAAGCTTCTTGAGACTGAGAAATTGTGAATGAGGCTTGTAAGTTCCTATTGAAAATGGTGTGGGGCAGCAGTGGAAGGGGCAGTAAGCCCCACCAGCCCCCCACTTCTGCCTTGTGAAGGAACCCTGATACTTCAAAGGAATCCATGGTGGGTTGAATTATGGCGATCATACTTTTTATTGTGTTAAATATGGTTTGGGAGGGCCTAGAGTTATTCACGGTTTTTCCACTTTCACGGGGGTCCTGTGCCCCTAACTGTAGCGAATGTGGAGGGATGACTGTATATTATCATGCAGAATATTACAGTACTTTTGCTCTTCAACGCAGAACTCTGAAATCTGAAATTTGACATTGTGTAGCACAACCCTATTGATAATTGGCTCATTCTGTTATACATTTTGTACTCTAAGCTGTATTGTTTATTCCTAGGTCTCATACTTTGTTAAAACCTCCAATTTTAATGGATTTGGATAGTTGCAAACTTGTGGGAGACTAAGCAAGCAAGAATGAATAAATCTGACTATATCTACTATACCTAGTTTGCTGCTCTTTTTATAAATATTTTCTCACATGTCCTGTTTACAGAGCAATTCAATACCTGTTAATTTGGATGCAAGCCTTACTGAACTTAGGGATAGGACAGAATGTGCCAGAAAGGTAAATGAATACTGTAAAATTAAATGGTTTTGGACTTAGTTGTGCTTACTGTAGGAACACTGGACTATTTAATAAATTTCCCATGCAAACAAAATGATACTCAAAATTTTACGACAAAGACTTTTATTACATGTGGAGTAAGAAATGTGAGATATCTATCTGGAATTTAGTAAAGGAAGAAGCACTGGAAATCATATTGCAAACATATGTTGGCTAATGGAGTAGACCAAATAATTCCCAAAGAAAATCAGCCTGTACATTATAACAAAGCTTTTGATTGTGTAAATCAGTGGTTCTTCATCTTTTCTTTACCGATGATCTCCTGTACATATAATTTGTTCCCAAGGTCCCCCAAAATTTAACTCAGAATTTAAATATTTAAATTTAGATATTTAATTTGAATATTTGGCCCTTTCCACACCGGGCGAGGGAATCGTCCCACACCGCTACTCACCGGACCTTTCCACTCCCTGGTCTGGCGCTCCAGAGCAGTGTGTGCTCGTCAATACGCACTGCTTCGGCGTCCCAAATGGTGACTTCCAGTTGGTTGAGGGTCTCGACCAACTGCTGAAGCTCGCCAGCCTAAAGCCCGCCCCCGGGCAGATTGCAGGCTTGCATTGGTGCAAGCCTGCAAATCTGCATAAGGGAGCAGGCTCACAGTGGCGCGCTCCATGCTTTTGAAAGACCGGAAAAATCAGGTCTTTCAAAAGTACACTGGAGGACCACTTGGGGTTGTTCCGGACCAGACTGAGGTGCGGATCTACATTAAATAGGTCCGACCCAGTCTGGTCTGAGGTGCAGACCTCCTCCTTGGAAGACGGACTGCACCGTTTCAAAAACCCCATGTGGAACAGGCTTTTATTTCAATACTATATAAATATTCAAATGTTTGTTTATTAAAGCTTCTGGAGACCAGGATTCACATCCCTACTCAGACACTGGGTGACTTGGGCATATCACATTTTCCCAGCCGCAGAGAAATGCAAAGGCAAACCCCCTCTGAACAGGTGACTTGAAGGCATACAACAACAAAGTACCACTGACAGAGGGAAGTTATTTCTAGAATTATGTCTCTCTCCTTTGAAAACTGACTTACGGTGACCCTAAGGTGAACCTTAGTCGCTTCAGTTTTTCTTGGTAGATATGTTACTTCAGTTGCATAGGGACATGGGGGAGGGGAATGATTTGCACCGGGCAGCAATGTTTTTGGGGCGTCCTGGCCTGTAGCCACCCCCCCCACGTGCCCTGGCCACACCCACACACACCACAGCCATGCCCCTGCACAGTGGTCCCACCCCTCACATCGTAGCCCTGCCCCCTCCTGCCCCCTTCCACACACTCCAAGCTCCTCCACTGTGCTACTTTTGCCTTTTTCTGAGGCTGAGAGAATGTGACTTGCCTGAGGTAACCTGGTGAGTTTCCATGGCTGAATGGGGATTCAAACTCTTCTCTCCAGAGTCATAGTTTGGGTGCACGTGTACACAGGCCATGGTGTCCCTTTTGTCATGGATGTGGCAGCTGGAGGAGTGCCAGTGTTGAAACTTCTCCCTCATTTGCTAATGAGGGAAAAGTTTGGGTGCACAAACATGCCTGTCACCATGTCCCTCAGTGTCCACACCCCCTACTACTGTGCCCCTGATGAAAGGGACATGGCAGCGGGCATGTACACACACCCAAGCTGCTCCCTCATTTGCAAACAAGGGAGCAGTTTTGGTACTCCCACTGCTGCTGCATACCTGTTGCTGCCACAGCTGTTGGTATCCAGCAGCTGGGCTTCGTGCACCCCCTGTGAGCACAGATGAATTACATAAAAGTGAAAGACTTTATTTTAGTTAAAGATTTTCTATACCTTGGTCTAGCTATAAATGAAAATGGAGACTATATTCAAAAAAACTAGAAAATGACTGAAACATGTAGGGGTAGCTGTGAAGGAACTAGATAAGATCCTTAAGTAAAAAGATATATAATTAAAAGCAAAAGTAGAACCATCCAGGCTGTAGTATTTTGAGTTACTGTACATGGTTGTGAAAGCTGGACAGTGAAGAAAACCAACAGGAAAAAAACAACAACTCATTTGAAATGTGCAGCTGAAGGAGGGTTCTGTGGAAACTCTGGACTGCCCAAAAGACAAATACAGTACAATCTATGAGTCTGAGAGTGAATCAAGCCTGAACTCTCACTAGTAGTCAAAATGACAAAACTGAGAGTATCATATTTTGGACGCATTATGAAAAGGAAGGCAATAGGATAAAAGGAAGACCATATTACAAGTGTATTGATTCAATCAAGAAAACCACAGCCCTGAATTTGCAAGACCTGAGCTGAGCAGTTGATGACTGGAGCACTTGGGGGACTCACACTGATAAGGTTGCAATAAGTAGTAGAAGAAGAACAAAATCAGAGTAAATGTAGACTAACAGAGGTGCAGAAAGAGAGAATGTGTGGCTAAGACTAACAAAAGAGGAAATGACATGAATACATGTCATACCTAAATTCCTAGAAAAACATGAAAACTCACACTTTGTGAGCATGCAAAATTTGTTTATTCTAACAGGAAAGCAATGTAAAAGAGACACTCAGTGTCAGAAGGTATATGTCTGAAAGTTTTATTCTGCAAATTAGCCCAACATGTTTCAGCCAAGAAATATTTGTAAGGTGTTTTTAGTGGAAAACAATTTGAAAATCAGCTGGCAGCGATTTCAAAAAAGTGTGTCACAAAAAATTGTGTCCGAACATCTAATGCTAAAGAGGAAAACCATATCCAGTTGAGCTTTAATCAGCTTAGAGCAGCAGTTCCAACTCTATGGGGGCCTTGATAAATTGCGTTATAGAAGACCCCCCCCGTTGTCTCTGTGGGCTCTTCTGACATTGATGGCTTCCTGTGTAGCGGCAGCAGTGAGTTTTGAGGTGGGTTCCTACTTTAATTTCCTACAATGCTCATAAGTGACACTTTGTTGTGTGCCTTCAAGTTGTTTCCGACATATGGCAACCCTAAGGCGAAGCTATCACAAGGTTTGTAGCCCTGAGAGTGTGTGATGCACCCAAGGTCATGCAGTGGGTTTTCAAACCACTACAAACATGCTGGCTGTAGTAAATAACACTATGTCATGACAATGTGGAAAATCAAAAACACTGTTTTCACTTAGGCCCACTCTGTTTCGCCAAAAAGATGACAAAAGAGGTTGCTGATTTGTTTAGAACTGCACATGCTAATAACTATGTACTTGAAATTATTTTTATAATTTAAACAGAATCACAATACCCCAGAATTACAACAATGGAGTGGGGAAAACTGTAACAATCTGATCTCTGTGCCTATTGACTCTGCTGTCCTCTGGATGGGCGGTTTTAAGGCCCCCATTGTCTCTTCTTATATTTCTTTAAATCAAACACTCATTCAAAGAGAGAACTGACGTGCTATGAAGGAGGACATATGGCTACTTATCACATTCATGTCACAGTAGCCTCCCTATGCTGGTCTCATAGGGAATCCTATAGAGAAGGGTTATGAGAAGGGTCTTACTGGCCTCAGCTGGCACATCTTGTTCCTTCAATATAACTGTGACCTGTTTAATCCTATCTATCTGCACCCGCTTCTTTCTTCTCCTTGGCAACTGTATGATGGAGCTGACTATGTGTGGAAGGCTCCCGCATTCAGTTGCAGCACACTATATGGGATAGCTGTATAAATGCTGGTGGCATAGCCATGATGGCTGATTCTGGGAGTCATCATCCAAAAAGTAACTTTCCCAAGGTTTGCTGCCCATTTGCAGAATTTGCCTGACCCATTTATACATTTTGAAATCTCTGTCCTCAGGTTATCCTTTCCATTTTATTTGTGAATGATAGCAGGCCAGTTCTAAACCAGAGAGTTAGACTTTGGTTTAATGGCAGTTAGCAGGTGGATAATGCTGTTTTATGATAGCTGACCTGCAATATATTTGCAATGCACTGATATCTTTGCACAGAATTTTTTTTTATAAACCATCATAAATGTTGCCCAGATATATAAATTGCCTTGTGACAGCACCTCACTCTTGGTTTGCTAATCTGTCAGGTGAATCAACTTTGTGATGCATATGATTCTGACCTCAAGAACTGACTTCGAACATGGCCATGTACATAGGAGAGCAGATTATTCTCGTACATGTGCCTTTCTGCTCTCTGACATACACAAAAAGCTTGTGGTATCTGTTCTTAAAAACTTAAACCTTTCCATCATATTGACATTCTACGACTGTCTGATAGCTTGGAAAAGTGAGAATGGAAAAGGAAAAAAAAACTACATAACTTCATATACCAGTTCCTTTTGAATTCTATGTTTAGATATAGATTGATTCAGAAGAATTTCTCACGGAAGGGGCAGCCAGATGACACAATGCAAACTTCATCACCCCTCGCTATTGGTTATGATGTTGAGGGCTGGTAAGATTATAGCCCAACAGTGTCTGCAGGACAATGTATGTTGCCCACTCTGACTTGGGGCATAAACCCCTTTGAACGAGACCCTGTGTCACTGGGATGACCATTTTGTACAGTCTAGTGTCTCATCAATGGCAGTGGCTACTAATCAGTTTATGAGACTAACTCAAAGTGTTGATCTCCAAATCTTTAATCTGCTTAGAGTCAGTCTATCTGAAAGAATGTCTTTTCCCATATTCTCTTCCCTGATTCTTAAGAGCAGGTCTGGGCAACTTATAGGCTCATGGGGCCACATTTTGTAATTTCAAAACCCCCAGACAACCCTATTTCTTTTTAAAAAGACAAAAAATTTTGGCCTAAAATGGTCAAAAACATCTTAAGACCACCATAAAATAAAGTGTTTTGCTCCCACAACCTACCCAAGGCTCCCACCTCAAGCTAGAGTGATGGAGCTGAATGAAAGAGACTTAGGTTTAATTTTCTGCTCAACAATGAAGCACACTGTGGTATATGTAAGTTCCATGGAAATAAGCAAAGCTTAAAGTGCATAGTTCTATTCTGGATTGTGGCTGCTTTTGCCAATGTAACCGATTTTACAGATTTGTTTTGGTATAAACTGAGGTAACCCTATGATACTACTAGTTCTTTACAAAAGGGATGGGTAAGTTTGGAGCATGCAGGGACCAATTTTCCAATTGTTCACTTGCATGGTGTTTAATTCAGTTACACAATAGGGAACTATTAGAATCTCAGAAAGCTGGTTGTTGAAGAATGACAACCCCCAAAAGAATATATAAACTAATAGAAATTAACAATATAATTATGTTTGTGTTAATTACTTTTTGTTTATTCATTTAATTATTAATTGTTTTTGTTATGTGTCTTCAAGTCTACTCCATTATAGGATGAGCCCATTACAGAATTTTGTTTGTTTTAGCAAAATTTCTTCAGAGAGGGTTTGCATTACCTTTCTCTGAGGCTGAGAGAGTATAGCTTGTCCAAGGCTGCACAGTGGGTTTTGATGGCTGAGCAGAGTTTCAAACTCTGCTGGAATCCTCTCCCAACACTCAAATCATTATGCCACATTGGCTTCTATAATATAACATTGTGGATTTTATTTTGTAATGTTTTATTTTAATCATGATGTAATGTGCCCTTCTATCAAATATATACCAAAATAGTATATACATTATAGAATATAATGCCATTCTATAAAGTATTATATCATGCTTAAATGGCACATTATGAAATGAAATGCAAAATATAACAGAATGTCTGGTCATATAGTAAGTGTTTCTAGAAAGAACAAGAAATCCCCTTGAAGTTAACAACCTATAAAATCTCCACCGAGAAGGAACTCCGTGGGTTTGAGCTGAGTCTCTTATGAAGGGTGTTAACCTTGGAAATTATCATATCACTCTGCCTCAAGGGCGTGGAACTTATTTTACTACTTTATAATTGCTTGTGGATATTTGTTATTGGACATTCTTAATGGATATATAATACACATGCCTCCTAAACTGTGAGTTTCTGCTTGTTTCAGGCTTTCCTTATCAAACCTAACTGATAACGCATGGATATCTCTTTCTATAATAATTTTGCAATAACTCACCACACCTTCCCATGACGTTGTTCACATGATCTAGCTCAAATTTATATTTTTAACCCCTTTTGCTAGCCTTTGCAGACTCTTGTCATATGGACATCCTTCCATTCATTACAACTCATCACCTACGGTTATTAACTACTAATCATCAGTCATCATCATCAATCATCAATATCAACCAACTTTTCATGGTTTAGGAACTCTGATCAGAAGGTGGGATGTATCTGGGCTAAAAGGAACCACTTTGTAAAAATCCAAGTTGCCCACTGTTTGTAGCCCTTTCCTGCATCATGGCTAAATGGGAATGCAAGAACCTAAGATGAGATGGGCTGCTTTTGTGATCTTCGTTACTAACCAGAGATTAGATTTTTAAAATGTTCTTTAACTCCAGATGTCCCCAAATATCTTCTAAGGGAATGGAACACTGTTTTACCATATTTTGGGAGTCCCAGGCCACGTTAGGCCTACGAAAGGCCCTTTTTTTAAAACATGAAATGACCCAAAGTGACTTCCATGTTATTTCCTGCTGTAAAAAAGTTTCTTCTGGGCCCAAACTAGCCTAAAGCAGGTCAAAACTATGGCAATAATGTCTCCCACGCTCCCTAGAGGACTTTGTGGGCATTTTTAATTTTTTTTTTCAGGAATGCTGCCCTCAAATGCCTCTTGGGGGGATGCAATATGACCATTTAACTCTGAATATTGCCCTAACAGATGGTACAGAGACCTGGAACAGAAGAGAGTCTTATCTGTTGCTGTATACAAAAGTCTGTAGCTGGCATGATGGACATTATACGGGATAGGAAGCTTCCTCTGGTTAGACTAGAAGATATGCTCCTCTGTTTCAGTTTTACTTCAGGCAGCAGCTCTCCAAGATCTTAGGGAAAGTCTCTCTCTTGTCATTTTTTACCAGTCCCTTTTAACTGGAGATCCCTATAGAAGAACTCCAAATCAGCAGTAAAGCACATACTGCATATGTGAGAGATCCCATATTCAATTCCTGTCCGCTTCAGACAGGGCAGGGAGAGGTTCCTATCAGAGACCACAGGATGCTACCACCAGTAATTGTATTAAGGCAATACTGTATTAGCTGGCCCAACCATTTGATTCAGTGTAGGAAAGCTTCCTGTGTGGTCTTGAGAACACTTTGTTCCCACAAAGAAAGTACTTTATCACCTTTAAAACCTGTATGATTTGAAGCAGAGCTTGGAAAAGTTACTTTCTGAATTAGAACTCCTAGAATGGACCAGTGACCATGCTGGCTGGGAGTTTCTGTGGGTCATACATAGTCCAGAAATTAATTTTTCCAAGGTCCAGTCTGAAGTTGGCTTATGATCTTGATTTCTTACATAAATGTTAATTAGAGTTTCCTAGTCTGTATGAAACGGGAAACTATGGTTACTTAGAGATGTATTGAACTGTGTCAAAAAGTGACTCTGAATGTTTGTGTTGGGGGGGGGTCTGCCCACTCTTTCATTAAAAAATTGTGTATATCTTGGTTTATTCAGATGGTGCTTTATCATATGAATGCAACCAATGTAGTGAAATGGATAGAGTGCTGAATTTGGACAGGTGAGACCCAAATTCTCTCATTCAATGATGAACCTTGGTTTGAGGCAATTTAATATACAGTGACTGCTTACACAGCCCATGTAAACTATATACAGTATTAATCTCAGACATCTACAACGATATTCTAGTGTTTATTTCCAGAAACATTAAACTAAAACACAGCTTCTTGTGAAGCCCTTGTTTCACCAAGTCCTGAATGTCTGAAGCTGTATATTGTTAAACTAAGTGTGCCTGCATGCTTGGACATAGAAAATCTGGTTTTTAAAAACTATTAAAGATAGAACAACAACAAACAAAGCAGTGCCTCTTTCTTTGGTGGAGGCAGCAGAGAAAATTATTCTTTAAACACATTAGCCAAGATCCTACATTGTGCTTACATAGCGTAAATCTACATTCAAATAGTTAAGTGGTGGCTGGGTTATACCACTTTTCTCGTGAATACCGGCACTGTGCAACCAATGGCATATCTGCATTTGTGCTTGCTGTTTCCCAAATCCCAGTGATGAGTAATTATGCAACACCCAAGAATTCCAATGGAAGATGTAACAGTTGCACTTACAGAATTGTGAACTTGAGTACAGGCATTATGCTACAACCAAAAAAGTACAACCACATGTATAAGAAAACTTGTATGTGCACATGCCTTCAAGTCACCTGTCGACTTATCAATACCCATGAATGTTATTAGGTAAGTTTTGCCAATTTCTTCCTGTGAAATATAGGCCATTTCCGCACTACACTGTTATAGTGCTATTCCACTTTCAACATCCTGTGGAATTCTGGGGTTTGCAGTTGACTGAGGCCAAAGGGCTCTCTGGCTGAGAATTCTAAAGGCCTCTCCCTAAACTGCAAATTCCAGAATTCCATAGGATGTTAAAAGTGAAATAATAGCACTCTAACAGTGTAGTGCGGAAATGGCCATAGTCTACAGCACTTGATATTCATTGACAGTCTCCCATCTAAATACTAACCAGGATTGATCTGCTTAGCTTCCAATATTAGATGGGATCTGGTGCCTTTAGGTTATTTAGGCCCCTGCCAGGAAACTTACATGTGCACAGAAAACCAGCGGGATGCCAGCCATTGGACTGAAACTAAGATAAATTAATTTACAGAAGATCACAGAAGAAACACGTCCAAGTCCTCTTTTTCCATCTGCAGTTACCTATGCCTCCCCTGCCCGGCCAAAACCGTCTCTGGAGCATCAGAGAGAGGAAGAATTTTCCAAATGGGGTCTTGCATTCAGTTTTGGACTTAAGATAAAGGAAAGTTTCAAGTTTCTCATCTTCTTCCAGTCAAATCCCCTAAGCCAAATGCCACATTTTTAATGGTGGTATTTTTGGGGAGGCTTTTGGGGAGGGTATAGTTGACTGGGATAACCAGCATGGTATAATGGTTTGAATACTGGACTACAACTGGAGACTAGGGTTTGAATCCCCAATTGTACATGGAAATCTTGGGCAAGTTATGCTCTCTCAGCTGCAGAGGAAGGAAAAAGGCAACCCTCTCTGAAAAAATTTTGACAAGAAAATCCCATGATAGTTCGCCTTATTGGAAAGGACTTAAAAGCACATAGCAGTGATAGCTGACTTAAGAGGGCAAGGCAGTTTCCATCCACAAAGCTTCTTGTTAACTTGTTTTAAGATCCACACTTGACTTTTCTTCTAGTGTAAATGCAAGCTACCGTTTTATCATTTGAGCTGGCAGCATTTGAAAAATATTATATTAGTGTAGGATAAGCTGGGACACGCTGTAATAAAGGTTAAATGGCTTCATTTTATATATAGGCTAAATCCATTGGCTAGCTCAACTACAGTCCTTTCTCCACATTTGTGGATTTGGCATTCATGAATTTGATTATATGTAAGGTGTGTGCATGTCTCCGCCCCTTCCCCATTCTCTTGCATTTTGCTGGCCAAGGAGAAGGAAGGCAAGCACTCAAACAAAAGGCAAGGAAATTGCAGCCGGAGGCATATGTCTGCCTTTTTTCTCCCCTCTGGAACTCCCCCTCCTATTTTCTTGCCTCTGGTCCCAGCGCTGAGAACTCGCACTGAGGCAAAAGGAAAGGGAATGGAGTGGGGGGAGAGTTCACATGAGCCTACCCTCTGGAGCCCCCCTTCCATTCCTTTGCCTCTGTTTCTGGCACACAAAAGGCAATGGAATGGCAAGGGGATCACAGGGGGGAGTTATTCAGTGTTTCCACTTTTGTGAGGGTTCTGATCACTGAAGCCTCACAAAAGCGGAGGAGCAACTGTAGAGTAGGTTTACCTGATCAGTGAGATTTATATAAATGTTGACTTCCTATGGCACAGTTAATTCAATGAGTTAACTCTAGCTGAGATTAACAAGTGGTTTTAGACTAACAAAATCCAAGTGTATGTATTTTTCATTATGTTAACTGAAGGTGTGCCCCATACTGACTGGCAAACAAAACCAGCAACAGCTGGGATAGTAGAAGGCTCAAATTACTGTTTTAAAAACCAAACCAAACCAAACTGGATTTAAGAATTACTTTTGTCTTCTTCTTCATTGAATGCGGGGGGGGGGATGAAAGAATCCTTTAGGTTTATCAGAAACTGTTCTCACAATTAAAGCCAGAGAAGAGCACTTGAAAGGGCAATTTGCAGAAATTTCATATTAAAGTGAAATTATTTAAATTATCTCTGGTCTTGGAGGTAGTTAACAGACTATGTAGTTTCTGTCTGTATTTCGCAGATAAAGGACTCAGGATTTTGTTATCTTCAGAAGGCAAAGATCAATATTTTTGTCCTTTTCTTCTCCTAGCTTTCTTAGGGATTACTCTGTCTGAAAACTAACACAATTCACAGCACCTGCGGAGCCTTATTTAAATGTCTGCAGATCTCTACTTCTGCATTGCATCTCACAGAGACACTATCGCCATTTCTGCACTAGACTGTTAGTTTTGGGAGGGGCCAGATGGCCCTTCTCGAAACTGCAAACCCCAGGATTCCATAGAATGTCGCAAGTGGAACAATAGCACTATAACAGTCTAGTGCGGAAATGGCCTATGACTTCCGTATCATGCCTGCTTATTTGGTTTGGTTTTTCTCCCCTTCCTCTGTATTTTTGAAATATCCTCCCTGATGAAGAGATGTGGAGGCCTCAAAAGCTTGCACATGGGGTTTTGAAATGAAACCACTTCACTGAAAGATGTATTTTTGAGAATGCACTAAACAGCAGGCATCAACATGCTTGCAGTGGTTATATGTGTGGATTCAGGGCTGCCTCTAGAGCAGTCAGTGTAAGCCAATTTGCAAAGATATGTACTGTATTTGCTGGCATATAAAAAACACTTTTTTTCTTAAAAAATACCTTTGAAAATGGAGTGCGTCTTATGGTAAAATATGGTTAACGCTAAAAACATAGGGAATGAACTGGGAGCCAAAGTTCTCCTTGTTCAAGGAAACAGGAAGGGCAGGGGTAGTGGAATCCAAGTGAAGCACTTCTTATCTTCTCTTCCTCTCCAGTACATTTTGATTCTCCTAGGGCCCAAGAAAATCTGATGCAGCATTCTTTTCATTCCCTGGTGCAGCACTCTTTTAATTCCCCTCACCAGGGAACTAATTTTTTTTCCTGAAAAATACCCCTTGAAAGTGGGGTGTGTCTTATATGCCAGTGCATCTAATATGCCAGCAAAAACGGTATTGGGGATGACTAGAAAGCATGTCCTCTTTTTCACCACCAACTCTTTTCTCCTTGTGGTCAAAATCTGAACTGTAGAATACAGTTGTTTTAAATCACTATATTCTATATGTGAATCTTGTATGAAGCTCATAGAAACCTCCTAAGGGCCTAAAGAACTGTGATTGAGGAGTTTTGAGGTCAACCAACCATCCAGCCATGACTTCAGTTCAAGGCCTTAAGACTATTCTCATGCAGGCAACTTTCCCACTGATTTGTCTGGAAGTACCACTGAACACTTCAAACACCTTTGTTCTAGCCAAGATCTTACAGATTGGTTTTCTGTACACAAAGATGCACAGTGTAATCAGAAGAAAAATTAGACTGTAAATGCTTTACAAGCAAAACTAGAGATATATCATGGACCTGGATACTTCCAAATCTAAGTTACTCATCCACCCATCTATCCACAAGGTTAATAGAACCAACAGCAATGTGTTACAGATGTGGGCATTCTGATTTCAAGTGTGTTCAAGTGAAGAAATCATATTTCTTTCTATATCAGCCTTTCCATCAAGAAGAATGAGCCATTGCTGGGCCCTGATTCTTGTTTCCATTTGCAGCTATGCCACACAGAACAGCTAAGAGTCTGCTTTGTTCTGTATCTCAGCAGCACCTGGAAACCATTCACCAGTACCAGAATTACTAGGCTTACAAGCTACCAAGTTGCTGTGTCTTTAAAAGTCCCCTGGTAAGAATCCAGTTGGTCTTTTCATGCATTGTTAAGTACTCAATGAAAGAAGAGGGAACTGACGCTGCAGTGGTTTATTTAGGCAACAAGGGAGGTGTTCTCCCTGGTAAGGGCACAGAGTGAGATTGGTGTGTTTGCAGGTGGCCAGGAAAAATGAGTCATAGGAAGAAAAGTAAAGCATGGAGAGGGAGAGAGAAAAGTCTTATGTCTAGTATCTCCAGAAGTGTGTACTCAGCCAGTCAGTCAAACAGAAAAGATCCTGAGTTGCTCACAGGCTGTGGCAGAGAGAAAACATCACTCCTGAAACAAAAGAGAGCTGCAAATATGGGATTAAGATCTAAGGCCACATTCCACCTACTTCTTATAGCTGATTTTATTCCACTCATTTCCTCCTGTTGGTCTGTTTTGTGAGAAGATAAATAAAAGATTTAAATGCCAAATACTTTACTCACTGCTAGTGACCATCCTAATATATCTGGGGCCGTACACTTCTCTTCACTCCTTACTAGCAGTGATTTCTAGCTGCCTTTGAAACACATTAAGCTGTTCTTCAGACTCAACGAAGTCCAAGTATGTTTGATCTAGGCTATTTGAGAGTAACTGAGCACAAATTATTTGATGGCAATTTGATGCTCTTCTCTTACTCCAAAACCCCATCTGGAGTTGCTCCAGAAAATCTGGACATAACAATTGACTTAACTGTAAATTTGTGGAATACCACATCCTTTGTAGCAACTCTGGTTTTTATTGTTGTGTGCCTTCAAGTAGTTTCTGATTTATGGCAACCCTAAGGCAAACCGTCACAAGGCTTTCCTGGCAAGATTTGTTCAGAAGGAGTTTGTCTTTGCCTTATTCTGAGGCTGACAGAGTGTGACTTGCTGAAGGTCACACAGTGGGTTTCCATGGCCCAGGAGGGGTTGAAAACCCTGGTCTGCAGAGTTGTAGTAAAATGTTCAAAACACAACACCACACTGGCTCTCAGCAGCTCTGGGCAGCAGCTTAAAGTTTAGCAGAATCCTCTCACCTTTTGAAATCTGACCCTGGGAACTGTGCAACAAAGTTTTTCAAATACTTGTGGTTTTGTTTATCGTGCATTTTTAAAGAATAAATGATTATATATTATTTTCTAGGGATGTGCCCCAACAAGAGCTTATTTTCCTTTTTAAAAGGATTAAACACATTGTAGTAGTCAATTCTCTTAAAAACAGTCTAAATACCCTGAAGTTACCATATCCTGGAAGCTGAACAGGGTCAGGCCTGAATTATAGTGCTATTATTTCACTTGAACTGGCGTGCTTCCAACCTATGGAACTCTGAGATTGGCAATTTGTGTTTGTGTGTGCCTTCAGGTCACCTGCCAACTTATGGTGAACTCATTAATTTCGTAGGGCTTTCTTAAGCAGGAAATACTCAGAGGTGGTTTTGCCAGTTCCTTCCTCTGAAATATAGCCTACAGCACCTGGTATTTGTTGGCAGTCTCCCATGCAAGTACTTAGGGAGGAGCATTTAGAATTCTGTCCATCAGAGCAGTCTAGTGCCTCACCAAACTACAAATCCTAGGATTCCATGGGATTGATTCATGCTAGTTAAAGTGGAATAATGGCACTATAATTCTTGTAGCATATATTCAGAGAAAGGCAATGGCAAACCTCCTCTGAATAAATTTTGCCAAGAAAACCTATGATAGGATCATCATAGGTTAGAGGTGACTTGAAAGTGTAGTTCTCTGATTACTTCTTTTAATATAAAAAAAAGGAAGGGCAGAGGATGGGAGAATCCTTAAAAATGTATAATGTTCTCTTACAATTGTGACAAATAATTGACTAGCTTTTACATTATATATTAATCACAGTCTACCAAAGAGATGTCTGTACAGAATCTCCATAGAGAGAGATTTCTTATTCTAGAAGAAGGGATTAATACAGAGAGAGAAAGCATGCAGAACTTTATAGCCTCTCTTATTAACTGCATTCCTATTCATTCACTTCTGCATGTACAGGATTTTCCAACCAGGAGGGAAGTGGGATTTACTGCATTAATTTATCTGTATTTTCCTTCTATAAATTAATTGAACTTAGGTTACAAACCATTTAAAACCAACACGCTTGCATTAAGGCCAAAACAGTCCCACTACAGTCATTAATGTGTCAAGAATAAGCTGCTGTTGTACTGTACTTCTGGACTCCACAGTAAGTTTTGCTGGCAACAGGGTCACTTTGCTTTATTGTTAATTGTCTCTTGGCAGAATTCTCTACATGAAAGTGGGAGAATGAGAATGTGATTCATTCAGACTAGAATTCATTCCGTTAGCCTAAGGTTAATGCATAAACTATCCATTCTGCATGCAGTTCTGGGAAAAAGCAATTGCACCTATGTAGGCTGAAGCCTTGCCACTTGCCACCAGTTGGCACAGTAGAGAATAGGAGAAAGGTTACCACATCCAACTACCTAAGACAGCACACTGACCACTATCATCTTCCTCCAATATACTGTAGTGATGCAGCAGCTCAGTTAACAGAGCACTTGTCCCAATAGTGTTTACTTTCTGACCAGTTTTCATCTGTTTCCCAATAGTCAAGGTTAGGCAATTCAGCTCAATGGATGTTCATGGAGTGTAATTCCCACCATGCCCAGCTAGCATAGCTAATGGTAAGTATGTTAAGAGGTTTAGTCCAACACTGAGAGGGCCATTTTGCACACGTGGACCTTCTGGTTCCTTTTATCTCCAGAGGTCACAAGTTGGGGTGGACCTTCAGGAAAAATGCCTAACAATATGAACAATAGGGAATGACTCATTTGAAAAGACAGTCATGCTTAGTAACATGGAAGGCAGTCAGAAAAGAAGACCTCATTACAGGTGGATGAACTCAATCAAGGAAGTCATAGCCCTGAGTTTGCAAGACCTGAGCAGAGCTGTTAAGGATAGGGATTCTTGGGGGTCTTCATTCATAGGGTTGCCATAAGTCAAAGCCAACCTGATGGCAATTAACAACAAATGTTTCCTTGAAACCAGTGTATTATCATCTGACATGATGGTGTTCAAGAGTACTGCCACCCAATGCCAGAAAAAAAAAGTCTAAGAACTTATGTTACTGCTCCCTTGGTATTATGTCTGGCAGCTACATAGAGCCCTGTGCCATGCAGGGAAGAATTATAGCAGGATCGAAACTCTTGCTACAACATAGACATACAACATATGCTACAATATAGATCTTACTCTTGGCAAATGTTGGACCCAGGGTTGTCAGCACAGCAAAAAGCAGTTGTTCAGTTAGTAGTATGTGAACTCATATCTGCACTTCTAAATCCTTGGGTATTCTGGTCTGTAGAGTTAAAAGCAGCTTTGAAGCAGATATCCTCTGTAAAGTACCAGCAGGATTTGTTCTGAAGTGTTCTCTTCCTCCTTCATTTTTGTGTATGGGGATGTTTCTGGCATGATTAAATTGTGATTTAATCATGATTATTTAGTGTATAACTGAAAATATTAATAGAAAAGGCTTGACTTCACAATATTACTCCTTTAAACACAAAAGAAAATTTTGGTTGGATTCTTTCTATATTAGCAAACAAGTATGAATCCCATTTCTTAATCTCCCTCCCTCTCTCCCTCTCTTTCCCAAATACACAAAAATCCTGTTTAAATTCTGTTGTATTGGTGATAAAAGTCATTCTGAGCTAACTACATCTCAAAATGTATTTTGTATATACTTTAAGCATAACTGATAAAAGTGGTAACAAAGGATTTTCCCTTGCTTAAAGCATGCATTTAATGACCGATATGAAAGTTCACATTGAAACCTTGTGCATTTAATCTGTTCTGCAAGTCTGCCATAGAGATGATGCACTTCCATTCTCATGAACTGTTTGAGATTTTGCAGTGTAGTGTAGTGTAGTGGTTTGAGCACTGGACTATGACCCTAGACATCAGGGTTCAATTACCCCTTAGCCACTGGGTGACCTTAGGCATGTCACACACTTTCAGCCCCAGAACCCTCCCCCCCAAATAGGCCCACTTTAGGTTTGTCATAAGTTGAAAATGACTTGAAGGCACACAACAACAACAATGCATCAAGGCAACAGGTCACATTTGAGAATTTAGACCTGCAGTGCTATTTTCATTGCATTGATCAGACTACCAGACTACCTTCAGCAGCTTCAGATATCCTTCTACCCAAATGTATTTAGTCTGGGTCTCTTTTGTTCAATTTCTCCGGAGCAGCTATCAGTTACTTGAGAACCTTACTGCTAAAATGTATCATGTTCAACTTTTAACAATGGGAACCACAAATATTACCCTCTTATTGCATCTCACTTGAAGCAATAGCTTCTAATGAACAGAAACAAAATTAATGTTATATTTCCCTTTTCTGCTTCTTAGCAGTGAATAAATTTGGGAGCAAGAAATGCAGTACTTCTCAGGTATAATTCTTGCCCTTTCCCTTTGCAATCCACTGAATAATAGCAAAGAGATTCATTTACTGATGTTTCTACCAACAGGAGGATAATTGTTAAGAAACTGCAGGTGCCACTAGAAGGTTTTTAGCCTTGAAATAAGATAAGACCAAGCATTTCCAATTGCCCTCTTGCTAAAAGGAGACTATTAAAAACCTACTGGAACCTAGTAACTAGACTAACAAAAAGTCTCCATGGGATCTAGGAAGCGAACAAAGTTTTCTTTAAATAAAATAAAATAAATTCCTTTAGGACTATGGCAATTAGTTCTTTGTGAACATTTACAACATGGCCTCTTTCCCCCTCTATCTGGGGCTCCTGATAAAATAATACAAACCTCAGCAAACCTTGCTAACGCTAAATGAGGACTGGAATTCTGAATCTAGTTGCATACCTGTGTGTTGTTAGAACAGACAAAGGAGGCAACAGTTGCACTGCCACTGAAAGATGGGTACTGCCAGGTGAGTGGCTTGTAGCACAACCACTCAAAAGATACTGTGCAGCCATCCCATCTTTCCTTCCCTAACAAATTTTCAGTGGTAAGAAACAAGAAGATGCATGGAAAAATATGAGTTACATGGAAATTATAATCTACCCCCTTGGTTAAATACCACGTGTGAGGCACAATAGAAGTCTCAACTGCTAAATATTTATGCTTTGTTCTATGAATCTAAAAATATTCAGATGCACCTGAGAAGCCTTTTTTCTAACAATGACACATGAAAATATACTGCCTTGATATCATTTTAGAGGTGTTCTGTTTGGCACAGCCATTCTCCTCTTCAGTCCTTTTTCTTCTTGTATGATACCCTATGACAGAACCAGCATATTGTACTGTCTGAGTGTCAGACTGGGACTCCACAAGGCCAGAATTCGAATTCCTACCCAATCATGGAAACCTACTGGGTGATTTTGGCCAAGTCACACTCTCTCAACCTCAGGGGAAGGCAATGGCAAACAATTCCTGACAAGAATAAATCTTGCTAAGAAAACTCATATGATAAGGTTCCCGTAAGTCAGAATCAACTTGAAGGCAGATAACAGCAATATCCTAAAAGAAATGGACATCATGAATCCAAGCTTGCTTTTTCACCTTGCGTGTTATTTGGGCAATAAGAAAACATCTTAATCTAATTGTTAAGAATGTAATTGTCGCCGTTTATTACTTTCTACATCTAAATTTGCTCTGACTTCACACTCACCACCTAACCTGCTCTTGGTTTTAAGATTGTATTTCAGGTATCTAAGTCAGTTGGTTGTCACCCATAAAAGCTTGTGCTCTAATAAACCAATTAGTTTCAAAGGTACTGTATGTGTCTCTGTTGTTTGCTGAGATCTAACCCAAGTCATCAAGAAATATTTATGCGAAATCTGAGACATCACAGCTTTATATTTGTCTGTTCCTGAGGTTCCAGGTCAAGGATTAGTGCGTGTCCATGAAAATCTTTCTCCACTTTTCCTGGTATTCCACCTATCACCCACCTCCTACCATCTCCTTAGGTACTAGTGGAAGGAGAAGCTGCCTGGAGAAGAAAGCGTAGGGAAATAATCCACAACCACACATTGGTAGGGGACGTAAGCCCTCCGTACCCTTTAATTTCACGGGAGAGCGTGATGGGGCAGAACTAGAACCGACACTTGTCAGCTTCCTTGTCTCATTAGCTGGCCTCTCACTGCTACTATTGTTCAAGAGACTTAGGCTACATGTCTTTAACTACTGTGGGCCCCTTTTATTGGTCTCCGGCCGATCAGAGGGGGGCGCGACAGGACACCATGGCGGGCGGTTCTGTTTCGCCGGAGCCCAATCTCCTCGGCACCAGGGCGGCCAACCGGCAGAGCGAGCTTCCTCCTTTCGGCTTCTGGCCTGAAGGCCGCCGCCGCTGCTCTTCCCCCAGCAAGAAGCGTCCAAAGCAAGCAGCAGGTACAGCAGGAAGCGGCCCCTCCTCCGGGGCTCGGGCGGAGGCGGAGGAAGAGGCGGCGGGGCCCTCACTGGCACGGAGTCTCTTCCCCAGGGAGGACGGGGCCGCTGCCGGCGCTTCCTCCCCCGCCCTCGAAGAGCTTTTGGGGGCTCTCCGCCAGCAGCGTGGCGCGAACTTTCCGCTTCTCTTTGAAGCGGCCGGAGCGGGAGATCTTGAGGTTCCGACGGCTGCCGCTGCCGGGCTGCAGGTTCTCCCGGGAGTCCGAGGGGCTGGGCGGGGCGGGGGGCAGCTCCGCAGGTTCGGCGGGCGGCGGCGGCCAGGCCGCCCCAGGCGCAGCCTGCAGCGTTTCTTTGGCCTTTTTGCTGCCGGTGAGCGATTTCCACCAGGCGCCCGAGGAGCTGCCACCTTTGGCTCCGGGCCCGCCCGAGGGGGCGGCGGCCGCAGCAGCAGCAGCAGGAGTGCTGGCGCTCTCAGCCATCTTCTGCGCGCCCTTCCCCTGGCCCGGGGTTCCTCTCTTCCGCGGTCAGGCCAGGGCCAGCGTCCTGCAGCAGAAAGGAGAAAGACATTTTGGCCTCAGACTGACCCACCAGACTTGAATTTACACCCCCACTTCTGTCCCAAACGCCCACCTCTCTCCCCTTCCCTTCCACAACAGGGAAGGACCTTATCACACTACTGGGTGGGTAGATCCCGGGTTGCCTGCTTCGAAGACGAAACAAGAGGATGCGGCGGGTAGCATCCTCAGTCAAGGTGGTGTGATGTGTTGGGCTGGGGCTCCCGGAGGCCTGGCTTTGATTCCCTCCTCATCCTTGGAAACTCGCTGAGCAAGGCCTCTGAGCCTCGGAGGAAGACAATGACAAACCTCTGCTGAACAACTCTGGCCGAGAAAACCCTCTAATAGGGTTGCCTAAGTTGGAACGACTTCAAGCCACAGAATGCTTGTAACAGCAGCAGCCTACAACACTTTGTTGCCAGAGGGGAAGCGGAGAGCAAGATGGCGCCTCTTCCATGCACAAAACCGGAGTGGGCTAGCAGTTTTTAATCTTTTTTCAGCCCCTGGCCATGGGACAGTGACCTCCACTGTGTTTGCTACTTTAGAAGCAATCTACAAGATAGGCGCAATTCTCTGGCCACTTCCTGCATGTGAGGCCACCTGGGGCCATCACCTCACTCTGCCTAACTTGTAAACATGTTCTCATAAACAAATCCAGAGTTCCATTCCTGCACCCTCTCCCCGATCTGAATGCTAATGCAAGCCTTAGTATGAGCAGTGACCATGTAACTCTGATTCATTAAACACTATTTCATACCATCCCTTTCTTACCATGCACAAAAAAGCTAAGAATCCAGCAGCTGCAAGGTAACTATTGTTACAGAGCCAAGTAAATAATCACCTCTGACACTAGTCATTTGAGCCTTTTGAACCTAGTGCAAAGCACCCCACGAAAGAAACAAGACAGCTACCTGGATCCCCAACCTGTCTTCTGTTCCCTGGTAACTGTTTTGCTACTCAAAAGGAGCAGCAAATTACAGTCCTTATTTTTCATTGCACATAATGTTTTTATATTCTGTCCCTTGGGCCAATGAGGCTGTCTACTGAGAGGGCTCTGTGGCAGATTGGCTGCAATTTCTAATGAGAAAGGGCAAATTGGGCTTCTTGCTAGCAGTCTTGGAAATCATGAAGACTTGTCTAGAGGACAGGATAATCTTTTGCATATGACAGCTTGTCAGCATCTTACAGTTGTTCCTCATTTATCATACAGTCCTATATGGGTCTATGCAGAATTATGTTCCACTGAGTTCAATGAGTTTGTTCCCAGCAATGTGTGGACATAGATTTGCAGCTGCTGGCTTGGCTCTTCTCAACCTGTAAAGAGTTTATGTTCCCAATATGCTACAGCAAAGACTTGTCATTGATAATAGATTGTGCAAGAAAGAGACTGTATCCATTACTAAAAGCCACAACAGAGAAAGTATGTAAACTTTAATTCAACTAGGGGTTTTTTGAGAGTTAAAACCTTTTCACATTACATAGCTTCCCTTTGTACTAATGAAGTCATTAGCAATAGTTAAACCTTTCCAAGACTGGCTAAGCAACTAAGAATTCAGTTGCTTAGCACAATTCATCAAAAGCTTCTTTGGTTGGGAGATTTAAACACAGGGCTGTGGTATTTCCAGTACACTGGGTTTCTGATCCAGCAGTGTCTGATAAACTCAGCTGGAGTTGACCATTTGCAGTAAAAGTTCAGCAACATCAACTTGAATAGATTTGCAAAGTGGGGGTTAAAATGTTAACTTTCCAGGTTTGTGATTTTTGCATTGGTATGTTGCCTGTGGCAAACAATGGAAACAAAATGATTTGGTTTTAGGCCAAATACTCCCAAGTTGAGCAAGCAGAGAATTGTTGTTCAGAGCAAGTTCCATGGAATTCAGTGGGATTTACTTCCAAGCAAACATGCATAGGAATAGGCCATAAGCCAGCTATTAGCAAACTGTTATGAGAGCAGGAAATATTGATAATAGTCAGATTCATAAGTAAATGTCCATAGAGTGAAGTCTGAATTTGGATGATTGTTTCTGTCTTTCATTGTTTTGAGTATGTGACTCTGAAATGATTCAATTTTTTTTAGCTTTTTGTGTTATTTTTAAAGTTGTTCTCTGAAAACTTATAAAACATGTCTGTCAGACACATATAGGCTCCTCTTGCTTCCTTTTTCTAATGTCCTGTCTAATCTGAGTAGAAATAATTGTCTTGTTGGGGCAGATCAAAGTCTATCTAGTACCAATGGAATGATGGGCAAGTGTGTGTGCATGTGCCTTCAATGCATTACTCCAAGAAAATAAGAAATAAGGAATGATTGCAATAGCTATTCACATTTTTCTCCCAGGCAAATGGATGTCAGAAGTACATACTGTCTTTCAACATGAATGTTCCATTTAGCTGTCATGGCTATATGACAAGAATGGGGAACATGGAGTACTCCAGCTCCACTCACTTCCCCCTCCCCATGGCCAGTGATCAGGGGAATGGAGGCCATAAACATCTGGAGATCTGTAGGTTGCCTAGCTCTGCTATATGGTATTGACTAGAGATTTACTAGAAGTACTTCAGCTTAAGAAGCTGATCTACTGGGACACTGTTACATGCTTTCCAGTCCTACTCCACAAACTTGACTCATTGGCTTTCTGTGTTTTGCACGGATGGGTTGAGCTATTATCTAAATTGCTGTTTTCCATTAAACTTCATACTTGGAATGTTTCAGTAAAGGTGAACTAGTAATGTTCCTTTGACTTAATAAAAAAAGGAAGACAAATCTTGTTCATCTTTTTAAGAGATTGTTTACAAGATCTTCAGACTTTGCAGAACCCTTTTCACTTCAACATTTTAATGAGTTGCCATCACGAAGTGTTAATCAGTAGGGCAGGGTAGCAATAACATCATCATCAACAACAATAGGGAGAAGCAACACCGGTTGTTGTAGAGAAACCATGTACTGCTTCTTCATCTTTAAGTCAGCACTGAAGACTTGAATACAGTTTCCTGTTGGTTTGTTGAATTACAAACATAACCACCAGCCATAGTGGGCCAGAATTTCACTCACAGCAGCTAGCATTTAATACAGTGAGATGTTGAAATGAGATGCAACTCAATCAGTGAAAAGAACAGAATGAGGCACTTTGGGACCAGGCAGTAGGTAAGTGACCAACCATTAAAAGAAAAAAGAAAAAGAGTATTTTTTAAAAAGTAATGCAGCATTTATCTAAAAAGAACACTGAAATAATCAGCCAGTCTTCTTCTTTCCAACAACACTTGGATGTTGGGGAAGTTGTTCTTTTTCTTTCTTTCTCCTCCTCCTCCTGCCCTAGTAAATTATGCTTGTTGCAAGTCATAGCTAGAGGACTCTCATTGCACCTGTGCTATGGGAGGAAGCAGTCTGGGCAGGTGCAGCAGAGGACAAGGCAGAGGACTGTGCCTTAGCACTGAAGCCATTCCTATTGGTTAAATAGGTTGGGTAACCCTCCTTGTGAGCCTTTGCTGCCTTGACACTTAAAAAAAATAGAAAATTTTCTAGCAGAGGTGCAATCCTCAGGCCCTGGCATACTTCACACCTCCTCCTCTAGGACCTCCTTCACTGACCTCCTATTACAGAGCTCCTGGAGGGAGCTGGGACTGTTGGATTGCTACCTGGTATACAGTTAAATAACAGTGCAGGGGAGAGGGAAAGGTTAGATGAGGACAGCTTGCTACTTCAGACCAATTTGAAGACTGCAGTGGTTGCAGGAGGACACACCATAGGTTTCCTTAGAAATGGTTCCCACTGAGTTCAGTGAGATGTGAAGCGGAGGGATGTGCATGTTTATTCAGAAGTAAGTCCCACTGCGGGGTGTAGTCCTCCTGGGTGCCAACGCAGGAGGCTGCAGCTTTCGGTTCCTCTGGGGCAATCCTATGCACGTCTCCTCCGCAATAAAGTCATTCCAATGGGGCTTCCTCTCACCTAAGCGCGCATAGGTTTACAGCCTGGGAGCGTTTCTGGGATGACACTCGCATGCAGCAATTCCCCCTCAGGCCGACTTAGGAGTAAACCCCGCCGAGTGGAATTTTTACTTCCGAGCCAAGCGCCTCCAGCCGTTCGGCGAGGCAGGCACGTCCTCGGGGACTCCGCCGGAGCCACGCGGAAGCCCCGTGGTCACCGGCAGGGCTACTCACGGGGAAGGGCGCGGGAAGCCAGAGCCGTTCACGCCCACCCGGCGGCATCCCTCGACGACTGCCGAGGAGCCTGGCTTCCCCTCCCACTGAGGGAAAACCCCCCTCCCCACAGCCCTCCGCCGGCGTGAAACAGCAAGTCCCCCAACCGCGCCCCCTCGCCTTCCTTCTCCGTATTCTGGAGCCCTGGTCCAAGGCGCTGACGCGAAAGGGCGGCGGGGGGTGGGAGGGTGGGAACGGCGAGCCCCGCAACAGGTGGGCACTGCGCGACCTATCCCTCTTCCCTCCCTCCCTGGAGAAGTTGCGCGCGCGCGGCAGACGCGCGCGTCCCGGGCACCTGTTGGCGCTGCCTGCCGGGCAGGGAAAACCCAAGCCGCCCGCTCGTTCCCACGCGCTCACCTGCTCGCTTGGGGAGCTCGCTCCTGTCCGCAGGCTGCCGGGTGTAAAAACGCCCCTGCCACGGGCCCGGTGGTCGCGGGGAGTGGGGGAGGGAGGCCCTCTCAGTCCATCTTGCCTGCGCCCCCGCGTCCCCCTCCGGGAGCGCAGTTACCTGGGCTTTCTCGGAGAGGAACTCCGCGCTGCCTCAGCAACAGGCTGCCTCCGAGGAGAGTCAGCCACAGGGACTTGGCCTTCTTGAGGCGCCCGCCCGCTCCGAATGAAAAGCGCCAACTTTTCCTAGGTGAAACAATTTCCGGGGCTAACTCGTGGAGAAGCCGGCTTACTGACAGCCGTCTCCAGGGACAACGACGAGCGGCTGGAGAGAGGGACGCGCCGGGAAGGAGACACGTTCTCTTTTTTGACTCGCCTTTAAAACGCGACGCCCTAGCCGACCCGCCCGACTCACTTTCTTCAGAGATCTGAACTGTGCAGTGCACCTAGCGCTGGGACAACAAGGAAGCAGGTGCAGGTGAGCTCCTGGAAGAGACCCCGCCCATCCTGCTGCTTCATAAATATGATTGGTGCCTATGGAATGGCAGCGTGACAAAAGGTCGGCCTGTAAGTCAAAGTAGCTAGTATATCAGGCATGCACAGATAAATGTCAACAGGTGGCAGAGGTATAGGTGATACCGGTTCAGATTTGTCTGGATTGGACATCGCCTATTGCTCTGCAATGACTTGGAATTCTTCCTTAGTCTGGGGCTGAATTTCTTGCAAAGCTGTCATGAATTCTTCCCCCACCTCAGGCAATCTTCTTGCTATCCAGGTGACTATTCCTAGTGGGTGTGAGAGCACCATGCATGGCACTTCTTTCTAAGGATCTATAAAGCCTTGTTTCTCACTTTCTCACCATTTTTGTCTGATCCCTTGGGCCGCATTATGGTGATCGCATATCCTCTGGAACATTCTCAGGAACAGGCCGGTGTGCTGGGGTTGCTGTCAGGACTCTGGTTTGCTGATCCAGCACATCTGATCTCTACTGCCACCAGATGGCAACTCTATCTGCCCCTAAAGTAAACTGAAGCAGTTGATGTCTATGTGGATTAAGAGGAAATAGCTTAAAACTCTGATTAATGTGGTAGGACACTTTTGGGCCCACTTGTATTTCTAGAATCAACAGCTTCTTGGCCAAATATATTCATCAGCTGCACACTCACTAGGGAGCAAGTCCAGATAGTCAAGATAGTCAGATAAGAACTCCAAGCAAGAATGTGCAAGATCTGGCTGGAATTTTAATAATACTGTACTAATTTAGGGTTAAAATGCTCATGCACAGAAATGTTGGCATTTTTACTGTGTCTCAGTCTTATTTGGATTATTCTGATTTTTACTGGACTGAAACTTGTCCTTTGTTCCAAGACAAGGAGAATAGGTTCCTGGGAGGAAACATGTGATAAAACAAATGATTATGAAGCTAATATAGAAATATAATAATTAACAAGCTAATAAACAAACAAAATGGATTTCAGCACATGTTTACATAACCCTCTGGAGTGAATTATGTCAAAAGACTGTAATCCAGACAAGGCCATCCAGTGAACTTCATGGTCTAAAGAGAAGTTGAACCTAGGTTTCTTTATAACCAAACCACCTCTTAATTACAAAGTCTATGATTATTGATTATGACGTAGGGTACAGTCCATGCCATAATCTGTATTACATTTCCATGTAAATCATGTTGCAGTGGCTGAACTGCTTGAAACAAGGTCAACTGTCACAGAGCTTTTACATACAGTGGTGAATCTGAGGAGTGGACTGTTAATGCAACAGGGTATTGTGTACCTATTTCTGTGATAACATAAACTTACACGACTGTTTATTTTATAGTATAAATCTTACTGCAAATCAGCAGTGATATCCAGTGGACAGAATGTTTTCCTTGGACACAGCAGATCTGAATTAACTATGGTCTTACTGAGCAACTTTGGGCATGTCACTGTTTCTCAGCATCTCTCCCACCTATAAAATCAGTATGTTATCAAACTATCTCATAGGATTTTGTACAGTGACAAACACAAATATTATCAATAACCAAATATTGTAAATTACCATTATAATAGGTGATGTACCTCTTGGAAACCAGTTCAACACCTGTTGTTGGATTTTCTGTCTTTCACTGTCTTGTCTCTTGCCCTCCCCCAACTCTAATGTCATCTTCTTCTACCCCCAAATAGCTTCCAACACTAGGCTCCAACACTTAATATAACCTTGTCCACAGCAGATTGACAGACTGTTTGAAATTATCTGAAACTGCTTTCAGAGGGAAGGTTGGCACTGTGGTCAAGAGTAGGCATTTGTATTTTTGTAGTTACACGATAGATACAGAGATATTTCTGATCTTGAAAGTTACCAGGACACAAGATTTCATACAAACTTTAAACAAACTTCGACCAGCTTCACTGTTTATATTATAACAATTTAATTGGAAATGAAGGCACCATGTTCTTTTATTGATTCTTTTCAAAGTCTAGATGCATTTGCCTTCAGTCTACACTGCAGATTCTACAGGATCACAATGTTCTTTGGGCTTAGTGATGCATCACAGCGCACAACAGATGCATGGCTGAGGTATGCATGCCAGGAGCGAGGCTCATGTTTTTCATCCTTGCAGCCAGGAATAAATAAACTCCAGTATTCTCTCCACTGGACAATAGCACAAAGGCTTTTTGCACTTCCTAAATCACTATTTGCATTTTGGGAAATCATTTCAGGAATTATTTCGTGCAGATACACATGTGTTTACTTCACAAAGAACAGCATTTTGTTCACGAAGTATGCTGATTCCTGAACAGAAAACAAGTTTTCTGGGGGTGGAGTGGGGAACAGCAACAAAAACCTCTCTTTGCAGAAAATTTTTTGTGAATACTCATCAAAGCACACATGATTTTGTAGCTGCCCCATCCTTTCTAATAGGATGTACTGAATATCAAGAAACCATTTCCCTGGCTGGGAAATGAATAACTGTGACTCCCCACTCCAGTTCTTAGTCAGGAGTATGTGTGTCTTAAGTTTCAGAAAGATACCATCTCTCAAATAGTTGTCAGGATCATGGTATGAATTTATTTCAGCCATAAATTTGTGTTAGTTTATGAACAGACTGTGGAAAAAATTACCTGTTGGTCAACAATTCCCAGAATCCCTAGTTAGCATAGCCATTCACTATGATGACTGGGTATTCTGGTAGTTGCAGTCCAAAAAGAGCAACTTTCCCAAGCTCTGTGGATGACACATGACTGCTAGATCCAAGTGTACACTCTGGAGTTCCGTTGGGATATGCGTAATACCCATTTTGATTGTATACCTGTAATATAGCTAGATATCAAAAGCAAGCAAGTACTTCCCCCTCTCCAAACCCCCTTGCTAATTAGTTTCCAAAGATAGTGCAATGGCATTTTCTGTAGTATGGTTGACTTCAAGCACTTAATGAACTTTGTAGGTACATGGTTTAATATACCTAGAGCCATATGCGAAGGAAGGAAGAGAGGACATTTTTTTCCTATATTTTAGCTCTGTATAGAAGTGAAGTGTGTGTCAGGGGGACGCAGTGATAAACAGTTGTAGTTCTTGATGCTAGTTAATTGGCCACAAGAAGACTTGATGACATTTTTCACTTTGTAAAAGGGGAAGAGAGTCTGGTTGAATGTAGGGAGTGACTGCATGAATCTTTCATAGCCGTTCCCTCCAGCATTCTCAAATACTAAAATTGACTCATTAAATCAACTGCTGAATGGTAAGTCAACACTCATCCAAATCCCACTGATTCACTACGTATGCTCTAGTCAGGAGGAACAATTGAATTTAGGCCAAAGCTGTGAAATAACTAGTTGCATATAAACTGTATGAAAATTTGCAAATTCAAGCAGATACAGAGAAATCACATTTGCTTTGTATAGTGAAAATTACAGACAGGGACTCAAAACACATTTAATGGTATTTCTTTTTCCTTTCCATTTACACTATCATAAATTACAAAGCATATTTCACTTCACAAAATAAAACCATTTCCATACCATTTTATGACAAGTATTTAGTACATAACCAACAACAATGAAATCTGTACAACGTATGAGAATCTCTAGAACATTGTACCAGCAAATCAGACCTCGCTAACTTCTGGCCCGCAGCCTGGGTCTGTCTACCTAGCCCTTGGTGACCTATGTAAAGGATAACTAATATACATTATTTTCTCTGCCCCCTTTGTCTTGAGAATTTCTCCCCACTATCAACATTACTGATATTAAAAAAAACTTGTATAGAAATCTGTGATCCCTGAAATAATTCAGGAAACAGCATAACTGGCTTTCAAAACTTGTGATTAACACAAATTGAGAGAAGAGTTTTTCCTACTGAAAATTCAGGTTTCTAATAAACTATGCTACATTCTTGTGTTTCAAATGTTTGTACAAAAATCTCATGATGAGAAAAGAAGTCTAACATTAGAATGAACTGCATTATCTGAGACTGAGAGGTCAACTTTTGGAAATACAAACAAAAAACCCATGAGATTTGGTTACATACCAGTTCCATCTCATTCTCATTCACTTTTTCTTTCTTTTATTAACAAATTTGCCGGAAGACACTGCAGAAAAATGCTTAATTTTAAACGGCTTTACTTTTATAAATATAATAGCAAGGTAAAAGTAACTTGGCATTAAAAAAACAAAACAAAATAATAACCCAGGTAAGTGCTAATTTCAGTAATACTAGAAAATATCCAATATCCTGGCATCTCCTATTTTAAATATGTGTTATGTATTGATGCTAGTGCCAAAACTTTCAAAATCCTTCATTGCCCCTCTCATTTTGGAAAGGAAGATACAAATAATATGGTATTTTCTCCAGAATACCATACCAATAAAAGCAAGTATACCAATAATTCCTAGAACATAACACAAACCAAAGAATGTTAAAAGTATGCATAAGAAATGAAGTTGCCTTAAAAGCATTTGCAATGAAAGAGGTATGATAGAATAATACTGCTGTAGTGGTGAATGTTTTCAATATGCCATAGCAATAATGCTTAAGAGGAATATATGAAAAATCATCAATGCACCGCATTGAATTATATTTTGCTAAATAAAAAAGACATTCCTGTAGCTAACTAAAGTAATATATATATATATATATATATTAAGTACATGTCTTGTTTCACTTTAGACATATATAATTATGTCTTACATAGAGAGAAATCGTATATCCATATACAACTAACACTGACAAACACCCTGAACCTAAATATCTTGGACAAGATAAAACACCCTGTGTGCGCAGCATCTTCTGATTCTTGTCTATAAATGGGAATGTTCTTCATGCATATGGGAATCCTTCATTCTGTATGCAGAAAAATCTGCTGAACACAGAAGAAAACTAGGAAGCCACTTCCTATATGGCGCTCTGACTAACATCGGTTTCTGAATCATGGAATCAAAAGAGAAATAATGGAATCTACCAGTCCATGTGGAGTTCTACATTATGGCAAATACCTGGAAATAAATCTCAACAAGATCAATGACATCTATTTCCATTTAATGATCATGGAGAGATCCTTGAAAGTAGATGTGGCTGTCTGCCTGTATTTGTGCATCAAAGATTAAATCTATTTCTATGTATGGTCTATCCTTGCTGGACTGGAGGATATAGCCACAACCCTGCAAGTTGCTGTGCTGGCCTAGTCCTTCTCAATAGGAATTGGGCCAGCACACTGTTTTCAGAATCATGTCAAAAGTACCTTTTGGCTTTGGTGATCTAAATACATGTACAAAATTTATGTTCTTTAATAAGTTAATGGTAGAGCAGTAACCTTTCTCCATACAAACATACACACACTGGAAGGCAAAAGATACAAGGTAAGACATTTTTTTCTCACCTTTGTTCTCTCTTAAATAATAAAAAAGAGGTATATGTCTATGAGACATACCCTTTACTAAATGTTCTGGCATTCATCTGCAAAACTGCAGAAAATGAAGTGCTACCCATGTTTTCTTTTCTTTCTTTTTTTCTTTTTTAAATGGGGATTTGTTTTCCTTCAAACTTATATTTCGACAGCAGATGGCTATGAATTTACAGTTGCGCCTAAAACAAAACATCTTCGTTTTCTATTAATATTTGCACAATCAGCTTCTGGTACCGCATGTCGTTGAGTGTAGCAAGGGTGCTGTCTTCTGGGGGTCTCATTAAAGTGGGTCCAAACACAATTCCCAGATTTTCAGCATTCATAAAATTATCTTTTTCATTCATTGTAATCCTAAAGGTGGAAGTAACAAAAAGAAAAAAGAATATCTTTGTTAGATTTCTGTGGGCAGTGCTTTCACTTCATAATGCTCTTTTTGTTTCATGTGTTCCGCAAGTATCATAAATTCCTCTGCGACTGTTGGAGAATACTCTGCTACCAAAATTATTTTCCTAACTCATAGCGCTGACCATGTGACATATGTTCCAAAGCTTAGAAGAAAATATAGTTTTCTATAACCAAGCTGGTGGGGTCTTCTAGGAATGGTAGTCCTAAAAAAGGACAAGTTCTGGATATAACTCCCTTAAATCTCTACACTGGTTTCCCATCCATTCCCAGAGCCTACTGATCATCATTGCCTTCATAGTCCTGTATAGACTTGTTCCTCATTATTTCTGCCCTGAAAACCTGGTTAATTTTCTCATTTTCCCATTTTCCCAATGCTTACAGTTTTTAAAGTGCAAGATTTCCAACTAATATTGTACTGTAAATCAAATATATGGACACACTTTCAGGTCAGGTTGAAATCAATTTCAGAAAAGTTCTTGGGGACTGCATTCCAGCAGAGGGCAGAGTTAAAAGGAAAAGGGTGGTACCAAAAAGGCCAGCATATTTTAAAATTACTCTCGTACTACCAGTAAGTCCCAGGAGACAATTCCAGTGATTCAGAATGCCAAAAAACCTGACACTAAATGTCAAGGCAAAGGAGAGGGTGGCCCTCAGAGGGCCAGATTTGATTTTACATCTTGAGGTTCTCCACACCTGCTGCAAATAGATAGTCATCATAATGACCAGCTCACAAAAATAATTCAAATAATTTTTGCATTGCTGTACATCAGCTTCTTCATTGTTTAGTGTGCAGTTGAAGATGCTCTGAATGCAGGTAATCTAATGTACTTCAGTGGAGAAAGCAGCTCTGTATATATAACCTTTGAATGAAGGCAGAACCAAATAAAGGGGGACACTGCTTTGGGACAGGAGTATTTCCATGTGAAGGATCCAATGCAAATTACTTGATTTGATGATCTTTACTGCTGCAAACATACCAAATGTGTGAATCTACTAGGAAATAAATCAAAGGATTGGAGCCAAAGGGTAAACATAACTATAGCACTTTGATTCAACTTTAACTGCTATGGATTCCTCCTATGGACATGTATGAGATACTTAGAACACTCTACCAGAGAATTCTAGTTCAGGGGAATGGATCAGAGAATGTAAGCACTAACAAACTACCAATCCCAGGATTCCACAAGAAGAAGCCAAGGTGGTTAAATTTGTAACAAACTGCTATAATTGTGCAGAGTGGAATATGCTTCATCATGTTTAATCCCACTCAGATCAACTGAGTAAGTTAGTCATGTCTTGCAAAACTAAAACGACTAATTTAGCCTGAATTCGACCCAAAATCTAGAATTAACTACAGCCTGTACAATGATTTATTGTATCAACAGTTCTGTATACATTTACAGTTTCTTGTTAGTTTATATGGTCATGACTTGCAGAGAAGCAAAACTCTGATGTCTGAAGTTATGTAAAATCTGGGCCAAATGATGGAAACCTGAAGACAAAAAATGGGTCTATGTAGAAATTCATTGTGATGATCTGTTTTTTCTCTCTTAAACATACTTTTGTAGGCATGACAAGAGAGCATCCATTTACAGCAGAAGTGGAGAAAATGTGATTTGTGCATTGTGCGTTGCATGTGACCCTAACATTTTTTTCGCAGCTCCCAAGCCTTCCCAATCCCCCCACCCTCCATTTTTAAAGAAAATTGACTCAAAACACACACACACACAAACACATACACACATTAAGAGATTGTACGGGTAATTCTTCAGTGCCATGAGGACTCTCTGGACTCTTTTAGGTCTACAGTAGGCATTCATTTAACAAGGAAATAAATTGGAACTTGAGTTTGGGTTTACTTCCTTTGAAAATAAAGGCTTCTTCTAGGTCTAAAACGGTCTGGGGAGGGGAACTGTAGTAAAATTGCTCCGACATCCCTTATGGGGTATAGAATATGTTGAGTAATTTAAAAAAATCCTCTGTGTGTGTGTGTTGGGTGGGGAGGCGCAGGTCTTGGGGTCCTACTGGGTCCCCCAACACTTTTGTATTTGCTACTCATGGTTTACAAAGAAAGAAATGTACTTTTTAAGATGAATCATCAGATATCGAAGAGTCTCATAGTGTGCAGCAGGAAGTAACATCAACACTTCATGGACAGCTTCTAGTCTTTCATCAGGATTGGAGAGTTCTATGTGATACAAAACAAAATGTACACAGTATTCAGCAGATGTGAATATCAATGTTCAATACAGAAACAATTAACATTTATTCATTGGATTTACATCCTATTTTGTCCCAAGGAATAACAGTCAAAGTGACTGAACAAACCACAGTAGAAAGTGTTAGCACTGCAGAGTAAAAGATAAGGTGCCAGTGCAGTAGTCTGAGGGGTGGACTGGGACTTTGGGAGGCCCATTTTCAAATACCCTCTCAGCTATGGAAACCCGCTGAGTGACTTTGGGCAAGTCACACAGTCTCTGCATCAGACAAAGACAATGGCAAACCTCTTCTGAATAAATTTTGCCAAGAAAACCCTATGACAGGGTCACTATAATTCAGTATCAGCTTGATGGAACATAACAACAAGATTTAAAGGTATGAAAAAATTATATATATAAAAAGAGATGGCATATTTCACTACTTACTTGCTGCCTCTATAAACCTGGAATAAGTATCATAGGTGATGACAGGAATGGGTAAGTCTCTGAAATACAGCTTTAATGCTCCAGCAATTATATTTATGTCTGGATACATGTTGGCAGAAACATCTACTTTGTCACCATCTAGAAAAGAATGAGGATATATTTCAAGAATCTTTTTTATTTCAACAATGTTAGATATTTCTTGATTCACCCTGTTAATTATACATGCACACCATTTTAAAACTACTGAAATGTAAAACAACTTATGTTGCTGGAGGTGTGTACAGGAGGGTGGGACATAGGTAGGGTTTAAGCTGAGAGTTACTGTACACAAAAGTACAGTGACTTCAGCTTCCCCTTTCAAGATTTCCTGAAATCTGAGGAATATATTGCTAAACTGAAGCAGGAAATAGTACATCAAAGCTTGGAAGTTACTTTCTTGGGGAGAACAACTGTAAAAATCCCCAGCTTACAGGTCAGTGAGTGTGATAGCCCCCCCCCAAAAAAAAACTTTGAGGCTCTGTAGTTAGTACATTTGTACAGATTCTCAAAGGCAGCCTTTTGAGGAAACTACACTTAAATTTGGTTACAAGTGCCCCACGTCCTGTACATGTAGAAAAGCAGAAATAAAGCTGTTTCTTTCATTTGGTTTTCAAAATAGGGCATGTACAGTTTTGCAACATTTGGCTCATTCAAAATTTAGGTCATGCAACAAAGTGAACCTTCATACTAGCATTTGCTTGAATACAGCACCACTTCTGCCATCACAATGTTTATTTTGCTTCAGCCAGCCTCATATTTATCCTCGTGCACTTGGCACGGTAGCATCAGTATTATAAAACATTGTTTGGACAGCTCTATTTAATTGGAGTACAATGAGTGCTAAAGTGCTACAGTGAAAGCAAATGCTTTGAAAAATACTGCAGCTGCTTCCATATCCAAGTAGATGTGGTAAAACAGTGCTGCATCTATCATCCAGGCTAAACAGAAATGACATTCTTAGCTTATTATCACAAGTTGTAGAATTCCAAAGTTTTAAATGAAGTTGATGTGTTTGACATTATGGTGGCATGATGAAATCCAGCTGATATCTTCTATTACCATGAGACTTGCATGACTCCAAACTCTTTTTAACAGCTAACAGGAGAGCTTGCTTTGACCTAAATTTAAACACACACTGAATATATGTTGAGCTGTTCACAAGACAAAGGTACACAAGCACACCCAGAAGAGAACCTCAAAGTAGAAGATATAGCATATGAACCCTCTTTTAGAAACAGCACAATGTGATGCATAAAACAAGTGGTGTCAAGCAGGACCAACAAAAACTCAGAATGCATTAGTCACAATGAAATTCTAAGAACAAACTGTACAATGAATGTTTTATCTGTCAGTAGGAACAGAACTGGTCAACAATAGCAGCACAGTGAGCAACTACTGCTGAACAGCATTGACATTCATGCCGTGGAAGAATAAACAAAACATTTTCTTGCTAGGGCATCAGTAGAATTAACAGTCACAGATCACAGATCAACAAGCCTGTTTTTTTATTCTCTAGCATACAATTCCTTATGATTTACACCCGCCTTATTTTATGGATAGTAGAGCAAAGTCAAATTGCAGAAATAGCATAACCCTTCTTAAAATGGATGGTGGTAGATGATTTGCTATGTAAAAAGTTTCCTGTATACAGCAAGTTAATATGTGAAGGAGAATCTGGAAAGCGCAAGTAAGGATCCCAGGTGAGTATACATGTTGTATGTATGTGGCATATGCCAAAAGGAATGAGTACATTAAAAAAAAATACTAGTATATATCTATTGCAGGAAACAATGGGAAACAGCTCTTTCTCTTCCTTCCAAGCACAAGCTAGTCCAACAAACAGGGGACGCACGCAAGCCAATAGGACAGTTGGCATGCTTTTCATAGCTGAAAGGTACAGTACCTCGATCAAAGGCCATTTTGACATCTTCAATGTGTTCAGTGAACCCTGAAACTCTGTAAATCCCTTCTGACTTCAAACCTGCAAATAAAAAAATTCATCTGTTTCATCTACAAATGCATATTCAATCTATTTGCTTTTACTTTCCTTCTTTTCACAAGTGAGCTTCTCTCTTTTGAATTCTCTCATTGAGAGATCCTAAATTATTCAACGTTACTGCCATCTTCAGACAGAGTTTTTACACAGTATGCCAATTATGTTCCTTTGGTCCCAGAACAGAAAGTGTGCTGGGAATCATAGCTTTTAAAGCATTATTTTTCACAGCTCTTTGAAGCATGAAAGGAAATCAATTGACCAAGCTATTAGAAATAGCTTCATGTCAGTATTTTGCAAGGCAAGGTGGAAATTGTGAATGAAAATAATGAATTAAGAAATTTGTCCGTAGAAGGCTGTCATTTAAAGAGCTTAAAGAACTTGGATATGCTGAGTCAGACCAACATCCTTCTAGCTCAGTTTTGCTTACTTGGACTAGCAATAACTCAGCTAGTTTTCTAGCAGAGATCATCATAAGCCCTACAATTCTTTTTACTGGAGATACATGTATGTTATGTAAAACATGATTCTACCATGGAGCTGTATGGCCCATCACCCAAAAAGATGATTTTAGCTTTTTAAAGTTTAAATTTAATCCCCATGGCCCACTTAATTTAATGGCTTAGACACTACAACAAGCTAAATTAAAGGAATTAATGAAAGGAAATGTTCCCATCCATCTTTTTTTACCCGTCTGCATCTGAAAGGCATCTGTAAAAAATATAGAAGGTGTCCTGAAAAATATGGGACGTTCCATGAACTTTTAAAGATTACATTACAGCAGGTATGCTCTTCCCTACAGCTCCTGTATTCTGTCCCACATTATTCAGGAGGATTCTCCAACTCTTTAAAGAAGTACTTTTGGAGTCATATGGCTGCAAGTGAGAAAAGGGACTGGAAGCTTTTCTTCCATAAATTTCCTTAAGGCTACAATCCTGTAGAGGAGGGTGGGCAAACTGTAGCCCGTGGGCTGCACGTGGTCCTCAGGGACGTTTCTGTGGCCACCAGGGCCCCCCGGAGGGGTTGGTAAAAAAAAACTTTGCACATTTTTTGAAAGATTCCTCCCCAAAATATGCCCTCAAGGTATGTGGGAGGCATTTCTACTATCTTTCAAGGCTCTCTACCCTAGGGTTAAATCAATTTTTGCAATTTGTTTTTTAAAAATATTGTCCCAAAATATCCTCTAGGGGGATCTGGAGTGCATTTTACAACCCTCCATTAAGCCAGATTAGGCCCAGGAGGAGTCTTTCTGAAACAGAAAGTGAATTCTGCTCACTTGCTGTAGTTAAAAGAAAAGACATAAAATGGCTTAGGAAGAGCACAAAACATGATGAAAATGGCTCCATATCTTGTAAAGATATGGACAATTTTTATACATTTATTTTTTGTGCGGGAGTGGATGCAGTGGAGGGATACAGTCCTCCGCAGTATCTTGGCTGGCTAATGTGGTCCCCTGAGTACATTTGGGATTAAAACTGTCCAGAATTCCTGACATTACAAAACACACCATAATAGTTTACATATTTACTGTAACATATATTAAATATTGAATACTTGTTCAAATACATCACACTTAACTTTTTTGGAAAACAGACTCGATATATTTATTGGTACCAAGTTTGAAGTGTCCTTTAAAAGCCATGCTCTAAATTGTTCATGTATAACTTTTTTAAAAAAATAGACTTGATAAACTTACTTTGAGTTGGAAATAAGTAACTGAAAATGTATTTGTTGTATCTGTTGATGTTTGTCAATAAGTGACAGGAGTTTTTAGTTTAGTTAACACAGAAAATAATATTCTATTTCATCAAAATATTTAAAATGTCAATACCTCGTGCTTCTATTTCACGTATGCAAATATCCACAACCATGGGTCTCTGTGCGTTGTGAGCTTTCACTAGTGTAGTGAGGTCACAGCAGTAGACTCGTTTGATCCTCTTGAGGTCTGGTTGACAGTCATTAGGAACATATTTTGAACACTGTTTATGTACATTTAATCCACAGTCTGTGAAGAAAGGAGTATTATTCATTTTAGTGGTTTAATGACATTTGGAAAAAATGAAAACATGAGTATGCACAGGCACTTTCTCAAATATAGTTTAGTCTGTAATGTACCATAGAGATGAAAAGTCCTGAATATAAACAGGACTTTCATAACCATGAAAAGTTCCTGGATATAACCTAAGGCTAAAGTCCTACATGTACATACTTAACAGTACTTGACAGTAAGCACCACTGAACTGAATGGTTAGACTTGTATAGAATTGCAGTGCAAGAATATTTAGGATAACAATAAAATATGAGGATGCAATGGAGCTCCATCTGTCTAGTAATGTAACAGGTACATCTGGATAATTAACTATGAATCAAATATTGTGGCCACCATGTGGAGAATGTAGGAAATGCCTCCATGTGGCACTCACTCCACTTCTTGAAATTGGATTATAGGATGAATCATATTAATTGTGTCAGGAGTCCTTGTTTAGTTTTCTACCACTCTTCATTAGAAATGCTGACAGTGGTTTATATTAAAAAAACCCATACAAAACAAAATACAAATAAAGTCAAGTAGTTATAAAAATACAAGAACCAGAAGATTCAATGTCTTAAAAAAAACACAGAAAGACTAAAATAATGTCTAAAAGGCCTGATCATAGCTTCGCCTAGCACTGAAAGGAGAACAAAGAAGGCACAGGTAAATAAAGCATTCTACAGTTGGGTTGTCATCACTGAGAAGACTCTCTCCCTGGTAAGCACCTGACTTACTTCAAGGGGCAGGGGCATCCACAGAAGGCCATCTTCTGAGGAGCTTAATGTAAGGGTATGGGTGTTCTGAGATATAGAAGAAGCCATGAAAGGAAAGAAAGCAATTTGAGAGAGAGAAAGAGTTGAGTGGGGTTGGGGAACAAGATGGAAGTGCTGCGGGAAAGAAAGGTGATGTGCAACTACTATGTAAAGTATGGAGGTTACTCTAATAGGTTGGAAAGATCCATGTACAAATTGGAACCCGTTGTGAAACATCACATATGATATGTTGCAGGGTGCATATCAGGATTTAATTCTAATAATAATACGACATACTATTTTACGGATTCTATATTTTAGTCCTATATGAAGTGTCACTGAACCCATGGAGTGATGTGAACTTTAAAAGGGTACTCAGTTGTATGAATCACTTTCTCAGATACCTTCAGAGATATCTGTAATTTCAAAAGGCTGCACAACTATTCCTCAGATATGCATATACATTTGGTCTTCCATGTTTTTGGGTTCAGCACTCACAGATTAGATTATTCACTGGTTATTTTTTTGTTATTTATTTATTAAAAAAATTCTTACCCGATTTGCCTGCCATGGAAAAAATATGTTCCCTCTAGGAATCTCTGGGTCCTCCAGAGCGATTCTACAGTCCATTTCCACCAGAAGTGGACCACAGAGTTGCACTGGAGGAACCTAGAGATTCCTAGAGAGAACATTTCTCTAGACATTGCTAGGTCCTCCACATGACTCTGTAGCTCACTTCCAGTGCAAGTTGATCATAGAATTGAACTGGAGCCTGGAGATTTGTAGAGAAATGTTCTCAGTTAAGAAAAAAAGCATTCATTGTTTTTATTTTATTTTTCTTAGCATTCTTCCACCTTTGTGGTGGGCCATGCACCCTTAACTTCTCTGAAAGTAGAGAGCTAACTATTTATCTAAGATATATTGCTTCATCAAGTGCCACTGAACAGGTCTTATACCACAATTGTACAGATATTGTCTTTTAGCTCTGAAATTTTCAAAAATAAACTTTTTATTCTTTCAGTATGATGTTTGAATTCTCAAAGAATTGTGCCTGTCAAAATTGTGGCTCACCCTTGCTCCAATACAGTGGATCACAGCCAGAATAGAAGTTACACTAAGGCCAGCTTGCGGGTGTTAAGTTAGGATTCCCCCCCCCAGGATCTCTGAGACTGATATAATCTGGGACTCATTACAATGCATGCAGCCTACCATCCAAGAATTCGACATTCACCTTGTTTGAGAATCTTCTTATTTAAACAGGCTGTTAGCCCTTAACTGGCTGGGACTGTGAAATGTACATCATGTATGCTGTTCCTTAATATGTGCTTAATGTTTTTGTACTGGAGATTGTTTTGGCTTTTTTTCAAAACCTACTGTATTAGCTGCTTTGGGTCCTATATACTGAGAGGAAAGTAGGATATAAATTAAGCAAACAAACAGACATTACTCCACCCAGTGTTTTTGCAATCCTAGACAGAAAGCAGTGTAGTGAATCTCTGCTGGGCCATCATAGAAGGCTGGGGCACAGCACTAACCAAAAATGTTGTGGTAATTGGGAAGGTGGATAAAAGATATACTTAAGATTGCCAGATCTCTTTAGACTTGGTTTTTAAAATATCAGTGTTATACTCTGAGCAACTGTGGTTGGTGATTAAATTATCATGCTTAATGACACCATCAGGTCTCCTCTTGTAATATCACTTTGTAAACTCACCAGGGCTTGCCTCCTGTAATATCACAAGGCAGGGTGGGTGGGTGGATGTTCTCTAAGTCTTATGTTTTTGCTCTGAAATCTCTGGACCTGGGATACTCCTAGCCTGGCAACTCTAGTTGAAGGAGGCATTAATTATGTAGCACTTCTGAATTTCCTGAACTTCTGGATTTCCCCATGTTATTAATTTAAATAAATCTCAAATCCCTCACCCATAATATGGAGGGAGAGGAGAGACCTCTTCCTCATTAGGTCTTCTTGCTAAAAATAGCTGCTCTCTGCAGCAAATAACAACAAATCTGTGGGGAATCTCAGTGGGAAAATGGTGTGTGTGTTTGTGTGTGCACCTATACAACTGCCAAAAGATAAAATCCGGCTTGTTTAACATGTTAATTATATAAATAATATTTATTTATTGTTTTAATGGAACTTTTGCCTGTGTTATAAATTTTTTATTGAGCAAATGCATGCAACCAGCACATTCCCCTTATTTCTCTGCATGTAAAATGCCTTAGTATTGGAAACTGAATATCCAGGAAAAGAGCTTTGAATATTAATGAAAACCTCCCTCCCCATCATGAGTACATTCTCTGGTTGCAGGTATCCCAGATACAAATCATGCTTTCTTTTAATCTGAGCCTGTGCTCAGTCCTGGAATAATATTCAGTGATAGCAATTCATGTCCTATCAGTAATAGAAAGTGCCTCTGATCATATTCAGCAATACAGAGTACCTCAGAGTATATTCCACATTAACTTCTCATCTCACATTTTCATAAACAATGTTTGCTAACAAATGATCCCTGTGCCTTTAAGTAAACCTATTTGGTTTATTGGGCTAGCTCAGACAGAAACGATCACATAATGCATTAATGTTCAATGAAGTCTAAACAAACTCATCTAGTTGTACTTAAGATACTCCCTTTATTGTTCTTGGAGTTCTCACTAAACATGTGTAGTTAAAACTTGTTTGTCTGCTTATGAGTTAAATGCTAGTAGTTTAATGAAGCAGAACGTTAAAACTTTGAACTCATAAGCATGCTTTTTCACAGAGTAAAGATTGTGAATAATGAAAACAAATGCATACTTACTATGTTTATATGCAGAATTTTTATGTATTTGTTAACATATTAAAGCCTTCTTCTCTATGTGTGTGTTGGCAGGCACAGAAAGTGAAAGAGGCAGTCACATAATTCTCAACCAGCCCTGTGGAACATGCTGAGGAACACTTGCAGTTCAGTTCTTAGGAGACAGTAGGCTTCCACAGGTGACAAAGGTCATTTTTGCCTTCTTCTGAGGCCAAGAGAGTGTGACTTGCCCAAGGTCACCCAGAAGGTTTCTATGATTGAGTAGGGATTAGAAGCCTGGTCTCCTGGGTTGTAATTCAGTACTATACCCTCCTGGCTCCCATTCTACTCTTACAATTAGGATTTTATTATTATCTCTTAAAAGTACACACAAATGCTTTATATGAAGATGACATTTCAGAAACTCCTGCCTAAGATCCTTCTGAACTAATTTACATATACTTTTTCAGGTGAAAAAAAATTGGGATGATAAATTGTTTTAAGATTACCTGAACATCTCACTCCCTGAGCAATGAGTCCCCACATGAAGTTGGCACAATATTCACACCAATGCGGACCTCTGAATGTGTGGACCTGAAACACAGAAAAGAGGGAAATTCTAGGATCATTGGGAGGCAGATGGCTTGACAGATGGAACAAGCAGAAGAAAGAGATAAGTAACAAAGAACTAAGTTAAGAACAAGTCTTCCTCACAGCTGTCTGCATCCCAAACACTCTGGGTAATAATAAGTCCAGGGAGAAAGAAAATTGCACTGGGTTTCAAGAGCTTCTCTTCATCTCATAGAACAAAACAAACAAAACCAAAGCACTGCATGACATTGAAATAAACCTCTTTAACTCTTCCTTTAATGGGATTAATGCTTCACATGCACAAAATGAAAGTGCTGGGAGGGGCCATAGCTTAGTGAGAGAACACATGCTTTGTATAAAGAATGCCCCAGGCTCAGTTCCTGGCAACTCCAAAAAGGCCTGGGAAGGACTCTTCTATAAGACCCTGGAACCATATTGAAGCTGCCAGTTAGTACAGACAATACTGAGGTAAATGGTCTCATTCCCTATAAAGCATATTCATAAGTGTGATCATCTATAACTTTATATTAAACATAATATGACAGTAAATTTAATTAATTGCAATGAAATTTAGAACAACTGTACATGTTTCTGCCATTGTGTAGATGCTGTTTTAAATACATGATTGTTATTACAATGTGCTGTCTATTAGGGTCAGCTCAAACACAGACCAGGAAGTATGTCCTCTGTCACTTAATCTGATCTTTTTGTCTTTTGTTAACAACCACTGCCATGGGAAGAGGTTGAGGCCATTTCTATACAAGCAAGGTGATAGAGAAGACTGGGAACAATTGGTGCCTCCTCTCTCTTGTCCTCTTCCCTTCCTCCTCCTCCTCCTCCTCCTCTTCCTTTTTTACAATCCCCATTAAGTAAAAAGCCCTACAGGTAGCCTGCGTGCTATAGAGATTTGAGTGTTGGACCAGGACTCTGGGAAAGCAGGTCTGAAGTCTCTTTTAAAGCCTTTTTAAGGAAGCAGAAAATTAAAGATGGGTTCTCAAACCTGGAATCTGATATTTTCCTTTCCATTCTGTCTGTTCACCATTGTACTGCATTCAATCTGCTGTATTTGTAGATCCAGAATACGGGTCTCCATGTATTGTTTATAATATTCAGTCTACAACATACTTTGAGTAATGGGTTGTGATCAGTGCATCTGAGGTGCCTGGCCTCAGATGCTTGTTGGCTATGAAGCAAATGTACAGTCCTACCCATATCAAATGTTTATTTTTCACAGAGAAGAACTGAATGCCTTTATGGAAAAAATCTCTGGATAGCAGCACTGTGTGTTTCAAACTGTGGTACCAGGCAGTAGACTGACCTGAAAAATCTTTTAGTGAAACAAATAATTCATTGAAATTGTACAGAATCTTTTAATGTACTACATTAATATAAATACAAAACAAAGGGGTAATAATTTGAAAACTGTATTCCCTTTATCATACACACTGGAAGGCGAATCTGATAATGTCCTCATGCTTCCAAACATGATAGAGTTAGTTTTTCATGCTTAGCATTTAGCAATGCCAAGGAAATTGCCTTTTGAGGACAGCATTTGGATGAAACTCAAAATGCTGCAAGCAGTACTTATGAAAGGAGCCTGATATACTTCAAATCTTAGGACTGTCTCAGGAAAATAATTTTATACAAAGAGAGATCTGATTTCTGAGAAAGCGACTTTTAAAAAATAACACACTTTATTTTTCAGGGTCATATGTCCAAAGATATGGCCTAAACAACCTAAAGCACCAGATGCTCTCTGATCTTGGAAGTTAAGCAGGGTCAGTCCTGGTAAGCACTTGGATGGGAGACTGCTAATGAATGCCAAGTGCTGTAGGCTATATTTTAGAGGAAGCAACTGGCAAAACCACCACCTTCCCTGCCTAAGAAAACCCTATGAAATTGATGGGACTGCCGTTAAATCAATAGGTGAATTGAAGGTATGTACACACAAATGCCCAAAGAGTAGATCCAGCTTTGTATCAACTGCGTTTCCCTGGAACAGAGCACAAAAGAACAAAATGCACTATGACCCCTTCATAAAATACCGGTTTGCACAATTCTGCATATTCATCTTTGGGTCATCATACTACTTCTGTTGATGCCACAGTTCTGCTATATCAGGACAACATTTGATTGTATATGTCAAATTTTATGTAATTTCAAATATTTAATGACTCATGATGGAACATAATTATATTACTGTTACTTGAACCTTTGTATAATTAACAACACTACATATCACAATCACTAAATAAGCATCAAGGGGGATAATTGTTACATTGAATCAAAACAAATAAGAAGAGGTCTGTGTAGGCATTCCAAGCAATGGCTGGGTAAGTGCTGATTTTTGCATATTTGAATCAACTACAGACACAGGCAAATTCTTTTTGAATCCTTTTCCTCGCCAAGTTAAATAAGTAAACTTGTTTTATACAGACCACCAAAATTTAAACAAATCCTTATTCAAGAAAAACACAGTAAGTGCCATTTTGCAACAAATCTCTGTACAAGCAATGACAATAAACAGCATGATAAGACAAACGAAGTGCCTATTTTGCAGAAAACACTAGTTTTAAATTCAGCATTCATGAAGCTACTAGCACAGAGGTCTTTTGAAATGTATAACGTGGCCGTGATACGTAAATTACATCTTTTACAGTATAGCATGGGGTGGGCAACTTGGGGCACTACAGATGTTGTTGCACTGCATCTCCCCTCACCCTACGATTTGCTGATTGAGGCTGCTGGATGATGTAGTCCAAGAGTACCTGGAGACCAAGGGCCAAAATTTGTCCATCACATCTTCAGTCTATTACAATTAGCAAGATATGGAATACAATGAATATAATTGGAAGGAAAGGTCTAACATTATTTAGCATTTACATATGCATGTGAAAACAACTTTTGGAGACCCCAACTGGAGCCAGGGAAAAGGGTAGCAAAGTGACAGATTGGTCCTTTCCAAAACCCAGCTGGCTTACACTGCCCAGGGTATAATGGAGAGAAAGAAGAACAACTTCATGGAACATGTTAGTCCAGCAGATTTTTTTGGGGGAGGGGGACATTTTCCACAAATGGGAAGGGGCAATTAGCAATACCAGTTCTAGTCTGATCCAGACTCCTCATGAGGCAACTGAGGGGCTTGACCGAAGCTCCTGTTGGGAGAACTGAAGGACTTCAGATCCAATAGACTCAAAGTTGCTTCTGACTTACCTTCACTTTGTCAGATTTATGCTCATGGAAATTGAGTGCATATACAAGTGCCCCATGGGAGGTAGTTCTCCACTTCATTCTAACCCCTCAGGCAATGACAGTGAGCTGTCTGCATGGTTGTATCAATGTGAACATCTAAAAGATGACCTGTAATAACTTTTATTATTTAGATCTTTATCACCTGCGCTGTTTTAATCTCATCTCCCATGTTTTTTTCTGTTTGTTTTTTTTAAATATGGCCTGATTACTAAAGGCTTGTATTTTCCCTAATGTGTGTGTTTTTTTAAAATAACTATTTAAGTTTGTAGACCCATTCAATAACCAATTAGGTAAATATTCATTTGGGAGTATTTTTAATAAGGGCGCTAGACCAATTTCATGGCTCACTGTGAACTATTTTTGCTGTAAAGCTTATGCCTTGTTTTTCAGGATAAAATTCAAATTCAAGGTTCAGATGAGTGCTCTAACAGTTACCAAGGTTAATGAGGTGCAAAAATTCAGCTGCCAATGGAAATGAACAAAGAAGTGTTTCCTCATTCTGAATAAACAACATGCACAAAGAGCTCTTCTCATCAGTAATGGTTTTTCTGTCCATCAAAACAGAGAAAACCAATCTTCATAAGCTTTCCACAGCAAACACAGTTGGCTCTTTCGATCCTTATGAACGATGTTCCTATATGTGAAGGAGACCTATGTGCATATCTGAGCTGTCAGGTAGGGCATGAAACTTTTAACTCCAGCACAATGTGACAGTAACAGGCTCATTATAATAATACATAACTGCATCGATTTTATTACTCAATAGCCAATTCACAGGTTGTGGCTCTATTTACCTGGGCCAAACCCATAGAGTGTAGTTAGTAGACAGAGCTGATTCACACTGTAAAGAAATCACTTGATGCTTCAGTGCTCCACAACCTGATCTTTTACAACTGATCGTGAGAACAGCCTCCAGTGATGTCTATAACATCAAGCTTTATGAAAGCTACATTGCATCTTTGACCTGTGATGGTTGGTTAAATTGCACCTGAAGTAAACTATTAATGTTTAATGTACTGAGTGACTGAGTTCATTATTCATTATTAAAACTGTAATGTTCTAATCTTCTTAAGCTGTTCTCCACTAATCGCTGGGATATTTCAGGCATGTTTTGATGCTGCATAAAAACAGTAATTTTGCTGCTCACTATTTAAGCAACTGCAGCAGATAGTTTATTTTTCTTACATTAACATGGTAACATGACACTCAGATGTCATGTGTTTTCTTCCCACAGCATAGCTTACTTTTTCCATTGGCTACTGTTTATTGCTGTGTCCAAATCCAAAAATGAAAACAAGAAGAAATGCATTACCCAAAGAAGACAGAATAGGACGCAGAAATGTATAAAACAACAATTTTTACATTTAAACAAATATGTAATACTATAGTATGGAAAGGTTTAATCATATGACCTATGTTGTGCAGTCTCTTGAATAGATTATAATGTTTAATGGGCTACATCAAGGCTCCTGCTATCTCCTCTTACAGTTCTTTATGGTTTAAACTGGATGGACTGGGCAGCCCTCTAAACAGAAGACTCCTTCAACAGCCCTTCAAACAGAGGACTTATTCTGTACAGTGAGGACACATGGCCACTCAAGAAACAGCCTCCTATCATAAATTGGTTTGGAGTTGGTTTGTTTAAATAAATCATAGCTAATATTAAGCACAGTTTGTCCCAGTTCAGATATAAAAATAATTGGCAGTTAGTTAAAAATAGAAGTGAAAGCTTCTGAACTTCTCCCAGTGTGTGTGCTAAAGGACAGAGGAGGGAGACCATGATGATTTCATGGAATGAGAAAATTTATTTCAGTGCTGTATCCAAATGAGGCCCTAATTGCTTTTATTTCATGAAATAAAAGCAAAGATGAAGCTACTCTGACAGTATTCTAATAGCTGCTTATAAGTGCTGGATATTTAAATGAAATCATTTATGAAATTTAACATTTTGCATGCTGAAACTATAGACCTCTGCCTATCAGAAATGTTGGTAGAAGCAATGCAGAAAGGATAGGTGTACACTTAAAAATGTTGGTCCATGCTGGAGGTTGTAGGTCAGTATTTAACACAAATAAGTCTTTAAATTATAAGCTCCACTGATATTTCAAACTACATAAAATCTATGCTATTTGCAGGATTTCAGGAAAATCTTGCAGTTTCAATATTTTTCCCTCACAACTGCAAACAATGCTCAGTTAAATTTATTGGATAATGGCTGACATTTGCAGCCACTTTAGGCAAGGAAAAGCTATAGATCTATAAGCAAATCCACTAGACAGACAGACAGACATATAGAGTTCTTCCTTCCTTCCTTCCGTCCTTCCTTCCTAAAACCTTTTTATTTTAGAATTTTTTTGGAGGGAAGGCAATCTCATTACCAGCATTTGGCCAGCTGAAGAGCTATATAAAATGATTTCACTGGTGTCCTTATTCATGGGGAGAGAGACCCACCTGCAGTATTATACTGTTCGAGCCCCTGCACCCATCAATATACCCATGGAGGTTCAGTTGATGTAAATGTCTCACTGGCACTAGATGGATGTTAAGGACATGTCAGAGATCTAGTCTCCTTATCCCCACAACAAGCTCCAAAAAGGATCCAAAATGTCTGGAATGATATTTTTTTTCACCATTGGAATCAATGGGAGAAAAAAATTTAAAATATATGGTCTTCCCCACCTCCCTTGCTCTGGTTGCAGTGAACCAACAGGATATGATTGTTGCTTCTCCCACCCACCCAAGGGATTTGTATGTTCATTACATCTTAAAGTAAATAATACAGTCTCTTTTCGCAGGATACATTTTAGAATAACGGAATATATGTCAATTAAACCCACATCAATGAAAGAAATCAGAATACTCATCATCAGTAAAAGTTAAAAAGATGTTTGTTTTACTATACATATAAAAGCATTCAGAAAAAATTATTCCATGTCATTTAGCTAGTTATCTGTTCTGCATTCAGTATTGTATTAATGAAGAGAAACTGAATAGTCTTTTATATCTGCATTAGCCAAATTTATTACATTTAAACAGGGTAATTTTTCCCTATAAAACCATCACTAAATTCAGGAGCTTAGATGACCTTTTAATGTATATAAGAAATTATTTGTACTTCATATTTCTCATATTACATAAAACTGGGCATTATTTTACCATCTATCTCCACAATCTGTTCCTTTCTAGTTTGTGTCCGGAGGAGGGTGACCAAGATGGTGAAGGGTCTGGAAGCCATGCCCTACGAAGAATGGCTAAGGGAGCTGGGTATGTTTAGTCTGCAGAAGAGGGGGTGAAGAGGGGACATGATAGCCATGTTTAAATATTTGAAGGGATGTCATGTTGAGGAGGAAGCGGGCTTGTTCTCTGCTGCTCCAGAGACTAGGACAAGGAGCAATGGATTCAAGCTGGGGGAAAGGAAATTCCACCTGAACCTCAGGAAGAACTTCTTGACAGTCAGGGCTGTCCGGCAGTGGAATATGCCGCCTCGGAGTGCGGTAGAGTCTCCTTCTTTGGAGGTTTTTAAGCAGAGGCTGGATGGCCATCTGTTGGGAATGCTTTGATGTGTGTTCTTGCATAGCAGGGAGTTGGACTCTATGATTCTGTGATTCACTCCCTTGACCATAATAGACTGTCTAAAGATCAAAGAGCAATATATCCCAATTAAGTTTCTTATTGTGTGCAAACATTCTCATCCAATATCCGTCTATGAGCATGTCCCCACCAACATCAAATATATGAACCTATTTTACCACTTCTTTTCCAGCACCACTTCATGAATTTTGTGTTCATAAATTTGATGGGTATTCAATACCATCTGAATTTGGACACAAATTCTATAATAATTAAAATTTCAATTTCAAAGCCTTAGAAATACACATCTGGTCCCATGCCTTTTGTTCTAAAACCTACGTCAAAATGCAGTGCTCTTTTTGATTTTTCAACATAAAATGGTTCATGAGTCCCCCCGCCTTTAATTTGATGGAGAAACAGTATGCAGCAAAAGGCAGGGCTTGGAGATTGCAAGACTTGTTCCAGATTCTCAAAGCTGACATCCAAAAGGAGTTATGTGTGATAGTAAAAAATATTATTACTGTTGCCACTTCACAAACGTTTGTTAAACATCTGACCACCTGTTCGGTTGTATAGTTTCAACATACTGAAATATCTCCTACATTTAGGAAACCAAATCCTTCTCCTCAGCAAAGAGTCTGAGAATTTTAGAAATACTCCTGGAGTATTTCTATTTCATGAGGTAGTAAAGGGCATCTTCATGAACTGTACTAGCAGGATGAATGTTGGCTGAGTTTGGAAAAAGAATAAACATTTTTCAAGAATTTAATGAAAACAGTTAATTGAGGAAGATGCTCAAATATGTCAGATGTCTTTCACTCAGATGTATGACTGTTCAGATTTATGGCAATATTCTTACTCTGCAGAATACAGATTATGAGGCATAAGATCCTATTTGGAATGGTTTACACTGATGTTATATATTTTGCAGAAAACCCAAGTTTGCTATAATGTATCACCATCTGCAGCCAATAAGATTCAGGTGAAACTAAATGCACAACAGTTTCATTGGTATGACAAATGTACAGAGAAACACCTACAAGCTATCAGAAGTGGCAGAGTGCAGATACGGCTTTCCTCCTCACTTGCTGTTTGGGAATGGCATGTTTCCTGTGATAATGCCATACCAAATGATACGAAACAACTGTGTTGATATATTTTAAAACAATAACTACAATGACCAGAATGAATAATTATCAAAGTACAGTAAACAGTCTCCATCCACTTGAAAGCAGATTTTCTCAAGCTTTTCTTTAACTCTAGGAGAATGCTCATATATTTCAAATTTCCTTCATCCAGATTAATAGCTGTTGGGATTAGATTAATCTATTAATTCATCCAGAACAACATGAATACAAATTTCTGGTCTGTTGAGCACAATCAAACCAGAGTGCTGAGGATAACTACTTTTAATGTATAAATTAATATTTTAAATATATTTCTTTAAAAGTGTAAAACAAAGGGAAGAGAAGATCAAGGCTAGCTTTTTGCATGACCTTCATCTGAACATCAACAGGGGGAATGTGTCCCTGTTGGTGCTTCTGGACTTCTTAGCGGTGTTTAATACCATTGACTGTAGTATCTTTTTGGAACTGCTGAGGGGTTTGAGAGTCGGGGACTTTGTGTTTCAGTGGTCTTGGATCTATCTCTGGCAGATTACAGATGGTGGTGTTTGGAGACAGCTACTCCTCAAAGAAGGAGCTATTATATGACATGCCACAAGGTGCCATTCTGTCCTCAATGCTGGTTAACATCTACGTGAAACCGCTGGGAGAGGTCATTTGGAGGCATGGGACAGGATGTCATGACAATGATACCCAATGATACACTTTTCCCTGCTTCCACAAACAGCATCAGCTAAGGATAGCATGTCTCCTCTGAATAAAAGCCTGGAGGAGGTAATGAGTTGGATGAGGAAAAAGAATCCAGACAAGAAAGCGGTGTCTATTCTTAAGGTCCTAACATTGGGTTAAAGCTGTGTCCACCAGTCCTGGATGGGCTTACCCTCCCTGTGAAAGACTGTTTGCAGCTTGGGGGTGCTTCTGGATCCGTCACTCCAAACGATGGCCCAGATAGATATGATGGTCAAGAGTGCTCACTATCAGCTTTGGTTAATATACCAGCTGCAGCCCCTCCTAGAGCTGGAGAACCTAAACATGGTAGTGCACGCACTGGTAATCTCAAGGCTAGACTTCTGCAATATGCTGTATATTGGGCTACCTCTGTGTAATGTTTGGAAACTTCAATTAATGCAAAACATGGCAGCCAGATTGGTGACTGGTGTATCTGGGAGTGATCACATTGTTGTTGTGTGCCTTCCAGTTCTTTATGACTTATGGTGACCCTAAGGCAACCCTATCATGGGTTTTTCTTGACAAGATTTGTTCGGTTGAGATGTGCCCATGCCTCAGACTGAGAGAATGGGACTTGACCAAGGTTACTCAGTGGGTTCCATGCACAAGCAGAGATTTGAACTCTATTCTCCAGAATTCTAGTCTAACACTCAAACCACTACACCACCCTGGCTCAGTGATCATATTACACCTACACTACATTTATATTAAATTCACTCCACTGGCTGCCAATTAGTTTGCATCTGGGAAAGGTACAAACTGTTAGTTGTTACCTTTAAAGTCTTGCATGGTTTGGGTCTAAGCGATCTATGGGATCACCTTCTCCCATATAATCTGTCCTCTACACTCAGGTCTTCTTACTTCAGGCAGGCAGGACGAGGTTGGCAACTGTTAACTAGAGGACTTTTTCATCGGACACCCCTAAATTGTGGAATAACCTGCTTAAAGAGATCTGATATCTCAATATGTTGTCTGTGTTTAAAATAGCAATAAAGACCAATCTCTTCTGGCAGACCTATCCAGATGGCTTTAGAATTAGAGACTTCTAAATTATGACTTGATTGTTTTTAATATGTACGCTTTTAAAATGGATGTTATGCTCTTTTAACTGATTATATAAATTTTAATAGGTGTTCACCTGTTTTTAACTGTGTAATGTGTCAAGTTATCATTGTATTTTAATTTGTTCTTCTCCGCCTCAAAAAATAAGGAGAGGTGGGAGAGAAACAAATATTATTATTATTATTATTATTATTATTATTATTATTATTATTATTATTATTATTATTATTATTACCATCATCGTCATCATCATTATTATTTATTGGGTCCATTTTTTATTTTTATCTACAGTCAAGATGAGATGATTTGATATTTAGTTATTCCAAAAAATGTGACCTTTTGAGTTACGTTATCCTAAGAGGGATACAGTTGCAAGCAAATGGTTTTTATTGTATGTTCCTTGACAATAGCACATGCCAAACATTCTGATGAGCTTTATGTCATGACCTGTCTCCCCCTCATCATATGCATTCATTTCTATAGCCCAGCTATTTTTAAAGTGCTCCATAACAAGTGGCTGAAATTCTTCTAATGTCTATGAAATAACATGCTATTTTCATCACTGGGACAATCACAAATGAACTGGGACAATCACAAATGAACTAGACTAGTACTCATCAACAACTCCAAGTGTTATTTTTGTTAACTGACAAACTTGATTTATTATCTGATATTTTTGCATACATGAACTTAAAACTATGATCTTTTGCTACCTGCCCCAGCCTGAAGAACTATGTGTAGAGTGGCCAGTGGTGAATGCATGGAACACTTTAAAGACAGCTACAGTCCTGCCAATTAATTACTCAGCAGCAAAGGGGAATCAGGAAGGCTGATTCCAGTTTCATGTGCAAAGAGATGGTAAGCAGATCTGTGGCATTTTTAAAATGGTTCCATGTATGCAGTCCTGTCACACTGAAGCACAACAATTTGGATTAGCAAGTTATCACTCAGCTGGGTTATGAGAAACTTTCCATGTTGGCTGGATACCTATTGCTGGATCAGTCAGTGTTGAATTTAAGAAAACACGTACATTTACTTTTAGCCTCAACCAATTCGTTACAGGAATGTAAACACAGCTTTTGACTAAACGGGATGGTCATGAGTTGGGATGGATATTTAATTCCCATTAAAAGACCAGGAATTCCTTTTCCCTGGTGGCAGCTAGTGACTCCCATGTCAGTGGGATGATGATTCAGCTTTGGATTTTAGTCTAAACTTGAAAAGAGGTGTCAAAGATGCTGAACCTTTTTGGGAGGAGAGGATCCAGCACGTTGGATAATTTCTTTTAAGAGTACATGCATTGCTCCACAGACATGGGAGCCATCTACCAGTACTGTATTCATCAGATTTTTCTAGTAAGCAGGCTGTGTGTTTAAGTAGAGAAACTTAAACACACCGGCCTCAATAATTCTAGCCTTGTCACCTTCATGTTGGACTCTAGATGTGGTTGCCTATGAAGACAGCTCAGAAGCCAGAAGACCAGAGCATAATACTCCAGTCCTTTCCCAAAGGCAATCATTACTGATTCATTTTCAGGCTCAGTTCAAGGTTTTGGCATTGACCTTTAAAGTCAATTCTCTCTTCATATGAATCTACCCAAGAACTTAATTCTATTACAGTGGTCTTTGTTTGTTTCTTCTTATTGTCTGAGGTGAGAATTAGGGCTGGGGAACAAGCAAGAGGACTTTTTTAGTTGGGGGACACAGGTTATAGAACAGTCTTTGTAGAGACAAAGGACTGGCTAACTATTTTATCGTACTTTTTATTCAGTATTCCTCTTTTAACCAGTTTTTAATAGTTGTTCCTCATTTAAACTATTGTTCTGTTGTATTTGTGATGTGGTTATTTTGACTACTTATGAGCAGTCTTTAATGCGCTTATTGTGAAAGAGTGGCCATAATTAGATAAACAGTATATTGGAAGGAAATATCTTCAGTTTATTTAACTTTTGCAAAACAGTTGGCAAAATTTTAGTATAAGGATGTTGTATTAGATTGTGTTTTTGCATGTTGAATAGGTATTTGTTTCAATGCACAGTTTTCTTGATCTTTTCAGAAGTATTTCTTAAAATCTACAAAAGGCATTTTTTAAGAAAAAAATCCAGTATTTGTCATGTGTTTAAAGTTTGGAAAATGAATCATATGATTTACCAGCTAAATTATAGCTCTTTTCACACAGGAAGCAAGAGGGTATACAGAACAGATAGAGTGAACAAATAAAAGGTTCTGGGCACACATCCAGTTTTAAATCAAAGACCAAAGAAGGGGAATTTTGAAGAGGAAAGAAAGAATGTATAGGTCAGCATGGAAAATATGCCCCAAGTCATGAGAAAATATTTTTCTGGCTAAAGTGAAGCCATTTTTCATATAAAATGATGACTAGGGGGAAATCTAAAAATGGTTAAAGACGCTTTCAACAAGAGAGAAAGGGAAATCCCCTTCTCTGTTTGGTAAAAGTATTGGCTTTTATAAAAAGTGTCAAAAGAGATTCTTGGGCAACATTATAACATTTAATTTGAAATGTTTTTATATAGCTTAAGAACAAAAAATTGTTCAGCATGCTCTGGTCAAACCACTGTAAATGAACAAAATGGGGAGACATTTGCTCAATTATTATAAATAAATCCTCTTAGATTAGGAGATGTCAGACTAATACATCCACATCATAATACTTTTCTCTCACAGTGTATGACTTGAGAATTCATTACTTCCGCGAATTAGTGTACTCTGCAAGAACAACTATCTGTCCCAACCAGAGGTGGACAATGGTTTCAACGCTCTCCTCACTTTACAAAAGATTGGTGGTTCCTTTTTGATCAATTATTCCTAGAGACTGCTAGAGGTTGGGTTGTTTTTAGATAGTTGTGAACGTGGCCATAACTCCCTAGCAAAGCAAGGGGTAAACCAGAATATGTGCCGTTACAATTACAGAGGGTTGTTTCTGTCTGTTTCTGATACGCACTGAATAGGAGTTTGGACACTTCCCACAACTGTGATGTCTGGTGAATTATCTCAGTCCAGAACAAATGCAGCACTTCCCACAAAAGACACAGATGCCTGGAAGCCAAGCTTCTAAGAATGAGTCACCTCTTATATGCAAATATTCAGCAACTGCCAGGGAAAGGGGGAGAAAGTTTCTCTGTAAATACTAAACCATTGCCCTGGAAGCTTCCTTCTATTTTTAATAGCATCTGATATTAAACAAGCAAGAACCAGTTCAGCAGGACTCTGAAGAATACTTTCTTGGCACATGGAGCCCAACAAAAGATACTAGACAATGGCATTACACCACTCTGTGTTGGTATCACAGCTCTACGTCCCTTTTGTTTTAAATGAGTGAATAGCATAAGAGCTACTTTCACAAGCAAAACTAAAGAGAGGGCAGAGACATTTCTATCAAATTTAGAATGTCCTGCATGTTACAATGCCTTATGTTACACAGGGATCATAAATTAAAGAATCTTGCTTACAAGCATAAGGCTGCTGTCCTGTGTCCAGTTACCATGCCTACTCAGAAAAAGGTCTTGTTCCTTCAATGAGACTTAGTTACACCTAGGTAAGCTTAGGGTTACTAAACATCATTGCATTCAATGAGACTTAAGGACATCAGGAGCAGGAACACAGCCCATATTTCAGTGAACTCCACTGACTCTGAGTAACCTCTCTCTCTCTCTCTCTCTCTCTCTCTGGAGTCTTTTCTTTGTACTACAAAGTTTTAAACAAATGTTATTAGTACAGCATGGAAGAAATCAGTACTACTTGATATTTGGGCAGGAGGAGAGAAAGAACAACTTAAAAAAAGCTACAAAACTTGAATTAAAACACACATACATGCAAACACACACATAAAACAGCTTTCAAAGCAGAAGGAAATAGATATTCTTACCTTAAAATTGTGTGCTTTTTCATAGTTGAAATGGTTGTCATTTTGTGTTAATGCTGCTCTCCTGACCAAAGACGTGATCTGTGAATAGGCAAAGAGTTTCAGAGGTTGCCACAAGAGTGCCCCCTTAACTCCCATCTTAACCCCCAATGCCACTGCCAGGAGCTCTTGGCGCTTCCTTCCTCGCTTAGATTTGTGAACCACGGTGCAGGTTTTCTCATTTTCCAGCCACAGCTCCTCGGCAAACATTGTGCTCGGTTCCCAGATCTTTTCCCTGTCTTCTGCGGAGCCTGGGAGGCTGGGTGCTGTCAGGTTTGTCCAACTGCTTCTAATGTTAGACAGCAGATTTGAAGCAGCTGCAGCAGCCCATTCTGCTGAGACCTCTGGCATGTGACTTGAATGGGTTGTCTTGTGTGATGGAAGGAGCTTCTGCATCTGAATAAGTAACGGTCTGCTTTGTGATACTTCTTTAAAGCAGACGTGTGTCTCAAACAATAGCAGAGATTCATGTACAGAAGAACTCCCCCTTCTCTCTACCCTCCTCCCAGCAGCGTTATCCTGCCAGACAGTGAAGAAAGAAATGCAGGCGGCAGGACAGCTTTACAGCTTCACGCCACCACACATTTCAAACGATAGATCACTTCTATTCAGGAGCTTTTTTTTTCTCCCATAAATGACTCTAATGCTGCATCCAATTGCACTTAGAGCTGGAGACTTGGTGAGCTATTCCAGTACAAACGCCAACAGATTAAGCCTTTAAATCCCAATGATTGTTTAATCTTGCAGGGCTAAAAATCTCTTCCTTTTCATATCCCATGGAAGTGAAAATCTGGAAGCACTTGAAAGGATTACTAGCATTTCTTTGCACTGCATTAAATTAAGATTTGGGGGGGGTGTCTCCTTTTGAATAAATAAATTAATTAGATCATTTCAGTATTTCTATGGATTATTTCAGCATAAGACCCAAACTACATACACAGTGTGCACCTTAGTTGACTCAGAAATACACACACAAACATATTTGGTGCAGTCCACTAAGAAAAAACAAATTCATTAAAGCATAGGACTCGTACTAACAAATATAAGTTATATCGAAGGACAGTGGTATTTCCTATTTGTCTCATGCTTCTCTCTCCAGTCCAGTTGTTACAGCCATTATGTAGCTGTCACTGACAAATAGTTCTGTACAGCTGGACCTATAAGAAAGTTTGCAGTATAGAAGTGTTCCTGTTCAGTGTTTTGACCAGCCAACCAGGGCACTTCCTCGATCTCTGCATGAATGTTTCAACTCGCACTTATAAAGATCACCTCTTTTGACTAGAGATTCTAGAGTTCTGAAGCCAGCTTGGCTAGCACAGCTGTAATTTTAAATAAGTAATTTTCTGGTGCTCTGCTCCCAGCCTGCCCATGGTTTTTTTTTTCTTGGGCAAAAGACAGCTCAGTCCTCATTGATTGCCACACTAGTGCTTCTTCCAATAATGCTTTAAAAAATACACACAACTTTTGTCTTTCCTTAATATACAGCTAAAATGAATGGATTACAAATAGTATCATTTAACATCAGAAGTCTCAGATCTGTGCTTTAACGTGCAGAAATCCTAAAGTGAATTAAGAAAGTTAATCCAAATATATCATTTTCGCAAAAAACCCATAATAGGGGTATAAAATTTGTACTACCAGCATTGCAATTTGGAGATGAGTATGTGGTAGGATGGACCGGAAAAGCAAGGAGTGTTGCTATCATATTTGATATGCTGATGCTGATTCCAACTATATAATATTAGAAAGAACCCTGAAGGGTGGTTCATAATCCTGCATGAAAAATTACTGGATCCCCTAATCATGTTAGGAAAATTTTATGCCCCCAATACAGACCAAAGCAAATTTATGAAGCTTTTCCTCCAAACCTTGCATGATATGGCAGTTGGAGATATAACTGTAGGGGAAGATTCTAATCACATACTAAATCCATTTTTTGCAATAACAGTGGAACCAGTAGCAAATTGTATTTGGGAAAATTTAAAGATGAAGGGCCCCAAGATAAATCAACAGGAACAAAAAATCAGTTTCTATGTGGATTTCAGAGAACTGCCTTAGCCATCTGGAGGAAAAGGAAACACATATTGGCACCTAACCCTTCTCCTATTAGGCCATTTCTTTTATACCCACTCTTTTGTGACCCTGACAAAGTCACTCAGTTTGAAGTGTGGAAAAGCAAAGGATTATACACAGTGCAAGATTTATTTAACAAAGGCAAACCTAAAACTAAAGAATTATGCCTAACTCTAGTACCCATAAAGTCTAAGTGGCTACATCTTCACCATTTCTTAACATAAATGACTAGAATTGGAGAGCCTCCATGTCCTATGACGTTATTTGAATATATGTGCAACAAACCTGAACAGAACATTAGAAGAAACTCAGCAAAAAATTTATAAATGGTTAATAGAGGAAAACTATGAAAGAGGTCTCAATCACAAAAAAGGATGGGGAATGGAACTGAAAATAGGAAGTTCAGAATCTGATTGGTTAAAACATGGAGTTCTCCCCTTTTCAAGAAAATTCAGAACTCACAAAGGAATGTAGTTTGAAATTATTACATAAATGGTATCTTAACCTGGTACACTCAAGAATCACAAAGAACGCAAATGCAAAATTACAAGAGAGGTTGTAATTGCAAAGGAACTTACACGCACATGTGACTAGAATGCACAAAAGTAATCAAGTTTTCGTTCAAGATAATAAGTATAACTTCAGACATCAGGAAACTAAAATTCTGTTCAGGCCTCTTACTGCTTTCTATATATTTGGCAGAGAACAAAGGTCTGAAGCACAAATATCTAATCACTTTTTTCATAGCTGCCACTAGACCAGAAATTGCTAATAATGGAAAATAAAGGGCCTTTGTTCAGAAAACTGGTGGTGAAGAATTTGGGATACATGGCTAATGGAGAAGCTATTTGATATTATGCAAAACTCCAAAAGACACACAGAACAAAAGTCTTTTGTTGAAAAATGGTTCTTCCTTTTTGAATATGTTATACTTTTTCTTCCTTCTTATCAGCATCCATATAGAACTGATCTGTTTTTTTAATGAATTTCACTGTTGAAAATTGGTGTTTGCTGTTAAATTAACTTGAATGTTGATACAAGTATATTGTAATTTTGATTAATTTCATGATTTAAAAAAAACACTTTCAAATGTGTTGGGATAACCTGCCCTCTGTGTGTGGATAGTGCCATTTAGGCTAATAAGGACTGGTGTGGTTGGTCTATATATTGTATAGTCTGGTTCCATACAAAGGAGGGGGCTGTAGCTTATACAAGTTGTTTGCATGGATTGACTCCATATGGGTTGGCAGAGATTCAACAGGACTGACTCATAAGGGGAAACCTCTTAAAAATTAACCTTCCCAGCTCACTTTTGCCAAGTTTGATAGATGTGGGGGGAAAGGAAGTTAAGCTAGAATACAGCGCTGGCAAAAATGTTGGTCAGGCTCCAATCTGCATCTTTATAAAATCCCATGCCACATGATCACTGCTAAGCTCTGGCAGCAGTTGTGGTGATGGTACAACAGACTACAGATGAACAGCTCCCTCGTCTGTTAAGCAACCACATTCGAACCAGGTACAGTATAAGAGTCCAGTATTCACCTGCGTGCCTTCAGATCCTTGATGGTTCACACAGAGGAAAGACCCATGGTCTTCCACATGTTGTTGGAGATGTCCTAGACAACATAGTCAATGGTAATGTGTGACAATGTTGCAGTGCAACAACATCTGGAGGCCACAAGCTATTTACTTCTGTTTTATACCTGCATACAATGGCTACAATGGGAAATTAACTTTTCAAAGTCCTCCTATAGATAAGCCAATACTACTGACAAGAAGAGTATATCACCGAGGCACATTTCATTTCTTACCCATATCAGCTGTTAACAGGAGGTTGTAGCTACCAAAGGTTACAGCAAGCATACTTTACAGTTACAGAATAAATCACAATTTGTCAACATTGTATTGAATTACCCATCTTGTAGCCATAGCTTAACCTGGAATTCCATGCAACAGAATGAGCAGATTAGTGTAACAAGCACCAGATCTTCACTTCTGTTTGTCCAGTTGACTTGGTTTCCATAGTAAACAGAAAGGAAAGAAAATGCCTTTCTCTCCAAAAAGCATGAGAACCATACAAGTAATATAAAGGCAATGACCTCAAGTGCAAAGGATAAATATAAGCTACTGCAGTATAAGTTTGTAAAATGAAATTTACAACTCATATTTGTTCAGAGTCTCCTAATCAGATTAATTATAACCCAGCCACTGGACAAAACATTTTATTAGTGTGTATTTCCAACTGGACTACGTTCCTTGAAGATAGTTTGGAAACTGTGGCTGGTACAGATAGTTGCCACCCACCTACTGAAAGGTATAAGCTGCTAAAATATGCTCTGTGTGTACACACATGTCTTCAAGTCATTTGGTGACTTATGACTTACAAATTTTGTAGGCCTTGCTTAGGAAAGGAATAATCAGAGATGGTTTTGCCAGTTCCTTCCTCTGAAATATGGCCTATAGTACTTGGTATTCATTGGCTGTCTCCCATCCAATGACTCTGCTGTCCTTCTTCTAAAATATCTGCACTGGTTAAAGGATGGTTTCTGCACCCATTTTAAGATAACTGTTTTGATCTTTAAGGCCCTAAGCAGGCTCCAGACATTTCAGGGAGCGTCTTTTCTTGTATGATTTCCTGAAATGTTTTCAGTCTGTCTATGAATCTACTCCAGATTCAACTCTTTGTAAGATAAGCTCATCATCCATCAGGAGGTGAACCTTCTCTACTGTGGGTCCAGAGTTTTCAAATGTCCTGCTAAAAGAAGCTTGACTTCTTTTTTGAAACAGGTAAAAACTTTCTGGTAAATATGTGGAAATGAAAATCACTGTGCAGTTAATTTTGTTATTTGTATTGGTATTACACTTTCTAATAAAGCCGTCTTGATTTTGTTCTTGTAGTTTTTATTTTCAAAAATATTCTGGCTTTTAGCTTGTGTTGAAAGGGAATTTCAACTAATGTTAACACAGTAGACCCTTCACTTTTGCAGGGGATAGGGAAAAAGAACCCCCGCGAAAGTGAAAAAACTATTAATAATCGCGGGCCTCACCCATGCGATTGCGATCCATCCACTCCCATATGGCATCAGTGCTCACAGGCTCAGTAAGACTGTGGCTATTTCTGCACTACACTGTTATAGTGCTATTATTCCAAACTGGGGTTTGTAGTTTACTGAGGCCCAAGAGCAATCAAGCTGAGACTTCTAAATGCCCCTCCCTAAACTGCAAATCTCAGGATTCCATAGCATGTTGAAAGTGGAATAACAGCACTATAACAGTGTAGGGTGGAAAGGCCTAAAGATGCACTATAAACATATACGCAGTACAGCGATGTTAAAGCATTTTAAACACTTGTCTGTTTCTTTCCTCAAGGATCTTAGAGGGAAAGCTTAATTTAATTTTCTAATATGAAAGCAAGCAACAAATGCATTTCCTATATGCGCCTAGTGCAGCTATATGATTGTGTTCTGATTTGAAAACCTGAACAGATATATGACCAACCTTAGTAAGATCAGGCTCTGCAATTTCCCACAGAGTCTTACACAGTTGTCATATTTTATAAATTCAATAAATTGTAAAGACAAACACAGCCTGAATTTATTTACTCCTCCAAGTAAATACCACTGCTCTCCACTTCCCTTTACATAATTTCTTCAGGTTTTATTGCTCTAATATCCACTGAGCTCTTACGCTAAATAAATCCTGCTCTCTATCTGATAAGACAGCTCACTGCTATTAACCAGGGAGTTTTAAATCTTGTACCTAGATGCAGATCTTCCCAGGGGCTGTTATTGGGTGCTACCATCACCATCACCCCACCAATATTTCATCTTCTCTGGCAGCTTGGTCATCAGTTCATTTTCCTACATTTAAGGAATCAGCCTTTATTCAGACATTAGGAATACAATCGTATAACTACTTACCCTGGAGTAAGCAACACTGAATTCAGTAAAAATTACTTCTCAATGGACATGGGGTTTTGCTTCGCAAATTTTAGAACAGGATGCATTACGTGATGGCAAAACACCCAGAGCCTAGAGAAGTTACTTCTTTTATCTATAGATAATTAAACTCCAAATATCTATGAGATACCCCAGAATGGAGTTAAACTGTTAATTATGTGAAATGCTATTTGAAATATTGATCCTATCATATTTTATATCAATCACTTGCATTTTCAGTCTCGCTGCCAACAGATTACATCATAAACCATTTTAAAAGTGCTGATACTGTGGCTGGTTTGCCAAATACCTCTTCTTTGTTTATGGGTTCCTGCTATAGATGCATTTTGTGTAACTGGTATTATTTAGTGTGTGTCAGCAACACTAATAAGGAAAGCCATAAAAGCTCTATTTTCTAGTAACATTCTGATATTTCTAGTAATACTCTGGCGTTTGCACTAATGTCACTTGAATTATAAAAATCCCATTACATAAGGCGCATCATTATGCAATGTAGCGGATAAGAGATTTGATGTATCCTTTGAGGAGACTTATTTTGAATCTATTATGGTGTTATCTTAAGGACAGACATTCAGTAATGAGAAAAAACTGTGTATCATTAGGACGTAAGCCTCAAAGTAGAAAAGGAAAAGCTCAGGTGTGTGACTCTGATAAGTAGAACACAGACTACAATTTGCTACAATTATCACACTAAAAATTTCATTCATTCATGCAGCTTGCCTGTGCCACTGTTGGAGGTTCTTTCTTACAAAGAAACAATGTACAACGTATATAAGTAGGCAGGTGTGCAATAAACATATTTATTTAATATGTTTAATTGTAAAAAGGGAAAGAGAAATCTTTGCAGATATATATTACAGTTTGAGATGTACTGGGTCACATTTATAAAGGATATCTTTCCAGGCTGCAAAACAAACATACAATTTTTTTTTAAAAAAAGCATAAAAAACCCATCTTCTTTGATCATGATGTTTTTTTAAAAAAAGTTTCAATATGATTTCAATCTAAACTGTTCACAATTCAGGCAAGATTAAATCATGCTGACACTACAATGTTGAATGTATTGGCTTGGATCCATCTTTAATTGTGTTCCCATATGATAATGTATTTCCACTTCCACATCAAAGGAAAGATTCAGTCAGTTCAACTGATCAGCATTCTGATATGCCTCCACAGATGTGTATCTAAATCCAGATTGGCTGTATGTGCGAAAGTCTGTTTCTGCATAGGGATCCATCTGGGGCTGAGTTGATTTACTCTAGATGCATCCCTGCTGATTTCAGTGGAACTTACTTTGAAGTCAGCATGCTTAGAATTCCAGCTTAAATCCCTCTCCTCAGCTAAGCTCCACAGTGGATCTTGCTTTAGGCCAGTTAATGCAAAGTATATTTCCTGCTAGATTTAACATGCCTGCCACAGAATGGCTTATACTCACAGCAGCTGAGACCAGTGTTTGAGCTGATAACAAATGTCCAGACTGCTAAAAGTTGGAAGACACAGATAGATGTGTCTATATTTAGAGTATACAAGACATATAAGCATTTTCCTCCAGCAGCTGCAAAAGTTACTTTCTGGATGACAACACCTCTCAGGCTAAGTGATTTTGGGAGTTTTTGATCTTTTCAAGTTAGGAGTCAGATACAATTAACAAGTTGACTTGATGGGCATTAACAACAAATGCTAATATCAATGACTGTTTTGAAGATTCATGGCAGATTTTTTGTTTGGTGGAATGTGAGTTCCTCTCCAAGGATGAGTGGTGGTGTATAGGGTGAATGAATTTTACTTAATGTGAAGTAAGGCATATTAGGGTTGTCCAGACTCAGAGGGCTGGCTGAAGTCTCAGAGAGAGTGGTAAATTCAGTATGCGCAGTAGTGGAAGAGGATTGTTTTATTTTTGTGTATGAGGTGCATTAAAGCCTAGTCATCAATTTCCACCCACCGCCATATTGCACCAGGGCTCACAGGCTCAGTAAGACTGTGGCTATTTCTGCAGTACATTGTTATAGTGCTATTATTCCACTTTCAACATCCTGTGGAATTCTGGGGCTTGTAGTTTACTGAGGCCAAAAAGCTCTCTGGCTGAGAATTCTAAAGGCCCCTTCCTAAACTGTGAATCCCAGGATTTCATAGGATGTTGAAAGTGGAATAATAGAACTATAATAGTGTAGTGTTGAAATGACCATTGTTTCTGTGTGCATTGTGCTCGCTTAAACACACAGAGAGACACACACAAACAGTGGTGAGGAGAGTGAACTAGTGGCCGTTGTCAGTAACAGCTTGGATAAAGTCAAACTGAAGCTTCATCTGGACAAGACAGAAATTCTCCTGGTCGGTCAAAAGTCAGATTATGGAATAGTGATTCAACCTGCATTGGGTGGGATTAGATTTCCCTGAAGATGCATTTTTTCAGTTTGGGTATACTCCTGGATACAGCTGTGAGCCCTGAAGCTGAGTGTTCTGTGGTAGCTAGGAGTGTATTTTGAAAACTAAAGCTAGTTTGTTACAGCAACACATACCTTAGGCTATTTCCACACGAGATGGTTACAGCACTATGATTCCGCTTTCAACATCCTATGGAATCCTGGGGTTTTCAGTTTTGAGAGGGGCCGCCTGGCCCCTCCCGAAACTGCAAACCCCAGGATTCCATAGGATGTTGAAAGTGGAATCATAGCGCTGTAACTGTCTTGTGCGGAAATGACCTTAGTTACATCCCATCTGAATTAATGTAATGCAGTCTACATGGGCTAGAAACTTTAGCGGGCCCTAAATTCTGGAGCCAGACTAACGGCTGGGGCTGACTATAGGCGGTGTGCAACTCCATTGTTACAACAGCTCCAATGGCAACTACTCTTTCTGAGCACAATTCAAAGTGCTGTTCTTGACCTCTAAAGTTCAACACAGTTTGGGTCCAGGCTGCCTGACGGACTGTATTTTCTTCTATAAGCCCTCTCCTATAAGCCTTGAGTTCCTTGGGCCAGATCCTTCTTTCATTCCTGCCATTTTCACAAGCGCACATGCAAACACAGAAGAAAGCCTTCTTGGTGGCTGCTCTCTGGTTTTAACATATTTTAACAGTCTTTTTGTACATTTTTATTTAAGATTTTGTATGGGTTTTTATCTGTATTTGTTTGAATTTCTGTAAGTCTCAGTTTTATGAAAAAGGTAAGACAGAAGAATAAATAATCCTGGTTGTAATAATAGCCGTAGTACTTACATCACAGAAAGAGTGGCCGTCGCTTGTTAAGTTACGGTTATAATATAATGTAGTCATACTTTTATGATTTAGAAAATTCACTAGAAGGGATTTACTAATTTCCAAGCCCTGATGCATGTTGTGTATGTCAGAGAGAAGAGTATGTGTAGACTTGATTGCAACGGCAAGTACACTTAACTCTTTCATCCAAGGAGGTAAGATAGAGCCTCAGATTTCCTGACATCTGCCCAGGGTACAAAGTGCTGTTGCTTAGTTACAAGGGACAGCTGCTGTACAAATGCTTGGTGTACATTTCATCACTCCCTGTCTGTCCCTCCTCCCAAGGTTGGTCCAGTCTTGTGTTTGAAAAAAGATCTGGGATTGGCCTCAGCACATTTAAAGCCTTGGCCCATGTTCTACTGTGACAAGTATATGTTGCAGTATATAAGAATGCATCAATGCCAAAGTGGAATATAACGAAATGGTGGTCCATGGATTGGTGGTGATCCGTGAACCATCAACTAGTTGTCCCTGGAGAGTTTCTGGAAAAGAAGGAAACAATCGTAGCCAATGAGAACAAATACGGTACTGGTTTCCGGAGGGGGAAAAAGCCAGTCTCACACATTAGAAAGTCTAAGGAGCATTGTGATATGCTATACATATTTTATACTGTATTTATAGAATATATCTATCCATATCTCTACTTCTACCTATCTAATTTATTTTATTAGAGTATTTATACTCCCATCTTTCAGCCAAAAAAAAAAAAAGCTTCCAGGGCAACTTACAAATTATTAATTTGACAGCTCCATGCCCTCAGGCTTACAGTCTGAAAAGACAGGACAAACAAGGAAAAGGGAGTAGCAGTGGGGGGAAGGATTAATTGCCACAGAAGCTGGCTGCTCTTCTCTCCCTCACAGGCCAGAACAATGGGAGTTGCAACATGGACGGAGGTCCACTTACCAACTGCTATGGCCAAGGAATGATGTAGCTATGCCTGGCTGCTGTTTACTCCCTCCATAAATCTCAGGAAAATAAAACTATATATAATCCTCTAAGTACCACAGGGTTTTCAGACCAAGGATTTTCAGGCAACCAAACCCGCATTCTTGATCTGCAAGTCTCTTGCTAGTGAGAGTCCACTCATAAATAGCCCTCCCTCCCTCCCTCCCTCCCTCCCTTCCATCTGTCCTTCCTTCAGTTGATGATGGCTTTTCTGGTAAGAGAAGTCCTATGAAGATTTTTTTCCTAAGGGTTTCATTTCTGAGTATATAAACATGGTGATGGAAACTGTGCTGATGCTTTGCCTGTCACTTCCTAGCACTAGGCTGAGTATCACCATCTGTCCCTGCTGCCACCCACATGTCGTGTTTACTTACATTTTGAGGCCTCTAGTACAATGTCCTGATGAGTTATGGCTCCCAAAGACAGTCACACAGACATTCTCTTTTATAATTATAGATGTACCTTTTCACTGTTTTCTGTGTAAGAAATGTAATGTTTTAGCTGGTTTGTAAACAGACTGGGGATTTTTTCCATTCAGTTTTTTATCTGTTGCAAGCTTGGTGAGCATCCCAATAATTAATAAAAATTAATATTTTATTAACGTATTACTTATTGATTCTTTAGTGAGAATCTGCTAATAAGTAGCAGATCTCATCATCATGATAAAGGCCAGAAACCTATGGTTGTATTTCGGACTATCTGCCTGCCTGCAGCTGCTGGTATTTTAGTATCTGAGACAATGTGGTATTTATATAGGGATTGGTAGTAGTTCTGCATATCTCACCAGCTTTGATGAGGTCTAGGAGTAGAACTGTGGGTGGAAGATGTCATTTGGATTTTCTGCCTCAGGACAGTAATTACATTTGGGTTTGCCTTACCAACCCCCCCCCAAATGTGATTTGATGCATTTGTAATCTCTACATATGCATCCCTGTAGTGTGGGGCCACATCACGATGAAATTGCTCCCATCTTGCTGAGTGTATGAGCATATGAACTGCACTCATTTGGTTTAATCACCTCTAGCACTTTCATACAGCTCAAATTAGTAAAGGACTATATTGTGCTCTGTGTAGCTCATAAGCATTTGTCAAGATGGCACAATAAAATTTAGAATAGATACAGATACGAAAGATGTATAGCATTAGTATTTTCAAATACGATGCTAGTGGTTCTCGAACTTCTATCTGAATAAATGAGACAAGCATTCTCAGGTTTAAATTGTCTGAATGAATATTACCTATTTTTAGAGAGTTTATTCATGTAAGTAGTTTTACATTTCATAGCATTAACTCTAAACATATTTCTGTTTGAGCGAGATTACAAATTCTATGAGTTTCTGTCCAAAATATTTTGGTCTAAACAATGGATGACAGTCACTTTGATAGAATAATTTTGCCTTTGTCATACAGTATTTTACCATGGTATCAAATGACTGTCTTCCCTTTCAGTTATTTTCTCTGCACAAGTTTTTCTATGACCTTTTATTCCGTGAAGGTCATATAAATGATAAAATGGTAAAATTTTAGTTTTACCATTCCTGAAAACATTGTGTATATAAAAATTGCAATTCTAGATAAATATTTGTGAAGATTAAAACCAGCCATGTATATGTAATGCAATCGTATGTTATGTGAGTGGCCAAGAAATAGCCAAATATTTAGATTATCACCACATTAGAGAAACAGAAGTGGTATTTTCATGTATTTCAGTTTACCTGATGGAATATGGTGAGAATACACAATAAAGCTGAGTGACATGGAATTTTGGAAACTGAACACAGGAGACATTAAAAACTTATTTGTGTTACATATTTTAGGATGGACATTTTTGTCACAGAAGTCCATGACGGTGAGAACTAAACTGTTAAAACTTGATCCATTGCTCTGTTTTAGATAGATTTCCCCATCCACCCTTCATGGTCCAGTGTCAGGGAACTGTTGAACTTCCTTGGGCACTGGAGATGGCTGTTGATATCCTGCTTGCCCCCTTCCAGATGAGAGGGTATGCCATTTTAATTTCCCTCAATAGTCTAGAGTAGGGGTGGGGCTTTATCCCTCCTCCCCGTCTTTTATAGACTGGATGATCAGGGCTTTATCATGCTCCCTGACATCTTCAAGTTCTCTTGTGAAGCACCAATTGCAGCTTTTTCACCAGGTTCTTTGGTCAACAATCAAGCTTCATTGCTTCACTGTACTTTTCTCATCCAAGGACTAACCAGGGCTGACCCTGCTTAACTTCCAGGATCAGCTGGGATCTGATGCCTTTAGGGTATTTTGGCCCAATCAGTGTAATACTAAATACTTCACTCATGTGCTATACCATAAACCTTTAATGTTTTCCCATTTACCTTTGTGTCTGGATTTATATTATTTCTGACTAATTAAGAGAATTAGGTCATGCACTACCAAACCGAACCCACTGATAAACTCACCAGCATCTCCAGTATGAATGCCCCCTTGATTCCTGAGAATTATACCCAGGAAAGGGTTTTCAGGTTGGAAGAGCAAGGTGACTGCTAGAACTCCTGTGGCTGGAACTGGGAGGCTCACCTGAAGGCGAATCTGTCACAAAATCCTTGCCAGCTCCAATCAATGATCTCACAGCAGGAAAAGTCCCCATTATTTCTGAGAAGCAATTGGAGATAGCTAGGACTCCACTCCTGGATGGGATGAGATAGAATGTATGTGGGAAAACCTGGCCCCTCCCTGGACCAGAGGTTCCTCCTTACCCTAAGAGACACTACTTTGGGGCATGGGAGAAATTTAAATAACAGCTTCAAGCTACCAACTGCTCACTGGAAGATTGCTGCCATTTGGCACCATCTGTCACCATGATGCACTCACCAGGGCTCATAATTCATGGCTTATGAAAGCAGAGTATGTCAAGGTGTTACATAGGATGCAGTGGGCAAGTATGATTTGAGTGGCATAGCTAGAAGCTGGACTTGTAAAAGATGGGATGAAAACTGAATTGTTCTGTGAAAATAGTTCATGGAAATCAGTACGTTTTACAACACTAGTTTTGCACATTCAGTATGGAATGCATAGTAAATAGTTCTTTTTATTAGGATTCAGAGTAAGCCAAATACTGAAAGGTTAAGGAATGTCCGCTAACCATTTGTATGGAAGCTTATTCCTCGCATCTTGGACATATAATTATTTCCACTTGTATTCACAGCCTCACCTTAATGTGGCTGATTTGTTGAAGCCATTGCAGTAAAAGTGGACCCTGAAGAAAGATTTGAGGGAGGCAGATAAAATATAACTGCCATCTCTTTCACAGGGAACTCTGAACAGTCAGTAGATTAACACGGTGACAGCCGGTCTAGCCTATTTATTCCTCTTCTCTCATCTTCTGTCCTCCCACTCTCTCTTTGATCCCCTCCAATCTAACTGCAGCAACCCCCTGTTGTCATCAGTGACCTATTTGTTTTCTCTGCACATTTATTGCACTCTGATTTTTAAAAAGAAAAAAGCAAACCCTTCACCTGCTTGGGCTTTTCTGACTGTGCCTATATGGATCCCCAATATTCCAGCATCTTTCATTAACGTTATTGATTACATCTTCCCCTTCTATATTTTAAGTCACGGTGGGCAAAATAAAGCCCTCATGACATTGTTGGATTGTATCACCCATCAGCCCTAGGCAGCAGAGCCAGTAGTGAGGAATGCTAGGAGCTGCAGTCCAACAACATCTGGAGGGCCATACTTAGTACACCCTCGCTTTAAAAGGTATGTTTGTTTCATTGCTGTACAATCCATGCATGATTCTGGTGTGGAATGTATTACTAGTATGTTATTTTAATCTGTAGTAGAAAGTAGAAAGGTAAGAATGAACCAGAGCTACCCAGCATTTCTGTGGGTGTGGGGTCCAGAGATGGATCTGGTTTTAAATCTCAGTTCAACAGAAGAATAGAATTCCTGAAATACATTGGGTTGGTTCTAGATTGAATCATAATTAGAGCAGACTTACTGAAATCAATGGAGGACTTCTGTTAGCCATACCTTTCAATGGATCTACTGTAAACCTATTAGCTGTGTTAATTTGTACATGTCTCATAATTAAGGTTGCTTGAAGAATGACATCTTTGCAAACTTGAATACAAACTGATTGGACCTGGACTAATGTACAGATCAGAACTTCATTATCTACCATCTTTCATTGTTCTTGTTTGTTCCTAAGCTGCTCTTGGCACAAAACAAGATATGAAAATACATTTAAAAGTTGTATTTTGAAAGAAAATATATTAAGTGTATTCTGAGAGTAAACTATGTTTAAAAAATACATATGTCAGAATTTTCATTTTATAGTTTTAAAATTGCAAATGGCACAGCTTTTCTGTGTGAATGTGTACAAAATTTACAAATGCAGGAAATAGACTGGTTCAACTATCCCTATATACAATATGAAGTTACTCTGCACACCAATCCATAATGACTGATAAGGATCTTATAAAAGTTTCTACACATACGTATCTTACAGCCCAGGATTGTTTTGTGTGGATTTGCTTATATTTAAGCACCTTTTTGTATTCACCACCAGGCTGGTTAAAAATGGTAGATTTCACTGTGTCATAGGTAAATGTAAAGCATTCTAACTCAAGATAGTAAAAATAAGTGATTTAATTTTTGTTCACTTGTCTAGAAGGTCTCTGAAAATAATGCAGATTAGGTGTAAGGAACATGTGACCCTGCAGACATGGACGAAATCTTAGAACTGGAAGGAACTGCAAGAGTTATCTAATCCAACTCCCTGCCATGCTGGAATATAGATCTATAAAGATTTCCATTGAGGGTGACGCCATTACACTCTGTGGCACTCTATTCCACAGTGAAACAGCTCTTACTGTCACAACATTTTTCTTTAATACTTAGGTTGAATCTCTTTTCTTGCAATTTGAATCCCTTTGTTTGTGTCCTCATCTCTGGAGCAGAAAACAAGCTAGCTTCTACATGGCATCCATTCAAACATTTAAAGATGGTTATCATATCACCTCTCGATCTTCCCTTTCCTAGGCTAAACAAACCCAGCTCCCTAAACCACTTCTCACAAGACTTAATTTCCAGACCTTCTGCCATCTTGTTTGCCCTGCTGTTAAATGTTAAAGTGTTTTAATATCCTTTCTGAATGGGCACATAATTGTATGTGAGGTCTGATAAAAGCTAAATAAAGTGGTACTATTACCTTGATAGTAGGGTCACCGAAAGTTGGAAATGACTTGAAGGCACACAACAACAACATCAACAGCAAATTACCTTGATAATGGTACTCCTGTTGATACAGTCCAGAATTGTACTGGACTTTTGGATGCTGCCTCATACTGCTTATTAAGACGGCCACTCCTATCATTCCTTAATTTCGCAATGCTGTCCAGGATTGCTAACAGGATTTGCAACCTGTTAGCGTTTTTAGGGTCACATGTTGGGACAGCATGCTTAATGCATTAATTAAACTATAACTATATCACATATAAAGATTTGTATTGATTAATTCACATGATAAGGCAATATTGTCCCACAACAAGAATCCTGAAAGGACTGCCATGGTGGCTGCCATGACCAGCAGAGGGGCTAACTAGCTATGCACTGCTGTGCAGGCAGCGCTGCTGTTGGACAACCTCTTCTTTCTCCAAGGTATGTTCTGAAGCATCAGCACGACACCACTGATAGTCTCTGTGCTTCGGCTCAAGGCTAAGAGCAGTCCCTGGACCCATGCTCTGCACCTTCCAGTTCTTTGGCCTACCAAGGCTCCCACTCAAGGTCTGTCCATTGCAATCATCTGTGAGGTGCATCATGATGGGAGGGGCTTAGTGGGGGAAAAGAACACAAGGGGGTGTGTCCCATCGTGGTTGATGGGGCTTACATGGGAATGAGGAAGGTTTACAAGGGGTTGAGGAGACATCTTGGTTGCCCTGGCTTTCAAGTCATTTTCCACTTATTGTGACCCTAAAGATTTCCTGGCAAGATTTATTCAGAGGTGATTTGGTTTTGCCTTGCCCAAAGCCACAAAGCAGATTTCTAGGGCTGTGTAGGGATTTGAACTGTAGTCTCCTGGAGTAGTCCTAGTCCAGTCTTCAAACCACTACACCACATGGGCTCTCTTGGACCAGACATGGCCTGACCTTTAGGGTTGGCAGTTGAGGATTATCCCAGGGCCTGAGGCTTCTGAGTGACAGCGTGAGAACTAAGGGTGGCCCTTGTGATGTCAATAGATGTTATGTATTGACTGAGAACCATGGTTGTTCATAGCTTGTCATTCAAATACAGACACACATAATATATTTTCCCATTTAGAAACTAAGAATTAGATAAAGGGGCTGTTCCCAGAGCAAGGTGAAATGAGGTGGTTGTTTCCTCTCTGGGAACAGCCCCTTTATCTAATTCACCTTAAGGACCATTTAATCTAGCCTATTTGCTTCTAGACAAAAGGTGGGCACAAAGCACAGCAGTGGGTGAGCTCTGGGACCACAAGGACTGGGAGTAGGAAGGAGGAAGCTAACCAAATACATTCATAGTCCCTCCCCCAGAGTGTCTTTGCAAGTGATAACAACAAGTCAATTAATCCCTGTACGTTGTAGCAAGCTGCTTTTTTTATTAGACAAGCTGGAGATTTGCACATAGCACTTTTATCTTGCTGAGCCCACCAAAACTGGAAAAATCCCACTCTTACCTAGAGATGACCCATGAAAACTGGAGACTCAGGGCCAAGTCCTGTAGATCTGGCAATCCCACTGAAGGCTAAATTCCACCAGTAGGTGGTGCTAAGGGAAGAGGAGTTGTGGCAAAGCAAAATGGGTGAGGCCAGATGTAAATCCTAATCAATCTGGGCATTTTCTCACCAAACCTACAAAGCATAGCTCACCTTTGTGCATACATACTAGGAAAGAAAAGCCCCAGTTTGATTACTCACCAGGTGGGGAGTCAAAACTCAATTTCTTGCAAGAACAGTCTGTTTTTATGGGTATGTATGTATTTGATTCTCCACCATTTTCTCAATATGGGATCGCGAAGTGGCAGTCTAGGCTTTAAATCCCTGGTTTGAGAAAATAGCAGAAGAAGCTTGACTTCTTGAAGGGGAAGCCCTGCGAGCAGAGGTGTATCTAGCATAAACAGCCCCTAGGGCAAGCTCTACCTGGGGCCACTTTCTCCTCCTCCTCCATGGCTAAGTCTTCTGGCATGGCTTTTTTGCACCTCCTGGGATTGGTGTCCAGGTTATGTACCCCACCACAGATATCCTTTTGCCTGTGAGCCTAAATAACTGGGGGCTAGGGTATCTGAAATATTGTCTTCTTCCATATGAGCCTACCAGAAATTTGAGATCTTCAGAGGAGGCCTGTTGTGTGCAGTTAGGTTGGTGGATACAATGTGACAAAGCTTTCCATTCAAAGCTTCCATTGGTCAGCCAAAACAGCACTGTTCTGCATGGCATTCAGTGTTTGAAACTGCTGTTTTGAGTGTTTTAAAAGTGGATTCTAGGATTGTTTTTAGACAACTTTTAGGAATTTTAAAAGAGTATGCTATACTAACATGACTATCAGTGGAAATTTTGAACAAGGCTCGTAGTTACTTGCCCCAGACAGAAAAGTGTCAGCCCCTTCCCAACTCTGCATCCTCCTTCAAATATCAGTCATTTCAGAGGGCCAAACAGATGAAAATAAAAATCACAAGATTCTGAACGAGATGAATAAAAACTTACACTGCATAGACACTTAGATGCTATTTAAAACCTCATTCTAAAACACGTTATGATTTCATTAGCAATAAAAATCTGGAATGTAGTTAATGTGTCATCTTAATTGTTTCAAGGCCTGGGTGATCAAACTCATGTTCCACAATACACCCTCTGAGACTAAAAGGCACCAGAGTAATTTGCCAAACTTCCATCCCCCAGCTCTTTTATAGGTCACAAGCTAATTCTTATTTTCTCTTTCCCAAGCATCATAATGCCCCCAGAGGTCTCTGCCATCCTTTATCCAACATGTCCTTTGAAAACTGTAGACTGCTTCAATTTAAAATATATATTTCCACAGCTAATATCCACGTATTCTTTTTTTGTGCTTTCTCACTGTATCCTAGGAATCAGAATCATCCTGACTCAAATCTGGACCACTGAGCTATGAAATCAGCCTTACCAAATGCCATCTCATCACTACTGGGGGAAAAAAAGTGTGTGTTTAGAATGAAAAGTCCATATACAGGTTCCTGTATATAATAATGAAAATTTAAGCCTTGGCTTAACTGTTCCCTACTCCCTTTTAGAGCAGGTCCTTGACAAAACTAGTGGGTGAACATGGAAAAGATATAATCTTGGCTACTGTAATATGAAGGTTAAGCCTTCTTCAACACGAATCCCAAATTAGTGGATTTGAAACAGTCTACACTCCTTTCAAACTCTGTACACCAAAGTAATGCTACTCATCCTGTCAACATCATATAAAATGCTGTTTCTGTGGGATTATGACCAAATGATGAGGGTCAATGTCCCCTGCCCCCAGATGTTTCCCAGAAATAACAGTCCCAGACACAAATAGCAGTTATGTGCTGGCCCACCAAGATGTCCAGCATGCAGTGAACTCTGAAAGTATTGCACAGTATAAACAACCTTGGGCAGAGCTGCTAGGATGGAAAGGCTGTTGTAGCATTCTCTAGAACTAACAGCAAACATTGTCATGAGATTTTCCCAAAACCAGCAATGTAGATTAAGCTAGAAGAATTTTAAGGTCCCCTGCCACATAAAAAGCTTCATGCAACATAAACTGCTTGTTGAATATAAATTTGCAGTGCTTCGTAATGAATAACCTTTTGTTGCAGAACGAACTGGGGTATCATATGATCCATAGGCCTAGGGTGAACTTATACGAGGAGGGCTGTTTTTGGGCAAACAAGTTCTTAGGATCAGTGAGGGTTCTTCTGTTGTTGTTAAAGTTTTTTGTCCCATGATTTCAAAAGAGAGACAAAATATGACAGCAATGCTTCCTCTAGGCTGAAAAAGAGGGCATATCTCTCTAAGCTAAGACACACCACTATGTTTTCAAATCCTATGATTTGAAGTTTACCATCAGACCTTAAATAAAGAATGCTTTTGAAATATACTAACAAATAACAGTAGCATCCCATCCCCTACCCCCGAGATACGGACAACTGCGCTCCATAAAAATTTCTTGAGCTGAATGCCAAAGTTTTGCTATGAATGTTTTTGTCCATTCTTTCTTTTGAAATAAATACTGCAGCCACAAAATCAGTTCAAACCCAAAGAAATAGTCTTCTAGGTGGCTTCTTAAGTTAGTTAACAACACACTCTTCAACATTTTAAAAACGAAGAAAGAGCCTCTCCTCCTATTACAGTAATATCTGACCAAGATGCTGCATTTGAACTTCTCATATTCTGTGCAGAGTCTGGAAAAGTTGCTTTTTGGATCACAGTTTCCACAATCCTCCAGCCACAATGGCTACAGCCACCAATGGTAGCTAAGGGATTCTGGAAGTTGTCTTTCAAAAGTAAAATTTCCAAATTACATAATGCCTGCTATATTTTGTAGTCATTTACTCAGCAATAGCCTGTTTTACACTGATTTACACCATATGGTAAGTATTCTTGTAGGTTTAGTAGAAGTCTTCTAATATGTGATAGACATATTAAATATTTAATAAAATAAAAATTTCAAAATATATCACAGCTGTAGGGCTATGAAATGATAGACAGGGTACTGCACTGGGAACTACAAATTCATATGTGTGTATTTGTAGATGTGTGCAATCCAGATCCCTTCTCCTTTCAGAAACTGTTTGTGAGAATCAAGAAAGCTCTCTTGTTGTTACGTGCCTTCAGGTCAAATAAGACTGAGAGAGTGTGACTTTGTCAGCCAGGGCATTTCCATATCTAAGAGGATTTGAACGTTGACCTTCTAGAGTCCAACTCTCAAAGTTCTCTAAAGAACCTGAAAAAGGAATACAATCCTGTAGAGTAGCAATATTTCCAAGTTATGGAAAAAGGGGCAAATAGTCTAGAGAGAGACGATGGGTATGTGAGAATCTGTCATGTAGATTCGAAATACAGCAAACCTAAATGAAGTCTCAAAGATATCTGTGGATTTAATTTGTTGGATGATTACATCTGGGTCGAACCCAACAGGTTTAAACTGTACATAACAAGGAAAACATTTTAAAACATCTGTTCCTTCATATTTGCTATGCCAGCATTAAATAACTGCAGTGGCATAGTTGGTTGAGTATTGGACTAGGATTCTGAAGGAAAGGATTCAAATTTCTGCTTGGCCATAGAAATCTACTGGGTGACCCTGAGGGCAAGTCACACTATCTCAGCCTCAGAGGAAGGCAAAAGCAACCCCCCTCTGAACATATAGGTTCACCTTAAGGTTGCCATACGTCAGAAATGACTTGAAGACACAAAAGAACAAGACCTAAATTGCAATTAACTGCATTGTTGTTCTTGTTGTTTGCCTTCAAGTTGTTTACAACTTATGGTGACCCTAAGGTGAACCTATCATGGGGTTTTGGAGAGCTGAGAATGTGTGACACATCCAAGGTCACCCCAAGGGTTCCCATGGCTGAGCAAGGAATCAAACGCTGGACTTCAAGATCCTAGTCCAATGCTCAAACTACTAAATCATGGTGGCTCTCATTTACTGCTTTATCTCTTATTAAAAATTGGAGGAGTAGAAAGTCTTCAGAATGGGTCATCAGCCTTTAGTGACTTTGTAATGCCTTGACTTTCAAGCCAAACACCAGTTTTACTCAAGGTTTATGGTTTGTTTGGTTCCTGCACCCGTGCAAGGGTGGATCTTGGCTGCTAAGAGAAACGTACGAAGAGTAACACAGATGCTGTGCAAGCTGAACTCTTGTTTCTGTACTTTATGGCATCAAGTGTCAGTTGACCCTAGGCATCCCCACAGTTCTCAGCAATCTCCAGTATGCTACCCTCTGGTATGAAAGAGAGCCTTTTGTTACCAATGGCACAACACGCACAGCTGTTTCAGCAATTGTTCAAAGCAGGACAGATGGCAGCTCTCAATACAAAAAAGGGATTTAAAGACAAATGAGTGTGTGTGTGTGTGTGTAGCTGTGCAAGTGACATCACTACTTTGCTAGATTTACAGGACCTAGCATGTGTGTTAAAAACAAACAACGCAATGCCAGTGTATTCAGAAAAAGTTTGGTAACAGAGGTAATGTGCCCAATGAACAACTTAACTAAACCGCTTTTTCTTAGTTCCATTTATTATGAGAAGGTACTGAATCTGTATTAAGATGATGATTAACTCTTCTGATGTTTTAAAAAGTTTTTAACTTTGCCAAGTCAAGCCTACTCTGATTCCTGTATGGTAGACCATCAAATTGACAGTACTGTGTATTTAAACAACATCATTGAAACTAAATGTTTGTGCATAAAGGCATCCCCCTCAAAAAAAAATTATTGGAAAGACTTGTTAATAAATATATGAAGAGCTGCTTTTCAGTAGTTCACAATGCAAGTTTTAAAGCTAGGAAAAACAGATTCCTGCCATCAGATTCCTGTCTGATATGTGAGCTTTGCATGACTAGACCACATACTAACCATCTGTTTTTAAAAATGTATTGAAAATATGTTTTTCTCAATTAAGTTTCAATTTTAAAATTTCAATTTCAAAAACAGGGTAATTGTTTTCGTAAAAAGTCCACATGCCTTAACAGTCTTCACTTACTCCTGCTACATGAAGGAAGCAGCAGCAGGATGCTGCTGTGGAAACTGGATCTAGAATCAAACATGATTATGCATCAACAGTGTAGATGTTAGCAAAAGACCAGTTAAAATTCCAAGAAAAACACATATTTTTAGGAACTCTGCTGTTGCTGCTTAAAACCGATTGTTGAAGCTGGCTCTGCTCCCTTAGGAGTGAGCCCATTTGATCAGAACTGTTGCAGAGGGAGAGAAGGAAAGCATGGAGCTCTGTTGGTGTTGATGAGAAGCCAACTCCATCAGGCCTCTCACTCCACTAGCTGCCACCTGGAAGAAACCATGCCATAGGATACAGGAGAGAGAGCACAAAATTCTCAAGATCCAAGAAATCCTCTGCCTGAGGCAAAGGAGATGGAACCCCCCCCCACATTTTTACATACTGAAGCTGGCCCAAGTAGCAATTGAATTCGGAATTTAGAAACTTGCTTTTTAAGTGTAATTGCAAAGGATAAAAAGTGCATTTCTTGTTGTAACTCATTATAGAGAAATGTTGCTTGTAACTTTTCATGGATGTTGAGACACACCCAGACACATACACACAGAGACTTACTTAAGATAGATAAAAGGATGGCAAAAAAAAAGATGAAAAATTTCTGTCAAAATGCCTTAAAATGCCCTCTAAAGGAAACTTTAAAAACTAACTAGAAGACATTTTTCATCATACCAGTAAAATAACTTTATTCCCATTTGTTCTGTAACTTCTGAAATGCAACTTTGTTACAAGAAAAGTAACTTGTTACTTCCAAGCTCTGGTTGAATCTTATCATCTTCCTCTTACCCAAGAGTAGCAGGCTATGTTAAGCAGCCCAGAATAGGCCCTGTGGCACTTATGGCTCTGCCTCCAATGCTTCACTGCAGCTCCCTGTCCCACAGCATCTCACCCAGCCTAATCATAGGGTTGGCCCTGGGAGGTACCATTTCAGGCTTCTCAGAGTACAATGGCTTGCTGTGACATATGTGTAGCTTTTACTGATCCACTTAATGCTTTTACCTTGTGCAGCTACAGAAATGAGCTGTTGTGTGATCTCATGAGTGGTTTGCATAGGTGTCTCTCCAGTGACATCCTCTGCAAGTAGGGTTGCCAGGTTGGATACAGGATGAGGCTCTTGTAACTTTAAGCCTAAACATATTAAGGAGCAGGAGGAGGTACCATAAAACTCTGTGAAGCTGGGTAAAGTCACCTGTCTTCCTTTACCTTTCAATCTTGAGCTTGCAAATGCAGCCATTCCCTCCTAACATGGCTCTTGTCGGGGTGGGGGACAGAAGTGCTGACAACAAGAACAGAACTTGGTGCCTCTTTGTTCCCCAATTCTTACTCTCCACCAGGGAAACAAGAGCCGTGTTAGGAGGGAATGGAGGTGGCTGAAAGTTTGAGGCTGAAAGGTAAGAGAAGACAAGTACCTTTTCCCATCTTCATGGAGCTTTATGGTTCCTTGTTCTGCTTCTCAATCCATTCAGGCTTAGTTTTTTGTCATTGTCGTGTATTTTCAAGTTATTTCTGACCTAAGGCAAACCTATTATAGGGTTTTCTTCGCAAGATTTGTTTAGAGCAGGGTTTTCCAAACGGTGTGCCGCAACACGTTACTGTGTCACCTGAAGTGTGTAGGTGTATTCTCTACAATCTTGGAAACGTATCTTATTATTTATAAATCTTATATTTTTAAAAATATATGAAGGGTTTTCATGAGATATGTTGTGTCCCCATATATTTTGTTATTACAATTTATATATGTGTCTGTATCTGTTATAAGGGGTTAGTTTAACCTCCAGTTTGCTAGTAAAACTGAAATTACTGTGTCATGAAATGACGCATGTCTAAAAAGTGTCTCACCACCATGAAAAGTTTGGAAAGCTCTGGTTTAGAGGGAGTTTGCCACTGCCTTCCTTTGAGGCTGAGTGTGACTTGTCCATGGCAACGCAGGGCCAAGCGCCAAGCAGGGATTTGAAACCTAGTCTCCAGAGTTCTGCTCTGAAAATCAAACCACTACACTATGCTGGCTCTCCAGTTTAAAATTACAAGATTACTATAATCATCCTGGCAACCCTATCTGCAAAGCAAGTAAACAGATCCACCCCAGGAGAACTGTCCATCACTTGTGGTTCCATATGAACAGTTTACTAAGAATATTAGGTATGTGGAGCTACATTGTTGTATTATTTTGTTATTCTTTATTTATATTGCACCATCAGTGTACATAGCACCTAAAATGGTTAAACAGTGAGCATAAATAAAAGTGTCTCATGACACTTTGAATACATTTAAGCAGAACTCCTATATAGGAGTATAGCTTAGGCAACCTGGTGTCTTCCAGATATTTTGAACTATAAGTACCATAATCAGTAATGGTCAGATTAGCTGGGGCTTATGGGAATTGCAGTCCAAAACACTGAAAAAGCACCATGTTCACTATTCCTTCTTTAACACAGCTAATAGCACCAATTCTGTTCATCATAACAACAGGTTTCTTCTTTCTGGCCATTAACACGGAATGTCTGTGTTTCTGCATGCTAAAAGCTGACAAAGTAATGCCCAGATTCACACCATGACTTTTATAAACAATGTGGTGAAACAGGAAACTCATCCAGAGTGCCTGGACCAGGTCTTCAATAATGCAGATAAAATGCATCAACTGTTTGAAGGCACAATGTAAGGACTATGATCATGATTACTCAAGTCTGTCTTATGCATTAACTCAATGTGACAGCACAGTATAGCATTTGAGATTGGTGATTCTGTCAGCATTAACCCTTTCAGTGGCACTGGTGTGATGTTATGATAGATTATTCCTATCTGACCTGCTGGAAGTGATATTGAACACTATTCTGACTACCTGTTGGATAGCATAACAACTCAGGACATCAGACCTCTTCGGACTGGAGAAATTGTTTTCAGATGCCTCTTCTGCACATTAGCACATGGACCTTCCATGGTCATATCTGTATCAGATGCTTATTAAAGTTCCCTTGAACTTCAAATGTTAAAGATATCCTCCATCTTGTTCAGACTATATTTCTGCTGCTAGTTGTTTTTTGTTTTGTTTTGTTTTTTTCCTTTTAAGCATCAGCTCTGAAACTAGACTTTGGAACTGGATGCAGTGCTCAGTCTGACACTAAACATGATTAAGAGCAGAGTTATGTCTTGTGAGGCCTTGTGTGAATTACAGCCATTTGTGGTTTCATTTTTGTTTTTCAAGGGCTTTGGAAAGACAGCTAATCCAAACATTACTAGAAACAGGAACCATCACTGCTATGACCAGACTAAAGCCTGTGCAAGATATGGGTTCCAGCTGGAATGTCTTAAACTCTCAGCTGTTGGAGAAACAGCATAAACCCTTGGTGACAAAGACAGACATACTTACTATAGAAAGCATTAATGTAGGATTTACACAGCATGAAACTGACAAGGCAGCATTTTGAACTGTGTTTACTCAACTGAATTGACATTCCAGAATGTGATAGACACTGAAAGCAGATGCATTTTAACAATCCTCTGATTTAGATACTGTATTTAGAAAATAGCATGTTTTCACTCTGCAGATTCACTCATCTACACTTTAAATGCAGTGTCTGAATGCAATGATGAAATCTGGCAATTAGAGTGATAAATGTGTGCTTTCAGCCACCACATTTAAACAGGTCCTGAATTACATTATCCTGCACATAATTCAACCTTATGAGATTTAGAGAGATATATTTAAAGAGAGTTGAAGTTGTCAGCTAAAGAGTGGGACTCAATTTAAGCAAACTGCTATTGTTGATCACATTTCCACACTTAATTTTATTTCAATTTATTCAACACTTATCTGAGATCAGCACTTCTTTGATAAGAATTTAGAATTGTTAAGTGTCGAGTCAGCTTCTTTTTGTCTAAAATGAGCAAATCACATACTTGTTTTCCTCAAATCAGCTGCCATCATGGTGTTTCCCCTGAGTGGGTTAACATAATGGTTTTAGCATCCTCAGACTCAACAGACTTATTTTTTAACACCCAAGAATGTTGCCTTTCATAGTAAACCTTCCATATGGAGGGTTGCAGCTTCTCACGGGCCAGGTTTGGTCGAGTCAGACAACTGCTTAAAAGCAAATCAGCTCAAAGAAGCCTGAGAGATCAAACAGGGACAGACAAAGTGATTGGTTTAGTCACTTAATGCAAAACAATGACTGCAAATTTATGTTCCAGATTGAAAGAATGGTTGAAGTTTCCATAGTCATTGAAGCAGAAAAATGTAAATAAGAATCCTACAGGGACCTGGATGTTTAAAATAATTTGTGTGATCATTGATATTTGAAAAACTTGGGCTCTCTTTGATATTTTTAACTGAAAGGCTGATATTTCACCTTACTACTACACTTGGAAGTAAAATCTTCAGGGCACATTATCTAACGTTTTTCATAGTTTAACACCATCTGAATAAGCATTCCAAAGATGTTCTCGACATTAGAATACTTTGCTCCAGGGTGCACCTGCAATTCACTCCCTTAATTTCTAAAGGCATGTATGCCATTATCTGCTTAACAGTAGACAATACCAAATATTCTCTGCCTAACCTGCAAGCAGACAAGAACTGCCACTTTTACAAACATATACATATATGACTCAGGTGTACACCGCAGATGTAAGTGAAAAAAACGTGTCAAAGTCAGGCAGGACCATTTATTGCCTACAAAAGGTCAGCGTCCTGATCAAGTGAGGACAGAGAGGTTTCTCCAAACTGCATTCAAAATCATGACCTTTAGTGAAGAGATTCAGCATAGATTCAGAGCAAAGAATTGGCCACACTGGTTAGTGGAAGAGATTCTAAAAGGCCTCCCCACACCCCCAAAAAAGTTCTAGGAAAGCTTACTGAAACATCAATTTAGTATGTCGCAATGCCAAAAATGGGCAAATTGATCATAAGCATGATCATCATGATAACCAGCATCAGGCAATATCCAGCACTTCCCTTCCCCCTGTAGTCTCCTTAACATCCCAAAAGCCTGCTCCAGAGGACTGTTCTTTGGGAGGCTCTTTGGGCTGAAGAGGAGAGGAGAAGCAGCTATGGTTTCGTCACACTGGTGCTGAAGAACCAATGTAATGTTGGATTTAGGCCATAGTCTCTTCTGTTAACAACAATATGCATATTTTTAGTAATACTCTATAGCTTCAGACAGCTTAGGTTTGTGGCATGTCTCAGTCTAGCTCTAGCATTAGTTTAGCCCTCGTTCCCCAATAAAGGGCTAATGCTGTCATAACTGACAGTATAAGCTCATTTTTAAGGTCAGAGATAAATAATTTCTGTCCTTCCAGATGTTCTGGAACTGCAGGTCCTTCACTACTGGTAATGCTGGCTAAGACTGATGAGAGTTGAAGTCAAACAACACTTAGAGTGTTACATAAGTTACTTATCCCTACTTTAGGCATGCATATTCTTCCATGATGAATGAAATTTTCTACAACAAAGCCAATAGTTAACACAGAGTAGTTCTAGTATTTGTTTTATTGTAGTGGAATCAGTTTAAGCTCTTCCTTTTGCTGTATTTTTCTCAAATGCCATTTCCACAACCACTAGGTTAGCTGCTTCATGGTAATATTGAACTGTAATAGCTCTCTCATTTATGGCATATGATCTAAAGAAGGGGAAAAGAGAAGCAAGCTGTAACTCCAAAAATGTCATAAAATCATTAAAATGTCAGTGAGAAGACTGAGCTTTGCACCAACAGAATTATGTCAGACTCTCAAGGTACTGTCAGACTGTATACAATTTTGGATAGTTTACCATAGGTTTCCATTTGCTGCTACATGGCCATACTATGCTACTGCAGTCTGGTAAAGACAATAAAGATTAAATCCTCTGATTTGTACTGTGTCTCCATGTTTCTTGTATACAAATGACAGCTTGCAAGGTGTATGAGTATGCAGCAGGATTCACTGGATTCCCTATCTATGTTGCTTTGCCATCTGCTTCAAATGAACAGATGCCAAAAAAATACTGGCTCAGGTTTATGTGCAAGAAAATACTTGAGTGCCAAAGGCACTCATTTTTATTCAGCGCAATCTTATGACATTTGGAATGATTACAACTACAATCCTAAACATATTCATTAGGGAGTCAGCCCAAATGAAGCAAAGATATGAAGAGACATGTGTCAGACCACTGCATGGCTAGAATCCTAAGTATACTTACTGGACAACAGAGGTAGGAGAGTTACTTTTTGGACGACAACTCCCAGAATCCCTCAGTCAGCATGGCATATAGCTAGCTTGTCCCTAGATCTACTAGCTAATATGGACCATTGGGCAAAGGGATGGTTTCTTACATTTTTCAGTCATGCCTCTAGAGGCTGCAATAGTCTTTCAGCCCTATTTCACAAAATGGACAACTTGTTGATGAATTTATTGGTGAACTGGGATGAGTAAAAAATGTGGAACATTGACAAATGATAGTTTCATATGTTATTTCAAGTATATATTAAGTACATAATAACCATTGAAGATCGCTGGAAGCTTTTGGTTATTTTGGTTGCCTTGTTGGATGACCTATGGGGAAGTGTGTCCTTGTTGGTTCTTCTGGACCCCTTGGCAGCTTTCAGTACCATCAACCATGGTATCCTTCTGGGTTGTCTTGCAGGGATGGGACTTGGAGACAGTGTTCTACAGTGGCTTCATTCCTTCCTGGAGTGGTGAATTCAGAAGGTGATGCTGGGGCACTCTTGTTCAGCCCCTTGGCCTTTGTCTTGTGGGGTCCCACAAGGCTTAGTTTGGCCCTCCATTCTATTTAACATCTTCATGAAACCACTGGGAGAGGTTGTCTGGAGTTTTGGGGTTTACTGCCATCAGTACGCGGATGACATCCAACTTTATTATTCCTTTCCACCACAAGCCAAGGAAGCTATTGTGGGTCTAAACCAGTGCCTGTCCTCCGTAATGGTCTGGATAAGGGCAAACAAATTGAAACTTAGTCCAGATAAAACAGAGGTGCTCCTGGCCTGTCAAAAGGCAGATCAGAGAACAGGGATTCAGCCTGCATTAGATGGGGTTACACTCCCTCTGATGATGGAGGTTTGCAGCCTGGCGGGTGCTCCTGGATTCAACTCTGAAAGCCCAGGTTTCAGTGGTAGGCAGGAATGTATTTACATAGTTAAGGCTTGTGCACCAGCTGTGCTCGTTCCTTGAGATGTCAGATCTGGCCATAGTGACACATGCTTCAATTACATCCTGTTTGGTTTATTGTAACATGTTCTACATGGGGCTGCCTTTGAAGTGTTCAGAAACTTCAACTGGCCCAAAGAGCCACAGCCAGATTGTTAACTGGGGCTGGCTACAGAGATCACACAACTTTCCTTTTGCAACAGCTCCACTGGCTGCCAGTCTGTTTCTGGACACAATTCAAAGTGCTGGTGATTACCTTTAAAGCTTTACATGGCTCAAGTCCAGGTTATTTGAAGGACTGTATTCACCCTTATGAACTGGCCTGGGCATTGAGATCTCCTGGGGAGGCCCTTTCTGCTATCCCACCACCCTAGCAGGTACATCTGGTAGGAACACAGGAGAGGGCCTTCTCAGGGGCTGCCCCCAGCTCTGAAACTCTCTTCACAGAGAAGTCAGAGTGGCACCCTCCCTACTATCTTTCTTACAGTCTTCCCTCCACATTCATGGGTTTGACTTTTGCAAATTAGATTATTCACAAGGCACATGCTCGCCTCCTCCAATTTTCCTTCTCCCAGCCCTTGCATTCCTCAACCCAGGCTTGAAAGGCTTGTGTTTAAAATGAATGTTTTTTCCTTTTGGGTGAGCAAGCCGCCTTCCACTGCTGAAGGCGTGGCCTCTCTGCCATGTGGTTGCACATTCTGCTGTGTACTGGCTCATGATTGGTCAGGTGTTCCTTTCTCAAGATGGCTGCCAGTAGTAATTAGAAATAATTAGAACTCCAGAATTCCCCTATTCTCTGTTTCAGGAGAAATTACTGGTAAGAGTATTGGGTTGTCTTCCCCTCACAACAATGCTGGGACCAGAAGCAAGGGAATGGCGAGCGGAAGCTCCAGAAGGGAATGGGAGGGAAATCATGGGAGGGGCAGTTATTCGATCCCCCCCCACTTTCACACAGGTTCTGTGCCCCAAACCCTCACAAATGTGGAAAAGCTACTGTAAAGATGTTTTTATTCTGGCAGGTGTTCGATATGCAATTACATGTGGCCCATCTGATAAATGTGCTGGATATTGTTGTTGCTGATGGGTGTGCAAGTTTTTAAATATGTATTTTAAAATTGTTTTAATTCTTTATGATTGTTTAATTACGTTTTAATTTTTGTATTCTGCAGGTTTTAACTATACCTTTTTAATTGTTGTAAGGTGCTTTGAGTCTAAAGTGAGGAAAAAAGTGGGGTATAAATAAAGATGATGATGATGATGATGATGATGGTGGTGGTGGTGGGTATTTTTCACTATATGTAAGACCTTACAGTTGCTAAGTATCCCTTGTACTCCTAAGACATTTCACAACTCTTTGTCAGGTTCTGTGTATTCTGGGCTTTGGATAAATAAGTCCAAAGTATTTTTTTTTAAAAAAACACCTCCCTCTAGAACTTATCAGGAGGTTTCTTGTGTGGAAGGTCTAACAATCTCCCCATTCAGTTGGCCATCTCAGAACAGTGCTTGGCAACTGTAGCACATCCAGGACCCTTCAGGGACTGTATGAACTTCCAAAAACTGAAGGAAAAAAAAATCTAAAAAACTGTTTAAAAAGTGAATAGTCATTCCTACAGTGCAGCCACACTACAGAATTAAACTTGTTTCCATTGGATGGACCCATGACAGCTAAAGTGGTGTCAAAATGTTACAATCATGCAGTGTGAATACACCTTAGGAGCTTTTCAATTCACTTTTCTTGGCTAGAAAAAGGGTGTTCTGGGAAGTCTGGAGGGGTGAGGACTGCAAAAGAAGCCTTGATGGGTGGCACACTGGCAAGGGGTTTCTGGCAAAAATTGCTCTGGGAATTGTACAGTACATCCCCTGTATCTACATAACCAGTATACATGATTTCACTTACCTGCACTGAAATGCAGTCTAAAGTATTACTTTGAATTTCAGGGAAATCAAATGGAAATTGAAGTAATAAAGAGACATACATAAGCAGAATAGAAATTTCTGTAGAGCAGGGCTTTCCAAAAGGTGTGCTGTGACACATTAGTGTGTCACCTGAAGTGTGTAGGTGTGTCGCCTACAATCTTGGAAATGTATCTTATTATTTATAAATCATATATTTTTAAAAATATATGAAAGGTTTTCATGAGATATGTTGTGTCCCCATATATTTCGCTATTACAATTTATATATGTGTCTGTATTTCTTATAAGGGGTTAGTTTAACCTCCAGTTTGCTAGTAAACTGAAATTACTGTGTCACGAAATGATGCACGTCTAAAAAGTGTGTCTCTACCATGAAAAGTCTGGAAAGATCTGCTGTAGAGTATTACATGGAAAATGTAAAGGAATGGAAAATTCTAGAGATGGTGTGCCATTCACTTGCATTGTCATGCTGTCTTGCATACAGTGTGCTTGTGTAAAATTCTTGTACTTGTACAGTACTACACAGTAAAGTGCTTGTGCTTATAAAGCGTTTCTGCTTGTAAAGTGCCTGTATTGTTAATAACAGCTTCAAAGCACAAGAATGTTGATGCTGACAATCCTGATAAGGCTAGGAGAATGTTTAAAATGCTTCCTTTAAGTGAGAAAGCGAAAGTTTTTTTTACTTAAGAAAGAAAACATATCATGTACTGAGGTTGCTAAGATCTATAGTAAGAATGAATCTTCTGTTCATGAAATTGTGAAGAAGGAATAGTCAGAAAGTCAACACTAGCCTAACAATACAGCATTGAGACACTAGTTTAAGGCTACTACTAACCTTTTCCATATGAAAACATTTTGTTCTCTCCTCTTTCTGGACCACAAGCTGTTGTTGATTTTTATGTTTTTAATAATTGTGGACAGGCTTCGGACTGCTAAAATGGCTACAAAGCTTTCTTCCTTTTAGATTCTAAAGTTCTGTCCAGTATCAGGACCTCCTCCTCAAACTGAACACTTGTCTTGATGCCTACGTAATTTGTTTCATTGAAAAAAATAGTGTTTGCAATTTTCTTTGTTTTTCATTATGCACAATAAGTTTGGGAATGTATCCTTAACGGATATGGGGGATATACTGCATACATATTTTGTGCTGCTAATTTCATACCAATATTAACTCGGAAGGAAGATCTGATTAAAACCAGTTTTCCCATTAACCAATGTGGTTAACACAAGACCATGTGCCAGAATAGTATGTGTCTTTTTCCCAATAAAGTGGAAAGTACATGGGGCTCTCTCCACTTTTGTGCAACAGGGACCAATTTAACTGTAGCCCAGATTTGGAAGCTTTTTGCTTCTTCAAAATTTGGCACTGAGAGATACAGATTTACCTTCACCTAAGTATAGTATTCCAGCCATCAATGGATAAGAACCAGGTACAATTAATTTGTAGTGTATATCTCTATAACAAATGTGAGTTTTAAAAATTGTCATTGTGATAAAGGATGAATTAAAATATATTTTTCATAATTTAAATACAAGATTTATACATTTTAGAGTGAGGGCATCCAATAAACACAGACATTTCTCAGAAATATGCCAACAGAAGCATTAAATTAAGGCACAACATTTTCCGACAAACTTATTCTCTCAGTTTCCCCCCATGATATGCAAATCTAATGCACACATAAATCTGAACCTTGAGGGCCAATTGCTTCTGACAAAAAATAATGTATTTGAAAATGATAGCATTCCTTTCATGAGTTATTCTATAAGAAGCTGAACCACCAGTTTTGGCAAAGCCCGATATGGTGAAACTTTGATGACACCAGCAATTCACTTTTCCTTCCTTTTTTTATTTTTTCCAACTAACGTTATATTAGAATCCATTTGCAGAAATATTTTAGGTGGTTCTCTCTCACATAGCACTTTTTCCTCATCTTTTATCAGTTATCCTCTCACCTCTACAGACAACAACAACCAATTAACAAAATGCAATGACAACAGAATGCCAACTGGTGAAGGAGAAGAAAGCCTAAAAAATAGGGAGCGTGTGAATTTTCTTTCCAAAGTATCAAACCATACTTACACCGTCATGCACAGCAGAGACAAAAAACAGAAAGGATACCAAACAATGCGAGACACCCAGTGCAGAGTAATGGAAATCTTTATACAGTGGTACATTTGCTACAAAACCAAAAATTGCCTTCTCAGTGATTATCCTAAGGTAGGAAGGAGGGAGCAGCATGTGGCCTACACATAGCCCCTAACTACTATTTCCCACCACCTTTCTTTTGGGGTTTTACCAAGGGCAGGAAAGGGGGAAGCAGCAGCTGCAGAAATGCAAACAGTAGGAATACTCATTTCCAGCATGGAGAAAAGACTGGGACTACTGGGAAAGTAATGCTATTTACATTTTTTTCCCAGTGAGGGCCTCTCAGCAGTGGTAGTAGTGCCATTTTTCAATGGGAGATGATCTGCCTCTGTCCCCAGATAAGAGTTGTGGACTTGGTGATGACCAGGAAAATGGTATGGCAGTAAAGGTAGTGTTGGGCACACAAGGAACCAAGCAGCTTTTGTGACCGTGCCATTTGAATTTCTTGTGACACCCCTCCTATAGTTTCTTATTCTGCGCAACTTGTTCTTCTTTCTCCATGAACACTGAAGAGCAAAGAGATATGCTGGCACTAAAATATGGCCAGTGGGAATTGTGGGAGCTACAGCCCCAAAAGTAACTTTTCTAGGCTCTGGGGATTCAAGTAGCTACTATATACCTACTCTGAAGCACCCCTTCAGCCATACTGCTAACCAAATTGTACACTTTAGAACCCACTTATTCTATGTTTACCCCTCCTCTGAAAATCAGTATTTTTAGCTATCTTAGCCTACATACTTCCTCCAAAATAAGTCCTGAATAGATTTTACTCCAAGGTGTGCGCCCACAAAATGGTAGCTTCAGTAATGTAACTTGGGATGGACTGTGATCAATATTTTAAAATAATAAAATAACATGAAAACTGAATCAGGATCTTGGATAATACATTGAGTTATGAGTTTCCAGGCTTGTATTATACTACAGCTGAAAAATACACAGGAGGTTCTCTGTTAATGGTGCCTATACAATAGCAGAAGTTTCACACACAATTTGTTCCATGGTATACTCTTTTCATTAGGATTTTTTTTGGGGGGAAAAAAGGCTACTTTATTGTGAATATTTTATATATTTCATGACAGATCATTCTTTGACTGGCCTCCTGTAGTGAATGAAATGGCTGTGTTTCGACTCTGATGCTCTATTCACTTGATGGGGAGAAAAATCAATACGAAACAGTTGTGCACCATTCACTTTCCAACTGTGTTAGAAGGTTAGTCCATGCTATTGACAAGCAATTCTTCTTTCTAAAAAAGAAGCACTGTGCAAGTATAATATATCTTATTTCAGTAACATAATGCCTTATTCTTAAATCCCTCTCTCTGACTGGGAGATTTTTCTAGTGCATCCACTGTCTTTTTCAAATTGACACTGTCCTAGGCTAATGAAGGACTAACTATGGAGGCCAAGCATTTTAGCCCAGCCAGCCTTACCGTGCTACACTACACTCGTGCTATCCAAATCTCTGGCCTTCAGTGAAAACAGAAGATTGAACATCTTTATAGAAAAGCCGTAGTTAAATTCTTGCAATCAGAGCCAGAACTGTTCTGTCAAACTGGTAAAATAAAATGGGATGGGCTGAGAGCAGCTCTGTGAAACTTAAGAGACAGGTTTTGAAGAAGAGGCTTTTATCCTAATCCTTTTAACTTCATCCTTCCACTCCCCTTTCCCTTTCTCTTGGGTAGTCTTTTTGATGCAGATGAAACTCAGAACTTGATCTCGTTCTGCCCCCTCCCCCAATTTTCCTTCAGCAGCTTCTTTGTGCTGTTGCCCAATATTTCACCAGAAAACGAGAGAATGAGATACTATTGTTGCTATTTAAGTGGTTGGTTTGTTGCATCTTCATACCTCTGCCTGCCTTCCAGTAAGGGAACAATTAAAGGGAGATGTGCATGTAAATGAGATAACAGAGACTTCAGTTTAACTGAAGCAATTCTGGTTCTGATACTGCTGCCACCTATCCTTTGTCCCTTCCTGGACAAAAGGAGTAGATGCTGGTGCCAGCTACTTTCCGATCTATCCACACAGGAACCTACTAGGTGATGTAGCAATTGATTGCAGTAAGAGGGAAAGCTTAAAGTGATCTACATAATTTCCTTTGGAGTTTAAGTGTTAGGAATTTCCCATCTACAGTGCCTCTCTGATGTTTCACCTACCTGACTGATGAGTGTGAATCCTTTTAGAGTCCCAACCCCCTGGGCCTGAAGGAGAGTGCTTCTCCTGTTTTCCAAGGCCTCCCACATGGTATGCTCCTTGTGCCACTGGGCAGTCACAGTAGACATGCAGCTACTTGAGTCCTCAGGTGAACTGTAGTTATGGGAAAGAATCTGCAAGAATTTTCGCTCAGCTTTCAGGGGCTCCTGACTGCAAAGTTCAGGATCAGGACCTTGTTGCTATGTACCTCCAAGTCAACCCCAACTTATGGCAACCCTATCACAGGATTTCTTGTCAATATTTATTCAAACAAGATTTGCCACTCATTTCTTTTAAGGTTGAGAGTGGGACTTGCTCAGATTTACCCACTGGGTTTCTATGATCTGCCAGTATCCTAGTCCAACACTCTTAAAACACTACACCATGCTGGCTCTTTTCATCTTCTGGTTATAGATAAAATGGCAGTGGATGCTGTGATGTAATGAGGTGGGAAGGAGCTTCAGACCCCTTGAAGCGAGTTCCAGTGGTGGTGATAAGGAAGGCAAAGTATCTTTTGGTATACTGCCTTAGCTTTGCTAACCAGAAACAATTAGATTCATTGCTGTCCTCCAACAATTACTAAAGAGTATTATCTGAACCTCTCTAGAGGCACAAGCATATATATGCTCCAGACTTTAATTTAGGTGACCATAAAATCTCAGTTTGTAAATATTCCTAGTTAGAAAAACAGTAATATGTTTGTCAGAGAAAACATTTTTAATATACAATTTGAATACCCCAATCCAAGATTCACAATGTGGCCCTGGTGGTCATCCACCCATGGTATGCACCAAGGTCCCTTCCCCTATAGATTTTTTGAAATTTTTGAACAGTCTATGTAATTGTTTAGGGTGAATAAAAGAGGGAACTATGCATGAGTGTGTGACAGATGAACAGATGCATGGTTGTAACAGATGCAGTAGAGTGTATTTGTGTAAGAGAAAGACTTTAAGTATGACCCAAGAAGGAAAGAGAACGTGAGTGGAAAGAAGTAATTCCAAGGGGTGATGGCAACTGCAACTGTGTGGTTCTTGTGCATGATCTTCCCTTTTGGGGAAATACACTTGCTAAAATAATTGACCTGTCTTTCTCTGAAATGGTTGGTCTGTTGGAGCAAAACTATGGATTCAAAGGGGAGGTTTTGTGTGCTGGGGGCTCAGCTCCCACCTCTGCCTCATACTCAGGTTCTTGAAGCAACTGTCTTTTAGCCTCATCAGCTTGGCCTTCAGTAATGGACGTTTTGTGAGAGGCTGGATTTGCCCCAGCAGACACTTTGTGATGGCACCCATGATCCTTTCTCAAATTTCCAAATGTGTCCACTGATGCCATTAATTTAAAGTACAGCCTTTAAAACCATGCCTTTAACTTGGACAAATATAATATACACATTTCCTTGAATTGTTTTTATAGTAGATGGAACTTGCCTGAGAATGTTGTTCATCCTCAGCTTACTTAGCACCACACAATATGTTATTTATGTCAATGTACAAGGCAGTGAGTAAGTGGTTTATTACCCCATAACTCATCTCAGTGGCCTTGATTGTGCAATAGTGCTTTATCTGTCCTCATCCATAGTGAGCAGCAGCCACTCACATGGAAAAAAGGGAGGGAGCATGTTGGGATACTGTTGAGGACGAAGGTATACCTTTCCCTTGCTCCTTAGTTGAAAAGCATACATGTCCCTGTTCCACCATCAGCTATGCTATCTAGGGCTGCTGAAAATCATAGTTCCACAACATCTGGAGGGCCACGTGATTTCCACCCCTGCCTGGAGATGTAAAATTTCTGGAAATTTTGAAGTCTTTGGGGAGGGAAAATCCCACTTTCTCATTTTTTTTTAATGGAAATGTTCAGCTTTTTTAAAAAAGCAATAGTTAGCAGCTTTGTCAGATTGGAAGCCACTTTGTTACTTTGGAAACATAAAAAGCACTATGTGTAACTTGGTTTGTCATAAACTTATCATATGTGAAACATTAAAAGTATAGTTTATTCAGAAAACAATTACAAATTGAGTTTATTTTTTTACATTTTATTTTTTGTTTAAAAGGCAGCTACAAAGACCTGAACTGTAAGAAGCCTCTGGTTTTGCCAGTTTATGAAGCACAGGCAAATAAAGACAGAAGAAACCATTAACATTAGGAAAACAAAGAAAATTATTTTGTCTCCTGTGGTCCTTGAAGCAAACATAGGGCACTCATTCTCATAAAGAGAACTGAGAAAAGGAAACTACGCCCAGTAATTGCTTATAACATGAGACACTATACATGGTCTTACCCCAAAGTCTACCTGCTCCATAGTTTTTAGAAACAATGAGTGGAAGGAGGATAAATGGACACTTTGTCTTTAACATTGTATGGATCATTCTAAAAGAAAATGCTTAGTAATCCACTTCCCCTAATTTTTCCAGGAAAAAGGTGTTATAAAAAAACAAGAAAAAAAGTGTTTTCTCCTATTTTTTTTCTTTTTTCTGTTTTCTCCCCAGCCAATCATATGTTTACCCTACCATATATCCTGACAGGAACTTTTTCTGTCAAGGGTTGCATTCCTCCTATGGTTATTTGTTAAAAGCCATGTGCCAGGAAGGGTGGGGGAGATGTCAGTGGTGGGCAGGGCCAGAGTCCAATGGACACAAGCCCAACACTTCTCTCTCCCTCTCCTTTTCCCACCCCATTTCCTCTCCCCCAATGGAATGCCAGGGAAATGACAATTGCTCTTGCAGAGGCCTGAACTGATTGACCTCAGGGTGATTCTACACTCAGACCACGGGTTGCAAGACTCTGCTATATTCCGGTTTTTACTCTTCCATTACAGTAGTGTGAGGGCATGTTGACAGTGACACAAAAAGAGAGAGAGTGAAAAAGAAAGAAAGACTGATATCTAGTATTGAAAAATATAATGCTCTGAATGCATGTAAGTAATTTATGCTTAACGCAGAGCCTGGAGACAAAAATGATTGCATTAAATCAAAGCCTCTCTTTTCCTACATTCAAATGTTTAAAAAAGCATTAGGAGCTTTGATTGTGTTGCTGTTCTGACATGCAGATGGCAATGTATTTATATCCAGAAGATGAATCTGAAATTCACAGATGAAGCTGTGTGCAGTCTGCACTGAAATATAAAAACGTCCATGCATGGGACATCTTCTATTAGAACCATCACTATTCTTTGGTATGCATGGCCTCTGTTGCTATCACTGTGGTAACACTTGCCACCTCAGCAATGTGTGACCCAATTTTGACTGGAAAGGGCTCTGGTGTGTGTGCAAGGGAGGGAGGGAGGGAGGGGGGAGGGAGGGAGGGAGGGAGAGAGAGAGAGAGAGAGATGTGCCTTGTATATAAGCAAAGTGCAATGAAACCAAATGAATTCTATATACAGTCTCTGGTATTGTGACTGACTAGGGCCCACTTTTTGGATGACATACTCTCTGATCCCCCTTATCTCTGTGGTGAAAATGAGAATCTGCCATCACTGTCATGCACCAAGGAAGCCTACTGTACCTCTGAGGACATCTGACAGCCATGCATGGATGAACATTTCAACAGGGGATGTGTATGTGAAATCTCAGAACATCTAGATCCACTTATTTCTGTCTCTATAAAAATGCTGCAGGATTTTAATTATTCTCATTCTTTAACAATTTTAGGAATGTTACTATGACAAAGAAAATTAAATCTGAAAGGACAAAAATCTAAAGCCTGACCCCTTACATTTTGAAAGCATTGCAAATTTTCACCCAAGCACTCTCATTAACCCCTTTGCTTTGATTACTTGGAGTATCTTCTGTGGACAGACGGAAAGTAGAGATTTTCCTTTGCGGTGGTGGTGTCTCGTAGGTATCAGAGAAATTATCTGATGCTGAGTTTCTGAAGTTGCATAAATAGGGCACAAGCCAAAAGAAAGACTTTCTCTTGTCCTGGGAATGGAAAAGGGGAAACAGTAAGGAAGTACCAAAGGGAACCAGAATGGTTCAGGGTTTCCCACTCTTTTGTTAATTTATACCCAAAATTAACCTTTCAGGAAGAGTGCTAGGAAACAACCAGTTCCATGTTTACACTGGTATACAACTGTACACATGCCTTCCTGACTCCCTATTTCTTACCGTGGCAAATTTAATAGCTTTATACCCCTGCACCGGCTGCAGACAAATGTCATGGTTCTAGACTGGGGGAGAAGACTAACATATTGTAAAGATCAGTACCACTTTCATTTTAAGCAGCCTTTAGTGAGAAGCTTCCAAGAGAACTTAGAATTTGCCCATATATGTGTATTGACGCAAAATGCACACATATGAAAATAGACTTCTAAAGATATGTTTTCATAATACTTGTAAACTTGTACTTGCCCAAGACACCTCACTTGGTCTCACATAATAACTCAGTACATCCACTTATATGGCTGTCCTCTAGATCGTCTGCTCAATTTGCATGTTACCAGCTTCTCAACTGGCACTGGAACTGGGAGCCCCATCATTAAGTGATCCTTCTTTAGTAATAAGTATTAAACCACTCTCTGTTATGGAAAGTTTCACCATAGGCCAGGAAATTATTTACTTGCTTATTCTAAATGTAAAACAGAGAAAACCTTATAAGCTAAGATTTCAATTTAAAAAGCTCTATGATACAACAAGATACACTGCTTGTGGCACTGGAGTAGTTGATGACATCCTACAATATTTGTTCTGTTACTCGTTATGTACTGAATATAATATTCCTTTACCTTCTGCTGCTGCACATCTGCAGCTTTAGCCTCAACTGGATGGCCATCACCCACTACAGCACTTTCTTTTACAGGAAACATGCCACTGGCACCACTTGGGGTCATCTGGGAATTCTGCTGAACTGTGGGGCCCTAGACCTATGCACTGTGATTCATCCCTAGCAGTAGCACTGAGTAGTAGTAGCTCCTTGCTCCCAAACCAAGGCATTTAGAGGAAGGATTCAGACATTATGGTTTCTCATCTTCATCCATGGAATGATTGCCTCTGAGGGAGGCATGTAAGCTGTCCATTTAGATTTGACATTCAAATATTGTGGTAGGAAAGTCAGCAAAAACTGGTCAACTCATCCTATCACAGTGAAGACAGGACCACCCAATATGAATATTGTCCTTTTGGCTTAGGGAGCTGGGTATGTTTAATCTGCAGAAGAGAAGGTTAAGAGGAGACATGATAGCCATGCTTAAATATTTGAAGGGATGTTATGTCGAGGAGGGAGCGGGCTTGTTTTCTGCTGCCCCAGAGACTAGGACAAGGAGCAATGGATTCAAGCTGCAGGAAAGAAGATTCCACCTGAACCTCACAAAGAACTTCCTGATGGTCAGAGCTGTCTGGCAGTGGAATATGCTGCCTCAGAGTGTGGTGGAGTCTCTTTCTTTGGAGGTTTTTCAGCAGAGGTTGGATGGCCATCTTTTGGAAGTGCTTTGATGTGAGTTCCTGCATGGCAGGGGGTTGGACTGGATGGGCCCTGTAGTCTCTTCCAACTCTATGATTCTATGATTCTATAAAGAAATGAGACTGAGAGAGAGGCCTGGAAACCAAGATGACTAAATGGAGACTGTCGAACTTTGGACACATTAGGAAAAGACATGACTCATCAGAAAAGACCATAATGCTTGGCAAGGTAGAAGACAGTAGGAGAAGAGGAAGACCTCACTTGAGATGGATAAGACTCAGTCAAGGAAGCCACAGCCCTGAGTCTGAAAGACCTGAGTAGGGCTGTTGATGACAGGGTAGCCTGGAGGCCTCTCATTCACAGGGTCATCATAAGTCAAAGTCAACTTGATCATAGTGAACAACAAAGTCACCTTCATATTCTACTTGCCTTCAAGAAGCATCTTGCTGGCACCTGTTGGAAACTGATGGTTTGATTCAGCAGGACTCTTCTCATGTTCTTAACATTTTCAGCACAGTTTTACTTCTTTGGCTTGACTTCATTCACAGTTGTGTATACCAAACTCCAACAGCACTGGTGGTAGTACATCATAGATACCAGAGGTTATATGTATTCCATTCCTTGTATGTTCTACCGATCAACTGTTCAACTGTCCTCTTGTTCTTAATAGTTAATGTGTTTTAGGGGGTTTTAGATGGGTTGGTGGGTGGGGAGGATGGGTTATGTTTTAATTGCTTTTAATGTATTTGATGTACTGTTGTAGTACTGCCTCGATCTGTCGGGAGAGGCGGGATATTATCATCATCATCATCATCATCATCATCATCATCATCATCATCAAGTGCCTTCTCAGCTCTTAAAGATGTATAAAGTCATATCACATCCCGCTAAAGGCCAGAAGATCTCAGCTAATCAGCTTTGTTCATTGGAAAGCATCCAGCACCTAAGTCTGATCCTGGGTACAGCGCAGGGGACTTATTTGTTTGTAGAAGAGGCACTATAAGACAAGGAACATAGTAGGATGAATCTGTGTGTAGACTTCTGTGGAAGTCTGTTTGATGGGCACTTTCTTTACTTGTTCTTTGATTTAAAAACATTCCAGGCATCGCTACCTCACTATCAATTCCTATGGATACATATTTCAGGGGCTGTACTGTGATTGCAATAATTATTTAAAGTAGCAAAAATGGAGCTGAAAGATGTGCCACTCAGATTATGAACATTTTCGGTTTTGGATGCCCTCAGCTAACTGGATTTAACAAGTCAATCTGGAGGAACTTCCAGAGATAGTACAAGAGAAGGGAAACAATTCAAATTAAAATTTTAACAGAAAAAGTTCTCTAGTTGTTGCAGAAGAGTTACTGTTCAGCAGTTGTGCCATAATATCCTTAAAAGGTAGTCTAGATCTCTACACAGAATGCTGGGAGGTCATGGCAATACTGCAGAATCTTCTATCAAAATCTGGTTGGGGAAACAACACTTTTAATCAGACCCACTCCCCTCCACCATTCTTAGGTTCTTATCACAGATCTTGTCTTGATTCTTAAGCCCCTCCACATGCTCTAATTAAAACTATTTGGCCCATTTTCTTAAAATACTTTCTCCATAATTAGTAACCATGACCTTCACAAGGAGTTTCATCTGGAAGCTGATTTTGCTAAATTTCTGCTCTCAGATTAAGGCAATACAAATGCTACATAGCTGGTATTAGTATAGTCAGTGTTTGTAGACAGCATGACTTAATGCTGACTTAAATGGTTAGGCTATCGAATTTCTATAAACAGTGGTTACAAGGCTCCCCAATTACTAAGCAAACATGATGTCAATGGATCTTGGAATTCACTTGATTTCCTAGACATCCAGTGGTTTTACAGTTGCACAGGGGCATCACAGTGCATCTGATGTGTGGATGCTTTCCTCAGCAACACTTAGCACTAATCCTGCCTTAGATTACCTTTATCTACTGGCTGTGTGGGTTTAACATAACTGCATCTATACCTTTGCTTTGGTTGAGACTTCTGGAAAATTCTATAATAGGATCTCAAGAAGGCATTCCTTTTCCAGTTTGCCTGTTCTGCAACCCTCTGGGTGGCAGATCACTGCCCTGACCACCCCCTTCCTTCTGATTCTTCAACCACTATGCAAGAAAATGAAGCTAAACATATCAAGGCAGACACATCATGAAGATTTCTTTTGTACAGTTGGGAGGAGAGCCTTCAGAACCAGCACACTTCTTTGTGAGCTACCAGTGTGTATTTACTTGAACGTATCCACTTGTAGAAAGCTGTGAAGATCTTCCCAGGACACTTCCTTATTTATGCTTCACCTGTTTTGTTTCTCTGGCTGGATAGCAGTACGTGTGAAAGGGATCTAGGAGTCTTGGTAGATCACAAGCTGAACATGGGTCAGCAGTGTTATGCGGCAGCGAAGAAAAGCCAACGCAATTCTTGATTGCATCAGTAGGAGTATGGTGTCTAGATCAAGGGAGGTAATGGTACCACTCTATTCTGCATTGGTTAGGCCTCATTTGGAATACTGTGTTCAGTTCTGGGCACCTCAATTCAAGAAGGATATCGACAAGCTGAAGCATGTCCAGAGGAGGGTGACGAAAATGGTGGAGGGTCTGGAAGCCATGCCCTATGAGGAACAACTTAGGGAGCTGGGTATGTTTAATCTGCAGGAGAGTAGGTTAAGAGGAGACATGATAGCCATGTTTAAATATTTGAAGGAATGTCATGTCGAGGAGGGAGCAGGCTTGTTTTCTGCTGCTCCAGAGACTAGGACAAGGAGCAATGGATTCAAGCTGCAGGAAAGGAGATGCCACCTGAACCTCAAGAAGAACTTCCTGACAGTCAGAGCTGCCTGGCAGTGGAATATGCTGCCTCAGAGTGTGGTAGGGTCTCCTTCTTTGGAGGTTTTTAAGCAGAGGTTGGATGGTGATCTGTTGGGAATGCTTTGATGTGTGTTCTTGCATAACAGGGGGTTGGACTGGATGGCCCCTAGGGTCTCTTCCGACTCTATGATTCTATGATCTGTTCAGTCCTTCAGGGTAAGGCAGTTTCTCTGATCTGTTCCTTCCTTCAGGATAAGGCAGTTCCCTTGGTTGCAAATGCTGGAGGATTACTTGAACGTATCCACGTTCAACAGCCATAAAGTGCTAGATTTGTGCATGCCATGAAGATTGCCACGTTCAACAGCCATAAAGTGCTAGATTTGTGCATGCCATGAAGATTGCCTTGCATGCTTCCTGCTTTCTGGTGCAATAGAAGATGCTGCTGTCTTACCACACTTGAAATAAAATTCACTGAACAAATGGGCTGGTGTGAGTACAAGGAATGTAAGTGCAAGGGGAGAAATTCTTGTTCTTCTGCTCAGACAGTAAAATGTTTTGGGTAGACCTTGCTATGGTTCTTCAGCTACAAGTTTCAGAGATAACTCCTCACCACAAAAGGACATTCAAGTTGGTTGGGCTGTCATCTGGATAATATTAGGAGTTAATCCTTTCTGCTACCCTTCTCCTACCAAATTTACAGAATCCATCACAGAGATTTAAGAAAAATCTTCCTGCAGTAAATTGTGAAAGGGGTCTGATGGAAAAAGGATATGATCTCCACTGCTGCCACTGCTGGGTAGAACAGTAATACCCTTAGATGGAGCTAAAGTTAGATATGCAGATATTTCAATAAACAAAATCAGAAAACACTGAATGCAAACCAATGAAATAACATTAAAATAAAATGAGAAGTTCTGAAAAGTAAGTATCACAAAGAGCAAAACCTTTAAGTCCCAGTATTGTTTTGAACATATTACCTATATAACTTTTTTATTACAGGGTGTCATAGACATATGTACTGCCTGCTTCACATAAACCACAGAGACTTCTCAATACATAGAAATGTTGTCTTGAAACATTTTCATTTTCAGATGGTTAAACCTAAGCAGCTATTCTTATTTATAGCCTATAATTTAGAAACTCTAACTAGTCATTGGTTTGGAAGGCCCCTTTTGCCAAACCAATTTCCTGAATTCCATCATGATGTCACCAGAATATCTCAAGCTTGGCTGTGTATGAAAAGGAAAGGATCATAAGCAGTACAGATAAACTAAATGAAACAGTCCAAGATGTGAACTATAAAAGAGAAAGAAGTTGGAAGCACCAACCCAAGAATATACATGCAGTAGCAGGTTAAGAAAGTCATAAGGAAAGAAAACTTAAGGGGGAAAAAAGGGATTCTGGAAGCATATGACAGATATCTAACTGAGTTATTTGACTCTTTGCCAACTTCATGCTGTCTTCTGATTGTCTGATGTGACAGCAATAATATTATATTGTAAGCGAACAAGACAGACTGGAATCTAACCACAAGTCATTTGAGCACCCCTGTCAAAATCTTGCTGTCCTTAAAACAGAAGTACTATCTACTTACTTTAGAGGTTAACTACCACACACATTCAATACTGTCAATACTGTGTACACAGAACTCTTAATAAGAGTTAACCAATAGTCATTGTTGAATCTTGCTTAACAACTTGTGCAATACAATTGGGGACGATGATTTGTTTGATTACTATATAATCTTACCAATGCAAAGGTGATGAGAGCAGCCTGTGAAGAGACTATTGCCTGTTTGAATTCTTTCTTCCTCATGTCACACTAGACATCTTCGAACTGTACTTATTTACATACTACAACAAGACAACCAATTATATTTTTCCTTCATTCAGGTAATGTGCATGTTTTGAGTTTATTGGTTAAAAGCACTGAATTTACACTATTGATATAACTACTATACAAGAGGATGTAGTAATAAATGTTTATCTCTAACAAGGCTGGGCAAAGTGCAGCTCTGGAGCCACATGTGGTCCCCCAAAGTTATTTTCATAGCCCTTAGTCCCTCCAGAATCCCCTGACCACTCTTTATCTGTTTTTTTTTTAAATTATGCTTCTTTTCGTAAAACCCTATAGGAGCAGCAATTGACCTTTTAAATAGGTGGCAGTGCACTGTGCAAACTTTAAGATAAAAGAATAGCAATTGTTCAGTTCTTTCCTTTTTCATTTTTGGTTGCTGTTTTTGGCAGTCTGTGCAACCCCTAGAGAGCCCCAGAGGCAGAAAACTGGCCCCTAGACCTGCCACAGTTGTTCACCTCTGTTCTATAAGGACTCAAAAATACCCCCCCCCATTTCAAGCAGCTTTATCTCAATAGCACATGAAGAACTAAAGAGTTGATACAACACTCAATTGAAATTAAAAGGAACCTCTTGGTAGACATCACTGGATTTTGAACCAGGTTATACTGGTCTAGCTTCCAGCTGCAGTATTAAGAGGATAACTGAACTGAGTGATTGCTTTCTGACTGAACAATTATGGGAGAAAATCAGTGTGACATACCAATGTTACACAGAGTAGCATTCACTGGCAGTAAAATGAAAGTATATATTATCTACAAATGTTATAAGGACCCTATTCACTGAAAGACACATATTGTATTGCAAATAATAATGTTCATGAGCATGAAAAATTATGAAACAAAGATTGCAGGCTGTTATTATTGTATGAATTTGTATCCAAGGGTGGGATACAAATCCTCTCAGACAGGTTTGCCTCCTTTTCCCATACTTCTTTTAAAAAAAGTATTAGAACCTAAAGACCTGTCAGCCTTTTGGACAGATCCCTCCTTACTTGCCAGCTCTAATTCCATAAAAGCTTTTGTCATCTACTTTCAGCAATTAAATTAGGATAAGGCAGAAAGAAATGAAATTAAAGTGCAAAAAAAAATAAAAAATAAAAAAAAAATAAAGTACAATGAACTAAGAACTCACCAAAACAAAAAGATGAACCTGGATTACCCATAACACAAAGCTAATACAAAATATTCCACAGTTTCATATGGCTAGTATAAAACTGGTACAATATTTGTTCATCTGCATTTTTCAGTTCAATATGATTATCATTAACTTAACAATAGGTGGACTAATGACATGTAAATAGCACATGAAAAATACAGCCCCCCTTTTTTTAAAAAATAAAATCATTCATGTATTCAATGCTAAGATATTCATGTGTTTGTGATTGGTTTTCATTGCGTTTTTTCTAATAGCAGGACACATCTGAGAAATCAGGATTTCTAAATCATTACATTTTAGAGGGGAGGTGACATAGCACATTTCAAAGGAGCACATTTCTGTTTAATAAGGGATTCCATGAGAGAAAGAAGAAAACTTTTTACTCAAAAAAATCTCTACTATTTCAATTAATTAGCTCTATCTAAATTTGTTTGCACAAAAAGCAGTAACAATTACTACTATATTACTACTATAATAAATATGTTGCATAACACACACACGTGTAGACAACATATATATATGTATGTATATGTACATGTATACACAGAGAGAGAGAGAGAGACTTGAATATCCAGGGAGAAGGCAGTCTCATGGGTAACCTGGACACAAACTATGTAGGGCTTTAAAGATAACCATCTACATTTTGCACTTTAATGCCTAGTGATGCAGTCTGCTGCCAGAGCCAATACTTTCAAAATGTGTTACTTTTGATGAAGAGAGTAAGTGAAAAACAAATCAAGTGAATGATAGTATGGGGTTGGTTTTTAACCATGACAGAGAGACTACAAGGGAGGGAAGCAGGAAAGTGCACACATGTGCTCAGATGCTGGTCCATATAGCATAGTGGCAAAACTTGCTAAACTTGAGTCCTTAGCCAAGATCCTCCATCAGGAGATACAGCTATGATGTCTCCGAATGCTGTCTTCAAAAATTCTACCTCTGGACCCTTTCAGTCTCCTCGGGACACAGCCATTTCCACTGGACAATGAGACAGCTGAGGAGAAAGTCAAGGGTTCAAGGAGCACGAGCAAGGAATTCAAGAGTAAGTTAGGCTACTACCACTTATTGAATCTGTTGACTACGCCAGCTTCTTCCCATTCTGGTCTCTTGCTATACAGGCTCAGAGTCTTTCCTTGCTGTGGGCCTAATTAGTGAGTCCTTCTTACATAAATGCTGCTAGAATCCTGGGCTCCCCCTTTTCCATCTACACTGGCTGCTCTAAGTACTGTCCTTCTCGTTGTCTCTAGGGTGTGGCTACTGGGAAGGGTCCTGTCCGGGTCGTGGGAAAGGGGCGTGACAATGTGTAAGATTCACTGAAATAAATGGAAAATACATAGAGCTAACTGTATGCTGGATTGTCTCTTTTGGGTTTTTATACATAGCTCTTTTTTGGACATAATTATCATACTTGAGGCGTGCCACCACCATGAAGTCTCTTGAGGAATGCTAACATGACTAATACTACAGTAATTATTAGCAGTAGTTGTTAATTACTAAGCTGAAGAGGAGAGTGAATTATCATGATAATAGATGTTCATATATGGTGTTTTACATATAGATCAGTCCTACATTGATTAGCAAACGATCCTCTACTCACAACATTTCTAATGTTTATGTTTGTTTCATTTTCAGTGATCACTGATTTCTCCATGTAGAATAAGTAATTACAGCACTAATAGAGTAGAACCTCCAGACTCTGTGGTTTAAAAATGTTTAAAGGAAATGCGTTAAAACAATTCCAGAATTGCATGATGATACCATTTCCTGTTTACACTCAATTAGACTGGATCCAGATTTTCAGTGGTTTGATCTATTCTAAACCTCCTTGCTATTGTATACTAATAGCAACATTCTTTGTGTAATTCTAAAGGCACTCAGACTTTATGTAGGCTGAATTTTTACGATGTATCAATGAACAGATCAAATTAGAGATGTGTATTCAGTCAAATTAATATGAAATCAAAGCAAGATGCCTATTTTGCTTCCAACCAGAAGTTTTTAAAAACTAGCTTAATTGTTAACAGCTGGAGATCTCCAAATCTCTTTTCATACATCTAGATTGTAAAAAGTGCAAGGTCTGTGAATGCAAGTAGGCAAGCATTATGATTTCAAAGTGGAGAGGAAGGCCATGAAGGGAGAGCAGATGTTACTCTACTGTCACAATTCAAATCCTTCCCCTCTCACAGTTCTTTCTTTGTTTCTTTCTTTCCAGGCCAGCTGGGAAAATAATCACTTTCAACAGCAGAACAACCTCAGATAGGCTAGAAAACCTGGGCTTGTGGAGCAGAAAAGAGCTGGGGGGTGCTGAGATGTATGTTTTTCTCCTCATGTGTTCTATTCAACTATGTCATAAGTTAAAACAATAGCTACAAAGCTTTTCAGCAGAGCTCATAAGAAAAGTCAAAAGATAGCCTTTAAAGATAACTAAAGATAGGCCTTAAGATGAACATATTGCTCTGTGTACAACAAGAAAAAGGATTTATACAACACTAGAGGGTAGAAGGCACTCCAAATAGCTCAGTAATTCTTATAATTTAATTGACCACCAAGCCTGGCACTACTGGCAGGCACAATGAACAGCGGATTTGGTGGGACAATAGTCACAGTTACAGCACTGAAATGTGGGTGCTGTGCAAAGTGTCCTGTATCCCAGAAGCTATCTTGTTGTTTTCACCTCAGATATGCTGGCGGACTCTGTCTTATTGTCACTATGAAAGTATAATTCACTTATCCCTCTGACAGACTTCTATATGTATAATAGAGGGCAGCCATTTTACCCTTCTCCATAAGCAAAAAAATGTCTTGAGCCAGCCCTTTTGAGCAGACAAGTATAATTATCCTCATATTTTATGTGGAGGTGGGGTGGGTGATGAGGCAGACAAACAATGACTTAAATAAAATTGAATAGTAAGTTCATAGCTGAATCAAGATTTAGTTTTATTATTTCATTTCTTTACAGTCTCATTCCTTTATGAAGCTCAGAATATATGTCATCATCACATCTGCCTGAGACGGTAACCAGCCAGTATCACACAGCAAGTCTCATGGTTGAATTGAGATTTAAATGTTTTCTCCCCAGTCCTAATCCAGCTCCCTAAACATTATACTACACTGACTAAGGACTTCTTAGTTCACACTTTTAATTAAGGGCCTTTCCGCACTACAGTTATAGTGCTATTATTCCACTTTTGACATCCTGTGGAATTCCAGGGTTTGTAGTCTACTGAGGCCCAAAAAAAATTCTAAATGCCCCTCCCTAAACTGCAAACCTCAGGATTCCATAGGATGTTTAAAGTGGAATAATAGCACTATAACAATGTAATGCAGAAAGGCCCTAAGATTCTGTACCAGGTCTCTTCAAATGCAGCAGTGTGTTTCAAGTCAACCAAGGCTAACCAGAGAATCAAATAAGGCTAAACTGAAAATGCATAGGAGAAAAATGCTAAGTACACCCTAGCTTGTTTAATGCAAAAGGGAAAAAAAAAGACAAAAGGAAAGTCTTGGTATAGTACGAGGGTCAAATAGTATGTTTTTAAAAATATATACTTATAGAAAAAAACATAACAGTTACATGTATCTAGTCAATTGTCATAAAGGAAATAATTCAATTTCCTTAAAATCAGTGAACAGGATATCGACACTGGATATCTAATTGACAGACTACTTCGATGCAAGTTGAGTAGTGATTAGACACAGAGTCATCCTAGCAGTGGCACTCTATTTTCTCTACACCCTTTCCTGAGGCCTTATGTAATATGTAATCTGCTATCTTTTGAAAGCTGGATAAGAACTTTTATTCTTTGACCTACACTTTCAACTTTTACAGTTTGGCTATTGATCTGCGTTTAATTGTTGGTTTGCATGGCTTATTACTACATATGCTTTCTTTAATTTTACTATTTGCTTTTTTCGTTAACAATTCCAAGCCTGATTGGTTGAAGAGTAGTAATTTAGAAATGCCGTGAACAAATAAATAAAAATAATCTGACCACAAAGCATATTTTGAGCATTAACTTTGTTGAAAATGCAGAAGGCACATAAAGATGGCCATGATCATCACTTTTCCTCCTCATTTACAACCACAGGATTGGTGTTACTTTAAGCTTCCAAGGAAATTAAGTTATATACCTGTCCTCACTTTTAATTCATTTTAAAATTACCTTCCTACCTGTTTTCATGTCATTTGCACTACTATACCAATATTCTCTTCCAAGGTGCCAAACAGGCCATTTAGCAGGAAAAACAAAACAAAACATGCTATTTGATGACAGAGAAAAGAATGTTTTGCCAACATTTTTGCTAGGCTGTTATCTGAAACTAGTTTCACCCATTTCAAAGCAGAGCCTACATGCTACATATGGATGAAGTGTGGCAGTCATCACTTTTTGTTCAAATGTCTGGATTCATGAGCAGAGGGCACTCTGGAAAGCTACACACTTCCAATTGCTGTCCTGTAAATTTGGAACAACACTGGCTTTCTTCATGGTGTTGTTGGTAGGGTGAATAGAAGAAGCATCGTAGGAAGAAGTTGCACATCATAAATAAAACCTGCACAAAGCATTTAAACAGGCTAATTTGGTCCCTGTGTTAAGATGTATGCCATATTCTTTTAAAAAAGAAGTTCACTTAATCTTTTAAAAAATGACAAGCTGTGCTACCTTGCTCCCATCTAAGCAGATGGAAAAGTGTAACACACACTTCTCAGTGTTTGCCCTCTAAAGCAATTAGAATCAGTGAAAAACTATGAGTATAAAAATACAAGCATCATGACTCACAGAAAGCACTGATTGGAAAGTCAAAATTTGCTGTTTCTCTTTGGCAGTACTAGAGGAGAAAAGTGTTGATTCAGCTAAAAAGCCACATTTCCATGATTATCATTCTATCTGGACAGGAAATGGAACTTGAGATTTGAGAGAGGACTTGGGAGAGAGCTAGAGGCTGTGTGTGTACAAATAGAGGTGTAAAGGGAAGGAAGAAAAAAGATAAGCTGCAGCAACCTGGAATCTGGCAGCTATGGGAAAAGCCTGACAAGAGACAGCTTGGCAGATGGGACTGGAAGGCTGACAGCCACTTTAGAAAGCACATATTGCTGCTGAGAAAAAGGGAGGCAGCAAAACTAAAACTAGAGAGGCAGGATACAGTGGGTGGAAATGGTAAGGTTGATCACTTCCAAAGCACTGCTTTTATACTCTTTTACTGACTGTGAATGAGCTAGATTAGTAACTGTGAGGACTTCTTGTACTTGTCTTTAGGAGTAATTTCCCGTGTAATATTTAGCATTCTCAGGCTGACTAGCAGAATGATTACTGATGTACACCAGGAACTGGGTCATCAATCCAGACTGCTGACAGAGGAATCCCATACATTACAGCTTTTCAGAAACCAGCCTCAGCTCAAAGGATCAACTTAATCTATATCACAGATTTAAATTTTGCTCATAAGAATCAACCAGAACAGGGACCAGCTGTGTTGGAAATGGCCCAAAGATTGTGATCCTATATAACCTTCACTGAGACTAAGATGCCGCTGAACTGGGGATGATTTGGTTTTTGTACTGAGTAAACATGCACAGAAATGGGCTGCAACTGCTTCACAAGAACCTGACAGAGGCGATATGAAATGCCACAACACATCTAACAGCAGAGATGAGGAACATGTGGTCCTCCAAATGTTGCTGTAACACACCATTCCTGCCCATTGGCTATGCTGGCGGGGGTTGATGGGAACTGGAGTCAAACATCTGGAGAGCTACAACCTCCCAACACCTACCCTATAGTTGAGAGTATATACTCAAAGCTTCAGTAAAGCTGGTCACTTCTATCCAAAAATTTATGTAACTAATAAAGGTGTGAATCCTGTTGGTTAGCCTAAAATAGAATAGACCCTTTGAATCACTCGTTGAACATGAGTCAACACACTGGTAAGTCCCACTGATTCAATGGATCTACTCTTCTTGTAACCAGAAAAATATGCCAAAAACAAAAGGAACCAATGATAATTCCCAAGAATATCTCTTAACTTACTTTACAGTTATTGCTGAATCAGAACCTTGCCATATATCTTCACAATTACTATTCCTACTTAACATTTTGCAACACATATAAATACAGATACATTAATACAGTACGTTCATTTGCAACTTTATTAGAGACTAAACAGGAAAGGGAAAGCGTCAACTGTGTACGCCAGTTCCTCAAACTGGGGTAAATTATGAGGCCTTGCAATAAATTATACAACTATCTTCCACTTTAGCTTTTATGTTACGAAAAAGGCACAGGGAAGTGGTATACCTTCTGAGAACTAGTGGAAGGCATAAAATCCATTAAAACTCTTAAGTAAAGCTGCCACCTAGTGCTTAAAACATGTAGCATCATCAATAAACTATCTGTACTTTTATGGTATGTTAAGCTTAATTGATTCCTTCAGGTAGTAGCTTCTAAAACAAACTGAAATCCTGGTTAAAGCTACTACTGTTTTCTAATTCATTACTTTCACTTTCAAAAAAATAAACTAATAAATAATCCCTAGTGCTTCTAATTACAATGTTTTCTATGATCTGCAGTTCAAATACTGTAGCTTCAAATTATTTCTTTTTTTCTTCTTTTTCAGGAACAAATAGACATTCATTTGCTTCTGAGAACAAGGTAAGGTCGGAGACTAGGGAGAACATGGGATCCCTAGCACTCTGCACATACTGTACATAAAAATATTCAGAAAAGAATAAGATACAGGTATAGCTCAGTTAATGAAACAGATTTTCAAAGGTTGTACTTCTTTAACAGAAACTTTGGCACCAACAGTAGAAATAACAGGGATAGGTTCCTACACCACAAGAAAGGAGAGCAGTTCAACAAGTCTCAGCAAACTTTTTAAGTAAGACTAACATTATGCACATGTGAAATGAAGCAATCAGGTCAGGTAAGCCTTGCATAAGCAAACATAAGTAAACATTTTGAATCTTCTAAGGACTACTTGAAAGTTTCTTCCAAAATGCACCCCAGGATGATGCTTTCATTCAACAGCCTCCACTTCTTTTTATGATTCCAAGGTGGTAAAACTTAAGAATCTATGCTTTTTCAACATGCTGGTATAGCTGGTGAGGTAGGCTAATTTATTTTCCCCCTTTCTTTCTGTTTAACTCTTTACAAATGCCCAATAAGTGATTCTGGAAGCACCTGTTACTTTGCCTGTTGCAGGTAAGCACTATTACTGTAGTTTATAGTCCGGGCCTGTGGCTTATTAAATATAACTCGATATCAAGAAATTGGCCATCACAAACTGTTCCTCTCCATGTGCTTGTGAGGCCCCCGGACACGGACAGGGTCGAAATAGCTGAACAATACAAGATAAATCCAGGCAGGCCAGTGATTTGCTGGAATGCAGCTTCAGGAGATCTCCAGGCAAGTACACTTTGAAAATACTTTATGTATGCACGCAGCGTACAAAAGCTTCTCTGCCCCGAGCAGGCAGATTGACGAGATTAGCGCTTCCAAATAGCCACCTGTCAAGCACTCCCTATTTGCATACTGTCTGTGCTGTCAAAATTCAATCATTCTAAGTACTGACCTTTTGGAGGCTTTGTCTCCAACCCCAAACACATTGTTTTCCCCAGGAACAGACTAGCCTACAGGCACATTTTCCCCTATAAGAACCCCTGATTTTGAGCGCTTCTTCGGATCGCTCCTGGCTTCCATCCCACCTTGCTGCCGCTCCAGTCGCTGAGCCTTTCCCTCAGCTTCCACGTGCTGAGAATCTCCACTTCAACTGACTTTCTTCTGACTACCCGGATCAGGTGTAGTATTTCCCCTGAAAAATCCCGCTCAAAATCCTCTATCGAAACTCCTACCTTTATTTTCTTAGGTCTGTGTGAGTGATTGCATATGTGCATGTTGACTGTCTTTTAATAAAGAAAACAATTACTATTTACTTCTGCTTGATCATTGACTCAGCCTGACCCCGTAAACATTGGGTCCAAGATCTCGCTAGGTTGCCCTGCCTCTTGCATTGCTATAGCTTGTGCTCTAGCGAATTCCCACTCCCCATTATTTGGAGCACATTGAGGTGTCCCTCATGGGACCCCAGAAATCAGGGTAACAGCACCCACAACTACAACAAGATCACCTAAATCAGAATTCTGTTCTTTCCCAGATCAAACTTTATTGCATTGTTTACTGCAGATATGCTACTACAAATCAACACTGAAAATTTCTCTCCAGCCCTCCTTTACCATCCTCCCAATGCCAATGCTTCAAAAACAGACAAGCAGAAACAAAAGCAAAACACTTCCAGCTGGATGAAACACAAGTCAACAGGGGGCTGGGCAAGGCTCCTGTTAAAAAGACTTTGTAAAGAGGAACTGCACTGTCAGAGAGTTTGTCAACTGAGATATGCCTGTACATATTTAAGCTGGTGCATGCACCAGTACTACATGTCCATTAGCAATAGTTGAGCCTGTATGACTGATTTTAATCAAACTACTTTCTAAGTTTCACACACAGTGGTTTTGATTCTTAATTACTCTTCCATTATGTAATTTCGGTCTATGTCCCTTTCATCTTTACCACTGCCCCACAACACCATGTTTTTTCTAAGAGTGCCTTCAGTTTCATGGAAGAGACTAGGGATTGGAGACAGGCTGCAGTGTAAAAGACAGGCAGGAAAAAAAAAACTTCTATGACTACACTTTATCCCTGCTTAGAACCTATCTACACTTAGCTACATAAAATTTTGCAGTTCAACAATATCTAATAAGATGTGAAGTGTAACAAGGATTACACAGATGTTCCAGCTAGTAATTATTCATTTAACAGAGATTATAAAAGTACTGAGGATCTTGCTAGAAAGGAAGAATAAAATGTAGCCATTAGCAAATATAGTTGTCCTTCCACTTTTGCGAAGGTTCAGGGCACAGAACCTTTGTGAAGTGGAAAAACCGCAAATAACTGCCCTTGCTCCCCCTCTCCTTCCCTTCTGGAGCTCCTCCTTTCCATTCCCATGCAAAAGGGAAAGGAATAGGTGGGGGGGCCAAGGCTCACATCAGCCTTCCTTCCCCCTCCAGAGCTCTCCCTGTCATTCCTATGGATTTTGCCCCAGTGCTGAGAACTCACATGAGCTTCTCCTCATTTCTTTTCTGTTTTGCCTTGGCACAAGTTCACTGTACCAGGGTAAAATGCATACGAATAGCAGGGGGAGGTCTGGAGGAATGAAAGGAAGGCTTGCACAAGCTTTCCCTCACTCCCTTTCCCTTTTATTTTGCATGGGAACAGGAAGGAGGAAACTCTAGAGGGGGAAAGGGAGGCTCAAGTGAGCTTTCCTCCACTCCCCATTCCCTTTCATTTTGCCTCGGCATGAGTTCTTTGCACCGAGGCAAGATACATGGGAATGGCAAGAGGAGAATGGGGGGGAACGTGTGCTTGCAAATAATCAGATTTGTAAACATCAAACGCATGAATGTGGAGGGAGAACTGTAAACGTCTTTGCTTTTAAAAAATGAAGCTGAATGCAAAACACATACCAAACAGAAAGTTACTTTAAAATACAGTTGGCTCTCCACATTTGCTAGGGTTAGGGCACAGGACACCTGCAAAAAGTGAAAAAATTGCCAATATCAAAATATGTGTGTGTGTCTGTGGGAAGAGAGCTGAGGCATGGTGGAGAGAATAGGCATCCAGGGTCCAAACTCAAGTCAGGGAAAGGAGTAGGAAAGGGAGTGGGTTGGTATGGTGACCTTATACTTCCTCTCTCTTGCCCATCTTCTTCCTTGACAGTGTGGGTGACATCAGAAGAAGGTCTGTGGTGCTGAAAAATTGGGCTGGCAGCTACTAGTGGAGGAAGAGGAGGACCAAAGGTGGGCTTTTAAAGGATTGTGTGGCCTGATCAGAGGTGCCAAGAGGGAAAGATCCCCCAGAAAAGAAGCACCTGAGGTGAGAGGACAGACGTTCGAGAAATTTGCAAATAATTAAATCCATGAAAATAAAACCCACAAATGTGGAGGGCTGAATGTAATAATAAACTACAGTTATAATTCCAAGTACCAGAAATAGTAGTTAGATGTAGTTATTGCTATAATTTTAAAAAAAATCCCCCCTTCCTTCTCCTCCAAAGTAATTTAGCTACTTTTAGCTATTTAGGAACCCAGAAGAATGTTTTGAATTTAGCAGCATGAAGAACAGGGTGCTTCTGTCCTTGAATCATGTGATATTCTATTAATCGCCATTTAGTGAAACTATATGCCCTACAGTGCTGAAAAGCAACATAGTAACACCTTGGTTAACTGAGCATGTAAATAATTGCCAGCTGCTTGTTATTTACAACCAGTTATTTCAAAACTCTGATGCATACATACACATATGCAGTTTCTTAACAACAGTTTCAAGTCCTTTGCTAGTGTAAACTAATTTATACTCGGCTACTTCAAAGAAAGTTACATTAATTTATTCACACAGAAGATCCAGCTTCACACCTGAAATGAATTCTAAACCACTGAGACATGGCTACAGATGAGACTGCATTGTATTGTTATACTCCATGTCTCAGTGAAGTCTGAGAAAATCAAATATGGATTTGTACCTACAGAGCAGCATTCTATCCTTCAGTGATTGCACAAAGAAAAAAAATTGATCTAAAAATTGATCTATCATGATATCATCTTTGCTATGACAAGAAATTGTTTATGAACTTTTCAGGAACTGTTCCACAGGCAATTTGAACAGCTTCAGTTTAAATTACTTTGTAATACATGCACGACTAATGCAGTTTAGACATGGCTGTATAGTACATACAGCTGCAAGCCTGAAGAATCATTCTTAACAACTCAAAATGGACAAAATAGTTGATTCATCTTTGGATGTGCCCCAAAGTGCAAGAGGCTGGAACAGCACTTAAAATGAATATATGTTTTTCAGTTAAATGTTACTCCAAGTATGAAGAAGACAACCTAGAGTGGAAAGATGCACTGTTTTACCACTAGGATTATTCTAGCACTTTGGCTCTGGGATAACACTTCACTGTCGCTTTTCTTTGTTTGGTGTGTACATGCAGCTTCTATTTAAAAATTATAACAACCAGACCTTTTGCAAGAGGGAATGGGGATTTTCAGTAACATGCACAGAGCTTCCCTTGATGCCTAAAGGAAGTTGGTAGTGCTGATTCATTAGAAGCCCATGAAATGTACAAGCTCTAGTATAATAATATATAATGCCAATTTTTCAGCAACAGAAAGGAAACCATTTATTTTACGGGGACTTGCAGTCTATCTTCCAAGAACAAATGACAAACTAACTTACCCACAAAATTCTCTGAGTGTGACTGTGTGTGGTAGTATAGCAATAACTATGTATTTTATTGTTGTATTATAGAATAAAAACTTGAAGCAAAGCACATATAACAGAGCTTGATAAATTCTTCATTTGCAAAATCTTGGTTCAGAAGTCTACATGAGCAAATTTATCAAGTGTATGCAATCTAATTAATTACTACATCAACCCCTACGTGCTTATTAAAATGGCTAAAAACTACAGGGGAAAATTCAGGAGGTGGTGATTATTAGATGAGTATTTATACATTTCTATTTTCCATTATTCTCTTCTAAATTGGAATTAAAAAAAAAGGAACCTTTTAAAAAAGCGTTAAATTGTTCTGGAAAGGACATCACACTGGCTAGCCAATCAGTACCATGCACATCTTGTTTTATCTTCACACTAGAAGAAACATTTTCCTCCCATTGTATACCAGGGAGAAAAGGCATGATTAGACTAAATTTAATGAAGAATTTAAGAGTGGCTTTATGTTTAAAGATAAAGGTTTGGCCACTGGATTCCAAGAAACTGTTGAATAACCTGTATCTCAAATCTATCTGAAAGACCACTGGACTTCCTCCCTACATGTATTTATATGCAGTGGTTAAATGCCAGCACTGCAGCCACAAGTTCGATCCTGCTGGGCTCCAGGTCGACTCAGCTTCCATCCTTCCACAGGTTGGTAAAATGAGTACCCAGCTTGTTGGGGCAATGAGCTAACACATTGTAAACCACTTAGAGAGCACTTAGCTGATAAGTGGTATAGAAATACACACGTTATTGATATTGCTACCTATTCCCTGAAATCTGCTTACTACAGCTTAAGTCTTCCTGGATTCTTTGTTTATCAAGTACCAGCTGTTTCTAATCAGTTTTGTCTTAAGGCAACAGAACGTTGGAGGCAACTATGGATACTGATGATACCAGAAAATTGGGGTGGTTGTGGGAGAAAATAGTAGGAACCAGAATTTGGAAACATTATTTTTTGGACTACAATGTGATCATGCTGCTGGGAGAGACTAGGGGCTGTAATTAAACATATATTAGTAGTTGGTGGGTGGTTCAATGAAAACTGTATTGGTTAATGAACAGGGAGGTATGGGGGTCAATTAAAAACTTATTCAATGAACTTGCTCAACTTCCTTCTGGTTGTAGTGCCTTCTTAAGCACTGACCACATATATTTGAACTTGTTTTGGATGGTTATATAGAAGACATATATTTAAAATAGTTCTTCTGAAAGCTGTTCCCAATATGCCAAATTTTGCATCTCAAACAGTCTGTGCTAATCTGTGATGCGTGAAGAATAGATCTTGCACTGTATTTGAACCTACATTGTACATATGTTTAATGGGTAATAGCTAAGTCCAACAGAGAATGTTGCTAAAGAAGTATGCAAAGGGCTACAGTCACAGTCACTTAATAAATTAAAGCTAGTGTTACTCATGCACAAGGACCCTTAAACTATTAAAAATGAACTATAAGTATACAATAAGAGCCAAACACAGATATATTTTTTCTGTTTGAGATATAACAGTGGATAAATATCATTTCTGCATTATACAAAGAATGACAAGAATGACAATTATTAAAAATAACGAAAGAAAAGCAATCAGTTTAGCACATGTGTTGCATTTTTCTTACTGGACCTGGTACAATTTGATTAATTACAGCTAGGAAGAAAATATATTATGAGGGTAGACAGACACCTCAGGCAGTTTGATGTTAAGCATTTTCTTCCTAGTGAGTGCCACTGCAACCTCCTTCCACTGACCTACCCAAAGGGAGAAAGTCTCTGCAATGATTGAACTATCCAATAATTTCTGTTGTCAAGAAATGGCTATAGTCAAGCAAAAAAGAATAGCTATATTCTACAAACAGCTTAACAAACCTATCAGGTAAATTAACACCCTTTACAGTTGTTTTTCAGCTTCCTAAACACTATTAGAATAAGGTGAATTTTCATTTGCAAAATGCTTGTTCAGTGCTTCATTTGGAAGATACCTGTGCTGAAACTTTTGAAGTTTGATAACTTTATCAGGAAAACAATTAAGACATTCATTGTTGATATACATTTTATTTTCTTTAGAAATTCTAAATATGTTTGACTTGTCATTGAAACAAATCGTATTTTATTCACAAATTTCACTTTTATCCACTTCAATATGCCATTAAAATTTATTTACTCATCATCCAGATAAAAATGTGAAAAAGGGAAAAAATTTCACTAAATGTAGGCGGCACAGTTAAATACCTCTACTTCATTATGCCTTCCTAAAAGTGTTGGGTCCAAAATTTAAGACCCACTAATTTCAACTGTAGATTTAGAGTGCCATCCTTATTGGCTAAGAGCAAGCTGAAGTTGTATTGAATCCCAACCCTGCCAAACGTAGAGTGTTGGAAATCACATAGGGTTACCGTCACCCTGGCCTACTTTGTGCTCGCCTATGTCTCTAGGCTGCTAGAAGTTTGAATCTGGCATAACTTTTTTTCTCCCTCATTTAGTCCTTCCCTGCTTCCTTCTTGGCTCTTCCACCAGCAGATCTTAGGCTGCAGAGCAGTTTTGCCTGACCTTCCTGCAGATCTCTGAGATCAGCTGACAGAAGAAGGTTCTGCTACCAAAGTGAATTTCTGTATGCAGAATCAGTTTTTACCTCATTGTAATTATGTACTGCGGGTCTATCTTGGGAATATGATTGCACTCTCATATCCAGCTTTAACCTGCTCACAAAACTTAGAAGTAATTATAACTCCAAGAATTAGCAAATGCTTGCCACAAAATACTTCCTGTTTTCCCCTATGATTTTAATAATGCTATATTTAAGTCCCATATAACATGGATTGAGAAATATATTGGAACCAGTGTGCTGTAGTGGTTTGAGCATTGAGCACTCTAGAGACTAGGGTTCTAACCCTTGCTTGGCCAAAAAAGTCACATTCTCTCAGACTCAGAGGAAGACAAAGGCAAATCCTCACTGAACAAATCTTGCCAAGAGTCACTTAAGGGTTGCCTTAAGTCGGAAATGATGGGAAATAACAACAAAGCATGGACTAAGTTCTTGTTCTCTTAATAATACTCTTTGCCACCCCCTTGGCTCATCAAACCTAGTTTTTCTAGAACTGTTCTGCTTAGAAGTAGATAGGGTTAACTTTTGCGATTTGCCAAGCAATAAATCTATAGTCCACAAATTAAAAACATATTCTCTATATTTAAAATGTCACACAATATGCTCAGTTAGAAATATATATTTGCTACACATAAGAAGTCATACATAGTACATTTCTGGACACATAGAGCTTCCACCTCCCTAGCTAACTGTCAGCCAGTTTCTAAACTCTCCTTTCTAAGTAAGGTTCTAGAGTGAAGGGTGACAACTCCAGGCCTTCTTGAATGAAATCCATTACTTGAATCCATTCCAATCTAGGTTCAAGCCTGGTTATGGTTACCTTGGTGGAAGACCTATACCAACAGTTGGACAGAGGGAGTGCGTTCTTGTTCGTTTTCTTGGATCTTTCAGCAGCATTTGATACCACTGACTATAGTTATCATTCTGGATCATTTGAAACCTGGGGGCATTGCTGGTTCTGGTCTTTCTTGGTTGAATATTTCCAGAGGGTGGTACTAGAGGACTGTTCAGCCTTTTGGCCACTAGGCTGTGGGGTTCCACAGGAGTCACTACTGTCCCCTATTCTTTTTAATACCTACATGAAACCACTGGGAGAGGTCATCTGGAGTTTAGGGTTTGGTTGTCATTATATCAAACCATGATAATGATGTCTTTCTCTCCATTACAACTGATGCCAAGGAGGCTGTGACAGGATTGAATTGTTGTCTGGGTGCAGTAAAGGATTGGATGAGGGTGAACAGAATGAGTCTAAAGCTAGACAAGACAGAAGTGCTGCTAGTCAGTAGGAAAACCAACTTGGGATTGGGATCACAACTTGTTTTGAATGGCGTTGCACTCCCTCTGAAAGATCAGAGTCATAGCTTGGGGATGCTCTTGGGGCCAGCACTGCTCTTGGAAAGTTATATTGCTGCAGTGGCCAGGAGTGCCTTTGCCCAGCATCAGCTGGTGGGCTAGTCGTGCCCTTTAAGGAAGGCAGATCTGGCCATAGTGGTTCATGCCTTGGTTACCTCCTAGTTATACTACTGTAATGCACTCTATGTGGGGGTGCGTTTGAAAAGTATGTGGAAGCTGCAGCTAGTGTAAAATGCAGCAGCCAGGCTGGTGTCAGGTGTGCATTTTAGAGACCATTTAACACTAGTCTTGCAAGAACTGCATTGGCTTCCAATTTTCTTCTGAGCTCAATTCAAGGTTCTGCTATTGACCTACAAAACTCTAAATGACTTGAGGCCAGGATATCTGAAAGAGCACCTCCTCCCATATGAGTCTGACAGAAATCTAAGATCTTCAGGCCCTGTTGTGTGTCCCAATACCTCATGAAGTTAGGTTGGTGGGTAACAGGACTTTCTCTGTAGCAGCATCTCAACTGTGGAACTCCCTACCCAAGGAAGTTAGGCTGCCCCATCTCTCTTAAGCTTCAGATAGGCAGCCAAAACAGCATGGTTCCACATAGCATTCAATTTGAAAACTTCTGTTATAATTGTTTGAAAACTGGAGATTCTAGGATTGTTTTTAAACTGCATTTAGGAATCTTTAAAGGGTATTTTAATGTGTTTTTAAAATGTTTTTATCTTTGTAGCATTCTAATTGGTTTTACTTGTTCACCACTTCAAGGACTGGGAGGTGACACAAAAATACTATGATAGAGAGATAGAGAGATAAATAAATACAAAGATAAAATTGCCTTTAGTTGATTATCCCTGCACACAGACAAACTCATACACACACTCTGTACAAAACAAACTGAACTAACATGTTATAAAATAATTTTATAAGTCAGTTGTATTTTTAGGGATAAACACATGGAGACTGGAAATATACCCACAGTGAAAACCACCACCACTGCTCTCAAACCTTTTATCAATTGGTTCAATGCAAATCCAAAAGCAGAATGAATTGGTAAGGACTGGGCTGTAAATTGGAGTAGAGTTTTTTAATGAAAACTTCAGAGATATTAATAGGAGAAAAACAATTTCATCTCTATTAAAAGTAACTTTTTCTTTGAATAAAACTATTTCCTTAAATTTCAAACTGATTTCTTAGTTACATTTATGACTGCACCTAAGTTTGTCAATGAATATGGCATATGAGACTCAGATTAAAATACATATTATGCCAAATGTGTCACACGTCCTAGGAGGCTAACATGTCTTTTTCACCATGGGCTTTTCTTGGTTACTGAAACGGTGATGTTAAGAATCTGACTGGAATAGACCCTGACCAAAAGGAAAACTCATAAACGAGCTGTTTGTTACCCACCTTCACCTGTTCCTACATAAGATTGGATCTAGATTTATTCATATCTAGAGACAACCCACCAATTTCTGTAAACTTAAGTATGAGTAAGCCTGGGGTTGAACCTATTGTCTAAAGAGATGAGGAAATGTTTGGAACATTCCTTATATTTTCTATGCCATCTGATACTTCAGTAATGTTATGTCTTTGTGATCAGACTGTGAAGCATCACCATTCTCCCCTCTCTTTTATATATCTGCATGGATGGACTCCAAACTCTAAATGCCTTACTGGATATACACTAGATAAACAAAAAAGGGTATGTAGACAGTTAGCATGTGTGCAGATAGGTAGTAAACCATTCCCAACACACATGAATGTAGGTTGATCTATGCTGACATATGTGTCCCAGCACATTTACTATTATAAGCTTATATTTTTATTTTTTATTGAAGGTTTTCAAAATACATAGAAACAAAACAGAAAAAAGAACAGATTACACACAAGAAAAACAAAAAGGGGAAAACCAAGTAATTAGTACTAAAAATGAATAAAGACAATAAAAAAATACAAAGGAATACAAAAAAGGAAAAAAAATACACACTGGTTTCCAGCTTTCCTAATGCAGATTATATATCGGTCTATAAAATCTGTACTGACAAATACTATTCAAATGTTTTAACCGCTAGTTTTCCAAATACGCTAATTAGCAAAATATACAGTCAAGATATTGCACTCTTTTTCTTGCAAAAATGATACTGAAGTTTCTCAACGTTTAAAAAAAGTCACCACTGATTTTTCTCTTATCAGTAACATCAAATTACAATTCTCAGGTTTTGTAGTGCCAATTACCAATTTACAAGATTGATGTGGGACTGAAGGAGCAAGGAAATGAATCCAAGCCTACCTTCTCCTGTCTTGTCTGAAGAGATGAGTCGAGCAATATATTCAGCAGGTGAGCATGCCAAGATTTTTTTCATGAAGTACCTCATGCTTATCTTTTCCTTGTTTATTTGAGCTAATTAATAACCAAAGGCAGCTCAGAGAAAGACAGTCTTGAAGACAGAAGAATGTCTCAAAAAATGTGCTCACAGGATACAGACAATATCATAAATAAAAACATCAAACAATATCTTCAGAAGGAATGTACAGCTTTCCAAAGGCAGATTAAAAAAAAAAACCTTTAATGCAACGCAAACATTTTTTGTATAATACATATTAACTTTCAAACATGCTCACATCAAAAAGAAGGATAATTTTCTGGTATATTTTTCAATCTATAGGTTCAAAAAAGGTTCCTCTAATCTCCTATAACAATACAATTTTTATTTATTTAAGCTGTAATCTGTCTTGTATTTCAGTTGATTTTAGCCGCACTTCCCTGTGAATTTCATTATGTTAGTCACATCTTCTTTACTTAACTGATGCAGCTACCACAGAAACTGTAGAAAAGGAAAACTAGATGGAAAGAAAAGCAAGACCTCCAAATCCAGACCCATTCACCAAAGGAAGAATAGGGAAAAGGGAGATTAGCACTTTGCATTAGAAGCTAACAAACTTGAGATCTGGTGGCGGAAAATGCAGTACATATTCTAGAAACAGGGAATCAAGACAGAGGCTGTATTGTGCCTCAGGCTAATATCTCAAACTTGGTCCCATGCTAAGGGACTGGCCATAGTACAATAAAAATACACATCCTTCTAATTTGAAAGGTCTCAAGTTCAAACCTCAGCATCTCCATGGAGGTCTAGGATGGGAGTCGACCTGTCAAAAACCTTAGAGAACTGGTTCCAGTTACTTAAAGGCAACACTAAGCTAGATAGACCAGTGGCCTGACTTAGCATAAGGCTCTCAGCTTGGTTTAAATAACTGGGTGCCAAGGCATATCTCTTGCAACCTTTTGCAAGTGGGCTGCCACATTCATTTCATCTCTGAGATAGTATCTGAACACAGTTCCTTTACAGGTGCAGATAAGATATTTCTACCAGAATCAGTAGGAAGCCCTTGTGGGCAGGACATGCAATCCTCTAAGTTTATTTCTAGTACAGGCAAGGAATAAGAAAAGGTTGCTCACCTGTAACTATGGTTCTTCAAGTAGTCATCTGTGAACTCACACAAATGGGTTAACTTCACCTGCGTGGTGCATCATTCACAATCTTCTAGATCTGCTTCACAAGTGTTTTGGAGGTAGACCCTCCTCCACTGGAACATATGAATACTGGTACAGCCATGTTCCCACTCAAACCCTCAGTTCCATTGGCACCAAGGCATCAGCCCAGGAGCTACAGATACTGAACATGACAGAAGTGGGGAGGAAAGAAGGGTGTTATGTGAGTTCACAGATGACCACTCGAAGAACCACAGTTAAAGGTGAGCAACCTGTTCCTCTTCCTCATGGTCTCTGTGACTCATGCAAATGGGAGACTAGCAAGCTACTAATTTAGGTGGTGGGTGAGTCATGTGACACAGAAGTACAGCACTGTCCTCCCAAAGGTAGCACCCAGCTCTTGACCCTTGAGTTTTATCTGTAGTGTGTAACAAAGTTCAGGGGCTGAGACCAGGTTAGCTGCCCTGCAAAGGTCCTCCAAGGGAACACCTTTCAGAAATGCCAAAGAGGCAGCCACAGCTTTTGTGTAATGGCTGTGCACCATTACAGGAGGTTCTTCCTTGGCTAGTTCATAGACCAGGTGAATCACAGAGGAGTTCCATTGGGAGAGACGTTGGGCAGAAACTTGTAGTCCCTTCTTGTGCTTAGCACAACAAACAAAGAGTCTTTGAGACTGCTGAATGTCAGCTGTCCTCTTAATGTAGAAATCCAATGCTTTTCTATCATCCAGGCAATGAAGCATCTGTTTGAATTATGAAGATGGATTCAGCATGAATGCAGCTAAATAAGATGTCCTGGTTAAGGTGGAAAGAAGATGATCTTGGAAAGAAAGGAAATGTCAGGGTTGAGGGCCACTTTGTCCTTGTGGAAATGTAGATAGGGAGCATTAATACAGAGAGCACAGAGCTCTCCAGCTCATCTGGCTGATGTTACTGAAACCAGGAAGGTCATCTTGTCACAAGTCACCATCAGTTTGAAGAGTCTCTGGGAGAAATGTGAAAAGACAACTTCCAGACTCCATTGGGCCATGGGAGCTTGAAACAGAGGGTGCAGGTTCTTGTAGCCATTTAAGAAATGTTTAAGCAGAGGATACTGGACACAAGAAGGCTTGCCTGACAACTGGAACTGATGAGATACAGCAGCCCAGTAGAATTTGATGGATAAAAGGGAGAGGCTCTTCTCAGACAAAGAAAGGAAGAAGTCTAAAACATGCTGAAGGTATGTGTTGAGTGGCCAAGAACAACAGAAACTCACTTCATTTGTAGGTATAGGATCTTTGAGTGGAAGACCTCACAGCAGCCACTAGGATTTGACAGTGTGGTATTGAAAGGGAGTCTAGGGACAGATTCTCCAGGCCATCAGCTTGAGGGTGTCTGTGTCCAGATTCCAAATCTGACTGTTGTGAAGTGTCAGGAGATCTGGCCTTGATGGAAACTTGTGATAAACTCCTCAAGACAGGTTGAGAAGATGAGCAAGCCATGGCTGCTTAGGCCACCAGAGTGTCACCAGAATGCAGTTTGCTCTGTCCCTCAACAGCTTGGAGAGGACTCTTGTGATGAGAGGGAATAAGAGAAAAGTGCACATGGTGATGTTCCTGCAATGCTAAAGAACTCTCTTCTGAGTCCTTGAGCAGAACATGGTGCACTGAGCATTTTGAGGCAATGCAAAGAGATTGACTTCTGGTGTCCTCCAAATGCAGAACAGAGATCAGAGAACATTTCAATGGAGCTTTCATTTGTGGCTGGACACCAGTGATCTGCGCGCATCAGCTAACATCTTCTTGTCTTCTGGAAGATGAATTGCTGAGAGTAGGATGTCTCTGTTTAGGTACCAGTCTCAGTTTCAAAGAACGAGGTGTAGAAGAGTCTTCGACCATGTGCCCCTTGGCTCAAGTAATAGACAACTGTGATATTGTCCAATATTACTTAAGCTACTTCATGCCTCATCTGAGACTCAAAAGCATGGAGAGCTTTCTGCACCACCAACATCTTGAGCACACTGATGTGGAGCTCTGTTTTGCAGTCCGTCTATTTTCCCTTAATGGAGAGACCATCTATGTTGATGCCTCAGCTGACCATGGATGTGTCTGTTGTCAGAGACTTCGTGGGGTGATGCAAAAGAAAGGCCATCTCAGCTAGCATATTGTTGGTGTGGAGACACCACTCCAGAGAGTGATGAACTGCCCTTGGAACTGTCAGTCACATCCAAGGATGTTGAATGCGAAGAGGAACAAGCTTGAAGCAGTCGCATCCAACATGACAAAGGTCATGGAGGCCATAAGGCCAAGGAGAACTTGAATGAGTCCATCCGGAATGGCAGTAATGAAGAGCAGCACGTTACAAAGCCAAATTGGAGGAAGGAATGCTCTCATGTTCAGGGAGTTGAGCACTGCTCCAATGAACTGGATGGTATGGGACCATTACAAGTGGGACTTGTTGAAGTTGACACTGAGACCTTGGTAGCTGAGCAGCCAAAGGGCAAGATGAATATTTGAATATTTGAGACCCAGAACATGTGACAAGGAGCCATTCATCTATTTATGAAAAAGACGATGATGCCCTGTTGACATAACCAAGCCACCACAACTGCCATACACTTTGTAAAGACACATAGGACTACAGACAGTCCAAAAGGCAGAACATGAAATCAGTAGGCCTTCCTTCCTATGCTGAAGCAGAGGTAGTGCTGGTGTGACACTTGGAACTCAATGTGAAAAAAGTATCTTTGGCATCCAAGGTCACAAAGCAGTCTAATTCTTTCACCAACATAAGGATAGAGTTCTAAGTGACCATATGGAAACAACTGGGATGGATGAATAAATTCATGTCCTTAAGGTCCAGAATGGGGTGAAGTCCACTATCCTTCTTCAAAACAATGAAGTAGTGGGAGAAAGGATGGAGAATGGTGGTACAGGTTTGATAGCTCCTTTCTGGAAAAAAGTGTCTTCCTCCTCCACCAGAAGGATAGAAGGTACAGTAATGCAAACTATGCCAGTTGACAGATATTTGGCAAATTCAATTGCATAGCCCCTATCGATGATATTGAGGACTCAGGAATCTGTTGTGATGGTAGACCAGGCATGTAAGAAAGGATGGAGTCTGTTACTAAAAGGGAGAGTGGAAGGAAGAAGGGCCTGAAAGAAGTCAAAAGTGACACTCGCTCTCCGACAACTTCTTTTTATAAGACTGGGACCTGTAGTGAGAAGAAATGGAGGGCTTCCTGAACAATGGTACCACAGGAAAAGAGGCTCTGGACTTGGAACCGGGCTGATGGCTTGTTTAGAAGTTGACATGTGTCTCAACCAGGAATATCTAGGCCTGGACAATTAGGAGGATTGAGAAGGCAAGCCAGATTTATGGGCAGAAGTCCACATCTTCTGTGTATGTTCCAAGGTGTCATCAGTGTCCTTGTGGAACAATCCAGACTCATCAAATGGCAAATCCTCAATCATACTTCTTCCCTGATGAGACAAACCTGAGGAGTGCAACCAGGCATGGTGGGGTAAGGCTATGGTTGATACAAGAGATTTTGTGTTTCAGTCAGCAACATGCCTCACTGTTGTAAATTCTGTGATTCCACGGTATTAGCCTCGGATTGGAGAGCCACTGCTAAACGTCAGTTGTCATCTGAGAGTTTTGTTAAGAGTGGTGTCATTCGCTCCCATAGATGTTGCTGATATGCTGACATACATGCCTCAAAGATAGCAATAAGGAAGTAGTGGAGTAGAATTTTTTACTGAAGACATCAAGCTTACAACCTTCTTTGTCAGTAGGGGGTCATTACTTTCTTTTGAGTTGTCTTGGTCTGTACAGCCCCAGCAACACCAGAGTTCGGCTTTGGGTGTTGAGAGAGCCAATCAGCACTAGATAAAAAATCCTATATAAAGTCTCCATCTTCTTAGATGTAGATCTTACAGATGATAGGTTGCTCCAAGGACGCCTTGCAATCCTAAGGAGAGCTGGAAGAAGAGGTATATAATCAGGTGTAGGAACCTTCACTTGACTTCTCCTGAAGACTGGGTCCTCAGGTTTCTGTTTGTTTAACTTAGTTTGAGCTGGGGGGATCTGGCTATGTATACCGTCAATTCTGCAAAGGTGTGGATGTCATCCATGGTTAAAACAGATTTGTGCTCACCAAGAATGTTAGCAGTGAGTGCTGCTGAACAACAATGGAGGATGATAAAATCAAATCCAAGCTGGTGTCACAGGATACAATGGATATGGAATGGTGCTGGTGCAATCTGTGTGGAGATGGTGAAGGTCACAGCAAGAGGTGCACTAGATGGAGAAGAACAACAGTGTGGAGAAGGTGCTACAAGTGAAACAACCATCAGAGCACTGGTGGAAATAGTGGTATGAGGGACACTGGTGGAAGGGGTTGTGAGGACAGGCACATTGGTGGCTGAAGTGGATGCCTGAGGTTCGTTGGTGGAGGAAGTGGTTGTAGGACATGCCTCCATTTCTGTAGGTGGTGGAGACAACAACACCTTGTGAGAAAGACAGGTTCTTTTAGGAGACTGGGACCAAAGATGGTGCTTAGGAGAGTGAGAAGATCTGCTCCAATTTAGTAATTGTCTATGCCTCGTTGTATAGTGGTAGGGGGAAAAAATCCCAACTGTAGTAATACTGAGACGGAATTTGATCCCAATAAACATCAGCATACTGGTGAGGAACTGGACCATGGCACCTGGAGTAATAGTAATCAGGACTGTAGCAGTCCACAACTTCCTTAGAGAGAGAATCCCCTTGGAGAGGGCAGAATGTCGCAGTGATGGAGAATGGTATCTATGGCTGAACTGCTTGAACTCAACAGCTTATGGACAAAGGCGATGGTATCATCTGGATCTATGATAAACTGGAGAAGAACAGTCCCAGCCCTTGAAGCCGACAAGATGGAAGATTGGGATGAACTGAAGACAAGCGTCAAGACGTAGGCCTATGCTGAGCAGAAGGTGAAGGTGGTAGAATGGCATTGCTGGAAGGACAAGTTCCAGGAGGCAATGACCACAGCTCAGACTGAGCTAGAAGACTCAGAGAATGTTGAGGCTCACAAGAGGGAGAGTCAATTATCTCACTATCTGACATGGCTGATGCTTGGGCAACCTCAGGAGAGTGGCATGGGAGTTGACAGCTGAAGAGTTCAATGGGAGGAGAATGTGGTGGAGAGTGGTCTGGCAATGGTGGTTCAGATGTGACTGTAGAGACCACCAAGGATGTCAAATGAGGTTGAGAAAGATCTTTGGACCTCTTTTTCTTCCTTATGGTGCCTGCATTCAGCATGCTGAGAAGCAGCCTTGAGATCTAAAGTCCATTCTAGTGTTGAAGGAACTGTGGTATGAGAAGCTTTGCCTTTTGACTTGTCAGTACCAATCACAGGATTGGATGCAGGACACTTGGCACTTTCAGCTGCAGGAGTATGAATAGAGAGTTGCTCGGATACAACTCAGACAAAGAAGGAGTCAGCACTGAAAAAGTGCATAGAACCGAGGATCTCCTGGATGTTGAGGGAACATCCAGACAAGACCTGCTCTTAGACGAGGGCTTTCAGGTACAAAGAGCAGTTTTTGCAGGCCTGCAGATTCATCACCTTACAGTACAAACAGAACCCAATGTTGTGATTTCTTCTCAGGTACAAAAGGCAATGGGAGTGGCCATCAGTATTTGGGATTTTTGCTCCACAAGCAGAACGCTTTTTAAAAGATTCAGATAGCATGGCTATTGGAGAATCAGAGGTAGACAGGGTAGCCACAAGAGGGTAAACTAAGAGAGAAGCCAAGAAACAGTCCAAGTCAAACCAAGTGGTCAAATCTACCAAGCCAAATCACAGAAGAAAGCTGAGAGAAGAGTAAGCAGTCCAAGTTGAAAACCTGATGACTGAAAGACAAAATGCACAGCTAACCATTCCTTTAGCTGCTGCTCCTGCTGTGGCAGGCAAAAAATGAACTGAGGCCTTGAACAGGAACATGACCAGTAATATGTACCAGTGGAGGAGGGGCTACCACTGAAACACTTGCACAATAGCTCTAGAAGATTCCAAATGATGAACTGCGCAGGAACAATTAACCCATTTGTGTGAATCATAGAAACGATGAAGAACACCATAAATTCCATATTGCCTGACAGTCATTATGGGTTGAACTTTCCATTAACATTTCTAATACCAACATTATCATGTAATACATATTAATAATAAAAATCAGTATTTTTAATCTTTGAGTTTGTAGGGAAAAAATATATAGACTGATTGCATTTCTCCTTACCTTTTCAACTGGTGCATTTTCTTCACATGTTGTTACACTAGCTTTTCTTGATTCAGTTTTTGTTCTACTCAGCCTCCGGGATACTTTTTCTCTAAGCAAAGTGGCGTATCCAATGTGTTCATAGATAGGATTTGTTGTCATTTTGGAAATATATTCAGAAGCCTTGGTTTCTATATACAGTGTTATTAAGCCATCTGTAACCAAATCGTGGATTGATTCAAACCTCTTTTCCCCTACAAAGTGCTTCCCATCATAAAAAAGCCTGTAGTTTAAGGTCTGATTTCCAAATCTGCATTAAAACACAAAAAAGGTCCTGCCTTAGCATCTGAACAATTAAAATATGATTTTCCATATTATGCACTATACAAAAAGGTCTCCTTGCAAACTATAAAAGTATAGGAGGACAGAAAGCATAATGGTATGATAGAACTTATATTCAGTCAAGAAACCCTTGGGCCAGCATGTTGTAGCAGTTTGAGCATTGGACCCTGAAGACAAGGTTCAATTCTCTGCTTTGCCATGGAAGCCCACTGAGTGATCTTCAGTGAGTGATCGTACTCTCAGCCCCAGAAAACCATGTGACAGTTTTGCCTCAGAATCTCTGTAAGCTGGAAATGACATGAAGGCACACAACAACAACCATTGTGCTTAGGCCACATGAAATTTGCCCCATTTTGAGGAAGCATATGCACTATCCTTCATTCACACAATCCTTTACACATATATAAGCAAATGTTTGAGATATACCTAACTCACAGTTTAATATAGTTTTTGTTTATGCGAAATAGCAGAGATGTTAATAAAATGTGAACAGTCTAGGGCATTCTGGGGTTGCTATAGTTAGCGTACCATAAAAGCACTTAAAACAATTTGCCGACAGGAGTAACAGAACTTACCTAAGAGCCAGAGTATAGCATCCAGGTTGCCGTTGGCTCTCTCTGAGAATGTATGCTCCTTCTACACCACCAAGTAATTCATCTGCTTGCTCACGAGAAATTATTCCATGAAACCTAGCAGAAAAGAAACACAACTATTTAGAGAATAATTCTGTATATGGGAGCAGACCACAGGAATTCAAAGCAAAGAAAAAGGAGAGAAGATATAGTCCATGGACAAAACAATATATCACAAGCAAGCCCAGACTACAATGGACTTTTCTCTCTGTGGGTTAATAGCCGTGCAGGAGGGGTATTGACTGAAGTATGGGAGGAGACCTAAATGTCCCTTTCTTGTCTACTGTGGTTCCAGAAACAACTGGGCCCTGTTTTAGATGTTAATCTTTAAAAACTTATGATACATTTAAATTTTCAAGTGAAACATTTAGTAGCACACCCACTTTGACTCTTAGTGTCTTAGCACAGATGCTAGAAAGCTCAAAACATGAGAAGCTGAAATTAGCTAAAAAGGAAGCAGTATGCAAAAAAGCTCTACTTCAAAAAGTGAGTGTAGCAACACCTGTGATACCAAACTGCTTCAGTGCTCCACTCAGCAAATTCCTTTCCACACTGGGAATATAACAGCCATCCCAAAAGGATAAAAACTTGCTAAGCTATTCTGTTTATAATATCCAGTGGAATATTTCATGCAATGCAGTACTATCGTGTATTGGTGCTTCTGCTAAAGCACAATATGGGACAAATGAAGAAACAGGACTTGTCTATATATTTCTGCTACAAAAAGAATGAATTTGAAAATGAACTTATAAGTTTGTATCAAGGGGAAGATCCTCTAAGTTTATGCAATAACTCCTCTCCTCTATTAAACTCTTTTCTCCTAATATGCCTTCTTTCTTTGTGCAGCAGGGGCTGGAATGGAATGGCACCCTCTCTGATATGAGGGATGACAGGATATCAGGACAAGATTCACCATGCCTTCTGACTCAGAAATCACTTGCCCCCAAGGCAAGTGGGGCACCCATGCCCCTATGGATAGTGTGCTCACTCACCAGCAAAGAAGGGTATCAACTGAATTTTTTAAAATTCAAAATTGCTAATGTTTATGTTCCATCATCCATGTCCTACTACAGAAAATTAGTTTTGAGTGGAGAGAGTTAAGTTTTGTTTTTAACTGTGATCAGTCTTTTTCTTACTCTGTTCCTTCAATACAAAATAAATCAGATGAGAGAGCCTTTTCCAGAATAATATGATAAAGAAATAAGGCCTTATCACTCTGCTGGAACCAACAGTGATCTTTGAACAAGAGCAAAATATTGCATGCAGAGTAATTTACCTATTAGGTTGCAGATAACTAACTGAGAACACATAGGAGCTTCCTAAAGTTAACCTTTGCTTTGTCTGAAAATTGCAAGTGCATGGTAAAAACTTTTTTTAGTCCTAAGCAATATCTCACTTCTGCCATTATTCGTACAAAGCAGCATATTTTAAATGCTAACTATTGGTTGATAGTGATGGGAGAAAGGAACCAAAGTAGATTTAGAACTGCTGTTATAAAATAAATCCTAAACTGTTTCTCAAAAATAAATTGTTTGTTTGTTAAATGCAAAACACTACTCAAAGATGTATGCTCTGGCTTCTACCTGGAAAGGCAATGCAATTCTGTATTAAGCATTTTAAATTACACAATGGCACACAACAAAGGACTGTTTATACAATAATTTTACAAGTTCAATACATACTCTCTTCCATAGTACTTTGGTCTGTTCTCCACCTAAATGCAAATAGAAAAACAACAAGAAATATATGAATATAGAAAACATACTTCAAGAGATAAATGAGGAGCAGTAACATTACAGTTTAAGCTGTTGAAGTAATAATATCATTAATCTTTGAATAATATCAAGTTGGCAAATACAGGTGCCTACATGCTCAAAAAGCACATAGGATAACTGTTGTACAGAGAACCAGTGTGGTGTAGTAATCTGAGCACTGGACTATAATTTTAGAGACCAAGATGCAAATCCCTGTTCAGCCATGGAAATCCACTATGTAACCTTAGGCAAGTCACATGCTCTCTGTTACAATACCTTATACTCCCTTCCTGCTGGATAGCAGGATTGGTGGGGAATATCATTCTTGTATCAACTGAACATATTTATGTCTGGAAAACACATGATCAAAGCAACACTGATCTGAGAAATACCAGTGCTCAGCGAAGAGCTGTTGCCAGATCAGATTGACCTGAGACATGGCCAGAGCATAAAATTCAAAGAGGATTAGGCAAAAGGGCCCTGAGATCTTCAATCTCAGATCTTTGTATTTCCAAAACAAGCCCGGATAAGTCAACCAGAGACTCTCTCATTTGATCTCACCCAGATACCTTTCCAGAAACTTCCCCCCACCACTGGTCCAATTTTCAAGGGGTTATCACGATTCGCATAAATTCTATCATTCTGGTGTCAAAGCAATCTCCTATTCCAGAACCTTTTGGTTAGTCCCATTGGAAGGTTTTAAGCATGGCTGGAACACCCTGTCAAAGTTTGGGTAGGGTATTTAAACTCCGATTTTGGCCCAGCAATTTGTAACATTTTAGGTTGTCAGCACTGCTATCAGCCTTTGTTGTCCTCAGACACCTGTTTGAGCCTCCACACTTCACTCTGTTTCGTCAGGACCTTTCCTTATCCAATCTTTCAAGCCTTATTTTCTGATAGCCTTGTATGACTTTTCAGAGTGTCTGATTTTTTGGGCGTGTATGCTTGTTATTTCCAATAAAGCATTTTTTTTTATTCTCTCAATATACTTTCTTTCCTTGTGAAGCAGGGGCTGGAGTGGCTCTCTCTCTCATATCAAGGATGATGGGATGTCATAGCAAGACTGACAATGCCTTCTGACTCAAAAATCACTTGTCCCCATGGATGGTGAAAACCCAATGATAACTTTGTCTTAGGGTTGCCATAAGTCAATTTTCAAAGGGGAGAGACATGATGGCTAGAAAAGACTTCCCTCTGTCAGTGGCACTTTGTTTTTATGTGCCTTCAAATCACTACTGACTTATGGCAACTCTAAAATGAATCTATCGCAGGATTTTTGAGGGGGGCAAGATTTTTTCAGGGAGCGTTTGCCTTTGCCTTCCCCTGAGAATGTGACTTGCCCAAGAGCAGCAATTTGAATCCTAGTCTCCAGAAGCCTTTAATAAGTAAATAAATATTTGAATATTTAAATCTTGAGTTAAGTCTATGGGGTCCCTGGCAACAACTTATATTTACAGTGGGTCTCCAGTAAGCAAGGGTTAAGAACCACTGGCCTACGTCTAGGCTTAAAAAAAAACGAGGAGGGCTGGTGAGGCAGGCTAATCTGGTCTCCCTATTTTTTTCCGTTCTGCTGTTCATGCATGTTGTAGTGGATTTGGAATGCAGATGCTATTTACCTTGCCTACTGTAGAAAGGCACATACAGTTGCAGTAGGATCAACTAAAGCAGAATTCCACTCTGTCTCCTCTCAAACTTTGTTTATTGCATTGTTTATTGCACACATGCTGCCGCAAAAGTGTTTCTTTAGCCCTCTTTAGCATCCTCCCAAGGCCAATACTGCTGTAAAAACTTCCAGCTAAAGAGAGACTGAGGAGCAAAAGGGGGCCCTCAACAGGTATGAGAAACAGCTGGCATCTTGTTGGGAAGTTATGTCAGCATAGTTGAATTATGTTCACATGATTTTGAATTGTGCCATAGCTCAATAGCTCAATGTTCATATTTCCAGTAGTGGAGCTATGCCATCAGATGGAGCTATGCCATCAGGACCATTGTGTAAATGAAGCCAGCAGTGTAGCTGTTTCACAACTTTCCCAATGCACAGTGTGCCCTGATGTGCAATGTGTCCTGATGAACATGTGCCAAAGTGCCATCGGAGCCTCTGTTGTGCAACAGGACATCTTGTTTGGTGCCCCACTGAGAACAGATGCAATTCACTAGCAGGTTGCATATTGTGCCCACCATAAAGTTATGTATCATAGCTTCTGATCCTGATCTTGATCTTGGCACCCTTTATAAAAAGGAGTTTCATTTTCAGAGGATTTCTTAATGGAGTTATGCCTATACATCTCACAACAAACAGACAGCTCATTCTTTGGCGGACTTGCATCTTAACTGCAACCTTCAGTGAAATACTACATGGATGTCCTTCAGTTAAACCTAAAATACTTGGATTGTAGCTAATGTTGTCCTAGAACTGTATCTTCGATTGTGTATTTAAATACTTCATTTGCTCTAACTGCTTAATTGCCTTTTGCTTCACTGACTCACTACATACTCTGGCTTTGCTTAATGAAGTCCATGTTGTGTACTGATAATATTCCATTTTTAGTGTAGACTTTCACAAGAAAGAAGCTCAATATACTTGAGGTGAATAACATACCTCCAGTTTAAATTGTTGTTGTTACTATTGCTGCTGATGTTGTGTGCTTTCAAGTAATTTCTGACCTTAAGGTGAATCTATCATGGGGTTTTCTGTGCAAGATTCGTTCAGAGGGGCTTTGTCTTTGCTTTTCTCTGAGGCTGAGAGAGTGTGATGTGCCATGGGCTTCTATAACCAAGAGTGATCAATGCTCAAACCACTGGATCATGTTGGTTCTCATTTTATTAAATACTTGTAATAAAATAATTAAAATATAAAACCTAAGGAACTCCTTAAAAATTTAAAAGAATGCATCTATATATCAACTTTTATATATTTGTTTTAGGAGAAACAAAAGCATAACGCTGGCATCTCAATCACACAAACCTACCTCTTCTTATAATGGAACATCATTATTTCAGTGCAACAGTGTACTATAGGCTACAAGTTAAAGGAGCAACCAATTTCCTTTAATTGAAACAAGTGATGTTTCCCCAGCAGCAATGCCTGGAGGATGGTACCTTCCAGGCATTAAGTGCCACACAATGTGGTCCGTATTTAATTTAGTGTTGTAAGGAAAGAAATAGTAGACCAGCAGGGGGCAGTTCCTTACAAAGTACTGATATATTATATTTTTGTCTAATGTTAAGTCTGTTATTTCAAGAACTGGATTTGGATAGTTATTTATTTTTTATTAAAATATTTGTATCCTGCCTTATATCTAAAGATCTAGAATTGGCTACTGGTAATGAAATACTAACATTAAAGATTCCCTTGATTTAAACATTTATCACTTACGTACCCTCAACTGGCTGCCTTGTATCAAGTGGCGCTAAAATTACATCTGGATCTATAATGGTAAACTTTAGTATTTCATTTAAATGTTTTATTGATTGTTTTAATGTTTCAAAATGAATAGGATCTTGTTAAGAGAAGTGACCTAAACTAATTTTTTATTAGTAGCTCATGTGCAGTATTTCAAAGCTGAGACTAAAGCTGGCATCTTTCAAGACACTCAGCCTACAAAGTGGAGAGCATGAATACACTGTAAGTGAACCTGTTTCTTTTTGGCTCTTTGCACTTTGTATTTAGAACGCTGCTTTCCCCAATATTCCCAGTGCTTCTATTCATATACAGAAAGGTGTAAACCTTGGTTTATTATGCAGCTCAATAAGGTGATTACCATTTGCTTAAGTTTATCCTTCATAACATGGAGCTATGGCTCTTGCAGCTGACCCCAAGCACTGCTAATGCAAAAGGAAAGCATAAAACCAGGGTTGTGCTCTGATACTGACTTATTAATTAAACTTTCTTGGGACTAAATCCAACTACAGTCAGCCCTCCACATTTGCAGGTTTGACATTCACGGATTTATTTGTGAGTTTCTCCAAACCCTGCCCTCCCACTTCAAGTGCTTCTTTTTTGGGGGAACCTTCCCTCTTGGTGGCTCCAATCAGGCCGCATAGCCCTTTAAAAACTCACCTCTGGTCCTCCTCTTCCTCTGCCAGTCTCTGCTTGGCCAGCTAAGGATGGCTCTCTGCCCAAATTCTCAGCACCACAAACTCTGCATCCAGGCCCCACACACACCCAAGGAAGGAGATGGGCAAGAGAAAGGAAGTACAGGACTACCATGCCAACCATCTCCTTTCCCTGACCTGGTTTAGACCCTGGATGCCCACTTCCCCTACCTGTGCCTCAGCCCCCTTCCCACAGACACACACATTTTATTTGCGAATTTTTCACTTTTGTAAGAGTCCTGTGTCCCTAACCCTAGTGTATGTGGAGGGCCAAGTGTATTACTCTTACCTAAAGCCACCGATCCAGTGAGAACTTGGAAAGTCAACCCTTTTGTAAGTTCCATTGATTTAACAGGTCCACTCTAACTGAAACTAACAACTACACTGGTCGTCTTTGTGGAGAGTGAGCTAAGGCCTGCACAATTGTTAGCATTGCTCCTATATACAGCTACCTCTCGGGAATACAGTTTCACTATTCAAGAATATCATAGTAGAGATGCTGCACATTAGATAACATTATTTCAGTTCAGCAACCATCATAGCTAAAACTGTATTGCAAACAAGCTATGTTGCTTGCTGCCAGTGTTCACAAATACCTCAGAGTACAATATACTAGAAACCCTGAAAGTGGTTTGTCATCATTCCACAAAACAAAACTTTTGACAACAAGCTGAATGCTTATCTTTTACACAGTCTCTGGTGCATTTTTTAAAAACTATGATATATAATGCAGGAGAGCTATTCAGACACTCAGATCCAAAACACCAGAATCTCCTTGGAATGGCTAGTGTTGATTTATTTACCATATTCATACTTCCCAGGTTCTCCAAGGAGCTCAAAGCAGCATTTTAGCATCACTACAATTCAAGTGTAGAATGTCAAAACAGCTTCATGAAAATGTCTGTCTAAAATAATGTTTTGCTAGGTTTTAGGCATTGTCTAGTTCTCTGACTTCAAGATCAGGGTCCATACAGATGTGACAGCTTCTGGACACATGACTAAACTAATATTTGAGAAAACCACATCTTATAGTACATCTTAATTTATTTCGTACCTCAAGCAAAATCTATCCACAGTAACAAACTATGAAAGAATTTACAAGACCATATTAGTTAGAAGAATGGAAGAATTGCTGGATTCATTTATGCTAAATAAATGGTAGACAAGGAAATTAACTGGATGTGCCCCTGGACTGCTAAAATAAATCAGGTTCATTGAAATCAATGGTATTTGCATGTATGTAAATGCACTTAGAATAGGGGAAAAGCTCATGCTGAGCCAACAAAATACATAAAGATTTCAGTGACCCTAAAGGGCAATGCCTTCTCTTTGGAAAATACATTGCAGTGATTGCCTGTTAGGATTGTAAAATAGTGAAAGAGTACACAGTAGGAACATCCAAGAAATGTATTGTGATTAATGAATGCAGGACGAATACATGCCCTAAAGACAATCTTCCATCTCAGAGAAACAATCTGCATTCAAATTGATATCCAAACAGATACGAGAGATCAAAGATCATCCTAATGACTTCCTACGATTTCAGAACAACACTACTGTATTATTTTATTACTAGTGTATATACTTGATGTTGCCCAGGATTTCATTTTCCCATAGGTAATACTTGTTAGAAAGATTTGAGATCCTGTGTCTCTAATTCCCCAAACTATCTTGTCCAGTACCTGTAACTTTTCCCCATATTCCCCAATTCAATCTGTATTCAGAGTTATTAACATGCACAGATTGGGTTCCTGAGGGAACACACTGCCTTCCTCCTTGCTACTAGGCCTCATCTCTATAGAAACCGGCCTACTCAAGACAGGCGCAGTTGATTGAGGCCAAAGAGCTCTCTGACTGAGAATTCGACAGGCTCCTCCCTAAACTGCAAACCTCAGGATTCCATAGAACCTTCTTAGGCAGCCAATCATATGAGGTCTTCACTTGACACAGACAAACAAACTTTGACTTTTATATATTAGATTTACTAAAATATTCACACCCCACGCTATATCAAGACATTTCAGGGTGGCTAATAACACTATTGAAACAGGCAAAACTGATTAAAAAATAATAATATAAATAAGCTAAAAACATATTAAAACTAATTTTTCAGTTAACAGCTTCTTCTTCAGAAGCTGGTGTAAGAAATGAAAATTTAGATGTTGAAAAGGGTTTCATTTTTCCACAATTAAATGCATACCAGAGACAAGCATAATTTTTCAAGCCTTAAGGCAAACATGGGATAAATTCTGACATCCTTATGAGTCAATTCATCCTCTTCAATTTAATATTACTGCCATGTTTTAATAGCAGCTTAGTTTTGCCACCGTTATTTTAAGCCATTTAGATTTAAAATCCTCTGGACACTATTTGCACAAAGGCTAAACATTTGTTACAATTTAACTTGCCATCCAGACCCATTTGCTTTAAGGGTGAAAAAGGTTTTCATTACAACTGCACCCTTTTCTTACATATGTGAACCCATTAAAATGTCAGCATATTTCACTACACTTTTCTCATATGCCTTGCAAAGGCACTACTGCTCTATATTATCTAATTTTCCAGTTTGCAGACAGTTGCTGTATGCAGCCCGGTAGAGGTCAGAGTATAATCTCTCTGTTCTTCTTTACTGTAATCTGTATTGTCTTGGTTCTTTATTAGAGATGGGACGAATCCAGAATTTTCCGAATCTGAATCCAGATCCAAATCCCTGGAATGTTCTGGGAATCTACAAATCTCACGAATCTCGAATCTTTCAAATCCTTTTTTAAAACAGGGTTTAAAAAGGAAGGGAAAGAAAGCACTTACTGAAAAGTGTTTTTGAAGCAGAACTTGACAAGTCTCAAGTCCTGCAACAAGGCACTTAAAAACAAAACAAAACCCCAGCCTCTAGTCCAGTCTTAATTCTCTGCCCTCAAGTCCAGTCTCAAGTCCTGCAAGGGACTTTCAAGTCAAGTCTCTAGTCCGGTCTCAATAATTCCCAATCCCTACCCTCCAGTCTCAAATCAAAAGAATAGAGATTATTACCTTGCAGAGGGAGGCAGCTGCAGGGACAGGCACAGGTAGCAGCCTAGTGGGCACAGGCAGCCTCTGGTGTACATGTGTGGCTTTATGCCATGATTTTCACATGCCCAGGGGCCTGCCAGCCAATCAGGTCTTTGGTGATCCCTGGAGGTGCCAATTTTTAAAAACAAACTATTTGGTGGATTCAAAAGATTCGGTTTGCCTATTTTGGTGCAGGGATTCGGATTAGCGAATCTTGAATCCTTGCCAAGGATTCAGGGATCCAAAGGATTCGGTGGCCCAACCCTATTCTATACTGTTTCAATCTACTGTGTGCAGACATTATACACCCAAGAGATCACTAGTGTTTGTCACTAGATCCACCAACTGAGATCAATTTGTTTCTGAGGCCTACCAAATGGAGACAAGTGCAAACGTTGCTCAAGGTAGTAGTCAAAGAATTGTGGAAACAGTTTGCTTGAACATATTCTAAACCCAGAACTGGTGTTCACATCTAGATTGAGTCACACATAAACTACTGCTGTACCCTCCCCAGCTTTTTAAATCTGAGTAACCTAATTGAGAAGGGGAAATTTACAAGGGGGGTAACAGGCTTGTTATCACAGCTGTGAAATCACTGGGAATCACAAACATTTTTTGAGTTGCTCAGAGATCTAAAAGTATATCCTGATGTGCCTTCTTACATGTTCCTGGTCTATAAGATCTACCTTCACAGTAGATGCTGTGCATGTTTGGAAAAGAATGCAACTGACTGTAAAGACAATTTTATCTATTCAAGTTTTCCTTAGCCTGATTGCCCAGCATGCAAACTGTAAACAAAGAGTTCTTGGCAAACTATTATTTGCCATAGTAAAGTGAATTTACTTTCAAAATTAAATGCAATTAGTTTACTTATTTCTTTGTTAATACCAACTAATATTCTTCTTTACTTATTTCTAGTTTAATTGGTTTACTTATTTCTTTGTTACTACCAACTAATATTCTTTAATTGAGACCTGTTGAAAAAAAAACCCTACTAGAAATATTCTCTGATTTCAATGCTCTGAAAATGATACTTACAACAAATAAATTCTAAATGGAATATGAAGTTTAGCAGTGGTTTATTTTTAGCATTCTTTCCCAGTACTGAAATACTCTAAATGTCAACAAACACCTAAATGTGCCTAAGAGTTAACAAAGTATAATAAAAATTATTATCCTATTTATTATATGACCAAAATGTTATAACTTCATCTTATCAGTCAGATAATATGTGGTGCAGTCCTAACAGAATGTTTCAAAACCTGCGAGTCACATTTTATAGATTTACTGAATGCACTATACGAAGAAAAGCTATTTTCCACATTTCTTAACTACTGGTATATCTGCCAAAATGTTCTTAATATTTTCCTAGTTTCAAAAGCTATAAAAAAATTATAATGTCAAAGGAAAATGCATAATTTAATTTCTAGTCTCCAAGATAAAGTATTCCTCAAAATGGGAAATAAAGAAAAAGACCTTGACTATAATCCCACGTGCTAATAAGATATTTTAAATATGTATTTTTTCCCTCCAGGATCACTGCACTAAGGGTGGAAGTGTAGGTAGCAGATTATGGAAAATATTTTATCTGGGATTTTGTAAATGGCAATAGGCACTGTCACCTTTAGTAATTGCGACTATCTAAGATCCATTTACAACTACAAAGCAGTCTTTATCTTTCTCCATAATTATATTTGTGCCTCCACACCCATCATGTCTCATTGTCTAATCTTTTAATGACGGGAATTACTGAAAAGTGCACTAGCAAAACATACAAAATCCAGAATGCAAACATTTGCATACACCGAACTTAAGAACATTAGTCATGGGCAAAATAAGGGAAGGAAGTAGCAAGCCCAAGTCATACTATCTCAGTCACGCTGTAAACAAAAATCTTTATGATCTAGTAACAGGAAAGTAATTTGTGCCAGAAAACTCTGGGGCATTTGAGTGGATACAAAGATATTTGTATGATACAGGCACAGAATCCTCCAGCCAGTATAGGCAATCGAGGTGCTAACCAGGAGATTCAGGAAGTTTTAGTCCAATAACATAACCTTTCTGATATAGTTTTTTAAAACTATATATGTTAGAAAGTAGTTGCAAATGTTATGGAAAATAAAACAGAAACGACTTCAACTTCGATAGTTCCTAAGAGAGAGACTACAATGGAACTTGAACATAGCCTCCACAGGAAATCCTCTCTGCCTTTCCAGGAAAAGTCTCCCACATCCATTTAAGACTATTGACCCATTGTAATTATAATCTTCCATTCTGTACCCCTTAATCCAAGAATGGGAATCATCTGGCCCTCCAGATGTTGGACTACAAGATCTATTTTCCCTGGGTAGCATAGTCAATAGTGAGTGATGCTAGCAGTTGCAGTCCAACAGTAACTGGAGAACTGTATGATCCCTCCTGCCTTTATCACATGCATAAGTTGTGAAAACCTATTGCAAAAATGGTTATGAGCTGTAAACTTAATGCCCATGCTTACTACTACTAAATTTCATGGTCGGTGCTGCCCATTACTAAAAGGTGTGTGAGAAAACACACAGGGTTGAATGTTCAGAAGCAAGTATGCATACACACACACACACACCTTACTGACAACAAAAAACAAATCCTTCAAATGGAAGCAACAAAGTTTAAATAGCAAATTACACAGGTGAAGAAATCTTGACAAAGCCAGATAAAGTCTAAAATTGTTCATAAGAAATTCTTTAAGTCTGTACCACTACGAATACAATATCAATCATAACCTCAATGGAGAGTTTAGGAGGAATTCAGTAGGAGAGAATTTCATAAGTATTCATAGCACTGAATATTTCATAAGCAGGTAGGAGAGAATTTCATAAGTGTCCATAATACCGTGTCAAAGACCTAAAATAAATAAATGGGAAAAGCGTGCATGACAAGATTTCACATATCCAGAAATAAAGTGTTAATTACATGCAGTAACAGGAAGGAGAGGAAAGTTGTAGTAAGTAACAGGCAGAACTGGCTGTTTGCAGGGCTAGGTGCTAAAATTAAAAATTATTCATCTGATAGATTCTACAATATCTCACAGAAGAACTAACAAACAATGTAGGAAATTAAGACATCAAGCCAAATTCAAATGAACAGCTCTAAGCTCTCCAAATCTGCAAATGCTCAGCAAACAGTGGATGTGGTTCTTGATTCACAACAGCAGCCACCGTGTTTCATGCACGAGAAACCTGAACAACTTTATTTAAACAGAGAAAAGATCCAGTATATTAATCTCAAAGCAGAGCAAAGTATTTTGTAAACTCTATTGTCAAATTAATTACCTACATTTACTACAATGGGATTCTTTGGGATTTTTTTTTTTTTTTTAAAGAAAGGAATATTTTTCATCCACTACAAAACCACAGTCAAAGAGATGGGAGAGATTTCAAATGTTCTTTCTCTTCGACATGATTAATATATTCTAATTATTGCCAGCGAACAACACTTGTGCCTCCTTTCTTTCTGTTTTGCCTGCATATTCTGATAAGAAAAGTGATCTATGATGATGGTAAGAACATTGAAACTGATTACAATGACTCTCCAATGTTCTATACAAACTGTGACCAGCTAGTTTAACAATTATCCTCTGGCTCTTATTCTTCCCTTTCCTTTCTCTTTGGCAACAATCCCTTTTAAACGTAGCTAGGCCTGATATTTTCACTGCATTATATCAACTTTCCTTTCTTTATAAAGATTATATTTCTTCAGATATGGCAGCATTCAAGGAACTGCCACATACATCAGAAGTGAGGACATTTTGGCTGAAACCCTGTACAAAGTTGTATGCATTTAAGCCCTGTCAAGTGAAGTGCTGTTTGTCAGGTCAAAAACATCCAAAAAGTAGTAATGCAGTATCTATTACAGTACTGCTCAGAAAGGAAAAGTGACAGGAGACTGCTCAAATCTGGTTTTTTTTTTTTATGTATCTTTGTTACTAATAGTCAAGCTTCACAGAAAAGTGAATGTGCTGTAGGGATTAGCATATCAGAGCGGAGTGGAGAGTGTGGAAAACCTGTAGCTTCACATTCCCCAGTTAGTCCTTATGCTCACTAGGTTCCCATTTTGATCTTGAAGCCCCTTAAGAAGGGTAAGGCAAGGGAAGTACCAACAAGAACTCCTAGAGAGCAACTGTTCAGGTTACAGACTCGGATCAGAATTAAGTCTTTTAGATTTTGGCATCCAGCACCCTAAAGGTACTAGATCCCCTCTGATTTTGGAAGCTAAGCAAGGTCAGTATGGGTTAGTCCTTGAATGGGAAACCACCACCAAAATACCATGTACTGTAGGCTATATTTCAAAGGAAGGAACTTGTAAAAACCACCTCTGAGCATTCTTTTTGCCTAAGAAAACACTATGGAATTTTTGGGGTCCCCATAAGTTGACGGAGGACTTGAAGGCACAGATTCACAAAGCACATTCCTACTCAGGCTCCACCATCTGCTTCTTGAAAAGCAGAAGACCTGAAAGGTACACGACTTGAGACTGGAGACTAGCACCCCTTTGTGTCTCCAAGAAGTCAGGCCACTGTGTCCCCACTGATGCAGTAGATCTATGACTTGAGAGGCCCTTGGACATGGATGTACTAGCTCGTGACCTGGACTCAGTGTCTGGTAGAGGGCCCACGAATTTCAGGCTCAGGGATCTCTAGCATCTTATTTCCAGGGGCCTTGGGTTCAGTAATGATACTCAGGCCCTATTCTTCCTCTCTTGATATCACCATGTCTCTGTTAGCATCTACATCTGTGTCTCAGCCAAAAAAAAGGAAGGCATGATAACTGGGTGTCATTAGGTCAATCTGTCTCTCAATGTAACCTACTCGCTAGGGTTGTTGTAAGGATAAGAAAGATTGAAAAGAACACAACTTTTTAGAGAAAGGGTGTAATGATCTTAGTGACGATAATTCTGCTTAACCCAAGATGGATGTGTATGTGTTTGTGTGAGTGCAAGTAAGATCCTGAGAGAGGTGAGGCAGGATGGAAGCATGACTTCAGTGAATGTTATTCTCCTCAGATTACTGTTTTTAAGTATGTAGAAGTGTATGTGGAACTGAATCAGGAAAAACAGAGGGAACTAGATTACTATGTAATTTATATTGAGTCCATTTAAAAACGAATCTATGAAACAGGTTTGGTGCGGCACAATGTCAGACACAGGAAAACAATGCCTTTACTTTATATATACTTTTATATGCCTCTGACAGAAATCCACTGTAGTGCAGTGGTTTGAATGTTGGAGTATGACTCTGGAGACCAGAGTTCGATTCCCTACTTGGTCATGGAAACCCCCGGGTGACCTTGGGTGCATCACAATCTCTGCCCCAGAAAACCTCAATGACAGATTCACTTTAGGCTCACTATTAGCTGGAAATGACAATAACAATGCCTCTGGTGTCCATCATGGCCCAAAGATTTTGCACTATCTTCTATTTTTGACTTAAGCATACTTCTTCCATATCAGATTGCCCATATATGAAAACAAATTCACTTATGCACATGCAAAAATTTAACATAAAAGATGCTTTCCTTTCATTTGATTATAAGTGTTGTTATCAGGTGGACAACCAGTCCCTAAAATAGATTGCTTCATTTTAAACAGGTTTTCTTTCCTTCTGTTGTCCTAAATTGGTATAGTTCATTCAATCATTTACCAACTGGGAACACATTTGAGACTGATTCATATGGCATAATCTTGCACAATTATGCCATCCTTTGGTTCATGATGTCAGCTTCCATACAAGTTAAATACTATCTACTACACAGAAGTTTGTACAATCTGTGGTGGCCTTTGGTTAGTGGCCACTTTGCATGCAGACAAGATGGGGACATTTCATGTTTTTCACTGTAGAAAGGCACAAGCCAAGAGCTACATCAGAGTCAATGTATTTCTCTTGCACATTTTTAAAAAAAGTACAGGTGTCTTCTGAGCATTTGCCTAAATATCTCTAGCAAAGGAAAACCCATTAGCAAGAAAAGCAGTCTTGTCCTTCCGCTGAAGAGCTCTTACTGTTAGGAAGATTTAAGGGAATGCTTCCCTCAAATACCTCCTGTTAGTTCATCTCTACTCCTTTTTTTTCTTTATTATGGTTTTCTGATTATTTGAAGACAATGTTTATACTTCTCTTTGAACCCTTCTCCAAGCTAAACACCCACAACACTTTTATTGTTCTTCAAATGACTTTGTTTTCATACTATCTCATAATCGTGTCTACCCACTTCTAAAAGTGCTGCCATTTTTCAATATCCTTCTTAAAATATGGTACCTAGAACAGACCACAGTACTTCAGATTCAAGCTGTCAAACAGAACAGAATAATTACATTGCATGAGCCGGACTCTGTGCTTCTGTTACTCATCTTACAACAACCTTAGCCTTTTTTAAGCAGCCATATCTCATATTAAATTTGGGATTTACTAATATATCTAGATCATTTTCATATGACTTGCTCCCAATCTAGATCTACTCCATTCTGCAATGTACTTTTGATGTATTGGTGCATAAATGCAAGCCTATATCTATCTCATCTGTATGTCCTCTTAATTATTTTCTGTCTAATATTTCTACCTATCAAGATACTGTTGAATCTTATTAACTGCCCCTCCTAGGTTTGCATCATTTGCAAATCTGATGGGCATCCCCACTACACCATCATCAAAATCATTTATTTAAATATAATTTCACTATGGTTAAAATTAGATGAACTCATTAAAGCACCACAGTGAAAGTGCTACAGGCCCAAGGGTTACCTGCATTATCATCATTTTTTTAACAGACAATGGTAGATTATACAAGACCCATGAAACCATAGGAGCAAAACTTCGATCATTTCCACACAACACTGTTATAGTGCTATTATTCTACTTTCAACATCCTGTGGAATTCTTGGGTTTGCAGTTTAGAGAGAGACATTTAGAATTCTTAGCTAGAGAACTCTTTGACCTCAGTAAACTGCAAACCCCAGACTTTCACAGCGTGTTGAAAGTGAAATAATAGCACTATAACAGTGCAGACTGGAAATGGCCATTGAATAGTGATGTTCCAAGTCCTTGTACTGAATTACTACTTGTGTTTATCTATAATTTTGAGATTTGTGCTTGTTACCACCAGCTAAAATATAATCTGTATAAGTCATGCTTTGGACTTACCATCTTCATTGGAAGAAGGCAAGAATAAAGTAGTGACTCATGAGGATGCACTACAGTCAGCCTCATCCAAAAACAGATAATCTCTCTCTCAATCTAGAGTAATATCAGCAATCCAATCACATCCAATGCAGAGAGGTATCACGACACCATCTGTACCAGGTGGTGATTAAAAGATGGCAAAGGAAGGGCAGAGTGACGCAGAAACACATAAGAGACTTTCTGTTCTGGGTGGAGACTCTGGGTGCACAAGAGTCCTTTAATTAATTTAGTTTTCATAGTTACAAATGCCAATAAAGTTTATGGAACTTGGATGTGGAAATGAGCCTTACGATTAGATCTTTATGAATTCTGTCATAAAATCTGAGCCAGAAGCAATATCTCAGTGTTTTCCTTTGCCTCTGTAAATCACTCTGTTGAAGATGCTTCTATTAATTTCAGTGGAGAATTTCTAACGACCCAGAAATATATAAAGTTGTTCCTAATTTTTTTTTTTGAGGGCAGATGATTTGGCTTATTTCTGAGTCAGTCTGTCCTGAGCCATGGTGACTACTAACCTCTCACTGCTTATGGTACACTCAACAGTTAACTTGTAGTAGTACATAGTCTGGAAATTCCTGCATGTCAATAACAACAAGGGAACTGACATAAAGCTTAAACCACTGTGTTTCTAGCTATTTCGGCTTGCTCTTAACACTGAAACAGAGAAAATGTTTTCCTTATATACTGCTAAAAACCACTGAGTATTACTGTCTTAATGAAATAGCTAGAAGAAATTAAAGAATCATTTGAACCATGTAGTTGCATCACAGGGGAGAAGAGACAATCTGTTGCTCTTTCTTCCACTCTGTAGGAATATGGGTGTCAGATCCACAAAGAACAAAAGAAAAATTATTTGTAAGTCCTGTAGTCTAATGATTCAGGTGATTTTTTTCTTGATTGAATCTGTTCTCCCTGATGTATGAAACCTTTTTACAGGAATCAGATCTGTCCTGTAGCAGATTCTCTAGCTAGGGGAGCTTGTAAAATGCATGTATTTCCTATTACTGTATCTACATGCATGATAATTAACAGTGGCAACTGATCTGCACCCTTAATCAAGAATAGTTCTAATACTCTTCACAAGGCACTGCTCTCCAGAGCAACGTAGTCCAAATTACTCTTTGGATTATAGCTGCAAGAACCCCTAAGTCAGCAAAACCAGTGGAGTTGTAGTTCAAAAATAACTTTCATAGTTACTTTCCCTGAGAACTTCTTTGGAAAGGAAGCAATCTTTAAGAAGATGCTCATTTTCTCTAAGACTACAAACTGATTGGTGACTCCATCCACGATGTTATGTAAATAGGACCACCTAGTTCTAGTAGCCAGTCCTAATAAACAGCTCATTTAATCAGAAAATGTGAGAAAAGGTAGAGAAAGAGTTAGTAACTGATTAGCCTTATGAATCCTGATGTTGTGATGAAACATGAATATATCACTATACATACACAGCCACATGCACATGTCCTGCAGTTTCAATCCCTGGGCTCCTGTCACTCACCTTGCCCTTTTAATTTTAAAAGCCCTCCCTGGATACGGTACTTGGGCCTCAAGGTGACCACTATGCTGGGTGAATAGATATTGATTAGTGGGTTCAGTGTAGTAAGTCTTGACTAGTTTTCCTAGTTAATTGTACATTAAAACATCCAGGCAGAGTTGTAGAAAATAAAAAAATAGTAAAGATTTATTGTAACAGATAAAATAAATATCTAGTATTATGCTGGTTCCACACACAGAAGACAGTGACATCTCAGTTTCAAACCAAGCAACCCTCCTCCCTAACTCTCTCCACGTTCTCAGTTTCCACAACCTTATTCAGATCTCCTCCATTCCTCATCCTAATTGGCCCTATCTTACTGTTTGAGAGATAATCCTCTAGGTCAGAGCTTTCCAAACTGTGTGTCACCATACATTAGTGTGTGACCTGTAGTGTGTAGGTGTGTCCTGTGAATGTAACGGATGGAGGCTCTCCTGCTGCCACCGCAGGCCAGGCCCAGGTAGAGGACTGCCTCTCCCACTGCTGCTGCCCTCACCTCAGGCTGGGGAAGACCCAAGCGAGGGCAACAGTGGCAGCGGGCCAGGCCCGGGTGGAGGGGCTGCCTCTACTGCTGCCACAGCAGGGCAGGCCCAGGTGAAAGGGCTGCCTCTGCCACCACTGCCTTGCGTCAAAGAAGACCACAGTGAGGTTGGCGGTGGCAGGCCAGGTTCAGGTAGAAGGGCTGCCTCCACTTAGTGAATTACTGTGTCACGAAATGATGCATGTCTAAAAAGTGACATGAACAGTTTGGAAAGCTCTGCTCTGGTTATATTATTTCCCCTATATCTCCCCTTCAAAGCATACCATGAGTTATTATTGATGGGGTCTACTCAGTCTTACTCAATTGTCTTCACACTTTAGATATGTGAGAAGAGTGTTTGCATGCAGTTAATCCAGTATTTCATCAACAGTGATTTCAAAGATTTGTCAAAATTACGATATTTCAAATGAAAAAAACAATTGGAAAAAACTAAACAAATTGTATTAAGTTTGCTAGAGAAGTCATATTTAATCTTTGACACAGAAATACACAAAACTGTCTCTCCCTCATATTATATACATATATATGTGTGTGTTTGTGTACATAAAATATAATTTTGATAAACACAATAATACTGAAAACAACATTTAAAATATATTAATTACTAACAGCTTGCAATTAGATACTGTTGCACAACACATATCAATTAAGGTTTTCAAAGTTTTATTTTGCTATTTAAAGAAACAGAGAGATTTTGAACACAGTTTGTGTGTGAAGAAATATATATCAGATACAGCCAGATTTGAAAATTAATTCAATATTCTTCAGTGCTAGCAGTTATTAATTAATTAACTAACATAAACACTAATAACTCAAATAGTTTAACTCATTCCTCAAAACATTAGGGCTGGGTCGGACCATGGCATTTACAAAGAATGGCATGGACATTATCTGTGTTGACCTTTGGAAAGAACATTTTGTTCCTGGGTTCTTCAAAATAGATCTTCTTGTGCTTTTACAGTTGCTTTCTTCCAGCCAGAATTTCTCCCCATGAGGACTAAAAAGCCCATAATATAACTGTTGGTGGGGAATAGGAGACCAGTTTGGTTGGGGAAGACCCTATCAGGGCATGGGATCTCATTTCTACTCCCATCAACATACCCTATTCAAATTCTTCAAATACTTTGTTTGTTAAAGATCAATAAAGGAATGATTTGTTTCAGTTAGAGGGCAAGTACAGCAATAAGGTGGTTAGCTAAAAATCAGTGAATCAGGAGTGGAGAATTCTTAATTTCACATTTTTAAGAATTTCTGAGCATACACAGAACATTTTTATACACCCTTTCTGCATTCTCCAGTCTCAATGAAAAAGTTTGCAAAGATCAGCGATAAAAGCACAGATTTTGCATACAGAAGCCCAAAGAGAATCTGTGGCATCTGCAGTTCTAATGATCAGGTGCTTAACGATCAGGTAATTAAAAGGAGGGTAAAAAATAGAATGGGTAGGTTGAGGAGAAGAGGAAGCCAAAAGAGCAAGAAATGGGGATGAGTTTGAGGAAAATTTTTTACTTGATTAGCCAAGAGTCTACAAGAACTGCAAAGGAGTTCCTTACAGCCCACCCCAAATAATATAATAATTGTATGTTATATAATAATATATAATAGAAATCACTCAAAGATAGAATCAATAGAAAAGGAGAAGTAACTGAACAGAGTTACAACGCACCACCAGCTTCCAAAATACTCCAAACATTCTCCTTTCTTACAGGCCGATGTGGCAGGGAGGTATTCTGCAAGGGGTATACCTGCTTGATGGTCTTGGTCTTTTGCCGTGCAAAGAAATCACTCCTCTCACCCCATTCCATTCTTTGATTTTTTTATTTTTTTCTTCTCTCCCAAATTTAGCTATTTGTCCACTCCCAAACCCAGCTATCTGACTGGGCTCCAGAAATTCTCTCTTCAATCCCATTGTCTTTTCTTTACACAGTCTCTTGTTAATCTGCTTAATAAAAGAGTCATGTGATACATTTCCTCCAATAGGTCTGCCTGTATTAATGAATGTGACAGAGGACGAAGCACCCACCCTAACAAATTCTAATGACCTAATTCATGAAAACATATTTAATGTTAGGTGAAATCTAATATGTTAGGTGAAATCACTAGAAAAATTCAATTAATTGGTAACTTAATGAGTTAACCAATGAGTCAGTTCCAAGAGCTGGGTTCAGCATACCCGAAATGTGAAGACTGCTGATAGTTCATTCAATTTAATAAGATATAAAGAAAGTTGAACTAACCTCTCGAGAACAAATTATCCTCTTGGGACGAGGTGCTTCTTGTTGTAATTGATATACTGTTAAACATAATAAAAACACATAATTAGAAGCGTGCAATTAGTATCAATGTTTACTGCTGTAAATTTTGGGGAAGTACTTCAAACAAATTAATTTAAACAAAGAGAAGAGACTATCCTAAAGGTGAGATTACTGAGCAACCAATTTAGAATTCACAGAGATTATGAAGAGGAAAAGAATGAGGAGGAGGAAGAGGAGGAGGAGGAGGAGGAGGAGGAGGAAGAAGAAGAAGAAGAAGAAGAAGAAGAAGAAGAAGAAGAAGAAGAAGAAGAAGAGGTGGAGGGAGAGGGAGAGGGAGAGGGAGAGGAGGGGGAAGGAAGGGAGGGGGAGAACAACTAAAATTATCACGATTTTTGGTTCCCAGGGTTTTTTGCTCTATAAATGAGCAAAAATGAACACGATTCCCTGCACCTTCATTTCTGCTAACTAGTCTCTGTTTTTTTGTCGAAGTGCTGTTTCTGTCCCTATAAACTTTAAACAACTAAGTTACAGACTGAATTTATAGGACAAAAATTCAGTAAACTGTTTTATACTGGAAAGCTATGCTGGGGAGAGGGGTGCTTTCTGATTTCACAGGCATCAAAGTAGAAGAAATTGTTCCCTTGACAAATGCATTCAAATTACAAGAAAAGAAATTCCCAATATATACTGGGAAGAACTTCCTGATAGTAAGGGATGTTCTACAGTGAATAAGATTAGCTTGGAAGACATTGATTTACCTTTGTTGGATGCTTTCAAACAATTGTTAGATTAGCTGTGGATTCTTGGGGCCAGTAGGTTGCTCTAGATGACTTTAGGTCAAGCCTTGCAGTTCCATGATTATAGGAGTTTTTGTTCATTGTTTTTCTTTTTTTTTCTTTTTTCTTTTTTTTTGGCATCCTGCGATTTTTTTGATGAAAGTTTTAGGAAAATCCACAATATTTTGTCTTAAAATTTTGGGATTTTTATGCAAAATAAAATCCCTGAAACACTTTAGGAGATTTTCCCCTCATCTTTTGAGATGTTCTTAGACCAAAAATTCAACTGAAAGCATAAAAATATGGCAGCTTCAGTTCCCTTGCTCACAGTGCCCCATATAATCTCCCAGACCCTCTCAATGCAAAACTTTCCCAAGGAAAATAATTCAGTTGAATCCTGGAACTGTCATAATGTCACTTCTTGCTCCACCAAGAATCCACATTTAGCTCATGTGGGAGGGGAGAATGACCTCTGCCTTCTCCAGTCACCCACTCCTGACTTACTGGTACAGAATTCAGAAGTAAAATTAGAATGCAAGTACCTTATAGTCCATTTAATATTCTTCCCAGGAAAAATTTAACAAAATGTCCCCTTGCTCACATGTACATGTACCAGTCTTTTCATATACGTATAAGTTAAAACATTCATTGTTATGTGACATTATCCTATCAGTACCCACAATACTATGCAGACGAACATGTAACTGATGCAACAGATGTAAACCATACTTTTGGAAACTTTCCAAGATTAAAAATTGAAGTATTCCAAAAACTTGCAAAAATCAACGTGTTCAGATACCATAATGGGGTGTATAAAGCAATGGCAACATTACATAACACTTATCTTCCCAATTCCTGTAAAGCTGTTGACTATATACATTCTTTATTTTGTTCACTAAACACATATGCTTGGGAGCAAGTAAAACTATGGTGACTCAAAACACAGGCAAACACTAACATGTAAATAACATACCTAATCACTTTTCCTTTCAATTTAGTTTCATCAGTACTCTGTCTAAGATATAGATAATGAATATCTCTGAGGATGACTGGAGAAAAGTATCTAGCATGCAAAGTTATCCTCATACTAACTAAAAAGGAACATTCTATACTTTTACAACTTGGTATTTTTCTCTCTTCACTTTTCAGCTTCCCTCCTGTGTTACTTCCAGGGCTATTTACAGCTTCTAGTCCAACAATCTTATGCAGGTAAATGAGGTGGTCAGTAACAATGCAAATAAATTAAATACATTAGAAAATTACTTTCATCAGCAAAGATTTTAAGCATCATAAAAGAAATGGGCCATCAGGGAATATAGAAGTTTAACATACTTTGTTGTAGGGAGCTTTACAGAATTATAAGGAAGGGGTAGATGAGATAATAAGATTGAAAGAGATTCTTGCTCAATGCCATCCAGTGATTTAATGCCATGAGTTTTGATTTTATGATCTGTGAAATCTTTTAATTAGTGATGTCAAACTCATATGCACATGCTTATAACCACTATGGTACAGCAACAAACCACAGGATAATGCAATTCACAATTGCATAAGGCCTGGCAAACAAATACAGAAAGGTCAATTGTGGAGGAGGAAATATCACAAAAGGTAGTCATAGCATTGAATTTCATAACGTGTTGGGGCAGGGAGAGATTCTAAATGGCCAGCTCAGGAGCAGTCCCACCAAGTATGTGCTAAACCTAATCTGCCAGAGAAGTTCAGATGTGGCTTATAATGGACTTGACAGGGCACCATCTAAATTTTCCCTTTTAGTTAGTATGAGGGAATGGAATCAGGACAGCCTTCTGGTAGCAAAAACTCTGTCTTACACCTTGCATTGGAACTAGAGTGTTTAGGAATTGCAGTTCTAAGTTTTTTTCTGGCCCTAATAATTTTAGGATGCCAAGGAGCATCCGTGGATCACAGAAGCCTTAGAATGCAAGAATGAAGCCTATACAGTTGCCAGCTGCACTTTCTTCCACAGTTTGTTTTCAGCATCCTTCTTTCAAAACAGGGTTGAGAGGCAGGAAGAACAAGAAGAGAAAGATTCTGCAGAGAAGTTTGAGAAAGAGACTGGACTTTCTCAGAGAGTTTTCTGAGAATGCTTAGAAATACTGAGCCAATTATGAATTAAGTTGGAGAGAAACCCAGAAATATTCAATTTGATAAGCATGGGTGTTTTGGCTAAGCTTGTGGGGCAAACAACTTCTTATACACAAATACGTATAGTACAGCCCAGATGCAGTTTTTAAAAAAACTCATACATACACATACAGAGCTTCTACTCAGGTATGAGAGGTAAATTCTCACACCTTAGTAACATTCCCAGGGCAGTATTTCACAAAGAAACAGTTTCCCTTGTTCTCATTCTAAATTCTGTTTCGCAGAGACTACCTTTTTTTTTTTTGAAAAAGCACATGCAATTAGCTTCTGACAGGGCCTTTAAGCATACAATATGCTGCTTATACAGACATTTGGCTATAGACATCAAAAGGAGGTAAGATGGCAAGGAGCTGGAAGTTTAGTCAAGATAGCAGCTTGAACTTTGTCCAATAGCTATTTTTCCTAGATTTTGGAGCCAGACTGGATTAGCAAACCTGCAAAATTTGGAAATTGCTGCTCTAGTGTTTAGAATACAAATATTACTAATAATGCTCTTGAACGTTGGCTAAGCCCCTATGCTAGCTGAGGCCATTCCAGGTTGATTCTGTCATTTTCTCTGAAATGTACTTCCAAGCAGTAGCAATGGAGCAGGGATGGAAAGAGGGATGCAGCTTGGCTTTATTAGGACCATCTGAGTTATGAAGAACAAGTATGATTTGGTGATTAAAGAGCTGGAATTTAATGGGGACTTCAGAGATAACGTGTTCTATTCACTACTGAAACATCCAATTAAACTTTCTGCCGGTCCCTCTCTCACGCTGACCTATTTCATTCATATAGTAGTTGTGAGAATAAAGCAGGAAGGAAGAATGCTATATGGTTACCTTGACCTGACTGAAGGGGGAAGGATATAAATGTAACAAGTAAATTAATAATAATAATAATAATAATAATAATAATAATAATAATAATAATAATAATAATGAAGAAGAAGAGATCTTTTCCTGTGAAAAGATCTCTCTACTTACCACTTTCTTCCCTCCATAAACAACTGAATAATTTTGCAAACTACAATTCTGACAGATCTTGTAGCTGTGATCTTGTACCCATTTGTTTGAGGAATTAACAAAGTTTAGAGGAACATTCCTCCCTATATTTGCTGTTCATGCTGGAAAGTAAGTTCAGCTAGGGTAGGAATCATGTGGCCCTATACCTTAGGTGGCCCTTGGGACCCCCATTAATCCCCATCATAACTAATATACACTAGTAATATTGTCCTCCATTATTTGACCAATCTCCTTTGAAAGCCATCTAAATTGTGGTGATCCCAATCGCCTAAGGAAGTTAATTCCATAGTTTACACATAGTATATACTCAAGTATTTTCAAAAAAGCACTGCAGCAGACTAAGGGAGAGTAGCTAAACTGAGCAGAGCAGTTTAACAGTAGTGCAGATCCATTGTTTTCAAATGTTCCAAGCACAAACCCCAGCATTTTATTCTGGTGGAAGTGATAGTGGTTTTAAAACCCCATTCCATTTATGGTGACCCTATGACCCTCCAGAAGACCGTTATTAACTGCCCCAGTGAACCTTGACTACAGTTTCTTAAAAAAAAAATCAATGTATATTTCTGTACATTGAATTTCTTCATTTTAATATTCAGAATATAGGCTGCTATTTCAGTAGTAAAGCTATGACTGACATCTTATTCAATATTCCTTTAGTAAAGGCCAAGTTCCCAGAAACAAAAGCTTTAAACAAATCATGTGAATTTTTTGTGGTGCAAGTTATCATGGTTGTTAGATCTCATTCTATTTTTGGTGATCCTATATATGAAAGACCTCCAGAAGATCCTGTTATTAACAGCCCTGCTCAACCTTGGCTACAGTTGTTAAAAAACATTAATGTATATTTCTGTACTTTAAATTTCTTTGTTTTAATATTCAGCATACAGGCTGCTACTTCAGTAGTAAAGATATGACTGACATCTTATTCAATATTCCTTTAGTAAAAGACAAGTTCCCAGAAACAAAAGTTGCAATCAAATCATGCCTTGAACAATGATCTGAAAACTGCAATCAAAGTTAAGAAAAAGGCACTGCTTCTTTTTCAAACTGACTCACTGCAGGTTTAATCTTGCAAAACTAAAAATGGTAAAATGAGTCACATTCATGGAAAGGAAAACTATGAGAAGACTGGCAGCCACTCCTCCCCCTCCATGTTTTAGTACTAAAGAAAAAATATATGGCTTGTCCTCCCAATTGTTGTGTTGAGAAGAAACAGTAAAATTAATTTTTAAGAACTGCCCTGAGCATCATGCCAGAACCAGTCCTTGATCTGGACTAAATTCCTTTCTCTGCCCACATTTTCACATTTGGGACTTAGTACTGTAGCCTGCACTCTCAACACACTCCTAGTCATAAATGTTAGTTCTGTCCTCCTGCTCCTGACCTTTGCATTCTATTAAAATTCCATTCAGGTAGCAGAAGTTCAAAAGGTCAGCCTATCTATTTCAGAGATTAGAAAATACAAAGAAAGAAGGAAGCCTAGTTGCCACATGTAGTGCAACCCTATACACAACTTAACCAAAGTAATCCTTGTTGGGTTTGATAGGGCTGCAACTGTAGTTGGTTTCATGGTACCAGTGGGAGACCCTCTATCTACATAAAATCCCTAACAGATGCCTCATCAGACTCTTCTTAAAACCATTCAGAGATGCTTATTTCACACATTCTCTAGGTAACTTGTAATTTTACACAAAACAGTATTTTAAACCACTTTTTTTAAAAAATAGGTTTTTTTTAAAAAAAGTATGATCGCACCCACCCACCCCCAAAAAACCCACAAAAAAGGAAGAAAGAGGAAAGGAGGGAAGTGAAATGCACAGCACTTCATCTCCCAAGTTATGTCCTTCTCCCTTCTCTCCCTGAATTTCAGTTTCTGATACTCACAGTATGATTTCCATATTGGGGGCTGGTATTCTTCAGCATCTAGAATAGTGAAAAAAAGAAAAAAAAGACTAAATCAACCACAGACTTACTGTACATTATCAATACACATCTTCTATAAAGACTTCAAAGCATGCTGAGAAAAATGTTATTGCTTTTCATCATAATTCAGTGGATAATACAGGTGAAATAATTTACTGTTAGGCCTTCACACTTTGGATCTTCTCTCCTTCAGTCCTAATTCTGCAATACAAGATTATTTATTTCACAAAAATGTATCTAACTTTTTAAATTATTAATTTAACTAAGGCATTCAGGGAAGATTAACTGATTCAACATTTGAAAGGACATGATAGACTAAAACTTGAAAATCATTGACCAATAATGTTAGACAGACAGAATCAGACTGGGTTTAAATTAATGATGGCTTAAGCAGGTATAGGAAACATCCATGGGCCAAATGGAAACCACTAGGCCTCTCAACCAGATCTTGACTGTGTCTAGACCGTGGCCCCTATATATATCATATTTGCTGGTGTATAAGATGCACTGGAGTATGAGACGCACCCCATTTATACACCGGAAAGTACTATTTGCTGGCATATAAGACACATATAAGAATTTTATATGCCAGCAAATAGAGTATGTTGTTGTTGTTGTTGTTGTTGTTGTGTGTCTTCAAGTTGCTTTCAACTTAAGGCAACCCTAAAGCGAACCTATCATGGGGTTTTCTGGAGCTATGTGTGTGTGACACACTCAAGATCACCCAGTGGGTTTCCATGGCTGAGCAGGGAACTGAAGACTGCCCTCTGGGATCCTAGTTCAATGCTCAAGCAACTACACCACACTGACTTTTTAAACTCCTATATATATATGTAGATATAACCTCCTCTGTTCCATTTATATAAGCTGTTGGAATAAAGTCCCTTGACAGATATTGACTAAAGTAATGGGGAACTGAACAAGAAAGAAGTGTTTTCACCTCTGATGAAACACAGCTGGATGTTTGCATGGCTTATTCCCATGTTTATTCAGAAGCTGGTAGCACTGAGTTCCAGTAAGTTCAGAAAAGTGTGCACAGGACCACTGCCCTGAAACATTATCCTACAATGGAGTCTACTAGTATGATAAGATTGTTCCTCCCCACCACCCGTTTTCCCCATATGATGATGGACAATATAACTTCTTTCTTCTGGTATCCACAAGTACAAAAGAGTATAGGACTCTGACCAACACCTGTTTTGTGTTCACAAGACAAGATTCAGCCATGTAACACAGAACTCCTGTCAGAACAGAAAGGATTACATCATGCTGTTCTCCATCTCTAACGATTACTAGAACTGCACCAAGACAGAATAAAGGCCAAAGAGCCCTGAGTCATTTTTCTCTGCAAGACATGCTCAATGCACGTGGAACATAAACAGCAGAGGGAATACTAATTGGGAAATAGGAAGCTAGGTGCCCCATATGGGAAGAAAGAATATGAACAGGTTGCTTACCTGTAACTGTGGTTCTTAAAGTGGTACTGTGCCATCATACACTAGGAGCTTTAGCGCCTGCGCGGTAGCGTTGGGGAAACTTCTAAGCTTTTTCGTTTGGGGGGGGAACCCCTCCCCCACGCCGGTACTGCGCATGCTCCTCCCGCCGAGCAACGGTCTCTCCTCAGTTCTGTCGTCCGCCGTAGAACCTCCAGGGACCTGAGAAAGAGGGGGGGGAAGGGCGGGTGTGTATGATGGCACAGATGACCACTCGAAGAACCACATTTTCAGGTAAGCAACCTTTCTTTTTCTCGTGGTCTCTGTGCCTTCATACACTGGGAAATTTGTGTAGCTTACCGGTCGGACGGCGGGTCAGGTCCTACAGCACGGAAGCCAACACCTCACGTAAACCGGGCATCTCTGCGCGCCCGGGCCCATCGAGCCTGTAGTGGCGCACGAAGGTCGAGGGTTTGGGGCCCAGGTCGCCACACGGCAGAGTTCATGCAGGTCAACTCCTCGCAGGAGGGCCGCAGAAGTGCCACAGCTCTGGTGGAGTGGGCTCAAAGCAGGACTGGCGGAGGCTTCCTCGCGAGCTCATACGCCAGTTCAATAGTCCTCACCACCCACTTGGAGAAGCGCTGGGTGGACACTTTAGGCCCCTCCAAGGTCCCCATAGCAAACAAAGAGATGCGGCGTCTTTTGGAAGGAAGCAGTCCTGTCCTTGTAGAAAGCCAATGCCCGACGCACGTCCGGGGAAATGGGGGGCCCTTAACGGTGTCGTGGGTTCGGGAAGAAGGCAGGCAGGATGATTTTCCTGGTTGAGATGGGAAACCCGGACACCACCTTTGGCAGGAACGAGATGTCAGGTCTCAGGACCACCTTGTCCCTGTGGAAGACCGTGAAGGGCTCATCGGAACGAAGAGCTGTGATCTCCCCCCCCGGGCCTCGCTGAGGTCACCGCTACCGGGAAAGGGCCCTTTTTTATTGTAGGAGCCTGTCATCCAAGGTGCCATCGGCTCGAAGGGCGGCTTCGTCAGCTGCGAGAGCACCAGCGAGAGGGACCACGGCGGTAGCGGGGGCGTGGCGGGTAGAGATGATGAAGTCCTTTCAGGAACCGCTTGGGGGTTCGTTCCTGAAGAAGGCCGAGGCAGCAAAATGTGGCGGTTGGTATGCCACGATCCGGGAGATACACCTTCAGGGATGGAAACGCCAGGCCCTGTTGCCGGAGGTGCAGGAGGAAGGGGCCGGACGGGAGAGCCCCGCGGGCGATACCGGCTCACTCCTCTTTGTTAGCGAAGGTCAGGAAGCGTCGCCACTTGTATTGATAGTTGCGACGGGTGGATTCCTTCCTGGCCGCGACGGGGGACGGTACCGAGCCGGGTTTTCATGCGATATCCTCCCGGGGTGGAGGGGCCCGGCGTGGGCCGTTTGGGGGACTCGGCCGCCGGAATGGGGGAGCAGGTCCGGTGTCGGTGGCAACCGGAGCAGGTCGTCTCGCGCGGGGTTGTGGGAGGGGTCGAACCAATGTTGCCTCGGCCAGTACGGGGCTAAGGGGTCGCGTCGGCTCGGTCGGCGAGGATCTTCGATATCGTCCGGCCGAGCAGCGGGAACGACGGGGGCCCGTAAGGGGTTCCCCCGGGCACGGAAACTGGAAAGCGTCCCCGATGGAGGCACGATCGTGGCCCCCTCTGGGAAAAGAATCGGCGACACTTTGCGTTTTCCCTGGTCGCGGGAAAAATTGGAATCGATGGTTCGCCCCCGCGGTCCCGAATCAGTCTGAACGCCTCTCCGGAGAGAGACCATTCGTGATGGGATGAGGTGTCCCTGCTGAGGGCGTCTCCGTGGTGTTCTCCTGCCCGGCCAGGTGAACCGCCACGGGATGCGGGGCAGGCGAATGCACCATTCCCCAGGCCGAGCGCGATGTCGAGCAGGGTCGTGGAATGAGTCCCACCTTGTCTGTTGATGTAGCAGACGGCGGTGGTGTTGTCCGTCAGAATAGGACCGTGCGCCCCGCCACGGCATGGCGGAACGCCCGTAGGGCTTTCCAGACGGCAAGCAGCTCCAACGCGTTGATATGGAGAGCGGTCTCGTCGTCGGTCCATCTGTCGCGGACTCTGAGATCGCCGCAGTGGGCACCCCATCCATACAGGGAGGCGTCGGTCGTTACCGTCACCTTCGGTGTCGGCTGTTGGAAAGGCATCCCCGACATGAGATTGCGTCGCGACTGCCACCATCGGAGGGATGAGCGGACGTCTCCCGGCAGCTGCAGTCGGAGTGTCTGTTCGTCTCGCAGGGGGTCGAATATGCGGACGAACCAGTGTTGAAGAGGTCTTGCTCTCAGCCTGGCGAGATATGTCACAGCGGTCGTCGCAGCCATGTAGCCCAAGAGCTGCTGGACGCTTCTCGCAGATAACGTCGGGGCCGTACGAGCGTGAGCGGCGGCCCGGATCAAAGTTTGTGCTCGAGACTCTGGTAGGTACGCCCTGGCGGAGGTCGAGTCGAGCGTCGCCCCGATGAAGTCCAAGATCCTCGCCGGCTCGAGGTGGGACTTCTTCGGATTCACTCGTAGACCAAGGCGGGTCAGGAGTGACAACGTCATGTGGACGTCGTGGTAAAGTCTCTGTTTGCAGGACGCCACCAACAGCCAATCGTCGAGGTAGGGGAAGACGGAAGCGCCCTTCGTCCGCAGGTAGGATACCACCGGGGCCATGCACTTGGTGAAGACCCTTGGGGCAGTCGAGAGTCCGAACGGCAGCACCTTGTACTGGTAACAGGTGTCGTCGACTGCGAAGCGGAGGTACCGTCTGTGCTGCGGGCGAATGGCGATATGGAAGTATGCGTCTCGGAGATCGATGGAGGCGAACCAGTCCCCTCGATGTAGGAAGGGTAGGATCGACGGTATCGTGACCATCTTGAACCTTTTGGGGCGGATGTAGTAGTTCACCCCTCTGAGGTCTAGGATCGGCCGGAGGGTACCGTCGGCTTTCGGTCCGTGAAGTACCTGGAGAAGAAGCCGGTGGTCTTGGCCTCTTGCGGGAGCCGCTCGATCGCCCCTTTCTGGAGGAGGGATTGGATCTCTTCCAGGAGGGCCGGACTCGACGGCGTGGAGTAATAAACGCCGCGAGGAGGAATCGAGAAACTCGATGGCGTAGCCAAGACGGACGATGGAAAGCACCCAAGAGTCCGTAGTGACATACTGCCACTCCGCTAGGTGTCGAGCGAGGGTCGGTCGGTCTCCGAGCGCTGATGGTAGGCTGAAGAGTGGGTATTGGCGGGTCCTGCCAGGCACGTCAAAACCGAGACTTTGTCTCGGAGGAGGACTTCTTCGACGAAGGCGGGCGCCGCCTAATCGTGCGTCTGGCCGATGAGCCGGAGGACGGTCTCGACTGTCCAGACTGGGCCGAACGCTGGAACGACGAGGTGGAAGATCGTCGCCAGGATGGTCGGAAGGTGGAGGCCCTGCGGGTCTGCGTGGCCGGCTGCAGCCCGATCTTTTTTGCGGTCAGTCTCGCCTTGACGAGATTGTCCAAAGTTTCGTTGTGGACGAATTGAATAGGCCTTCACCGTCGAAGGGGAGATCTTCAATCCTCCTTCTGGTGTCCTCCTGGATGTCGGCCGGTCGAAGCCAAGCATGGCGGCGGAGGCCGGGCGTCCCGCCATGACCCGGGAGGCGATCTCCACTGCGTGCCGGGAGGAGGCCATCTGGTGCCGAGCGATGGAGATAGCCTCATTGAAAATCACGGAGGAGGCTTGGCGGATGTCCTCCGGTACCGCTTCCATCGCTGGTTGCAGGCGATCGAGCACCTTCTTCAGGTATGCCGCGAGGCAAGCCTGGTGTTGGACAGCCTGATCTGCAAGGAGCAGCCGAATAGAACCTCCTTGCGTAGGCGTCCAACTTCCTGCCCTCTTTGTCCGGCGGGGTGGTGTGTTGCCTGCCGGAGCCTTTCGTCTGCGCGGACTCGACGACCACAGAGTTCGGTGCAGGGTGATTAAATAGATAACCGGCGTTATCCTTCTGCACCCTGTAGAGGTGTTCTAACCGCTGCGGTAGGCTAGCCGAGGCCGGTCTATCCCAGGCGGCCTTCACCAGTTCTGGTGCCGGGGCAGGAGAGGCAGCGGGGCCGTGGAAGGTCGCTTCTCCTCGAAAACGGAGAAGGCTGGATCGTCATCCTCCGGCTCCGCATCGGCGATCTTAAGGCCGAGGGTAGTGGCCATGCGGAGCAGCATCGCAGAGAACTGGTGGACGTCCTCTGGAGCAGATCTGGTGGGTCCCCGAATCCCAACGGAGGAGACTCCTGGGAGGCCGCCTCAGACACCTCGACTCCGCACTCGAGTCGTACGACTCCGAGCTCGGTGAGTCCTCTCGCCGCTCGCTCTCCGGCTCCTTCGTAGTCGCCGCAGGTGTTGCCTTCCTAGGCTTCTCCGCAGCCGGGGCGGTGGTAGCAGCAGCGTCCCGCTTGGGATGGCTGACCACGGACTTCACCCTCTTGGTGGTGACCGGGGTAGTCTGGCGGGCTGACGTCGTCGTAGCCCGCTCAGTCACCACCGACTCCGTAGGGCGCGTCGCCGTCGCCGTGACCCTAGGAGGTGGCGATTCGCCCGATACCGTGGTGAAGGCTCCCTCGCCCTATGATATCGAGGGGAGGGAGAGCGGCTGAAGGAGCGGCGGTCCAACGGAGATCGGCTTCGGCGTCGACGGTACCGAGCCTCGTCCCCTCTAGGCGAGCGCGATTCGCGCTGTCGACGAGGTGACCGGGACCTCCGGAAGGTCTCCCAGCGACTCGGGCCACGATGGTACCGATCCCGGTACGATGGGAATGGGACCGATAGGAGGCCGGGCGCTCTCTCCACTCAGATTCCCTCGCGTACCTGGCCACGTAGGACGCCGAGGTGTATCTGGAGGCAGACGAGCGAGGTTGTTCCTCTCTTGTCTCCCTCGGAGGCGGCGAGGCCACCGGACGCTCGGAAGAGCGGGACCGGGACCTGAAGGAGGTCGAACGCCGCTCCGGAGAAGCAGAGGGCTCTCTCTGCTGCAGGTCGGCCGACCTGCGACGGCTAAGGGGCGGTGGCGCTCCTCCACCAGGGTTGGAGGGTCTGCCCAGGCGAGTCCGGGCGCTGTTGGGGAACGTCCTCGATCTCATCCTCCGAGAGGTCGACGGACTCGCCTCGCCCTTTCGAAGGCTGCTGAGTAGGAGGAGGAGTAGGAGGTTAGCGTCCCAGCCGGGGAGCGCTTCTTTCCTTCTTCTTCTTCTTCTTCTCCTTCTCCTTGCCCTTGCCTCCGTCCGGAGCAGGGCGCTTTTTTGCAGGCGTCTCCGAAAGGGGGAACCCCCAGCCTTCCTCGCCGTCGAGGATCCTTTAGCTGACTTGGCAGCCGCCGACAGCTTCGGGATCCTCGGTACCCCCGAGATCGGCGTTTCGCCGGTACCGAGCCCGATACCGACGAGGTGGACGGAACGGCAGCCGCCGATACCGTCGATGGCGTGGTCGTCTTCTTGTCGGCCATCTTGGAGGTGGAGGTCTCGTCTATCGCCCGCAGAGACTGCTCCCAACAAAAAGATTTGAGTCTCGCGGAGCGGTTGCGAAGAGTTTGCGGAGTAAAATCCCTGCAAATTTGGCAAGTCCGGATGTTGTGGGACTCGCCCAAACAGAAGAGACACTCCTTATGGCCGTCGTTGAGGGCAACCTTGCGGCCGCAGGACACGCACTTCTTAAAGACGCGGACATAAGACGAAGAAACGCCAAACTCCGAAATCCAAAAGACGAAAACCGAAGGGGGAGTCCGAAAGAGAGGTCAAAGACAGTCCGAAAGTCCGTAAAACCGTGAAAAAACAGCAAGCCAAGCACGACGTGAGAGGAACAAACTAAAGAACCTTCCGTACGCGGCGGCGGACGAGAAAGAACTGAGGAGAGACCGTTGCTCGGCGGGAGGAGCATGCGCAGTCCGGCGTGGGGAGGGTTAAGCGAACAAGCTCTAGAAGTTTCCGAACGCTACCGCGCAGGCGCTAAAGCTCCTAGTGTATGAAGGCACAGAGACCACGAAGAAGAACTTGGGTTATTGTGCCTGCTCACCTGTACTCATTCAGTATTTCTAATGAGTACCTGGTCACTTTCTTTGGCAATAACAGCCATTTACTTAGACCATGCCATGTCACAGGCTGCTTCTGCCACAAGTATACCATTACAATGATAAATATACCAATCAAATAGACTATATCATTAATCTATAAAAACTATGTCAGTTAATTAAAGTAATGTGATGTTTTCAGTTCACCTACACTACTTAACAAAATGAAAAGGAAAGTATTTCCTCAGCTCACACATATACATGTGCGCTATAGATACACCTAGATGCACAGTCTATTTTACTAAGGATGTTAGTGATTAACTACAGTATACTTTTTAAAATTAGACTACCTAAATGAGGTGATAAATTCTAGCAATTTACAGATACATTTGCCCTCTAGCTCACTGTGTAGTCCTCTAACAATATATTCTCAAACTAATCATTTGCACACTGGATTACTCTGCTTTAGACTTTTTACATCTCTTAGATTGAACATGTGTCATAAATGGTGTTTTCTTAATAGTGGGAGTAGCATTATACAAACAAGCTGCTTCACAGCAACTTAATCCTCCTTTTTGCCTCTATCCTTGCAAGTAGGCCAGAATTGACTTTTTTCTTCTAATGCCCATGGGTATGGTGTTAGACACTTATTAAATTATCTTATTAACATCAGCCTTGATCACAGTAATTAGATAATCCTGGGGATAATATGTATGTAAAGACACACTGTAGAGATAAAAGGCTTCTGTTTTAATATTGTTTTACTGCACAAACCACACTTTCATTTGCAATCTAATTTCAGTATGAAAACCACATACAACTTCCTTAAGGTTTCAGAGGTGGTCTTTACAATCAAACGAGCATTTAACTTTAGATGAAACAGAATTAAAATTGCACATCTGGATTAGAATAAACAAAGTGAGATGAAAAAGCCTGGCTTGATAAGCAAAACTCTAAGAGAAACTGCAACTAAGATATAGAGAGCAGTTCTATGAAACAAGAAACCCAATGGTACATGCTTAATTCTTACATTATGAGTGGTGACTGGCTGGCAGCATGACCTAATTCTGTTTCTCTCTCATTATGAAATTAATTTTTTTTGAAGTGTTCTGAGAATCTTCATATTAAAGGGCAGGCATAAACATTTCAAAAATAAGTAAATAAACGCCCCCACAATTTTGAAATTTATAGCCCATCTCAGCCATGACTGATACTACCTAAGAACAGGAAAGTCTCTGTGCTGCAGTTGCTAGGAGGTAGTTACTATCATAGTAAAGATGTTAACATAGGTAAAGACAGAAATCTGATGTGCAATTATGTTTAATTGAACTTAGGTCTGAATAAACATACAGAGGATAAGGCTGTAGACATGTGTAAATGGAATAGTCATTGTGCAGATATTGTATGCTAGTGGTAATGAGGTATAATTTTAATGAGTTGCCTCTAGACTTAGGATAGACCAACTGAAATCAGTGGGATTTAAGTTAGCCATCAAGTCATTTAAATCTCATTTAAAACAAAGCAAAAAAGGAATTTATGGTACTTTAAATGCTAACACATTTAAAGATTAACACATTTTACTGTGCAAAAGGTTTAAAGATTAACACATTTTACTGGGCATAAGGTTATATGCGGACAGATTCAATCAAGGAAGCCATGACCCTGAATTTGCAAGGCTTGAGCAGGACTGTTAACAGAAGGATGACTTGAAGATCTGGCATTCATAGGGGTCATCATAAGTTGAAGCCAAATTAATGCAATTCACAACACAGATTTTGTGGATTACAGCTGCATCTCCTCTAATATGATTAAGAGTGAAATCAAATTTTAGTTCTATCAAGAGCAAAATAATTGAAGTGCATGGAATGTTTCAATCATAGCTTCAGACCCACAAATTTCACAAATAAACCTAGATTTAGCCCTAAGTTTCCCTCTAATCTCTAATGTTTGCTTCTTTGACACTTGCATACAGCTCACTAGCATGCATCTACCAAATACTTTGTTTGGTTGGAGAGATACTTCTCCCTTTCATATCCTGGTATTTAGCATTAGAAACACCAGTATATAAACATATTGCCTGTGTAGAAGAGAAGTTGGAGTATGCAACTTTGTGACTCTTCATATTTCCTGGACTGCAATGCCCATCAACCATAGCCGGCTTAATGAATAGTAAGAGGATGGAGGAGAGTTGCAATCCAAAAACATTTTAGGTAGGGCACACATTGCCCATCCTAATGTAAATGAATGTTATAAAGAAGTTATAACAAACAAACACAAAGTACACAAATTTATTTAAATATCTAATTATTTCATATCCACTCCAAACTGTTTTGCATCAGTAAACAAATGGCACTTGCTCTGAAAAGTGATTGTATTTCCAACAATTAAATAAATACTGAATTGTTTGCTCTATACTATGTACTGAAGCAGTTACCAATTACTGATGTTTACTAGCCCAGTCTTATCACAGCTACCAATAGAGTATATTAAGAAAGGAGAATGCTTTAATCCTTTGTTTGCATTAGGCTCTCTCATGTATGCATACACTTTACTATCTCAAATTGGCAGTGAGTGTGCTGCCATTAAATCTGAAGATTGTTCAAAGCACTTGTTCAGAGTATGCAGGTGTTATTCTAAGTTTATTTGATTGCTAATATCAGTCCAACAATTATTAGCAGATCTATTCAAGTTTTCTGAAAGGGTAAACCATATCAAAAGAACATTGTTGAAATATCCTTGGTAAAAGTCAAGCTGCATCCCATTAGAGTACAAATGCAAGAATACTGTAATACATAATTATAGAAAGTAAATAAAAGCACTATGTTAACAGTTGAAGCAGCCTATGGATTCAATAACATTCTGTTCCTCCTGGTGTTTTTTTGGCCCTACATGTAGTTGAGGAATGGGAGAGTGGAACATTCCTTCTATTTCCTTGTTAGGTGCACATGGGCCCACAATTTCTCATGGGGAAAGGACTCTTGAACTATGCTTGCCTGATGTTTTTTGAGTAAGCGAGCTCTGTCAAGCCACCTTACCAAGTGCAGTCAGTTGGGCCGTTGTCATCTTGCAGATGGGGTTTAGAGCCCTGGCTAGCACCACAGTCAAATGTTAATAGCTCTCCAGTGGTACAGAAAGGATTAATTTGTATTAGTGCCCTTGTTAGATTTTTTATTTTTTTTACTTTCTACTTTTTTTTTATTAACTGTCTGTTTGAAGCTGGGAGAAGACATGAAAGTTGGGAAATAAAAATTACAGGGAGTGAAATTTTCCTTTAGCAACTTGTTTCCACATTTCTCATAGCTGGTGGGAGGAATAAGTCATCCTTGCACACTTTGATTTTGTTTGATTCTGATTATACAGAGAATAACCTTGAGAATCCATCTTCCACTGGGTTCATGCTGGACAGGAGGTCCACCATAGGGTGGGGAAGGGGGCACGGACTGGACTGGACTGGACTGCTAGCCAGCTATACTCTGGGCAGAATTAGTTGTTTACCGGCCCAATTCTAATGTTGTCTAGGCTGGGGTTCACCCAAATCCTTCCCAGCCTCTATTTTTCCCACATGCAAACTACAAAGCTAATACAAAAAAAAAAAAATCTAACAAGGTCAAAAGGACAAATTAACCCTTTCTATACCAATGAACAACTATAAACCCATTTGTCTAGTAGCAGAGGACCAACTCACTTATAACAAGGAACAAAGTAGCACCACATCCTGGAGAGCAAAATGAAATTTGGAAGGAGAAGCAGCTAATAAAGGAATTCAGGCAGGATGAAAGAATTAGAGAAAAGAACAGATGAGTAACTGAGGAACATACCATGTGCCTCTGAATAAAGCACATGCTTGGTTGCCAAAAATTTATCAAGAGGAAGGAGAAATTTATATTGACATAAGATAGAAATCATACTGCACTACGACAGAGCAAGTTAAACAGGCAAAACTGCTATTAAAATTGACTGGACCCAAGAGGGTGAATGGCCTGACAGAAGGATACAGTTGCTTGAGGTGGTTCTAGCAGCCTAGCTTCTGGAACAGCTGAGGCTCAAAGCCAGCCATGGTGAACACCTGATAAGCAACAACATACATTACAAGTGTGATCCTGTGGGCAGTTGGAGGACGGGCAAGGCAAACTATGCCAGATGGGATTACTTCCATAATCTCCTAAACCCTATTGATTCATAACGGGTGGGGCAGAATCTCCTTGCATATGGAATTCCCCTTTTCATTTACCTCTCAGTCATGCTAATGGGAAAGCAATCAACAATGCCAGCTTTGGGATTGGTACAAACTACAGACCTTGCTTTAGTTACGTCAGAGGAAAGAGAGACAAAGAGATCCTGTGGATCCATGTCTTCCATGATTCCTTGGAAATGGTCCATTCTGGGTCCCATTCCCACCAGAGCAGTCATTAAGCTTTCTAGCTCCACAGTGGAGCTGCTTCTGTCCTTGGAGAGCGCAGAAAGTTTCTGCAGCACCTTATGGTCAGTAGGACACCCTCTCAGGAAGCAAAGAATCGTTCCTTAAGATACTTTCCCCCATTCAGTTGTTTCTTTTCACTTAATCTTACAGGAGCAGTACTTGTGTATTATTTGTGTTACACACGTAACACAGTACTTGTGTACATACACACACACAGAAAAAAAAAGGACAAGAGACATACAGAGAGAGAGAGACAGAATGAGAGAAAAAACTGGGCCAGAAACTGGGACATCAATTTTTAAATGCATGAAGTCTGAAATAATAAGGCAATTATAGGAATCTTACTGAAAGACTACTCTATTAACTTGTAAATACCTACAGACTTAGAATGAAAAAGCAGAGCTTGGAAAACTTACAGTTTGGGACTACAGCTCTCAGAATCCTCCAGACAGCATGGACAGTGTCTGTTCTGGCTGGCAGATTCTGAGAGACGTGGTACAAAAGCATAACTTTTGCAAGCACTACAGAAAGATCAGAGAGAAGAGCTAATTTGAAGTAGGTCTCAGATCAAGGAAAATATACTTTATGAAAAATAATAACCATTACAGGTGAAATAAAACTGGGGTGGGTTTTAAACATTTCACCCACCTGGGTGTTTTTGGGAGGGAATATGTTCTGGGAGTTCTCCTCTCAACTTTTCCTATATATCACACTCAACCAGTGATTCCTTAAACACTGTTTCCACTGTTTGGCTAGCAGTAAGGTCACTCAGCACTGAATGTTATTTTGAACCTCAGTCATCCACTGTTTGGACAGCATTTTTTCTTCTTCCTAGTAAGAATGACACAAGCATCTAGTAAAATCTGTCTGGCTATGTGATAACATCGTTGTTATTAGGATGAAGATTTTAGAAAAAACATACCAAAGTAGAAGTACTGAATAGTAGTGAACTGACATGAAACAGAGAAGACTTTTGGCATGAAAGAGGAAATTCTCTTCCAAGAAGTTAATCTGCCTTCTTCTCTGTTCTTGTTCTGCTGCTGGCAGGCAAAGATCTTTTTATTCAAATAGGCCATTGGCATCCAAGCTGGATTACTGTCGAAGGGAGAAGGCTAAATGGTTAGGTGTTGATTTTATTTTTTTATGTCTTTTTACTTGTGCTTCTGATTGTATGTTTTAATTAATAGTTTATTTTGAGTCTGCCTACTATCAGTTGCCTTCAGTGCCATTTTATGTCATAAAGATGGGAAAGAAATTTAATTAATGAATAAATTTGGGAGAGAGAGGGTCTAAATAAACTAAAGGCACTAGATCCTGACTGATCTTGGAAGTTAATCAGGATCAGCTCTGGCTAGTAGTTGGATGGGGAACCACTTATGAATACCAGGTGCTCTAGGCTATATTTCAGAGGAAGTAATTGGCAATATCACCTTTGAGTATTCCTTGCGTAAAAAATACTGTGAAATTAGTGAGGTCACCATAAGTTGAAGGCACACACACATATCTGAAGAAATTATGTTTCTTCTAAAACTCTATAGTTTCACATGAAACACATTTGCTTCCCTAAAAGATTATTAAGAAACAGGGAAGTGTTATGTAACAGTTTTGTGGCAACTGATATTGACCAGCTTATGGGAAGAAAATGTGACAGTATTTTCACAACATATTTGCCAACTATGGTTAATTATTTATTGTTTGAAGCAACTGTACATTAACTGGCTGTGTTAGCATGGGCATGTATTATTAAATCACAACAGTTAAAACTGTAATGATGGAACAATTATTTTATTTTACTATATTAGGTTTAGGATGTCTTTTTTAAAAAGATAACACATTCTACAAGTTTCATAAATAAATCAAAATGGGACCTTCCTAAAAATCACAAACTTATACTTAACAAAATTATTCGGTAAAATAATATTTTATTGGAAAAATAGTTGTGTTTGAAAACTATCACTAGAAAGCACAGCTCTTGTTTAATCTATACCCATGCATGAAATGTGTATGAATCAATTTTTTTTAAAAAAAGTATTTAAGTCACTGAACATAAATCATAATTTTACCTTTATATCCATACAGATGGCTCTATCAAATTTAATCCTAACATAAAAAGTTTAAGCTATTGTGTTGTTCTATTGCCACTTTCAAAATCTAGCTAGATGAAATCACAATGAGTTTATGAAATACTTTTTAGAACAGAATAAAACTACTGATTTGACACACAAGGCTCCGGCAGTAGAGGCTTTGTGCTGCTGGAATGATTAGTTATGAAACTTATTGGGAGTTACTTTGGGTTCACAGTTTTCTTGTTAATGTAGCAACTGTTTTGCTAGCTGAATGAGTTCACTTTCAGTCACCCTGCAACACACGAAGTAAGTTAGAAGGAAAACTAGAAGTTGGTATTAACATTTACATTTTCCCCCAACAATTTACTTTTTACTGACTCATAAAACTTAACAATTTTTAGCTTACCCTAAAGCTCAGCACATTTTCTTGGAAAGATACAGTAATTTTATAAGATGTCTCTAAGGCATGTCCTAATTCCAGAGTTTTGCTAATTATCTCCGTGGGAATGCTTTTCTTGCAGAATAATTAATATCAAACAGTTTTCTATTTCAATTTTAAAAACTTTGCCAACATACAAAACACATAGTGAAAAAATCTGTCAACCAGCCAATATTTTGTATTAATTTTGGAAAATTAAAATTATCGCCTCGCCCACCCCCAAACACTGCTCATTTCTCATGAAAGCACACAGACATTTGCAAAGAAAAGCTTTTATGCAGCATAACATTATAGACAATTTTAATTACTTATTAAAGTCCACAAATATATTAGAGGCTCTTTATCAATTGATAATGCTATCTTAAGCTTACTTAACTTAAAATTAAGTCCCACTAAATTCAATAGGGCTTAATCCCTAGTAAATTTTCATAGTACTGTAAGGTAAGCCATATAAGTCAACGCAAAGAACTAGCAGAATATATTTTACCATTTTGCAGAAGCTGAAAAAAAAAGAAAAAATACACATGTCTAATAATAGCACACTGAGAGTCAAAGGGTAATGTGGAAGCGCGACTGATCTACTTAGATGTCACAGTGGTTGTTTTTACACATAATATGACAGTCCATTTGCTTTATCTGGTATCGTGTCATAAAGCAGAACTGATATTTCTTAACTGATCCTTCCTTCGCACCACGATGCTGAGCAAACAGGCTTCAGGTTTGAGGTTAAGGAAGAATTTAAAGTGTCACCTAGCAGGGTTGTGGAGCCCGAGACAGAGTCATGAAGTTGAAAGCAATTGAGTGGAATTGGTACCTGTAGAAATTTACCAATTCTGACTTTGACTTCAAAATAAACATTTATATTAAACACCTAGTTTGTTGTGTATTATTTCATAGGAATTTAAGATAGTTTTCCTGTTCAGAAATTTTAATCAAATAAATATATTTTGTGTTCTATCAATGTAAGTAGCCTTATGATTCACGTGATGATGAAATACTGTGTGCCATCATTTTACTACAGTCAATTTGTTATTACTAATTAATATATGCTTGCTATTTATGAAGGAGTCTAAGTCAGTCACCGTCAGACAGTAGAAAAATAGCTGGAATCAGATTCAAAGGTCTGGCCAACCACTCTGCACAGCCCTGCCACTTAGCTCAGGTTTTAACTTTAGAAACAAATGTAATATCAATATTGGGGACCTAAGGAAAATGATGGTATCCACCGGGTTTGAAGAGCTCCTGCACCCAGTACAAGATTCCTTTAACTTTAGGTTCACGATACACCCAGAACAGAGCATAGAAATGTTTTGTTGGACTACAACTCTGATCCCTAGCCAGTGTGGTGGTGTACAGGTGGTTAGAAAACTCTACTGAAGTATAGTTGAATGGAGCAAATTTTCCAAGCTCTAATCCACAGATACATTAGCAGCAATGAATGTGTGTGTGCCGGCACTGCTAAATAGCTTCGGAACCAAAAGCAACGGGACAGACCATCATAAGAGTCTGTTCTAGTCTGTGTTTTAGCTTTGGAAGGGTTTAAATTTCTCCTAATTTCGCCTAATTAGGGTTAAGAGGTGTATAGGAGCAACAGAAAAGCCTTCATCCTCATTTTTTCCCCCTTTTATCCTTTTGTTACTGTCAAGTAGTCAGTTTGAAAAAGGCTCAAGATGATGAGAAGCAGGAAATAGGTATGCTAGGAAGAAGTAGTTGCCTCCCTTGGAAGGAAGTAATAACTATGTTCCTGCCTCCTATTGTTCCAGAAAGAGTCACCTCCCAATCAAACACCATCATAGTGAAACAGCCACTATGATGTTTCATCCTGTTAAAGTACGGTCTGTCTCTTTTGTTGATAGGCAGTATGCTTAGTCATATTGTTGTCATTAACAGTTCAAAACAAAATTCTAAACCAACTGTTATGGTTCAACCTATCAGACGTAGGCCACTTTTGAAAATTCAGTGGAGCTAGGAAAGAGGGGAAAATATTAGTGCAGTGAAAAGCTGCACTTAAATCCGTTACATCTGCTTCACTAGATTTATTATTTCAATTTAAGCAACCATTTGGAAGCACTGGATTCACTGCAGACCAATCAAATTAGTACTAGCAATAAAATAAAAATTGTGCAGGTATAATAGCACTGTATATAAGTGTAGGACTTTGAATCTGGACATTCTCTGACTTTCTACCAGAACTCTGTCAATATGTAGATTAGTTTAGTGGCATCTTTGAAAATGCTGTTTTCATTCAATAATCTTATTTTTTTAACCTAAGGTGCACAAATTATTGTTTCTTAGGTAGCCCTGGTAGTCAAACATCCAGAACTGGATCCAGACTTAGCGACATTTACAAGTTGTTGTTGTTGTTACATGCCTTCAAGTCAATTCTGATTTATGGCATCTGTATCATAGCATTTTCTTTGCAGGATTTATTTATAGAAGGTTGTCATTGCCTTTCTGTGAGACTGAAGGAGTGTGACTTGCCAGAGCCCATCCACTGGGTTTACATGGTTGAGGGGGATTCAAACCCTGGACTCCCAGAACACTACTCCAGCAATCAGACCCCCACACACCATATTGACTGGACTATATTTAGAGAAAGTTTTCTAAAAGCATTTTAATGAATCATAACTAAGAAACTGAATCCCACTGATTTCAGTGGAGCTAAATCTGCACTTCCTTCAGTCCTCCAAATCTGTGATTAGATCTTAAACATCTCTAAAAATTTAGCAAACTTTTAAAAGAACAGAGAGGTAAGAAGGAAAAGATGCACATCTGGCATCTTTTCTGCATGAAACACACAAGAATAATTAAAGCACAATTTTAAAATATAACAGAAGTTCACTTGTTTATGTTTGATTTTGCAAAGTGATGATTCCGTTCATCATGTTAAGTTTTGATTCCTACACTAGCTTCATTATGGATATTGCTGAATATCACACACCAGCACATCAACTACACAAAAATGAAAAAAGCTATGCTCGTAAACTTCAGTCTAAAGCTACCCAAGCCTAGTTTATAACAGAATTTTTAAGCTCTTAATAAAACTTAACTATAATAATTTCTGTCTGCGTCAACAGGATGATGAAAATCCTCTTCCATGAAATAGAGAATTTTTTTCTTTTTGTGTTCTTGACTTTGAATAAGACTAACAGCTATAATTCAAAAAGCAAATGTAGACTGTAACATTTACAATTCTTTCTTAAGTCGGATAAGATTACCAGGATTGAAAGGACATTATTGCTAAAATGTGTTCGGTTAACACATCAAGCAAACAAAACTGACTTATCTACAGTTACATATATATTAATACTTGCTTTGTTTCTCATCTGTTTAAGTCCACACTCACTCCTAGCATCTACTGGTTTTTGACAGTCCATTTAAGCTGTCTTTCATTTGTACTGCAAATGGCTAAGTGATCTGTGCAACTGCTGATGACATATGCTGAACTCAGCACAGATCTGCTTTTGGCAGTTAGTCACAACTGCAGTGGTTGCAACTCGATCCCCCAGAGGAAAGACAGAAGGAAACTTTTTTCTGATCCCAATAAAAGAGCAGAAGAGAATGTAGAAGGAATAAACAAGGCAAACTGCACTCTCTCATCATCAAGTTTATAGATTGGATCAAATGATGATACCATCATTAGCTAATTTACATCACAATTTGTTATTCATTTAAGCTTTGAAATGTTATCAAACACAAGTCACCACTGATGATATTTTAATAAGAGACTCTAGTGACCTTTCAGAGAGAGACATCATTCTGAAATATGACTGTACAGTGGACCTTACACACCAGTGATATGCTATAGATATTGAACTATTTTGAAAGGTTAATGTTCACAATTCTTCCTGTGTATCTCAGAAATACAATCAAAATTAGTTATAAAGAAGACATACATTTATTCACTAACTAAAAATGCATTCATTTCTGTGTTATTTTGCTCTGTTATACGTTTCTATACTTACAAAACATGATATATTTTATAGCGCAATTCATATATCCTCAAAGCACCTCCTATTTTCACAATATTTAAATAATTTTCCAAGGGATGCAATAAAATAAAATGTTTTCATATTTGTAACCAAAATAATCATGTCAGTTGAACTTTGTATATGACTGTATAACTTTTATTATTACTAGACGATATGCCAGTTTCTCTAAACATCAAACCATGATATACAAAATGTCATATACAACCTTTACGAAGCTAAAGGTCATATGTACAAAAAAGAGACTTATCTACAGTCATAGTTAGCCATGATAATGCAAACTGCTACAGCGGAGTGAATTACGCAGTAGTGAATCAGGTTGTGTAATTTATTTATCTCCCCATTAACATGTTTAAATAAATATGGTGTAGTTAACAATGTAGAAGGCATGATCCAAGAAATATTCCTCAAGGGCAGTTTGAGATATGACTACAGAAGTGTAGACTGATGTAATGAAAAGATCTTCTCTTTTCCTGACAATTTTATACCATGAAATTATTAGCTGAGACAAAAATTTTGTTCTTCGCTACCCTTTTCTAAAACCAATACTCATTTAGAAATCTGAGATTCACTGACAAGTCTCAAGAAACCTATATTAAATCAAAAGGGCAAGGGCTATTTATCAAGGAGCTTTCTATATAGGTCACACCACAGACACAAGGAACATCGGGGGTTCTGAAAACTATGATAGCTCACCAGGGCAGATAACTGTTGGTGATCTCTCCTGTTCTGTAACACCTCCTCAGCAGACACTCAGAGGGCAAAACTCTAGTTAATCTATCCATCCATCCATCCATCCATCCATCCATCCAAACTATTTTCTGTATCACCTCTCAGCTCACAAGGCTCTTGAGTTAATGAATAAATAAAAACCAAGTGAAACAATACAAACCAGGAATGGGAATCATACAATCCTCCCAATTTTTTTGGACTGCACCTCCCAGCCCTTGCTGGGTAAGGACAAGAAACACTTGGATTAATAATCAAACACGATTTGAAGGGGTTACATGATTCCCACTCCTGATGTAAAAATAACACACTCATATACTCCTTGTTAGATTCCTAATTTCTTTGTAAGTAACAATAACAGATTAAAGTTCCATCTCTAGATATATGCTGGGGAAAGTGATACCTGACACAAGTGGTCTAATGGAGTTAACTCTCATGATTCTAGACACTACATGCTGAGGCACATCAAAGATTAAAATATTATTTTTTCTGCTACCAACACAGCAATGTAAAACAACAGGAAAGCTTAATTAAAAGACACTGTTTTAATATTAAACCTCATCCTAAACAACAAAGAAGTAGGGCACATCCTGACCAAAGAACATTGTGTTGCTAAAGAACTGCATGTGTTAGGCAATCTTATCCAAACACAATTTCCATAAACTTAAGTGACACATGCAGACTCAATAAAGCGTGTCATGTGTAATGCATAAACCAGTATGAACTAGAAGCAAACTGCCCCAAGCAAGTGCAGGGGAAAAAAGGAGGATTACAAAATAGTGCTATTCATAAAGTGTCAGAATCACAGAAAGGGGTTTTAGCTAAAACATAGAGGTAACATTCTATTTGCGTCATGTTTGAAACCTGGAAGCCACTCCATATACTTAAAGTTAAGTGTCTTTAATAAAAGAAAATCTATATGTTCAATGTAAATTTTAAAAAATTTAAGGTTGCATAATATCAAGAAAATCTAATTACTACTCTGTAGCACTGCATAAATTGTTTCACAATTCACTTGCACTTGCTGCACTTCTGATTTCACAATCAGTATAATCACGCTATGTTTCCCAATGCCAATGTTAAAGATCAAACAAAAGACTGCAATATAGGTGTTCATTGTACAGGAAACTCACAGTGAGTCTAAAGTCTGCCAGTTATAAACAACACTTCCAAATACTTGATAACAGGAACAGAACAAAAACATTCAAGCTTATTCTTGTTAATGTGAGTTAGCATAAAGAATGTGCTACAACAAAGGCATAAAAGTCACAAAAGTTATTAATCCAAACTAAAGTACACACATTACATGTAGACATACCTACATGTTGAATCATCATTCAGTAACTGATTCAATAAGTCGGCTCCAGTTGGGCCTAACCAAAAGATTCTGGCCAAGGAATGTCATTAACTAGCTATGAGAACATATAAGAAAAATTGCCTCTTAATTTTGTATTAACAAACCCATGAAACAGTCATTTATATCTACCAATGAGCTAACACTTCATAATATGAAATGACTGTACTGATGACAGTGAAGACTGTCATGATTAATAATTGCATTTGTATCTTATTTTTCATCCAAGGATGGAATACACAATTTTTAATTTCATCTTATCCTTACATTTTATCCTCTGGCAAGTGTGTTCTCCCCCTGCAAGTGTAATGAGTGGCGTTCCTATCCCATATTGTCCTTTCTGGCTTGAGAGAAAGGAAGATAGGACAAGTGTTGGGCCTGAAGGCACCGTACACTCCCTGTCACAGGCAACATCATGTGTTGCCATCCTGCCCTCTTCACGCCTTCCCCTTGGGTAAGATCAAACGAGTTGTAGCATTGGAAAGTACTATGTAAGCTTGGAAAATGATGTCCACAGTAGAATCCAGTCCCCTTGCTGTGATTAGGCTGAAGGATAATGACTGGCCAAAAGTCATCCACTGAACTTCACGGCTGACAAATCCTAGACTGACATTTTTAACTGTGACATTGCACTAGCATACAAGGTTTTTTCAAGAATTAATATTTTTTCAAGGGACACATATGAAAAACTATTATATGTGTTGAAAATTCCTCTTCTGTTATGGTTAGACAGCGCCAATAGGCATGATTCAAAGGTAGCTATGAATCTGAACACAAACTCCATTAGAATTGGCAAAAAAGGACTACAAAATGTGGAGGGGGGCACCTGTCAAATGTCCAAGATTGCATCACTGCCATCTGTAGGAAGAGCTAATGAAGAACTCTGGCTGGAAAGCTACTGCAGATAATTCTGTTTTAGATAGACAAATTGTCTATTTTCCTTTGTTTCTCATTCACTGGTGTCAGGGTTAATATAACAGGTTAGACACCCTCCCCAATTTCCTTAATAATCACATCTTCCCATTCATAATGACCCTCCCTCTTTGCCAGCTGTAACTTCAAAAACTATGCATGGTAAGTGCAATCATGCACTTAATATAACTTCATATGTGCCTGAGGAGAAGAGATCAGTACTGGAAAATGGCTAGTTGTAATAGATGGGTTCACGCATGCAAACGCCTATCTTCTGATAACTTCAATATCAAGTGCTGACCCTAGTGTTAGCCTAAGACATTTTGCTGCTTCAGACTGAGTAGCACACAGCATTCCCTGACCCATCCATATTAAGATACACAGTGACCAAAGAAAAATGTAAATTTTGTGAGTGGGGGAACAGTTGGGTGGTTGTTGAGTGAACAGAAAATTTGGGGAAAATTGAAATACAAGCAATATGCTTTATATCAACCGTAAACTTACTTTACTGCTTTAGCAACATAAAATGTGTCATTTACAACTTAGCATATAAAACTGTACTGTCTGGCACACATACAATTTTTTTTTGAAAATAAAACCTTTAGTTTTGTACAAGCAGAACTAAGAAACAGCTGTTAGTTCCTTCATCCTATGCTACCTAAAAAAAAAATCTTAATTTTTGCCATCTGAGGAGCAGGGGGAAAGTGAAAACAGAAACCACAAATGTGAAATAAACAAAATAAATAAAATAAACAAAAGGATGAATGTGTAATAAACAACACTTGTTTGACAGAAGGGGTCTCATACGGTCAAGCAGTAAGGTCTAGGCTAGCAGCCTATTCAGATATAAAGAAAATACAGAACTTTTAATAGTGTATTATCTCAAGGAGTGAATGCCCTTTGCATGTACTTCTTGTGAAGCACCAACAAGTTACAGAAAAGAATCTTGAGTACTGTACACTTCTACAGAAGGAGTAGGAAGACTGCAGCCCCAACATCATTTTGGTAGACACCAGAACCCACTTCCAAATGCCTCCTAGGAAGTGTGGTGGACAATTTAGCCACAGTTTTGGCCCAGATTATCCCTTTTTACAACAAGAAGGGACCTAAAAGTAGACCTGTGGATTATTTACTCTTGGAAAAAAAACCTACATCTCTTGAGAGGGCCAAAAGAGTAGTGAAATTGCTCTCCACAACCTCTAGGAAGCACTGAAGACATGTGGGGGCAAAAAAATAAAAAAAATCTGGGGACACCCTGAGGGGTGTGGCCCTTCAAGATCTCCTGGGAGGCTAAAGCAAGCCCCTAATCCCCTGTTTACAGTATACGAACAGGTTGCTTACCTGTAACTGTGGTTCTTCGAGTGGTCATCTGTGCCATCATACACTAGGAGCTTTAGCGCCTGCGCGGTAGCGTTCGGAAACTTCTAGAGCTTGTTCGCTTGGCGGGAACCCCTCCCCCACGCCGGTACTGCGCATGCTCCTCCCGCCGAGCAACGGTCTCTCCTCAGTTCTGTCGTCCGCCGTAGAACCTACAGGGACCTGAGAAAGAGGGGAGGAAGGGCGGGTGTGTATGATGGCACAGATGACCACTCGAAGAACCACAGTTACAGGTAAGCAACCTGTTCTTCTTCTTCGTGGTCTCTGTGCCTTCATACACTAGGAGACTGTGTAGCTTACCGGTCGGACGGCGGGTCAGGTCCTACAGCACGGAAGCCAACACCTCACGTCCAAACCGGGCATCTCTGCGCGACCGGCAGTCGAGCCTGTAGTGGCGCACGAAGGTCGATGGTTGGGACCAGGTCGCCACACGGCAGAGTTCATGCAGGTCAACTCCTCGCAGGAGGGCCGCAGAAGTAGCCACAGCTCTGGTGGAGTGGGCTCGAAGCAGGACTGGCGGAGGCTTCCTCGCGAGCTCATACGCCAGTTCAATAGTCCTCACCACCCACTTGGAGAAGCGCTGGGTGGACACTTTTAGGCCCCTCCGACGTCGCCCATAGCAAACAAAGAGATGCGGCGTCTGTCGGAAGGAAGCAGTCCTGTCCTTGTAGAAAGCCAATGCCCGACGCACGTCCAGGGAGTGGAGGGACCGCTCCAACGGTGTCGTCGGGTTCGGGAAGAAGGCAGGCAGGATGATGTCCTGGTTGAGATGGAAACTGGACACCACCTTTGGCAGGAACGAGATGTCAGGTCTCAGGACCACCTTGTCCCTGTGGAAGACCGTGAAGGGCTCATCGGAACGAAGAGCTGTGATCTCACCCGCTCGCCTCGCTGAGGTCACCACTACCAGGAAGGCAGTTTTCATTGTCAGGAGCCTGTCATCCGAGGTCGCCATCGGCTCGAAGGGCGGCTTCGTCAGCTGCGAGAGCACCAGCGAGAGGGACCACGGCGGTAGCGGCGGCGATACCGGCGGGTAGAGATGATGAAGTCCTTTCAGGAACCGCTTAACGGTATCGTTCCTGAAGAAGGCCGAGGCAGCAGATCGTGGCGGTTGGTATGCCACGATCGCGGAGAGATACACCTTCAGGGATGGAAACGCCAGGCCCTGTTGCCGGAGGTGCAGGAGGAAGTGCAGGACGGTCGAGAGCCCCGCGGGCGATACCGGCTCACTCCTCTCGTTAGCGAAGGTCAGGAAGCGTCGCCACTTGTATTGATAGTTGCGACGGGTGGATTCCTTCCTGGCCGCGACGAGGACGGTACCGAGCACAGGATCGTCTAGTGCGATATCCTCCAGGCATGGAGGGCCAGGCGTGGCAGGTCCGGATGGAGGACTCGGCCGCCGGAGTGGGAGAGCAGGTCCGGTGTCGGTGGCAACCGGAGCAGGTCGTCTCGCGCGGCTTGTAGCAGGGGTGCGAACCAATGTTGCCTCGGCCAGTACGGGGCTACCAGGATCGCGTCGGCTCGGTCGGCGAGGATCTTCGATATCGTCCGGCCGAGCAGCGGGAACGACGGGAACGCGTAGAGGAGTTCCCCGGTCCACGGAAACTGGAAAGCGTCCCCGATGGAGGCACGATCGTGGCCCGCTCTGGAACAGAATCGGCGACACTTCGCGTTTTCCCTGGTCGCGAAGAGGTCGATCGATGGTTCGCCCCAGCGGTCCCGAATCAGTCTGAACGCCTCTCCGGAGAGAGACCATTCGTGATGGGATGAGGTGTCCCTGCTGAGGGCGTCTGCCGTGGTGTTCTCCTGCCCGGCCAGGTGAACCGCCACGGGATGCGTGTGCAGGCGAATGCACCATTCCCACAGGCCGAGCGCGATGTCGAGCAGGGTCGTGGAATGAGTCCCACCTTGTCTGTTGATGTAGCAGACGGCGGTGGTGTTGTCCGTCAGAATCAGGACCGTGCGCCCCGCCACGGCATGGCGGAACGCCCGTAGGGCTTTCCAGACGGCAAGCAGCTCCAACGCGTTGATATGGAGAGCGGTCTCGTCGTCGGTCCATCTGTCGCGGACTCTGAGATCGCCGCAGTGGGCACCCCATCCATACAGGGAGGCGTCGGTCGTTACCGTCACCTTCGGTGTCGGCTGTTGGAAAGGCATCCCCGACATGAGATTGCGTCGCGACTGCCACCATCGGAGGGATGAGCGGACGTCTCCCGGCAGCTGCAGTCGGAGTGTCTGTTCGTCTCGCAGGGGGTCGAATATGCGGACGAACCAGTGTTGAAGAGGTCTTGCTCTCAGCCTGGCGAGATATGTCACAGCGGTCGTCGCAGCCATGTAGCCCAAGAGCTGCTGGACGCTTCTCGCAGATAACGTCGGGGCCGTACGAGCGTGAGCGGCGGCCCGGATCAAAGTTTGTGCTCGAGACTCTGGTAGGTACGCCCTGGCGGAGGTCGAGTCGAGCGTCGCCCCGATGAAGTCCAAGATCCTCGCCGGCTCGAGGTGGGACTTCTTCGGATTCACTCGTAGACCAAGGCGGGTCAGGAGTGACAACGTCATGTGGACGTCGTGGTAAAGTCTCTGTTTGCAGGACGCCACCAACAGCCAATCGTCGAGGTAGGGGAAGACGGAAGCGCCCTTCGTCCGCAGGTAGGATACCACCGGGGCCATGCACTTGGTGAAGACCCTTGGGGCAGTCGAGAGTCCGAACGGCAGCACCTTGTACTGGTAACAGGTGTCGTCGACTGCGAAGCGGAGGTACCGTCTGTGCTGCGGGCGAATGGCGATATGGAAGTATGCGTCTCGGAGATCGATGGAGGCGAACCAGTCCCCTCGATGTAGGAAGGGTAGGATCGACGGTATCGTGACCATCTTGAACCTTTTGGGGCGGATGTAGTAGTTCACCCCTCTGAGGTCTAGGATCGGCCGGAGGGTACCGTCGGCTTTCGGTACCGTGAAGTACCTGGAGAAGAAGCCGGTGGTCTTGGCCTCTTGCGGGAGCCGCTCGATCGCCCCTTTCTGGAGGAGGGATTGGATCTCTTCCAGGAGGGCCGGACTCGACGGCGTGGAGTAATAAACGCCGCGAGGAGGAATATCGAGAAACTCGATGGCGTAGCCAAGACGGACGATGGAAAGCACCCAAGAGTCCGTAGTGACATACTGCCACTCCGCTAGGTGTCGAGCGAGGGTCGGTCGGTCTCCGAGCGCTGATGGTAGGCTGAAGAGTGGGTATTGGCGGGTCCTGCCAGGCACGTCAAAACCGAGACTTTGTCTCGGAGGAGGACTTCTTCGACGAAGGCGGGCGCCGCCTAATCGTGCGTCTGGCCGATGAGCCGGAGGACGGTCTCGACTGTCCAGACTGGGCCGAACGCTGGAACGACGAGGTGGAAGATCGTCGCCAGGATGGTCGGAAGGTGGAGGCCCTGCGGGTCTGCGTGGCCGGCTGCAGCCCGATCTTTTTTGCGGTCAGTCTCGCCTTGACGAGATTGTCCAAAGCTTCGTCTGTGGACGAATTGAATAGGCCTTCACCGTCGAAGGGGAGATCTTCAATCCTCCTTCTGGTGTCCTCCTGGATGTCGGCCGGTCGAAGCCAAGCATGGCGGCGGAGGCCGACGGATCCCGCCATGACCCGGGAGGCGATCTCCACTGCGTGCCGGGAGGAGGCCATCTGGTGCCGAGCGATGGAGATAGCCTCATTGAAGATCACGGAGGAGGCTTGGCGGATGTCCTCCGGTACCGCTTCCATCGCTGGTTGCAGGCGATCGAGCACCTTCTTCAGGTATGCCGCGAGGCAAGCCTGAGTGTTGGACAGCCTGATCTGCAAGGAGGCAGCCGAATAGAACCTCCTTGCGTAGGCGTCCAACTTCCTGCCCTCTTTGTCCGGCGGGGTGGTGTGTTGCCTGCCGGAGCCTTTCGTCTGCGCGGACTCGACGACCACAGAGTTCGGTGCAGGGTGATTAAATAGATAACCGGCGTTATCCTTCTGCACCCTGTAGAGGTGTTCTAACCGCTGCGGTATCGGCTGAGCCGAGGCCGGTCTATCCCAGGCGGCCTTCACCAGTCTGGATACCCGGGGCAGGAGAGGCAGCGGGGCCGTGGAAGGTCGCTTCTCCTCGAAAACGGAGAAGGCTGGATCGTCATCCTCCGGCTCCGCATCGGCGATCTTAAGGCCGAGGGTAGTGGCCATGCGGAGCAGCATCGCAGAGAACTGGTGGACGTCCTCTGGAGCAGAATCTGGGATCGGGTCCCCGAATCCCAACGGAGGAGACTCCTGGGAGGCCGCCTCAGACACCTCAGACTCCGCACTCGAGTCGTACGACTCCGAGCTCGGTGAGTCCTCTCGCCGCTCGCTCTCCGGCTCCTTCGTAGTCGCCGCAGGTGTTGCCTTCCTAGGCTTCTCCGCAGCCGGGGCGGTGGTAGCAGCAGCGTCCCGCTTGGGATGGCTGACCACGGACTTCACCCTCTTGGTGGTGACCGGGGTAGTCTGGCAGGCTGACGTCGTCGTAGCCCGCTCAGTCACCACCGACTCCGTAGGGCGCGTCGCCGTCGCCGTGACCCTAGGAGGTGGCGATATCGCCCGATACCGTGGTGAAGGCTCCCTCGCCCTATGATATCGAGGGGAGGGAGAGCGGCTGAAGGAGCGGCGGTCCAACGGAGATCGGCTTCGGCGTCGACGGTACCGAGCCTCGTCCCCTCTAGGCGAGCGCGATTCGCGCTGTCGACGAGGTGACCGGGACCTCCGGAAGGTCTCCCAGCGACTCGGGCCACGATGGTACCGATCCCGGTACGATGGCGAATGGGACCGATAGGAGGCCGGGCGCTCTCTCCACTCAGATTCCCTCGCGTACCTGGCCACGTAGGACGCCGAGGTGTATCTGGAGGCAGACGAGCGAGGTTGTTCCTCTCTTGTCTCCCTCGGAGGCGGCGAGGCCACCGGACGCTCGGAAGAGCGGGACCGGGACCTGAAGGAGGTCGAACGCCGCTCCGGAGAAGCAGAGGGCTCTCTCTGCTGCAGGTCGGCCGACCTGCGACGGCTAAGAGGGCGGTGGCGCTCCTCCACCAGGGTTGGAGGGTCTGCCACAGGCGAGTCCGGGCGCTGTTGGGGAACGTCCTCGATCTCATCCTCCGAGAGGTCGACGGACTCGCCTCGCCCTTTGGAAGGCTGCTGAGTAGGAGGAGGAGTAGGAGGTTGAGCGTCCCCAGCCGGGGAGCGCTTCTTTTCCTTCTTCTTCTTCTTCTTCTCCTTCTCCTTGCCCTTGCCTCCGTCCGGAGCAGGGCGCTTTTTTGCAGGCGTCTCCGTAAGGGGAGCCTCAGCCTTCCTCGCCGTCGAGGATCCTTTAGCTGACTTGGCAGCCGCCGACAGCTTCGGGATCCTCGGTAACGCCGAGATCGGCGTTTCGCCGGTACCGAGCCCGATACCGACGAGGTGGACGGAACGGCAGCCGCCGATACCGTCGATGGCGTGGTCGTCTTCTTGTCGGCCATCTTGGAGGTGGAGGTCTCGTCTATCGCCCGCAGAGACTGCTCCCAACAAAAAGATTTGAGTCTCGCGGAGCGGTTGCGAAGAGTTTGCGGAGTAAAATCCCTGCAAATTTGGCAAGTCCGGATGTTGTGGGACTCGCCCAAACAGAAGAGACACTCCTTATGGCCGTCGTTGAGGGCAACCTTGCGGCCGCAGGACACGCACTTCTTAAAGAGCGCGGACATAAGACGAAGAAACGCCAAACTCCGAAATCCAAAAGACGAAAACCGAAGGGGGAGTCCGAAAGAGAGGTCAAAGACAGTCCGAAAGTCCGTAAAACCGTGAAAAAACAGCAAGCCAAGCACGACGTGAGAGGAACAAACTAAAGAACCTTCCGTACGCGGCGGCGGACGAGAAAGAACTGAGGAGAGACCGTTGCTCGGCGGGAGGAGCATGCGCAGTACCGGCGTGGGGGAGGGGTTCCCGCCAAGCGAACAAGCTCTAGAAGTTTCCGAACGCTACCGCGCAGGCGCTAAAGCTCCTAGTGTATGAAGGCACAGAGACCACGAAGAAGAAACAGGAATTACTATTCCCTAATTCTGTTGACTGCCTTACATACAAATATTCATAATATGTAGTTCCTGGCATTTTCATTAAAACTTCTATCTTAAAAAGCATTTCACTCATTTCAGCAAAGAGGATATATTTCATCTCATCGACCCCCCCCCCGCATGTTTCCCAAGTCTCCAATTTTTCCATTGGAAAAACTTATTTTTTTTTCTCAAACAGGAAAAAAATGGAAAATGTTTCTTTTCTAAAGTTTTCTCCTCTTCCTTTCTAGGCTTTACATCCTAGCTGTGTTGTTGTGTGCCTTCAACTAATTTCCATGTTATGGTGACCTTAAGGTAAACTTATCATTGGGTCTTCTCGGTAAAAATTTATTCCAAGGGAGTTTGCCTTTGACTTCCTCTGAGGTTGAGAGAGTTTGGCTCTCCCTGGTCCCCAAGGGGTTTCCATGGGTGAGCAGAGATTTGAACTCCGGTCTCAAGTCTTAGCCCAACAGTCAAACCACTACACCAGGCTTAAATTTCTATACTCAAAATAGCCAAGTTATTTTGGTGCAGGAGGCAGAAAATCCCAGTATCTCTCCCCATCTTTAGCAGAAAAAAACTTAAATAACAATAAGGGGAAAATAATCACTTCTTGATGTTCATATGTTAGCCAAGTTGGCTACCTCACTGTCCTTAATGATAAAGCTGTTCTTGACTTGCATATGTGTCAGCCAGACAGAAATTTCACCACAGACAAAACAGCAAGATAGAACGCTCACATCACTTCAAACATGTCATCGGTTTTAGTGCAATCAACTGGCAGTCATGAAGTGCACAAAAATCAACTCCCGTATGAAGCAGCCCTTCTTTTCCTGCTAAAACAGGATCTGCAGAGAGAGACAAGCAGTTACATACAATGGTCAAGAGAGGCATAAACAAAGGAAATTAAAGGAGACACTGGAACCAAGTCAGCAGTCTGCAGCATGTAAGGTGAGGCAGGAAACGATGAAAGTGGCAAATAGGTGGACATAACTTGGCTGTTTCTGCAGCTAACCACAGGACAGCTTGTTCACAGCAAAGATCAGGAACAGCTCTGATTTGGATTTATAGTGGAGCATTTGCTAGATCACCTGGCTAGGATCAGGAAAGCTTAGCCTCAGAAGTTGCAGCCAGTACATTTCACTTAATGGTTATGGGAAAGTAACAGCAGACAAAGACAAGAGGAGAATTTTTGTTTCAGCAGAAACAAAAAGGCTGAGCAGGCTTTATTTTTTCCAATAAGCACAGTTCCTTGCATTTTGGCAAGACAAAAGCAAAGCTTGACCTTGAGGCAGGAAGCATACCTCTGTGTGTCTGTGTTTGTAGTACTCAGTGCAAGACTCTTTGCTTCTAATCATGTTTTTGAGAAAACCCAGAAGCAGCTATGTATTTCTCAGGAAATTTAATAGGAAGGAAAATTGGACCAAAACCTGATTCCTCAGAGGGCAGTAGGGCCCTATGTAAATATTCTAAACATACTAAAATGTGTTTAATCATTACCTCTTTGTTTTAACAAAACAGGATGAAAACTTAATCTTCATAGTGTAAGAAAACTTCAAGTGGTATGGGAGTGAACTCTTGCTGTTTCCTGACAATTCTTAGTTCAGAGCCGCTAGTGGAAGAAAAGATCAAAAGCACACACGATTAAATGTGTGTCCAACTGTTTAGGATTTCAAGGAAGCATATGATAAAGATCAAACCACTGTAGTCAGCTTCATTGTAATAGATAAACAAGATGACCTTTGTATTATTAAATATTTAGCATTTAATAAATGGCATTCAGCTTTTAAAATATTTGTCTACATTCTCTCATATATTCGTGATAATTTTCAAGGGTATTGATCTGGAACTTCTATTTTTCTATGAATCAAAAACTTGCAATCACTTAATTAAATTACCATAAATATGATAAGAGGAAATTTTCCTTTGAGAGTTAGATATAATTATTTCAAATTTGCATTTAAAATACTTGAAAAAAATAAATATGAAATATGGCATTCAGTTTCCATTTTGTACTTTAAGTTTTAGATACTTCATTTTATTCAGGAAAAAGAGAAAAGTATAGCATTTTCTCAATTTTACTGTCTTCATCCTTCACCACAGGGCAAGTTTTAAATTACTACATTTATCTGCAAAAGACCCTAGGTATTAGTTGTCACTATCAATATTCACTAAGGCCTCCGGAATAACACTTTCCAAATATGATATAAAGTTACAATAGATTCCATCTCCTGCCTCTTTGAGCCATACCTTTGTCAACTATTAAAAACATCACAAAATCCTATATTTAATGCACAGAGAGCATTCTGAAGAAGGATGCCTGCCACTGGTAGTTGTATGTCATCCACTGTCTGTAAGCCACTTTGGTAAAGGTGGTGGAAAACTGTATCTATTTTAAATGGATCCAAACAAAAGTGTTAGTTCAGATTCAGTTCCCTGATTTTTGAATATGAAAAGAGCAAAGGCAAAAGAAAGCAAAGTAAAAGAAGCTTGCGTATAACAACCTAAGCTAGTGAGTAAGTTTGAGCTGGAAGTATGACATGGACCATCCTGGACTACGAGTACAAAGAGGTTCTCTGGTTGGTATTTTCAGTGTCTCTCAAGTTCCTATCTTTGGTCAGAGATGTGCGGTGATTTATGACTGAATGTCTCCTGGCAGACCACTGTAAGGCCAATTATAGATTTAAAAATTGAGATGTTACTATTCAGTGGGTACAGCACAAGTCTACAATGCTTACCACATACTGTACCTATCTGATCTGAAGCCATCTTTACACATGCAAAATCCACAAATGGCTGTGAGAATTTGTGGAGGGTAGTTAAATGTACCCCAGTCTATTAGGGCCCGAAAAGTAAGATATGTTATGGTTTAGTGTTGTGCCTTAGCCAAGCAGTCACTCAAATGCAGAAGACCTTCTTTCCATATCGCTCAGTTTAATGAACTTCCTGGTTACACAGATCTGAAACAAAGGATAACTACCCCAGATCTCTCAACAGCCAGTGTGGTATAGTTGTTTGAATGTTGCACTAGGACTCTGAGAATCCAGGGTTCAAATCCCTACTCAGTTGTGGAAACCTAGGAGGTGACCTTGGGCAAGGCACATTATCTCCGCCTCAGAGGAAGGCAAGAGCAAACCTCCTCTGAATAAATTCTGCTAAGAAAATCCCCTGATAGGTTTGCCTTGGGGTTTCATACATCAGAAATGAGTTAAAGGTACATGACAACCAGACCTCTCACAAATATAGGGCTAAGCCCACAAGGATTCTACACCGGTACAACAAGCTTAATGAAAGATGCCTTTACTACTTTTCTTCCTTCACACTCTATTATTGGTAGTAGTATCGTCTAGGATCCTTTCATTGTTTCATATTCTGCTTTCAGTATCAATCTGTATTCGTAATCTTTCAGCTCTCCTTTCTACAATCTACTGTCTTGGACCGGATCTTCTCCTAGGTCTTGAAAACTACTTTAAATTTTAGACACTAAATGTTGCCACATCTCTTTCCGTTTGTTTTCCTTTCCAGCTGCTAATCTGATTACAACATACTGATGACCTTGGGCCTGTCAGAATTATAGTCAATCAAATGCTTATATACTAAGATTCAAAGAAATATTATTTTATCTTAGAAATCCTCTTCATTGTACTTACTATTAGTAACCTTATAGTTCTTGAACACTGATTGTTAATTAACAAACGAATGTTCTAAAAAAAACAAGGTGTGATTAACTGGAAAAATTCATGGATCTAATACTATGATAAAATAGGATTGCACTCAATGTTCACCCAATTACCTTTGTGGTGCAAAATTTTAGCCCTCTCCTAGGTTCCTCCTAAAAGTCTTAATGTATACAACCATCTCATAATAACACACTGTCAATCAGACTTCACTATATGTGAAATGGAACACAGCAAGGCCAAATGGAACATACAATGAGAAGGCACTTTGAGCGGAGCACTGAAAGGATTGATTTCTAGTTCATAATGTTCATAAAAAGTTTTCACTTCCACAGCACCTTCTGATACTGCCAAGTTGGTGCTCATTCCTTAACAGCTAAAGCAGTATACCCCCAAATGGCACCAGCTTCTACAGAGTTTTAAACATACTCTGGCCTCATGAACTGTGCACATAAGCTGATCATGCTGTTGCGTATGTTTGATAAAAGCTTCAATGAAAAGCCAGCATACACGAAATCTAGCCAGAAGAAAATGCATGAGATAAGTTACCACATATAGCCAGTGGAGAATTCTTTCAGAATACTCTAATTCTTTCTCATACTACTTTGTTTTTCTCTTCCTACTCTATCTCCCCTCCCCTCATTATCTACCTCACTTTTACTGATTCTTTTCCTAAATCTCCTTCCTTCCTTCTTCTCATCGAGCCCAAACCTCATCACTGATGGAAAGGAGGAACTGATGTATGATGACAGGAAGATATAGAAATAGAGCGGTTCCCTTGCCAGCTGTGCTGGACAACATCTGAAATCTTTGTACAAGGAGTCAGAGTAAGGAATAAATGGCAGTCTTTAAATACACTCCAGAGCTCTCCAACCCACAAAAAACTTGAGCTCTTTCTCATACACAAGTGAATGATTTAGGATGTAGAACTGCTAAGATTTTTCAAACAGCAAAATATATGAAATGAATCTCACGACAATTCCATTTACTCCATTTGCAGTAAGGAAATGGGTTTTGTACAAAATGCTCCTTTATTCTCACCGTTTCTCCTGTTTAATTAAATCCAAGCCCATTTGCATTTCTCACATTTGCATGAACTTTGTACTTCAAAGGACGATTTTCTGATTAGCTCAGCCTAGTTTCCATTAGTTGTATAAACAACTAAGAACTGAAATCAGAGCAATCTGCCTTGACTTAATTTTTACTCTCTGTATAGGGAATTACTCCCATTCTTTCACCCTTGGGCTTTTTCTTTGGTTTTCTGTAATTAAACTTTGATGACGTGCCCATCTAGTTTGTTCTTTACTGAAGAAGAGGATTTTTTTTCTTCCTCTTCTGTAAGAAGAGATGCTTAGTCTTTTGAATTTATAGTTCATAAGAACATTGAGGTAAAGAATTTACAATCAGTGGAATGAATAAATAAAATTAAAATGTACAAAATTGAAATTGCTATGATACAAATACTTCTTCCCATATGATTAAATAAGAGGGACTTTGCTGATATTTGGCTCAAACTAATCTTACCAATCAACTCTATTCCAGCTGTGTTCCAAACCAATTATAACTTCTTTCAGGAAAAAGAATACAAGGAAACAGACTAAGAAAGTCATGCAATTTCATGTTTTACTCCTGAGGAACAAGGGGCACAGGGGAACTTGAATTAAAGCAGTCAATTATTCTATTAATTTCTTTTTTCAAATCATTGCTCTAGTGTCTGTTCAGGAAGAATAAAAAAAAAGTAGATGAGTGTTCATTACTAGAAAATAAACAGCACTGTACAAGTGAAACAGAATTTTCTATGCAGATGATAAAGTCACATTACTTCTGAGTCAGCATGTGATATCAGAGAATTGGTTGATGGATGGTGGATGCAGTTCCCTTCACTTGAGCTCTGTTTAGTTAAAGAGACCAAAAGGTATTCCATCCAGTTTCCTGCTTCTCATTATCCAGCTAGAAGAAGCAAAACAATAAGGTCATTTCTTCACTTTACTGTTATAGCGCTATTATTCCATTTTGCACATCCTGTGGAATTCTGGGGTTTACTGAGGCCAAAGAGCTCTCTAGTTGAGAGTTCTAAACGCCCCTCCCGAAACTGCAAATTCCAGGATTCCATAGGATGTTGAAAGTGGAATCATAGCGCTATAACAGTCTAGTACGGAAATGGCCTAAATCTTAAATCAGAAGGCATCTTGAAATGTAACATTTTTCTCTCCCATTTTTGAAATGACTTCAACCTAGCAATACATGCTGGAAACATTAAAACACGTGCTTCTCAGAAAACATTCACAAAAGTCAAGTTGCACAAACACTAGTCTGTATTACAGAATTGGGGTTTCCTTGTCACAGGCATCTGATTTGAACAAGCAAAAGCAGAAGGCCAAAAGAACAGATTCCAGTTCATAACTGTGGATCATTATTTACTGAATCCCAAATTGGAAGTTTTTGAAGGAGCATTAAGCTAGATGTGTTGTGTGCATATGTCAAATTGGTGAAGGAGCCTGGAATTCTTAAAAAACAAAAACAAAAACCAAACAAACAAACAGTCCAGGACCATGAACTATAAATGACTTAAAAGCTGAGATGATTTAGCAAGAGGTGGAGGAATAGTAAGAATCAAGAGTGTTTCAATGAGCTTGTTCAGTGCTAAAGCACTGGAGCATTTTTTGTTAATCCTCCTCACAGGCTCTAGCATGAAAATGTCTCTGACAGTACAGTATTCCACAACAAGGGATCAACTGCTGATCTGTGAAGTAAGCAATATCATGTTGCTGCTGCTGCAGTGTCTTGTCTCATCATGGACATTCTCTTCTACGCTGCTTTGTATTTTCAGTAATATAAAATACTATCTGGAAAAGATGGTATTGACCTGCTAAGGCATTGTTCTTTTGGAAGGAAATTCAATCGACCATTTGTTCACTCACCGGAGGTTAGCACAACAGGTTTCTCTCTTACTAAAGTGCTACTGCCTGCTTCTTCTCCCTCTGCTTTCAATACTACTTTTTCCACCTATAGGAAGCACAATGACAACAACCACCTGTGCCTCTTGGACTTTAAAAACCACATGTAGGTAAGCTATTTCGGCAGTAACCTTCTCAGGTCACAGAGAGAGCAACACAACACGAACATGATTACAATTCTGCTCATACAGACAGGACACAACATCTACAATGTTGTTCCCTCTCCCTGCAACGCTAAGGTTAAAAAAATTCACTGCAGCTTTAAATAAATCTCAGCTTTAATTAATGAGAGACAGAATAATAATATGGTGTTCTTTTAGAGGAAGTGGTTGAAGAGATCAGCACTGGGAAAAACTGGTCAAGAGTTTTGGGGGAAAAGAGAACAAGGAGAGTGGGTAAAAAGTGGGGTAGGACCAGTAGGAAGTCTTTGAGCAAAAGCTTACTCATTAAAAAAAAAAAACTAACAACAATTACAAATGCAAAATATAATAAAATTCAAGAAATAAATAAAACAATAAAAAGATGCATATGTAGGAGACAGAACACAGATACTTAAAAATCAATACCCATTCAATTGAACAAATGAAGTTTTATTTCTAGAAGGTAAATCAGTGTGTCATACCAATGACAAGTCAAAACTCTATTCTTGAACACAGAAGCCATATTAAATCCCCAAGTTCTGAAATTGTACTTTTTGTGCAACTTCAGAATCTCATAGCCAGTAGCTGTACTGGTGGGAAATTCTGGGAGTCTTAGTACTGAAAGTCATTTGGTAAATCCATACCACAAAGTCAAAACCAGACTGAGCTACAGTAGTGCCATTCAGAGACATTCTGAAAAGCAGAGTCTTAGCCATGTGAAATAGTCCATAATAATAATAATAATAGTCCATAAGCAACTGTAGTCCCAGGAAGCAGGGGTACAGGAATCAGAAGCATATGAGGACAGTGAATAAGCTAGAACAAATTAGATACACTGGTTTGCAAGAACCTGGAAGTTGAAAACACATGTATTGCTCCAGTAGCTACAGACTGAGAGCTGGTTTCTGTGGTCAGGCCCTCTAGGAGCTCTTTACTCCCAAGCAGTCATTTACTGCCATGGAGCCCCTTTCTCACAAGTAGCTCTTTTACTTTGAGATTTCCCTCATGGTGTAGACAACTGGCACAATTTTTTTGTATAGTGGCACAATTTTTTGGTATAGATTCCCCTTCCATGGCATTATCTGGAGAAAAGCCTGGTGAGGGTTTTCCCTGTGGCTTCTGGGATTTTCCTTGCCCATGCCACAGTTGAGGAGCTAGGTCTGCCTGCAAGATTTTGGGAGATCTGAATCCTTAACAAAAGAACCATAAAGCTGCCTTATACTGAGTTAGATCTTAGGTCCATCTAATCCTGTATTTTCTACTCTGATCGGAAACAGCTTTCTAGTATTTCAGACAGAGGTTTCTTGATCAGGTTGGGGTATATTAATATCAGGTTTTGATTATCTGCATCCAAAGCATGTGCTACTGAGCTATAGTCCCCCCTCAATCAGTCATCCTGGCTTGGATGAGGGACAGAAATGACAAGGGAAGTGAGACACAAGTGCAAATTCAAATGGAAAGTAAGCTGGGATGCTGAAAACAGTTTCTAGGGCTTACCCCAAAGCAAATTAAACTGGGATTTTAATTTCATTACTCTCCAGTTTGAGTTGATATAAATGTGTACCTACACAGGACCAACACCGTGACTCACAGACAACCTATAAGATTTAAGATTATGAATCTGTTGGTGAAAAACAGAAGCATAAATGCATAATTTGTACTTACATCAAATTTAAGGAGCTAGCTCTCAAGATTCAAGAAGAATAAATATAAATATAGAATTAGAGAATATTGCATGAGCAATTATTTTCTCCCGTACAACATTCAGGATTGGATTTTACTGGCAAATGGGTTTCAGGTTCACATCACACTCAACATTTGACAGTTCTACTACACAGACAATTGCAGCCAAATGTTTAAAAAGAAAGGTTCATCAGCACTCACAGGAGGAATTGTGTACTCAACACCCCTGAACACCTGCTTCTTGCTATATCACTCAAACAGAAGCAGAGCACATCTGTTAGTTGGCCTTATTTCTTGATACCAATCAGTTGTCACAGCCAGACACTATATAGCACAAAACACAAGAGAAAAGAAACACATATAAAAGTCCATGCTGCTGGCAATGTGTCAGAAAATAGGAATAAAATAGATATATCTTAAGGGTAAACTTTTTCAAAGTCAAAAACATTTATTTGCACATGGCGATCATTATGAGATGAAACAGTCAGGAGAATTTCAAATTTCCAATGAGATTATATCAAGATAAAAAGCCAACAAAGGTCTGTATATACCAACAAAGAATGAATTTGACAAAGCACATCAACTTCTTTCCTCTGGAATCACAAATAAATCCCTCTAAAGCAGCAAAATGGCAAATATAGAGAAAAATTCCAGTACTGTACTTATAAAATGTTTTAGTTTATTTGTCAAATAGAAATGTATATACATAGGGCTCATCTGCAAATTCTACAAACAAAAATACATTTCCTAATACCAATAGACGAATCATTTGGACAGACCCTAGAAAATAATAGCTCACTGTATAAAAGTTTCAGGAAAATACAATGGCACAAACAGAATGCGTTTGGATCAAAGGAGAACCACTGATGCTATGGAACAGTACTCTGGACAGTATATTATTATTGTTGTTGTTATTTCTATATCACCTCCCAGCCCACAAGGACTCTTAAGGTGATGTGCAAATAAAAGCCAGATAAAACAATACAAAGATAAAAACATTTTTATAACACATTACTCAAGGCAGTAAAACAGCAGCGTTTTCTCCTAAGGCTTCAAAAAGGTTCCATACAGCTGGGAGCCCACTTACTCCCCTTGACTTCATTTGTCTACGTTGTAATTGTTTCTAGAGCAGGCCTCAAAATCTGTCAAAGAAACATTCAACCTGCCCTTCCCAGTATATTTTATGCTGTTTCAGTTTGGGGCAGACTATGTAGTCCATGGCCTAACCTTAGTCTCCTTGACATACATAACCACACATGTATTCTAATTCTTCTGGTTAGCTGGCAGGTGACATGGCTCACTGGGCTACAACATCAACTGCTTCTCAAGTGACCCTGGATGTTTTACAGTTGCCTAAAGAGTATACATTTGTAAATGAATATAGATCTCAATTACTTCACCAGCTTAGATCTAGTTTTAGTAGACTAAGGAGAACCAAAATCTAATGGAACTCACCCCCCTACTCTAAATTTGACTAATTTGTTGCCCAGACCTGTATGTCTGTGTATGTGCCTTCAAGTTACCCGTCAGATTATGGTGACCTTATGAATTTCATAGGGTTTTCACAGGCAAGGAATACTCAGAGATGGTTTTTCCAGTTTCTTCCTCTGAAATATAGCCTACAACACCTAGTATTTATTGGTGATCTTTGATCCAAGTACTAACCAGGGCTGGCCCCCTGCTTAACTTGCAAGATCAAATGAGATCTGGTACCTTCAGGGTAATTAAGGTCTTTTAAAAACTGCATAACTTAACATTATTATGCATACAGTAACAGGTAATGAAGACAGAATATTCATCTTATATGATAGCTTTAAAAGTATGCTAATCTGTATCCCAAATTAGATTAAAACCTGAACCGAAAACCCATTCATTAAGGCAACACATTGTTGAACCCTTTAGCTCTCTGATTATGAATCAGGCATTAGGAAGTAGAATTTCATGAACTGACAGTGATTTAAAAATTATTTTAAGGGATTATTTATGGAAATGCACATTGTACATTTCATTTCATCCATGTAATAGACAAGTGGGGAGAAAAAACTGAAGCTCTGGCCATGAAAATAGGTGATAAGAATAAAATTTTGTGTTAACGAACGAAGTGTGATACGCTTAATTCCATCCACATATAGAGAAAGCTTGATTTGTTCTAGTAAGAAGAGGAAATGTTGTAGCATGATCACAAAGAGAAGCCTATTTACAATGAAAAGCAGTTATACCTGTTCTTAAAATTTGTGCATGCTGTTACAGGTCAGGCACTTAGATTCATATGCCCAATTATAGAAGCACAAAGAAAAAGACACTCCTTTTCCTAAATGTCCCATATGAAAATACTTACCACTCAGATCAGAGCTGTCTACTCTTTTTAAGTCAGTGGAGCTCTTTCTTATCTTCTGCCAATACCAAACTTGCCTGGGGAAACTTCAAATGTTATCTGACTGTATTTAGGATGCAATCCATATATCAGAGGGAATCACACCAACAATGCAAGGGATAACTGAGGGCTGCTTCATATAAGATACTAGTTTTTCCTGACACATTCAATGTATGCCATACAAACATTTTTGAAGCTGCTCCTGTAGGTATAAGCTGTCCAATCTGTACATCTTTGTCAGAAAAACAATTTTGCTCCAATTCACATATGGCAAAATATACACTTTCTCTACATGGAAATCAATGTCTTCCGTGTAGAAATAAACAACCTCTGAAACAGTCCTTAACTGTCCCCACAGCCTGAACGCTAAATTTATCTAGAAACCAGTCCAACTGCTGTCAAGAAGACTTAAGTACTAAATGATTGTACTTGCAAATGAGGTAATGTACCGTATTAATATGTGTTTCAAGAATAGATGGGGGTTTGTACCTTAAATGCCACTGATCCCACTCTGTGTGCTGGCAAGTTAAGAATCTCCTAGGACATGATAGTAGGATTCCAGTGACAGTCCAAGGGGCTACAGTGGCATCTTGCATCAGCACTGGCAATCAAATTCAGACCAAATGCCAGTGTAGATGCATCCATAATCACCAGTGCTGCTGACAAACTGGTATCACTATGAGCTTCTATATAGCTTTTGTGTGCAAAGCTACACCATGAATGAAAGAAGTAGATGAGAGGGAGGAGCAGAAGAGATCCAGTGCCAGAGGAGATCCTACATTCTATATGAGAAGCCATGCTTCTACAATTTCTAAGAGCCGTACACTTGGACATTAAAACATCAAAAGAACCAAAGAGGATCAGAACAAACACCTATCTAGTCCAACCATCTCTTTGCACAGTAATCACCCAGATGCCTATGAGAAGCACAGAGCTTTCCAAATTTTTCATGTTGGTGACACACTTTTTTAGGCATGCATCATTTCGTGACACAGTAATTCAGTTTTACTAGCAAACCAGAGGTTAAAGTAACCCCTTATAAGAGATACAGACACATACATAAATTGTAATAACAAAATGCAGGGGGCACAACATATCTCATGAAAACCTTTCATATATTTTTAAAAATATATGATTTATAAATAATAAGATACATTTCCAAGATTGTAGGCAACACACCTACACACTTCAGGCGACACACGAATGTGTCATGACACACCATTTGGAAAGCCCTGGATAGCAGGACATGACAGCCGCAACACCCTTCTGCTTATATTCCTTAGCAACTAACAACCACTAAGTTTTCTGATACTGGAAGGATACAGTATCGCCTCTGATACTGAAAGTAATATATATCCAGAAGGTTTATCAGTTGACAACAGAAAATGGCACAAGGGTACATGCTTGTTCTCTGCTTGCTCTGTATAACAAGGTGGGTCAAAGATCTATCCGGATCTACTGATAGCCTCCCCGAATGGTTTATACTTAGATGCCCCAAGATTTTTGGTTCCCAATTGTTTTAGCAGCAACAACAGAGTGACTGCCTCTCACCCTAAAGTAAATTGCAGAAATGAAGAAAATGGGGGAGCAGGGAGAAGAAGAAGTCTTCCAGGAATAGTTCTTTTTTTTTTAATGTTGAAAGACTGGATGCGAACTCCATTCACTTCTGGTGTACAGAACAAATTCCTGTACTGTACTCCGAATCTTGTAATTCCATCTTTGTACCAGGCTATGATTGGTGAACAAAGCCAGCATGGTGTAGTGCTTTGAGCATTGGATTAAGAACCTGGAGACCATGGTTTAGTTCCCTGTTCAGGCATGGAAACCCACTGTACATGTCACACTCTCAGCCCCAGAAAACCCCAGATAAGTTCTCCTTAGGTTCACCGTAAGTTGGAAACAACTTGAAGGTACACAACAACAACAACAACTATTGGTGAATGCCTAGGTTCTAAAAAAACATTATTTCATTTCAGTTCTAACCTAACTTTCTCTCAGCACAGGATTCAAGCCTTGAATAGATCACACAAGCCTAAAGTTTGCCCATCTCTGCTGTATAGTCTACCAGTTTAACTGTAGACAACCTCAAACAATGCAGCTAAAGAGGAGTATGATTGCTTCACCTCTTTAAGTTCATAATGCACACTATTCTACAAGAGAAAATCTATTGGTTTTACACATCCATTAAATGCTTCCATTTGTAAAATGCACTCATTTTCATTGACAAATATATCTTCAACTTTTCTTAGGCATGTGCACTTAAACTATGAAAATCATTCTTAGTGTATATTCTATATTGGTATTTGCTACATTAGTAATTATTGCAATTTCCCTGGCAGCATTTATACTGATAGAAGTAGCAGACATGGTTCAACTATCCTAGAGAAAAGGGGAATATAGGAAAATTGATAATTCAGAAATGTCTGATTCAGCTGTCATGTGTTTCCCAAAAGTATGAAAGGAAAGAAGATTGTATTTAAATGCAGTGTAAGAAAGCTGAACTGCATATCCCATTATAAAAAATTTAAAATAATTATATTGCTTTTACTAGACTTAAATCAATTTCTTATGTCATATATACCAGAATAGACTTTTAGAAGTTATAATTACATTTTAAAAAGAAAGTTATCCTCCCCTGCAAAATACAACAAATTCAAATATGTGAAAATCAAGATATATTTGCATGATGTGAACTGGAACATCTATTTTATAATCATTTTAACTGCAGAGTCTTCTCAGAGTTTTAAAACTTGTGAGAAATTATTGTTTGCCTGCATCTGTTTTTAAACTAGTATTGAAGTGATTTCACTTTTAACTGATGTTTTAGTTGTTGTTGTGCACATTCAAGTTGTTTCTGATTTATGAATATTTTTTTCTGAGCTATGGTGACCATAGGGCGAAGCAAAGATTTGAACCCTGGTCTCCAGAGTTGTAGTCCAACACTCAATCCACTATACTACACTGGCTCATGTTTTAATTATCTAATATATAAAAGTCAAAGTTTGTCTGTTTGTCTGTGTCAGGCGAAGACCTCATATGATTGGCTGCCTAAGATGATTCTATGGAATCCTGGGGTTTGCAATTTAGTGAGGGGCCTGCAGAATTCTCAGCCAGAGAGCTCTTGGGCCTCAGTCAACTGTACCTATCTTGAATAGGATGGTTGCTATGGAGATGGGGCCTAGCAGCAAGGAGGAGGGCAGTGTATTACCTCAGGAACCCAATCTCTCTTCAGTAAATAACTCTGAATATAGATTTGATTGGGGAATACAAGGAAAAGTCACAGGTACTGGACAAAACAGTTTGGGGAATTAGACACAAGATCTCAAATCTTTCTAACAAGTATCACCTACAAGAATCCTGGGCAATGCCAGGTATATATGCTAGTAATTTCATGTATCAGTTTTATTACTGAACTCTGATCTATGGGTTGTACTCTATTTTTTAATGGAAAGATGAAATATAAATTTCTACAACTACGTAACTGGCATTCTCTTGACACTCGCTGTTTTTCTCTTTCATATGCATTGAATTTATATATAACTGCATAACATGGCCGCTGATCAACATTATCTTGTTCGTATTTCAGCCAACATCTTCTTCCCCCTTCATTTTATCTTATAGATGAGCCTTGGCATGCATCTTAGTGACACATCTTTGGAGTATGATCTAAGAAGTGGCAGAGCTGGCCAAAAAAACAAGCAAAAATCTATCCAATGGGCAATGAGGCAGGTAAGCCCAAGCTGCCTCCATTCTTACCAATATTTTGCAACAGTTCCTTATAATGTGGTATTGCTTCTATAAATGTAACAGCAGTTCATAGATGTAAGCTACAAAGTGCAGATTTTAAACATCTGCAGCAGCAAATCTATTTTCTCTATATGCAAACAGCTGCAACATAACACAATCATTTTTCTTTGCTACTGTCATGGTGCCTCTACTCACTATTGACTGGGGGTAAATATTCCTCACCATTTCAGTATTAGGTATCCCCTCATCCATCTATGAGCTGTTCCATTGTTGGTTTTGTTTTATCTTACTGCTCACAAAAGATTAACATACCCAACCCTCCAAAATTTGTGGATTTCCAGAAGAATCTTAGTCCATACCTTTTTAAATTATATTTGCCATGAAAATATTTCACCCATTCCTTCATAGACATTATCTTTGATTATGTTCTTACCTGGTGTAAGCATCAAAAGTTAGCATCGCCATTATAACATTTCAGGAGATCAGACTACATCACACTTAATTCTATTATAGATTTATTCAAGAAAGTACTTCATTCAAGGACCGGAAAAACACTTCTGATCCAATGAATCATCTCTTTAATTTTAGTAATGGAGATATAATTTAATTTCAGTAATGTAGGCAAAAGAGCACTCAAATAAAACTGGTACCAACATAGGTGTCTTTATACATACTCTGAACAGCCATATCCACTTCCTTTATTCTCAAATCATCTTACAAAAACTTTCCAGTTTATTCAAAGTGGTATTTTGAACAACAGCCAGAATAATAAAAAATATGCTTATAACTCAACAAGAATAAACACTGCCCGCCAAATCCATTGCTTAGCATCCAAAGAATGTGCCAGAGACAATAAGCTTCTGAACTACAGATTTCAAACCTCTCAAGTTGTTTTCATTGCATCATTATTACGCAACGGCCACTTTGAAGAAGCAGGAGTCTTTTAAGACTTACAGTGGAAGGTAGGGCTTAATAAAAATAAAACAAAAATAATGTAAGGTGTGTCAGAATGATGGGATTGTATGTTTTGGTAAAGCATTTTGGCATGAAATTGGAACTACAGTAAGACAGAACTGGGGAAAGTGTGGTTTGTGAGCAACATAGAACCACCAAGCCATATTGAGGCCCCCATGAAACCCACAATGCTGCCAAATTGTGGAAAAATCTAGGGGAGTTGCCCACAACTGCCTTCCACACCATCAGTGTGGCATGGGGGGGGGCAATTCTGGCATGATTTTGGCCTGTCAGCCCAGGAGCCTGTCAGCCATTCTGTAAATAGGAAATAAATCTATTCGCATGTCCCCCTACTCCAATCAATTAAGGCTGAAGGCCTGCTTAAATAGTAAGTTTTTTGCCTGCCAGAGAAAAGTCAGCAACTAAACCTCCCTCTAGAGGGATGTTCCACCGTCTGGGAGTAACCACTGAGAAGGATCTCTCCTACATCCCCACCAGACAAGCCTGAGAGGGTACAGGAAGGAAAGACATACACCCTGACCATAGAGTCAGGCAGGTTCATATGGGAAAATAAAGGCTTTCAGATAGTCTGGACCTAAGCCACATAGGGCTTTGTAAGTCAAATCTAGCACTTCAGATTGTGCCTGGAAATAGATTGGCAGCCAGTGAAGCTGTTTCAGCAAGGGAGTTATATGCTCCATATCCAGGATCCAGGAACAGCCAGGAATTTAACTGCAGCATTTTGTACCTGCAAATAGTTCCCAAAGACAGCCCCACATAGAGTGCAATATAGTAATCTATCCAGAATGTAATCAAGATATGCCCTACCATAGCCAAATCTACATCTCCAGGAATTAGAAGAACTGGGGCAATACTCTTAATTGAGTACCTCTTGATCACCACTGAAACCTGGAACTCTAGGTTTTGGGATGAATCCAAGAGTACACTCAAGCTATGAACCTGACTGTAAAGCTTTACAAGGCAAGGCTTATCCATACGATATTAAAAATGGTGCCAGCTGCCTGCTTCTACTTTGTGAGGAAACTTCACTACCTCAATGGAAAAAGTAGACAGCTAGCACACTCTCCACCTCAGATTCAAATGTATGGTACTGTACAGTATGCCATCATCCAAGTTGTTTTTAAAGATGTAGAACATTATTCTTATGGCCTATATACTCTAAAGGTACCAGATCCCTTTGATCTTGAAAACTAAGCATGGTCAGCTCTGGTAAGTACTTGGATGTAAGAACATGAATACCAGGTGCTGTAAGAACAGGTTGCTTACCTGTAACTGTGTTTCTTCGAGTGGTCATCTGTGCCCTCACACAATGGGATCTTTGCACATGTGCAGTTACATTTCGGAAAATTCCAGAGCTGAGTAGCTTGGCAGGAACCCGTCCCCCTATTTGGTACTGAGCATACTCAGTTCCGCCAAGCTAACGGTCTCTACTCAGTTTTAAAGTCCGCCGATGAGGGGACCTGAATCTGGGGAGGCTGGGCAGGTGTGTGTGAGGGCACAGATGATCACTCGAAGAAACACAGTTACAGGAAAGCAACCTGTTCTTCTTTGTGGTCTCTGTGCCTCACACAATGGGAGATTAAGTAGCTTACTGTTGGACAATGGGTCAGGTCCTAGATGACGGAGGACAGCACTGCACAATCAATGTGAGCATCACGCTGGGCTCTACAGTCTAAGTGGTAAAGCCAGACGAACATCGAAGGCTGTGTCCAAGTAGCTACTCGACAAAGTTCTGTCAGGTCGACTTCTTTGAGGAGCACTGCTGAGGAGGCCACAGCCCAAGTAGAGTGGGCGTGGAGAGGAGAAGGAGGCAGCTGCTTCATGAGTTCGTAGGAGAGGTGAATTGCTTCCACGACACACTTGGAGAAGCGCTGAGTGGAGACTTCGTGGCCTTTCCGCCTCCCACCATAGCAGACAAAAAGGTGAGGAGTGAGGCAAAAAGGCAAAGTTCGTTGCAGATAAAAGGCAAGTGCCTGGTGGACATCCAATGAGTGGAGGGAACACTCAAGAGGCATAGATGAGTCAGGATAGAAGGTGGGAAGGATGATATTCTGTTCAAGTGGAATTCAGAGACCACTTTAGGTAGAAAGGACAAATCTGGGCAGAGAACCACCTTGTCCTTATGGAATACCAGGAAGGGTTCATTTGTGTGAAGCACAGTCAGCTCTTCTGCTCTCCTGGTTGAAGTCACCGCTACAAGGAACGCTGTCTTCAGAGTAAGGATGCAGTTGTCCAATGTGGCCATGGGTTCAAAGGGGTGGTACATGAGTTGGGAAAGGACCAAGGATAATGACCATGGAGACAGAGGCGGAGAAGTCGGAGGATATAGATGGTGGAGGCCTTTAAAGAACTGTTTGAGTGTAGGGTTCCTGAAAAGGGCCGCAGAGGGAGAGTTGTGTGGCTGGTAGGCAATGATCATGGAGAGGTATATCTTGAGAGAAAAAGAAAGCAAGCCCTTGCTCCCTGAGAGACAAAAGGAAATGAAGGACCGTTGATAGAGAGGCGGGGGAAGAAGCCTCAGATCGGGTGTCTGCGAACTTATGGTACTTGTGCTCATAGGACCTGTAAGTAGACTCCTTCCTAGAGGCTGTGAGAACTGCCAGAATCCTAGGAGAGTCTAGAACATAGTCCTCCATGCATGCAGGTTGAGACAAGGAAGGTCCGGGTGAAGAACCTGACTGTCTGAGTGAGAGAGAATGTCTGGGGTGTGTGGAAGGGGCATTCGAAGGCCCCGGGAGATGGTGAGGTGTCCGAACCAATGCTGTCTCAGACAATAAGGGGTTATAAGAACAGCATCCGCTTTGTCCGCAGCAATCTTGGCCATCACTTGGCCCAGGAGTGGAAAGGGGGGAAATGTAGAGGAGTCCCTCATTCCACAGGAACTGAAAGGCATCTCCAAGAGAATGAGGCCTACACTAGCTCTGGAGCAGTAGCAAGGACACTTCCTGTTGTGGTAGGTGGCAAACAGATCGACGGATGGGACGCCCCAGCGGGACACTATCTGATGAAAGCCCAGGTCAGACAGGAACCACTTGTGGTGGCAGGTCATGTCCCTGCTCAAAGTATCCGCTGTAGCATTGTCCCGTCCCGCTAGGTGTACAGCGATTGGGTAGATCCGTAGTGGGACACACCAGTCCCATTTCTGTAAGGCAAGGTGGAGAAGTCGTGACAAATGAGTGCCTCCTTGGCGGTTTATGAAGCACACAGCCATTGTGTTGTCAGACAGAACCTGCACCGTCCGTCTGAGAAGGAGTTTCCAGAAGGCCCAGAGAGCTTTGAAGATTGCTAGAAGCTCCAAGGCATTGATATGTAGATGTTTCTCCAAACCAATTCAGTGGTCCTGGATGGAGAGGCAACCGCAGTGAGCTTCTCAGCCAAGGAGGGATGCATCAGTGGTGATAGCGATGGATGGATAGGGTTCGGCAAATGGTATTCCGGAGAATAGATGGTGGGATGAGAGCCACCAGATGAGAGAGTTCTTGACCGGATGTGGAATATGAAACCTCTGACATTGGTTGTCGAGAAGGGGATTGAAATGTCTGAGGAACCAGTGCTGAAGAGGGCGGGCATGGAGGCAGGACAGGTAAGTGATGGGGGTGGGGCTGCCATGTAACTGAGGAGCTGCTGGATTTGGCGAGCGGATGCGGAACGACTGTGAAGAATCACGGAGATGGATTGGCGGAGAACCCTCACATGTTTTTCTGGGAGGAACGTCACTGCGGAAATAGAATCCAGACTAGCCCCAATGAAGTTGAGGGTACGTATAGGTTCCAAGTGAGATTTCTTGGGACTGACCTTGAGGCCAAGGTCGGAGTAGAGAAAGAGTGAGATGAACGTCCCTGAACAGTTTCTGCCTGCAGGACACCACCAACAGCTAGTCGTCGAGCTAGGAGTACACCATCACATGTTTGGTACAGAGGTAAGATACCACAGGGGCGAGGCACTTGGTGAAAACTCTGGGAGCTGTGGATAAGCTGAAGGGAACTACCTTGTACTGTAACATCTGTCTTTGACAGTGAATCGAAGATACCGCCTGTACTGAGGCCAGATGGCGATATGGAAGTAGGCGTCTTGTAGATCTACGGACACAAACTAGTCCCATCACTTGAGGAGAGGAAGGATGGACGACAGCGTGACCTTCTTGAACTTCCGAGGAGGGATGAAGGAGCTGACCACTCGGAGGTCCAAAGGGTGCCGTTCCCTTCGGAACGGTGAAGTATCGGGAGAAGAAACTGGTGCGCTTGGTGAAGGGGGGCAATTCTTCTATGGCCCCTTTGCGCAGAAGCGTATCTATCTCCTCAAGAAGAGCAGGACTGGAAGGTGTGGAGTAGAAGACACCAACCAGTGGAATATTTAGAAACTCAATGGCATAACCAAGACGGATAATGGCCAGCACCCAAGAGTCCAACGTGACAGTGTACCTGGTGTTGCAGTGACGAGAAAGGTCAGGGGCCTTGGAGGACAGACGGCCTGCAAGATGAAAGGTTGGCAGAGGGGGTGACCTGTGGGAGAAGTCAAAATCTAGACTTTACAGCAGAGGAAGACTTCTTAGAAGATGCCTGTCGGTTCCTGAAAGAGTGACGTGATGAAGAGGCTAGAGCAGGGGACTGCTGTGAAGACTGCCATGGAGACCGAGAGTGGTAAGAAGCACATCTCCATGAAGAATGGAAAGAATGGGGCCTTCTAGTCTGAGTCGATGAGTGAAGTCCCATCTTTTTTGTCGTGAGGCAGGCTTTCATGATATGGACCATGGCATCATCCGTGGTGGCATGAAAGAGGCTTTGGTCATCAAAGGGAAGGCCCTCAATCTTCTTCCAATTGTCCTCAGTCAGGCTGGCAGAGCGCAGCCAGGCAAAGCGACGAAGAGCAATAATGCCAACCAAGACGGAGTGTTGGGAAGCCTGGATCTGTTGATTAGTAAGAGCTACCGACTCACTGTCGTATTGGAGGGCCATGGCCTGGTGATCATCAGGGAGATGAGAAAACAAGGGGAGAAACCTGTCCCAGATGTTACGCTGATGGGCTGCCAGACACGCTTGAGTGCTAGAGACCCTGGAGATTAGAGAGGAAGCAGAGTAGAAGTGACAGACAAAGATGTCTAGATGGCATCTCTCACGATCAGGAGGAGTCATATTGGCTTTCTTACCTCCCTTGATTTGAGAGGACTCAACAATGATGGTGTTGGGAATGGGATGGTTGAAGAGGAATTCAACATCCTTGTGCCGGGTGCAATAAAGGTGTTCCAGACAATGAGGAATTGGCTGAAAGGAAGCTGGCTGAGACCACGGGTGTTTTATGACTTCCTGCAGAGCCGGTAAAAACGGAATCAATGCTGTTGTAGTAGGACAGGAGTCAACACAGTGAAACACTGTGTCTTGCACCGCAGGAGCAGGCCTGGAAATATCGAGGCCCAGGGCATTGGCCATATGAACAAGGATGTCAGAAAACTGCGTGACATCCTTGGGTGCTGTGTCAGGAGTTGGCTCCCCAAAGGTAAGTGGAGGGGAGCTGTGAGACAGGGAGGTGGAGTTGGAAGAGTCGTCGTTGGAGTCATAAGATGCAGTGGATGGAGAAGCTGGAGGCGGGTGAGACTCCGGACGGGCTGGAGCCAAAGCCAAAGCCAAAGCAGGAAAAGTCGGTACTGCTGTTGGTACCAAGGCCAGTACTGAGACCGAGACTGACGAGACTGGGAGGATGGCTGGGATCAGAGCAGAAAGAGACTGCGTCAGGAGCGGCGCTGTCCAAGTAGGTGGATGCGCCAGAACCGAGTGCTCCTCCAGTGGGGGCCAAGAGACTGTAGCTGTCACAGGCGGTGGTGGAGAAATGGCATGATATTGAGAGATGCAATTCCGGGTACCGGGATGAGAACGTGGCAGCAGAGAATGCCAGAAGTAACCAGAACGGGACTGAGAACAAGAATGACGGTACCAGGGTGAGTAGTGGTAGCGTGGTCAAGATGGGGAATGCGACGGCGAACGAGAATGGTGAGGTCTGTAAGGAGACCAAAGACGGATGTCAGGATGGTAGCGGTCACAGTATGCCAGCAAGTAAGAGTAGTAAGAGCTGGATTGTTCCCTCCATAAATGTTTGTGACTGTAGTGAGCTATGTAGGAGGCTGAGGAGAAAGGTGAATCCTCCCTGGCAGGAGGAAAAGTATAGGGAACATGGTCCCCATGATCACAGCAGTGAGGAGACCTACCACGGTCCTGATGACTTGGAGAGCAGACCACACTAATGCAGGGTCAGTCATGAGAGGCAGCTCAAGGAGTGTCCAGAATCAGTGGACGGTCCATTGCAAACAGATGAGAGGCCACAGCCGGAGTAGACAGGTCATGCGTAGGCCTCTGGCTAGCCTGATCCAGTGACAAAGGATCCTGTGGCAAAGGAGAGGTGGCTGGAGAAGGTTGGCACTCCTGATCCCAAGCAAGGTTGGTCAGTACCAGTGAGGGCAGTACTGGGCATTGGAGAGACTACGGTGCTGGAGAAAGGATGGGGGCCTGTCTCTCCTCGAGCATCACCGGTGCAGGCTTGTTCTGTGTCGGTAGCAGAGTAGGTAAGGGCCTGAGAGAGACAGCTCGAGTGCTTGGCGGATGGGCAGCAGGTGAAGGAGAACAATGTTTCTCCTTCTTTTTCTTTTTCTTTGGAGCCACCGAGAAAAGTCATGAAGAGAGCCGTTTTCATTTGGCCAGAGTAGGGACAGTCTGAGTCTGTTGGGTCAAGGTCACCTGAGAAGTGGAAGAAGTGGATGTGGCATCTCCAGAACTGGAAGACTGAGGCACCACTGGCATCTTAGAGAGCTTTGGAATCCTCAGGAGAGAAGCGATGGGAGGTAAAGTCAAGGAAGAAACCAATATCGATACTGGGGGCATCGGCATGGAGGCCAAAGTCGGTACTGAGGTAGTCAGTAAGGAGGAAGATTTTGATACCGACAGATCTCGAAGTGGACAGATCAAAGCCAAAGTGGTAGAGTTGTGTTGGAGGCCGCTTGATCCTTTAGGCAAAGGGCTTGCTCCCAGCAGTAGGATTTCAAGCGGGAGGCTCTGTTCTTTAAAGTCTGTGAGGTAAACTCCTTGCAGACAGGGCAGCCCCGGATGTTATGGGTCTCTCCGAGGCAGAACAAACACTCCGAATGAGCGTTGGAAAGTGAAACCTTGTTGCCAAAAGATATACAAAGTTTGTAAAGTGAAGAAGACATAAGAAGCAGAAGGGGCTCTTAGAGTTTCCGTGAGGAAATAAGAAAAACAATCGAAGACAAAAGAATGCTACTCAGCAGAGGAACTGAGAAAAGACTGTTAGCTTGGCGGGACTGGGCATGCTCAGTACCGAATAGGGGGAGGGATTCCCACCAAGCTACTCAGCTCTGGAACTTTCTGAAATGTAACTGCGCATGCGCAAAGATCCCACTGTGGGAGGGCACAGAGACCACAAAGAAGCAGCTATATTTCACAGGAAGGAACAGCAAAACCACCTCTGTTTTTTCCTTGCCTAAGAAAAAGCTATGAAATCCATGGCATCTCTGTAAGTCAACAGGTGACTCGGAGACACATACACACACAGCGAACATCACTAGGCCCAAGACAGATCCCTGAGACACCCCACTCACCATGTCTCACCATTGGTGAGCACTCTTTCAGTTTAGTGCATCACCCAGTTATAAATCTACCCAATAGCAGACTGTACAAGTTTACCAGCTTGTTTGCAAGAATATAATAGGGAACCATGTTAAAAGGCTTACTGAAATCAAGATATACTATATTCACAGCATTCCCCTGACCTACCAAACTCATAAATCCATAAAAAAAAGTATTATTTAGTCTGCCACTACTTATTTTTAAGAAACCCAAGCTGGCTTTTAGGGATCATAGCATTCCTTTCTTAGTACACACAAACTGACTGTTTAATGATTTGTTCTAGATGACTCCCTCTTTGAACACTTCCAAATTAAGGACAAGTTCCATTAATTCAACAGGGGTTCTGCTCTTTCATCAGTTCTTCTTGCCTATGAGGTGCACTTGGGACTGCCTGCATGTGCACTGTCTGCAAAGCAAGCAAAGTGAAAAGGATGTTAAGCCAGCTGAGAGACTTTACAAACAGTACACCCATGGCTGGTCCCAAGTGAGCTTCCATAAGTCCTTCATGCTGTCTACCATACAGTGCATGGGTTCTGCTTTTCTTTTCTTTTTCAGAATTTTAATTAAAACACACAACTTTTGACTATCTAAAACTACATACAACGAATAAGGTACAAGAACAACCAGTGATAAAGACAACATACACTTATATACAGTCCTCCTCCCACATCCACAGGTTTCACTTTCACAAATTTGATTATTCAATGGTGCCTGCTTGCCTCTCTCTCATTCTCCCCCTCCCATTCCCTGGCCTTTTGCCCATGCGCAGGGAGGGGGGAAATCTTCACACACCCCGCACTCTTCCACCCACCCCAGGTACACTGGCAGTGGCCAGCAGGAGTGTGCAGGGAGGTAGGTTTTCCCTTCCTTGCACTCCCCAGCTGGTAGCCCACATGGGTGCACTGGCAGCAGCAGGCAGGAGGGTACAGAGAGGGAGATCTGGTTCTCCAGGGGAGTTATTTGCAATTTTTTGACATTTGCAAGGGCTCTGTGCATCTAACCCTCATGAATGTGGAGGGCCTACTGTACAATATTACATCTAAAAGATCTAAAAAAATATGAAAAACTAACTACTTGACTTCCAGTACTGCTTAAGATGGATCTTATTATGTAATTTTATCTTATAATTCCTCTAAGTTATTTTAAAATCTAGGATATTTATTCAATTGCCTGGGTTCCTCTTTTCAACTAATCCTGTTTTCTGATAGTGCTCTGGCCCCTAAACTGTCAGACAAGTGGGAGAAGCCTGTATTAATGTCAAGCTGATTTATTTGTAGTTATTTGGGTCTTCTTTTTTCTCCTCTTTGGAGATGGAACCAACACTTGCCCTCCTCAAGGATACATGTTGATAGTTAAAGGATATCAAAGATGAGGGTGCAAATACTTCATTAATAAGAACAGAATAAATATGCACTTGTTATAAGTGACAGCATAAAGCTGACTGTACAACACAGTACAAAGCAGAAGTAGTGATGTCAGTATGAAAGACAGATTAAACCTATATTCTCTTATAGAAGAACAAGTAAACATTTGATAGCTAAGAATAGATGCATTATAAATTATTAGAAATCTGTAGAGCTATTTTTACATAAACAGTAGCAAAGCACATTTAAGAATATTTTCATTTAGGGAGTTGCAGAAGTATTTCATCTTGTGTATTCACAAACTTTCTCAAGTTTTCTCTACAAGGAGAAGTATGCTTACTCAAGGCATATTAGGAACTCGAGTATTATACTGCTTCCTAAAAAATTTTTTTAAAAATGTGGGTCATTCTGATGAAGTGAAGTACAGCCAGACCTTCATATCTGCAGTTCTCTATCGATGGATTCAGCCAACCATGGCTTGAAAATAACACACACACACCCAAAAAATTTCAAAAAGCAAACTTTGATTTTGCCATTTTACATGAGGGAAAACATTATACAATACTACTATACATAATGGGACCTGAGCATCCATGAATGTTGGTATTCATGGGGGGCTTGGAACCAAACCCTAGTGGATACCAAGGGTCCACTGTAAAATTAAAACAGTGGACCTATTTCAAGCCCATTCACATAAACAAGACCAAGGAGTAAGGATACGTGCATCTTTGAAGTTGTCTCTACATTTTTATTATTTTCTACATTATTAATCCTCTTTTTTTTTTTTTTTTGTAAAAGTAACAAGAATCAAAGAGCTGGTGGATGCAGATCAATCAGGGGATTTAATCAGGGATACAGTTACCTCTCATTCAAGTAGCAATTGCTTGCAATCACAGATGGCACAATCAAGCCAACCCAGTGCCAGTCACCTCAGTGATGTGGGTGGGACTGATGAACATTGTTAAAAAACAGGTGCCAAAACTAAGCTGTCAAAAAGTCAAAAGACCAAGACAAAGAGAGAGGTGACATCATGGGATAATTGAAGCCAAAGAATGTCTTCACTTTCCTAAAAATTGCACAGTTGCCCCAAAACATGTATACAAGGTATTTGTACCACACTACCAGCAGAAGGCAGTATTCTGTTGTAATTATTGGTGGCCTAATTGAATTGCTAGTCCTAATAAAGTACCTCATGGAATCAGTAGGATATGTCAACATATAAGTGTTTCACTCACTATTCAGCAACAGATTCAATAGGTCTTCTTTAACTGAGAGTAGCATTTTGATTTAATTCAATGAAATTCCATGAAATGTGTTATACCTAAGAAGAAAAACAACCCAGTTTTCGGATGAGCGTTTGAGAATGCAGTCACCCTGCACATAATTGATTATGGCACAGAGCTGGGCAAAGTGCAGCCCTCCAGATATTATTGTTCTGCAATTCCTACCATTAATTATCCTTCATCAGAATGGTTAGGACTGATGGGAATTACAGTCCAACAACATATGGAGGATCATGCTTCGGTCACCCCTACTTTAGACGATGGCAGAACTGATTCTATGTACGTCCTGCCACACAGAGTATTCAGTTTGAATATTCTGATAGGAAAGACAATAGAAATGCATTTGGAAGTGAATATGGAAGCAAATGGTACATTTTACACTACATACAGCACACACAAACAGAAAGTTTGGGCGGCATCCAAATGTATTATTAACCAAGGTAATACTTGATACCTTCGCTGATTCAAACAGCATAAGGAATATATCTCCTTCATGTATCACTGAACACTTTGCAGTGTCTTTTACAGGTACACTGCTTTTCTTTTCTTTTCTTTTCTTAGAAGATAAAAGTGCCAAAGTTATAACCCTAGCAGCTGTCACTCTGCATGATACAGAATTAATAGGATGAGGTATCTCAAACATTCTTCACAAACAACTATAAGGTAGAATGCTCATCAGAAAGACAGCAAGCAAGGTGATACTAAATGTTTCTGGAGGTCTACAACATTTGAGGTTCCATTAATTTGTTCTCCAGTGAATGTGAGCCAATATAATTTTTTAAAAAATCTGCAGTGGTTGAAGAATTGGCAGCTCAATGATATACATAACATTAATGAATCACCAGGACTAAAACTGCAGCTCTACTATCTTCAGAACTGAGAAGGATACAGAGTAATTGCTTTAATTTTAAAAAGGCCACAACAAATTAATATTCCTCAGAATTATATTAAAGGGGGAAAAATCTAGACAAGAGTTTCTAAATACTATACGTATATACTATCTAAATGAACTGACTTCCAAAATAAGGAAGAATTACAGTCAATATTGGTGTTCTTACCTCAGGAAGCAACTGTTGCCCACATCAGAGAAAGTAACTAAACCTAAGCTATTGACTACACAACTGTAAACAGGAATAATTTATCATATGGATTAGGAGCAGCAGATAAGTAAGATCAAGAAATTTGAAGTTAAGACTCACTGTCAGCAAAGCCAAGGATTGAGTGGTTTTCTAAATTATTTGAACAATATCTTTAAAATTAATGTTATAAATACTGTTCAAATATTTTATTAATAAAACAAGTGGAACAAATATGTGACATTACGTAATTCAAGTGACAGAATCTCATACTGACAAAGACTGGCAAAGTCCTGGTCAGTGTAAAGTAATACCAAGCAGACATCCAAGTATATGCCAAGGACCATTCTCTCACCAGAACCCATTTCTATATTTTCTAAAATTATGGCTGACATTTCTCATTAATGAAATTAAACACTGTATGAAAAAGAGATGCAATTTAAGTAATGCTCATATTCAATAGGATCATTTCCAGAACAGAAGTCTTTGCTAACTCAGTCATAATCCTTTATAGCAGGGATAAGAACTGTGCAGCCACTCAGATGCTGCTGTACTGTCAGTACCATCAGCCCTATCCAGCACAGCTAATGATGGGGGAATGCTGGAAAATGCAGTTCAACAACATCTGGAGTGCCACAAAATTCCCACCCATTCTTTACAGACTCTGGCTCCAAATGGATCTCCCTGCATACCAAATATAAAATATGACATAGCAAATTGCAAGGAGTTGGTTTGGGAATGCTTACTACCAGCTCATATAAAGGAGCTCCTTGTCAAACCCAGCACTAAGAGCTGAGGGGATACTGACAATTTTTCATGTCATTATAAATAAAAATAAATATTCAGTTGGCCCTGGGCAACTTTTCTGCTTTTTTCAGGAGTGTCTCCTTCCTAGGTAGCTTGCTATGAGGCAAGCGTGTAAAAAAGAAGGAGCCATTTCAATCTTTATATAGTTTCAGAGTACCTAATTTAAGGCCGAGAGTGCTCAGGCAGGAATAGCAAGCTGGCCACTTGCACTAGTTCTTGGAACACAATCTGATTGTGCCTTTGGCAAAGGCACAATAGATCTGAGGCACACCCACTACCTGATTTTCCCATGGGCCCTTTAATGAATGAGGCTGTTTATACATTGCTTCTTTGTGTCCTTTAAAGCTATAAACCTTTGCTTGTACAGCATACAATTGCACAACAAAGGGAAAATGCTGTTCTGGTCAGAAAGGATAGGTGAAACATAAAATTATGTTTAGTTATTATTACCATGACAGGGATAATAACAGGTTTCAGTTCATGAATTTGTTGTTGCGTAGTTCATCGTAAGTCAACTGCATCACTTCTTTGTAGCTGAGACATTCCTCCATACTCAAAAAAATAAATAAAAAAGTTAACAGGAACTTTTCTACTGACAAGGGATAATCTTCTACTTTCAGAAGATTCCCCAGTTACTTATGAATCAAATACTTGCATTCCTTAGAACTTTGGATCATTATAATTATTTATTTGATTTACACCGCATTCTTCTCTCACAGAAAGGACACAAGATGTATTCGCACCCTAACTTCTCATTCATAATAAGGAAAAGCAGGAAAATGAGATCTGATCCAGAAGCAAAAACAAGCAAAAGGAAAGATGTCTTGTTAATCTACCAATGTTTACTTCTACAACTTTTATCATTTTATGATTCTATAGGGCCACGTGTTCATTCACCAAGCTCTAACAGCATAGGTCAAAAGATCTCAGCATACAAAAATATTGTTAATACACATGTTAAGACACATGACCTCTGTCTTCCCACATGCCACATATATTCAACTACTACTGACACTTAACTTCATTTGATATTATTGCCCTGCAAGCCAATTTGCTGTGAAAAGACAAAGTCAAACTGTATGTACTCCTTTTTCTTTTTTGTAATGTCAAATAAAATATCAAATACATTTAAAATATTTTTCAACTGACACTTATGAATGCAAGCTGTACTTGTTCTAATAAACTATCTTAATTCTCAGGTTCTATAATAAAAATGCATGTGTTACTAAAACTAGGAAATCCACCTAGGGCTTGCTTGTGGATCCCAGCCAAACTCATAAAAGTGAGTATTTTGGAGTACACCAATGTTTGTTGTTAACTAATCAAATTAACCAAATAAGTGCCTAGAATGATATATCACAAAGCATAATTTAACAACGGTTACTCATATAAATAGGCCAGTGAAAATAGACAAAACAGAAACAAATATTGGAAACAAGAATGAATCTATATAATACAGTCAGAAACCCAAGTATCTATACACTTAAAACCACTACTCTAATTCATTAATGAAAATAAAAATGTAAAGTAGGCTTTTTTACTGTTCCTTTATGATTCCACACACATGAATCTTCTAGCATTGATTATGGAAAGAAGAAAAGCTTGAGATGATCACAGTCCTTCATTTTCCATAAGTGATGGGAAAATACTGAACACAGACAACACTCTGGACCAAACCTGGGCATTGTACGGCCCCCGGGCCACATACGGCCCTTTGATTGGCTCTGACTGGCCCGTGTAAGGCTAATTGGAAATTACAAAATAAACATACTTTCTAACGGGGCAGGAGGAGGGAGGCGCAAGGGAGGGGAAAATGGGAGGAAACAGAAACGAAGGAGGGATGGATGTGCACAGGAGGGAGGGCCAGGAAAGAAAGGGGGAATGGAAGAGGAAAGAAGGAGGGACAGAGGGAGGGATAAACGGGGGTGGTGGTGGTGGAGGGCGAGGGACCCAGGAGGAATGGAGGGGGAGCCCTGGTGGGATGGCCCGGGAAGCCCGGGTGGGAGCCTGCTGGCCGGCCAAGAAAAGGGTCTGGCTGGGCCGGGAGGGGCCGAAGGGAGGAGGGGGCTATGTACCGCTCATCCCGCATGAACACCCGCTGAGGCGCGGCTCGAGGAGGAGGGGAGGGACGGAGGGCGGGGTGCTGGGGGTAGCGGCGGGGAGAAGGCCGGTCGCTGCTGGAGCTGGGAGGAGCAGGTTGGCCTATTTTTCCACGAATGGCCGCCACTGGGCTGTGGCGTAGCTCGCCGTCTCTCCGCCCGCTGCCGCTGCCTGCCTCAGCCCCAGCGCCTGATTGACAACTTGGAGCCGGACGAAGGGAAGGGAGGAAGACGGAGAGGGAGAGGACGGGAGATGGAGGTGGCGGCGGCGGGGCAGAGCCCTGCGAGGCCTAGGCTGACACCCACTGAGGAGGGAACCGGAGCGAGGAGGGGCAGCAGCAAAGACAGTGGGCAGGGAGGGAGGGAGGAAGGGGAGGAGGAGGAGGGGCGAGGGCGGTGTGAGCCAGGCCCTCGCCTTGAAAGTAGGCTGGCGAGCTGCGAGTTAGGCGCCGCCGAGAGGCCACGAGAGCGCAGGGAGGCAATGGCCAACTGCCGTGGCGGGGGTGTTGTTGCTTTTTCCCTCCCAGTGGTTTTTTTAAAGTCTATGCTTTCTCTTGACACAGAGGAAAACGGAGGCGGGATCAAGGGCGGGGCTCAGCCTCTGTCGCCCGCCCCCCCTCCTTGCTAAACCGTGAGCGAACGTTAAAGCTGTGAACCGTTGATTGACAAGCCTCAAAGGACCAGACAACGAATGAAATGGGAAAGTCAGAGAGGCGCGAACCAGCTCGCGCGCCTTTCTAACTGACAGGCCGGGAAGGATGCGATGTCCGCGTCGCTCTCATAGAGACCATAGTGGCGTCACAAGTAGAAACGTCCACAGTCAGGTTTACCCTTTTTAAAAGGCAGTTTGGGCCCAGCTTGCTACCTTTGTGGGTGTTGGGGGGAGAAACAGCTGCCACTTACTCAAGGTTCCTATCTCCAAATTAAGTTTTTTTTCAAAAACTCATGTTCTCGAAGGGCTTTAGCGGAATGCACTGCATGTCGGGGTTTGTAGTACAGATGAAAGCCCACGCATGCGCAACGTGCGAAAAAGCTACTTTTGTGATTGTGAAGTCTGCGTAATAAAATGATCGCTAAAAAAGTGGGTCTCTACTCATTCCCTCCAATAATCTGGGACCCTCCAGAATACATATACTCGTACCAGCTTGTCAAAACAATGCTATTTACTGCTTTTTATAAAGAAATACAATTAATATTATGCAAAATTGAGTTCAGCCTTTTGGCCTGGCCCTCCACAATATTTTTAGTTTCTCATGTGGCCCGATGGAAAAAATAATTGCCCACTCCTGCTCTGGACTAACCAACATCTACTATATCTTATTATCATCCTCACATTACATTTTGATGAGTAATCTAATTTGTTGAATTCATAGTACCATATCATCACAAACTTATCATCAGGTAAGGCAGTCTTGTCACGGAACTTTTGTTTCACCTGAAACATGAGAATGGTAGTATAACAAGCCTCTTTGTCTTAAAGCAAGTATGTGGCACCTAATCATGAGGTGATACACAGAATTTTATGCTGGAGTTACACATGCAGAAAAATGCAAATTCCAATAGATAAACATCAGAATACCATGCTCACGTGTTAATCACCTTTTATGTGATCACAGCCTTCTGGTCTCACTATCAGTGTTAGAATCATGAAACTTCAGAGCTGTAAGGAAGCCTGAGTTTCATTTAATGCACTTCACTGCTACTGCAGGAAATCCAAAGTTAAAGTGTACAGTAGATGATCATCCAACATCTATTTAAAAACCCCAATGAAAGAGAGTTTTCTGGCTGCCTTCCACTCCAAATCTGCTAGTTTGTACCAGGATTAATGCCAGCATACTGGTGTTCAATATATTCAGTAGTACTAATGGTATCTTGCTATGACAAGTACCATGAAATGACCATAAGTATTTTCATGTGGTAGGGGCCCCATAAAACAACAATAAAATGTAAGTGTAGCTCACCAAACAGATCAGTTCTGAAAGAGGGAGAACTTCCGTACCCATATTAATGACTGCCAAGGTACTGAAAGAGAGCCAGCATACTGCAGTCGTATGAGATAGGGTTCATATCCCTGCTCAGCCACGGGAACCCACTGGGTGATCTTGGGTAAGCTGCATTCTCTCATCCTCAGAGGAAGGCAAGGACAAGCCCCCTCTGAACAAATCTTGCCAGGAAAATCCCCCCGAGGTCACCTTAGGATCACCATACAAAGTCAGAAATGACTTGAAGGCACACAACAACAAAAGAATGATTCTTCACGCAGGGAGGTCAATGCATGTCAGAAAATTCATAAAAAGTTACACTGCTATGGAGAAATGTTCTGCTTTGTCTTGTATTTTTGTTGTAGCATTTGAACTCACTTAGACATTAAGCATGTTGCTCTTATATAACTAACCTGTTCATAGCCAGCTATAATTATAGTTCCACATAACAACTGCTAAGAAATATTTCTGAATGTATAGTATCAGATAGTCTTTTGCAACATGAATCACACATTCAACTTGTAATGTATCTGCTCAGTGGCTCCCCCACTTTTGCAAGAGTTCAGGGCACAGAACCTGTGCAAAAGTCAAAAAAGCACAAATAATCCCCCCTGCCCAAGTGAGCACACCCCCTCATATTCCCTTACCTTTTGTCTGTGTGTGTGTGTGTGTGCGTGTGTGTGTGCGTGCATGCACGCATGCCTTTCTCCTCTGCACCCAGGCAAAAGGCAAGTGAATGGGAGGGAGGAGCCCTGCGCATGGGGAAGGCATGCATGCGGCCCTCCTTCTCCCTCTCACATACTTTTGCCTTTTGCCCAGATGTGCTGCCTTCCTTCTCTGCACCCAGGCTAAAGGCAAGGGAACGGGAGGGAGGAAACCGGAGAACACTTGCGTGTACCTTCATTCTCCACACACAGGGCTCCCCCCTCCCATTTCCTTGTCTTTTGTCCAGGCACACTGGTTTCCCTCTCCAGAAATAATTATTAATATGATTTATGTTTCTTAAAAACAATCTAGTACCTGATTTCTATTGTACTTTTTGTGTTTACGCCTATGAAAAAACTGATATACATATGTGATAATGGGGTTTCCCATTATCTAGACCTAGCTAAAGGGGGATACTTCCCTCTTCAGGTAAACCAAGGGTTAATGAAGTGTTGGGATTAGATTACATTTTAGTGTGGGTCAGCATCATAGGTCATGTGGGTCAGCATCATAGGTCACAGGGTGAGAACTGACCAATAAAAAGGTAAGAGGCGAGCATCTTCAAGATGCTTTGAGATGCTTCCAAGGAGAAGTTATAAAACTTCTGAGAGGCCATGTGGCCGTGAGAGATAACAAGGGGACAACAAAGAAACAACAAAGGAACTGCCAATAGCAGGCTGTAGGCCTGGCCTGGCCTCCTGGCTTCTTTCCTCTTAGAACATCTAAGCCTGAGAACCATCTGTGAGTACTAGACTAAAGTAGTTAGCCGCGTTAGGCTTTTCTATTATTTTGGAGCTGGCTGATCTAAAGAATGTATCTGTGCTTTTATATCTGTTCTTTTTGTAACTACTTGTAAGTAAGTGTGCCTGGGAGGAGGGAGCTTCCCATGTGTGGTAATTTGCCTTGTTCATTTGCATGCCTTGAATAAATACTTTCTGTAAAAGACCTCTGTTTCTCTCTTTCCCACGCCAACGCTAGATAGACTTCCTCATCCAGAAGAAGGAGGGGGGAAGGGAAGATCCTTAAGATTAGGGATTGACATGTACTGGACAGCGTCCCACTGTGCTGTCCAAGGGTCCAGAATTCAGTGGGTGGTGGCAGCAAAGATTAATTAACAGCTAAAATTAATAACAGGCTAGAATCTACATTCCAGTATCACAACATATATGGAACTATAGCTTGTATCTTAATATACAAATCCATTTACATTTCACTATGACAAAAACTTTATGTTACATTCACTGTGACAAAAACTTTATGTCCAATATTAACATACATCATAGTTTATATAATTCTTTTTTCTGCATTTGGGGTGGGGCCTGGGGAGAAAAGCCAACTGATTGGAAAAAAAAGAGATCAGAAACAACATTTCCACTCTTGAAGCACTCCAGGATAACCATAGTTCCTGTTTTGCTAATCGGGCATTGTCCAAACTGCAATTTAGATAAGATAATGAGATTGATTTTCTACAGTTAACATGTTTGCAACATAAAATGTCATTCTAAAAGGTCCTTTGCTGTACTGAAGTCAAAATATTCTGACCAAATCCTCAGACAAATGTGAGTAAACATTACTACTGAGTAAAAAGACCATACTATGCATTTCTCTGCACACTAACCTGGAAGCAAGGTGTGCTGAAATCACCGGAGCTTCCTTCTAAGCAAATATTCATTGGATCGGGCTGTAAGAAACCTTGGGATTTTGTTCTTATCAAGAGTTTGTGACACTCTAATCACCTTTGCAATGCAGGAGCTAGAAAGCTAGAAAACTAGAACTGTCAAATTATTCTCCCATCTTGAAAACAAAAGACTGAAACAGGCAACCCTGAATCATAACATATTAAACTTGAATCATTTCTTCCTACACAAAAATAATAATAACTTAAATGTCCCACAGAACAATCTTAAGTGTGCTTACTGAGACATAATACAAATCCCAAAGAATTTAATAAAGCTTATTCCCTAGTGTGTTTAGGACTGCAGCTTTAGTTCTGTCTGTTTTCCTTGTCCCATGACATTACAGGATCAATACGGCTGAAGGTCTGTAATCAATGAACTTGTATCTGACCTATGAACATCACTGATGGCCATTATTAAGTTCCTTGAAACAGCTGCAATCTGGTATGATACTGTTATGTCGGCACTCATTCATCAGCACTGCAAGTCTATGATCAGCTCAGCTTAAACCCAAGAAATCTAAAACAATTGGCTATGGATTTCACTATTTATGTCTTATCCCTAGCATATGTATGTGAAATAGTAGGTCAAGTTAAATTCCTGAACAGAGAAGGTTTTATCTTCAGCAGTTGGAGTCTAGGCAATTTTTTACCAAACTGTTTATTAACCTTAAGACATTTTTCCTCCCAAGTTTGATACTACTGAATTTAATCTTTTCCAGTCAGTTCAAAGACAGATTTTAAACTAAATCCTAAAGCAGTACTCTGTGCATTAGAAAAGCAATAGTCTGATCTTTGGTCTAGACCCCCCCCCTCAAATTTTAATATAATTCATGGTTTATTAATTTTCAACTGTATGGACGTTTCCGGATGGATAGCTCCGAGTGCTATCAGTTCAAAAGGCACTATGTAGCAATTCCATCTTTTATTTCCTTAACTGATTTCTTTCCAGTTAAAACACAAAACAAAATAACAGACAGAAAGGAGGGAAGCAAGAGAAAACAGAGTAACATTACAAATAGAAGAAACCATTGTCTGGACCCTCCCTGTAAAATTCTTTTATAAGGCAAGGTGACTGCACAATAAAAGCTTCATCTGAAAGTATTTTACTTAAATTAAACCATTAAGAATAAATTTCTATATTAATTGTCTAATTGCTTTTCTGATCAGCATCTGTCATAGAAATTTCACATCATTATCTTAATTGCATTGTGTTAATTAAAACCAGCTGTTAAATGTTCTTTTTTTTTTTACAATAAATGCTATTTGATATACTGTAGTTTTTCTTTTACATCAAGAAATCTTGCTTTTAAAGTATTATTCACTAAATGCAACAGAAAAGATAAAAACAATTAATGATGTATTAGTTTCCCATATTTGCAAAGCTGCAAACATTAAATTTAAAACCATAAACATGTTTCTGCTAAGCATCTATTTCACAATACCACAGGTTACCTCCCTCTAAATAACAACATCAATGAGCATACAGTGTGAACTCAGTGGCCCTAGAGATGGTATCTTATGCCAAATAGGAACACAGGTCAGAAATAAAGATCTTGAAGAAGATTGGAGGCCATTTCCACCCTACGCTGTTATAGTGCTACTATTCCACTTTCAACATCCTATGGAATCCTGGGGTTTGCAGTTTGGAGGAGGGCATTTAGAATTCTCAGCCAGAGAGCTCTTTCACCTCAGTACGATGGTCAGTCCCAATCCTGAATCTTCCAGCACAGTAACAAAACATTTCAGAATATCAGGAAAAAGAAAAGATTGCTTCTGCAAGCTCCAGAGATCACTACCAGGTTCCTATACCAGGCTGGTTGGAGCTCTGGGTAATCCTGTCCTTTTCCAGACTGAAGATAAACCACAATATTTTGTGTCTAGTCTCCCCTTTGTTTCAGCAAAACAGTTCCCCAATTTGGCACCTTAAGAAAGTATACCAAGAATAAATTAGTTAATAATTCTCAAGCAAAAAAAAATCTGGGAGATACAAAGTAGATACAAGACCTTCATACTTTTTTGTCAGTTGTGTTCCAATTTTCCCATAGGTATAATGGGGAAGGGATCAAACCATACTATATAATTCAAGCTTTACTTGAAGTACAGCTCTTCCAACTCCTGTAGAAAGGGGCAGAAAGGGCTTCAAGATTTACTCTTCACTTTCCACCGGTTTGACAGGGAAAATACTCTAATCCCCTAAGTAGGAACAGTTGCTTCAGACTAAGAAAGTGGCACTTCCAGTCATAGCTCTTGATTGCTGAACCATGTGGCAGGGTTCAGGATAACAGTGAGTTAGAAGCAGTAAGAAGTGCAATGCAAAAAGCATAATGTGCCATCATTTCTAAGGATAGATTGAACCCACTTTACATTTAAACTATAATTTTCCCAGTAATGCTGAGGAACAAAGAGAAACAAAGAGACTGGCCTTTGAGTCACATCATCAGGAGCACCAAATTATGCACTGTCAAATAAGAAGCACAAAAAAGTGAAGTAACTAGTGTAACTGTGAAATAGAATAGTGATGCCATGAAATTAGACTTTGGTTCAGTGCTTTTACTGAAAAGTAAATGCACCAACCAGTCTAATGTCACAGCATCACTATTCTTCCAACAAACAAAAGCATAAAAAATGATTCTCTAGGATTATATCCAGCAGTAAATAAATTAAAAAGCTAGACCTATACATATGTACACCAAATTTTGGATCAACATTTAAATAAAATACTACAGTTTCTATTCACAACAGAAACCATTGTCACACACATGAACAAGCAGCATTTTCATGAAATATCATTAATAACTAATCACGATTCAAAACATTGGCTTTTCTATATTACTTGTGCTTTACAAACATAAGTCACTGTCAACAATAACAACTTGAACAACTTACAGTTTAAATTTTGGGACAATCTCTAATAATATAGTTTAATTTTGGACCAAAGTGAGCATTGATAGCAAAGACTATTGTCAGACATGATCTCCACAAGAAACTATGTGCAGTCATGTTCCACAGGATTTGACAGACAGCTATTTTAATTGTTCCTATTTTGAGTCAAACCTTTCCAAGTAATGTTTAATTAGTTATTAAGATCCATTTGAGATGGCATTTCACAAAATATATTAAGTTTTCAGCAATGAAAGGCTGGAAGAAAATGACTTGCAAGGATGGAATAATATTATTTCACTATTTCACTGTTCTCCTTTAACTCAAAACTTGAAATATTACTTTTTAAAAGGAACCAGTTACTTATTACTCTGATCACCCATCAGTCTATTACTTGTTGCTGCAGTGCAAAAAATAAATCACATGATTAATCACTACTAACCCAATATCATTAATTTCACCACTGTGCCACTGGGGGAAAAAATTGGAAATGTTCTCTCCTTCCTCCATCTATCCCTAATTATCCTATCATAATTCTGAATACCTAACCAATGCCATTCATTTTCACAGGCTGTTGTTTAGAGCAGGAAGTATGGCAAGGCCACCCTCCATGCACTAACACTCACCTTTTTGACAGTGGTATCATTTCTTTTCATTTAGGCAGAATGGAGGATGACAGAAAAGGTAGGTTAATATTTTGAAAGGTTGTTTTTTTTAAAAAAATCCCAACTACCCTGTGTATGGCTCCTTTTTTTCAACAAGTCTCCCCCCACCACCTCTCTTTCCCACTCCCTTGTTCTGCCTCCTCTAACCTTGGCTATCAGCACAACCTCCCAGAATGAACCAGAAGAAGGTGGCCACCCATGTGATCTTCTTCACTTCCCACTGTTCAGAATGAGTCAGAACAAGCCAATGAATGACAGACAGAAGCCCCATAACACTTCACAGAGAAATAGTGAATTACAGTCCAGACCCATTACAGGCAACAAAATTATAGGCTGGCCATTCCAACTTGTTCCTCTACAAAGTAATGAGTAACCAGAGTAACCTCTTACAAGTAATGCATTACTTCCTAGCTCTGGTGTTTACTGTGTAACACAAACCATTGTTATAGATTAGTACATAATAACTGCATTTCCTTTGAACTTCTCCAGTTTTAGGTGCATTTTTCTTAGTGAGATAATGGTTAGTTACTCCATGGCAACTTTGGCTTTTCAGAAGATTCCAGTTTATGTCTCTCTTTATTCATTTATCTCACCATATTGCAATTTAAAAGCTAATTCCTTAATACCACCAAAGCTCCTTAGAAACAAAGACTATGTAAATGCTATGTATTAATATTATTAAATTAATCTTAATTAAATTAAATCTATTCAAGCTTCAGTGTTTGCTGAACAGGCAAATGAAATGAGCTATTCAAACAGAAGTAGCTTTTCCCCCAGAGTCACATGGTTCCTGCTCTAGTCAACAGAAACCTTGTACATACTTCTAATATCTCTAAAAAGTCTAGAGTTAAGATGGTTAAATTCCTCTGAGGATTTCTAATCCACAAACATATCAGAATAATTACTTTACAATGACAGATTTAGTGAAAGAAACATTTTACACTACAGAAAGGAATATAAAAGGCAATCATATAAATAGCTTTGCCAGAACCGCACATACATTAAATCCATTACAAAGTTTGACCTATATTACAAACAATTTTGCTTTATACAGTACAGAAATATTTCTAAAATGTAAAGTTACATAACCACTAGAGTTTGGCATCTACTGGAGAAGGCAAAGTAATTTTGGGTGAAAGAAACTATATAATCAGGTTTTTTTACTGGAAAAAAGTATAACTTCCAGAAACTTCAAATTGCTAGTATTATATAAATGGAAATATCCTATTATTATGCCCAATGAACATTCCATATTTCGCTTTCTACCACCTGGCTGAATTTTTGATGGGGACCAAAAAAAAAAAAAAAAAAGGCCATTCCTGCTTTAAAAACTGTGTATATATTTTTCATTTCTTTCTCTAAATCCCACAACTAGAGACAATACAAAATCTCTTGCACCAGCAAAACACATAAATGCAGAAAGTTGTATTACACCATATCAGACTATCTGCCCACTAATCTAATACAATGGACTTGTGTCTGTGAGCTTAGGACCCACAGATTTAACATGCCATGAATTCAAATGTGTACAATATTGTACATTTGAGTCTGCAGTGGGGAACATGCTAGTGCCTGCTTGTTTATTTGAAGTGGCGGGGTTCCCTCACAAAGCAGACACGAGCAGCCAGTGCCAGTTTTAACACTACAGGTACCTTGTCCCACGAGGCTTTGCAGTCTCATTCCAAGCCTCATGAAGTTTCACAGTCTTGCAGTGGCCCTTGCTCTCCTGGTTCTCTGGCAGTAACACTTCCCATTACCTGTTATCTGATTCTCATAACTGAAGAGACTGAACTTTTTCACAGGGACTGAACATTAGACATTCTGCATACAACTAAGTGGTCCACTACCCTTGAGTTAAATTTCTTTCCACAGTTAAAGATTCTGAACTCAGTTGTCCTGTGGTGCAAGTTACTATTTCCAGGGCTGGTCTTTATTCCCTTGGGGAACACAACAAGGCCCACCTGAAGCCCATTTGCTTCAGAGTGCATGAGAAGGATTAGAACAGAAACACCACCTTTGTAGAGTGTGAATTACTGCAGAATTAACCAGTGAAGAGTCCACTCTTTGTTGCTCACCACATAACTGCAGCACTTCAAGAAAATACATCACATATAAAACAAAGTTTTACTGAGAACAAAGTAGGCTATTGCTACAGGTTCAAGATGACTTTGTGGCATTCTAACCAGTAAACTGTTATACTCTTCGTTTATTCCTAATGCATGACTAGAACTTGCTTAGATGATCCAATGGGGAGAAGACAACTATAACTGTTCTGGATAACTGAGGGATAGGGTAGCTTCCTGTGTTCCCAGAATTTCTTGAACAACTGAAACACAAAGAAAGCCCTAGATACTACATAGGAAATCACAGCATCTTTGTACCTAAAACATGCACTCAGTGATCTGCTAGAATACTATGTCAAGTGAGAAGACCTTAGGCAGGATTTTACTTGTACCTGGCTGTTTGCATTAGATGCCAAAATGAAAGTCTGTTCTGTTCATCAGGCACCAAAATGAAAAACTCTATTGTGTGCTAAGGCAGCCAATACATCATCTTATAAACAGTAAATGAGGCAGTAATATCCAAGTCTGTTCATATCCCATGCCACAAAAAAGCCCATAGCTTTGCAAGTTTCTTGTACAAGTGACTAGCCTACAGCAGTCTTTCCTAATACCCATAAATTTTTGTGTATGATCTCAGGTGAAGTGTGTGTGCCAAACCCCAACTTTTCAAAGAATAGCTACTTGGAAAGAATCCTGTCCTCATGAGAAAACACCATAGGTTGCACCTTAGCTGAAAGCCTTACATTCAATTGCACAGGACAGTAGCAGCCCACAGGATCAGGCAACAAGTTGAATTGCTTGTACCATATGCAGCAGAGCAAAAATCCCCATTCCAAACCATATTGACTAGCATACAGTTTTTCACCTGATTGCTCAGACCTTTCATCTACAACACACATGCTAGCTATAAATACATCAAGTAGAAGACAGAATAATTTCATGCCTTTTAGAACTACAAAACAAAGAATAAAAATGATAACTGAAATGACAGATAAGTGACAGCATGGATAGCTTCATCCTTGAGCAGTTTCTGTTCTCTCAACAATGCTTACTTTTCTCCAAAATCTTCAGTGCAAACTACTTCATAAACCTTTTAGGTTAAAATGGCATTTGCAATTACAGGAATAGTTACTAAACATGTGCAGCTTTATGGGTTGCTTTTGTGTCCATTATTACACCATCCAATAAGCATTTAATTAACATTATAAAGAAAACAACAAATCAGGCTTGTAATTTGTCATTCGCCTAACTTGCCCAGGACAAGTTGTTACTTCTCACTGGGAAGCGTCCAAGGAGCAAAACTACTCCATCAGATGGTAGGTCTCCAGATGCTTGAGGCTTCAACCTATTAGCCACTATCAGATGACTAATGGGTCTGGGATTATGGGGAGTGAAGCCTGAAACATCTAGAGATCTACCTTCTTCCTACTCCTTCCTTAGCTTGTTATGATCAAACCATGATGTCAGATAGGCATGCTGCAAAACCAAGTAGCTGAAGAGACATCAGCTATAGCAGCTGATCTTTTGACCCTTATAAACTACAGCAGATCAGGATAATGTTTCCTGGCAATTCATGATTCAAATCCTCCAAAAGATGAACATTGGGAATGATTTCATTAAATGGATTCAAACAATTTATTCTGAGCAGGAGGCTTACATACTCGTCAATTCAGAAAAAAACAAAATCCTGTAAAATTGCAAAAGGAACCAGGCAGGGTGGCTTCTTAATTGTAATCGAGGCGCTTAATAATGCGATAAGGAGTGATAAAGATATAGAAGTACTTAAAAATTAAAGAGACAAGGTTTAAGCGCCAGGAATATGCAAACGACCTTGTCATAATCCTAGAAAACCCTGTTGAATCAATACATAAACTTACCCAAATTCTGGAAGAATTTGGAGAGATGGTAAGATTTAAGACCAACCAAGAAAAATCAGTAATGCTAAATAAAAATCTAACTGTAAAAGATGAGGAAGAATGGAAATCCAGAACAAAATTCAAAATTCAGAAGAAAATTAAATATTTAGGTATCTGGATAACTAAGAACAATCGAGAGCTCTTTGAACATAATTATTCTAGAATTTGGAAAAAGATAAAAAAAAATGATATCTTGGAACAAATTAAAATTATCATTGTTAGGGAAAATTGCCACTATAAAAATGAGTATATTACCTAAGATGAATTTTCTTTTTCAAAACTTCCCAATTATATTCAAACAAGATATCTTTAATCAATGGAAACAAGACTTAAGAAAATTTATTTGGGTCAGGAAAAAAACAAGAATAAAACGGAACTTAATGGCAGATCTCAGAGTAAGAGGGGGACTAGGTTTCCCTAACTTACAACTATATGCATATGCTAATACCCTAAATTGGATAATGGATTGGATTTTACTAGATAACAAAAGATTACTGCTCCTAGAAGGAGCAGATTTAACTAATGGATGGCATTCATATGTATGGTATCTTAAAAAGAATCATGATAAAAAAAAATTGTGAACATCCAATAAGAAACTCGCTATTCAAAATTTGATCCAAATACAAATCCCGGCTCTCCCACAAAAGCCATTATGGGTGTCCCCACAAGAAGCTTTTCTACAATTTGGTAAGGAAACCTCAAAATAACTAGTGGACATATAAAGATCTATTAAGATTTCAAGGTAAGAAACCAAATTTCAAAACTAAAGAAGAATTGTCACTTGATGGGATAAACTGTCCTTAGTTTTTATACTTTCAACTATATACCAGATTTAAACAAGATAAGAATGAAGAACAATTACGTGATTCTCTCTCGGAGTTAGATGCCATCTTGGAAGCTGGCAAAAAACATACCATGGCCAAATTTTATAAGCTTATCTTAAAATGGGAATTAGAAAATGAGACTGTTAAAAGCAATATGATAAAATGGGCTCAAGATGTTGGATATCCACTTCAATTTGATGATTGGTTACAGCCTTGGAGAGATTTAAATTTTACAGCCTGTCAAGCATTTAAAGAAAACTACCATAAGATGTTATATAGATGGCATCTAACTCCAGTTAAAATCGCTCAGATTTATAGAAGGGGGAGCGAAAATTGTTGGAAACGCAAATCTGAAAGAGGCTTGTTTTACCATTGTTGGTGGAACTGCAAGAAAGCAAAAAGATATTGGAAGACTATACATACAGAAATAACAAAAATCATAAGAAAGAACTTTCCAACGAAACCTGAATTGTATTTGTTAAATATGTTTAATGTAATTGAGAATTATGTCGAGAAATGGTACAAGAAATTAATACTTAATCTGATAACCAAAGCTAGAATTCTTTATGCAAAAGCGTGGAAAAAGGAAGAACCTCCCACCACAGACACATGGATTATAGATATTTATGAAGTATTAGAAATGGATAAATTGAGAACCTTGGTGAAGGATAAATCACTAAACAATTTTAAGAATCAGTGGAAAGATCGGATTACATATTTTGGTGAGAAATGGGGGGAACTTTTGTTATAGCTTTTAGAGAATAATTTAGATAGCATGATATATATTTATATTTGACTTTGACCTCCTTTATTTTCCTTCATTTGGGCTATATTATGTAAGGAGAATATTAAGTCTGTAATTTGTACAAGATCTTTGTAAATCTTTGTAAATAATCTTTAACCTTTATAAATAACATTCCTTTATAAATGTTTGCGCAAAAAAAAAAAAAGATTCTAAACACACACACACACACTACAGCAGGTCCCTGATCCTTATAAAATCTTTCAGATCAAACTGGGTTGCTGGTGAGAGTAACCAAGACATATTATTTTCACTGACCTTTGCTGGCTATAGACAACCTTGACCTTTGTCTGTCTCTCTTTCTCTGACAGTCCTCTGGCCTTGTATGAAATTCTCTCTATCTACAGAGAGATATTATGTATGAACTTCAGAGCAGAACCCTAGTGCTGACACAACACAAAGGCAAGTCAGTAATTTTGTTTAACATTTAAATTTATTTTATATCTGTTTTATATCATGCTTTTTTCCTGGTACAAGATCATGGGTGGCTTACAGCAAATTAAAACAAAGCAGAACCATAGAATCCTAGAGTTGGAAGGAACCACAAAGGCCATCTAGTCCAACTCTGTTCCATGCAGGACTACACAGCTGAAGCACTCCTGAAAGATGCCCACCCAACCTCTGTTTATAGACTTTCAAAGAAAGAGATTCCATTACCCCCCAAGGAAGAACAGCTCTTCCTAACGTTTTAAGTAGATTCTCTTTTCCTGTAACCTGAATCCACTGATTTGAGTTCTAGTCCCTGGAGCAGCACAAAACAAGCTTGCTCCACCTTCTACATGATATCCCTTCAAATATTTAAAAATACCTATCATGTCACCTCTGTTTCTCCAAGCTAAACATACCCTAAGTCATTCCTCATAAACCTTGGTTTCCAACCTTTGATCATCTTGGTTGCTGTTCTCTGGACAAGTTCCAGCTTGTCCATTTCTTTCTTGAACTGTGATGCCCAAAACTGTGTGACACAGTATTTCAGGAGAGGTCTGAGCAAAGCAGGACAGATTCTCTTGATCTGGATGCTATGCCCCTGCTGATGCAGCCCAGAATCGACAAGCTGGAATGTGTCCAAAGGAAGGCGACCAAAATGGTGAAGAGCCTGGAAGCTATGCCCTATGAGGAACAGCTTAGGGAACTGGGTATGTTTAGTCTGTAGAAGAGAAGGAGGAGGAGATATGATAGCCATGTTTAAATATCTGAAGGAATGTCATGTAGAAGAGGGAGTGGGCTTGTTTTCCGCTGCTCCAGAGACTAGGACAAGGAGCAATGGATTCAAGCTGCAGGAAAGGAGATTCTACCTGAACCTCAGGAAAAACTTCCTGACAGTCAGAGCTGTCCAGCAGTGGAATATGCTGCCTCTGAGTGTGGTGGAATCTCCTTCTTTGGAGGTTTTTAAGCAGAGGCTGGATGGCCATCTGTTGGCAATGCTTTGATGCGTGTTCCTGCATGGCAGGGGGTTGGAGTGGATGGCCCCTGTAGTCTCTTCCAACTCTATGATTCTATGATCTATGATTCCAATTGGTACTAGCTTTTTTTTATCACTACAACACATTGTCAACTCATGCTTAGTTTGTAGTTCACTAAGATCTCTATATCCCTCTCACATATACTGCTTTTAGGGCAGGTATCCTGTGTCCTACATTTGTGCATTTTATTTTTCCTGCCTGCATGAAGGACCATATGTTTATTCTTGTCAAAATTTGTTCTGCTAATTTTGGCCCAGCTTTCTTACCTCCCACAGTCATTTTGAACTAAATTACTCTAATTTAGGGTTTAGCTACCACCTCTCCTTTGGTGTCATCTGCAAATTTGAGAAGCATGCCTTCCATTCTATCGAAATTTTATACAGATATTAAACAACACAGGGCCCAGGGCAGAAGCCTTAGGCAGCCCACTAATCACTTCTCCACAGGATGAAGAGCAACCATTGGTGAGTACTCTCTGGGTTGGGTCTGTCAACCAATTGCAGATCCACTGTCTAGCAGAACTTCACCAGTTTGCCCACAAAAATTCATGGGGGACCTTGTCAAAGGCTTTACTGAAATCAAGATATACAGAACAAAGCTTACAATGCTTTCAAAAAAGAGATAAGATTAGGTTAGTATGACTTGTTTTTAGGAAATCCATGCTGGCTCTTAGTAATCAGTGTTCCTTTCTAAGTGTGCACAGACTGACTGTGTTTAATGATCTGTTCTAGAACCGTTCCTGATCTCAGCATTACATAGTTGCTTGGGTCCTCCTTTTTTGAAGATGGAAACAACATCTGCCCTCCTTCAGTCTGCTGCAATCTCTCTTGTCCTTCTTCTGTTTCTTATATGTGTCTCTTAAGTCACAGCTCATCTGAAAATTTTGTGGATACCCAACCTGATTTGTTTAGACACTCCCCATACTCTTCATCAATGGAATTGTTTCCAACTGTGCCTTCAATATCTCACCTTTAAGAAAGTCTCATATATCATGAACTCCCTTCCCTTGAACATTTCGGACTCTGGGATGTTACCAAGTATTTCCCTAAGCTTACCAAAATCAGGTTTTTGAAGTCCACAGTAAGTGTCTGACCCATGCCTGGCTTCCCCCTTTTTCTGTATAACAAATTCTAAGAAGATGGGGTCTTTCCTACCCAAAGATCCTACTATTTCCACCCCACTGATGACACTGGTTCCTCCACTTTTGTGTTTTGAGGTGCAGAACCTTTGCGAAAGTGGAACCACCATGAATAATCCCTCCACCTGTTCTCCCATTCCCATTCCCTTCCAGGGCTCCCTCCAAATTCCCTGGCCTTTTGCCCTGGCGCGCAAGTCTTCCTTCTCCACACCAGGCAAAAGGAAGGGCAATGGGAGGTTTGAACTCCAGAAGCAGAAGGAAGGTGCACACATGCATCCCCCCTACACCGTTCCCTTACCTTTTGCCTGGGCACACTTGCCTTGCTTCTCTACAGCCAGCAAAGGCCAAGAAAATGGGAGGAGGAGAATAGTGGGGATACATGCATGCACCTTGTGAATAATCAAATTTGCGAAGGTCAAATCTGTGAATGTGGAAGGATGACTGAATTCAGTCATATTAGTTAGAATCAAATCCCAAAAAGGCAATCCCTTATTGCTTCCTCTACACCTTTTGTACAATGAAATTGCCTGAAAGGCAAGTGAAGAATTTGTTGGACCTTATACTCTTAGCAGAGTGTAACTTTCAACAAATATCAGGGTGGTTGAAGTATAATTAAAACATTTTTAATACACAAGTGTTTTTAAAAAAAGAATTCTATTAAAAACAGTACATTAAACAGTTTAAAACACCTTAAAAATAGTGAAAAGGGTAAAAGGCATAACATACTCCATTAGAAGACCCTTAAAAGACAGTAATTATTTAAAAGAAAGTACTATATTTGCTGGCATATAAGACGCACCTGTGTATAAGACACATCCCATTAATACACTGGCAAATAGTATTTGCCGGCCTATAAGACACACCAGTGTGTAAGATACATTCCATTTTCAAGCAGTATTTTCCAGGGGAAAAGTGAGTCTTATATGCCAGGAAATACAGCAATTTAAGAGCCAAATGTCTAGCTAAACAGAAAGGGTTTTTGCATGCTAACAGAAAGAAAAGACAGAGAATGACAACTAAGCCTCCCATGGGAAAGAGATCCTCAACTTTTGAGCAGTCAACAACAAGGCTGTCTCCCATGTCCTCAACAATATACTTGTTAAAGCCCAATGCCAAACATGTTAAAAATTGGGCAGGCTCACAGAGGGAGATACAGTCTCTGGACTCAAGCCATATAGAGTTTTAAAGGTCATAAGCAGCAGTTTGAATTGTGCCCCAAAACAAGCTAGCAGGTAGTAAAGTTGGAGCGGCCCAGACTAGAGGCTATAACTTTAATATAACCTGCAAAGACCTCTCCCTTCCAGCTAAGTCCAAGGCAAGATTGCCCAAGATTGCAGCTGCTATTGTAGAAATTCCAAATGAAATCCTTATCAATAGTTCTATTTTTGTGCCTGTAGCAATCATAATGCCATTATCAAAAAATTCAAATTCTACAAAAAGCACTTCACTGTAGAAGAACATATGCTTCAGCTGTCCAGTGGATAGTGGTACAAGTCCCAGCCTTTTTTGAGGGACGGTCGTAGAGCTGAAGTGATGCAGATCCCAAAGCAGGCAACTCTACCCAGTGAAGTAAAGGCGCTTTGAGTCACATTGAGCATCTCATGGGCTCCTTTTCTGAGTTGAGCACCCAGCAACCTGCTCCAAGTGCTCTCTGCTTAAATAAAATTTCTCCTCCATGCTGCCCTACAATAAGTAGGTGCAAAAACTATGATGCAAAAGACACATACATAGAGTGGGCTGGTGTTCCAACCATCAGTAACTTGCCAGAATCACAACTCTCTAAATCCCCCATGAGCTACACATTCAATGTGCTTTACTGTGTTTGACTGCTGGCAGACACAGAACCAAGGAGAAACTGCAATGGTGCCATTGTATCTGATCAACTGTTTTTGTGCCTAACAAATCTAGTTTCTTACATACCACATGGAAAACATACTTAACTACCAAACCAAAGACAAACTTAATTCCAGTTACAAATATAAAACATGACCTCTGTGGCACATTTTGTGTCCCTGCTCCCATGCTGCATCTCTTCTAAGTCCTCCCTGAATAAAACACAGATTATCTATCAAGCAAAGAAGTAGCTAAAAAAAAAAAGTAAAGAAGTAGTAAAAAAAAATTCAGCTTGTATTTTATGTTGATTCTCTACTTCTATTTACAAGTCATGTGTCTTCTTCTCTCTTCACGTATCTTGTGATGGAAAGTCAAATGAAGAGAAATAATTATATATCATTTGCAAAAGTTATTCTTCTTAAAACCAAATAAACTATGACTGTTCGTTCTTAAAAGCTGGGCTCTGTGGTTAGATGTTATTAGAAAATGCTCCAAAACATGCTGAGCTCTACAAAATAAAAACCACAGCCAGCCAGAATGAAACTGCATAGAGTCAGATACATTGGGCCCACAGATACTGGAAACTTTGCAGAGGGAAAATATTGAACATTTTAACTGAAAAGAATATGAAGTAAATGTAAATACACACAGACACACACACTACTTTTTCTAAATACCCTAAAGGCGCCAGATCTGATCTTGGAAGCTAAGCAGGGTCAGTTCTGGTTAGTACTTGGATGGAAGACTATCAACAAATACCAGGCGCTGTAGGTTATAGTTCAGAGGAAAGGACTTTCAAAGCCATCTCTGAATATTCCTTGCCTAAGAAAATCCTATGAAATTCATGGGGTTGCCATAAGTTGGCAGGTGACTTGAAGGCACATACACACAAATACACTTTCTGAGTAAAGATATATGCCATAATGAGGAAAAACAACCCTTTATAATCTGAAGTTCAAGACCTTGTGAAGTTTAATGCATAAAGTATTAATGCAAAACTTTATATGACCTTAAATAAAAATGTGTCCATGAGTACAAACATTTAGAAATGGAAAGTAAAGACATTGAGCAACTTTAAACAATTAAATAACCTTAAACAGCTGATGCTCTTCTCAAAAATTACCATGCTAGAGCATAATAATTACAGACTGTAAGCACAACACTTCAATGCCACCTACAGATTTCAGGATTTCACACACATATATATAAGAATGTTCCAAAGTTTGCATTCCTCTCTTCTGGTTCTATTTCATTGTGAATCTTTCTCTGAATTCTTCAGTGTTCTTGGTCAATCTCCTTTTTTCCATTCATACACTCTAGATGTACAATATTCAGTGTTATTTCCATTTCCACAGTCTATCTGTTTACTGATTTACACACATATAAGCAGATATCTCAGCTATATTAAAGAAAGGCTATAAAATGAGTAGTAAGTTACAAATTTTGCACATACTGATCCACAGATTCAGTCACCAGCCTCTACAGCAATAACAAGATTAGAAAATGCCAGATAACATGATATTGGTCTACAGGTTCAGGTCTGTTGGTGGTAGCTCTTTATTTTGCACTTGAACACAATCTTCTGAAGAACTGAAAGGAACTCCACAGGAGTAAACGGTACCTACAGTCGCTATATTAAAATACCGTGAACTATTGCCTTACCTGGATTCAGAAATGTAAATGATGTATTAAAAGTAACTAACTAAAACAAAACACTGTAGCTTTTTAATTTAAATCTTGACTTTCTCCATAGCATGTAGGTTCTGCTGTTTACTTTTACAAAGTGAACTTCGGCATCTCCAAATCTCCATTCTGGGGTTTCACTTATTACCTTTCTTGATTTAAATGTGAACCCTATGCAAACTTCTTGAACATGCAGAAATCATTGTATTCTAGGTACAGTTAAATGATTATTTGTGGATTAGAGCATACAGTGAATACCCGCAAAACAGACTAAGCTCAGGTAGAGATTAAGATCAGAAAGGGAATATTTATATCTTCAGTCTGACAAAGACATTGTCCCAATGCTAGGCCCCACAAGTACCAATCTGCTGGCATCCTCTGTTATCACTAAATTTTACAGCTTTAACCAAAGAAGTAGCTTATGTATAACACAATCAACAGTAGCCACAAGAATGCATTCAAGCAAGTGACATAACTCTTTATCATTACAGCAGGAGGACTCTGTGGAATGAGAAAATCTGTCATTTCAACAGCAATCCTAAATTCAAGAGAGTAAGTCCCATTGAACACAACATAATTTGTTTCCAAGTAAATACGCATAAGCTTGCACATGCAACTAAAGTGCTAATAAAAGCAGTGACACTTATTTCCAAGCACTGGATTGCACTTGTATGTATTTCTGCTTCCATCAAACAGTATTCACAAGAATCAACATTCTTAGATTTTGAGAAAATGTTTACAACCCCTTGCAGTGAAATCTTTCTCAGATTTCTTCTTGATACCCAGAAGTTACAATTTTAAAAAAACCGAAGTACTCTATTAGGGCTCATCCTTTATGCATCTGAGAAGCACCCTTGTTGTTTGCTACCAGCCAACAATCATATAATATCAGAAATTGCCACAATCTTGCCAAAAGATCTACTCAGCCACCAACAGAAAGTGCTGTCACACATAGATTTATCCAGTCCAGGTTAGAAGGTGAAGAGAAGGTGAAACTGGGTCTCCCAGACACTGTACTGTTTCCTCTACTATAGAGCATGGCAAACGAACAGGTGTAATCACACTTGGCACAACCTGCTCATCCAGGCACAGATATTTTTAGAGGCTCCTGGTGTTCCGGTTCTACACCTTCGTTTCTCGGTATGAAAGAATGAAAAGCGAATATAATTCACTCACCCTTCGCGTTGACCTGGGTGTACATTTGCTAGACATCCAAGGTTTAACCCTGACCATCTTCCACTCAAAGATCACATATATTACTGCCAAGGTCTGAGATCAGAGACACTTGGGATACCAGAATCAATGGAGAGAAAGGGAAAAGGACAGAGGATGTCAGAATTTTCCACTTTTGCTCCACGGCCAACGTCAGTTGTCAAGAAAAGCATGCATCCTTCCTGATTTTAACCCCTACTCATCTTTCCCTTTTGCATGCGAAGCGGAATACAAGCATCTGCACACAAACCCAGGTGTGTGTCTGTGTGTGCGTCTGAGTGGAGAGAAAATAACTTAGCGGGCAACGAGGGAATCACAACCTTGTTCCTCCCTAAACTAAAAATGTTGCAAATAAACAGTACCTTGGACTGACTGGGAGAGAAGTGAGGGACAATTGGGAGATAAGAGAAAACCCTACCACGGGAGGGGGAGAAGAGAGGGTTTAAAACTTACCGGAGGAAACCGAGGAGCCAGATAAACTAGAATTGCTGGAGGTGGCCATTCTCCTTCCTTCGGGTTCCTTAGTGACGAGCCCAGGCGCTCCTGATGCTGTGGCCCGGCTGACGCCCCCAACCCATTGCAAAGCGCTGGAGCCCGGCTGAGCAAAACAGCAGCAGCAGCCGCCGCCGCCGCCGCTGCAGCCGCCCGGGCTTCCCTCGCGGCTCAGCCAAATAATGCGCGGCTGCTGGTGGTGGTTCCTTTGCGCCTCTTTCAGCCTTTGCGGAGGGGGAAGGAAGCCGCCGCCGCCGCCGCCGCCGCCGCGGTTGCCTGACCGCCGCGACGCGTCCAGTTCCTTCCTCCGGCCCCCGAGGAAAAGAGGCTTCCCGGTGAACTAAGAAGCCGCCCCGCCGCCAGGTCCTTCCCTCGCCTCTTCCCCTCCCTCCGCCTGAGCAGCCGCTCAGTCTTGACAAGCGAGCGGCTCCACCTCCTCCTCCGCCGCCGCCGTCGCCTCCGCCTCAGCTTCCCTCTCGTTCTCACACACACGCACAAAGGAAGCCGAGCGGAGGAGGAGGAGGAGGAGGGCAGGCTTCAGCCCTCCCTGGGGCTCCTCAGGGGCCAGACCGGGACTGAGAGGCACAGGCAGACCAGCAGGGCGGGAAAGGAAGGTGGCGCGGCCCGCCGAAATCTGCCCCGGTGGCTGCTGCTCCTTTCTCTGCTTCTTTTACGGGCATCGGCGCTGGGGCTGGCAGAGCGAGAGCGGCTCCTTCCATGTGCCAACGCTGGCCCAGCATTGGAAGCGGAGGGCGCTCGCGCCGCCTCCTGGGGAAGGGAGAAGGGCGGGAAAGGAGGAGGAGGAGGAGGAGGGGAAGAGCGGAGGCAGCCCTGAGGAGGGAGGCGTTTCCTCAGCCAGGGCTTGAGGTGGCTCTTAGACTTTTCGGGTCTCCCGCTGGGGGAACGGAAAGGAAGTACCTACGGCCACCTTTGACCGGGGCCATTTCCGCACTAAACTGTTATAGTGCTATTATTCCACTTTCAACATCCTATGGAATCCTGAGGTTTGGAGTTCGAGGAGAGGGAGGCCACCCTCCCTGAACTGCAAACCTCAGGATTACATAGGATGTTGAAAGTGGAATAATAGCACTATAACAGTTTAGTGCAGAAATGGGCCGGGAGTTGGGACTGGGTTTATTTCCAGACCTCCTATTTAGTAATTTGAATCTCCTGCCTTGTCTCCTGTCCCATCCCATTTCCATCATACCCTGAAACTATTAAGAGAAGCCTTTGTGACTAACTTTTTTTTCTGAAGTCATCTCCTTTTCTTAATTAAGTGTTCATCCACAGCTATAAAAGCTGATGATCAACCAGACTGGCTCTGTAATTATGGAAAGTGAGACAACTGCCTCAGGCAGCAGATGCACAAAGGCGGATGATACTCCTCTCTGTTGAAGGAGAGGGCTAGGTGTGCCACAACAGTCCTGTTCTGACATTTAAATCTTTTAAGTCTTGGGAGCCCTCCTGGCAACAAATTATATTTGCAGAAGGTCTCCAGTAAGGGAAAGATTCAGAACCAGTGCACTAAACAATTACAGTGCTATTATTTCACTTTAACTGCCATGGTTCCATCCAATGGAATCTGAGATTTGCAGTTCAGGGAAGCGTATTTAAAATTCTGAATCCGAGTGCTCTAGTGCCTCACCAAACTACAAACCCCAGGGTGTCACAGAATGGGACCTTGGTAGTTAAAGTAGAATAATGGCACTACAATTGTGTAGTGTGAATGGGGGCCTGTGTTGTCCTCAGATGCAGTGGAGGATGCTGTGTTAAAATTCAACCAGCACTCCAGTCAGCTTCTGCCTGTGGAACTGGGGGAAAGGAGCCATCTTGTGTCTTGGGCTGGTCCTGGTACCCAGACTGGCTGAAGCAGCCTTTAGTTTGTGTGTTCTAATTTCATTTACCTCAGAGTCTTCAAGCAAAAGCTAGGTAATCGTCCATATATGGGACACTCTAGTTCTTTAGGGTTGTTGTTGTGTACCTCCAAGTTGTTTCTGACTTATGGTGACCCTAAGGCAAACTTATCGTGGGGTTCTCTGGAGGCTGAGAGTGTGTGACATGCCCAAGGTCACCCACTGGCTTTCCATGACCAAGCAGGAAATCAGACCCTGGTCTCCAGGGTCATAGTTCAACATTCAAATCGCCACACTGGCTCTTAGTTCTATACTACCAAAATGAAATTATAGTCAGAAAGGGACAGCAGTATCCTGGGGAAACTTACACAGGATCTCCTCACAACTCCTGTTTCATTTATATGGAAGAAACTTTACCCCGTTAATTTCTGCCTGCCATGCAAGAGCTAAAGTCATAATCAAGAAACCCCCCCTCCCAAGCAAATTGTGTGTGTGTATGCATGTATGCACATGCCCGGATGTGTGTGTAAAAAAATAACTCTGTAAACAACTGTAACTTGAAATAGAATTACAAAATGGCAAAGAATACTCTCAGAGGAGCACTGCAAAATTGGGGAGTGTGCTACTTCCTTAAGAAGAAATTGTTCTGCAACTTCAGTCTTTGAGAATATGAAGTTATAACATAAAAGCACTAGCATGTAATAGTGTTCTTTGTGGTCATGCTGTCACAGGTAGAATAATTAGCTTCATAGCTAAATTTGAATCAATCCTTGCTGGTGTCATACCTTACAATCTTTTCCGTAAGAAGCTTGTCTCAATTCTTTAGTTAATAGCTGAAAAAATCCTGCACAACGTAGGTGCTCATGCTTATTGAGTTCAAACAGCACACTCCTTTTCACTATATCTTTATAAACTGCCATCATAACATTTAAGAAGGAAGCCTTCTGAACAAGACTGAAGCCTGGCTAAATCATAAGACTGTGTAGCTTGATCAAGCTTGATCTGCCTAGTTTAATATTCTGTTTGCTTAATTTAATATTCTTTGTTTATGGGTCCAACCAAATGCCAGTGGAAAGTCCACAAAGAGGGCATGAGTGCAATGGTGTTCCATAGCGATCTGATATTGAGGAGCATACAAAACTGACAGTCCTCTCCACCTGCTAAGCACATTAAATTTAGCAAATTTTAATTCCAAATTTTAAATGCCCCTCACCAGCAAACAGTTGCGTTATATCATGTACAAAAGTGTATAGCACAAACCCCTCTAGTACCACCTCTATGGAGCATGCAGTAGCTACTTGTTACATTCAACTTAGTGCGAATTCAGTGAGAAGCTATGGGGTCAGAATAATTTTCTGATCAATGTTATTTATTTCAACTATAGTCAGTCTTCCACATTTGCCAGAGTTAGGGGTGCAGGACCTCCCCAAAAGTAGGAAAATCACATATATCAAAATATGTATGTAATTTTGCTAGAGTGGGGACTGCAGATGGCCACTTGTGAAGCATGGAACTTCTGACCTCTTCACTGCCATTCCATACTTTACAACTACGCTGACATTTCTAACGTGTAAGAGCAAAAACACAAAACAGAACAAAAGGCTTTGTCAATCCTATTGAAAGAAAGAAAGAAAGAAAGAAAGAAAGAAAGAAAGAAAGAAAGACGGAAAGAAAGGTCCCAAGAATGTTTCACATTTTAAATTTGTCTAAATTAGTGTTTCTTAACCTTTTCTTTACCAGGGACCCCCTGCAAATATAATTTAACTCAAGATTTAAATATTTAAATTTATATTTAAATATTCAGATATTTATTTGTTTATTAAAGGCTTCTAGAGACTAAGCTTCAAATTCCCACTCAGACACTGAATGACCTTGGACAAGTCATATTCTCTCAGCCTCAGAGGAAGGCAGTGGCAAATCTCATCTGAAGAAATCTTGTCCAAAAAGCCCTGTGATAGGTTCATCCTAGTGTTGCCAGAAGTCAAAAGTGACTTGAAGGCACACAACAACAAAGTGCCACTGACAGGAGAAGTTCTTTCTAGCCATCATGTCTCTCCCCTTTGAACTCTGACTTATGGAGATGCTAAGGCAAACTTACCATGAGGGTTTTCTTGCCAAGATTTGTTGCTTTTACCTTTGTCTGAGGCTGAGAGAATGTGACTTGCCTGAGGTCACCCAGTGGGGTTCCATGGCCTAGTGAAGATTCAAACTCTGGCCTCCAGTGTCATAGTTTGGGTGCATGCACATGCCTGGCACCATGTTCTTTTCATCAGGGATGTGGCAGTGGGGTTATGTGTGCACATGCCTAAACTGCTCCCTTGTTTGCAAAGGAGGGAGCAGTTTCAGCACCTGCAACCACCTGCTGCTATGTCCTTGTTGCTGCTGCTGCTGTTGGTATCCAGCAGCAAAGCTTTCCAGACCCGTTGTGAGGGCTCTGCAGATTCCCAGGGATTCCCGGACACCAGGTTATGAAACACTGGTATAAATTGTGGCTACAAGAATGAAATCCAGTTTGGTTATGTTGTCCTGATGGTAAACACATTTATGAATGGTAGCAATGATTGGGAGGGAGATGAACAATGACAGGTAGGCACTTTAAATAGATAGATAGATAGATAGATAGATAGATAGATAGATAGATAGATAGATAGATAAGATTTGCTATTGTTCTGTGTTTTCAAGTTGACTCTAATCTTTGGAGGCCCTGTCATAGGGTTTGATAAAGTAAAATAGGGGCAAAATAGTGATAGTGGCAGCTAGATAGTCTTCAGGGGTTCCCTGTACTACTCAAGAGCAGGAGACTGGACCAGAGCCCATTATACCAGACACTAATGTCCCATTACAGGAGATGACAAACTACATAATAAATCAATTTATATTTTCAATGTACTAATCTATGTAAGCATCCAGTGTGGTATAATGGTTTGAACATTGAACTATGATTCTGGAGATCATGGTTTGAATCCCTGCTCCTCTGTGGGAACCCATTGGGTGACCTTGAGCAAATCACACATTCTCAGCCTCAGAAAATGGCAGAACAAATATTTCTAAGAAAACCCTGTGGTGGGATTGGCATAATCAGAAACAACTTGAAAACACATGACAACAAATATATATATGGGGGGGGGGAGACTGATGTGTTAACTTTTAAAGTAAGTGCAAAAACTCTGGGAATAAATTAAGATATATCCCATTTACAACTTTGAAGTCTGTGAAATAGTTACAGTTTGGTACACTGTGTAAATCTAGTTTGGTAAAATTTTCATAACCACATGTAAAAACAAGTTAGTTTAGTTCAAGAAAGTGTAGAATAATTAAAAAAAACTATTCTGCATATGCAACAGGAGTAAAATCTATATTTTCCAGTGAAAATATAATTTTAAAAAGTTGTCCCATATAGACAGTGGGATTACTATATACGTTCACTGGAAAATATTCAGCACCATTATCAAAGTCACTGTGAACACAAAAGAAAAAAAGTAGTTGTTTCATGCATGAAAATGCAAAAGTAAGTTCTGTTGTATACTTCAGTCAATAGTTCCTTCTGCTAATATTTTGTTGCACAAGCAAGTAAGGGTAATTTCCACCATGACATTTTGCTACTAACATTTTGAGAATTACCTCAGGGCTTTTCCACACCATCAGTCAATATGTACTGCAATGTTTTAAAAGTCCCTTTAAATGTCAATAGCATATCTATTTGTACACAATACAAAGGACAACAGCAATATAAATGTCTGCCATTTTTTTCTTCAAAAGCGAAACAAAACAAAGCTCATTAGTATTTTGGGATTCCTGGGCAAATTACTTGTAGGTAGGGCATCTGACCAGCAAATATAATTAATGTTTATGTATCAGAAGTGAGAACATCTTTTTTTAAGCAGATGCTGAATAAGTGTTCTTGAGCTGGAAGTATACTTCAAAAGCATATGGCCTAAAATAATTTAAATTAAAAGCATACACCATTAAATGCAACATACAGAAAATGTGCAGGCTTGGGGGGAAATGTGGGATACTCCAATTACTTAATATATAATATCCCAGTATGTACATATCTACATTCTGTATGTAAATTATATTCCACATAGCAGTTATAATAGTATTAATTTTCAGTCTGTTGGATGAAAACAATACATTTTTCCTAGGTACAAAATGCTATGCTTTGTGTCCAGAAAACATATTATATCCATATACTGTAGCTATAGCTTTGAAGGAAGACATATAGAAAGCAAAGTAAGAATAAACATGCACAAAGTGAAGGATCACTGGAAAGCAATATTGGAAGAGTCAAGTACGGACATGACCTTAGGAGCCTAATCTAATCGGCATCATAGATTTACTACTCGTATCTGATGGCATGAAAAGGTAACAATCTGCTACAATTTCCTGGCCACTTTTTTGAATACCTACACAAATGTACCACAATCGATGAAATGTAAAATCTCAGAGAAAGCATTGTTACTGCAGTTTAGGCCTACTTTGAGATACCCCCAGATATCATTTTGGTATCAATAATTTGGCTCTCTTCCACCACCTCTCTCCATGTGTTTGAGAGGCCCCCGGAAAAGCACAGAACTAGGCTCAGCCACTAATTGCTGAACATTCCATTCTCCACCTTGGCAGGCCAGAAATAGCCAGATCCTTGCTTTAGGAGACCTCTCTGTGAACACCCTCATTATGTATGCACGCTGTTTTACAAAGGACTCCCTGCCCCAGGCAGGCAACCTGGCAAGCTGAATACTCAACTGCCAAGCACTGAGCATTTGCATACTGTCTACCTCTTTGTCAATTCGGACTTAATCATGCTAAATTCTGACCTTTCCAAAGCTTTGCTCTGCGCCCAAAACGCATTGTTTTCCCCAAGTATGGCATAGCCTGCAGTCACATTTCTCCCTATAAAAACCCCTGATTCCGAGACTTTCCTCGGAATCGCTCCCGAGTTCCAGACTGCCTTGCTGCGGCTTTGCTTGGTGAGCTTCCCCTCAGCTCCACATGCTGAGATACATTGAACCCCAGTATCGCTCTCTATCTTCTTTCCAGGCTCCAGGAACAGGTTCCATATCACCCGAATCAACTATCCCTCTGAAAATCCCGCTATCAAACTCACACCTTTATTTTCCTTAGTTATCTATGTGCATGTGTTGCTTACATTGTGTGCCTGTATTTAATAAAGATCATTCATTTATTTTCAATACGATTTGCTTCTTGACTTGGCCTGACCCCGTAAACATTGGGTTACAAGATCCTGCGGCGTTACCTGCCTCTCGAAGTGCCAACCAGTGCTCTTGACTAATTTCCCCCCATCTTGTGTATTGTAAGGTTATTTAGGTGTCCCTCCCAGGACCCCCAGTAAACAGGGTAACAGCATGTTTACTTTTGCCTTCCTTTGAGTCTGAGATAATGTGACTTGCCTAAAGTCACCCAGTAGGTTTCCATGCCTGAGTAGGGATTCAAATCCACATCTCCAAGTCATTGTCCAATGCTCAAACCTCTACACCACACTGACTTTCTTACCTGGAGACTCACTGATTCAATTGATTCAGTGGGACTTATTTCTATATAAACAGGTCTTGGCAAAGGGTCACTTAAAAGGAAGGATTCATAAAATGGAAGGCTAAATTGCAGATAGTGGAGTGAGAGATAATTTTCAAGAAAAAGTTTTAGAGCTAAACAGCTGACAGCATGCTACAAAAAAAAATGTAGGAAAGGGCAATAAGAATATGGTATAACTACTATGCTCCTTAGACTGGTCTACCCCCTTTTTCCCCAAGTTATTTAACTACTAGATTCTTTTCTTCCCTAGTGTTACTGTAGAACAGGGTAGAATTGTAATTAACTGTATTCAACAGTAACAAAGACAATTACTTCTCCCTGCAATTAATAATAAACATACCATATCCCTCAGCCTGCCTGCCTGCCTTTCATGGGGATTTTGTTCAGAGACAGTAAGATGGATAAAATTCATGACAGCTGATCTATGAGATCAGTTTCATACGACTTGACTCCACCATAGCTTGGTGAAATTAAGAACATAAAACATGCCACAGGATGCGCCTAATGGATAGGGCGATAGAGGGGGAGGGAAAAATAATTAAAAAACGGTGTATTTCATGAAGGCAAAACACTGGAAATGAGGATTTTATGAAGAACCAAAAAATATCAGTTTCTAAACACAGTACTGAGATTGTTTTGTCCAGTTTTAAGAACCATATAAGAACAGACAATGTAATTAACAAACAAAATCAATAAGATATGCAAGTAGAGATCAAAAACTAAAAACATGATCTGATACAGAACCCCAGTTCACATTATGAGTTCCAGGTCTGGACAGGAGACCATATGACTGCAAATGTTTTTTTAACAGTCACTGGAAAAGACATATCTTCTGCCAGACATATCTTCTGCTGTATGAGGGACAGGATGAGTGAATGGCAAATACAACCCATTCCCCACTTCCCCCTGATGGGGAGAGCCAAGTTGGGTGTGAGCATAAAACAAAAGAAACAGATTGCTCTCTGACTGAAACTCTGAAAGTGATGCAAGGTGAGGACAAGAATAAAATCTAGTAGTATTAGAAAAATATGGAAGGATTATAAATGGGGCTCCAAATAAAATCATCTAAAGGCAGGGCAACTATGTGATAAAAATCTAAAAGTACACAGAGTGCATCTGTGACTATTAATTGGTAGAACAAAAGTTAGTCATGACTTGATTGAGTGAAACAAACTTCTACAAACAGCCTAGTCCTATTTGTACTTCTGTCTTCTCAAAAGTTTCACTGAGCTGCACAGAGTTCAAAAGGATTTACTGTAAGGCATGTGTTCAAAAGAAGACTGCAACCTAAGTCTTAACTCAGTTTTTAGAAAATAACTGAATAAGCCCTGTATCATAAAAGACACACTGGCCATTAATTGACCAACATATCTTACTTCCTAGTTTTCATTTATACATGAGGAGACTAGCCTGAGAGACTCATGGGTACTTTTTATTGTAATGTGAAAATTTCCTTAAAAGTCCACTGTACAATCTAATGTTGCATCTAAATTGTGGGGGAGTTTTTTTTTGTAGTAATAGTTCTCTGCTTCCTTTCATATCTGACATTTTAAACATTGCTTCCATTTATAAGGGGAATATTGTAAGAATAGTGCTTGTAATAATCTTGTAGGAATAGAGGGTTTTTTTTTCCTTAATGGCAATGTCTCATTCATGTAAAATATTAGGACCAACCTTCTTTTAGACCCAAAAATTATATGCTTGCTTGATATGAAATTAGTTTTGAGTGTAAGTAAAGCAAGTATAAAGTTATGTGAGGAAGATTTCTATCAAGTATGAAGTGAGGGAGAGAGGAAGAGTCTTCCAGATGGTTAGCAAATAGGCATTCATTCATGCTTGGTCGTGTTTGAATTGAGGGAGAGGAAATTTTCCTTGTGTTTTAAATTGAGAACAGACTGCCATCCATGATATTATTTTGTCTTCGAGATCAAACAGGCTATGCATGTTTGCAACACACAATGACTCTGGATTTTCAGTGTGTAAGTCTTACCCAAAGCATTTTACCTATGCACTGAAGTGTGTTGCTTGAATGATCTTTTCTGTTCTATTTAGCCCTTCCTGTTTGATCTTCTTTTAAGAAACCTGTTTCTTTTATGTGATCTGTTCATACCTGTTATTTCTCATGAGATCTGGCTCAACAGATCCATGGCTGCTCATCTTTCCAGTCCACAGCCCTCAGGCACCAGGACACAAGCCTCTGGCCTAGCTGTTCCCAATCTCAGCAGTTCCCAATCCCAGCAGTTCCCAATCCTAGCTGTTCCCAATCCCAGCAGTCTCAATATTTGTTGCTGCATACTGAAATTGTCAGTGGTCACCCTTGCTTTGTGTTTTGAATGTTTAATAGCATCCAGATGTCATGCTGCCATTATATGATGATATCACCAGTTACAGCTATCAGATACAGGAGTTTTTCGTGAGCCCTCTATGCACATCTGCAAGATCTCATAGGTCTTGTGATTAAACCTACCATGTTCACTTCCTAAAGACTTCTGTGCTTTTAGCAGTTGCATGCCAGGCAAAAGTACAGTAGGTCCAGGAATGGTGAAAGCTTTACAATTTAATAGTTCCCTCTCAAGCATCTCTTAAATTAATTATTCCCAGGGGCAGGGGGCAATCTAGATGCTATAGATCTGTGCACTATAAGACTGCCGCACCATGAACACAACAAATTACCTGAATCATACAACATATGATGTGGAAGTTAAAGTTAGTTAGTTGGTTAGTACATAATCTGTGTGTTGGTATAGTAAGACAACTGCAGGCACAGTTGTCCTTATGTATTTAAGCGCTTAGTGAGACAGAGTATTATTTGCACTGGCAATGCCCACTGGGAATATCTAGATTGCTATCCAATTGCAATTACAGTATGATTGCAATGACTTATTTTGCATCCATAAATTACTCACTGTAATCATATCCTTTCATGCCACCTACAGCCTTTTGACCAAAGTACATCTTGAAAATAACAAGACTCCAAGTAAGTCCAAGTAATAGGTTTTCTCACATCACGATGTCAGTGTGCAAACGTGTGTAGAATAAAATGCATGTGTGTAGGAGGATTGCTGTATCTTGTTACAGTTAGATAGCACAAAGAATCCCAGCAGGTATAATCTCTTACTATAATAATACATGTTTCATCTAGTGGAATGTAACCTTCTGTCCAATTCTTTCGACAAGTCACTACATAAGTTATATCAATCTGGCATCACCCATGTGTTCTGGACTACAACCAGCATAGACTCCAGACAAGCTGGCCATGGTGGTTGGAGATAAAGAGAGTTGCAATCCAATACATCTGAGGGGAACAGGTTGAAAAAGGCTTTGTTAGAGTGACTTTGCCATTCTAAGACGTTTCCACAGAACCACAGCCAAATACATACAGGAAATCATATCATTTGTCCTGTTCACTTTTTATATTCATAAAATACCATTGTGCTAAATATCTATCTATCTATCTATCTATCTATCTATCTATGTATCAAAAAGTAACATGTAAACTGCTACTTTCCAACATACCAGAGAATTTTCACCGTCTTATGTTAAGCATCTTGAATTCTGAGATTATTCTGGATCAGGAATATTGTACTGTCAGCCTTCTACATTTCTGGGTTTGACTTTCATGGATTTGCTTGTTTGTAAGTTTCTTCAATCCCTGGCCCCCATCTCAAATGCTTCTTTTCCAGGGTAACACTCCCTCTTGGCAGCTCCAATCAGGTCAGTCAAGTCATGCAGCCCTTTAAAATCCCACCACTAGTCGTTGTCGTCCTCCTCCTCCACCTCCTCCTCCTCCTCCTCCAGCAACAGCTGCTTGGCCAATTAAGGACAGATTGCAGTGCAATTTCTCAGAACCACAAACCCTTTCCCAATGTCACCCCCTCTGAAGGAAATTGGCAAGAGAGAGGAAATATAGGGCTCCCCCACTCCCTTCTCTTTTCTTTCTTGACCTGGTTTGGACCCTGGGTGCCCACTCTCTCCACCATGTCTCAGCCCCTTTCCACAGACACACACTCACATATTTTGATATTTGCAGTTTTCCCACTTTTCAAGGGTCCTGTGCCCCTAATCCTAGCAAATATGGAGGGCCAACTGTAATTGTCTTCTTTGTCTTGACCTTTACATTTCATTTAATCTTTTAATTTTTTAAAAATTGTATGTTTGAAATCACAAGTTTCTTATATTACAGTTTATTTATTATCAAGATGAGGTCTAGTTTTAAATTATTTGTTCCAGCTGGAAAAAAATGCTAATTTCCACCACATATTCAAAGAAGATAGAAAAGATACAGCAGCATGGACAGTGTGTGGCTTTATTATATAAAAAAAGATAATAAAGGATCAGAGCAACTGAATTCAGATTTGTTAAATATGTGATAAGGAATGGGCAGGACACCTTTATTGCTATACTTTTATAAGATAATGTGGTACCTGTAACAAATACTTGACTCAGTAAGGTAATGGTGAACATTTATTGAAATCATTATAGGCCTTTTCCGCACGAGGCAAGGGAATCACTCCGTGCCGTTACCTACCACTTCTACTGGGGTCCAAAGCAACATGGACTGTCCCTGAAGCCCTTCCGCAGGGCTCCTCCTTGGTCCAGGGTGAATCGGAGCAGTGCGAGATCTGTAGATCCACACTGCTCCGGCTTCCAAAATGGCAGCTTCTGGCTTCCAAAATGGTGGCTTCCGGTTGGTTGTGGGTCCCGACCAACTGCTGAAGCTTGCCACGCCTAAAGCCCGCCCTCCGCACATCGCAGGCTCACATTGGTGCAAGCCTGCGAATCTGCACAAGGGAGCAGGTACGCAATGGCGCGTTCCAGGAAAATAAAGACCTGTTTTTTCCGGTCTTTCAAAAATATGCTGGAGGACTACTTGGGGTCATCTTGGAGCAGATTGAGGTGCAGATCTCCGGTAAGTAGTCTACTTCTAGTCCAATCCAAGCTGCAGACGACCTCCGTGTGAGGACACAGTGCCCCGTTCTAATTGCCTGGTGCGGAAAGGGCCATAGAAAGAACTAGAGGTTAGCCTCTGAAGATCTGGAACAGTCACTTTGCTTCCTTTTTAATTTAACCTAAGTTAATTTGTATCCACCTTTTCCCATTTTTCCTGCCCATCAAGCCTGTTTCTTTCTGCCCAATATCCTTCTGTTTCAGGCTTCTGCATCAGGTCATTACAAGTCATGTCTTAAAGAGGTCAGCTCTGTATTTTAAAGCATGTGTCTACTTGAAGCACTTTCCAGTCTCTGTCTAATTTAAAGAAAAAGAACTATGGGGAGGTTGGACATGGCCTTTGAAGCTGCATCAACAATTAAAATAGAGAAAGAAGGCAGGCACACAGGTCACCTGTCACACTGCACAATTGTAGCACTGTGATTCCACATTAACTGCCATGGCTGTATCCTATGGAATCCTGGGGCTTGTGTTCCGGTGAAGGTCAAGAGCTCTCTGACTGAGAATTCTAAATACCTCTCCCTAAACTACAGAGCCCAGGATTCCAGAGGATAGAATGAGGGCAGTTAAAGTAGAAACATAATGCTACAATTGTACAGTATTAAAGGGCCTCTCATCCAAATCTTCCTCACTATAGTAAGATGTGTTTCATTTCTATTCATATTATAGAAATTATTTATAATTTTGTAGTCACTCATGTAAATTAGCCTGTTAAAATTTTAATGCATATCTGTGCTCTCTTTTATAATCAATGCATTTTTTCTTTTTGGGTGATATGTAAGGTTTGCCTTGCAGTTGCCATAAGTCAGAAACAACTTGAAGGCATACAACAACAACAAAAGTACTCCTTTTTCTAGCTGGGAGAACTATATCTTCTTTCCAAGGACTTTCTACATGTCCTAGCCCTGTCTGGGATTAAAGTAGCTCAGCCAGTACAGACTAGCCTTTCTGGCTGCCCAGCTGGTCTATGACAGAAAGGTAAGCTGATCACTTCTAGGAAGGCAATGAATCCATGCTGTGTTTTGGCACCAAGTTTAAAGGAGCAATCCATGGTTCTGAATCTTATTCACAAACAGATTCAGCACTTTGGATAGCTCCTTTAAAGTTAAATGGATTTACTGGTATCAGAGCCACCAGCTATCACTAATCACTACTATTGTCATTATCATCTCTGCCAACACTGCTGAGGCATATTACAATATTGATTATGGAGATTCTGAGTACGGTAACAACCGATATTCATCAAATAGCAAATAGAGGACTTGCCTTGTTTTCTCTGAGACTCATCCGCTGTATACCATTTCTGCTAAAACAGAACATTGTCATTACCCTGCTGACATTTTGAATCATGCAAAAACATTATGTTAAAAAGTAAATTCTGGTAAAAATTGATCACAGGCAAGTGACCCCAATGATGGTGCTTCTGAAATTGCATATTAAATTATACACTAAAAGGAATGAAAGGTATGCCAAAAAGGCTGTAAATAAGCATCTGTGTATAAATAAAATTAACAGGTTATGAGCTCAGCTGAAACTAAAGGGTCTATAAACATCATAGTGATCACATGGTTCCATCCTGCATGAATCCTAGATTACAATAATGTAAAATACTTTCACTGACAAGTACGAGTTTTTTTCCTGAGAGGATTGTGGAAAGATTCAAATTGCCCCTCTGTTCATGGAAAGACTAATATTATAGAGTATTTGTAAAAATGGTGCTTGGTATATCAGTGTATGCCCAATAAAGTCTGTTAAAAGTCAGCCCTCTGCATCCTCTGAGACACTATCCTTGTATTTTGCCCTGAGTTCCTTGGATGAATGAAAATTAACCATGAAGATATAAATGTGACAAACAGACTTAACTAAATATGATTTAGAGTTTGAAAATAAGTTATAGATTTCTGCTGGGAGGCCTAGGACATAAGTTATTCCTCCGGCTGATACGAAAAGAGCAATCTAACTCTGCAGGAATCAGTTCACTGTCGCAAAGATGCTTAACTGATCTCACAAGATTCTTCAAAAGATTTCACGTTCTTGTTTTATACAGTAGTGGTCGAGGCTGACTCTTAATGAAGGTTACATAGTAAATTCATAACCACACTGGAATTTGAACTCAGATTGGCATCCAAATCACTCTATATGTTAGCCCAACTAGTTAATTGATTCATATGCATTCAGCTAGTAGCAATGAGAGATCCTGGAACTGCTTCTAAGGTGTGTATGTGGGGATCAACGTTGGCAGTTAGAGCATTAATTTTGGCTACTTACAGGTATGCTTTAACAAAACCACGGAAACACAGAACATAGTGCATTAAAATAACCACCACCACCACCATTATCATCATCATCAAACTGAAGCAGGTAACCATTTGACTACTATGAAATCAGTGGCAAAATATTATATGCAGTATTAGAAAAGTGAATACATAAAAATATTAAACACATTTAATTTATCAAACAAAGGAAAAAAATAGGTAATATCCTATTAAGTGAATAAAAGGTGCCTATGAAGTCTTCTAATACACTTGCCTCCTCCCTCCACTACACTATTTGGAGGGCAAAAGTTGTGCAGATATATTAGAAGATACAGAATTGCACCATAAAAAAATCACAAAAGAAAGTGCAAAACATGTATCTACATGTTTACAGTACCTGATGTTAAACCTGGAGTTAGCAATGTATAGAGAGGTAGTCACATTTTCTGATAAATTAAATTAACAATAAATTATTTAGGGTGGCGAGAACAGAAATAAATTGTAAAGAATTCTAAAAGAATCCCTCTATAAAATCATGTATCTATTCATTTTAAAATGGATTTTAAAATAGTAATGGAAAGATTAAAGAAAATGTGTAAAGTGGTGATTGGGGAAAAAAAAAAAAAAATTCTGGTCCTACGTATACACTAATGGACTATGAATTGGTAGCAAGTGACCAAGAAATCAGGCAACTACGGTTCATGTATCTATGAAACTGTAAATCCAGTGTATAGCTGCTGTTAAAAAGAGAAGGAAAAGAACAGATTGAGCATAATTAGAAAAAGAACCAGAAATATGAGTACCAATAACGTACCATTATCATACTATAAAACTATGGTGTGGCCACATCTGGAATACTATGTACAGTTCTGGCCAATTTTTTAAAAAAGATATTGTACAGATGGAGAAGGTGTAGAAAGGGGCTATCAAAGAGAACTGGAACAACTCACCTATGAAGGCCATTGCCTCATTAAGAGAGATAAGATACCAGAGAGATAACAGAGATGTACAGAATCATGTATCTAAACCCCAAGATGATCTATTGAAATTAAGAAGTGGGAAATTCAGAACAGATAAAAGTAATTAGACAGAGCATTGTTAAAACATGGAATCCAGTGTCATTAGATGGACTGGTTGACAACTTGGACGGCTTTAAAAGGGGATTGGACACATTCAAAGACGATGGGCTCACCAATGGCCAGTAGTAACGATGACCATATGTCATTTCTAATACCCAAAGCAGGATATTTCAGCATGCCAGTTGCTGAGTTCAAGATGGAGCGTACATTTGCACTCATTTCTTCTGGTGGGTTTCCCATAGACAACACTGTAAGAACAGAATGTTGGACTAGATGGTTCCTCAGTCTAATCCAGCATGGCTCTTCTTATAATCTTAAATTAATCTCCCAGCAAAGAATCAAGGAAATTTCTGTAAACTTTTAAAAATACCTCTTAAAACTGAATAGAAAAATCAAGACCACCAAAACATATAGCTTAAGCAGAAGCACCATTTTGCTAAGAATGAGGACCTCTTCCTTGTCCAGGCAAAGAGCAGACTCGTCTAGGCAAAGATATTTCTCTCTTTTCTGGCAGAGGTTCTTCACATCCTAACTAAAAACAAAAGAAAATCTGTTATGAGCATGCATACACACACACACACACACACACTCAAAAGAAGACAAAAGACACCCTAGAATTGAATTCCTTAATATATAGCCTCCATATGATAGATCTAAATACCATAAAGGCCCCCAGTCCTGTAGAGACATGGGGGTGGGGGGAGCAACTCGCCCAGGGTGGCAATGCTTTTGGGGTGTTCTGGCCCATAGCCATGGCCCCACATGTCCTGGTCATGCCCCCATGCACCACAGCCATGCCCCTGCACACAGTGGTCACACCCCTTCTGCCGTAGCCCCACCTCCTCCCATCCACCCCCTCCAAGCTCCTCCACTGAAGGCCCCAGATCTTTTTCTGATCTTGGAAGCTAAGTAGATTGGCCTTTGTTAGTATTTGAATGGGAGGCCACCAATCAGATGATTCTGAGTCACAATGCTGTAGCAGGTGTTTCTTCCTCAGATTTTCCTCTAGCAGACAAAGTAACAATGACTTCTGTAATCTCCCTTGCTCCATTCTCATCCTCCAGGAGTTAAGCCTACCCTTGGCTCAGTGAAACAGCTAAGGAGCACAGATCTTTCCTAGGCTCACCAAAAATAGGATACCCTTCCTCCTGTTACGATTATGTGGTCACGCCATCAAAACAGCTATCATAGTGCAGAATGACACAGGTGCAGGGGGAGGACTACTTCTCCCATCTATCATTATTCAGTTACCCTGGTTTTGATAATCCAGTTTTGCCTGATCATCTTGGTAGCTCAGCTCACCTAGTCTTAGGGAGCTTGAGTCCCCCAACTATCCCCTTTTGGGGTACTGATGCATTAGCTATAATGGCTCACAGAACTATCTGTTCAGTAGATTAATAAGGAACGTAGTAGTGTCATGTAACATATATTGTAGGAATATACATGAATGAATGAACTGATACAATTCGTATGTTTCTCCATTTTAATTCTGAGACTTCTTTATGCATTACAAGGATGCCTATATTGAAATTTTCATGGAAAATTTCATGGAAAACCTGCATGCAAATGGTGACACAAACCATTTTTTCCCTATATATACATGTTGTGATAGAGCCAGTGTGGCCTAGTGTCTGAGTGTTGGGTTAGGACTCAAAGATAATCTCTGCTTAGCCATGAAAACCCAATGGATGACTTTAGGAAGTCACACTGTCTCTGCCTTTGTTACCCTAAGAAGAGGGGGATGTTGGAATCCACCTGGGGAAATTATAACTCAAAGGAGGCCTGAGAGAGAAGAGTATAAGCAGGATCTTTTCACCAGTGTATACCAGTACTGTATACTGTACAGTAGAGAGGATCCAGTTAAAGTTAACAAAGTATTTTATTTTAATTGATAAACACACAAGAAATCTGACACTCTTAAGAGCCATAGAAGGCTATCAGAAAGTGAGGGAAGAAAGGTTGGATAGAGAGAGATTGAGTGGAAAAGGTGACAGTTATCAATCCTGAAGAGGGGCTCGCAGCAGGGTGGCTCAGACAGCATCTGAGGGTAGCACGGGGGAATGGCAGTCTGGACTACGTTCTACGTACTGCAAAAGGCTGGGGTCAAAGTTAGGTTCTTATACCCTGTTTCACACCCTGAAGGGATGCAATGACAAAGTTGTAATGGCTTTCCCATGGGATTGATAAAGGAGTCTGGAATGGGCTGATTGCTTAACTCTGGAGTGACAAAACATTGATGGGACTCATGATGATCTCTTAACGTTCAGTCAGATAGGGTGTATAAGGAAGATCTCCATAGGATAAGATTGAGAGATGGTCTCCAATTGCTCACCAATCAGTTTCTCTTTCATTGTATCCAGAAATGCAAAGAGCCTGGAATGGTAAAAATATTAGTACAAACCTATCAGCATCAGGTTTTTCTGCCTAATCTTTGCTGGACTTATGACACTGAACAGGTCTCAGATCAGCTTAACCCTGAAACACATTCTCTGGCCAGCGTGACCTCAAGCGTGTCCCCCAGTCATTAATAGGTCCAATTTATGAAAATTGCATATCTTGTAGGAGGGGTGGTAGGGTATGGTAACACCTTAAGACAAGGCTTCCCAAATGGTGTGCCGCAACACATTAGTGTGTCACCTGAAGTGTGTAGGTGTGTTGCCCACAATCTTGGAAATGTATGTTATTATTTATAAATCATATATTTTTAAAAATATATGAATAGTTTTCATAACATATGTTGTGTCCCCATACATTTTGTTATTACAGTTTATGTACGTGTCTGTATCTCTTATAAGGGGTTAGTTTAACCTCTGGTTTGCTAGTAAAACTGAATTGCTGTGTTGTGAAATGATGCATGTCTAAAAAAGTATGTCACCATCATGAAAAGTTTGGAAAGCTCTGACTTAAGGAAAGCAATGGCAAACCCCCTCTAAATCTTGCAAAAAAAAACCTGGTATAACAGGGTTACCGTAAGTTGGAGTCAGCCTGAAGGCACATAACAACAACACGTAGTGTAAACGTGTTTGGAAATGTGCAGCTATTGACAACTTTTTATAGCATATGTATGCAAGAAGAAAAAGGCCTACATGTATAAAAGTGATATCATACAAAACTGACTTGCAGGCAAGACATAAACATACCTTACCAAGATGAAAAGTTGTAATGTGTTAAAGGGCATTTAGAACATGTTATTTTATGCCTGGGGATGGGAGTTCAGTAATTAGGTTAGGCAGAATGTGTTGCACAAATAGTGACTGTGATGATCTCAATATGCAATCCACACTTGCTCTTTGTGATCATCTACATGAAATCAGATTTAGATAAGAATGTGCTTATATGATTTCCCTTGAATTTTGAAATGCCAGTAAATAACTTCGTCACGTGTCTTCTGTGGTAAGGTTGTCTAAAGTTATCTTTTCAGTGGTGTCTGTAAGGTGAAAATTAAATGAACTTTACTAATACAATGCTAATGACATTGTTAAATATCCATTCAAAGTGTGAAACACTGTGCGCTTATGAACACAGAGTGCTTGAGGCTGCTAGGATGGATTTTTATGTTATTAGAGTGGGTTGTCATGGGACAACAGAGTTTATTTATAGCAAGTTGGCTGTGTTTATCTTTGACATTGCATCAGGCCAGAAGCTTCTTTGGTTTAGTCACTGGGCTTCTTGACATATTTAGAATATGGAATGGTGAGCATTAGTATTAGTCTCAATTGTAAATAAGATTCCCCCTTATGACATCTCACTAATTGAACAATTTCCTGGTCAGCTGCAAATTCCACGGATTATTTAGCTGAAGCCTTGCAACATAACTGCACACAAAGGAGATAATAGTCTTGTCTGCTAATACAGGAGAACCTCTGAGACTGTGTTGCTAATTTACCTATCCTCTGAATGACATAGGCTGTGGTATACAGATGTGTAACAGCTGCTATAATGTTTCAAAGGAATAATGGGAACAGTACATCTCTTAATGTGCAAATTATGATTGGAGAATAATGTGATGGAAATCTTGCTGGATAAAAAACCTTGAGTTTGCCTACAAATGCTATGGAAATTATATTTCCCCTTCAAAAAAGAATAATGAAGCTGACACCTAGGGTCCTGTGAATAATTTGAATTTAAACCACATCTGGATGTACTGCCTTTCAGGGAAATGAAAAGTCCTGTTCATTACATGGAACAGTAATGTTTTGAGAGGTAAGATTTACAATTTAATTTCATTAACAAAATACCATAACTAGACAAATATTTGTTATACTGAAATGGAAAAAAAATTGATTGCCTACATTTGCTTGGTGATAGCATGTAGGGGAAAAAAAGAATAGATATAACAAGGCCAGGATCCAAATAACTAGTGTATTGCATCCACTAAGTCAGCTTGCCATCTCACAAATTGTTTTTGAAATTTCTCTTTTAAAATAATTCCTGCTTGAGAAACAAATTCAAATGCTATGGATATAAGAATTAGATATTTTTGTGGATTCCAATTCAAGACTGCCAGACTTTGGGTTACAATTTGCCAGGATTCTTGTACTATTAACATCAGCTAGTAAATGTTACAATTATAGCTTTTCCTATTATTTTTCTTCTATGCTAGGAAAGGATTAAAATACTACAATTCTGTATGCTAGGCAGTAGTTAAAGGCACAGGCACTCTGCCATGAAACAAGTTAGCAAGCGTATTCCAGACTAAGCAGTTTCCATTCTTATTACCCAAACTAATCGCCTATTCGCTATTGTCAAGTTAATCAGTTCCTAGAAGAATTAGCAACTTTTAAACCAGTTCTTCTGCCTTTAGCATAGCCTGATCTACATAGATAAGCAACTACCGTATTTGTTTCAAAAATTACTTCAAACTAAGTTTGGGATCTCAATGTAGTTTACATTTAAATCTTGAAACACACTGCAAGTAGGTGTACATCTACATGTTGTGAATAGGAGGGAAGGCAGCTTGCAGCTCACAGTCCTAACTTTGCATATTTTATTGAGTTTTTTTTCTCTTATGACTTTTTGATCTTAAGAAACTATATGGCAATTATATTCTCAATGCGTATTAAAATTATGTTAATTTGATGGACCATATTCTCCCATATGAACCAGTCCAGGGTTTGAGATCAGCTGAAGAGGCATCTGGTGGGAACACGATAGAGTGCCTTCTCAGTGGGTACTCCCAGGCTCTAGAACTTCTTTCCCAGAGAAGTCAGACTGGCACCCTGCCTATTCTCTTCCCACAGTCAAGTGAAGACATTTTTATTCTAACTTTCAATGTGTGATTATGGCTTGTCCGATAAAAGGTGCTACATATTGCTAACTGTGGTGAATTTATGGATGTTTGAGTTTTAATCATGTATTTTAACTTTGTTTTAATTCTTATTGGATCATTTAGTTTGTGTTTTAACTTTTGTATTCTATAATTTTTAACTATTTTTTGTAAGCCACTTTTGAGTCCCTACCAGGAGAAAAGTGGGGTATAAATGACATTAATAAATAACGATCATGATCATCATCATCATCATGATCATCATCACCACCACCACCTCTATGGCAGGTCTGAGCATTTTCCCTCTTTCTGCCAGGCTTTTAGTTCTCCATGCAAAAAGAAAAGATATTCTTCCAGTCACAGGAAAAGGACAGGTGCACTGTTTCTGGTTAAGTTGGCAACCATGCTGGGTTTGGTTTCTTTCTTTCTTTCTTTCTTTCTTTCTTTCTTTCTTTCTTTTCTTTCTTTTCTTTCTTTCTTGACAGAGCAAGTAAATGCTTTTCCAGAAGCCCTGGATCTTCTTTGTCACAAATAAATTTTTAACAGAAAATATCTTAATTCTTCATTTCAATGTGACATTTGAAAAAAAATGGCATAACACAGCTAGCCTGGAGTCTTTTTCTGTATCAACCAAAATGTAGAACTGTGTCCTACACCATCACTGAAACCTTCTACGTGTCCAGAGTCATATCCAGGTTTGAGTGGAGCCCAGGCAAAGTGCCCTCTGATAGGTCTTCTCCTTGCTCACATCATCAGGTAGGTGGCTGCCATTTTAATTTCCCACAGTGCTGTAGTGCAATTACATTGGGGCATTGTGGAAAATATTATGGAATCTACCCAACTAAGAACAAATGTTTTCAAAGCTTTTATTTCCTCTTTTTGAACAACAGTAAGGAGCAAGAAAAAATAAGGAAAGCAAGTAAACAGTGAATGATCAAGACGAACCAGGGAATTGATTTATTTGGAAGGAGAGAAGATTCCCATGTGAATAAGAAAAATGCTAACTTACACCATGGTAGCATATCACAAGCATGATTGCTATTGATCTGGGACAGAGAGAGGTGATCTATTGAACTGATGCAAATCAATGGCATGGAAAAATGCACATGGCACTTCTTCGAGTAACTCAGCCAGTTGTAATTCTTAACTAATAAATGCAGTTACCTATTTTATCTGTGGATATTTTATAGTGACAGCATGTACTCACTGTCTTTACAGTGACAACATTTTACTTACCACTTTACCAGTGGTGATACTAAAGTAGGAAGTCACAATGTCTGAGCATGCCACTACTTGTAGCTCTTTTATTGAAAGAACAGTCTTCTCACAGAATGTAAGTCTTTAAGCCCAATCCTGTGTGTGTCTGACCAGAAATGAGTACAGTGGACATGGCAGAGAGTTGAACTAGATGCCGTTGTGGTCTGTTCCAGCTGTATGATTCTATGAAAGACTGCAGGGCTACTGTGCCTTTCATAACTTTGTGAAAGATGAATTTCAGCACCTGAAGCTTGTATGACAAACTACAGCTGCTGCAACGTCCTTTCCATACAGCTATTAGAGGAATATAAACTGTATGCTCTGCTCCATATGATCATCCTAGCCCTATTCCCAATTACTTTAATAACTACTGTACTTCTAGGTAGTTTAACTTTACTTCAGATTATAAGGTGTTTTGAAATGCTGGATACTTTCAAATTCTGGAGCTACACCTGTAAGGAATGTAAGAAGATTTGCAGTATGCTTTTTTTTTTAAAGTGATGCCTATAAATAATAGACCTAATAAGAAAACTTTGAAATAAAAGTCTAATAAGAATTAATTAGATTTTGCTTGAGTCTAGCAAGCTGCCTCCTGTGAAAAGCTATGGTCTTAACAGTGTAATAATCAGTCTTCTCTTGTCCATCTGACCTAAAACACAAAGCATAAGTCTGGCCTACTGTTTCTTTAAGAAGAGAAAGCAGTTTGTCCACATAGCATATTGATTGCTAATGATCCATTATCTTATCTGTAATACCCTCAAGTCACCAGATCCTGTCTGGTCTTGGAAACTAAGCAGGGTCAGGGTTCATTAGCAGGCTATATTTCAGAGGAAAGTAATGGCAAATTACCTTTGAATATTCCTTGCTAAGAAGCCCTATGACATTTATGGAGTCACCATTAAGTCAGCAGGTGACTTGAAACCACATACACACACATAATGGAGGACAAAAGCAGGGAAATTCCCCTCTCTCCTTGTTTGGCAAGATTCTGATTATGTTTACTTGTAAGTAAACCTCACATTGTATAATAAGGCCTTTCCTTCAGTACACGTAGCATATTTACCTTAGCAGCAAGTTTGCTGCATGTCTCCGTTAATGAGATAGGGCTTTACTTCTTTAGCAGAAACTTTAGCAGAAACTTTGGTGCCAGAGGTAGAAATAACATGGACAGAATAGGGATAGGCTTCCTAAACCCAAAAAAATCAGAGTGGTTCAATATGTTTCAGCAGTCTTTTTATTCACAACTAACCTTATGCACAGAATCAGCATGGGGTAGTAATTTGAGCGTTAGACTACATCTCCGGAGACCAAGGTTCAAATCCCTGCTCAGCCATGGGAAACCACTGGGTGACCTTGGGCCAGTTACGCTCTCACAGCCTCAAAGGAAGGCAAAGGCAACCCCTCTCTGAACAAATCCTGCCAAGAAAACTCTTTAATAGGTTCACCTTAGAGTTGGAAATGAAAGCACACAACGTCATGCACCTGTGAAAGGAAATAAACAGGTCAAGTAAGTCTTGCATACGTAAACAAAAACATTTTGAATCCTCTAGACTGCTCAAAAGCTTTACCCCAGGTTGATATTTTTCTTTCAACAGCCTCTTATTTCCTTATGATTTCCATTTTGGTGGTGAAACTTACAGGTCTATATTTTCTTCTACATGTCAGGGTAGCTGGTGAAGCAGGCTAATCTATTTTACACATTCTGTTTGCTCATTACAAATGCTCAGTAAGTGATTTTGCAAGCAGCTGTTTACTCTGCCTGTTGTAGGTAAACACACACAGCGACCCAAAGGTCACCTAGCCTAGGATGCCATTCTTTCCCAAGTCAGGCTTACTTGCACTGTTTATTGTAGACACGCAGCTGCAATCCAGCACTGGAAGTCTGCCTTTATTTTGGAGAAACTTACTGGGAAGGTGTTTATTTTGGAGAAACACCTTCCCAGCTAGAAAGAAAAAAGGGAGAGAGCTGGGCTTAGGCTCTCATAAAAAGAACTTCCTGATAGTCAGGGCTGTCCGGCAGTGGAATCTGCTGCCTTGGAGGGTAGTGGAGTCTCCTTCCTTGGAGGTTTTTAAGCAGAGGCTGGATGGCCATCTGTCGGGAGTGCTTTGAGGGTGTCCCTACATGGCAGGGGGTTGGACTGGATGGCCCCTGGGGTCTCTTCCAACTCTACATTTCTATGATTCTAAATATTTTGTTATGGGAGGTTCTTTGCCCATTTCCGGGCCATTTATAGCGCGATGATTCCACTTTCAACATTCTCTGGAATCCTGGGGTTTGCAGTTTCGGGGATTCCAGAGGATGTTGAAAGTGGAATCATCGCGCTATAACAGTCTAGCGCGTAAATGGCCTTTGTCAGAGGCTTTGTTACCGAGATACGCATGTATTGCTTTTCTCTATCCATCCTGGCTTCCGTGCAGTCCGATCCTACGGACGTTGCCTGGGAAGCAAGCCAACCGGCCGCTCCAGCTAACGCGCCTCCCTTAAGTGGCACGCAAGGCTGCGCGCCTTCAGCCACGGTCGGAGACGGGAGCGGTGGAGGAACAACAGCCGGATTTGCTCATTCGCATCTCGTTATCCTTTAGTTGCTATGGGGTCGGCCTCCTAAACCATGGGCTGCTGAATGCCCAACGGCTCGCCGCCCCCACAAAAAAACAGGGAAGGTAAAACCGGAGGCAGACGGCAGAGCAGGCGAGGTCTGGACAGCGAGCAATCGCTTATCCCGGCAACACGGGCGGGAGGAGGAGGAGGAGGCGGAGGAGGGCCGGTTTTGGTTTTGCGCCCGCCTTTCCTTCCAGCTGCGGAACTATGATTGGTGGACGGTCGTGGTCGCCGTCGCCGGGTTCTTTTGCGGCCGGTGGAGGGTAGGTAAGGCCGGGGAATGGGCGCCTTAGCGGGCGGGGAGGGGACGGTAGCGAGTCGCTCCCGCTTCGCTCTCTTTCCTGGGGAGGCCGCCTGAATGAGCGAAGGCAGAGTCCCTCTTCCTTGGCTGCGTTCTGCTTTGAATCCAGGCTTGGTGCAGGGTGGGCCCAGTTTATGCGCTGCCTGCCTCGGTGGGCAAAACACTGGGCGGGTGTGTGTGTGTGTGTGTTGCTGTTCAGGAGCAAGGCTGCCCTGCAAGGTTGCCTCTACGCGGTTCGTGAAGGTTAGGCTCTGGAATGTACTGTGGGTTTGTTTAGATATGGAAACGATTTGAAGGCACGCAGCAGCAAGTATTTGCCTTCCAAGGCCATTTCCGCACTACAGTTTTAAAGTGCTGCTATTCCACTATCAACCTCCTATGGCATTCTGGGGTTTGTAGTTTAGGGAAGGGCATTTCCAATTCTCAGCCAAAGAGCTCTTTGGTCTCAGTAAACTACAAACCCCAGAATTCCACAGGGCGTTGAAAGTGGAATAGCAGCAGTTTAACACTGTAGTGCGGAAATGGCCCAAGTCTCCTGTTGGCTTATGGCGATGCCATGAGTTTCAGGCCATTTCCTCACTGCACTGTTATAGTGCTATTATTCCACTTCAACATCCTATGGAATCCTGGGGTTTGCAGTTTAGGGAGGGGCCTTTAGAATCCTCAGCCAGAGAGCTCTTGGGCCTTACAAACCCCAGAATGCCACAGAATGTTGAAAGTGGAATGATAGCACTATAACAGTGTAGTGCAGAAATGGCCTTAGGCAAGGAATACTTGGAAGTGGTTTTGCCAATTCTTTCAGCAATGATTCATTTCTACGACCCGCCCCCCCAAAAAAGTGTGGTGTCAGGGACTTCCAAGAAGCCATGCCCGCTCACCGAGAAGTGTTCCTGAATCCAAGATCGCGAGTGTGTATACATCTCAAGTTAGCAAAGGCCATTTCTGCACTAGCCTGTTATAGCGCAATGATTCCACTTGCAACATCCTCTGGAATCCTGGGGTTTGCAGTTTCGGGAGGGGCCGGCCCCTCCCGAAACTGCAAACCCCAGGATTCCAGAGGATTTTGAAGGTGGAATCATCGCGCTATAACAGACTAGTGCGGAAATGGCCAAAAATTACAAGGTGTGGAGGGAAAGCCACTTTTCAAGTGTTCAGACGCCCTCTTTCTCCTCGTTATGGCCACACGTGTTCCATCGTGTTCTAGTCCCTTATTTTGAAACAAGCCTACAAGAGAAGGCCTAGTTCCTGTTAAAAGGGTAGCCTAAGCCTGTTTTATTCAAACAAAAGTCATGCAAATCACTAACTCAGACTTCTTTCCTGTTGAACCGCCCGAGATTCGCAGAGGGGAAGTGAGATTGCTAAACTTCTCCAAATCTGCCTCTGATGGCTTAATAATAACACTGGTTGGGAGGAAAGGAGTATATTGCAAAAGTTATGTAAGGCTAAAGAAAGAGCCTTATATCACAGCTGGTTTCTTGCACAGCAAATGCTCAGTTTGTTGCCACACTTCCTGATTTAAGGTTTTGCTTATGTTATGAATATGAATAAAAAGAAAGGGGAAGAGGGGGCGATTTAAAGAAGGAGTCTTCTGGCACATCTAAGATGGGTTTATTTTAGTCTTAAAGGTGCCACAAAAAAATCCTCTTATTGTCTTCCTGTTCTCCCTGAAACAGATTAACATGACTAATTTGTGTGAAAATTGCTTATATTACAGAGTTCTCTGTCTCTTTCTGTCTGACCTCTATCAAAAGGTATTGAGTGTTCAATACCTGAAAACAACAGCTGATTTTGTAGCTTTCACTGGAGGGGGACAATCTACCTCTGAGGCTGAAGCAATTAATCAGAGAGGCCAAAGCTAAATGTGGGCAAGAGCACCCTTTTTCTTTTCCAATGTCACCTCCCTTTTGTCTCTCTCTTTCTGCCACTCCTTCTTTCTCTTCTTCATTCTGCCCTTAGTCCGTGTGCTCTTGTGGGAAGGATAGATTTCTCTTGTCTGGATCTGAAGTATGGTTTCTTAGACTTTCCTGTCCTATGGGTAAGGAGAAGGAATCTCAAGACAAGAGTGCTGCCTTGAAATCTGTCTCCCTCCCTCCTCTATATTTTCATTTGCTAGATTTGATGCTTTTTATTTGAATGGCATAGTATGTGCAACTGAAATTTATTCCTAAAGTATCGTGCTTTATGACATCACAAGGAGTTGCTCCTTGTAACAGCACAAGTGCCCACCTCCTGTAACATCACAAGACGGTCATCCCAAGTATCTGATTTTGCCCCTGAAATTCCAGGGCGTGGGATAGTCCTGATCTATCCTATCCTCACATGCAGAGGTTTAGCCCGGCTGTAGCTTAAAGGGTGGAAAGACACTAGGCTCAGTGGGATCTGATTTTCCTCTATTATCCCTAAAATCGTAGCAGCTGAAGGCAGGTGCAAAATAGAGGACTGGGTAAGGCAAAGGTATTTGGACTGCTGAAATGCTAAAAATGACCAATAAATAGGTCTTACACCACATCAAGCCTCAACTATCCCTAGAAGTCAAGATGACTAAAATGAGACTGTTATACTTTGGACATATAATGAGAAGACATCACTCACTAGGAAAGACAGTAATACTTGGTAAGGCAGAAGACGATAGGAAAAGTGAAAGACTGCACTGCAGAGGGAGAGACTCGATCAAGGAAGCCATGGCTCCAAGTCTTGAAGACCTCAGCAGGGCTGTTGATGATAAGAGTGATTTGGAGATCTCTCTTTCATAGGGTCGTAGTAACTCAAAGTTAACCTGAAGATATTTAACAACAAGAAGATGACAGTGGTAGCTATGAAATTACATAACTACAGTTTTCTGTTTTCATTAAAACTGCTTTGTACAATCTATTTCCATTAAAATAACATGTGACTGACACAGCTTTTTACAGTAATTATGCCTTCTTACAAAATCTAGAAATGTCATTTGTCCTTACAGGAATTGAGGGATAAATATCAGCCACAAGGGGGAGTGCCACTGATACAGAATCTAAATTAGCTGATATTTTCCATGCTGTTGCTGCTGCCTTCTGAGGATTGGTATAAAGCTAGCCGTTTGCTGGTACATTCAGCTAGTTCTTTTGGGTAGCCTATAAGTGACCAGATTAAAAAAGAAGTAAGCTGACTTTGCAGGCTAACTGGTAAGAATATAGTTCCTCTCCATTTTTGTTGTTTTTCTAGTTGATGTATTGATACTGATACTAAGCCTAAGGGAAGTCAAAAGGTTTTCATACAAACTTCATGTAACTATGTGATATATAAATGTATTAATTTTATATCTAAACACAAGGCAGCAAAAGGCTCTCTGTGTTAGTGATGTTTTTGGTATATTTTTGGCACAAAGGGTACGTCCAGACTGATAAAAAAATACTAGAAAGTTCCAAATTTTGTTTTTGTTGTTTCTGATTTTATTTTGGAGATCCATACACATGCTAAATGACATTTGAACTTGTCTTTGTTTTACTTCACAGAAGTGAAAAGTTGGATAAATGTGATAGGCTTTTGTCAGCTGAGGCTTTTGCCTTATATAGATGGACTTCTTAGGGTTCTCCAGAGTTAAATAAAAAAGGACTGCAATTGGAAAAAGCTATCATCTGGGCCTCTTGTAAAATTCTTTGCATGAGGCATTCCAATTACCCAGCAAATGTACCATCTGAAAGTACCCTTATTCTCTGTATCTCCTACAGACTGGTGCAAAATGAAAGTATCATTGAGGAAGAATTGAATCTTTCCAGATGCCAGCTATCTTTGTGGTTGAGAACTTTTCTATGTTTCTTGCATTTATTAGTCATCTAAACTTGCACTATATTTCTTTCCTGTCTTTTCTGAAAGCCGGTATGGAGTAGGAGTTAGTATACTAAAGCAAGCAAGGAAAGCCATATTCAAATCTTGACTTAGTCTTAGGCTGATGATGGCCGTAGTTTCTTTCTCCCCTTTCTGTAGCGTGCTGTAATTAGTTTATTACAGTTCCTGCCTCTCTTGTTCATGTTGTTAATTGCCATCAAGCTGATTTCAATTTACAGTGTTCCTATGAATGCAAGACCCCCAAGTCACCCTATCATCAACAGCCCTGCTCAGATCTTGCAGACTCAGGGCTAAGGCTTCCTTGATTGAGGCTCTCCATCTCCGGTATGGTCTTCCTCTTTTCTTTCTACCTTACCAAACATTATTGTCTTTTCTAGAAAGTTATGTCTTCTCATGATATGTTCAAAGTATGACAGTTCCATTTTAGTCATTCTGGCTTTTAAGGAGAATTGAGGCTTGATTTGCTCTAGGAACCATTTATTGGTCTTTTTAGCAATCCATGTTATCTGTGGAACTCCTCCCCAGGACCACATTATAAATGACTTGATTTTCTTTCTATCAGCTTTCTTACCTGTCTAGCTTTCTCTACCATACAGAGAAACAGGAAATATGATGGCATGGACCATCCTAACAGTGGCCATTCCACTTTCATGAGGGTTCAGGGTGCAGAACCCTTGTGAAAGTAGAAAAACTGGAATAACCCCCCCCCCATGATTGCCATCCTATTCCCTTCTGGGGCTCTCCAATCCCATTCCCTTACCTTTGGTGTGCTGGCCTGAAGCAAAGGAATGGGAGGGGGAGCTCTGGAGGGGAGAAGGAAGGCATATACAAGCCTTCCCCCACCATTCCTTTGCTTTTTGTCTTGGCATGAACTCTCAGTGCTGGGGCCAAAGGGAAGAGAATGGAAAGAGGAGCTCTGGAGGGGAGAAGAAAGACACAGACATGCCTCCCCCCGTTTCTTTTTGTCCGGGTGCTTGCTTTTTTTCGCTTTGTCTGGCAAAACACAAGGACTAGGAAGAGGAGAATGGGGGAAGCATGCACACACCTCGCAAATAATCAGATTTGCAGAGGTCAGACCTGCAAACATGGAGGGAGCACTATAATGATAAATCTTTACACTTCAGGATCTTCGTCTAGTTCCTTAAGAGCTGCCCTTCCAAGTCCTAGTCTTCATCTGATTTCATGACTGCTGCCTACATTCTAGTTAATAACTGAGCCAAAGTATGGAAAATCTTGAACTATTTCAATGTCTTTATTGTCTCCTTTAAAGTTATGTAAATCACTGTGGTCATTATTTTTGTTTTCTCAGTGTTCAACTGTAAGCCTCCCTATGCTCAGTCTTCCTTAATTTTCTCTAGCAATTGTTCTAAGAGTTTGTCGTTTTCTGGTACTAGTATGGTGTTATCTATATATCTTAAATTGGTGATCTTTCTTCTTGCAGTTTTCATGCTTCCTTACTCCGAATCTGATCATGCTTTACATAGGATATGTTCAGCATTCAAGTTAAATAGATAGGGTGGTAAAATTCAGCCTTGCCTGAACCCGTCGCCTCTTCTTCGTATTCTGCCCTAACCATAGCTTCTTGTCCTGCATACAGGTTACGGTTCAGGACAGTCAAATGTTCTGGCACAACCCTTTGTTTAAGAATGATCTATAGTTTCTTATGATCTACACAATCAAAGGCTTTGCTATGATTTATAAAACGCAGGCTGATTTTTTCCTGAAATTATCTGGTGTTTGTTTGCAACATGATTCCTAGTGCTTTACTTGAACCCACCTTGGACACTTCTCATTTCTCGCTCCATAATGGTAAAAGTCTTTGTTGTAGAAGTTTGAGCATCACTTTGTTTGCATGGGAAGTTAATGCAATGCTCTTAATAGTTACTGCAATCTCTGATGTCCCCTTTCTTGGGAACTGAAGTGTATATTGAGTTTCCAGTTTGTGGGTCATTCTTTTGTTTTCTATATTTGCTGACAGATTTTAGTTAGAACTAGAGTAGATTCTGTCTCTGTAGCTTGGAGCAGCTCTATTGGTATGTTACCTGTTACTGGTGATTCAGTTCTCCCAAGTGCCTCCACTTCATTTTCTAAAATGCTAGGTTCATCTTCAGAGGGTTCTTTCCTTGAATGAATCTGGCATTCTTTCATTTCCTTTATATAGTTTTTCAGTGTATTGTTTCCGTCATCTTTTTATTTATACTTGGTCATGTAATGTATTCTCCTGTTGGTCATATAGAATCCCCATTCTGGGTTTAATTTCTTTTCTGCTGGCCAACTATTTCTATTTGGGACTCTCAGTGACCTTTATTATTGCTGTATTTTACTTCCGTTTGTTTCCTGTACTTGTAACCTGACGGTAACTAGAATACTCTGGCTGAAATATGGGTTTCTTATTTTTGTGTTTTGGCTATGTGTTTTCAATTGAGCAGACAGAAGGAGATAGCGATAGTAGTAATCTTCATCCCCAGCTGCTTAAAATGTATCATTTAGCTACTCATAAGAAACTGTTGGCTTGTTATGAAAATATATTTAAAGAGTTACCTGATTAAAATAAAAACAGAAACAACTATGTTTTTTCTCTTTCCCCCCAAATGCTAGGCAGTTCTTTTTCCTATTTAACTGATCTTTTTTATTGTTTCTTTTTTAGAGCAGTAAGACAAAAGAAATAAACTATTCTCATCTCCCCGCACCTTCTCAGTGCAACTATTTTCCATTCTACCCTAGAGATGTTGACATTTTCATACAGTGTGAAGGGAACGTATGATGTTTGGGAGATCTGCCTAGTCCAGAAAACAGTGGATTTAGTATTGCAGAGGAAAAAAATAGTGTCTTGGATGCCCTTTCAGTCTGGCTGTTCACTAGTCCCTGTTCAGCAAACTGTGGTAGCCTGATAACATTGTCTGTCTTTTCACATCCATTGAGGGAATTCTGGTGGTTTTAAGTGTGCTTGAGTGGTTGGTTGGCTTCATAGGAGTGGAACTAATATGTCCTTGTGCTTTTACCACTGTGGATATTTCTTTTGTTCCGTCTCTTTGTCTCTGAATTCTAAATGTTTGATTAGCCACGCTACTACATAAAAATGTTGTAGGAATGTTCTAATGATTGCCAAGTGAAAGAAGGGCTGGCTTAATAATCAACATTTCATTTATAGACACAGGTTGTATTAGACTTTTGAACATGAAGGAGAATCTCAGATGGGAGTCTTTTTCCTTTGGGAGTGAAACAGCTTTTTCTTAGAATTTAACTGGTACTAACCATATCTAGAGACGTCTCTCTGCAACATAATAGAAAGAGGCATGGATTAGCGTTAGATTTGTTTCCTGGAACAATGTTTGCTATGCATATCAACCTTCCCTCTGTGGCGCCTCCAGATAGTTTGCTCTCATCATGCCTGACGATTGGCTGGGGCTGATGGAATGTGTGCAGTCCAACAATGTCTCAAAGACACCAGGTTGCAGAACTCCAGTCTGTTTTGTTGGTAAGCATTGGTCCCATCAGTGTGCATGTGGTGTATTACAACATGAGAGAATCTTGCCCATCAAATGTTTGACAGGAAGAGGAGGAAAGTGGAAAAGGGGAATGATGCTCATTTATCTGGAGGGCATCAAGTAGAGAGGCTGATACACATAATAAACACTGTTCTGGGCCCTTCTCTCAGTAACATCATCCTCACAGGAACATCTGCTGGGGTTGTAAGGCCTGGCCTTGTCAGTGACTCCTCCTAGGCTCTGGAATTCCCTTTTCAGGGAGGCTAGACCGGGTTCTACCTTGCTGTCCTTCCAATGCCAGGCAGAGACTTGAATATTTTAATAGACTTTAATAGGGTCTTTTTAAAGAAGGGACTTTCAATAGGGTGTGATTCTGCTTTTAAATATACCTTTTTAGATGGATTTTTATTGTATGTTTTAAAATTGCTTTAATGTTATTGACAGTTAATTACATTTTAATATTAACCTTTTGTATATTTTAGCTGTACTATGTTCATTTTAATATGTAAGCCACCCTGAGTCCTGGTTTTGGGGGGAAGGCTGGGCTATAAATAAAATTAGTGAAAATAATTGGGTATAGTCCTATGGATTCTAGTCCCTCTCTGGATGCTTTTTTGAAACTTGGATGCTGCCATAGAAGGCACCTGAGTGATTATTACTTTTATTATTTTTATTCTTACTATATTTATTTATATCCCATCTTTTTCCCAGTTTGGGAATCAAGGTGGCTTACAACATTTAAAACAGTTTAAAAATTAACAGCGTACAAAATAGAAAACCAATTAAACCATCATAACATTTGAAAATAGTGAAAACAAATCAAAACAACAACAAAAACCCAGCACAAAGACCATAGAAAAGCCTGTGTCACCAGAAATGATTCAGATCTGGCATATCTATAAAATAGTATTAGCTTCCGAAGTGTGCCCAATATATCCAGTCTTGGTCTGCCTGAAATAGGTTCATAATGGTAAATAGAAACAACTCGCAAACTAGAAGAATCTCAAATTGAAGAAAGTGGATGAGTTGATTCTGGTGAGAGTTGTGGAGAGGAAGAGCCTGTGCCTCACACTGCCCATACATAAGCAAGTATATTCAACAGAAGTATCTGAGATTCTGAGGCTTACACCTGCATCCCAGACCTGTATAATAAGTGACAATCCTGATGGATTCTGAAAGCAGTCTGTGGGCAAACATCAAGTGTAGCATCTGTTAGTTGTTGTTGTGCCTTCAAGCTGACTCCAACTTACAACAACCCTGTCATTATGGTTTTCTTGGGAAGGTTTTTTCTGAGGAGGTTTGTCAGTGCCTTTGTTTAAGGCTGAGAGGCTTGCCCAGCATCACCCACTGGGTTTCCAAGATGGATCTGAAAACGGTACAGTTTTCAACATCCAACACTGAGACCACGACACCATGGTGATATCTGTTCTTATCAGCCTAATATCTCAGCTTTGTGTGGCTCCATTAATAAATTTCATCTACTATAATTCTGTTGTTTAAAGGCTCAGTTTATATAGTGCATCTGCTTTCCTTCTTCTCTTGCTTGTTAAATAAATCAGAGTTTAGGGAATCAGTTTATCTTGTGTTTTCCTCACATTCAATGTTTTAGATTTTCTTTTTGTTCCATTTCTGTAGAAAATTACAAATTGTGTTGTGTACTCACAAACATGAAAAAATGATAGGCTCAGCCATGTGCGTTGGTGAATTTCAGTAAATATAGCCAATCCTGGTATGGAAAACATCATGATGTGTTTGTCTACCTGTAGCTACACACACACACACACACACACACACACACACAGAGTGATTGACTGCATCTTTCTGGGATCTAGGGCAGTTTACTAATTAATCAGATATATCTATGTATAAAAAGCCCTAGTTTAGCACCAACCTGTTTAAGTACTTGAAGCTCTAGGCTGGGTGGATGAATATGTAATTTTTTTATTTTTCTGATATTTGGAAGATTTTCTCAAATACTTTCCATCTTGAATATAAAGGAATTGGCAAATTTTGATAAATACTTAACAAAACAACCCAGAACAAAACTATCACTTGCCCCTACTCAAATGCCTTTGTTTGTGTGCTGACTGTCAGTTTTGCTGTCTTCCACATTTTTATAAAATCTCAAGTTGTGTTTAAGAAATTTGTGAATTTTAGAATACTCTTGTTTAAAACACTTTTGCCCTAGCTTTTGGTTTTTCTCCCCCTTCTATCCTTTGAAGTTGGCCAGAGTTTCCCCCACCTTTTCAGGAAATGGGTGTGGCTGGAAGCACTAACTATGCAACTATATACACTAATTGTAACTATAGCTGTGTATACTACACTAACTACTCTCTCTATATAGCTATGTTATGTGTGTATATTTATATATGTACACACACACACACACACACACACGGACCTCCTGACATTCTTTCACCTCATCTATTCAATTATATCTTGAATTCAGATTTGATAGTTCCTTCCTCAGGATGCAGGGATCATATCAGTAGTATTGTAGGATATGGGAACTAAGAGGTTTCTGTGGGGTCCTTTCACACTGCACAGTTATAGTGCTATGATTCCACTTTAACTGCCTTGGTGTCATCTTGTTGAATCCTGGAGTCTGTAGTTTTCCTAAGGCATTAGAGCTGTCTGGCTAAGAATTACTAACATCCTTATCTAAACTAAAATTTCAGAATGTGTATAGGCAATTTTTTTCTTTTTACTTTTGTGGGACATGTGAACTCCATGTTCTGGAAACACTTTCAAACAAATGAAAGAAGTCGTCATTGTGATGGGGGAAAGTGTTCACAATTTACAGCTCATTTACAATGGCTGCCAAATAATATGCTTTGTATTCACGAGGTATCTGTTACATGAACATGACTGCCATTTTCCTTCCTTAGTTCCTGCTGGCACAGTGTTCCCCCTGCACTGCTTATGAGGAACCTGGCTTGTTCTGCAGCCACTTTTCCTAGCAAAGTTGCTGTGATTGGCTTGGAATCACCTGGATAGTTCACTGACGGCTGCCTAGTTCCCATGTTTAAACCTTGTATGTAGTTGAATTTATTTCTCAAACAAACCACAACGTAACCTCAAAATCAATCAAAAATCAACCGCTAAATAATCAGACTGAGCAGCTGTGGTTTAGAAGTTGTGTGGGAAGCAATAACTTAAAACGAACCACTAACTACAGCCGCCATTCCTGTCTGACCACTTGTTTGCACACCAGCTGCAAGAATGTCTTGACTGCAGTTTTATTTGGCTTTTCAACCTTCAGTTTTAGCAATACCTGAGAGAATCCAGTTTTAGTTTTCGTTGGCTGGAGGGCTGGCTGGCTAGCAACCTTAAATATGGCCGCACAGCAATGCTTGTTTCATTTGTCATAGGAGAAGCAACCCGTGGATAGTGTCTGACCTTGCTTTCTCACAGTTGCATCCTTAAATTGTATTGGCATTGGGAAGATAGGCAAGTTTTTCTCTTCACATAAAACACCAGTGAACTCTCTACTTTGTTGAACAAAAGAAACATGCAAACTATGCACAACATCCTTCAGTAATTCTTTTTCCTCAGAAAGCCTTCAGAGGTCATTCTGTTCTAAACCAAGATGTGTGACTGATGGTAGGCTTCTTTCATATAGATCTGTAATACCAAGAAATCAATGTAGAACTAGTACAAGTAAAACTCTAGTTTCTTTTTGCAGTGAAAAGCAGTTCTTCTGCTGCACGGACTCTGTGTACTCTAGAGATTGCCACTGATCAATATTGGGCTTCGTGGCCACATCCCTGGTTACACGAGGACACTGAAAATGTCATTCTGCTTCTGAGACTAACTGAAAAACTTTCTCTTTCCAATATGCACGTAGACCTACTTTTATGGATTTTTTCCCCTTTCCAAACTATTTTAGAAATAACCAAGGTATCCTTAAAAATGGTTGGATTTGATGAGAAAGATTTTGTACCCCCTTGAATTTTGTTTTTTTCTTAACTATTTTAGTAGTTGCTTGAAATATGATATGGATTATCCAGGAAGTAGTCAGAAGTCATTTTATAGCCGTTGGTCTATTTTAAAGAAAATATTTATTATTTATTTAACACATTTTTAATCTGCTTCTGTAGTGGCTTACTTTATTCTCAATAGAAAACCTTCCCTTACAATGTAAAAGGACACACCAAAAAAAAGGGGGGGGAGTAACTTTACACCAGCAGGCAGCTGGAATGGTCAGACTTCTGATCAAATCTTGCTCTGAAGTTATGATTTTCCCATGCCAGTCTACATGGAGAAAATTCATAAAGAACAGTTGAATTCTATGGATATATATGTATATGTTTTGGGGTTCTAAGATTATTAACTGTTGACAGTATTTACTAGTTAAGTTTGTTGCTATCTTTTGCACTGGCACTGGAAAACATTTGGCAAAGGAGTTGACAAATCACGCTGTGAAAAGAAAATGTTAGTCCCACTTCTTCACATTAGTTGCATCACTTTCTTCATACAGAGACCAATGAGTTGGAACAGGAGACCTTCCACCATGTGTGGACATTTTCCACACATCTGGAAACCCTAAGCAATTATGTAGAGAACTTCCATGCACAGCTTTTAAAAAGTGGGTTGAGAAATGCACTGGAAGTCAACTACTGCTGCTCACGAAGCATTGTTGTAATACGATTGTGTCAACCAGTCTGTTAATAATCCTGTTGCCCAAATTTGAAATAGCTGATGTTTTCAGATTTTTTTAAAAAGTAGTCCCACATGTAACAGTGCAGTATTTGGTAGAAGAGGTTACGTTTGTAAAATTACACCAAGATTTGGCATGTGCTTCTGCTTTTACAGTTGGGAAGAAGTGAAAGTACCAGAGCTACTGCTGAGGTTGGGTGGAACTGAAATACTTTCTACAAAACTGCAGTAGCTAATTTTATTGTTTTGCTTCAAACTGCATTTCCTTTTATTTCCTTCAAGGTAGCTGAACGAAAAGATGTTCAGGATAACAACAGCTTTGCTGGTGTTGCTGAGTCTGAGCTTGATGCTAGAACTGGGTAGCACCCATAAGCGATGGGGTGTGTTTCGAAGTATTTTCAAAAGAATAAAGTATGCTGAGGCATTGGGAGAAGACCCTGGACAACCCCTGTTTCTAACTCCTTACATTGAAAGTGGCAGAGCTGAGGAAGGTAAAATTAGTTTTGTAAACCTACAGATCTGTAAACTGGAAGCACACAAAGAAATCAATATTTTAAATGTTTCCGTGTCATTATCTGAGTGACAACACATCTGAGTGATGTGGCTGGAGTAGTAGACTAGTAATTGTCTAAATCTTCACATTTAAGTTCAATTTTTTCTGACTGAATGCTTGCTTGAACTGGAGAAACTGGATTTTTATTTTATCTCCTTTTTGTTATTGGCTGGATATACAGATACCTACAGTTCCCTCATATTTCCCATGCTCACTTTTTCCATATATCTCTTTTCTTTTCCTGATGTACCAGTGCCTTTGAGTAAGTTATCCACCATCTTTGAACAAGGAACCTAAACCATAATCCAGTGTGGCCAGCATGTCCCTGTACATACTGTACTCCTTATATGGCAGAGGCAGCTAGGAAATGTCTCCTGTTTTCTCATCTGTCTTGTGTCAACTCTCAGATTAATGCAAAACATAACATACTCACTGACCCTATTTCAAGTTTATTATTTCTGATTTCTTTAAGTGGAGAGAAAGGTGGTAAATCATGCAGCAGCATCAGATGAGATGTACCTGTGTTATAGCCCATATGAAGAAGGGCATAAACCTCACTATACTTCCCTATATCACTTTTAAGAAACCATATAGGAATACTTGCTTGTTGGTTTCTGCCTTAGTGGAAGATGGAGTTTATTCATTTTTTGAATAAGAAGTTATTTGTTTTGTTTCATTCTCATATGACCAGAGTCATATGTCAGTGCTTTTGAAATGTTGATTGCACAAAGGAAAATCTGTGTACCTATATTGGAAAATTATTTTATTTGAGCCATAAATAAGAGTCACGTGTCTTGCAAGTATCTGAACTCTTGGTCATTTCTTAAGCATTGTTCTTGCTATGCTTGCTGTTGTTTTTTTTAACAGGAAGGCAGTTAAGCCTGGTGGGCCCTCTGCCAGGAACCAATGTGAAGAGCTATTCAGGCTATCTGACAGTCAACAAGACTCACAACAGCAACCTTTTCTTCTGGTTTTTCCCTGCTCAGGTGGGTATGTAGTTCAGTTTAAGCTCTCAAAAGACCATTAGAGAAACTCTTCCATTTTGTGATGGTAGTTTGGTAAGAATATTGAAAATTTTTGTGATCTTTATATGTATGTCTGATTGTATGCTCCTTGCATTCATAGTCTGACTGAATGGAGTGCTGTCCTGTTCTTTTCAGTATTGGCTGTTTAAGGGGCACTGTGTGTGTGTGTCTGTGCACATTTGTAATATATGGGATGTAAGTATTTGCCAGCGATATCTGCTGCTCACTTTGTCTTCTCACTCACTCAGATGTTGGGAGATGACAAGCTAGAGGCCACATAAAGATCATTGGACAATCAAAAGAGATGTGAGAAAGGAATAGGGAATCATATTTATTGTATTTAGCTAGTGTGGACAGGAGTGATGGTTCAGATGAAGTGCAGGCAAGCAGTAAAACACTCTTACCTTCTTCCTGTACAAGGTGATGAAGTGAAAAAGGAGACTTTTCTGTCTGCTCTTGGTACACTTGTAGTGAGATCTCTGCCTGTGTTTTTGAAAGTGCCAGGAAGTATATGGGTCTGTCATACTAAATGAAGGATGTGAAAACTACAGAATCCTCATTTTCAAGGAGCATGTGCTAAAATGGTGTTCCAGTTGTTTAGGCCAGAATTCTTAAGTTGGTAAAAATACATTTGGACACCATTGATGATGACCGAATAAAGGGTCATGTGTAAAGAGGATAAAATAGTTGAAGTTAAAGTTTCAGCTTTTTCATTTTGAAAAGTGAGGTAAATTGAAGTTCTGTTCTTAGTGGAAATATGTCAGTTCTAAATGTAGTGTAAGAGAGTGTGGACTAACCGGTTTTTAAAAAAGTGTTTTTTCAGACCTTTAACAGAATTGCCCAGATAAGAGATAGTTGGAACCATGTAATATAACTTAGAGATACAGATTGCAGTTATCTAAAGGATGACCCTGAGTTTGCTCCATGATCTTTTTCAAATGGCTTAGTTGTTCTGGTCTCTGCCCTTCATTTAGCAGCACTGTGTACCAGGATAATCACAGGGTATGCAAAATGTTGCCATGACATCTGTGTACAAGAAAGGGCTATGACTACCACAAAAGGCCTTGAATGCTTCTGATCTGTTTCAGCTTTCCTTTTGTAATATTAAATGCGGTAGTTGAAGTACATTTTTCTTTTCAAATATGTCATATAGTTTTGGTCTACATTTTAAGTTACATTGGGAAAATATTTAGAATATAAAGAACTGAAAGTCTAGACAACATTGTTGTTGCTGTTGATACATATCCTGCCTTTTCCCCAATGTTAGACAGCTTACAAAAATTAAAACAAATGAAGATTAACATATATAAAAAGACTTCAGTAAAATATATATGAAAGTTATCTTTAAAATACAATGACAAATTTATACTCTTAAAACCATTTAAAATCCATTAGAAAACAGAAGAGGAAAACCAGCAAAAGAAGCACACCATTTAAAGCCTCTTGCGGTCAGTTCCTAAAAGCCTGTTGGAAGAGGAGCAATAAGAAGGAGGAATATTTTCACTTCCTGATGGGAAGACAGTAAAGAGAGAGCCATCCTAGCTTCCCTAGGAAAGGAATTCCAAAGTCTGGAGCAACCACTGAGAGGGCTGGGTTTGAGCTATATATAGAGCTTTATACAGCTCAAGTCCAGCCAGCATTTTGAATTGTTCCTGCAAAATGACTGCAGCCAGTGGAGCTATAGCAACAAGGGAGTCATATGCCTTGTTGTTGTTGTGTCCCTTCGAGGCATTTTTAGGTGACTCTAGGGTGACTCTATCGTGAGAGGTTTTCTGGGGCTGAGAGTGTGTGACACACCCAAAGTCACCCAATGGGTTTCCATGGTCAAGCAAGGAATCAAATCTTGGTCTCTAGGGTCGTAATCCAAAACTCAAAGCACTATACCACACTGGCTCCTGTTCTTAGTTTGCTCATTTCAATGTGGGAGTACTTTTGTCTTGCCTTGGAAACCAGTAGTTATCATGTGAGTATGGGCAGTTACTAAAGAAAACATTCAAAGGGATCTTGCAGCACCGTTAAGCTTTTGTAGACTTAAGTCTGCATCTTCAGATGCAACAGTTGCATATGTTCAGTTAGTCTCAAAGGTGCTGCAAGACCCCCTTGGCACACCCATCGAGACTAACACAGATGTGTCTTTGAATTATGCCATTAAAGAAAATATTGCAAGATTTAAATGGACAAGGGGAAAAGGAAAGAGAAGAGTTATAGAACAAACAAGAAGGAGACAGTCATAGCATGGTTGCTGTCATCAGTAAATGCAGTTAAAAATGTAATGCATGTAAAGGTGGTTTAGGAGACATGATTTTCCATCTGCAAATGTTTATTCCAAACTTGAAAATACCATTTTTTTGGACTACAGCATGCAGAATCTTTGTTTGCAGTTATACTCCAAAAAGAGTAACTTTTCCAGGTTCTCTGTGTGTTCCTGTACATAATTAGATAAGATATTTGCAGAGATGTTGAGCTATCTGAGCTGGGATATACTGTATAGTGCCTGAATTGAATTAGAATTAGAATTCACTAGAATTCTTTTGTCCTCTTATCACTTTTCTCTATTTCTTTTACTACATTCAGTAAATGGTATAATGCTACTTTTCATTCTAGTTTGCTTGTTTTTATGATTAAGGAGGTGTGACAGGGGCTTACTTCTTTCTTTCTCAGATTTTTTATGATAAGATGCCTTGTCTTTTCCACACTGCTCTGCTTTCCCCCTTTATAACACCACCTTTGTGTAGAAGGGTGAGGCCTTTAGAACCTCTTCATAATTCTATGGTAGTGTGTTCTTTAAATACTGTATACTGCTCAGCCAGGTCAGTACTTATGAAAATAAACTGTTTATTACAGAACAAAGTATTGGCGTTCATATGAGAATCAAGCTAATATAAGTCTTCAGACTTCTTTTAAACAGTTTTTTTTATATGTAAAGTTGAAGGCTTTCACAGCTGGAATCCATGGGTTGCTGTGGGTTTTCCAGGCTTTGAGGCTGTGTTCTATCAAGACTTAAAAATATGCCACTGAACACCACCCAGACTCTGGAGGTCTCTCTACAGGGAACAATACAATGGGTTGCAAAGGTACTGAATGCACTGTTGTGCATATACCCTGACTAACAATACATCCTGGAGGATATCTCATTTAACAATAGGCCAACTGTGACACATGCAAATTGCTCCCACCCACCCGGGAACTATACAAGTATATATACTCTGTCTCACTTCCATGCCACCAGATCCTCTGAAGATGCCAGCCCAGCCCTCCCCCTTCTGCTTAAAATTTGAACCTTCCTTTTCTCTCTTTCTCTCTGTCTGTCTCTCTCTCTCTTTCTCCTTTCTGAGGACATTAGGACTTTACAGGGATTTGTTTATTAGAATCACATTTGTTCCCCGAAAGGCCTACAGTGTGATAAGGAAGTATAAAATCATTCTCAAGGGGAAAAAAATCCAAATAAAATGGAACAACCCATCTTTAAAACATCCAATAGTTTGCTAATTATTTATTTAATTTATTCATTCAATTTATGTTCTGTCTCGCACCCCACCACAGGCCTCAGCACAGGCCTCCTCTTGCAACTACAGATGCATCAAATGGCTATTCTGGATGCTACATATGTTAGGCTGAGAATGATTACAGTAGCTAGCAGGCTCAGATCTTGATCAGTCCTATAGAACACTCTCATTGTAAATAAGAAAGTAAAATGGCACTTCTCATAAGATTTTTTTAGATAATTAATGCAGATATGTAGGAATCTTTTGACTTTTTATTGTCCTGATTGCAGGTACAGCCAGAGAAGGCCCCTGTCCTACTTTGGCTCCAAGGCGGACCTGGAGGAACATCCATGTTTGGCCTTTTTGTTGAGCATGGGCCATATCTTGTCCACAAGAATCTCACATGCAAGTTTTTCTTTTTTCTTTTTTTTACTTTAAAGAGTTCCAATGAGATGTAAATATCACTATTTATCCTTTGTTAATTATTGTTGCGTGCCTTCAAGTTATTTCTGAATAATGCTGACTCTAAAATGACCGTGTCATGAGATTTTCTTGAAAAGATTTGTGCCTTCCTCTGAGGCTGAGAGAATGTGAGTTGCCCATGGCTACATAGTGGGTTTCCATGGCTGAGTGAGAAATTGCACTCTGGTTTTCCAGAGTTCTAGTTAAACACTCAACTTGCTGCACTTCTGCCTGAATGCTCTTTGTTAGAATAGAAACAAAAATTAGGCTGCAGAGCTATACTGTAGGGGTGAGCAAAGTTGGGGGTCAAATTTTGCTCCTCAAGAATATTACGGGCTACCCTCTAAAATGGAATCCAGAAATGGCTAAAGTCCACTTCTGGTTTCATAAAGAGTGAAATAAGAAAAAGGAGTTTTAAAGAAGAATTGTTACTCTTGGGGGGGGTGTATAGAAATGAGCCTGAGGCCCAAATGTGCCCTGGGACCTCAGTTCCCCATGGATGTTAAACTCATTTACCTGAGAGTAAAACCCACTGAACTGTACATGTATTTGAATATTTAACAGGGCACTCTGACTTCTTCTTGAGACCAATGCACTTTCTTTTCATTGTCCAAATTCACCACATGACAATTCTGTAAGATGTGAAACATACTTATATTTTAATAGTGTCTGAAAGAAGATTTCCTTGGACATCTAAGTTTTCCATGCTCTACATTGATAACCCGGTAAGTTACAAATGAATCAGGTGCATGTGTCAGACTTCTCCAAAACACTGTTTGTTGAAACTCTTGAGTTTGGAAACAGTCACTTTATAAGCTTTTAAAAATGCTTTGTACTGATTAAAACTCTTTCGGCTCTCCTGTATTGTAGCTTATCATTGGCCAAAGTATGATGGTTTAGGTTGATGTGTTTGATTCTAACTGTAGTGAACACAGTCATATGCCACTTTCTAGATTAAAACAGGTAGGCAAAGTGTGGCCTATGACAATCTGCAGTCTCCCAGGGGCCCAGAGTGCTCCCCAGCCCTCTGAACTCCCCCAACTCCATAAGCTGGGGGATTAGAGGGAGATGAAAGTGGGGTGCAACCAGCCAAAGTCCAGGGAAGGGCAAAGGCAACGCCTCCATACCATTAGAGGTTGCTTACCCTGAATTAATGGATAAGAAATAGGCTTAGCTAGATGTGAGTCCATAGTGATGAATACACAGAAAGGAACTTTGCAAGATAATATCTCAGGGTATTGTGACAACTAAATTAGCTGCATATAGAATTAATTTGACCACTAGCCTAAGTCGTGTGGTAGATAAAACAGCAATATTGATTATCCAAGGAGTAAAGGCTGAGTTGGTGAATGTGAAAGATTCTGCCCAAGGATACTATAAAAAGGATTTAGATAGCCTGCTAGACCTGGAGATGGTATAAGGTGTCTGATGAACTGATCCACTCAGGGCCCTGCTGAGGACTGCTGGATTTTGAAGATGCCCCAAATTAAGTCAAGTCACTTATGCTACAAGGTGGGATTTTGCTGGATACATATAGATGATTTATGAGAGCAGGGGAAAAAAACCTAAATGGAAAGAAGTGTGCATCCCTCTTTCCTTTCAGCTGAAAGGAACAGAACTTCTTTGCAGCCAAGAGTGTACGTTAGGTCTCCAAAATATGTAGGACACATCCCACCTGCCATTAAGTTCAGTTCCTTGAGGCTGGCAGCTGGCTTTGTCCTCCCTCTAAGTCAGAAGTGCAAATAAGTTTGCCCTCCAGATGTGCTGAAACTGCAGTTCGCAGGATTTCTCATTGTTTGCTGTGCTGGCTAGGGCTGTTGGGAATTTCAGTGCAGCTATGTCTGGAAGGGACTGCATGTTTTCCACCCTTGTTCTAAGGTGAGACAAAAGTATCTGTCGTTGGTTCAAGTTATATAGTTATCTCTCATGTTCTAGAAGAAGGACAAATGGGGAGAAAGTTAACTTTTCCTTTTGAGAGCAAGGTACCATCTGGCCAAAGAGGAAAGGAGAGTTCTCAACCTTTCCTTGAGATAAAGGAAAAAATCCCGCAGAGCCAGGCATCCACAAAAAGGTTTGTATATACTTGTTTGGTAGTAGTTGTGTTTATGTGAAAGCCTTACTTACTTAGCTAAAAGCTGCAAACCATATTAAACTGTGTAGGTCCCTGTGCACTATAAGGCACAGAGTGACAACTCAGGAAGTTCCTTGCCATTTCAGCCTATTTCAGAGGGTTCTCAAACTGAGCACATACAGCAGTGCGCAGCTTATCAACATATAGCCGAGTCCTCTTGTGTGTACTAACAAATAGAGATAAGGCATATCATTCCTAGAAATGCATTACATATGTGTGAAATATGATATGGGCAATGGTGTGAAACTATGTCACATGCAAAAATTACTTCTTAAAAAACTTCTGTGCCTGAATTTTCAGTGTCATAATTTCATCTGTTCCACTGAAAGTTGCTTATCAAATAATCTAAAAAGTATACACCGCAAGAAAGAGAAAAACAGACATTTCTCACTAGTGTCCAAATGGTTTAAAAAGCAGGAGAGTTCAGGGAAAGCCTGGAAGGGGACATTCTGCAATACCTGAGTGAGAGGTAGATACCCTCTCCTGCTCCTTGTTGCAGATTTTCACACCATTGCATATACTTTATTTTCTTAACACATATTTTGTTAAAAGAAGGACTACATATGCCAGCATAGAGTGGGCATCAGCATCTGTCATCCTCCAGTGTTGATCAGGATGAAACTTTAGAAAAGATACTTTTTTGGACTGCATTTCCCAGAAGTCTCCACACAGCATAAACCCCCCTTCAAACCTGAAGTTGGTCCGGAGTTGGCTCCATCTTAATTTGAAATGTTTCTGTTTGCAGTCTTTAAGTCCAAACTAGCCATGAGCTATTGTTTCCTGTGACCCTTTAGCGCTTTCCAGATACTCAGAGTCAGAAGAAACTATGGGTAGTGATTAGTATTTAAAACATTTGTATGGATATAGATGGGACTAAAACTGGGAATGTGGGTGTCATATAATCTGTACCCTGCAGTGCCCTGAACACCTAGAAGTAAGATAGACCTTCTTGTATTGGGAAGGTCTGAAAAAGTCACTGTAACTGTGTTTGGCTGAATGTTGTTTCAAATCTCCTGTGACTAGGAACCTGACTTCATCCAGCAAATGCAGAGCAGCGCTCTGTGCTTGATGTACAAAGATCTACATTACTTCTGAGTACTCAGTTGAACACCAAGATGGGGCTATGGCCCTTTTCACATGCGGGCGGCGGAACGGGGCAAGCCACGCCAAAACGGGGCTTACCTTGTTCCGTCGCCACACGGAGCAGTGCATTTCGCTGCTCTACGCGCAGCAGCGTCCCGCGGCATCCTCGATGCCCAGCGGCGCTCAAAATGGCGGATTTTGACTGGCGGAGCCTCTCCACCAATCAGAGAAGCTCGCCAGCTGGAAATCCTGCCCCCTGCCCAATCTGCAGGGACGCCCTTTCGCGCATCCGTAAATCCATACGGGCGCTGCGACGGGGCTGGACGGGGCTGGACGCCCCGTACCTTTGAAAAACCACATACAATGTGTTTTTTCAAAAGCACGCGGCGGCGCCACTTGTGGGCGCCCAACCGTGAATTGGCGTGTGGATTTGCTCGCGAGTAGTCACCCCAATTCGTGTAACGGTGTAGACGACCTCCGTGGAGGTTGATCTACACCATTTTTTTAACCCCATGTGAAAAGGGCCTTTGTGTTGTAATTAAAAACGTTGTTGTTGTAATATGCCTTCAAGTCATTTCTGACTTATGGCGACCCTAAGGTTTTCTTGGCAAGATTTGTTCAGGGTTTTTTTGCCTTTGCTTGTTTTTTGCCTTCTTCTAAGGCTGAGGGCATGAGACTTGCCCAGTGGCTGAGCCAAGGGGATTCAGACTTTAGTCTCCAGAATCATAGTCCAACAGTCAAACCATTATCTGAGGATGGCTCTGTAGTTAAAAACATGCCCTAACAGGAATGGAAAGAAGGAAGAACTACGTTGTTCTTTTTTATCCTTTCTTTCCAATTCCTACCTTCCCTGCCACCTAATCAAGAAGAAGAGCTGCAGGAATGAATGCTTGAATGATAAGTAGCTGAAGGGAAGAGGATTAGGTAGCACCTCCCTGTTTCTGTGGTCAAATTCTTTATCGCCTAAGGTTGCGTTTGATTACAAAAAGTCCTCTTTCATGTCCAATTTTGGGCTTAAAGCTATGATAAGTCAGCATAGACATTTGGTAAACCAGAACAGCCTGAGTAAGATGAAACACATCCCCATGAATTGACTCACAGATTCATTGGTTTTCCCACTTAAATGCTTAATTGGTATTGTGTACACAACTATTGCAGTTGTTGCTTAAGGCTTCATGTAGTTTTTAGTTCAGTCTTGTATGACTGTGCTCTGATTTACTATTGATTAAGCAGTAGCACACTAAATTCTCTCTTCTTTTGCACAATTTGGAGATACATCACATTATGTTTTAATGATGTTATCTCAAAATAAAAACGAGGTCAAAGCTACTGCAATGCGTAGCTTAAGCAGAGAATGCTTGAAATGGATCTTTCTTTTTTCTTATGCATCAGGATAAATTTAGGGCTTTGTTTCTCTTAGCTGAAAACTTGTGATATTACCAAAATGTCAGTTTCTTAGAAGATTGTACTGGATTGAGTAAAATTAATTTATATTTTGGAGGCTCACTTAGATTGTAAAATTGCTGGAAAGGAAGAAGAAGTAGGGAGGGATTCACCACTATCCCAGCTTACCTGGGAGTAAGTCCAAAAAACTTGGTGGGACTTTCTTCTGAGTTGACTTACGTGGGATTGAATCCTTAGTGGGCTAATGACAAAGACAGTCTTAAAGCTTGTATATTACAGCTGTAGAAGAGACCATACACTAAACAAAAAAAATCATTTTGCTTGATGTGAAAAGTACTAGCAGAGAGCTGAGAGCTAACTGTTTCCTGTGTTTTTATCAGGTTGGGACTGGCTTCAGTTTTACAGATGATGAGAAAGGATATGCAGAGAACCAAGATGATGTTGGAAGAGATTTATATAGGTAAATCAAACAAGCCAAGATGAATTTTCTGGTGTTTTATTTCAAATCGTATTCTTAGTAAGTGCTAGCAGCACTGCTGACATCTACTGGACAGCTTTCAAAATATTTGTAGTACTTTGAGCCTCTGGAGTAGTTTTCTCCTCCTTTTCCTTCTCACTTTATAGAAATGATTTCATAAACATTCTGTTTAGGCTGTATAGAAAGTTGTCAGGGTGGGGGGTCCAGATGCCGAGAACAAAGTTCATCTCATGGTGAACAGCATTTAAACGTTGGAAACCTTTTTAGATACGAGCAGTGCACATTCCCCCACAAACCTTGGGAGGAATGAAACAATACATTCAGAATACCAGAGGTTGTCAAAGTGTGACTTGCAGACCACATATGGCTCTCCAAACCCCAAAACCCCATGGCAGTCTCCCCGAAATGTGCTAAAGTACCACAAATGTTCCAAACTTTGGGGCAGCTTTTTGCTGGGAAACGGCCCAAAGTGGGATAAGTAGGCCACAAACATGTCAGTTTTACCTTTCCCGTACACTCCAGAAATCCCCCCAAAGTCTGGTTTTCTGCTGACAAGCTGCTGAAATAGTGAGCAGAAGTGACATGACATCACTTCCTGTGTTGGGTAGGCTTCTTTAAGGAGATATGGTCTGGACTGAAGCTGGATAGGGCTTTGTAGGTCATAATCAGCACTTTGAATGGTGCCCAGAAACACACTGATAGCCAGTGAAGTTGTTTTAACAAGAGAGATACATGCTCCCTGTAACCAGCCCTGGTCAGTGCTCTGGCCGTAGCATTTGCACCCACTGAAGTTTCCAAAGAGTTTCCAAAGGCAGCCTCACATAGTTGTTGTGTGCCCTGAAGTTATTTCTAACTTATGGTGACCCTAAAGTGAAGCGATTACAGAGTTTTTCTGGCAAGATTTATTCAGAGGGTGTTTGCCTTTGCTTTCCTCTCATAGAGTGCACTGTAATATTCCAAATGGAATATAATCAAGGTACATGCCACAGTAGCCAAATCTGGCATTAATTATATTTATATCCTGTCTCTCTGCCAAGCAGTGAATTTCAGGGCAGCTTTCAAGAGGGAAAATGGAAGTGTTGAACACACAATTATGGCTATATGTAGAAATAATACCTTTCTTACTAGTGGCTGAGCAGATACATTATGGCAGGCTGTCCCAAGAAGCACCGTATGTTATGAAACAGATGTATTGACAGTCTCTGGTCTTTTGGGAGAGTAGTGTATATTCTTTCTGACTTCAGTTTGATGTCTCCCTGTCCCTTGAAAAAATATCCACTGTTGCATCTATCCTAGTGTTATCTTTAATCAAGCTTTCTGAACCACTCTAAGGAAGCTAACTGTGATCTATATTATTGTCTTGCCTTTCCTCTGTTATTGCACTTATGATTATAGTAATCTTGTGATGTATGTTAGGCTGAGAGAATTATTGGCCCAACTTCACCCAGCAAGCTTTGTGGCTGTGAGGCTGGGAATGCCACATCCCCCCATACGCCACCATGTGAAGCTGGAAAATGCCACCATGCGCTGCTGGGATGTATATTCCAGCCTTTATGATTTTTAGCTGTTAATTCATCTTCGCTGCCACCACCCGCTGAATTATGAATTATCTGGACCCTTGGACAGTACAGCGGGACCCTGTCCAGCCACGTACATCCCTAAGCTTAAGGATCTTCCTTGTCCCCCCAGTCTACCCAGCTTGGCGTGGGGAGGAGAGAAACGGGGTCTTTTACAGAAAGTATTTATTAAAGATATTCAAATAAACAAGGCAAATCACCACACATGGGAAGCTCCCTCTTCCCAGGCACGCTTAGTTACAGAAAGAACAGATATGAAAGCACAGATACATTCTTTAGATCAGCCAGCCTCCAAAATAACAGAAAAGTCCCTAATGCAACTAGATAACTTTAGTCTAATTACTCACAGTTGTTCCTATATGCTTAGATGTTCTAAAGGAAGGGCCAGGAGGCGAGGCCGGTGGCCTCCAGCCTGCTACTGAACCCCCTCCAGGAGGCTCCTTGGTTGTTATCCCTTTGTTATCTCCTTGTTGTCTCTCGGCCACATGGCCTCCAAGAAGTTTTATAACTTCTCCTTCGAAGCATCTGGAAGCATCCTGAAGATGCTCGCTTCTTTTCTTTTTGATTGGTCAGTTCTCACCCTATGACCTGTGATGCTGACCCACATGACCTATGATGCTGACCACATACTAAAATGTAATCTAATCCCAACACCTTATTAACCCTTGGTTTACCTGAAGAGGGAAGTGTCCCCCTTTTTACTAATTCTAGATAATGGGAAGCCCCATTATCACAGTGGCTGAGTGAAGATATATATTTACATGCCCCAGTAGTAGTCTCTAGCCACTTACAGATTGTTGTTGTTATGTGCTGTGAATTTGTTTCTGACTTATAGCAACCCAAAGATGAACCTATCATGAGAATTTATTGGCAAGATTAGAGGGGTTTTCCTTTGCCTTCCTCTGAGGATGAGAGGGTATGATTTGTCCCTGGTCACCCAGTGAGTTCTCAGTGAGTTTCCATGGCCAAGTGAGGACTTGTAGTCCAGCGGTCAAACCACTACACTATGCTGGCTCACCACACTGGCTTACATTTGCACAGATTGCTGTTGAAAATATCTCTGTTTAACCACTGTTATTTCAAGGATTATTAAGTAAGTAGATTGCATTTTAGGAGCTTCAGTTTTCCAGCCAGAATAATAATTACTTAGGTTTATTGAGAAACAGAATACATAGTTTGGAATGAGGCTAATTTTACGACACCCTGGTATAAACTGAATGCAGGAGCTGAATAGAAATTTCATTGAATCCTGTCTTAGTGCTGATGGCTTATCTGGATTTTAATTATATTTCAGTGCCCTCATCCAGTTTTTTCAGCTTTTCCCTGATTATCAGAAAAATGAGTTCTATGCAACAGGAGAAGTAAGTTCAAATAACTTTCATTATCAGAGAACTATTTAACTTGTGACCATGAAGTTCTTCTAAGTAAGAGGAAATAAATTATTTTTCTGTATTATACTGAATCAGAAGCAGAAGAGTCTTTGCCAGTGACATTGAACTGTAAATCACATTTGCTATGGGGCTAATAGCAACTTTTATAAATAACATGGGAGGAAAGGATTAGGCATCCCTCTGTTTCAGCATCACTGGCATGATTGTTATTGGTGCAAAATGTTTGAAAGGAAAACCAAAAATACCAAGAAATCCCACTGCAGAAATGAGCATGTCATATGCTCTGTTTGTTGGGGGCAAACTACAATAATTTGTGGTGGTCACTTTTCTTTCTCATGATCGGTTTCATAGTGTGAAAGGCAAAGACTTGTTGAAATGACTTCTACGGGGGAAAAGCACTTTGTCTAGCTTTATTGAATAGAAATCTTGCCTGGCCTGGGCCACAACATTCATACACCTGTGTTTTGAGGGCATTGAACCGTTGAACATCTGCAATCCCAGCTGATCTGGAAAATATCTAGCATTTTTGAAGAGGGTGTTGTTTCTCTTCCATGAATTTTGGAAACATGCAGTGTTGTAGCACTGTGTGCTTTGGAGTGTCAGTTTGTCCTCCTCCAAGGTACATCTGCATTCACATTTCATTAGTTTTATTGGGATGTGTATCAGTGTGTGTACATGACTGCACAGATTTACTATTTAATAAAATAATAGAAGCAACTATGTTTAAAAAGCAACAAACAACCCAAACCCATCATCAGGACCACAGCAGTCTACATGCTTGTAAAAGTTCTGTTAGCAGTGTTGGTTGGATCATACCCTTTCAGTATTGCATTTATTCAGTTCCTTATTCTGCCTGTTTTTTGTATGTCTGTTGGAGCATAAGGTTCTGGTGATAATGAATGCCACAACCACCTTTTATTTAACATAACTTTATGTATACTTAGCTAAGTAGCAGAGGTGCAGAGATGCATATCAGGACAATGGCAAGAGTACATTGGTGCCCCATGGGCATCAGTCCCATTGTGTGATGGTCACTTTGCCACCTCTGCTATGTAGTAATGCAACAGCAGTACTCTACTGGATACGGATGTTCCAAAACTGCCCAAATCTAGTTCCTGTATGTGTAAGTCCACTTACGAAGATGTTAGCTTCCATATAGGGTTTGCATTTTCCCTGTTCAGGTTATAGAACAAGTTGTCCACTGTTGTTATTTGCATAGCTCTGGCTGAACTTCTCCTGATCCAAACATAAAAACAGATAAAGTTTGAGGGGCAGTCAAACTCATTTCCAATGCAAAAAGTAGTTTGAAAAAGTGCAGCCAGTGTTACAAGGTAAATTAGAAATCAGAGAGGAAAAGATAAACTTGTTAAAGTATCCTTCAGATAACCTCAGTGTTCACATTTCAAGTTAAGATCAGATCACTGTATTTGCTGCCACATAAGACTTACTTTTCCCCCCAAAAAATGCTGTTTGAAAACGGGGTGCACCTTATACACCAGTGTGTCTTATACACTGGCAAATGGCATTTGCCAGTGTATAAATGGGGTACGTCTTATACACAGATGCGTCTTATACACCAGTAAATATGGCACGTGTTGTTAGAAAGTACTTGGATGCATGTAGGCATATGTTGTATATTGGTAGGTTTTATGATTAGTGGGTGAGAAATAGTATTCTTAAAAGAGCCGCCAGGGGGAGCACATGTGATTTGACATTTTAGTCCAGTGTCTTGCTTTGCCTCTGATCTATTTATCTCATCATTCAGCCCGCAGGGTGTTTTTTTGGTGAATGATGTTGGCCTCAGCATTTTGTCTGGCAACATTGCTCTTACAGTTAAGAGCTTAGATCTTATACAGCAGTTTTGTTTACTGCCTTCTTCCAGTAATGCTTGTTTTGGTAGTGCAGTTGCTTGCAAAATGTATCCTGCCAAAGAGTGAATTCCCTTTTTGTATTGGAAATAGAAATTCTGTTGTTAGGTGCAGAGCAGTTCATTGTTTGATACGGATTGCTAACATATGTAATGTTTTAATTCTAGCTGGGAGACAGTTATATTTCCATTACAATCTTGTTCCCAAAAGATGCAGATTCCATCTCATTTTTTTCTGGCAGAAAAGAAATTTAATTTTGTCAGAATCTGCAATGAGAGGTTGAGGGGGGGAAAGAGCTGGGGTTTATTATGCTTTTTGCATCTGGAGACCACTGATATTCTTGGTTTTGTATCATAAAAGCCTCCTAAGAAATGAAAGATGAAAAGAAATAAATAGCTCACAGATTGAGGGCAAAAATATCAGCTCTTTATGAGGAGAATACGAAACAAGAGATGCTGAGGGTTGGTGTACGTGTTTCTTTTGGCTTCCTTCCTTAAGTTATCTTAAACTTAATTGTTTTTGTCCAATCTCCATTGATCATTGTGCTTTGGTACAGATTAGACCAAGTAATCTGCAGAAGCACTGACAAAGTGGATGGTTGTACACTTATGGTGGGCTGGGTACCTTTTTTGGGATCCTTTACAACTACTTCTATGAATCTCTTTTCTGTTATCTGCCCCTTCTCATGTCCATTGTGATCTGAAGTTTTTTACAGCTTTTATTTTTTTCTTCGTTTAGCTTTTGCCTTCCCTGTAGCTTCCTAAATTCTTCACAACATTACAGCATTTGGTAATGAAAATACTCAGTCTCTTTCACTCACTTTGCATGTATGCATTCTTAATTGTAGTCCAGGAGATGAAAGGAGAAGCATCATGCAAGCCAGTGGCTTTTTCTTTGCTTCCAAAATATGACCTGGAACGTTGCTGTATCCTGCCTATGTAAAGATTCATGCTTAGGACCTGCAACAAAAAGGTTTTGATAACTAATAGTTCAGTAGTTTATGTTGTATGCTAGTTAACAGAGGCAAAATTCTAAATTTCCTACAATATTAATATGAAAGCTAGTAGCTATATGATAGAATATGAACTGTGTGATCCTGTATGTGCCCGTTCAGAACTGAGCCCCAGTGAATTTACTGCCAAATAAGCGTGAACAAAATTGATTGCCTTTAAATGATACTAATGCATGAAAGCTAGCTTTTATTGACCATTTTATTCATTATCTTTAGTCTTATGCAGGAAAGTATGTGCCTGCTATTGGCTACTATATTCATATCCATAATCCTACAGCGAAGATTAGGATAAACTTCAAGGGTGTTGCCATTGGAGATGGTCTCTGTGACCCTGAACTGGTATGATTTCTCTACCTTGTGGATATTTTTCCATGTATGTAAATATAAGTGAGCTGTGATTCTCAAACTGAATGCTAAAAAATACTATCCCAAGTGGCTTTCTACTAGTGCTAAAGCTTTTAGTGTTTGTCCCATATGCTTTAGATGAGTAAATGAGCTGCAATTTGCTCTTTACAGATCTAGGCAGCTTAAATGCTACTGAAGTTTTACTGCAGTCTTTGTGAATTATTTTAAATTTGCCTTTTATTTCAGCTGAATGCATAGACTTTAAAAAAATTAATGACATTTTGGAAGAGGAGAATAATCTTGAATAATATTGCTTGTTCCCTCTATTTGCTTTGCAGATGTTGGGTGGCTATGCAGAGTTATTATATCAAATTGGCTTGGTGGATGAGAAACAGAGGGATTATATCCAGAATCAGACAGACCTGGGAGTAATCTACATCCAGCAGAAGAAATGGCGTGAAGCCTTTGAAGTATGTATTAGAGACCCACATGTTGGCCTTTAGCAATTAAAACCATCTGAACACAGAAGGAAGCAGAATGGAGAGCAAAAGCTTGGTGAAGGAAGTAGCATTCATTTATATTGCAGCAGAAGGGGCAAGAGAAGGAAACTAATGGGGAGAAACAATCGGTATCCAATGTTTCTGCAAAATTTACCTTGGCTGCTTTTCAAAATTGAGTGCCTTAGTGTGTGTTTACACAAGCATCTCTTTCATGAATTGCTTTAGTTTCTCTAAGTCAGTGCTGAAATGCCCAAAGGTTCAGCTTATCCCCAGGAAATCGCAAGAAATGCAATCTTGGAATTTGTTGCAACTGTCTGAACATATGCATAATCCTTTTGATACCCATGAATGATGGTTCCAGTTTCAACCCCCCTCTCACTCCACAAATGGATTTGGAGAACTTGCACAGCACACTGTTGACTGGTATTTGCTATGAATGTCTATTTAGACTATATCATGCAGTATAGGAGTTTCTAGTGCAACATCACAGAGCCATCTTTTTTGCTTAATGCATATAGCAATAAACTGGGTTCAAGTTAATAAAAGTTGTGCGTTTTTCAGAATGATCTATTTGATTTTAGAAAGTAGTCTTTGGAACGTATATGAGTATGAAGCAGAATCTCCTACCTATCTACTGGAGAACCAATGTGGTGTAGTGTTTAGAGTTTTGGATTGGGATTTAGGAGATGCAAGTTGAAGGCCCTATTGACCCCTGAAACTCTCTGGATGATATTACACCAGTCATTCTCTTTCATCCCAGCTTATCCCACAGATTTCTCTTAGAAAGAACAGAGGGGATATAAGAATGTTGGAAGAACAGGAGGATATAAATTTAACAAGTAAATAAATGCCAATATGATACATTATTTTTATGACACGTTATTTCATTCCATAGTAAATTGACCTAGGAAGGTATAGCAAACTAGGGCTGGCATCTTTTTAGTGGTTAATGTGTGCATCATGTACACACAGCTAAATTCTTTTTTTCAGACAGGGCACAGGGGGTTATTCTTTGCACTGCATCCAAAACCCCCTCCGTGCCTGGCAGCTATCAGGCCCTGAGAGGATGTATTCTCCTTCTTATGGGTGGTGGTGGTGAGGCAATTCAGACCATGAAGATCTGGATGCTCTGAGCTCCTGAGGAAATGAAAGGCAGGTGAACTCTGTTTGAGAAAGCACTTTCATTTCCTTGCCCTTGACCAAGCTGAAACCATCTGCTTCTCTTTGGTTGCCAGCCTCCATTTCTTCTCTACTGGTAAGTGACAGCAGCAGGGGCTCTTTTGGGACTTAACAGCTGGTAGGTGGATGTGAAACTGTTTGTGTGTAGCTGTATATGCACATGTAGGGTACCAGCTTACAGTGAAGGTAAGGAACTAAGCAGAGCAACAGTCCAGACTGAAGTTACAGGTGGAGAGAACAATGTCTTCTGCTGTAATAGACCGGGATTATTTCCTGTGTTAAACCATGGCAATCTATGAATATGAGACAAATTCTTCCTTTTAGCTTTTCTCTTCTAGATCTCCTCAATCCAGAATCCAGTTAATTATGCTAAATTTTGCTCTTGCTTAAAACCCATTATGGAAGGTGACATATGTGCCCTGCTAAGTGAAACATAAACATGTGGTTGACATTGGACTTAATGAGGATATAGGGCAGACTCACTGAGATCAATGGAACTTAGGTTAGATTAGGCTCATTTATTCAACACGTTGGGTTTTGTACTATATTTATTTTCATCATAGCTCTCTTTTTACAGGTGTTTGATATTCTGTTGAATGGCGATCAGACAGAAAGTCCTCCCTACGTTCAGAATGTTACCGGATGTAGCAACTACTTCAACTTTCTGCAATGCCAGGTGATTACCCCTGCACATGATAAAACTAAGGATTTTGAATTGTGCTTTTTAAGGAATATTCTGTACATGAGAATTTTTAGGTGGATATTGTGAATTGCCATTCTATCAAAAGCAATTAGGCAAGGTGGTAAAGTTGCTCTGCTTTTTCCTCTCTCAAGCTTCAGATCCTAGCTCTTTGTCTCAAAGCAAAGCATGTAGTTCAGAGTTTTGCCATTTCAAGAGGTGGATGAAAAAATCCATACCTGCTAGCAAGGCAGCATAAGGAGAATTCAACTTCTGGCAGCTGTACAATAACAAGGTCTATTTGCGTGGCTGCATTTCTTTTTTAATATCACCGTCCTTTCTTTTAGCTGCTAGAAGTAAGGACAGGGTATTTATTTTTTAAATGGAGATTGGATGGTTCATCTGTTTTTGATAGCTGTGATAGCTTCCTCAAATGTCCCTATTCAGAAGAGCCTACAACAGCGGGAGAGGGCTGTTGCCTTCATGCCCTCCTTGTAAACAATATTAGTAACAAAATGTTGCACTATTTGGTCCCTTCAGTCTGAGCAAGAATACTTTTTTTGATACTGCAGTTGTATGGGAATTGGAGCAGTTTGCTGTGGATCAGAATTCAGTATCATGGGGCCTGGAACATTGCTCCAGCCAGAGTGTATTTATTTTAAACTATGAGGAATTAACTACTTGTATTTCTCCTTTGATCAATATCAAAGTACCATCAGGACTTGCTGAATTTTTCAGTAATGAAGCTAATAGGCTTGAACACATTAAAGTGCTATTTCATTCCAGACATAAACATGAAACTACAGTGGTGGTGATTAGGGTATGCAGCTTTTGTGAATTGCTTCCTTGCAATTTCTATTTCCATTTTTCTCTGCCTTTGTCTCCTTCTCCTAAAAGGAGCCTGAGGATCAGGAGTATTTTGGAGCTTTCTTAGCACTGACAGAAGTAAGGAAAGCTATCCATGTTGGAAACCTTACTTTCCATGATGGCTCTGAAGTTGAAAAGCATTTGCTTGAAGATGTGATGAAGACAATAAAGCCATGGTTGGCTATCCTAATGGATAACTACAGGGTAAGTAAGATACTAAGTCTAGCTTTTTGATCATACATCTGAGAACAGGCAGAACAGTCTTGATACCTAATTATTCAAAGATTTTCAACTATTCTGATTTTGTATCATTTATTCCTAAAAGAAAATTATTATCTTAAGAATTCAGTGGCAATAAATGTTATTATGACAGTGTGTGACTTCAGAAAATCTGCACTTAAAATAGATAAATGTATAAAATAGATATCCAACTTTGGAGATGGTTATTGAACACTTTTTTGTGTTCACAGTTTTCTAAATGCTTTGTTTGTGTGACATATTGTAAGAAATATGCTTCTCTGACTTATTGTTTTCTTATAACAGACTTTGCTGAGCTTTGCTTACATGTTCATTGGGGATGGAGGAATAAGATTTGAAACGTGTGGATGGATTTTTACAACCATGGTTTAAAAAGAAAATTCACTTTTGTCTCCTGGGCAAATACCACATCATCTAATACTGTGTTGAGAAGATAGCAGTCATGACAAAACTAGTGCCTAAACTAAAACAAGGGTGGGCAGCTTTGGCCTGTCTGTGTGCAACTCCTATAATTTCACATCAGTGTCTATGCTGGCATGTGCTATTGGGAGTTTATAGGCCAAAACATCTGGAAAGCCACAGTTGCTTGAAAAATCAAATGTTTAAATGTGGTCTGTACTGTGACTTTAGAGAAAACCTTTCTGTGTTGAAACACCTGTTTTATATGTTTCAGAACTCTTAGACTGTTTCAGGTCATCTGGTCTTATAACCTGAGCTAAAGGTGTGTTGATTTTGCAGATTCTATAGTGTTAGGATGTAATACAGGAGAAAATGTTTGCTCTAATGAAATACCTGGTATTTTCTGGAAGAGCATGATTAGGATTTAAATATTGTTTTTGGAGTGAAACTTGTGTTCCTTTTAGAAGCTGTAAAAGAAATAAAATAACCCCTTTGCTTCTCCTTCAACCAAAACCAGATGGGGAATAATGATACACATAATTCATTATATAGCATTTGAGGTGGATTTGGTATGGCATGTGGTAGCTACACAAGGAGGTGTGCTGGGTTTTTTTGACTTTTTCAAAAGAGCATACCTTATAGACAAAGAGCAGCATGCTTGGTACTTAGAATGGAATTGGGATTGCTTTCAGAAACTCTGCCAGAGGCTTTTATTAAAAGACCTTTAACAGTTTCTGCCTGCAGGATCATAATGAAAAAGACATGGCACAAGAGCAAAATGGTGTGGGGGACAGGAAAGGGGAAAAGGAAAAGATAGGCAACCGTTATAAAGAGTATCTAGAAGCTCTTCAGGGATAAGTTTTGTGTCATCACACCTTTTATCTATCCTGTCAAACCATTTGCCAAATTTTTTATTATCATTTTATTGTTATGGTTTAATAATGACTGGAAAATTTTGCATAAATCAGTATCAGAACTTAGAGGATAAATGGATGTAAATCAGACATTAGGAATAGGAATGCACAAAAACCAGTTGCAGAACACATCAGTCTTTCTGGGGATTCTTTCTTGGACCTCAAAATAGCAGTCCTTGGGCAAAAAACCAAACCAAACCAAACCAAATGTGAAAAGGAAGATTGTAAAGAGAAACAGCATAATTGGAATATATCCACAAACTCAAGTCTGTCAGTAGGTTGAACAGAGACTGGTTTCCTGGCACACTATACATAATAACATTAGTTAACACCCCACCCTCCTGAGGGCTCTCTTGACCAGTTTGTTACATCTCCTTTCTGGTGCCCAGCCAGCATCAACCTACATTCTAATAGTTCCCTCTGCCATTCATATGATTATCTACTCACCTTGGCTTTGGGCAAAACCCTTCCTCCTGCCTTTGTTCCCCAATGACCATTGTCAAAAGTGAACTTGTCACCTTATCACCTTATCACTATAACTACAGGTTTTGCATTTCTATTGCTATTTACACATACAGCTCGTTCATAAAGGTCTGTTCCTCGACACTTCACTCCAGGCATCTGATGAAACAGACTTAAATCTATGAAAGCTTATGCTACCAAATTCTTTCTCTCAGTCTCAGAGGTGCTACAAGATCCTTTTGCATGCAATTGACAGTGTGATTCCTCTTAGTTATCCAGACCTGGTGTAAAATCTAGGCATCCAGGGTGCTTCCAGTCTCTTGGCACTAATCAGCAACAACACTGTGTGCAGTTATACTATCTTAATTTTCTTAGGAAATTTTTTCATTGTATGTAGAAAAATTATGACCCTGGAGACCAGGATTCTAATCCCTGCTCAGCAGTAGAAACCTACTGGGTGACCTTGGGCAAATTACATCCTCCCAATCTTGGAAAGGCAAACCTCCTTTGAACAAATCTTGCTAATAAAATCCTGTGATGTTCCCCTTAGGGTCGCCATAAGTGGGGAAAAACTTGAAGGCACACAACAACAATTGTAGAGGACACTGGGGGAGACACTGGGGGAGGCCAGGGTTCAAGTCCTGTTTGACCATGGAAACCCACTAGGTGACTTTGGGCAAGTCAAGCTCTCTCAGCCTCAGAGGATGGCAAAGGCAACCCCCCTTTAAACAAATGTTGGCCAGGAAAACTGCATGATAAGAGTCTCCCTAGAGTCACCTTAAATTGGAAATGACTTGAAGGTACACAGCAACAAAACTGTATCATTGTTCCAGTGTTTAGGGGTTAACTCCTCAGAAACCCCACTGCTTTAATGTAGAAAAAGCAAGAAATATATAAATAGTTTTATCGCAGTATAAACATTTGTATGGTAATACAGCTATGCTAAGTAAAAAAGAGATAGAAATTTTGGATTCTACTCTTTCAGCTCCTCTTGTAGATTGTTATGGGAACATTCTTTCTACTAGATTAGTCATATTGAAGTGTAGTCTTGCAATAGTTTGTATCCAAGGAAGTTACATATACACCTTCCAAAGTGCTGTTTATTCTCTAGTGAATGCAAGAGGATTATATTGGCAACTTCTACTGGTGTGAAATTAAAAGCTCTGAAGTTTAACAGCTGTCTTCTGCATTTTATGTGTATTTTATGTGTCCCCTCCCCCCATCTCTTGTATTCAACTCTGTATTGAATGTATGAAAACTTTAAGAAAATTAGAAATTAATCTTAACAAAAGGTGTCAGCTTGCATCATACTTTCTGGGTCTATAAAGTTAAGAATATTTGGCCTATCATATTGAGATGAAACTGATCTGCTTTCACTGAACTGGGAATGACACTATGCTAGTGATTGTAATTATTTCCATACTGTTGAGCATAACATCTGCAGAAAGTTTTGTAGAGACACTAGAGAATAATGATCTGTGGGATGCTGCTACTTCACACAGGCAGTGCAGTCATTTTATTTCAATTAGCATGTGTGTGAGTTGTACAGCAAAGGCTCTTCATCAAGTTGGGAGGGAGGGTTAGTACAATGTTTGTACGATGCAGGAAATGTTTGTGTCATAACCTTACATGAAGATTTTGTTTTGGCTTGAGCTCAAACCAAGATTCTGATTGATACATTGTTAATATATTATTTAAATATGAGATTTAAAGAGACTCTTGCAAATAGATCACAGAAAATTGTGGTTCATGCTAAAAGAAATGGGAGTGCCACCGCATCTGATTGTCTTGATGCGTAACTTCTACTCTGGACAAGAGGCCACTGTCAGAACACAATATGAAGAAACAGAATGGTTTCTGATTGGCAAGAAGGCCAGAGAAGGCTGTGTTTTATCACCCTGTCTGGCGTATATAGAGAACATATCATGAGGAAAGCAGAATTAGACTCATGGGAAGCAGGCATGAAAATAGAGGAAGGGACATCAACAATTTAAATTATGCAGATGACACCATATTACTTGCAGAAAATGCCAAAGACTTGGAGTGACTGCTGGAGAAAGTTAAGGAAGAAAGTGCAAAAGCAGGTTTACAGTTGAATATGAAGAAGACAAAAATAATGACCATAGATGATTTACAGATATTTAAAGTGTGTGAAGACACTGAAGTAGTTAAAGATATTCTATACCCTGGCTCTGTCGTTAATCAAATTAGAGACTATAGTCAAGAAATCAGAACAAGACCAAAACTTGGAAAGGCAATCATGAAGGAACTAGACCATGTCCTCAAGTGTGGACACATATCATTAATTACCAAAGTCAGAAACAACCCAGGCCATAGTATTTCCAATTTTTATGTATTTTTGTGACAGTGACAAGGAAAAAAATCAACTAATTTGAAATGTGGTTCTGGAAGAAAATTCTGTGGATACTGTGGACTATCAAAAAGACAAATAGATGAATTGGTCCTAAGAACAAATCAAGCCTGAACTTTTACTAGAAATGAAGATGAATAAATGGAAGCTGTTGTGTTTTGGATGTATAATGAGGCAACGTGACTCACTGGAAAAGATGATAATGTTCAGTAATGTGGAAGGCAGTAGGAAAGCCAGGAGGCCACTCAACATGTTGATTAATTCAATCAGTGAAGCCATGGAATTGAGTTTGCAAACCCTGAGCAGGGTGGTTTATGACCAGGGGCTCTTGGACATCTCTCAGTTCATAAACTCTCCATAAGTCAAAGCTGACTTGGCAGCAGAAAGCAACAAGTCAAGTTTGTTGGATAAAATAATTTTTTGGACCAATAGTATGTTCCTTTGGACCAACAGTATGTTCCCTTTATCCTTTGAAAAATTATATACATGCTAAGGATGAAAATAATGTTTTGCTGTTGTTTGTTTCTTGTCTTACAATGGGTTTCTTGACACTTGGGAAATTTGGTTGTGATGAATAACACAGAGGCAAGAGCTCACAGTTGTTTTTGGTTGATACTTGTATATCCTGAAGTGTTTAGGGAAATCATTTTGCAGAGAAATGCTTTTTGCTCATGCAAAGGGAAAATACTTACGTATTTACATGTCTAGTATGCAGTAGTGGACTTTTCCTCCTAAATCAAGGTAAAACGTAGCACAACGGTCTGTGTGGCATGGTGTAGGGGACAAAATGACATGATCACTCCTTCAACTCACCCCAGCATTCTGGTTTTGTATGTGTATAGAGGAGCTTATGTATGGGAAAAATTCAAACTTGATTTAAAGCTGTGCTTAACACTTTCAGAACAAAAATGCTTTCATGGAGTATGAAGTATTCTACAAAAAACTGCAGAAATGTGCATTTTGAAACCAGATTGCTGATCATTTCAGCAGCATTTTTGTTAACGTTTTCTGGTCTTTTCTTTATTCTGCTGCTGTGGTTGGGGCAATTATCTGGAAAGTGTGGGAGGCCCAGAAATGCAGGCCACCCCTCAAAACTTGCCAAAGGCTTCCCCCACTTATCTGACAGGTTAGGGACTGTAGCACTGTCAGAAAATTGAATTGGTTGAAAAGTGGAATCCATGTACTGTACTGTAGGGAGCAGGAAAGACTTATGAAGGATCACTTGTTACCAAGTGTGCATGCTCTGCTTGTAGAATCTCTCAGCTGGCTTAGTGCCTCCCCCCCCCAATAGCTCACTTTGCAAGCAGTTCGCCTGTGAAAGTGATTCCAAACAAACCTTGAACCTCAGTAGGAAAGAAGAATTTATGGAAGAGCAGAACCCCCATCAAATTAATGGAACTTGTCCTTAATTTAGAAGTGTCAAAAGAGTAGGTCATCAGATAACAAAAGGTGAGGGCTTCCTGTATATTCCTTGAGTTCAGTCCAAATCCACTCCATTCATGACCAGGCTTAGAATGGACTTGTTTTCTACCTTCTCTGCTTAGTCCTATCTACTTCATTAGCAAGTACGTAAGCCTACGAAATTCACAAATTATGCGTTCATCCTACCATAACTTGTCAAGTGAACAGTGGGCCGAAATGTTAGTTTGAGAGGGTGAGAATATAAATCCTTTAATATTTCACCTACAAGGGTTACTGCAGGAGAAATAGAATATTTTTGTTCAGTATTCTCTCTGTATTTGGGCATGATTTTTTTCTATGAAGAAAACATTTGAGTGTTTTTCTGCACACATAACACATTTCCTGTCCCCAAAATGCTTTTTCTGTAGAGGAAACGCATTTTTCTGTGTAGAAATTGTTCAAAAAGACTATGGCTTTCTTGATGCAGAAAAATGTGTGAATAGTAAGAAAAAAATATATTATCAGTCTCACTGCTTTATTATTATTTTCAATGGAGAACTCATGTTTTGACTGGGAAACAAATAACAGAGAATATTCTTTCAATCTCGTGTGTGTGTGCATGCATGTGTGTGTGTGCACGTGCCTCCTCTTTGTGCATGCAGCATTCTCTGCAAAGATCTCTACTCTGCGTTGGTTAGACCTCATCTTGAATACTGTGTCCAGTTTTGGGCACCCCAATTCAAGAAGGACATGGTCAAGCTGGAGCAAGTCCAGAGGAGGGCGACCAAAATGGTGAGGGGCCTGGAAGCCATGCCCTATGAGGATAGACTTAGAGAGCTGGGTATGTTTAGTCTGCAGAAGAGAAGGTTAAGAGGGGACATGATAGCCATGTTTAAATATTTGAAGGGATACCATGTAGAGGAAGGAGAGGGTTTGTTTTCTGCTGCTCCAGAGACCAGGACAAGGAGCAATGGATTCAAGCTGCAGGAAAGGAGATTCCACCTGAACCTCAGGAAGAACTTTCTGACAGTCAGGGCTGTCCGGCAGTGGAATATGCTGCCTCAGAGTATAGTGGAATCTCCTTCCTTGGAGGTTTTTAAGCAGAGGCTGGATGGCCATCTGTCGGGAGTGCTTTGAGGGTGTTCCTGCATGGCAGGGGGTTGGACTGGATGGCCCCTGTGGTCTCTTCCAACTCTACATTTCTGTGATTCTGTGATCATGGTACTATAATTTCAGAACAGTCTTCCTGATTTTGATATGAAATGTTGTGTTTCTCAGAATATTTGGAAGCAACAGTAGTCTGGCATCTCCATAAGCAGGGTAGATGCTTGTCATGCTAGTGAGGTTGTAGACAATTGGACTTTTTGAGAAGATGCCTTTTAGCTGAGAGTAGTAACAACATCACTGAGAGCGAGCAAAGCCAATTAAGAGTGGCATTACATTTCTGGGGAGTGGTTTTCATACATTGACAGGAAGTGTGTGTGGCTATTAGCAATAGAGAGTTGCCCAAAACCTGGACTTCGCAAGTTCTTCAGCTCTTCCGTGCTCAGACTCCTATTCTCTATCACAGGTCAGATGGTTAAAGATCTGTTCCTAGGGTCTCCCCAGATGACTGAAACTGGATACCTTTTCATGGCTTGTGAATAGAAATGAGAAGACAGAGGATTGCTTCAGTTCAGCTATCATAGCTGCAATCTCAGATTTCTCAACATATATACCAGTCAAGCTTCTGCTTATCTCTTTCAGACATTTTTGGCCTATTGGTTTTTTTCACTTATGTATAGTGCCTGTGTTTCAGGCTAAGACAATTAAATTATCTGTCCCTAGTTTTTGGCTGTTTTATTTTTTCCAAACCATTTACCATCTAAATGATGCTTGCTTCTATGAGAGCCCCCCCGTCCTTGTTTATCTGGGCTTAACAACCTATTGACCTGTGTTTGCATTCCAGGTTCTCTTGTACAATGGGCAACTTGATGTCATTGTGGCAGCCCCACTGACAGAACGATTCCTTCCTACTGTGTCATGGGCCAAAGTGAAAGAATACAAGAATGCTGAGAGAGTTGTATGGAAAATCTGTTCAAAAGATTCCGAAGTAGCTGGCTATGTACGCCAAGCAGGTGACTTCTATCAGGTAAGGGAAGAAACTTCAGAAAGCAAAGAAACTATACTTTTAAACTGTAAGTGTTTGAGCAAGGATTTTGGCTAGCTAACTAATTTAAGCATTTAACCAAATGGCTTTATTCTGCTACAGGAGTTCACACAAAGCAACAAGTTTAAGACTTTCAGTCATTCTGCACTGCTGGGAAGAAGAACAAACCAGGATTCTGTTTTACTCTGTCTCACACCTGCTTCTTACTTGCAAACCAGAAATGACTGTTCACAGCAAGCTGTAGTTTGCTGAACATGCCAAACCACTTTACAGCATACAACAACAACAAAATTGGTTTGTTTAGCAATTGGCTGATATTTATTTTAAACTACATTTCCTTGTTTACCTGTAAGGACAAACTGGGAAGTGTATAGTGTGAAGCTGAATCATGCTTCATTTCTTGTCCTGAGTGTTCTGGGAAGAAAGAGAGAGAAGCTTTTGCTCATAAATTTAACATTAAATCTTCGTTTAGCATTGTGTGTAAAATATACCACTGCCTTTGTTCCCGACAGTGTTCAGAAAGTGGACTATCACCATCCTCGTGTCCTGGAAGACAACATTCCTAGACAGCCAAACCAACAAGTGCTTTAGCTAGAGTCTGTGATTTCAGCAAGGAAAGAGTCTACTGCTGTGTTGCTCCAAGTATCCCTTACATTCTTTGACATAATTTTGAGCTTTTGTTTTCAGCATGATCCCATTGCTGTGGAAGCACCCTAGTTTGCAGTTCTTTCTGTAGTCTTCAGGTTTTGACTACCTTGTATCATTTCTTTGATTTGCATAACAGCTCTCCTTTGAGTCCTGACTTTCCTGAACTGTTTTTTTCTTTAAGCTGTTCTCTGACTTTTATGGACATCAGCATAAATGAACGCTGGAGTTCATTTTAATGCTGATATTTAATCAAATATGGAATGTTTCCTGACTGAAATCTCATGATAAATCAGGTGTTAGTTGTTTTATGACATTGCTCAGGGCTCAGGAAATGTTCATTTATGCACACAATGAAACATCCATAAATAGCTTAATAGCATATGGTGACAGTCTCTGAGCTGCCATACAAAGTTTTAACAGTCTAGAGATTAGCCTCCCTTTGATCTCTTAAGGATGCACAAACAGAAGGTGCTCTGACATCCTAGAGCTGTTGCCCTTTTGCCTCTCAAACACAAAGATCACGGAGGAAGACAGGCCATAGTAAAAGCAGGTACAGGCCTGGCAGTCTTGTTCTCATCATACAGATATGCCATTAAGATTTTGGGCTTGTGAACTCAGTACTGCCTGCTCCTTTTGAAGCTGAGTGCAAAAGAAAGAGAACGCAGCTGTTTACTGCTTTCACTGAAACAATCTTTTTCTGTGTGTATATATTGGTTTAGTGTTTTGGGTTAAGCCTGAAGCCTGGAATGGCATTACAGATCTCCATGGAACATTTAGGAGTGTCTAGTCATTGCAGTTAATGGGTTAGGGAGAGGTGAACTGTCTGGGAGGATGTGAAGTGTAGCCAGTATTCTGGTTTTAACAGCTCCCAAAGCCAAAGTAAAATGAGTGTTATGTCCTACATCAATTACCATATCTTGTTCTGGTGTGGGGAAAGAGCCAGCAGTGAATTGTGCATGGAATCTGAACTTGTTTTCTGCTCTAGAAGGGATGTGCTTTCACAGCAGAAGCTGAGGTGATATATCTAAGCCACATCTCTATTCCTGTACTTCAGTCCCTTTTTAGTCCAATATATCTGCCTCTGAGTGCATAGCTGAATTCTGTAATGTAAACTCATGATATAAATAAATATAAAATATATTTTTAGCTGTAAAAATATTTACAAAAGTCCTGCTCTCAGAGGAAGGTGAGATATTAAATAAAGAAATACATAAGTGCATTAAATAGCTCTATGCCATTTTAAATAGCTCTATGTAGATCGGGCTACATTTTAAGTTTCTAAGAATCCCTCCAGATGAGGGGGAAAAAGTCTTTTAAAGTCCCAGGTTTTGTTCCTGTACAGACTGATTTTATTTTGGAGATCCACATGAAGAATTTCCTGAGAACCTGTAGCATTATCAAGGACTTTCCATTCCTACCTCCCCGGTTCATTTAGATTAACCCACTATTTTCTGAAATGAAATGTATCTCTGCTTATCTGTCTGTATTATCCTAGAACTAGCTAAGACAGTCAGTAAACACAGCTGTTGTTTCAAGGACACAGATTCAACAGAGATCAAGTGAGGGAAAGGGGAATGTTTGCACCAGAACAAAACGATCGTCATGTTTAACTAGAGTAATATTGCTAAAGGACTTCTGCAGTTTGACTGAAACTCCTGAATAATAATAAAACAGACTCAATGGGAGTTTGTGAAAATCAATTTCTGAAATATTGCATGGATCTAAATGTGACACATCATCAGTGGGAGACGGAGGAGAAAGAAAATAAGGGAGTGGGAAGTGAGGGAAATCTGAGATATTTGAAGAAAGAGTTTGGGATGCAAACCTGAGAATGTGCAGGTAAATTGAAATAAAATAAATAGAACTGGAAACTCTTGACATTTTCAGTTACTTTTTTCCTCTTTTGGATGAGTTCTAGATCTGTATTTAAGGTAATTTTCCCATTTTTTCTGTCGTGCAGATACATGTCAAATATAGTTTTCTTGATTCTCCTCTTAGTAAAAAGCATATTAACAGAGTGGTTGGCACTATTTTAGTAACATTATTTGAAGTAAACACCATAGTTCAATGAAGGTTCCCGTTTCAGTTCCTGACAGTAAATGGGATGGATGGATGTGACGAGAGAGACCTCTGCTTGAGATCTTACAGCATTTATTAAGATATGTTTTATGAAATATTTATATCTGCCCTCTATGGTAAAATCTCTGGACATTTAAATTTAAAACAATATAAATAACTTAATATTTCTAAAAACAGATTAAACATCTGAAACTTGAAGAAGCTGAAACAGTTTAAAAATCATGTAGTTCTACAGAGCTGGATGAAATAATGAGACCCCAAAGGCTGCTGAAGTCTTTAACAGAAAGCCAGATCTTAACTTGACTCTGGAATAAAAGCAGTGTTGGTGCCAATCAGGTCTCCAAGGGGAGGCCATTCCACAACTGGGGTATCACAGCAGATAAGGACTTCTCCCAAATCCTCACACAGTGTATTACTTCCACTAGTGAGACATGGAGAGGAACCCATCTAGCAGAACTCAGTCTTCATGTAGGCATATATAGGGACTAAAGCCACCTTGAGTTCCAATTTTGGGAGAAAGGCAGGATACTACTTCTGCTGCTACTAACAAGAAGAAGGTTTCCTTTGAACAATGAGGTCCCAATTTACAGCAGTGCTACTCAAAGTAGTGGTCTATGGGCTGGTGCTGGTCACTGAGTCGCTTAGTGCTAGTCCCTGGAGAGCTCTTAGGAAAGAAAGAAGTAGCTATGTGCACAAATATGGTGCCAGTCTCTTGCACAGTTGGGGAAAATTTGCCAGTCTCCCACATCAGATAGGTTAAGAAGCACTGGACTAGCATACTAAGAATCCCCAGCCAGCATGCTCTCTGAAAATGCTATCTTGGGATTCTAACTTCCTTTTGGCCAAGGTTCCATAGCCTGTGTCTTTGTGTGGATAAATAGGGGAGGAATATGTATCCCTTAGGGAGTTTCTAGGAAGAACAGTGAAATAAAAATGAAAATAGAAATGGAATAACCATTGAAATCAGGAACAACTTTGAAAAAGCAATGCATACTTTTTACTGATAAATGCCAAGTACATTTTCAACTTGATTTATTATTAAAGGTGCATTGTGAAATGGTTTTCCATCAAGTAAAGCAGACAAACCATGAAGCATGTCCTTGTATTTGCACGTACTTGTAGGAGTGGCTGAGATCTAATGCTTCCACAGAAGTCACTGTAGCATATTCAGGGCTTCAGATTTAATGTTCAAGGCTTTGGGTTTTGTTGGTACCAGTGAAGATCTTCTCTTGAATGATTTAAAGGCATTGCCTGATGTAGTTTACCTTAAGAAGTTCCAATATTTGAATTCATATGACATCTATACACTGAAGAGAGAATCTGAAAAAGAGAAATATTAGCAATGCAGTGTAGTTTAACACATGTTAAAAGCTGTGTTTTGAGACCAAGCACACATTGTGCAGTCCTTCACTGTTTTGGGCTGAAATGTGGTGGCTTATTTGAGTTGTAGCTGGCCTAGAGTCTCATACTGCATCTAAGAGGATGAGACTTTGCTTTTGTTTTTATAAGAACTTTGGTGGCCCTGCTGACTGAGGGATTCTGGGAGTTGTAGTAAAAAAAAACCTCTTCCAAGTGTTGGTTTTTATAGAATTCAGAATACTAATTCATGAATCTATGCAAGTAAAATGGGATTTGCATTGATCTCCTAGGTCCAGTTCCAACACATCTGTGCTAACTGATCTCTGTCTTAGGATTTATAGAAATTTTAGTCAAAAACATTTGGCAAGCACCTGCCATATTTGGTGGGATTAATGCAGATATAATATCCCGGATTTAACTTTATATACAATTTATGAGAATAAGCATCTTGAATGTCCTAGAGCAGTGTTTTTTTCCTCTATCAGGCTGTATCTGTTTCACTCATTCATTCATTCCTGCTTTCTTTCGTTCTGTTTCTTCAGGTCATTGTTCGAGGTGGAGGGCACATCCTGCCATATGACCAACCTGAAAGAGCATTAGACATGATGGATAGGTTTATCTCAAGAAAAGGGTGGAAATCTAATGAATATTGTAATGAAAATTCAGCTTGAGCACAGCAGCCTTCAGAATTCTTTGCTAGAGACTTCACTGACCAATAGAGAAACTTTGACCAAGAGGTCAAATCAGTGGCACTGAAGCTTGGAGTATTATAATGTAGTTTTTTTTCTTGCTGAAAATTTTGGTAAGGTTTTTTTGTGAGTCGAATCAAGCCATGTTTCAGTTTCATAAATAATGAAAATACTGTTTCATATTCTGACTGTAGTTACTACTTATTTCTGAAAAAAATTATAGGATGTGAAGGAGCTGTTAAAAAGGCTATGCAAAACATCCTTGCAAAAGGTAGGGATGTTTCTGTGCCTACAACTACTATGCCTGTTTTATTTTCTATATGGGGCTTTTGCAAAAAGATAACCCACTGAAGAATGTAGTTCTGCTTAACCTGTGGATATATTTTTTTTCTTTCTACCAGAAGGATTATAAGAGCCCTAGAACACAGTATCCATAAAGAGATATGATTTACTTACTTGACTTTTAGGCCTTTACTCTGAATTTAACTGCTTTTTATGCATGAGGAAGTGACTTGTGGGTTTATTACTTTGGCTCCAAGAGTCACCAGAACTAGCAGACACAAGAGTAGCCATGATGAATTAAAATGGCTGACAATAATGGAAGTATCCAGTTTTGTACAAGCAGCGTAACCTTGTTGATGCATTAGTGTGAGGGCTTTGTGGGAATCAATTTTACAATGATGATACCTCATCATTGAGTTCTATGTATGTCTAACCTAAGTGGTAGCTCAATGTTATCCAACCTAACAGGGGATGATTAAACTGACATCTGGAAGACATTACAAACTGAGTAAACTTCAAGAATATCACTATCACTCCCCGTCTTCTTGCTCTCACTCAAATTATTAATGGGACATTTTTGTGGCTATAGTACATTGCTGGCTACATCTTAAATATTACCTGGGTTCCACTGGAAATGCACACAAAACCCCACTACTTCCAGAAGTTCAATAATAAGAGAGCATGGATGAAGGCAGCCATATATTCCTCCATACACTGGTGACAAAGCTGATATGGAAATGAATAAGAGATGTATCCCTGATCATCTCTGAGGAGAGGAATGTAGTGTATGCATATATGATGAAAACAGCTAAAGGAGCAATGTTCAGAAGGAAAAGAAAAAACAATTGTATCTCTGATCCCTATGTGTGTAGATGCATCATGAGATGATCTCCAAGAAGTTCCTTGAAAAGATGTCTCAGAGCTGTAGCTATCCATCTGAAACTCCAGAGGTGTTTTAAGATGCTGAAGAAAAAGTCGCTCAAATAAGGAGCACTAAATTTAACACTTTCCCTGGAAAAGTAATTAAGTATTGTCCCCAAGGGGACTAATGAGTTTGAGTCTTCTGACTCTAAATGTTTGTTTCAAATGGAAAATAAGACTTCCTTTGGTAGTGGTTCAGATTGGAGGTAAGTATGTACTTCCATGGAAAGAGGAACAATATATTGTACGTTACTTGAATAAGCAGAAGGCATGCCTAGACTGAAACATAAACACTCCCTCCTAGAAGTATAGTGGTGGTTTTTGACTCACTGGCCCTCAATAAATATTCTTCCCTAGCAACAGAAGTTCCCAAGTGCAGGTGGCTGTGTTGATCCAGAAAAGTCTTTTGTAAAGCTAATTGATCTTGACTAGTCAAGATAAATCCAGCCCCTTAAGCTTTGGATCACAACATAGATAGCTCATAACAATAGCATTGTTGGGAAGTCCGTTCAGCTCCAGTAGTACTGTGAGGATTGCTGCACAGAACAAGAGAGTTGGGGGAACTTCATGGGGCCTTCATCCACATGAGCCACCGTCCCTTCCAGTAGTGGGCTCAGATTGAACAGAAAGTGGAGCGGGTGAGATTCCATTCATCTCGGAAGGGAATACCTATCCCCTTTTGGATGAGTGTGGTTTTCTTCATGATCCAGCTAGAACTGATTTGGGTAATGTTACTCAGCCTGTGTAGCCAGCCCAAACTGCAGTATTTGTCTCTGTTACAGAAAAGGATGTTTTTGAACACATGACATCTTGGCAAGTAACTTTGGAAGGTCACCGCATGTGGGGAGTCCTTTCCTCCACACTCCGTGGTATATGGATGTAAACACCAAAAGCTAATGCAAGCTGTTACAAGCATATCTGGCACTAGTACTGCCACAATAATCTGTATACATGTTTTACTGTTGGATAGCCAGATTTGGCAGACATTTTACTAAGCATAAAATAGCACCTCCACCCATGTCCCATTTACAGAGGCAAACTGGACTTGAAACTTATTTCAGTGCTGACAATGGGATGTTCTCAATCATGTTCTGATGATAAACAATGTCAACAACAACAACAAAAAAAGCTGGAAAACAGACCTTTCAGCCTGATCAAGAAAGCTCCTCCTCCCCATGCTCGTTCATCTGGGAAGTAGTATAGAATTAAATAGTTTTCTATGGATGAAAATTGGATGTGCTGTCCCCTACACAGAATTATAGAAACTAAATTGTCTTTCTCTGCTGATTAACACCTACCACTAGTTTTAAGGACCTGCTGGGTTTCCTCTTTCTGGAGCTAATGGGCTTGAACACATTATATAGCTGTGTTGTTTCAGACTTCAACATGAAACTTCAGGGGTCAGCTAACAAAATACTTGCTGATGTGGTGCCTTGCATGCTTAGATGGAAAATAATTGCTCTGGAGTGTGGATAGATAATTAGGGTACACAACTTTCTTTTGTTTGGGTTTTTGAAGCCATATCTCTCTGTATTTTCTGTTATAACTAGTTCTTGCAGATTATTCCTAAATTGTTAAACAAAGAAATCTGTCCTTGTGGAAAGCCAGGCCTTCAATTATAGCTTTCCTGATGCTGAAAAGTATTTGCTTGAAGATGTTATAAAGATAGCAAGGGAACTCTTTGCTACTGAGATGAATATCTACAGAATAAGTACAGCTGGGTCTCCATGTACATAGATTCTGTATCCACAGATTCAACCAGCCACAGCTTGAAAATATTTTTAAAAAATCTAGAAAGCAAAATTTGATTTTGCCATTTCATATAAGGGAAACCATTTTACTATACCATTGTATACAATGAGACTTTAGCATCCATGAATTTGGGTATTCACAGGAGCTCCTGGAACCAAATTCTAACAGATACTGAAGACCTAATGTAAGTTAACAGTCTCCAGCTGCTCCACTATAAAAATAGACAGAAAAGCCTTGATTCTTGAAATATTTAAAGCTATTGCCACCTGATTATATGTCATCCATTTTGAACTTCAGCAAATTAGCAGATTAACTTTGATTTACACGTATTATTATACACTTGCATCTCATCCATCTTTGTCACTGCTGAAGTCTGCTTTAATGATGTATTGCTTTGTTGGACCAGATTGAAGTAAAAACAGTTAAAAATAAAAGTAAAGTAAAAAGTTAAAGTAAAAACATGGTATAAAGACTGTTCCACTTTTCTTCTTTGTATATGTATTGAAGGATAGTGGTGGTAATGCTCTGTTAAATATACTACTTTCCAAACTTGAGGTGATAGATTTTCATGGGAAGACAAGGTAATTTTAATCAGTCTTATCTACAGCATATCGCTACACCATAGCAACAATATTTAGGATTGCCAGATTGAAAACTAGAGCAGGGTCCTGTACATTTAACCATTGTGTAGAAGAAGAAATTCCAGCAGCTGTTGCCTGTCACAGAACCAGGTAACGACCCCTGCTAAAATTCCCTTTACTATACAACAATTGAATGTGCAGAAGCCACCTCCCGTTTTCAGTCTGGCAACCCTAACACTGTTACCAATATTGCAACTTTGAGTAACCATAGGAGCTAGCCCAAATATATAACCATCAAGGAAGTTTAACATTGTCCTATGAAACCGAAACTTGACCATGATTCTTCAAAAGAAAAAGAAAAGCTTGCCTTGATAATTCATTTGGACAACATGCCTATGTTTGGCATTGCATGTTAACAAGAGAAAACATTTCACTTGGCCTGCAGTCCTGTACACACATAGAAGAATAAGTCCCATTATACTTAATGAGTCCTCCACAAGATCAAACAGGATTGCAGTGTAAGGCTTCAGCATATTTATCACAGACTGGCTGCAATTCTGTATTGCTCTGTAGCATAGTAATCTTGCATGCAGGCCTATGCTAGGCTGAGCCACATCCCACCCCTCCAAAGCACCTCCTATGGCCATTCCTACCTTGTGGCAACTGGGAGCAATCAGATAAGTGTCTTGCTAAGTCTCTGTAACCAGACACAGAGTGACTGCATCAGCATTGAGATCTGCCGGAGGGGAAGGGTTCCTGGAAGTCTCAGTGCTGCTGTAATGGTTACAGAGATGTAGTCAGATGCTTCTCCAGTACTGCTCCCTGTGAAGCAATGAATGATCATGTAGGGTAGAGGGGATGAGGCCACTTTAAGATGTACATAATCTCTAGGCACACTTGTATTTGACTTCCCACCTCACCTTAGTGTACCACTAGGAGTGTTTTCATAGGCCCTAAATTTTTGTAGGCTCTAGGCATTGTGCCTAAAGTGCCTAATGGATAAGATGGCCCTGGGAGGTGAGACTAGAGTCTGCATCCATGGTAAGTCCAAGGGGTGCTGTGGAATGAGAAGTACCACTTTCCTCATGCCACCACTGTAAGAGAAACTTATGCCACTAATAGGATGCCAGCCAGTAAGTCCTATTGAAAGCTGTAAGAGGAGTTACATCTCTAATCCTGAAAGAACAGCAAATTATTAGTTAATAATTTTTAAATGTACTTCTACCTAAATTGTAGTTTAGGGCAGGAGTAGAGGTCATGGTCCCTCTGGATGTTATTGGACTGTAACTCCCAGCATTCTTTTCCATTGACTATGGTATCTGGGGCTATTGGGACTTGCAGTCCAACAACATTTGGAGAAGCTCATTGTCACCCTGAAAATCTGAGGGTCCCAGAGGGACACCTTGATATGCTCCAAGTGATGGGGAAACTAAGCTCAACGGAGCACATGCAATAGCAATGCAAGAGGCAGGGTAACCTAGCGAGATATTTTACCCCGTTTTTACAGGGTCAGGCCCACTCAGAAATCACACAAAAAGGTCCAATGAATGACTTTATTAAACAGTAATAGCTCTCATAAACGCATACACACATCCAAGGATAAAGAGAAATAAAGAGTGGAAATAAGATAGAGGGATTGTTGAAGGATTCATAGTTTGGGTGATACTGCACCTTTTCCTGAAGTCCTTGGTCCAGGGAGGCAGCGAAAGAAAAGGAACAGATGCTGAGGGGATCACGTGGCCATCAGGAGGGGGAACAGTCAGTTGGTATGACTGGGAGGCATCCAAAGAACTATTCAAAAGCGGGGACTATTTGTAGGAAAAATTTACCTCGAGGGCAAATCCTCTCCCGGGGAGAACAAAGGGGACAGCAATGGGAAACAACTTCACACCAGCACCTTCTTTGATATTGGAAGATAACAAGGTGTTACCCAAGTATCAGGATCTTCTGCTGCTTTTGGTTGCAGTGTGAGTTTATGTAGATGGATTTTGCCTGATAAGATTTTATTGCTTCTAGTGCCCTGCTTTGTGGGAAAACTCTTAATCCCTTCAAGCTGGCTCCTTAAAGGCTGAGAACCTTTTGTCCACCGTGGATTGGCACAGCTTGAGGTCTCCTGTGCCTATGTGACTGGGGAGTTTACTGACCTGACCTGGTTCTTTCGATCGTACGACTGTTGTTGCCTGTGTGCTCATCTGGGTGACCTCTATGGTGGGTTAATTTTATATCAAAGTTGTAGAACTCAGGACAGGGTTTACCAAGGAGGCAACGTCATGATCCTCACCCCTCAGAGATGTGAACAAGCCTCTCATTTATTTTTTAATTTTTTAAAAAGCTAGCTACATTTCAGGTTTTCCATAATACATATTTTTGGGTAAGGCTATGAGGCAGATTAAACTTGACCTAGGCCCTTTCTGCATGGCATTTGCCATGCGAAAGGGCACCTGGAGCATCGCATGATTGTGAGGAGTGATCTGCACAATGCACTCACAATTGCGTGATGCTCCAGGGGCTGACAGGCACCGATTTCATTTTCAGCTGGAAGCTGAAAATGGTGCATGATCGCGCGTTGCTCCTGGGCACTTACCTGGCATGCAGAGCCTCTGGAGCCACACTGGTCACGCTTCCTGCCCCAGCACTGTGGAAGGAAGAGGTGGGGCTTTCGTGTGAGCAGGCAGCCATGTTTAAATATTTGAAGGGATGCCATGTAGAGAAAGGAGAGGGCTTGTTTTCTGCTGCTCCAGAGACCAGGACAAGGAGCAATGGATTCAAGCTGCAGGAAAGGAGATTCCACTTGAACCTCAGGAAGATCTTCCTGACAGTCAGGGCTGTCCGGCAGTGGAATATGCTGCCTCGGAGTGTAGTGGAGTCTCCTTCTTTGGAGGTTTTTAAGCAGAGGCTAGATGGCCATCTGTCGGGAGTGCTTTGAGGGTGTTCCTGCATGGCAGGGGGTTGGACTAGATGGCCCTGGGGTCTCTTCCAACTCTACATTTCTATGATTCTATGATTCTATGCAGAGCCAAAGGACCCCAGAGGCGAGAGCCTCTCACTAGAGACTGCTCGCATGATCCCCACACCTCAGCACTGGAACAAAGTAAGGTGTGGAAAGGGCCCTAGTTTAGGGGTTCAGCATGTACTAATGTAGATGTGGGTCATGGAAGTAGGAGTTGATGAAGGCTGAATGGCATGCCCATTGGTCTGGTCTGCACCCCTTAAGCTAGCTTGCTTCTGTCCTCATGTGAGGAAGATGGTCTTGATGGATTACCAGAGTTGACCTAAGTTTAAACTGTGAATCCAGTTAGCTTCTGTATGTGGAATGAAATGATATTTTGGTCTTCTATTCTAGCAGCAAAATAGCATGCTCCACTCCTCCTTTCAGGAAGGTAGGAGAGTGTTTCTGGAATTTTCTATCTCAGGTATCAAAATAACATGGCCAGCCTTAGGTACTATGATTTGTGTTAAAAGACCACCATTTGCCGCCCCATTTCAAACAGCACAATGTTTTGGACCAGCTTGTGGGATTGTATTGAAGTTTTTTCTTTTTCTTTTTACTCACACAGAGCAAGAACATCCTTCCAGACATTGACAGCAATGCAGCTTCCCAAGAATTTTTAATGACCCTCTAAAAGAGAGGAATTTCAGGGCAATATACTTTAATTAAGATGAAGTGAAGAAGCTTTTGTCAATAAACTTTTCATTTAAATCTTCAAGGTATGATATAACTGAAAATTCTTCAAGAAAGAGGAAAAATGGTTTTCCATAAGGGTAACAGCACTGTTTCCAAGTCAATAATATACTATTCTGTTAACAGTCCAATAACATTAATCCCAGATGCTCCAGTAGCCACAAAGTTATTTCTGTGTCCAATATTTCAGTTACACTCCTGAATCCATTCCATTAATGATGTAATCTGTCTCATGCAAGGGATGCCAGAGAGGCAAAAACCTTTGGCAGCATTATATGTTTTGTTTGTAGAAGATTTGTTGCTGTGAGCCTTCAAGTCATTTTCAATTTATGGTGACCTTAAGGCAACCTTAATATATTCATGCCAATATTTGTTCAGAAGGGGTTTGCCTTTGCCTTCCTCTGAGGCTGAGAGTGTGTGACTTCCCAAGGTCATCCATTGGGTTTCCATTTCTAAGGAGCAATTTAATCCTGGTCTCCAGAGTCCAATACTCAAACCACTGCACTATGCTGGCTCTCTTGTTGTTGTGTGCATTCAATTTTGTTTCCAACTTATAGTGACACTAAGGTGATCCTATCATGGGGTTTTCTGGCAGACAGTGTGTGATCCACTCAAGGTCAACCATCAGGTTTCCATGGCCAAGTGGAGAATTGAACCCTATTCTCCAGGGTTGTAGTCCAATATTCAAACCACTACACTATGACAGCTCTCTTACTGAATAGTTTTTCACAACTGATTCAGGGAATCAACCCAGTAGCAAATCCAAAAATAAGAGAGAGGAAAGAGAAAGAGAGAAAGAGAGAGAAAATGAGCAAGATGAGAAAACAGAAATGAAACAAGATGCATTTACACTGACTATGCTTTGATCCCTTATTTTCAAGATGAAATGTACCAGACTCTAGAAAGAACAAGGGTATGGGGAGAAGATAGGTTATCCATTTTATGAATAGAGAAGTACCATTTTTTTAAAGAAAAAAAAAAGCCCCTCATACTAAGTTTTTGGGATTTTTTTTTTCTTATCTGTTTGTTCAGACTTTCAACAACTTTTCTACCATGGTTATATTGTGTATGTAAGTTGATCCTCTTTTTCTGTTTAAAGTCTTGGCAGATCTCACATTGAGCATAGACTAATGAAGAGCTGCATGCTGGTTCTTCCTAATTATATTGAACCTAACTTCTAAGAAAGTTTGCACAAGCAACTGTCACCTACACAAACAACTTGCTATCTGTAAAATGGGGGTGAACATCTTATTTGATTTATTTATCTTTTAGTTTTTTATCCCACTTTTCCTCCAGAGAACAGAAAGCAGGATATATTGTCTTCATATCCATTTTATCTTCACAATAATTCTATGAGGTAGGTTACTGAAAGATAGCAATTATTTCAGATCACCCAGTGAGTGTCAATGCTGAGTGGAGATTAGAACATGGATCTCTCCTCCATCCTCATCTGGAATACTGTGTCCAGTTCTGGGCACCTCAATTCAAGGATATCAACAAGCTAGACTCTGTCCAGAGGAGGGTGACCAAAATGGTGAAGAGTCTGGAAGCCATGCCCTATGATGAGCGGCTTAGGGAGCTGGGTATGTTTAGTCCGCAGAAGAGAAGGTTAAGAGGGGACATGATAGTCATGTTTAAATATTTAAAGGGATGTCATGTTGAGGAGGGAGTGGGATTGTTTTCCGCTGCTCCAGAGACTAGGACAAGGAGCGATGGTTTCAAGCTGGAGGAAAGGAGAATCCACCTGAACCTCAGGAAGAATTTCCTGACAGTCAGAGCTGTCCAACAGTAGAATATGCTGCCTCGGGGAGTGGTGGAATCTCCTCCTTTGGAGGTTTTTAAACAGAGGCCATCTATTGGGAGCGCTTTCATGTGTGTTCCTGCATAGCAGGAGGTTGGACTGGCCCCTGTGGTCTCTTCCAACTCTATGATTCTATGATTCCTAGACAAACACTCTAACCACTACATAGCACTCGTTTACAGGTCCTCCTGGCTCAAATGGTTCTTTTCAGGCTTGCAAGCAAAGGTCCAAACTGGTCATGAGCTACAATGTCTTTCCTCTGTATCTTCTGTGTTTAATCAAAAACAACATCAGGAGACTGCATGAATTTGAGAAGAGGAATGAAAAAGGGATATGGACTGCTTAATCCTTTGCCCTCTGGTTATATTTCTGGTTCAGAATAACCCCCTCTGTTCTGTTAATTTCCTAAAGAAAAGATCAAAAGATTGAGGTTTTGAGTGGAAAAAAGGCTAGAGGGAAATGAGTTAAGCATCACTTTCCCATTTTTGGCCCAATTTTCAGTCCTCTAAATCTGCCTTTGATTATAAAAATCTAACAACCTGGAGAAAAGATACACTGGATATAAATAAGAAGTGCTAAGATGGGATGACTCTGTATACATACACCTCATTTAAACACTCTGTCTGGGTATGCTATACCAAATTACTTGTACTCACTACTAATGGATGCATAGTTCCACCTTTGGGTAACTATGTCCTTACTTTAATTTTCCTTACAAGCAACACTTTCTCTCTTCAGTTCCTTGGCTTGATTTGAAAATTCATTTAGTTATAGGCTGAGAATGTTATTTTCTAACAGCCAACACAAAAGCTCATTCTATAAACAAGAAAAGTTTGGAAGTTTGTTTTCCCTTATTTGACAGGTCAAATTGGCCTTGGTTGGAAGGTTGTGTTGACACAGACATCTCTGTTCCTTAGAGTAGTATGTTGCTGTGCATACGAAAGATTCACTTGAGGTGCTATGGGCAACTGCAGCAGGAGTGGGGCCTATTTCTGCACTGGGAGGGCTTGCAGTATTGCATTCACAACTAAAAGTAGGCTTCAGGAAGGGACTTATGGCTGCATGTGGCCTACAGAACACTTTCTCTTCCCTAACTTAGGCTGTAAGTCTGATGCAAAAGGAAATGATGGGGTGGTATCCAGGTTTTTTAATGGCCTAAGTGAAAAAACAGATTTAAGCTGCATTTACAATTGTACAAAAAAACATATACCTAACACTATCATCTTCCTGATGTGAAAAGCAGCAGCAAATTCCTGGACGCTAATTGTTTCTCGTGTATCTTACATTCTCTTGTCCTGTTAGACTTGGACTGCCTTCAGTTTTACAAAGAGGAAAAATGACATGCAGAGAACACAGATGACTTAGGATAAGATTTATATAGGTAACCTGATCAATAAAAGTTGAATTGTCTACTATTTGGGAGTTGTACCAGGAAAGGTAGAACTGCTGACACCTACTGGAAAGCTTTCAAAATATTAACAGTAAATGGGCCTTTCTGTCTTTTTTTTTAAATCTTCCTTTTCTCTCTAAGATTTTGTAAAGTGTTCTGTTCAGACTGCATGGAAAACTATGTGCGTGTGTGTGTTTTCAAATGCAGAGAGCACAGTTCTCTCACAGTAAATATCCTTTTTAACATGTTCACCTATGTAATTTCTTTTGGAGATCAAACATGTTCCCCCTTCCAAAGGATGGGGGACACTTCACATCTATATGCAGATAATCAACATCTTTCATAGAATATGCATCAGAATAAGTTTGCCAGACTTCAAATTCATGACTACAAATTCTTTACTGCAGATATTTCAGTTGGATTTTAACTGCATTTCACTGCTGTCATCAGATTTTTTTGATCTCGTCTTAGATTATCTAATACATAAAAGTCAAAGTTTGAACATATATAGAGGTGTATATAAGAATAATGGTACTTTATAGGAGAAATATTTAATTATTTAAGTATAAATTTTGAAATTATACTTTAAGAGGGTCTAAGAGGAAAGAATATCAGGAAAACAGTTAACCATACTGGTACAGTGGGAGAAAAGATATGGATAAATACTAAGTATATAATAAGTTATTGGGGAGTTTCTAAAAGGTAAAATAGTGTTGAATAAGACTCTGGCAGAGAGGATTAGGAAGTCATGGGAATGTAATAATACAATACTGTGAATGTATAAAGTAGGGGGAAATATGGTTAACATTCCCAAGAAAAAAATGTAAACATGGAATAATTGTTATGTTCGATTTTATTATATGCATATTTATAAAAAATAAATTGAAAAAAAAAGTCAAAGTTTGTTTGTCTGTGTCAGGCAAAGACTTCACATGATTAGCTGCAGGCGAAGGCCTCATATAATTGGCTGTGTCAGGCAATGACCTCATGATTGGCTGCCTAAGAAGATTCTATGGAATCCTGGGGTTTGCAGTTTAGGGAGGGACCTTTAGAATTCTCACCCAGAGAGCTCTTGAATAGACCAGTTGCTATGGGGATGAGGCTTAGCAGCAAGGAAGAGGAGGGCAGTGAATTTCCCTCAGGAACCCAGCTCTGTATGTTAATAACTTGGAACACAGATTGGATTGGGGAATATGGGGGAAAGTTACAGGTTCTAGATAAGATGGTTTGGGGAGTTAGAGACATAGGATTTCAAATCTTTCTAACAAGTATTACCTATGAGAAAATAAGATCCCAGGCAATGCCAGGTAAATACACTAGTAGAAAAATAAATTCTTTATAACAAGGGACATGAATTCAGATGATTTTCATTTCTTGAGAACTGGCTTCTCTGTGAGTGTAATGTCATTTTAAGTGAGAGTAATAATGTAAACTTGTAAAATTATCCTAAAGCACAGAGAGAGATGTTTCTCCTCCAATTGGCTTGAATTTTAAGTTCAGCACATAATAGTAGCAACAGCAGCAGCAGCAACAACAACAGTAATTTCCAGAGTCTAGGGTACCCACTGAGAAGGCCCACTCTTGCATCCCCACTAACCATCCTTGTGACAGTGATGGGGCAGAGAGAAGGGCCTTTCTTTGATGATCTCAGAGCCCAGGCCAGTTTATACAAGGAGATGTTCTGTGCCTTCAAGTCATTTCCAACTTATGGTGACCCTAAAGCAAACCTCCCAGACTTCCTGGGAGTCTGTGATGTGCCCAAGGTCACCGAGTTGGTATCCATGGCCAAACAGGGAACTGAACCCTGGTTTCCCGGGTCATAGTCCAACACTTAAGCCACCATCCCACACTGGTTATATACAGGGAGATATGGCATGACAGGTAGTGGACCTGAGGTAGGTCATAATCAACACTTTGAAATATGCCTGGAAACAAACTGGCAGCCAGTGGACCTGGTTCAACAGGGACACAGCATGGTCTCTGTACTATACCTGCCCCAATTAACAGTCTAGCTGAAGTCTAGGTGAAGTTTCCAAACAATTTCTAAAGGCACCCCCCAAACACAGTGCATTACAATTGTCCAAACATGATACCACTGTGACCAGATACCGTGTCTCAAGAAATGGGCACAGTTGGTGCACAAGGATTAAATGTTTACCTAGCTATTGCAGAAACCTGGGCTTTCAGATTCAAAGCTGAATCCAGGAGCACACCCAAACTGTGAACCCTGTATCTTCAAGGGGAGTGTAACCTCATCTAAAATGGGCTGGATCCTTTTTCCCTGCTCTGCCTTCCAACTGACCAAAAGCACCACTGTGTTGTCTGGATTAAGTTTCGTTGTGTTTGCTCTCATTGTTTCTATTGCTGATGACTGGTTTAGGACCATAACAGCCTCCTTGGATCTGTTCTGCCTGAACAAATAAATAGAGAAAAGGGGAAAGCAAATAAGCCTGCCTAACCAACCCTGAATGCATCTAGGAAGAAGACTTCAAATGATGCCGGGGAAGCTCCAGATGTTTCTGTTGGCTTATGCAAGGCTTACCTGACCTGACTGTTTTATTTCACATGTATCATATTGTAAGTTTTGAAACAAAAGGTTGCTCAAACATGGTAAACTGCTCTGGTTGTTTGTTTTGTATGAAACCATCCCTATGCTTTCCATGTGATTTCTGCCTCTGATACCAAATTTTCTGTTAAGGAAGTAAAGCCCAGGAACATATCTACTTTGTTAACTGGGGTATACCTGCACACTCAATCACAGGGCTTTAAAATAAAACTGAAAATATTAACAGATCCAATCGTACATCCCCCAAGGGATACATACCATAACCCAAGTAAACAGAATGTTGGTGACTTGTATTTTTTAAAAACAGTTTAGTGGCATGAAAATGAAAGATTTCCATGATATATGCAGGGTAAAAGTTCAGGGATTGGTTTTATTTAAAACATTAGTGCTTGCATTTCTTAAGGTCAAATAACCAAATCCATATGCCTGGTTGATAAGGCTACTTATTTGCTGAGCATGTAAAACTCCAGCTAATTTTGAAAAGGATTGTAGCTATCATATCTAAAGCAGCTGTTCTGTTGCTCTTTCCCTTTCTCTGCCATGCTGATTTGTCTTCAGGGATCCAGGTGTATGTCATAATCTTCAAATGTCCTCTTCAAATGTCACTCCACTTTTTCAACTGATTTAATGGCCCAGTGTCTCTCTCCTTTTCCCACTTTCCTCTGTGCCCAGAGTTTACTTAAGTTGGTGCAAATTCAGTTAAAATGCCAAAGTAGTTTGCCCTCAATTAGCAGGCAGGAGAAGATCGAAGGGTGTGGACTTTTGCTCTTCCTAGTATATTCAGGCAAAAGCAGCATGCTGAAACCCTTCTTAGCTTTTCTGTTCTTCCTCATTAATAACAGCCATCTTGACCACACTCTGATGTTGCTTAACCATAGGTGTCCCAGTTTTTGTTTCTGAAATGGGGGAGGCTGTGCTGTGTATGGCTTCAAGAGACAAAAGGTGAACAAATTGCAGTCTTCTGCATTGACAGCAATTTCTTCTAACAACATTGTATTTGTTCGTGTTGCAAGCTCTTATTATTTTGCCCAATATATTTCAATTTTATTTTCATTGTTTCCATCATGCGAAAGAGGCTAGTAATATATTGGGCCATGATTTTGACTAGCATAAAGAGAATTGTGTATATGTGCTCTCAAGCCACCTGTCGACTTATGTCAACCTCATGAATTTTCAGGGTTTTCTTAGGCAAGGAATACTCAGAGGAGGTTTTGCCAGTACCTTCCACTAAAATATAGACTATAGCACCTGTTATTTGTTGATGGTCTTCAATCCAAGTACTAACAAGGGCTGACAAGCTTAGTTTCCAAAATCAGAAAGGATCTGGTGGCTGCAGCATCAAAAGAATTACAGGCCTGAATCTACATCCTAATGGATTCTCTGTATGCTTAAGACAGCTTTTTGCATCAGATGCCCTAAATTCATGCAACCATGACTTGCGATGACATTGATGTTCATAATTACCCAGTTCAGCCTGCAGAACAGGTTGTCTGCATTGCCGGTTGGATAATTTGCTCAGTTGTGCCTGAACTGTAATGAATAGCCACGAAGTATTAAAAAAAATCTAAATAAATAAATATCTAAATAAAGACAAAGGTGCAGCCAAAGTTATGAGTCAGTTAAAAACAACAATAACAGTGATCTCCAGTCAGCTTCCTGGTATACATCTGAAACTGTAAATGGTTCGTTTCTGAATAATCTTTATTAAATTTCAACAAAAAGAATACATATACATATTTGTTACATACAAATAACATAGCATATTTCATACGCTCAGATTAAAGAAAAAAGAAAAGAAAAAAGGAGAGGAAGTGAAGAGAGTATTAAAGAAAGAGAATAGAGAAAAGAAGTTGAAGAAAAGAAATAAAAGGAAAAGAAAGAAGAGAAAATAAAAAGTGGTAGTTTAAGGAATTTCCTAACCTAACAAAGCACACTACAACAATTATAACTATTATGGCTGTTATAACTATTATAGCTATTCTATAACTGCTTTTCAGTTATTCACAACATCAAAATATGATGTGACAAAGGGTTAAAGGTGATTAAATTGAAAGAAAACAGAGAGAAGAGGGAAAAAGGGAGAAGGGAAAAAAAAGAAAAATTACAGAAGAGAATTTAAAGTAAAGGTGAGTTAATAAGGGAGTCAAAAGGGCATTTCCTAGTTTGTTATTTCCCTCTCTTTCCCTCTAGACTTCTCTCAGTTTCCGACATTGGTTTGTTAAATCAAGATCAAAATAAATCCCCTCACTTTGAAAAAAAGGAATGTCCTTATATGTTGTTTTATCTCTGAGATTCAGAGAATTGCATTTCATCACCAAATCTGTCCTTAACATAAAGTATATAGGGTCTCCAAAGTTTTAAATGTGATTGTATGGAATTTCCTTTCAGCCAATTAGATAATTTATCTACTTTTGCCAATTCCATTATTTTCTCTAACCAATCAATTTCTGTTGCCAGTATCTCACAAAGGTTATCCTGGCTGCAGTCACCATATAATATAATGATATCTTATGTTCCCTTTCTGTTTTGTCTTCATAATCAAGCGTGTTTAAAAGAGATGACTCTGGCCTAAACACAATCTTTGTTTTAAAAATTTTTTGCATTTCCACACGCAAAATGTAAATAGTCCCTTTTTGCTAAAATATAGCTGCACAGATATGAACGTGCTGGTAATAGTTTGTTGTTGTTAGCTGGCAGCAAGTTGACTTTGACTTATGGCAACCCTATGAATGAGAGACATTCGAGTGTCATCAACAGCGCTACTCAGGTCTTGCAGACTCAGGGCCATGGCTTCCTTGATTGAGTCTACCCACCTACAGAGTGGTTTTCCCCTTTTCCTACTGCCTTCAATCTTACCAAGCATTGTTGTTTTTCTAATGAGTCATGTCTTTCCATGATATGTTCAAAGTATAACAGTCTAAGTGTAGTTTTCTTAGGTTCTAAGGAGAGTTCAGGCTTGATTTGCTCTGTTGTTGTTGGGTGCCTTCTGGTTGTTTTGACTTATGGCGACCTTAAGGTGAACCTATCATGTTTTTTTCTGGGGACTGAGAGTGTGTGACCTGTCGAAGGATACCCATGGCTGAATGGGCAATCGAATACTAGTCTTCAGGGTTGTAATCCAAGATTCAACCACTATATCATGCATACTGTAGGATACATTTATTGGTCTTTTTAGGTGTCTGTAGAATATACTTGGATTATGGTTATATTTATGGGTTTTCCCTGAAGTCTTATTGATATGTTTCAGGTGATTTCCATGTATTCAGTTGCCTCTTTGGTTGCCTGAAGAATATATTTGCAATGAACAAACTGTGGCCTCACAATATTCAATCAATTGCTTTCCTGCTTCACTTCTTGATCCTAGACCAGATTGTCCTAACAATGTTTCCTGCTTTTGCATTCAAATCACCAATGACTAACAAGTCCTGCTTTAGGGTGAGATCAATTTTCTTCTGGACTCCAGCACAAAATCTTTCAGTTTCTTCTTCTTTTGCCTCTGTAGTTGGAGTATAAACTTGGTTTATGGTTAAATTGATGGGTTTTCCATGAAGTCTTATTGATATGCTTTGGTCAGACTTCTCATTATATCCTTTGATTGCTTTTATCACATCTCTCTTCATTATTAGTGCCATTCCATTTCTTTGTAGATTCATTTCTTGAATAAAACACTGTGTAATTATCTGACTCGAAATGGCCTATTCTCCACTTTAGCTCACTCACTCAACTATTACAATGCTTATATGTTTTATTTCTTGTTTTATTATGTCTAGCTTCCCCTGATTCATGCTTCTTGCATTCCATTATTCTATCATATATATTGTACAGCACTGGACTTTTCTTTTACCTCTGAGTTCATCAACAGCTGAATGTCCTTCCAGCTTGAGTCTAGTTGCATCATTAGCCACAGTTCTGTGCCCTGTAACTTGTTGAGTGCCTTCCGACCTGGGAGTTTTATCTTCTGGAATGATTTCTTGTTTCATTTTGGATTGACTCATCACAGGGTTTTTGCGGTAAAAGACGTTCAAAAGGAGTTTAGTATACCTCCTTCTACACAGTACTAACAAATTTTCACTGTGGTGCCACTGCTGTTGTTTCTTAAAGATTCTCCACCAGTTTCTCCCTCCCCCACAACTACTGCTGCTGCCCAGTAGCTGTTTGGCATACCATAGACCATTTCCGCACTAGCCTGTTATAGCGCTATGATTCCACTTTCAACATCCTATGGAATCCTGGGGTTTGCAGTTTAGGGAGGGGCCTTCAAGTGGAATCATAGCGCTATAACAGGCTAGTGCGGAAATGACCAGAGTCTTGCTCCTCAACAAAAGCCTATCTGATGTGGGAGATCCTACTAGCAGCACTGCTACCATCAGCATAGCTTCTTGCCTCAAGGAGCATGCAATACCCAGGAAAGGTATCAGTGAAATAGAACAGTGGGACACAATATTAGCCATTTAAAAAGCCAGTATGTCCAAATATAGGGTTGCTGTCTATTTATAATGAGGTGGAGTGTACCCAGGTAATAAAGGAACTAATGACAAATTTGTTAACTGCAGCGAGGTTAATAATAGCAAAAAAATGGAAAACAAATGAAAAACTTCAAATAGAGGAATGGTATAAAGAAGTGTGGAATATCGCAATTAATGATAAATTAACATGTAGAATTAGATTTATGAAAGGTTTAGTAAAAGGGAACGATTTTGAAGACATTTGGAAAATATTTTTGGAAAAAAGTTTTGATAAGAGATGGTAAAGTTACCCTTTCACAAGAAGAATGGCAATTTTGGAAAATGGATTAAATAAAAAGTTGGCTCTGGGGGGTGGGTTACCCTTTGTTATGATAATAATGTGGTGTTTTGTTTAAATTGGAGTTGAGTTGTTTAATTTTGTAAAAAACAAAAAAAACAAAAAACAAAACAAAAATAAAAAATAAGTTAAAATATAATCAGCTTTGGGGTTAATATGTTAAGTAACAAGATTGTATTTAGTAATAGCATTAGATTAAATTTAAGGGAAAAATATAGAATTAAGAATGATATTACTATAATAATGAGTATAATGAGAATAAGAATTAGAGATAGGTAATAAAAATATATAAGTAATCAGATATAGAATAAGCTGAATAAGTTTTTGATTGTAATTATATAAGAGAGAAATAATAATGTAAGTTTTTTTTGGTTGAAATCTTTTTGTTTTATCATTAGTTGTACCACATGGTGTTTTATTTTTGTGTTTGTGTTATGTTAATAAAAAAAAAAAGCCAGTAGGGGGAGCACAAGTGATCTTAAATTTCAGCCTGGTTCTTTGTAGTTCAGAGCAGTGTGTAACTGCTCTCTCTCTCCCTCTCTCTCTTTCCGTTCCTCACCACCCATTTTTCAGACCAAAGGGCATTTTTGGTATATATTTTTTTCCTGCAGCTTTGCTCTTAAAATTAAGACCTTAACTCTTTCTATACAGCTGTTTTGTTTACTCTCTGCCTCTAACAATACTACTTTTATACCAAAATTAGTTTCAAAACTTATCCTGGAGGGTGAGTGAGTGTGTTAGAGATGCCCCTTTTAAATGTAAATAGAAGCTAACTGTTGTTAGCTGTCTCTAAGATCTTGAACAGAGCAATTCATTCTCTGATACTAACTGCTAATATGTGTGTCATTGTAGTTGAGATATTGATTTCATTACAGATCTATCTTCTGTTTTTTTTAAACTGGTGATACAGATTCACTCTTGAATTATCTTGCAAAACAATCTTTTTTTTTAAATTTAGTTTTGCTAGAGGTACTTAGAAGAAACAGAAATATGTGATGGGAGGTGAGAACAAAAGAAAAAAACATTCTCTGTTTTTCATCTTGAATAGGGTTCTATCTTGCTTTGATATCATAAAAGCAAAAGATTAAAACAATTTGTGCCTTCAAGTCATTTATGACTTAATGGTGACACTGGGGCAGTGGTTCTCAACCTTCCTAGTGCTGTGACCCTTTAATACAGTTCCTCATGTTGTGGTGGCCCCCAACCATAAAATTATTTATTTATTACTTACAATGCCTCCCCCCACCAGCAAAGGTTGCCTCACCGGCCAGGAACGAGGGGGGGGCGGTCAGGGAGGGAAAGAGGAGCCGCGCATCTCCCCTGGGAAAAAAACTCTGAGAACCCCCCCCCCGGGCTCTGCTTCTTCTTTGCTCTTGTTTCCACTGGGGGGGCAGTGTGGGAAAAGTTTCCAGAGTGTCGACCCTGGCCGGGGGGGGGAAGGAATCCCAGCACCTTTGTCTTTTGCGCCAGGCACAGCTCACCCTCCCGGAAAAGCGCCGCCTTGCAGCCCTCTGGCCCTTCCGCAGCACCCCCCCTCCATGGTGAGTGGGGCAGGGGCTGTGGCGAGGAGGAGACCTGCCCCCCGTGCTGCCGCCGCCCCCCGAATCTGGCCGTCAGATGGGAAGTTCTCCCGGTAGCGGAGAAGGGGAGCAATTTCAGTCCCTTCTGAACAGGGGGCAGGAGGACGCGAGCGCGTGGCTCGCACTTGTGCACCACCACTCCTGGGCCTTTTCTGCATGTTACCTTATCACGGAGGTGGGGGGTGCCATTTGCGCAAGCAGGTTCTTGTGCGAGGCACTCTCTTCGCTGCTCCTCGTCCTGCAGCTGGCTTCCTGGTCGCGCAACCGCCCCGCCCCTTTCTCCCCCAGTGCAACCTACAGCTCCCAGGCTGCACTGTGGAAGGAACGGGCAGGGCGGTCACGCAACCAGGAAGCCAGCTGCGGGACAAAGAAGCAGCGAAGAGAGTGCCTGGCGCAAGAACCTGTTTGTGCGAATGGCACCCCCCCAGCTCCGCGATACGGTAACATGCGGAAAAGGCCCAGGAGTGGTGGTGCACAAGCGCAAGCCACGCACTCGCGCCTCCTGCCCCCTTTGGCGGGAGCGCGTGCAGTCGCATGCGCTCCTGCCAAAGGGGGCAGGAGGACGCGAGCGCGTGGCTTGCGCTTGCGCACCACCACCAAGGAGGGAATGGAGCCTAAGACCATTGGAAATATGTATTTTCCGTTGGTCTTAGGTGATCCCTGTGAAAGGGTCGTTCAACCCCAAAGGGTTTGTGACCCACAGGTTGAGAACCGCTGCACTAGGGTGAATTTATCACAGAGGTTCCCTGGCAAAATTTAGTTGGGGGGGGGAATGCCATTGCCATCCTCTCAAGCTGAGAGAGTGTGACTTACCCAAGATCACTCAGTGAGTTTCCATGGCTGAGCAGGGATTCAAACTTTGGCTTCTAGAATTGTAGTCTAGCACTCAGGGCCTTTCTGCACTACTCTGTTACAGTGCTATTATTCCACTTTCAACAGCCTATGGAATTCTGAGGTTTGCAGTTTACTGAGGCCAAAGAGCTTTCTGTCTGAGAATTCTAAAGGACTCTCCTGAAACTGCAGACCCCAGGATTCCATAGGATGTTGAAAGTAGAATAATAGCACTATAACAGCTTAGTCCGTGAAGGCTCTTAAACTGTTAAAAAACACTGACTATAATTAAAAGTATTAAAACAAATGCCTCCAATATATGTGGAGGTAAAAGGCAACAGATTCTGTCTGATCTTAGAAGCTAAGTAGGATCCGCTCTGGTTAAGACTTGGATGAGAGACGGCGAACAAGTATCAGGTGCTGTGTACTATATTTCATAGGAAGGAACTGGAAAAACCAACTCTTAGTATTCCTTGCCAGAGAAAACCATATGAAATTCATAGGGTCAGTGTAAGTTGACAGGTGATTTGAATGTGTGCACGCACACACATGCACTTTCAGCTCTGTGTGAGGAGAAATGTGATAAAAGGTTTGATTGCCTAAACATGCTTAGGATATTTGTATGTATGTGTACTTTCTTGGCATTTGGCTTGACTCTAACTTAAAATAGCTGAAACTTGCTGATCTTCTTGCATCTTCTATAGCTATGTAATCTCAGTGGGTCACCATGGTTTGGATTGCTGATCTGTAGAAGCACTGAGTCTATGGTGTACGCCTGTGCTTTTGTGGCAGGAAATTGGGCTTTTAAAAAATTCATTCCAACTAATTCTTTTGCATTATCTTCCCCATCTGTTGCCTATTTTGATGTGGATATTTATTTTCAGTGTACCCTGTCAAAGTTTTCATTTTCATTTTTATTTTTGGCTATTTCTTTCCCAGCATCTTTTGAACTTACTGTTGAGATAACTTATGGGGACATTATTACATGCCTATTTCTCTATGTCTCCTCTCCCCATTTATGCCCCCCAACTCTTTCTCTCTCTTTCCCTTTCCCTCTCTCTCCAAACTTAAAACCTCCCTTTTAAAAGTATCTCACTATATAACGTACAAAAAGCCTCCCTCAGATAATTCAATGCTTCATTTTTATTGTTCTGTATAATCTACTTTTGGTTTATATTTCTTTCTTTGGGAGAAAAACATTTTTGGACTTATAACAGAATGACCTAAATCTCAATAAATAAATGAAGTAATTAACTCCAGTCAAGTTCCCTGTGCAGGTCATCTACCAAGTCAACCAGTGCTGTCTCATGGTCAGAGCTGAAGTCCGATTGAATTGAACCTAGATAATTTCACTCATGAAGCCCTGGAGCTGGAAAGCCATCATACACTCTATAATCATGCCTAGACTTTCCAGTGGTCTCTAGCCTGTGTTTGGTTGGACCTGCTCCGAGTTTTCCACCACTGACACTTCAGTCTGTGTCTCACTTGTTTCATTATTGCCAGGTCTATGGTAAATGAGGAAGCATTTGTAGCTCCACTCCATGGGATTGGGTGTTCTGGAATAATCATATCCACTGTCCTGGCCATTTCTCTATTCCACAAATAGAGCCAGGGCTTCAACAGGATCACCTCTCAAGGCAACAGGAAACTATCCAAGAGCAATCAGTATTTCATCTGGATCCATAAGCCTCCTTGGCAGATCTCTCTAATCAGCCCCTACTCCTGCAGGTCCTTCAAGTCCAACTGAATCTAAACTGACTAGGTAGTGTGATCTGTCCACGGCAACGGAACTATGGAATGTTCTGCCACACCTAGGTCGCCATCATCCACACAGCAAAGAAGAGTGTGATTGGCTACATGGATCCATAAGCTACTTGAGACCCATGGCTATCATTGAGGACATGGAGTCCTGAGGCACTCCTGACAGAGTGGGCTCAGCACGGATGTTGGATTTCCCCAACCCAAGAAGCTGGAGGTGGGGATGTAAACACCACCACTAAGATCAACTTAGCCAGCTCAGGAAGGGAAACTGTTGAGCAGTGGAGTGAGCAACAGAGTCCTTAAAATTTGAAAACTTCCAGTCAAAACGCCTCTAAAAAAGTTCTTAAAAGTAATTTCGAAAGTAACTAGAAAAAAAGTCTTGTTCTTTACACACACTCCAAAAGCCACTGCTGTTGTCATTCTCTGTCATTGTCCTACTTTTGAAACATAACTTTGTTATGTCCTCATCACAAAAAGAAAAAAAATGTTAAATTTCATTCTTGTTAAACCAGGCTGGATTAGTTTATTAGGGAACAGTTTTAAACAAATACAGCTTGCTGTAATGTGAAAACAAAAAGCTCTAGAACAGCGGTTCTTACAGGGACCCCCTGTAAATATAATTTGTGGCTGGGGACCCTAAAGACTTAACTCAAGCTTTAAATATTTAAATTTAGATTCAAATATTCATTTGAATATGCAGATTATTTAAATAATCAAATATTTATTTAAAGTTGCTTATCAGGGATCTTCCAAATATGAAGAGAAGGGAGAAATAAGTCATCCCTTTACCTTCATGACTTTGACCTTTGTGGATTTGATTATTTGCGAGTGTGCATGCCTTCCCCATTCTCCTCCTCCCATTCTCATGCATTTTGCCTCTGAGCAGAGAACTCGTACTAAGGCACTATGGAAGGGAATGAAGGCTTATATAAGACTTCCTTCCCCCTCTGGAGCTATCTCTCCCATTTCTATGCATTTTGTCATTGCCCAGAGAACTCATGCCAAGGCAAAATGGAAGGGAAGTGGGGGAGCCCCAGAAGGGAATGGGAGGGGGAGCGGGGGGTTATTAGAGGTTTTTCCATTTTGCTGAGGATTCTGTGCCTCAAACCCTCATAATGGTGGTGGGGCTACTATACTATTCTCAGTGGAAGCGGAGGCCTGTGTGCTTGTCTTCAGAGGTTCCACCTCCTCCATCAGAGAAGCGCTCACCAGTCCCAAGAAAAAGGAGACCAAACAACTGAATCACAACTGGTGTCTGTTGTAGGACCTGCTGCCACTCACTTGCTTATTCGGCCAGCCAAGCAAGTGAGCAGGAAGCCAGCCACACCATATCCATAACAATAATCCTACAGTAAATATTAAAGTCAGCTGTAAGGTGATTTCTGTGACACTGATATAGTATGTATATAATCTATTTTTAAATATTCTCTTTAGATGTAAGTGGACTGCTGACTAAGAAAAGAATACTGCCCCATGTGACTTCCTAATGGTGCTAATGATTTCAGTTTTTGCCACATGTTTCTTAACATCAGATTAGTACATTAGCTGCAATCTACTTAGTCTGCTAGAAAAGTCTATGAAGTTTCATTATAGCTTTGGTGAGTTATTTTAAATTTGGCAATATGCTTTTTATCTCAACTAAATGTGTTGACTTTTAATTTTTTTAAAAGTTGCATTTAGAAGATGGAAACGGTCTTGACTAATACTGTTGAGTTTATGAACTGCCTTTATAGATGTTAGACGGTTGTGCAAAATTTTTACATCAAATTAGATTGGTGGAAGAGACACAAAGAGAGTACGTCCAAACTTAGACCAATCTGGGAACAATCTACATCCAGCAAAAGAAATGGAAAGAAGCCTTTGAAGTACGTATCAGAGCCCCACATGCTGGCCTTTCATGATTGAAACCATCTGAACAAAGTAAGGGAAGCAGAAGGAAGCAGAATGGAGGTCACGTGGTGTCCATTTACACTGCAACAGAAGGACAGGGCTGGCTCTGCCAGGCAGCATGACAAACTGCTGAACTCAGGAGGAAGATTGGGAGGCTAGAAGAGCATCAGCCAGCTGTTCCACTGCTTACCCAGACAGGGCAGGCAGCCAATTTTAGAATCTACAAAACGGAGAGCCTGATATATATGATGGATATTTCATTTTGTGGAACCTAAGATGGCAGCTGCCTGCTCCATACTTCTGGAGGGTTAACAGTAGGTTATCTCCCATCTGTAAGTGCCACATGCCAGTTCAATCTAAGAGGGCCAACAGGTAAGCAGTCAGGTCAAAAGACTGGTGATCGCAGCAGCAATGATGGTTGGAGGGTCTCAGCCTGGTCTCATCATCAGTCACTGCTAATTCCCCATCAATTTTGCTGCCCTTTATGCCTGTCCTCACCAATCATTCTCTTTCTCCCCTTCAATGAGCATACTGGGGACCGATTCAACTATGCATATAGCAACATATTCTACTGTAAATACCATGGCAACAGCCCAAGGAATCCCAAAGTCTGTAGTTTTGTGAAACATTAGAGCTTTCTACCTGATACTTCTAAATATCTTTCCCCAAATGGCAGAATTCCATGGGATGATGCCATGGCAGTTAAGGTGGAATATAGCATTATAATTCTGTACTGTGAGAGGGCCCTGGATAAGGTCACTGGGCTGAAGGGAAGTTAGGGCTGCAACAGAAGCTCTATCAAGCAGGGACTGATTGGAGTGCCAATGGCAATGTGGACTTGTGATGGAGACTCGGTGTGGGAGTAGGGTGGCACACCATTGGCTTTTTAGCCTTAGGCACTCCAATATCTTCCTCTCTTTAGACTGCTGAATTGTATTCCTTCTGCTCTGAAGCAGACGAGTAATATTTATCTGTCCTACTTCCCTTCTGTGTTTTACAATTGCTCTCACATCCTGATATGTTAGTGCAAAAACTGTTGTAGGAATTGTATACTGTTGTGGGAAGTAGTGTATAATATACATGGGAAGTAATTTTCCATGAATTAAAACTGAGTTTTATATTGCCTTCTGGATGTTGCTCCAGTCAGAATGTATTTATATTGAGTGATGAAAAATGAACCCCTTGCCTTTATTCTCTGATCACTTACCAAGCGCCACCATTTTTCAGGCTCTCCTGGGTTTTTGTTTTATGAAGCTAATAGGCTTGTACATGCTAAATTGCTTATTCATTTCAGACTTAAACATGAAACTAACTGGGTCAGCTAACCCAATCATTGCTTATGTGGTGCTTTGCATGCCTGAGTGCAAATAATAATAATAAATGTATGCATTGTGGATGGATAATATAATTTTCTTTACTTCATGCAGTCATTTCTGTCTTTATTTACTGAAAACAGAAAGCTGAGTTTCATTGCTCTTTTAGAGAACTGTCAGAACTGGCAGATGGAAGGAAACCTGATCTTCAATTACAACTCTGTAGCTGTTGCAAACAAGTTCCATGAAGAAATGATAAAAAGGGCAAAGCTATGGTTCTCCATCCTAAAGGATTACAACAGGGTAAGTAACGGCAGGATAAGCCAACTCCTTTATCATAAATTTGAGAACATGCAGAATAGTTTGATACCATATTCTCCAAATGTTTTACATTACCCTCATTTTCTATCATCCGTTCCTAAAAGACAATTTACAGGGTCCTTCAACTACTCTGATGATTGCCTGTGCGTATGTGACTCTCAAATCACTTGTCAACTTATGGCAACCCCATGAATTTCATAGCATTATCTTAGGCAAGGAATACTCAGAGGTGATTCTGCCAGTGCTTTCCTCTGAAATACAGCTTAATAGCACTTGGTATTCATTGATGGTCTTCCATCCAAGTACTAACCAAGACTGACCTGGCTTACTTTCCAAGATCAGATGGGATTTGGTGTGTTCAGGGTATTTGGGCATTGATTTAAAACTGGTTTAAATTTGGTATGCACACAAATCCTTATAAAATACAAAAGGACACATATGTTGCAACAGTTTTATATATCCTTGAGTTGGATACTATTGTGTTGTTGTGCTTTAATATTGTCACTGCAAGACGTGTTTATTTTTCTTAAGAACATTTTTGACATACCATGTTCACTAGGACCTGGATCATTGGCATATATTCTAGTCCCTGAAGCAAGTTCACTCCAACTTCTACAGAACACATTCCCAGGTATTTAAACAGGGCTATCCTATCACTTCTCTGGCCCTTTTCGCACAGCATTTGCCATGCAAAAGAGGGCCTGGAGCGTTGCGCGATTGAGAGGAGCGATCCGCGCGATGCACTCATAATCACGCGACACTCCAGGGGCTGGCAGGGGCCGATCACGCACCTTTTCGTTTTTGGCTGGAAGCTGAAAATGGTGTGCAATTGCGCATTACTCCTGGACCCTACGTGCACTTACCTAGCGTGCAGAGCCTCTGGAACTGGGCTGGTTGTGATTCCTGCCCCAGTGCAGCCTGGGAACATCCTAGGCTGCACTGTGGAAGGAAGAGGCAGGGCTCTCACGCAAGCAGGCAGCTCATGCAGAGCTGAAGCAGCAGGAAGGGAAGAGCCTCTTGGCAGAGGCTGCTCACACGATCCCTGCACCCCAGCGCTGGAACAAGGTAAGGTGCACAAAGGGCCTCAGTCTTCTCTTCCCCAGGCTGACCATATCCAGCTCCCTACGCCATTCCTTCTATGGTCTGGTCTCTAGACCTTTACCATCTTGGTCAGCCTCAGCTGAATAGATTCCAGCTTGTCAAAATTTTAGTGAAAATTTGATGTGTTATTCTACTTGCACAGTAAGTATAATGCTCATAGGGGGCAGGTTGGGAGTAATTTCTTGCAGAATATATATGGTAAACAATCAGCCCCCTTTTATCTATGGCTGTTTGTCAATCAATAGCTTGAGTGGGCATTATTAGCTGGTCTGAGAGCAGACACTGTAGAAACAGAAACACAATGTCTGTTTTAGTAGCACTTGCACTCAGGGCTTGAAAATGTTATGTTATGTATAGTATCTTGTAACAGTGCTTCTTAAGCTATCTGAAATGGAGGACCAGTGATTTCTTTCCCAGTGGGTCAGGGACTGGTGCCATATTTGTATCCATTGACTACAATTCTGTCTTTCTCTTGCAGCTTTCCAGGGACTGAGAGCTAGTTTATTGTGGACTGGCACTGGTCCATGGAGTCAGTGTGGTCTGAGAGACAGTGTAGTGTAGTGGTTTGAGCATTGCTACCCTGGAGACCAGGGTTTGAATCACCACTTGGCCATAGAAACCCATTGTGTGACCTTGGGTGTGTCACACAGTCTCAGGCTCCAGATAAGGTTCACCTCCACATAAGGTTCATCTTAGGGTCATCATACATCCAAAATGGTTTGAAGGCACATAACAACTGGTCCATGGACCACCAATTTGAGTAGCATTGCCTTACTGGGTCCTGTAGCTGTTATGACTAGTGGGACATCGTCATCATCATCATCATCATCAAATCTATTATACTTAATATTTAATAAAGATGAAATAAATCATGCAACCACACCAATCACATCTGACTATGGAAGTAAAAAGGAAGATTATACATATTGTGTTTCAGAGTAGAGCCTAACATGTAATGTGCATCTGGACTTATAATAGGTATCATAGGCTTCATGGAATGGAATGCCAAGATATTCAGCAGGCAAACTTACCTGATCAGGGAGAAACAAAGTCAAGTGTTGATCCAAAGGTCAGGAATCCAGTGGACAGCAATGTTAGACAGTTCAAAGGTTAGAGAAGGTAAGAGGCAGACAACGAGCAGTGACTCTGTAACACATATGAAGGCAAGGGCCAACAAACACACAAATTGTTTCTAGTGTTGGGCCACCACCCTCTGCCTTCCTTAAGAAGGCTGGAACCAACTGGCTCTCATCCCAGCCAGATTAACTCCTGGTGTGCTTGCATCTGCTTGTCCTCCTTTGAGGCTGCTGCTCACCTAGAGAAGCTGACTCCTGGCCCATGACAATTGGGTAGGGATCAATCTAAGATGAAGCACCCCTTTTCTATGCACCAACTATAATGAGCTGATATGTGGGTGATCCACATACTTAACGGAATTTCCAAATCTAACAAAAATGATGAGCATTAACCACACATCTGATTTACAGAGATGTTAGAGGTCAAATGTTTTGGCATCAGACATTAGCTTCATTTACCGACAAAAGTATGCTAAAATGCTAGGCTTTTAATAAATCAAAGGGAAGGGGTAAGAGAAACAATTAGCAGTCTAAATATCTCAAAAGCACCAGATCCTGTCTGAACTTAGATGTTAAGTAGGGTCAGCCCTGGTTAGTATTTAGATGGGAGATTGCCAGTGAATACCGAGTCTTGCAGTATATATTTCAGAAGAAGGAACTGAGAAAATCACCTCTGAGTATTCCTTGCATAAGAAAACCCTGTGAAATTCATGTTGTTGTCATAAGTCAACAGGTGACTTGAAGGCACATACACACATAAGAGAAACAATTAACAATCATCATCCAAGTTGAACAGCCAGTTGAATTCTATAACTAAGTAGTATGACCCATTTAAGTTCTTTCCTAGATTGATATTATCAGTATTGATGCTGGCCTCTTTGTTGCTCCATCCTTGGAAGGTATGGTCAGTTGAGGTCATTTTTTATCCTATTTTGTGTCCCTGGCTAATCTTTGAAAGCATTTTTAGCTGCATTTTTAGTAGAAAAGGACTCCCCAAGCAACTTACAAAGATTGGTGAGAAGATGGTACTAGTCTTCAGACTTTTGTTCTGAGACAAAAGGAAAGGGGATTGGGAGGGTGGAGGAATGAAAGTAAACCCTAGCTCTACTTGGATCAAGTAGTAATTCATTTCAGGGTGCTGAACATAAACACAATGAGGATATCAGATGAATCATCTTCTTCAGATAGATCCCGTAATGACAATTGGCAGCTGGAAGAAACCACATCAGAGGATATCCAGCTGCTGCTGTTGCCTCTGGCCTCAGCAATGGTACTGATGCTAGAGGTGTATACATTTCTTGCATCAGAAATTAATACAGGAAGATGTTTGCTATAACGAGAGGTCTGTTTTTTCTGGGAAGTGGTGAATATGCTCTTTATACTTTTGTTGAAATGAAGTATGCATTCATTTTAGGATATGTGAAAGAAAGGGAAAAAAAGAAAGAAAGAAAGAAAGAAAGAAAGAAAGAAAGAAAGAAAGAAAGAACAAGCAAGGAAGCATAATTGACTTTCCACTCAACCAAAACCAGATGGGTAATAATATGGTGTGTAATTCATTGTATAGCATGTGTAAAGGATAAGGACTGGCATAGGGTAGCTGGAGTGATGGATGTTAGGGCCTCTTGACCTTTTGAAAGAACACGATCACTTATAGATTAAGAGCAGCACACTTGGTGCTTAGAAAGGCCACAGAAATTTTGCCACAGGCTTGGTTTATTACACTCCTCTCGTACATCAAAGTGTCTGCCATGTTTTTAATTTTTTCATATTTTCATGTAACCAACTAATAAGGAACTGTGACATGCAATGCAATTTGGAAAGTGCTACATTTATAGTACAAACAGCCTGTTAGAATCTGGAACTTCTATCTTTGGTTGTGACCAGAGTAGCTTGTAACTGACATATTTTGTCCAATTGTTTTACTATAATTTCTCAGTCTGGAAGACCTGTACCTTTTGTACTTGATCTTCTATGAAAAACAAACAGACATGATGGATCCACAAAGTTACAATCTAACATGGCATTTTTAAATGGTCACTTTGCAGTAAATGAAAGAAGAACTAAGTATAAATGTAGCTACAATGACATTAGCTTTGGGTTCAGAGAAAAATTATGGCTCTTGGCTTAGAATCACATTGCTGTACATTTTATTCAGTTTAGCTTCCGAAAGGATACGAAGAAAGGACAAAAAGATAGAAAGAAATGAATAGTTCCTACTAGAGTAGGCCCATTGAATCAAAAGGATTCATACAAGTACTGACTTACCATTCAGCATGTGATTCAATGAGTCCAAAATAGTTGGAACTAACAATTGGATTTAAGCCAAAGTATCACTCATCAATTAATATATTTAGGCTTTTGAAGATTTATTACAAGTTTTAATTAGATTCTTTTAAAAAATTGATAATAGCTAAGGAGAACTCCCAAAGGTTTCTAATACTCAACACAGGAAGCAAGTTTCTAATTTGCTTTAATTAAAATGAAGACTGCTCATTTAGATGCAATTGATTTGACTTCCCCTCATAAATTACAATATGCAACTTTAAAAATATGCAACTTTTAAACTACTTTTACTACTCTTCCTTCTGAATTTTTTTACAATGACGATGAGGGAAATGGAATTTATTATTCTTTTCTAGTTTTTTTTTCTGTGATCATGCCTACGTTCTGTTTCTAGGAGTAAAAGATACATATATGCATGAGGGTCTGGGATTAGTTATTAGCCTTAACTGCTGGTAGAGAAGGAAATATGTGGTCAAGATATATCAAAGGAGTTCTTACAACACTTTGAGATTTGTCACAGCTGTTTAGTTACCATAGTTGTCATGGAACTGGCACCACATCTGGAGGCTGCTGCAGTGTTGGCTGGTGACTCTCATCTCAGTGGGGCAGCAGTTCTGCTCTGGGTTCTGGTCTGAATTTTAAAGGAGCTCTCCAAGATACTGAACCTTCTTGGAAGTCTGGACTAAAACTTCACTACTTTATGATGTGGAAGCACCAGTTGTTACTGAGTTTTTGTGTGTGCTCAGAACTTATGAAGCTTATGAAGACATGAAGAGAATAGGAACGTGCAATATTTATTTCTCCCAGTGATAGGCAGAATAATGTCCCTTCGTTAGTCAGGCCTAGTATAAATAACAGAAGACTGGTGTTTGGTTCTTTCTTGACTAACTTCTGATTCCTGCTGTACAGAGTCCCCCCTTACTACTCCACAGACATGAATGTGAGGTCACCTGAATTATTGTGTCCCATTATGGTCAATGGTCACAATGGGCACATGTCTTTGCTGACATGGGTGCGCACACATCACATCCATTGACTATAATGGGATGTGATGCTTTATGTTCTTTGTCTTACATGGGGGTTCTTGAAATGGAACCCCCACGTATATGGAGGGCACACTGTACTTTGTGTTCTATCCATTCTATCAGGTTTCAGTATTAAATATGCACCATTAACCTCTTTTTAGTAAAGTAGATTTTTTGCCTTTAAAAGTATCTTCCTCCACTTCTAATTTACTGTACTCTTCAGCAGAGTTTTCATTTAAATAGGGTTCACATGGACTGTGATCCAAAGAGAGGTGCACATATTGAGGCCCCACTGTCATTTAATCACCAGCAAGTGTAGCCAACAGGCAGCTATAGAAGTGCTTTAGGTACTCAGATGTTTAAAAGGTTACTAGGAGCACTTTTCTAGTCAAGAGCTGATTGAGTGTGAAACTTCATCCATGTATCTGTACCTTCTCACTCAAAGTGTCTATGTGAACTTGCATGCCAGATATTGTATATATTGGCTTGGATCCTAAGCATAGCAGAGCAAAATTATTCTCAAACAATCCTTCTCATCTCTTTTCATCTCCCACGGCTGCACTTCTCACACCTGAAAAGAAGCTTCTGAATATTGGAAGGCCCTGGCATGATATGTGGTATGTCTCAGCATGGTATTGGGTAGGGGCTGGGAGAAATTGGAAACTATGTCATCTATGCAACCAAGATTGTTGGTAAGATACCTCTGTGGGTTTCATCACAAGAGACTTTTTACAGAAAGGACACACACAGTAAAAGAATAAGTGGGCAACTTATCAAGATCTTCTGGAATATGACCAATAACAATATAGAATTCAGTCAAATGAAAAATAAATGTCAGAAAGTTATAGCTTTCAGTGGTTCTTGTACAGACAAATAATAGATTCTAAATGGGTAAAAAAAACCCTGCATGATTTTGAATTGAGGAAATCAGAATTTGAGAAGCAGTTGTCTCAGACAAACATTTCATTGGTAAAAGGTACAAATAGAGATGGAAAAAGAGTAGGTCAAGGACTATATGATAAAGTGGACACAAAACATCAGACATAACACACAGTTGCAACAATGGGAGAAAATGTGGTCAGAGGAAATTTAATTTACATTATGTTATGATCTCAAATAGAACTATTGTGAGATGATATATCATTGGTATCTGACAGCAAAAAAAAATGGCCAAAATGCATAAAGAGGCTTCTAATGTGTGTTAGAAGTATGAAAAACAGGTAGGATCTTTTTATCATATGTGGCAGACTTTTGGAAAGGCCAAAAAATTCTGAAATCAAATAGACTGTATGGTGTATAGAATTCTGAAAATAAATGTTCAGTTGAAATTTGAACTGTATTTGTTGGGACTGGTAAATGATCAACTGGAGAAGATGTATGGCAAGATTCTACGATGCATGACCACTGGAACAAAATTATTATATGCACAGAAATGGAAAAGCACACAATTCCAGCAAAAGAGGACCGGCCAATAAAACTAATGGTCTTAGTTGAAATGGATAAATTAACAAGACTGATAAGAGAAAAATCATCAATTTGGTGCTATTTTTGTCATTTCCTAGGAAAACCTTTTTTTCACAGAAACCTCTTTTATAGTGACCAGTGCTCAAACCTTCTGTTCCCAGTTTCATCTCTACTTACCATGAAAATGTACTTGTTACACTTCTGCATACGGAATCTGGTTTTGTTTGTTTGTTTGTTTTGCCCTGTCCTGGGACTCCTTGTAGACAAATAATGGCTCTTTCCGCACGAGGGGAGGGAATTGCTCTGTGCCATTACCTACCGCTTCTTCTGGGGTCCAAAGCAACATGGACTGTCCCTGAAGCCCTTCCGCAGGGCTCCTCCTTGGTCCAGGGAGAAACGGAGCAATGCGAGGTCTGTAAATCCGCACTGCTCCGGCTTCCAAAATGGCAACTTCCAGCTTCCAAAATTGTGGCTCTGGCTTCCAAAATGGCAGCTTCCGGTTGGTTGTGGGTCCCGACCAACTGCTGAAGCTTGCCACCCCTAAAGCCCACCCTCTGCAGATCGCAGGCTCGCATTGGTGCGAGCCTGCAAATCTGCACAAGGGAGCAGGAACGCAATGGTGCATTCCAGGAAAATAAAGACCTGTTTTTTCCGGTCTTTCAAAAACACGCTGGAGGACTACTTGGGGTCGTTTTGGAGCGGACTGAGGTGCGGATCTCTGGTAAGTAGTCCACTCCTAGTCCACTCCAAGGTGCAGACGACCTCTGTGAGAGGACGCAGTGCTCCGTTCTAATTGCCTGGTGCGGAAAGGGCCAATATTTCATGTATCTTAAAATGTAGCAGCTTAGGGGAGCTGGTGCCGGTTCAAACACTACTGTTGTAACTGCTCAGATGGTATCTATGACTAGAGAAGCCTTTCATCAGCTTTGTGTGGTGCACCTTTCCTTTAAAGGGAACATCTTGCCATACCATGGTACTTTTCAGGTTAGATTATTGCAATGTACTCTTGGTGGAACTAACTTTGAAACAAACAAACAAACAAAACAGAAAGTATATGATGCTGTAAATCAACACATAGTACATCTATCCTCTTCTCTTTAGATAGCAAGTAAGCAGAATTTGTCTTCAGCTACTGCTTTGAAGGAAAAGAACTTTATAAAAGAGGCTGGTTGCTGTTTTGCATTCTATAATGGTAACTGATACTGTATTTTTTGTGATTTTATATGTTTGTATTACTCAAAATGGACTTTCTTAGCACCTTACAAACTTTTTAGGGAAAAGGAAGAATATAAATATTTTGCATATCCTGTGAGAAACAGGAAAGGGGAAAGGATCTTGATTTCTTAACTGTTGCATCTTTCCAGAGAACCTTGAAAGTGTTTCCAAATTCCAAAGGTCTTTTCTGTTCCCTGATTGATACCTTCCATTATGTGCTGTAGTCACATTTTATGGGCTTCAGAGGGTGTAGAAATCTTTTTGAAAATGTTTGCTTTGCTTAGAAATCTGGATATATTTCTTACTTCATAATTTGTGTGACTGTTTATATTTCTGAGTTTTGGCTCCGTCTCTTCCCAGTTTGCAGTGGTGTGATTGTGTGAGGCTGCTTTTTCTGCTTTAATTTTAGGAACCTTTTATTCATTTATTTTTTAAAACACAGCTGTTGCTGAAATACTTAGGAGATTTTATCAAGTTTCCCCATCAGATGTGTTTTACAGTATCACTTGCGGAAATAGTACACCAGTTGGTCTGGGGCAATGAACAAAACATGCCACATGTGCAAATTGGCCATTTTTCAGCACTCATCTACAACATTGGCTTCATTGTTTACAACAGAGCCTAGGGAAAGACTTTAGTTACTAGCCCACACATACTTAGTCTTTTGAATTTGAAGACTGGCTTCTATTTTTTTCATTGGGAAATAAATGGCACTTTTCTTAAATGTATCACCTTGCTTTCCTTAGGATTAACATACCTCCCTAGCCTAGGTAGTAATCAAGACAGTGTTATCAACTGGGTATGTACAGTCCAGGCTCTGTCTCTGTTCATTTCCACTATATGTATGCACTGCACCAAGAGTGCCAAAGGACATGTGGGAGGAAGCCATAAGAAGAGGATGAAAAACTAGCTGAGTTTTCAGCCCAGCACTGATAAGCTATATGACTTGTGCAATAGTATTTGTCATTCATGGGTGAAAAGAAAATCTGTTGCATCTTTCTTTTCAATCTCTTTGTCACATGGCCAGAGGTGTATGCATGCACACATGTACAATGATACATTCTAACAGGTTCATGAAGATTTTTTTTTTTTTACTTTCTATTATGTCATAACAGTGCTTTAATGAGTATGAAGTGCCAGGATCAAAGTTCCTTGGTATGAGCATATGTCCACTTTTTCACAGCAGAAACCTATTAGCATTTTGTCCTACTGAAGCATGGCCTTGCTTTGGATGTTTCATAAAGAAATCAAAAGTGCTTGATTTCATGAAAAAGTAAGCATTACAAAGGTAGCGAGTGATATAAGAAACTCTGTAAGCCAAGACCTATGCCAAGGTTGGTCCCCAAAACCTTTTCAATCAGTCTTCATCCATATTCAAGAAAATACATTAAAATTATTGCATAAATAGTACCACTCAGACACCACTTAAATTTCTAGAATTAAAGGTTCAGCATCAGGTCAGTGGGGTTCTAGAAGTTTCCTGGACACAAGTCAGCAAATGCCTATGGTGGCAGGCTGGGCTTTAGAAATCGCTGAGTAGTGAGTCCAGTGTGGGTCAGCCATGAGTTATCTGAGCAAGATGCAGAGAGAAGCACAAGGGTGGTCTTTACCCAGTCCAAAAGGTGTATCAGGAGTCTAGGTACATGAGCCAGCAAAGAATAGGCAGAACAGTACAAAACAGGATCAGTCCAAGGTCAGGGACAAAACAGGACTGTGAGAGAGTACTGCTAGGCAACCAGATAAGACAGTTGTCTGCACTAAGTCTGGGAAGGACTGGCACTATTTTCATGACCAACTCCATCAAGACCACAGGTGTCTCCTTAGTATAAGGAGGTCAGCTGTTTGTTATTTAAACTGAGCTGGGCTTGGCTTCTTTCCCTCCATCTCTCAATGAAGAATGGGAGTGTATTGTCTTCAGTATCTGTAGTGCTTTTCTGAAGAATAGGAGTCCCCATCTTCTCAGACTCAGAGAAAGCTGCAGCCTCCCGGCAATCTGCCTCCTCCTCATCATGTTACCCTGAAAATTGGGGGTCCCATGAGAGGCGCCCGGCTTTGCTAGTTAAAAATACCAAGATGGGGAAATTAAACTCAGAGCACCGTTTTAGCTAGCAAAAGGCAGGGTAACGTAGCGAGATCTTTTACCCTGTGTCTACGGCTTCAGGTCAGCATCATAGGTCAACAGGATTTGAATAAACAGATAACAACTTTATTAAACATAAACAGTAAAATCAACAACACGCACACTAACTAACTTAAAGAATAAGAAAGAGGGAGAGCTGAGGGAAAAGCGGGTGATACGACACCTAGTCACGTTGTCCTGAAGAAACTGGAGCGGAGGAAGATGGGCTCAGCTGGATGCTGAGGGGAACTCCTGAACAAACTGGCAGCAGGACGAGATGGATGTTCAAGGGGAACCAAAGAAGTTCCAAAATTGGGAACCTTATATAGGGTGGTTCATGCCTGTCGGCTATGGCAAACCAAGTAGGAATAAAAGGAGTTTCGATGCTAGACAAAAGGATCTGGTGAGGTCAGTGTTAACATGATGGGATTTGCATTGAAAGACAAAAGAGTAGCTGGTGAGTTGATGACCCTCTGAAAAGTATGGTTTGGCGGGAAACCACGCCGCTATTGTGGAGTGTGGGTATGGGAGTACCCTGAAGCTACGTGAGGCTTAAGAGTTGCTGGCTTGAATGGGGAATGGAATGTGAGCCATTAGTCAGCCGCAGCCAGTACGTGCCTGTTTCGGAAAACAACCCAAACACGTGCAGCGGGGCCACCGAGCAGAGTCTAGCCAGGGCCGAATTAAGTGATATCAAGTGATATCTAGGAGCCCCCATTTGGGATATCATAGCCAGCATAACAATCAGAGCCCTTCAAGGAGTAAGTTGTGACAAGAGGTACCCATTGGCATATGTGGTGGGATTGCCCAATTATCGGTTCCTTCTGGAACTTAATAATTCAAGTTTTCTTCCATTCTGAAGATGTCAGTTGTAAAGAATACCAAGTTATCCAAAGTCTTCTTGAAGAAAAGAACACTGTTTTACCTTAAATTTTTGTAAGATTTTTTTCATTATGGAAGTTTGGCTTTTTATAGTTCAAGGATGGAAAAATTGTCAGTACTATCCATACACACACACACGTGCGCGTGTGTGTGTGTATACATATACTTGCATATGTACACATACTATCTGGTATAAAAAGATATGGTCTGGAATTGTGTTAGGAAGTTATGGTGTCATAAGCTAGGCTTGCAATCTTATAACTATTCACAGTTATGATTGTGGCACCATTGCAATGACTGCCAATGCCCCCAAACCCATTTTAAAATCCAGGCAGCCATATTGAGAGGCAGAGTTCTATCCGAAGGATTATGTGGCTGTCCCCTCCCACCAGGTTCTACTTTCCAGCAGCAGAGGGCTGGATGTTCAGCACCCCGCTCATCAGTGCCACTTAACTCTTCCCCTTGGAGTCTGGATCAGAAGATCCAAAGATGGCCTTTGCACTGTAGCCATTTGTTCAAAGCAGGATCTCAGCTATGACTTATAACCATCACAAAAAATTATCTTTTAATTTTTTATTGCACAAAGGGAAAAGATAGACTGGAAGCATTTTCTCTAGGCTGGTATCTTTTTATTCAATGTGTTAATAAATAAAATAAAAAAATTAGAGTTCCCACTAAATGCAGAGCACAATGGTTGAAATAAATATAGTTTGTAGGAGGAGGATTAATTAGGATATTCTCGGGCCCTTTTTTTTTTTTTTTTTGGCATGTTGTAGAATCTATTACTGTGATAATGGGGCTTCCCATTATCTAGAGTTAGCTAAAAGGGGGACATTTCCCTCTTCAGGTAAACCAAGGGTTAATAAGGTGTTGGGGATTAGATTACATCATAGGTCGTGTGGGTCAGCATCATAGGTCATGTGGGTCAGCATCACAGGTCACAGGGTGAGACTTGACCAATCAAAAAGGAAAGAGGCGAGCATCTTCAGGATGCTTCCAGATGCTTCTAAGGAGAAGTTATAAAAACTTCTTGGAGGCCATGTGGGAGAGAGATAACAAAGTGATAACAAAGAAGAACAACCCAGGAACCTCATGGAGGGGGGGTTCTGAGCCAGTAGCAGGATGTAGGCCGTAGGCCTCGCCTCCTGGCCCTTCCCTTTAGAACATCTAAGCCTAGGAACAACTGTGAGTAATTAGAAATAGTTATCTAGTCGCGTTAGGGACTTTTCTGTTATTTTGGAGGCTGGTTAATCTAAAGAATGTATCTGTGCTTTTATATCTGTTCTGTTGTAACTACTTGTAACTAAGTGTGCCTGGGAGGAGGGGGCTTCCCATGTGTGGTAATTTGCCTTGTTTATTTGCATATCTTTAATAAATACTTTCTGTAAAAGACCCTTTTTCTTCCTTCCCACGCCAAGCTAGGTAGACTGGGGGAAAAGGAAGATCCTTAAGCTTAGGGATGTACATGGTTGGACAGGGTCCCACTGTACTGTCCAAGTGTCCAGATAATTCATAATTCAGTGGGTGGTGGCAGTGAAGATGTATTAACAGCTAACATTCATAACAGGCTGGAATATACGTCCCAGCAGCGCATGGGGACTTTCCACCTTCACAATTACTATAATCTTATAATTTCTGTGAAGGTAGGAGGTCTGAACAAGAACCAGTTCCATGCCTTTCTTTGCTTCTAGTTCTTTTCTTTGTTATACTGAGTACTCAGGGAGGGAAGGGTTGATACAGGAGAGGTCTATTGTTTATGATTATCTTTGATGTAGTTTTAAAAAGTCAATAAAGGTTTAAAAAGTATTTTCATTAACCAAAAAGCAAACCAATGAGGGAGAAACCAAGATGCCATGAATCAAGAGCTACATCGAAGCCGTTAAATTACTCACTGGACTGTGGGACCAGATCCATACAAAGTGGATAAAAAGGGGGGGTCCTAGGTATTTTAGAATTAAACAAGCCTTCACAGATTTAATTCTTTCTCTGTATCTATCTATGTCCATTATGTAGAAATGAGCACCTGTGTAACTGTTAGAATAAGCTCTGTGCATTTTCAAGTTTAGGATCATAAACTCAACACAGAAGACTCCTCCAGACTGGCTAAATAGCTTGAGATTTGGCTGGAACTGTAGAAATACTTATAAAGATTTTTCTTTTAATATTCATACAACATTCCTCCTGTCCTGTCCTTTTACTCATAAATTTCCATTACTAACCAACTTTTTAAACAACAGAGTATGGATATCTTTTTCTGTAGGGGGAATTAAATGTTACGGGCTGGGGTATATGTCTTTTGTCTGCATCTGTTCTCTCAGTTCTTCCTGCTGTAATTTTGGGTGGTCCCCCTGATGGCATCTGAATGGGGATGTAGCCTTTGCCATGGAGGTTTTTCCACTGACCCTTCTTCTCTCATTACATTTCCAATTACTAGAATAAATGCCCCCTCCCATTTTTATGAAAGTAATGTAGCATCCCATCACTTGGGTACTATGACTATAACAAAAACTGTGAATGCTTAAATGTGGATCCAGTATCCATAGAATGTGGATACTTGAGGAGGAACATGGAGCGTATTGAGCCCATGGAGAGGGTGCCAGGGATGGAGAGAAACCATGGCCATATCACTTAACCATACTTCAAGTGACACACATGTGCAGATCAGGAACAGCACTACAGTCTGCTACAACTAGCAATAAACTAGGTCCCCAAATGTGGCTTATTTAGGGTACAACAGGAGGCAGGAGTAGAAACAACCATTTACAAGGTGTTTGTTTGTTTGTTGCTGCTTTTGTTGTGTGCCTTCAAGTCATTTGTGGCTTATGGTGACCTCTGGCAAGATTTGTTGGGGTTGCTTTGCCTTTTTCCGAGGCAAGAGGAGTGTGACTTGCCTAAGGTCACCCAGTGGGTTTTGATGGGTGAACAGAGATTCAGACCCTGATCTTTAGAGTTATAGTCCAATGCTCAAATCACTACATCATGCTGACAAGGCATTACAAGGTATGAAATCGCAAAATAGAATAAAGTACAATTTGATGCACTCCTTGAGAATTCTATCATTTCTACAAATGGCAGTGGTGAACCTGTAATCTGTGGACTGGATCTGGCCTGCTAGGCCTCCCTTATTGGCCTAGCAAATTTCTCTCTGAAACTGGGAAAAATTGAGGGTACCTATTCCATTGGGAGCCAGTGCATCAAAACATTTGGAGCACTGTTAGCTGACAAGTTCCCTCTTTGGTGCTGCTCACCTATTTCCAACCAGAGGATGAGATTTCTGCAGAAGAAAGTTAAGCACAGAGCCAAAAGCCTTCATAAAGACAATAAAATAGTCTGTCAGAGAACCAGTAGACCCCTGGAGGGTATATGTTGTAAACTGCATGAGGCAAAAATATTGCAAGGCAAAACTTGTGCATGATTGCATAGTATAATAACTGTGGCTTTATGATAACTGAATGAGGATGAGCCACACTGTAAAATACTTTTCTTAATTGCTCAATATATGGAGGCGAAGAAATGTGTGGAAGTGAAGAAAGTCACAATTTGGCTGACATTAAACAGCAAAACATCTTTGCTTCCACATATGTTTTTGTACTGATTTACATCTGTCTTGTCCATCAAGGTCTTATTTAGTTAAATACCATAAGATCTGTTTGCTCTGAATAGAAATATTGGATATCTTGTCTTGATATCTCAAATGTTTGCTTATTGGTAGATTCCAGCCACATTCATTAAATCATAATGGCCTGAAATATTGATTGGTCTAAAGCAGATAAATGTTTTATTTTTATTTTTTCCTGAGCAAACTAAAGTCACCTCTTCTTCATGGGCTGTTTTTTTAAGGCTACTGGAATCTTGAGAATCTAAGGGAAACATTTCTGTTTCATCTCCTTAGCAGCAACTCTAGAAACAGTTAACTTGCCTTAGGGTAGGACTCTTTATTGCGGTTTTAAAGATTGCATCTTGTCAGGAAACTGTAGCAGGCCCTGCCCCTTACCATTAAACAGCTCATTAAATCTAAACTAATTGAATCTTTGTTCCAGCATTTAAAGTTTCAGTGTGTCAGAACTTAATTCTCATTTAAACCTTACATTTGCACCATCAACATTTACTTCTTTAGCAGATTCTAACACAAGTAAAACTAGAGCTCTAACAGGCTTTTATACCTTTTTGAGGGCAACATGCACTAAAGTTTCCCTATTCAGTGCCTGGAAACTACAGAAAAGGAGTGCAAATACTCAGATGTGATAGCATATTTTAAATGTTTGTAAATGGTTCAACAATAATTCTTATGCTCTTGGTTTAAAATGTCATAGCTATTGTTGATTATATACACAAAATGTTAGCTTGTGGCAGGTTTGTTGTACAGTCTTTTAGTATCATACCAAAATGTGCCTTGTGCACAGAAGCTATAATTTATAGTACCCTCAAGCTGGCTGTTGTATGAGAAGAAGCTGTGATTCAGTTGTAACTACTCAGCTCTCCATATTGCGTATAGGGTGGCGAGGGAAGACACAACAGTTTTAAAAACACATTGTATAACACATTGCATCTTAACCACACTTCACTCTACTATGCTACTGAATTGTCCAGCCATTAATAACATCAACAATGTTGTTTTATCCGTATCAAGTAAAAAGATCTGAATGTATATGCCTAGTGATGTAATCACTTCACCAGCAATACCCATGATGGTATTCTAAAAAGGTCATGCATTTTTTTAACCCTAAAACCATACCATGAAGAAGAAAAGGTGGAGGGGCTGCTGCTGCGGTTAATTTTTAATGAGTTATATGTTTTGAAGGAAGAATGGAATGAAAGATAGTGAATTTTTCAGAAAAAAATGGCAATTACAAGACAATAAGATGGATACCTGTAAGGAGATATATGATGTATATGGATTCATATGATTTATTGTTATTGTGATTCTCCATCAAGTTGATGGAAGATGGAAGACTTTGATTTATGAACTGGAGACCTCCAAGAACCTTGGTCATCAACTGCCCCACTAAGGTCTTCCAAAATCAGGGCCATGGCTTCCATGACTGAATCAATCCATCTGTAGTACTACAGTCTCTTCTCTCACCTTTTTTACTGCCTTCTACTCTGCCAACCATCACTGTCTTTTCTAGTGAGTCACGTCTTCTCATGTTATGGCCAAAGTATGACAGTCTCAGTTTAGTCATCTTGGCTTCTAGGGAAAGTTCAGGCTAGATTTGGTGTAGGACCCATTCATTTCTCTTTTTAGAAGTTCAGGGTATCTGTGGAACTCTTCTCCAGCACCACATTTTGACAGAGTTGGTGTTCTTCCTGTCAGCTTTCTTCACTGTCCAGTTTTCACAACCTTATATAAAAATAGGAAATTCTATGGCTTGGATGAATTTGTCTTTGGTTTTCAAAGATATGCTTTTACATTTGAGGATCTTATCTGGTTCCTTCATAGCTGCCTTTCCAGGTCTTCTGCTTTCTTGATCACAGCCTCCATTTTTTAATCAAAATGGACACTATGATTAAGATATGTAATCTCGGAGAAAGGAGAGCTGTTATGCCAGTGTCTAGTAGTCTATTTGGATGAAGGCAGGTACCGGTAGCTGCATTTATTTCACACACTCCCCCTGCCCCAGGCAGTTCATTACTTGATTAGCCCGAGTTTCCAATATGTGAGCAAAGGGTGAGCAAATGGCAGCTGCTGGACTTTGTTTGATAATGTTGTTACCACCAATGAAAATGTTATCTAAGAACAATGGATTCACTTAATAAGCTCAATAATGAGCTGAATATTGCTTTTGTTGATATGTGCCTTTGAATTGACACCAACTAATGGCAACCCTATCATAGGGTTTTCCTGGCAAGATTTTTTTTCAGACGGTTTTATTATTATTGCTGTATTCTGAAACTGCAACCCAAGATCACCCTGGTCCTAAAGACTTGGTCCAAAGCTCTTACCACTGCTATTGTTGTGTGCCTTCAAGTCATTTCTGACTTACGGAAACCCTAAGGTGACCCTATCATTGGGTTTTCTAGGTCTGAGAGTGTGATATGCACCCAAGATCACCCAGTAGGTTTCCATGGCCAAACAAGGAATTGAACCCTGGGCTCCAGGGTTACTGTCCAGCATTCAAACCACTAACAAGCTGCCTCTTACTCTTGCCATTACACCAGTGACATTTGGCATTTCTAATGGCCCAAGGTTTATACTTCAGCGTTTAACAGTAGGAGAGAACTTCCAGCAAGGCTTGGAGCTCAAGTTTTCTTGGTCCTGGCTGGATTCCCCTCACTTCTTCAAGGAAGAGTTGATTCTCAGTACTCGGTGCAGCTGTATTTTTGTACTACAATTACACTGGAAGAGTAAGATAGGGAACGCAATGCCCAGGAATTAATAGGTGAAAAGGATTTAAAGTACAGTAGCAGCTATACCCTAGAAATGAAGAAATGGGAGTGAAGAACTTTTGGGACTTTTAAGAAAGGCCTCAGAAAATGTTCATTAAAATTGGAACTGTTCAAGTCGTTGCAATTCAAAGGCTGCTACCCCTTCAGCTTGCTTGTCCATTCTTGCTGGGAAAGAACATGAGATGATTTATAAAATATGCCCTTTTATCTTCCGTCAGCGCTGCTCTCTCTCTCTTTTTTTTTTGTGAGCATGCACTGTTGAACATTTAGAAAAGTGTGTGTGTCTCTGTGTGTGCGTGCATGCACAGAAAGAAAGAGGGAGGAGAGAGGGAGAGCAGGAGGAAGGAGGATAAAAGAAGAATGATGGGGGGCGGGTTGCAGACTATGACAACAAATAATTTTTTCTTACATGTGGAATATGAGGCTGTGTTCCAAAATCCCAGGGGCAATCTAAAGAGGCTTTGGTTTGGCTGTTTATTGTAGCACTGTTGGAGTCCTTTTCCCTTCCTCTGATGACTGAGAGTGACAAACTGTATCCCTAGATGACTCTGAGCAAGAACACAAACATTGAGTCCTGAGCGTGCATTTGAGTTTGTAAAATGTAATACCTATTCCCCCTCCCAAAAAAACCTATTTAGTCCAACTGCCTGTTGTAAGCAGCAAAAAGAAAATTAGTATTCTGAATATTGTATTGTAAAAGAGTGGGGATTTTTGTGTGTTTAAAAGATAAGCATAGCAACAGTTATTCACATTGTGTGTGTCATTCAATTATGTTCAAACTCATGTTTGTTTTTTTATAATCTATGTTAATGTCTTGATAACTGTAATGGGTTTAGGCTCCAAAGAAAATTCCTTCGTCAAGCTATACTGTCCTAATTCTGTCCACTGCTTTTAAGTGCTGAAGCTATTTATAATGGCAACAATGCCTATGCCAATGGGGAACATCTGTAAACATCTGGTCTGCTTTTCAGTGTTTACTAAAGATCTCATGAACTTTTAGCTGATTTTGCTCAAAAAGGAGATGACAGTTTGCTGAATTTGTGGCAAAGGCCAGAACATCTTCAGTGTTCTTCACTCCTCATTTCTTGAAGGAGAAACAATAAACTACAGTACTATAAATTATTATCTTTAGTCAATGGATTAAACATTTGCTTACCATAGCAAACATATTTTCTATAGTAATAAAAGAGAATGCCTGTATGTCTATGACAGCTAGACCTCATAAGGCACATTGTGCTAGACACCAAAATTTGAGAGGGTTTCTGGTTTTTCTCCAAACTGCGGTGCTGAGTTTCAACTCAGATTTCCACTTTCCTGGAAGAAAATGGGGGGACCATCCATAACTCATCAGGAAATCATAATGGATGCCTTATGTTTTGGCATAGTATTTTGTCTGTCATCCAAGTTTCAGTGGCCAGTTCTAAAGTGTGTGTTGTGTGTGTGTGTGTGACCCTAGAAGAAGAAAAAAATGTTCATCAGGAAAAATTGTTTTGGAAGGACTATAAAGAAGAGAAGCCCCTCTGGTACAAGGTTGCTGTTATTCTTAGGTGAGAAACCAAGAGGGCCAGACATTACTGCTAAGATTTGTGAGTTTTAAATGTCTAAGGATCTCTGAGGTACTGCTGCCAAGATTCCTGAAGAGAAAGAAGCAGGGGGAATCAAAATGAAAGGGCCCATGGGTATTTTTTAGGCTCCTAGACACAGATTTAGACAGCACCGGGAACACTTCAGCTTGTATAATGTAAGGGTCAAACCATAAGGTGTTAAAAATAGGATTAAGAGTTGCAATTTATCACACTGTGTTTGCATTATGTCAAGAACCTTTAGAGTGTTTATGATATGGTCAAAAAGTCAGTGGATGTTTGATTATGTTTTAAAATATTGTGAGAAGACATAAGCAGCTGCTTGGCTATTAGCTAGAATGTGTGTGGATATATGCCTTCAAGTTACCCTCGAGTGACAGCAACCCCATAAATTTTGTAGAGTTTTCTTAGCCAAGGAATAATCAGAGGTGTTTTTGCCAGTTTCTTCCTCTGAAATATAACCTACAGCACTTAGTATTTGTTGGCAGTCTCCCATGCAAGTACTAACCAGAGGTGACCCTGCTTAGCTCCCAAGATCAGACTGGATCTAGTATCTTGCCTCACACACAGCATGGATCTAGTATCTTGCCTCACGCACACACTTCATACGCCAACATTCCTTGTGCACTGATGTGCTTCACGCACAACATGCCTTGGTTGCATTGGCTATGCATTGGCTCCTCTTGCTGGTAAAAGAGTTTCTTAGCATCTCTGCTATGCAGATAGATATATGTAAAGTTACATAATGTAAAAAGATCATATAGGATTCCAGCAGCTATCTCTAATAATATTAGTAGTTGTGTCTGTGAATCAAAACAATTAAGTTGTGATTTGTTAAGGTCTTTGCTTTGGCCATTTCCGCACTAGACTGTTATAGCACTATTATTCCACTTTCAACATCCTATGGAATCCTGGGGTTTGCAATTTAGGGAGGGGCTGGTTGGTGCTATAAAAGAGTAGTGCGGAAATGTCCCTTTGGCCCCAGCAAATCAGAAAGAACAGGATTATTTTATTGTGGTTTTTGTGTAGCCATAGTAAAATAGAGAATATTATGGATCCTTTCCTTCCACTCTTCTCACATATTAAGGAAGTGTTTCTTTAAATGTGATAAACATAAAAGTAGGCCATTTCCGCATTACACTGCTATAGCGCTGCTATTCCACTTGCAACATCTTATGGAATCCTAGGGTTTGCAGTTTTTTGGGGGGGGCAAGAGACCCCTCCTGAAACTGAAAACCCCAGGATTCCATAGGATGTTGCAAGTGGAATAATAGTGCTATAGCAGTCCAGTGCAGAACAGGTCGTAATCTTGCAATATTGTATAGCCACTGAAATTCCCTGTGTAACTTTGTTTTCTCTGGTAATATAAGTGAAGCAAGTGACATGCCAGCTCCTGTTGTGATAAAGTTTAACAGAGCTCTTACCATTTTACCTAGGTGTGACAGATCTCTCTCTGCTCCTGGTCCCGAGGGTGCAGATTCTCCAGCTGTGGGGGACATAGGGGAAGAGCTGTGTGCAAATGTCCCACTCAGCCAGGATAGCAGCAGCTTGCTACAATTTGCAAGGATTAATAGAACTGTTGATACAACTTGCAAATGCTTTTTGCAAAGGAAGTCTATGTACAGTTGGCTCTCCACATTTGCAGGTATGATTTTTATGGATTTGATTCTTTACGAATTTCTTCAACCCCTGACCCGCTACCTCGGGTTTTTCTTTTCCAGGGTAATCTTTGCTCTTAGTGGCTCCAATTAGGACATGCAGCCCTTTAAATATTCACCTCTGCCCCTCTTCCTCCTTCACTAGCAGCTGCTTGGCCAGCTACGGATGGGTTGCAGCCTGATTTGGCAGCACCACCAACCCTCTCCCAATGCCCCCCACATATCTAAGGAACGGGGGGGGGATTGGGATAAGAAGTATAGGGCCGCCCTGCTGACCCATCCTCTTTCCCTCTCCTTTCTCTGACCTGGTTTGGGCCCTGGGTGCCCACTCTCCCCACCATGACTTGGCCCCCTTCCCACAGACACACATACACATTTTGGTATTCGTAATCTTTCCATTTTTTGCCAGGGCCCCTGGGCCCTTAACCCTAGCAAATGTGGAAGGCTGGCTGTATTTACCTAGCTTTCCCCTTCCCTCCCAATTGTTACGTCAGGGTTCACCCTTTACTCTGCCTTGTAACCACCTTCTAGAAACAAATAGACTAGATTAAGTGTTCTTTATCTCATCTCCCTAAAGCAAGTGAGAAGGAAAAATCCCTTCATTCCACTTTGATCGGAAAACATAAGATCTGTTTCTTACCTTACGACAAGTTGTGAGCAACTGCAGTTGGTACTAAATGCAAAAGCTTAACAACGGCCCTTTCCGCAACTCACTTTTTCTCGGCACTGGGGTGCGGTGCTCACGCAAGGAGCCTCTTGTGAGAGGCCCTCACGTCCAGGTTTCTTCAGCTCCACATGACCTTCCTGCTCTTGCAAGAGCCCGGCCTCTTCCTTTTGCAGTGCAGCCTAGGATTTCCCAGGCTGCACTGAGACAGGAAGCATGACCAGCTTGGCTCCCGAGGCTCCGCACGCCAGGTAAGTGTGCATGGGGCCCAGGAGCAATGCACAATTGTGCAGCATTTTCAGCTTAAAGCCAAAAATGCAAAGGTGAACGATCGTTGCCTGCCAGCCCCTGGAGCCTTGCGCGGTTGTGAGGGTGTCATGCAGATCACTCCTCACAATTGTGCGAGGCTCCAGGCCCTCTTTTGCATGGTAGATGCCGTGCAAAAAGGGCCTAAGTGTTCCTTATCTCCCTAAAGCAAGTGAGAAGGAAAAATCCCTTCATTCCACTTTGATCAGAAAACATAAGATCTGTCTCTTATCTTATGACAAGTTGTGAGCAACTGCAGTTGGTACTAAATGCAAAAGTTTAACAACATCATGAGGGCCTGTTCCCTCGTGTCAGGTTTTGACCTAGAAACTTCAGTGCCTGCGGTGACTCTGAACTGGCAACCATTTTTATCGTTCTCAGATATATATAGATAGAAAGATAAAATTAATTACACAGATGTACAGACACCATGGTGTAGTGGTTTGAACACTGGTCTATGACCCTTGGAGATCAGGGTTCGAGTCCTCATTCAGCCATAGAAACCCACTGGGTGACCTTGGCTGCATCACACACTCTCAGCTGCAGAAAATCCCATAATAGGTTTGCCTTAGGGTTACCATAAATTGGAAAAGACTTGAAGGCACACAACAACGACAACAGCAGCAGCAGCAGCAACGATGACGACGATAATAGACTGCAGTCTTAATGGGACTAAAGCATCTTGAATTTTCAGAAAATGAAATGAGTGGTAATGAACAAGATTGATACTTTGTAAAATTTATACTTGGACTGAGGAAATATGTTGTATGGTTTATAGTTCACTGTGTCTACCTTTACCCTGGTAACTGTAATTATTCCCATACTGCTGAATATAACAGCTGCAGAGCATTTTGCAGAGGCCATGGAGAATCAAGGTCTTTGAGGCATAGCTCCTTCATATAAACAGTGCAATTATTTCATTTGAGCTAGCTTGGGCAAGTCTTACAGAAAAGGCTTTTAACCCTACCCCATCAGGCATCTTTAGTAACAAAGAATTAATAGTTCATAGGAAACATGTGTGTGTTGTAGCCATACAGAAAGTTCTATCTTGGCTTAAGCCCTAACAGTCTACTGTTAGATCCTGAAGGACACAAAACATATATGCTGTTTGGGTATGGGATTTAAAGAGAAACTTAAATCAGGTTTGTGGGATGAAAGCTATTTTTGTACCAATAATAAGTTTCCTGTATCCCTTTTTAAAAAGTGATATAGACACTTATATAACCTTTTGTCTTAATATAACCTTTTGTCTTAATCTTCTTTTCCATTTGTTGAGCTAGAATGCAGTGGGATTACGCCATGATGTTTGATCAAATTGTGCACATGGGTTAAAAGCATAAAAAAACTGCAATGGACATGTAATGACAATGTCAAAACACTTCTGATATGGCCTCACTCTAGCATTTATTTCTGTTTTGAGATAAATTAGGTTTAATTACTTACAATGTTTACTCAAACAATTACCTCCAGAGAGGCAAAAGCATTGAGAGGCCAGTGAGAAAGTCACCTCATGTGGCAAAGGGTGGTGATGTACTAACCCAGACAGGCCTATTTCCAAGAGCAGCGTCTACAACTGCTTTTCATTGCTGAGAGTTCTCCTACCCACACCCACACAGTGCTGGCCTTGTTTGAGTTAGCAACCTTTGCATGCCTATATTCACTAATTGTTAATCTGCGTGTTTACAGACATCCTGTTTATTACACCCACTCTCTTCCTACTTCCCTCTAACCTTCAACCATTTTTCTCTTCTCTCTCTCCCCCATTGGACCATGTGCTTGATTATGACCAAGCAAATTCTAACTAAAGCTACTTTATGTTTTACAACCAAGACAAGCTTATTTCTTTCTCAGTTAGACCCTGTGTATTGGTAGCTGTGGGACTACTTGTTGTTCAGCTTCTGCCTTGCAAATTTATTTCCTCTGCTAGAGAGATCTACTACAATCTCTCACGTGTCCTAATGTGTTCACTAGCCAGCCAGGTTCACCACTGCACTGGAGGACAAGGCAGATGGCAGTATCATTTCCATATGCTGATCACCATGGAAGAGCTAATAGGGGAAGTTGGAGAGGGGAAAATTAGAGGGAGACGAGGGATAGTGTTGAGAAAAGAAGAGGTAGTGGTGCTGTTTTTGTAATGCCTGCTGGAGCTACCCCCCCCCAAAAAAAAACACTGTAGTTAGGCAAGCTGGGAAAATTGCTTCTGCTGTGGCACAAGTCATTTTATTGGTGACCATTCCCATAGCACCATTTTTCCTACTGAAGATCACTGGTTGCAATTAGAAAGGCAGCTGGGAACTGTAAGCTTTCTTCAACTCTTTCAGCCGTGGAGGGGCACACTTGAGCTACCCTGATGCCATGTTTATTGCCTTTGTGCCCTCCTTCTTTCACGGTAGGAAGAGGGTGAAGGTGCTGCTGACACTGCTGTATGCCATCATCTTCCTCTCTGGTGGGGGAACAGCTGTTCCTTCATCTCTGGAGTGATGCTTGCTTGGCTGGCTAGCTACCTAGTTAGTTGCATATCATGTGTACTAGCAGTTGGTGCAGAGAGTTGCTGTGTTCAGTTGGTCATTTGTTTGTCCCTTTTCTTTGGATATCTAGATGTATTTTCAAATGTTCAACCAAAGTTTTAAGGTACTGCAATGAGACAAATATGGAGACTGGAGAAAAATTTATTTTGTGAGGGGACAGAAGCCTACTGTCCTCATTTTGCTCCAACTCTTAGCTATACCCTTCAGCTACACCTCTGAAGTGAGGGCAGAGGGAAATTGCTTCTTATCTCAAAAGGGAAGTGAACCTGGATTACCCCAAAGCAATGGAATTAAGGCACTGCTGCAGTAGTTACATTGTTGTTGTGTGCCTTCAAGTCATTTCTGACTCATGGCAATTCTACAGCAAACCTATAATGAAGTTTTCTTGGAAACATTTGTTCAGAGGAAGTTTGCCCTTGCTTCCTTTGAGGCTGAGAGTGTGTAACTTATCCACAGTCACCCAGTAGGTTTCAATGGTTAAGTGGGGATTTAAACCCTGGTCTCTGAAGTCATCGTCTAATGCTCAAAACACTACACCACAATGGCTGCATAGCAACTGCATACAGATCTAAAATGCCTTCTCACAGTTATAGATTATTATTCCTGTGTTTGGCCAGGAGATGTCCACTTTAGTTGCCACTGAGACCCACTTTTCGTCTCCCAAGCCTTGTCTGCAGTACTTGGTAAGTTTGGAACTCTTTAAAATACCACTTTGCCTAAATATTTCCTCCTAGATAGAATGTGAGTTTGCATTGTGTGATATTTGAGAACCATCTGCTTGAAAAGCTACCTGATGTTTGAGAGCCACCTGTGGAATATTGTCCAGGGTCTTGAAAACAGAAGGTATTTTGCCTCACTGACTGCATAGACAGTGTGTGCTATTATGCAGAAATACTATTACCCTTTGCTGTTGTCAGGAGTATGTGTTGGAGCTGTGTTTCCCAAGCTATCTTCTTCCTTTTCTTGGTTGTGACTATCTTAAATCCCAGTTATTCCAGCTGGCATACTTTAAGGCCAGCCAAATTTGGTTCCAGTCCTTCACACTTCATAGCCTCTATTTCTCCTGTGCAATGCTGAATTAATTATGTTGTTAAAGTGCCCACCAATAATAATGTATCCAGGGTCATTCTGCACGATAGATAGAGGGATGACACGCTTAGATATTTGAGGAAGTCGGTACATACTCTGCATAACTGTTTCCTAGCCTTGGGCATTTAAAATATCCGTTGATAATGTCAATTCACCATGTAGCTGGTCTCCAAAGTACACTAGGTCAGTTCATCTATTCTTCCTATTGGAAGGGAATGACCGTAACTATTCTGGACAATAAATGAGCCATCCCATTTGACTTTCTATAAAAGGATGAACAGAGCAGTCAAACTCTCATCCTCTGTATAACTGTGGCTCTCCTGAAATTTGTGGGAATTTCTGGCCATAAGATCAGCCATAGGGCACAAGAATTTGGCTCATGTCTTTTGGCTCAGCCCAGGAGTTTGAGCCCCAGTTCTGGGGAAAAGGGCATGATGACAACACCACAAGGAATGATAACAACAACTTGCTTCCCCAGTCAATGCTTCAATAAGCACTCATGTAGCAGAAGAATGGAAACACAAACACAGTTGCATTTCCCACAGATGTGTCTACTTCAGTTGTCCACATCATTTAATTAATACTTTTCAGGATGATGCTTTGGAACTACCTATTTTAATACTGGACTTGGGTATCGGGATGTGTACCAGCATCTGGATAAAAAAAAAGAGGAAGGGAGGGTGAGAAAAAAGGAACGTGGCAGCACCTTTAAGACTAACTGGCTTTTATTTTAGCATGAACTTTCATGATATAATCCCACTATTCACCTTTCCAAACTTTTCCTGTATAAAGAAACTGATCAGAATGCACTTTAACAACAAACAGTCCCTCCCTTAATGGTGATCTAAGATGGTCTAGCTGACTGACTGATTCAGTAATAAAGAGAAGGCTTACCTTTCACTGGCTTTCATGATGACTTAAAATCATGTAGCTAAGCAGTTTTCTGGAACTGGATCATTTGGAGTAATTGAAGGAAAACACTGCTAAATATGTTGAGGATAACTAGCGCCTAAGGCAACCTGTTCTCAGAAAGAGACATATAGATCTAAATCTACATTTAGAGATTTAAAAGGGACCTAAATCTTTGTCAATAATAAAATGCAATTATTTGCTTTGCCCTTTCCACAAAGTGCCTTGTGTCAGATTTTAGGATGATGACACTTTAGAAGTTTCTATAGGTTGTGTACTTCATTTGGACATTTCATCTGGGCTTGTCCTGAGCACACAAGACACATAGACAGGACAGTGTTCTTGGGGTAACAGGATGAGATTTAACATGCTGACACAAAACCAAACATTATTTTCAGTTTTTGTTTAATCAGTTTTTAAAAGGTGGAATTCGTAGCTTAATAGCATATTATTATTAATTTAATAATAATAATAATAATAATAATAATAATAATAATAATAATAATATTGTTGAGATCCAGGTTCAGTCTTGGTATCTTTAGTATGAGTGCCAGGGAAGAGGCTAAGCATGGCAGTCTACTTTTAGGTCAGTTCATTATACCTGATGTGCATTCCCTTGCCAGTCTGCTGATGGACAACCAGTCCTTCTAAAGACTGTAGTTAGGATCTTGGTGCATCCATGTGTCATTAGTTAGTCTGCTGCAATCCTGCTGTAATACTTTCTGATATTTGATTTATATTAAAGATCATTTTGCTAGCATATAGAATGGAATAATTTTTTTAAAAAAATAGCTTGTTTTCATTTATACTTACTGGTTTAGATATGCATGACTTGATTCTGAACTACCTAGTTGCTACTTTTGCTGAAAAAAGCAAGTAGCCCTGTTGGTCATAGCAAAATGCATATATTGGTAATGGATATGATATTAGGTCAACAAAAAAGGGTACAATGTTTCATACAAGCATTTGAGATACCCAGATGTCTTCAACAAGGCAAGATATTACAAAATCTGACAGTGGGAAGAAAAGTTGGGGAAGATTTGATCTTTAAGTCATGTCAGCCACATGGTGATATCTTGAGATGTAATAGGTAGGGGGTATCTGCAGACTTGCAAATGAAGCTCATCCGGTGTTTATAGGTTTTATATTTCAGCTGGAGTTACCCCTAGGCTTTCTGGAAATAGAAAAGCAATAAAGATTTATCCATCCTTTTCAAAATAAAAGCTGCCCCCCCCAAAAAAACAACCCCCCCTCAGAATCCTTAGTCTCCATCTTGCTTGGAGCTCACAGAGCAGGGAATAATTGCACTGTGTTTATATTGTCAATGTTGAAACTAATTTTAGATTGACTAGGAAAAGTAAATAGAAGCCAATTACATAGCTTTGCCTAGTGACGAGAACATGGCATCTCAGAAAGTTAATCCCCATTAAATCCCAATTTCAGGTGATAACACATCCCTCTACTTTAAGTGATAAATAATTCTCATTTTTAAAGGATATTCTTCTCAAATAATCTTAAGAAAGTCTTCCAGTTTCAGTGGTTTGCAGTAAACCTGCAACAGGGATGGACAGCTGCCTGCCTCCAGATGTTGGAGTGCAAGTCCCATGTTCTTGAACATCAGCTGTACCAGCTGGGGCATTATGGAGTTAGGGTGTAACAGTATCTGGAATCCAAGGAGCTGTTTATCCAGAGGTTGCATGATTTTAAAGGAGAAATTGTCTCAGTGTTCCCTTGAGATTCCTTACATTTGTACTTGGTTGAGTCTCACTGTTTCCAGTTTGCTCCCTAGTTTCTTATTCCCTCTATAGTCTTTGAAGCTGATCAATTAGTATCATTCTTCCCTTTTGCAAACAACGTCTTCTAATGGGCTCTGCCTTTCCAAAGCTGCTACTTTTCTTCAGTTATGAATATGGGCATAGATGAATATAAGTGTTTATGCTTGATTTATTGGAAAAAAGTATGATAGGTGTCTTTTGAAACTAGTGACAGAGATGTAAATAAGTACCTGAGAAGAAACATACTGAGATACATGTTAGAAGGTGGTTGCAGGATTTTCCAGTTCTGTAGGATAAACCAGCCAGGAAATGGTAGATTCATATTAGCAGTCCAGATGGTCCTTTTGTATGACACTATAGAATATCCCACAAAGCCACAGCACTGCTTAAGTTGATCGCTGGCCAGCTGTGCTAACTTGCAAGTGATCTTAAAAGTAAAGCAAAGTTTGTACGTTATTTTCTTTGTTCTTCCTGTAGTTTGCCTGTCCAATTACTGTGGCTATGCACATCTGGTTTGCAGTATTCTGCTCACTGGTTTAATTGTAAATTGCTGTGCATGCATTGGTATCCTAGAGAAAATCACAAAGAACCACTTGTCTAGAGACAGTGAAGCTAAAATAAGTGATGCTTTAGCAGATTTCTGACTGAAAATGCTTCATTTCAGCACTTGAGAACCAAGACATTTAGTAATCTCCTAATGTCAATGTTAAAGTAAGGCCAGTAGAAATAAAAATAAAAATATTGCAGTAAATTTTATGTTATTTGTTGATGTTCAAGAAAAGGCTTGTACTCTTTTTTATTGTTTTTCCTTCCAGATTATAGCAGCAACATTATTTTCAATCAAAATGTGTAATTCTGTCAGTACTACAGGATCATTAATTTCTGAAGGATAACAGATTTTTTAAATTGTGTGTTATGTTACATATATACATAAAAATTTAAAAGCATCAGTTCCATTTGCTGAATGATGGTGTACTCAAGAAAAAGGATTTCATAAGCATTTTGTAATATGTGTTTGTTGCTCTGTATTTCAGCTTGGAAATCAATTGGACAGAGCAACCTTAAAGCAAGCAACACTCATAATTTGAAATTCATAGTAACTGGAGTCCAAGATTTGTTTGGCTCAAGTAAAACACAAGAAATGTATTCCTCTCTGTGGAATTAAGTCTTTGGCCTAGAGGTCCACAATGGGTTTTGCTATTCTCTGCTTCCAAACAATAAATAGCAAGGAACTGTCCTGCTGCCCCCCCACTCCCATGAAATTGTACTTTGGACCAAGGAGCAACTTTTCTTGTCTTCTGTTATACTGCTTATCTATATACTATTGCCATCATCACAAGAACATTCTGGGGGGTTCCACAACATTATAGCTACTCATCCAAGGATTTCTTAAGTTTGTGAAGATGTTTAAAGTCTGACGAGTACTTTATATGATATGGTCCAGGACTGAAATAATGCCTTTTAATACATGTTTTCTGCTCAACATACTCCATGTGATGAACATTCCCAACCAAAACATTCACTGGATGGAGTTGTTTTCCTTTTGGTGTCTTGAAGATGCATGATTAGACAGAGATCATAGAGCCATTGGCCTCCTTTACATGTAAACACAGAGGTCAGAGAGGAAGTCTGGGCTACTGTAAATGATACCAGGTGCTGTAAGCTATATTTCAGAGAAAGGAACCGGCAAAAGCACCTCTGAGTATTCTTTAACTAAGAAAACCCTATGAAATTCACAGGGCTGCCCTAAGCTGACTGGCAACTTGAAGGCACAGACACACAAATGGAACCAAAGTCTCTGCATTTTTACTGTTAACATTTTTGTCCTGTATGAATACCATTTGGAATGGGTCCCTGTGAACTTTTGCTGGCTAATTTTCCACCAGTACTGTGTGTTCCTTTTGAAACTAAGCAGAGAAGGAGGAGAAATGCAGCTGTTTACTACTTTCACTGAAGCAGTCTTTGTGTATGTATCTGTGTCTGTGACTTCAGTTTTTGCAATTAGGATTGAAGCATGGAATGGTATTTCAGGCCTCTGTCATGCATTTAACAGTGTCTACTCATGACAATTACTGAATTGGAGAAAGGAGAAAATTTTGGACAAATGAAAAATATAGCTGGTGCTTGTGGTTCCAACAGACCTCAAAGCCAAAGTAAAATGATGATGGTAGTTGCTGTGGTTTTAAGCCAGTTAATGCTATCAGCTTAGAGAGTGTCCCAAATAGAGTGTCACATCTGGTTTCAGTGAAGAAGAAGATCAGTGGTGGATGGCGCACAAAAATCTGAGCTCATTTTCAGCACTAGAAAAGATGTGCTTTCCTAGCTAAAGTAGAGGCATTGTATCTTGATTATATCCCTGTTCTCAGGTTTCATTGTTAGTCCAATATGTCCACTTCTGAATGCTCAAACTAAGGCCATTTCCACACGGGGTTTTTTTTAAATGGGGCAGAGCGTCCTCCAGGGAGGACGTCTGCACCTGGGACCGGACTGGGTCGGACCTACTGAACATAGATCCACAGTCCAGTCCGCTTCCGAATGACCCCAAGTGGTCGTCCAGCGTGCTTTTGAAAGACCACAAAAAACAGGTCTTTCAAAAGCACGGAGTGCACCACTGCGAGCCTGCTCCCATATGCAGATTCACAGGCTCGCATTGGTGCGAGCCTGCGATCTGCTGGGGGTAGGCTTTAGGCTGGTGAGCTTCAGCAGTTGGTCGAGACCCTCGAGTTGGTCGAGTTGGTCGAGCCACCATTTTCTTCCCCGGAGCAGTGCAGAGCGGAAGCCACGGATTGCTCCAGAGAAGCATGGACTGGACCGGGGAGCCCAAAAATCTGGTGAGTAGTGTCACAGGACGATTCCCTTGCCCCGTGCGGAAATGGCCTAACTCTCCAGTGTTAACTCAATCTATTAACCAAACTGTGTGTGTTATAAAATATAAACACCATTTTTCATTTCTTAATTTGTCTTGAAGCTAATTTTCAGATTTTTGTGTATGCAAAGGAAGCCTAGATATTACCTGCCTGTCCGCCTGCTTTCTTGTTTGGCTGCCTTCCTGTCCTCCCCTACTGATCCCAATGAACTGTTAATATATAACGATATTATGTAGAGGAAGATCCAAGATACCTATTTTGCAAGCAGAAGAGTGCTACTTAAATTCCATGTATCTCTACTTAAAAGAGTCAGTTAACAGGTGATGGGAAAGACCTATGTTGACACTCTGGCTGGAAAAATTAAAAATACTTCACTTAAATGGCCAACAATCCAACTCAGTATAAAGCCACTTCTTAGGGATAGTGTTGTACTTCTAAGCATGTGCTAATATCCAGATTGAAGACCATCTCTATTATTTAAACCATGAGGGTACTCAGCACATATTTGAAGACTTGTGTTGTTTTGAACCACATGTTTTTTAATACAAGAATAACTCAGTTCTGGGGCATTATTTGATGAATAGAAAATTGACTACCAGAGGCAGAAATAACATGGAAAGAATGGGGATAAGCTTCTCCTTCTCCAAAAGAGAAGAATAGCTCAACACATTTCAGCAAACCTTTTATTCAGAACTGACAACATGTATATGTGAAATGAGCCAGCTGAGTCAGATAAGCCTTGCAGATGTAAACAAAAACATTTTGAACCTTCTAGAGACCACTTGAAAACTTCTTTCAAAAGTATATCTGCCTTGGCTTTCTCCTCTTTTCTTATGTAGCATCTCACTGTAGAAGTTTAAATAAGCACTGTGGTGTCAGGTTTCTTTTGAAGAACTTGAACTAAGTCTCTGAAAATCTGAACACAAGGTGTTAAATTATAATGTACTGAGTTGGTAGGGGGGTTTAGAAATCCCCAACAGACACTTCCTGTCTCTGTCTCTCTCTCTCTCTGTCTCTCTCTCTCTCTCTCTTTCTTTCTTCTTTTTTTTTTCTGTAGGCAGAGAGAATCTGCTCCTTCTGGTAAATACTGTATATTTTAGTTCCAGTAAATCTTTGCTGGAGGGCATAATAGCCTAAAGCAGTGGTCTTAACCTGGAATCTGTGGACCCCCAGAGGTCTGTGATGCCTAACATGAGATCTGTGAAAAGCTTGAAGGCTGCTCATTCTGTCTTTTCCCCTACAATGAGTGGCAATATGACAGGAACCAAGACAAAAGGAGGCAGGCAGGCTGGCTGGCTAGCTAGACCTGCCTGTTCCCTGTCATCTAGCTGCTCCACTGTGGGGAGGAAGTAGGCTCAGCAGATGAATGACAGTGGAGCTGACAGCCAGCCAGCCAGCCAGTGTTTGCCCTTCTTCCCTTTGTTGCTTTCCTTCCCCTGGTTTCCAGTGGAGAACAGTCCAGTCTACTATCAGAAACACTCAAATCCGCCCCCCTTTTTTTTGCCTTAGTAACAGAGAGGAGAGGAGACTGAGAAAGGCAAAGGTGGAGAGGGGGGCAAAAATAAAATAAAAAACAAACCAGGGATTAAAGACAAAAAAAGAGGGGCATTGAAGCAACCGCTCTATAAAAGACCACAAGTTCACCTCCTCATTTCCATTAATAAGTGTCCATTTTGCCTTTTCCATTCCCTCTTTCCTTTGCCTGTCTCAATCTCCTACCTTCCTGGTAAAGAAGGCAAAAAGAGGGGTGTGTGCTTGAATATTTCTGATAGACTGGATGTCTGGAAAAGAGGGGAGAGGGAGAGAGACTCCATTTCTGCACTAGACTGTTAAAGCATGATTATTCCACTTTCAACATCCTATGGAATCCTGGGGTTTGCAGTTTAGGGAGCGGCTGGCTGATCCCTCGCTAAACTGCAAACCCCAGGATTCCATAGGATGTTGCAAGTGGAATCATAGCACTATAACAGTCTAGTGCGGAAATGGCCAGAGAGAAGGGCAAATGCTGGTTGGCTGCCTGGACCTGCATGTTACTGTTTACTCCACTTCAGACTTAAACTGGCAGGAAGAAGCAGGGGCAAAGTCTTCCCTCTCCCTCCAGCACCTCTCAGGGAAGTGTGTATTTACCTATTTCTCCCTTCTGTCACAATTTGAGGATCCTTGATGAGCAATTTTAAATAAATATTTGATGCACTTAGGGATTTAAATCTTAAGTTAAGTCTTGTGGGGGGGGTCTGTGGCAAGAAAAGATATTTAAAGAGAGTCTCTGGTAAAGAAAAGGTTAAGACCTACTATCCAAAGGCACAATATCTTGTCTGATTTCAGAAGTTAAGCAGGGTCAGCCCTGGTTAGTACTTGAATGGGAGGCCACCAGCAAACTGTATTTCAGAGGAAGGAACTGGCAAGACCACCTCTGAGTATTCTTTGCCTAAGAAAACCCTATGAAACTCATGTGATTGGCATAAATTGTCAGTTTACTTCAAGGCACATAGAGACACAAACCTTTATCTGCACCCTCAAGGGACTCTTCTCTGATCCTTGGCTACAGTTAGGGAACTGATTTCTCATTGCAACTTCAAACTTGGAGGGGGACTGATGCTATTAGAAAGCTATTGTGTTTCCAAGAGCCAGTGTGGTGTTGTGGTTTGAATGTTGGACTACAATCTTGGAGACCAGGCTTCAATTCCTTGCTTGGCCATGGAAATCCACCTTGGGTGACCTTGGGTGCATCACACACTCCCAGCCTGAGAAAACTGCATTATAGGTTCGCTGTAAGGTTGCTCTAAGTTGGAAATGACTTGAAGGCATACAACAGCAATTTAAAAAAATGCAGTTTGCTCTTTGTTCCCTTTCAGGGACACCTTTATGCACCATCATTGTTGAGAGGAGAGGAGAAATATTTTGTCTTTCTTTCCCTGTCTTCAACAGCATCTAACTAGATTGGGGAAAAAATCCAAACATATTCTGAATTATAGAATAGATTTGAAATTACTTTAATAAAGATACTCCTGGGTTTATTTAGAGGTCCATTTTAGCCAAAAGCCCATTTCAGATGCATGGGAATATAAAAATAGCAAATGGCAATTATAACAAAAGTCTGTCCTTTGGAATGACAACCATGCTTGTAGTGTACTTGGCCAATGTCTAAAGTTTACATTCTCATCAGTTTACCTATCTGCATGGAAAAACAATATGCATGCTCCCTGGTGATTTTTATACTTTGGGTTCTTTCCCATGAATGTTTTAACAGTTCAGTGGTTCTCCCACTATTACTAGCAGTAATAGATGCTGTTGCAATAGCAGCAGTGGTGGTGGTGGCATTAGTATCAGCAACAACAAAAGCATGATCATCATGACCATGACCATGACCTTAATCATCGTCTTGGGAAAAAGAAGATGACTGTGGTTCTAGTGGGGATAGGTGCTCTGGGAGCCATTCCGAAAGACTGACAGAACATCTGAATGAAATCACCACAGATAGGATCACAACAGCACAATTACAAAAAGTGACACTGCTTGGAATGTGACACTATTTGGACTGTGAGGGCTGCGTAACTGAGGGTCCAAAATGTATATGAATCTTTTTTGAGCATGGAACTATAGTTTTAAATTGGAAGGCAGAGTTGAAAGTTAATTTTTTTGGACTAAAAATGCTAGAGTCCACTGACAGCTTGGCCAAAAATAACCTTCTCAAGGTTTCATGGGATATAGAGACAGCACTGTGCAGGGCTAACAGCAGCACTCAACACAGTCAGGCCAGAGCCTTCCTAGTTGCTCGTTGGCTTGAATTTACCAAGTGGCAGTGATGGGTGGATAGCCAGAAGCCATAATTTTTATATTCACATAAGGTGTTAGACTGATGTGCAATGAGGGCATTGTGGAAACATCAAAGTGGTGGACAGCTTGCAAATATATTGTCATGGTACACAAAAGGACTACCTAGGATGGTTAGGAAGAGACATTTGATGAACCAGAGTAGACACAGAGAACAGCTACTGATAAATGATTCAGTAAACCACAGTTCACAGACAGACCAGGAAGGGGAAAGTGAGACATTAAAAAAAAAAAAAAGTTTGTTGAAATAAAATGTTTTATTTTACATAATTTTTGCAGCCTTCAGTGGTAATTCTTGCCAGAGTGAGTTAGTAGCTGTGTTTTGTAGATTCTGAAATTTCAGAATGGTTAGTAGTGGTGTAGTGGTCTGAGAGCTGGACTGCAACTGTGGATATCAGAGGTCGAATCCCTGCTTGGCCATGGAAACCCAGTGGCTGACCTTGGGTAAGTCATACTCTGTCAGCCTTGGAGGAAGGCAAAAGCAAGTCCCCTCTGAACAAATCTTACTAAGAAAACCCTGTGGTAGGTTCACTGTAGGGTTCACTGGAGGATCACTACGAGTCAGAAATGGCTTGAAGGCACACAACAGTAGTAGAATGTACTTTCATAGAATGCAATCATGTTGAGATACCTGTGTTTATGAAAATAAGAAAAATAAGAAATAAAGGAAATAGACTGAAATAGTAAAGGTAAGGTAAGATAAGATAGATAAGATAAGATAAGGTACCCCAACACCAGCTAACTGAAGATGCAGGGAACCATACTTGCTCCCACCTCTAGGGACAAAACCAAGATATCTCCTCTTTAAGAAGGAGTTGAGAGAACTTTGAGAAGAAGGAAGATGTGAAATCAATAACCATAAAAAATGAGTCTGAAGCAGAAAGAAGGCAAGCATAGACTAGAACAGTCTGGCACAATTTTTGTCAAAGTGGTGGTCTTGGGACCAGTGCTGGCCCCTGATCCTTCAGATACTGACCCCTGGCAAGTTTCTAGGAAAGAAAAAAAAACACACAATTGTACCCAATGAGCACAAAAATGATATCGCTCTCTGACACAGTGGATAGCTTGAGATGCAGTGGAATAGAAGATTTTTGCCTTTACAAGTCACTATAGGACCATTTCCACATTAGACTGTTATAGTGATATTATTCCACTTTCAACATCCTATGGAAACCTAGGGTTTGCAGTTTATGGAGGGACATTTGAGGCCCCTCCCTAAACTGCAAACCTCAGGATTCTATAGGATACTGAAAGTGGAATAATAGCACTATAACAATCTAGTGTGGAAATGGCCTAAGTCTTTTAGTCTCAAATTGAATTTTCACAGTTCTGCTTCTTGTGATAGATTTAGCTATTTGAAATGTGATGATGTGTTAAGAAACACTGTGGTTCTTAAACTGTAGACGGGAATCTAAGGGAGGGCACAATAGTTACTCAAAGGGGGCCCAAGTAAAATCAACCTGCAAGTACAGCAAATGTGGGGGGAAAAGGGCAAGCTTGTGTGTGCATGTCTGTGTGTTGTTGAGGATTGACTGGTCTCTGTAAAACAGTGATTCAAGGCGTCTGCCACTGTTATGCCTTCCTCTAACTCAGACATAGCAAAACATTGGCTTCCCACCCCACCTCCCTTTTCTAATACTCAGCTTCTTTGAACATTCCATTGTTGATGGAGCAGACACAAGTCCCTTAGCAGCCATGAGGCAGTTTCTGGGGTGAGGGAGAAGGCAGGTGAAGTGAGGAAGTGGAGAATGCGAGAACACAGCATTAAGTCAGGGGGCAGGGGTAGCACAAAGGGGCTATGAGAGACAGATGGAGGGAGAGAGAAGCATAGGATAGGACACAGAGCGGCAACATGGAGGAGGGTTGTGTGATGTCTTCATGTAGGCGTGAAGGGGGTCAGAGGGGTAAAAAGTCTGAGCACCACTGGCTAATCACAATGAATGCCAAATTATATTACGTCCAATTCAAGAATTGCTTGAGTTGGATGCTAGTGACTTCACAGGACATAACAATTTTGAGAAATACATCAAACCTAATGAGTCAAACAATCCTAGTCACAATCTCGGGATAAAATATCACAGTTAATTTTTTAATTTCCTGTATTTTTCATACAATTTTTGCTTGGGGATTTTAGAAAGTTGATAAGGGAAAACCCTTAATAACTAGCATACAATATGTTATAAAATGAAAGTAAATGTTCTCATGTGAAACTCTGTCTGGGTCTTTCGAAATCTCTTTTTTTTGCTCTAAAAAATAAACAGTACCTTCATTTGTAAATGGAGGATTTGCCACTGCAGTGGATTGGTTTAGGTGCACTGTTACTACCTTCCCATGAATCAGTGATGATTTGCCATGTTGATTTCTAGATTTCTGTATTGGGAATAAATAATATTCATATATTCTTGTTTCTTCCTTCACTCCCCCTTTCTTCCTGTTTGCATTTATTTTTAGCTCAGATTTAATTTGATCTACGGGGAAAGACAAAGTTGGAGAGTTCCAGTCTCTGTCCATCACCCTCCCCCAGCAGTGACCTACATCCTCTGTCCTCTTAAAAAAACATCCAGAAATGAACTATAGCTGCTACAGATTAAGAGTTGTTCTATACAAGCCTTTGATCATGATACTGCCCTGCCTCATTTACTGAAATTTTATGGAGGCTTCACACGGAATCCTTTGGCATTCTTCACCCTCCAACCCACAGGGGATCTTTAAAGGGAAAAACATAGAATAGCTGTGTCAGTGACTGGAACTACAAAATCCACTCCAGTGAATAACTTGAATGACCTCTCTTCAGCCAGTTGAAGTTTCTGAATACTCTTCATGGGCAGCTACACATGCAATGCATCATTGTAGTCTAATGTAGTTGTTACTGTAGCATGAACAACTGTGAAATGGAGGGACAGATTATCAATGATACAAATTGAGCAGTTACGATAATCACTGGTTGGCTAGCAGAAAAAGATATAATCTGCTTCCTCTTCTTTCCCAACTGCCTCAATGTATTTTTGTTATCATTAATATTTTCTGCTTTACTTGGGAATTTGAATAAAAGTGCATAGGATTGGTCCATTAGTCTCACTGAAATTGCAATTTTTGTGCTGCTGCCGGCTCTACTTTTATTTTCTTTGTTTAATTTAATGCCATCACACTAAAATTATAATGGGTCACATACATGCAGAAAAGAGGTCCTAATTCTGGAATTTTTCAGGGCCTGAAATACCATAATCTGGCCTTGGTGGAATGATCAGGTTTTTCACAAGGAGGGCCACAACTGGTAAAAAGTACTATGAGGTACAGATGGCCCATTGAGTATCCATGTTCTAAGTTGCAGTTTCCAAACTGGAAAGCTGATATTTTGGGAGAACAGCCCCATCCAAAACGGACTCCTTAACCAAAGCAGGTCAGTCTAGTTTGTGTTATTACATTTTTTAAAGCAGCTTCTATCCAACCTACTATTAAATTTAGGAACGTGATTGATTGATTGATTGATTGATTGATTAATTGCATTTGTATTCTGTCAGTTCTCCCAGATTGGGAGTCAAGGCAGCTTCCAGAAAAAGTCCATTAAAAAACATTCACAATAAAATTTAAAAAACAATTAAAACCACCACATAAAAACAATATAAAATCACTTTAAAAACGTTGGAAAGTTTAAAAAGATAAATGAAACATCCATAGAAACAACTCGCCTGCTTACACATTAAAAAACTTGCTTAAACAAAAATGTCTTTGCTTGCGAAAGGAAAGCAGGGAGGGGGCCAGCCCATCCTCTTACAGGAGAGAGTTCCAGAGGGTATGTCATCCCCAAGTGAGCCTGTGATGGTAACAGGACTGAGAGAAAGCTTTCCTCTGCAGATATTATAACTCTGGCAGTCATATGGAGAGATAATGGTCTTTCAGATAGTCTGGACCTAAGCCATATAGGACTTTCTAGGTCATGACCAGCACTTTGAATTGTGCCTGGAGATGAACCAATAGCTAGTGGAGCTGTTCTAAAAAAGGCCCCGATCAGCATTATGGCTGCTGCATTTGAACCTGCTGACATTTCTGAACAGTTTCCAAAGACAGCCCCATGTAGAGTGTGTTACAGTAGTCCAACTGAAGCATGTGTCTCTGTAGCCAGATCTGACATCTCAAAGAAAGGGCACAGCTGGTGCACAAATTTTGACTGTACAAGTGCACTCCTGGACACTGCTGAAACCTGAGTATCCAAGCTCAGAGCTGAGTCCAGGAGAACACGCAAGCTGTGATCCTGAGATTTCAGAGGGAGTGTAATCCCATCCAGCACAGGCGGAATCCTTATTCCTTGGTTTACCTTTCAATTGATCAGGAAAACCTTTGTCTTGTCTGGACTAAGCTTCAATTTGTTTGCCCTCATTCAGTCCATTACTGACAACAGATATTGGTTCAGTACCAAGATAGCTTCTTTGGAATCAGATGGAAAGGAGAACTGGAGTTCGGTGTCTTTAGTATTAGTCTTTAGTATTCTGGTGTCACTGGATCCCAAAACTTTGAATGACCTATCCCAGAGGTTTCATGTAGATGTTAAACAACACGAGGGACAAAACAGCACTCCGAGGGACCTCACAGACCAATGGCCAGGATGTTTGAACAGGAGTCCCCCAACTTCAGCTTTTGAGTTTGTACCTCCCAGAAAGACCAAACCACTGCATAACAGTGCCCCCAAGTCCCACCCCAAAGAGCTGGCCCAGAAGGCAGTGGTACAGACTTGAGTCAATTGACTTGGACTCAAGGCAGACATAAGTTGCTTCAGTGATTTGACTTGGACTTGACTCAACAATAAAGGACACGCTGACTTGACTTGACTCGTGACCAACTTGCTGCCCTTGGTTCAGTAACATGTCACATTCATCCAGGAACCTTACAACTTTGAACATCTCTTTTTCCCTACTGGTCACAGGGCGATCTGTTTCAAGCCCAAAGTGTGGGTTAATTTCTCAGAAAGGAACAGCAAATGGGTTAGGCAATGGGCTGGAGGCACAGTTGAGGTCTGCTCAGTCTGCCCCTGCTGCATATTGGAAAAACCTTCTAAAACTTTTCCTAAGAGCAGAGGCAATACTTGCCCCCAGGTGCACAACTTGTTTCTCAGAAAATGTGCTAGGCAATGGGCTCAAGGGGGAAGGATCCTTCCTTCTAAAGCTTTTGAAGCTTCAGTAATGGGGAATAAGAAAGATCCTATTCCCCATTTCCAAAGCTGCAGACCCTTGTATGCCCATTGACGCAAAAGCCTCCAGCTTTGGGAAGGGGGGGTAAAAAGGATCCTGTTCTGAAGCTGCAGACAGCAAAATTGCAAATGTGGCTGGCTGATTTTGCTTCTATGGCTAAACCTGAGTTTCTTTAACTCTGTCCAGAAATTGTGGAATATAGGTTGGTATAAGGGGGGCTCCCAGATTTGAGACTTGAGACTTGACTTGAAAGTATCTCGTACGGCAGAACTTTCTAAACTTTTCATGTTGGTGACACACTTTTTAGATATGCATCATTTCATGACACAGTAATTCTGTTTTACTAGCAAACCGGAGGTTAAACTAACCCCTTATAAGAGATACAGACACATACATAAATTGTAAAACCAAAATGTATGGGAACACAACATATCTCATGAAAACCTTTCATATATTTTTAAAAATATATGATTTATAAATACTAACATACAGTTCCAAGATTGTAGGAGACACACCTACACACTTCAGGCGACACATGAATGTGTTGCGGCACACAGTTTGAAAAGCTCTGTTGTAAGGACTTGAGACTCACAACTTGTAAGGATTTGAGACTTGAAGGTAGAGACTTGACACTTGACTTGAGATGTGGAGTAAAAGACTTAAATACATCACTGTCAGAAAGATACCATTGTCTACGGTATCAAAAGACACCGAGAACCTTACCCAAAAATGGAGTGTTAGAGACTAGCTGAAAATTATTTAGCACAGTGGAACCTAGTGAGGCCTTTTTGAGTTATGGCCTCATCACAGCATCTTTTAGGTGAGATGGAAACTTCCTTTGCTGCAGTGAGTGACTCTCACCTGTTCAAGGATCCTGTCCACACCCTCCATTTTCCTGCCCTTTAAACAATGTTCACTACTTCTTCTGGACTAGATGAAAAGAAGAAATAGAAATGAGTGTCCCTAAATTCCACACTGACTTTTCCCAAACAAGACCGAGCCCTCAAACATCCCATTGCGTTTAGGTCATGAGATCGAATACATGTCATTTTCTGGAGTTAATGAGCAAATAGAAATGCAGCCACCAAAATGCAGTGGCTCAGTTTCCAAAGCTGCAAAAGGAAATCAAGAAGAGAGACTGAAAAACAAAAACAAATAAATCTTGGGGTTCTAGAAAAATCAACAGTGGTACGCACATCCTGTCTTTCACCCAGAGGTGACCTATTGTGACCAGAACAGTTTTGCTCTCAAAATTGCTCCAAAAACAAAAATGGAATGGAATTAGACAATCTGTTTTAATGGTGAGTGTAGTGTTTCTATTTTATAATGCTTTAGATGTGACTTTAGCTGTTTTTAACTTCTTTAAAAAAAACCAGTCTAATTATGTTTTAACTTTTGTACTAAGAGGACTTTTGAAATTTGTGTTGTGCTTTTAAAACATCATATGCTGCCTTGAATCCCACGCTGAGAAAGTTTGGATACAAATTAAATACTTTTTGTTGTTTTGTGCCTTCAAGTTGTTTCCAATGTAATGGTAACCATATGGCAAGGCTATCATGGGGACTGAGAGTGTGTGATGTGCCCAAAGTCACCCAGTGGGTTTCCATGGCTGAGTTGGGAACTGAACCCTGGTCTCCTGGATTGTTGTCCATTGCTCAAACCACTACGCTACACTGGCTGTCAAATACATACATACATACATACATACATATTCTCTGGAAATTCTTGGAATTGAGTAGCTACCATTTGCATGTAATCCTTGTTCAACAAGAGCAGTTTGGCATCTTTCTGATAACTGAAAAACTTATTTGGGTCCAGTTATCATCTATAAAAATGCCATCAAGGCTGCCAGGACCACCTTGTCTCTCATACAGAGACATGCACTATGTCCTGCATTCATCCAAGTGAATCTTCTTTCTCTCTCCTGTTTTATTAGCTTACAGTGCGCCACTTTGATAGCATACCTTCTGACTTTCCTGGATTGTCATGTACAGTCTCAATGAATCCTCTTTCATTCCACCTTTCAGTTGCTTCTAAAATGTCTTGGTTTGTATTATCTTGTTCCTGCTTTTCCCTTTGTCTCCAGCTCATGTCAACCGGTTTGTACCAGAGTCATACCAGAATCATACCAGATTGCAAAATCTTGCCCTTCCAAGCAAACTCAGGCACAAAACAAACTGCTGTAGCCTTTCCTAGCTTATGTTCTCTTTGTCATTAGTAACTTTTGCCATCTTAACCACACTCTGATGCTATTCGGCCATGTCCCACTATTCATCTGTGAAATGTTGGAGAGTATGTGGTAGGACCCCACAGTGTCAGATCTTCAGTCAAAGTGAGAACTCCAAATGTTCTTTAGATGCCAGGTTGATTTACAAGAATTTTTAAATCTGTTGTTGGACACCTGAACCTCTGGAAGAACTTCCTGACAGTCAGGGCTGTCCGGCAGTGAAATATGCTCCTTCGGAGTGTAGTGGGGTCTCCTTTTTTGGGGGTTTTTAAGCAGAGGCTAGATGGTCATCTGTAGGGAGTGCTTTGAGGGTGTTCCTGTATGGCAGGGGGTTGGACTGGATGGCCCGTGTGGTCTCTTCCAACTCTACATTTCTATGATTCTATGATCTGGAGTAATATTTCTTGCCTGTCCCAAGCTATTCAACAGGTGTTGGCCAGAGCTGGAGTTAACAATCAAACCTTTTCCTTGAATCCCCCTACTCAACATAACATGTTTTTCCATTGTTGGATACTACTGTGACATTAATCAGACTTCAGATGAACCTCCAGGGTGGTCTTTCTGTAGGAATAGGGGGTATATGCTGGTATAGAAGAATATTAAAATTCTGTCTCTCCAACATCAGAGAATTGATAAATATGTTAGTTAACAAAGGTGAAATTGAAAAGGTTTCACTCAGTCCTCTTTTTAAAAATATTGTACAGGATATCAAAGAGCTTTCCCAGAAAAGAAAAGGGCTAAATAGGAACTGAATGATCTGGGCCACAGTGCTCTTTTGTTTTGCCATTCTTGAGGTTTCTCTTCATGCAGCTTGGTTACTGTGAAGTGTATTTCTCAAGAAAACCTCTCAAAGTGTGTTTTTAGTATTTGCTGTTGACATGACAACCCAAAGCGCGAGCAAGTAGGTCAACAATGAAAAGCACAATGTGCTGTAGAGCTCAGGGAGGTTGCAAAGGCTGTAAAACTGGATAAAATATCACAAATATTGGCAAAATGAAATGATAAGCAGGTACCAGAGATGACGGGGCAATGGCCGCAAGTTGAACAATCTGCATATAACAATAAGGCAAAGTATTAGGTGGCTGAAGTAACCATCCCAGGGGGTGAAAGGATTAGGTTAGTTTCTGGGCAAATATCCAGTATCTCAGTATGCCAATAAAATGTTGTATATTCTAAGCAAAAGAACCCTTCAGTTGTTGAATATTGGAGACAGAAATGTTAGAAGTTTCCTCTAGAGTTACAGGAATACCCAGGAAAGTGTAATTACTGCCAAAGGCAAGGAAACGTTAGTAGCATTAATTCCTATTTTAATCCCCATTTTTCCTGGAACCTCAAGGTTAGTTGAAACATAACACTTTAACCATCCCACCCAAAAAAAGTCTAATGTTTCAGTTCAGATGATTCTTAAAGGCAAAGGAATTCAGATTCTATCTGTTCAGGTACATTTCCCGTATAGTATGGCATATATCAAACCACATATATACACTGTATCATGGAAAAGATATTGAAGATTAAAATTCTACTGACTCCAGAACTGTTCTTACTGGGACTGATAGATGAACGGATAGACAAGAACTGTGTGAAAGTGATACAATAGATGACTGTGGCAGTGAGAATAGTGTATGCCCAGAAATGGAAAGATCTCGTAATTCCCTTTCAGGAAGATTGGTTGATGAAGTTACTGGACATGGCTGGGATGGAAAAATTAACAACATTATTAAGAGAAATTTTCTCAATGAATACAAAAAACATTGGGAAAGGATTATATTGTTTTTTATGACAATCGGGGTGGCGGGGAATAAGCAGTTAAGGTTAGATAAACTATGGTAGAACAATATTTCTATTTTTGTAGTTAAAGGTACTGTATTCTAAAAAAGTTTTGGGTTAATTAACTTACATTTTTATAGTGGGAAGAATCTTATTGATTACTTTAAAAACTGATAAAGACCTTAGAGGATGTATAACAAAGAACAAACAAGAACTGTTTAATGAGGAGTCAGAAGTCCACTATATATCTATTTTGTTCCCTTTTTAGTTTTGGTTTGTCTTAGGTTTAGTAGTTTAGTAGTTGTTTAGATAGTAGTTTGTGTATTAATCTAGTTCATTTGCTTAAGTTTTTTTAAATGTTATTTGTTTTTGATTCCTGTTTGTGTTGTTTACGTTATATAGAAGTGTGTTAATAAAATAAGATAAAAACCTACTCAAAAACTTTGCTTGAGTAGATCAGAATTCCTCCATAAAAATACATGCAATTACCTACTATAGCAGTGCAGGGTCACATCCAGTAGTATTACACTGGCAGTAGAGGAACAATTGCAACCTGTGCATCCAAGACAAACATGACACAAATAAGAAGCACACACTGACTAGCAGGTAGCTCTCCAGTTTTTCATACAGGTGTAATTCTACCTGGAAATCTTACTGTAATTTGAAGCATGGTCATTCTGCAGAACAAAGCAAACTGATTGCAGCTTTTCACTCTCTGGCTGATCGACAGAGCCAAATGGGCCTCCCACTTGTTGAGAAGGGGAGCAAGAAGTGTTAACTCCCAGTGCCCCTTGCTTCACTGGTGGATAGATATGGCCAGATGTGCATATTCCCTGCCAAGTATTAGTTGAAACCAGCTGTTCTTTCTGACAGGGAGGGATAAGGCAGGTTCCCTGTGGCTGGTCCATCCTGGTTGATGGATGGTCCTAGGCTGGTTTTCCCTTTTGGTGTTCTTTCTGAGTAGCAGAGAGTGTAGCTTCCCACTGGCTCTTCCAACCAAGATACAAGGGCAAAATTGGCTCCACTTCACCTCCGCAGACCCAGGGCAAATGGAGATGCCAGAGGACAGTGTTGTTGTTGTGTGCCTCCCTGGGGCCAATTTGCATCAAAACCACATGTTGTTCCAGTGAACCAAGCATTGTTCCAGAGGCAGTAGCAACATGTCCTTGTTGCTCTAGTGTGGAGTAAGGAGCCTCACTTATGCATGGGAGGTATAACTATTCTGGTGTAAATTTCTAGAACTGTCTCATGGTGCACCAGACGGGTAAAACAAACAAGTTCTGAGAGGAGAAAGTCTGGAGGATAAGTCAAAAGTAAAATTATTTTATTTGTAAAAGCAGCAGATGAGCCTTAGGTTCATCTAGGGATATTACAGCAGTGAGCTGAGGTAAATACATGACTCCACTGTTCAAGACTTCATTATGTATTTATTTTGTTAATTGGAATCCCACCCTGCCTCCAAGGAGCTCAGGTCGATGATATACATGGGAGTTATCTCATTTTCTCTATTACACAACCCAGTGGTGAAGTAAGCTGGACTGAGAGAGAAGGGCCAAGCAGGGAATATAAATTGTTTTCCATATCCAAACCAAATAATCTAAGCTGGAATGGGCAACACATTGTATGTGCCCCCTCCAAGTCATTTTTGGTGTCCACCACTGTGCTTAACTACTACTGAAATTGTACTGCTGAAAATCCATCATAGACTCTAGAATAGAGAGCATTGAAAATGTTACTTTTTGAAAATTGTAACTGCGAGAATACACTAACTATGCTATAGCTTGAGGAGTCTGGGAGATTTAGTTCATCGAAAGGAATTTTTCTAAAGCTCTGGCACGCCACTTCACTACCTGTTGTTTACCACTAACCAGAGGGAACCATGCACAGTTTCTCCCCTTTCCCCATGCAGAATTGCAGCTCAAGGAACCCTAAGCGCCCAGCCGGAATTGGGGAAACACTGTCAATACATGCAAAAACGGACATGATTTTATTATTGTTTAACTTAAACGTCCAAAAGTACCAAGCAAACAAACCTGATGAAGTAATAAATCGCTTTTTTGCAGAGTTTTAAGGCCTTCTCTCCACATTTGTAGCCTAATGAAATCTATTGTTTTGAAAGATGGTTGCTAGTAAAGCTAGTTACTAGTAAAACCAGTTTTTTGATCTATTAAAATAATACGCAACATATGTGATGTTATGTGGTTGGCAAAAGAATATCCAGCCCAAGTCATTCCATGTTATTACTGTTGCCAAATAGATATTTGTTGTAAATTTGTTTAGTACTTACAGTGGACAAACCTTACAAGTGCTTTGAAGGCTTTGCGACAGTAATGATATGGAGTGCCTTGGGATGGATCCTCTGTTGCAAACCACATAACATTGTGCATGTTGAGTATTATTCTGATAGATCAAAAAGAGGTTGAAGAAAAATGTTGGCTTGATATTAGCCGATACAAATATATATTTCCTTCAAATACAGAAGTTTAAGGGTTGTTCACATAGTTCCGAAACAATCAATCATGGTTTTTATTTGGCTCTGAGCAACCTCAGGGGGCTGTGATGAAGATCAGATCAATTTTCCCCATATTGTTTCGCCAGTATAAATCCCTATCCCCACTCATGCAGCCACTAATTCTGCAGAGAAAAAGACTTACTAACATCTCTAAGTGGGAGGGGGTATTGGTGACAATTTGGAAAAGTTACTTTTTTGGACTTCAGCTTCCAGAATCCTGCATCTAGCAGGGATGGGAATCTAGTATATGACTTCTTTACAAGCACAAATCATGGGTATAATCAGTTGACTTAAGGCTGGTATTTAAAGACTGATTGATGGCGTCTTACCATCATCAGATCCTGTCTGACCTTGGAAGCTAAGCAGGGTCAGCCTGGCTAGTACTTGGATGGGAGACCACCGATGAACACCAGGTACTATAGACTATATTTCAGAGGAAGAAACCCACAACACACCTCTGAATATTCTTTGTCAATTAAAACTCTATGAAATTCATGGGGTCACCATACATTGACTTGAAAGCACATACGCACCCCTTCTCAAAAGCTGTAGAAAAATATCTTAGCCTATTTCTGAAAAGATGATAATGTTAGGACAGGATGAACTTCACTGGGGAAAACATTCCATAGCCAGTTCTAACTTTTGTGCTAACATAAGTCATTGCTGAGATGGTTGGTTGAAAGGTGAATTAATTTCATATAAGTTCACTGTCTTTTCTCATTTTAAAGTGCCTGCTGATTCAACACTATTTTTAGCAGTGACAGTGAAGAGGCAAGGTCTATCTCCATTCTACAATTCTACAATCTACATTCTACAATCTAGGTGATCCAGCCGCTGTCACTGCAACAGCAGCAGTAGCAGCTGCTCCTCCACCTCCTCCTTCTTGTGTGCCTTCAATTCATTTCCAACTGAACATTCTTAGGGTGAACCTATCATAGGGGTTTCTTGGAAAGACTTGTTGAGGGGTGTATGCCCATGCTTTCCTCAAAGACTGAGGCCATTTCCGCAGGAAGCGAGGGAATTGCTCTGTGCCGTTACTCACCGGATCTTCTGGCTCCTCGGTCTGGTCCAGGGTGAATCGGAGCAGTGCGAGGTCTTAGATCCGCACTGCTCCGGCTTCCAAAATGGAGGCTTCTGGTTGGTCATGGGTCCTGACCAACCGCTGAAGCTCGCCACGCCTAAAGCCCGCCCTCCGCAGATCTCAGGCTTACATTGGTGCGAGCCTGTGAATCTGCACAAGGGAGCAGGTACGCAATGGCGCGCTCTGGAAAAATGACAAACCTCTTTTTTCCGGTCTTCAAAGGGCACGCTAGAGGACCAGTTGGTGGCATTTTGGAGCGGACTAAGGTGCAGATCTCTGGTAAGTAGTCCAAACCTAGTCCGCTCCAAGGTGCAGAAAACCTCCATAGAGGACGCACTGCACCGTTTTAATTCCCCCATGTGGAAAAGGCGTGAGAGTGTGTGACTTGCCCAAGGTCACTGAGTGGGTTTTCATGGCTGAATAGGGACTTGAATTCTGGTCTGCAGAGTCCTTCCTCAACAACCTAACCACTACACCACACTGCCCTACTGATTACATTTATACCAAGAACCTTGTGCAAGTTTATGCAGAAGGATGAAACTCTTAAGATATCTTGGTATCCATTCTTTAGGGCTCCAAAAGGTTAAAACCAGCACCTTGAACTGAGGTTAGAAAAGATGATTACCAACTTATTTGTTTGTTTTTAGAGAGGACTGTATTGCTTTTTAAACTGCCTTTTAACATATTTAATTGCATGTTTTCAACCTTTCTTAAAAAAAACTGTTGTTAGTAGTTTAATTCTATTTTAATGTTGGTTTTGTTTATGTTTCAACAGTATTGTACTTGTTTTAATTTGTAACCACCTTGAGTCTTAATATGATATAAATAAAGAACAAGAGGAAGGAAAATAGGAGGAGAAAAAGGGTAAAATTGAATAAGATTCTGTATAATATTATTTGACTTGCTTGCTTTGCAGAAAGATGAATTTCTGAACCAATTTACGTTCCTGTGCTGTCTCAAAAGATAAGAGTACGTCGTGCCTCAATAGGACCTACCTATGTATTGAACATCCCTCACACAATACAGTTCCCACTCTAGTTTATGAATCTTTGGCATTTCCTTAAGAACAGAAGGGAAGGGCAAAGGTCAGTTTAGCCCATCATTGTGTTTCCCAGTAGTTTGGCAATGTACTGGATATAAAGACTCTTATTTTCTTGTAGAATGTAGTGCTGCCTATCCGTGATCATTTATCTAATATTTTACCACCTTTGTGATGTATCTGGGCAATAGCAATGTCGTGAAAAACACAACATAATGTCAGAAACTAACATCAGTTATTGAACTTCATGGTACAAACAGGACTGAGTCACTCTCCTTTTTAGTGGTGAGTTTCTTTGCATATGGATTATCACCTACAGTCTCTATACTTACTGTAATCCTATGACTTGTATGATAAAACTGTGGATAAAATTAAGATAGTTGTAAATATGAAATACACAATTGCCATGTCTGTATATTTTGCTACACTATCAGTTATATAACATCATGGCCTGTGTTCATGATGCCATCTGGAGTTTAATAGACAAAAATGATACAAATCCCTATCACCAAGGAAGGTAGAGTGTATCAAATGTTGGCTTTGCTTTAATGGAGAGCATTTGCACTTGGATGTATTGGGTTGCCTGATTTTAGGAATCCCCTTTGTAAATCTCCCATCGTCATTGAGAGACCACAGGAACAAAAAGAGAACTGATGTGGAAGGCTGCAGTAAGTAGAGGACAATGGTAAAAACTAGGTGTTCCAGTTTCCATGAACCAAAACACTTTCTACCAAGGCAAAGCCGCTGCTAAAAACAACCTTTCTAGAAAAGAGAAAACAACTGACAGAGAAACAATGGGCTTGTTCACACTACAGAATTGTAGCACACTTTAACTGCCATGTTTCCATCCTCTGGAATCCTGAGATTGGCAGTTTAGGGAAGGTAATTTAGAATTCTCAACCATAGCACCTCCAGTTCTTCACCAAATTAAAAATCCCAGGATTCCAGAGGATGCAGACGTGGCCACTGCTGGAATCATAGTACTATAACTGAAAAAGCCAAATGCAAGCTAATGCCTGGGAGGGATCACAAGTCAATGATATAACATCTGTTTTGTAAGTCAGAGACCCCAAATTCCAAACCCGATGACTTGAGTTAAAGGAGGAATTCACAGATAAATTAGGGGTGCCTCAGGCCTACCACAAGACCAGGCTGAAGGGGCTCTGACCCTCACTATAATTCTGTCATGTGAAGGGGCCCCTTGGAGCTTTTGAATCTTCCAGAATGAATAATATACTATTCAGCAGGAAAAAAAGTAAAATTAGATTTTTTTGGATGGCAGCTCCTGGAATCCCCCATGCTGCCTGGGGGATTCCGAAAATTGTAGTTTAAAAAGTAACTTTTCCTAGTGTTGTATACATTATTTTCCTTGGCAATCCCATTAACACTGATGTAATTCACTGTCTAATAAACATATGTAGTACTGTAGACATCAAGACATAAAAGTGGTTGATTGACGTCCCTTTAAGGTAAACGAGATCTCCATTTCAGTTGTTGTACATGAAAGTGACCTTATATGGAGTTCAGGCAGTTTTGAATCAATTGCATGCTTATGGAAAAAAGTATGCAATCGTGTTTTATAGTTTAGTGCCTGCCTCAGCACTGTAGTTAATTTGTCCTGCCTAAAGTTTGCAATAATGTATGTGATATACACTCCAGCCATTTATGGGTATATAGTTATGTTCTAAGAAAGTATACATTTATCTCAACTCCAGCATTTAGTTCTCAGAGAAAGGAAATGCTTATGCTATAAAAAAACAAACCTGCTAGTAGTAGAACAGGCTCGGCCAAGTCATTGAAGTAGCAAAGGGTAGTCAAAGGCCTTGATAGGAGAAACCATAGTTCAGAAGTTGAACTAACTGTTGAAATAATTATTTTCATCTTGAAATTCCAATGCAATTAAAAATACCCAGAATGCTATATGAATTTTGCATGAGATAAATTTAGTCTGGTGACCAAAGTGGAGCTATAAAATGACATAATTTTTTGTTCACACTTTTTCTTCCGGCTTTTCTCCTTTGTTGTACAAAACTATCATCAAAATTGGATAGCAAAGTAAGTTGCAGTTAAGTACCATGTTTACATTCACAGATGAACAGATGGATATGCGGGCTTATATATGTGCAACTGAGGCAGATGCAAACCTACATGTGTATCTGCAGGCATTTTGTGGTTTTCATCTGGGTTCTATTGGACTGCATCGACTACATGATGATGCAACCAAGGATGTGCATCCTTATCCATAGTGACATTGAGTAGGATCCAGATTCTGGTATATGCAACTGGGCTGGCAAAAGTAACCCTTTTCTCTTCAAAAAAGCTACATAGAGCCAGAGGACTCTGTTGAAAGAGCTAGGCTTTTGTGCAATATTCATCCCTTTTCCCTGCCATACTCTTGCACCTCTTCAGCAGACTCCTCTAACATTCAGTGTAGTATTTCAAGAAGCTGATAGAGCAGATTTGAGTTACTGAATCATAGGCCAGAATCCTGTCTGGCTCAGTGCAGCATAGTAGTTACAACTGGGTATTCATGGACCCTCAGACTTACCGTAAAGCCATTCCATGCTTTGTGGAGAATAGGGGGAGATCACAAAAGTGTCTGGCTATGTCCCTGTAGCCTTGTATTAAATGATTATGTCATTTGCTATGGTCCACTAGGATCCTCTTGAAGTCTTAGTGGATGATGTAATCATTTCACATCTGTCTATTGAGACATATCCAAAAGACTCTCTCACTCCCATATTCTGTTTGGCACCAAGAAAATACTTATGCCTGCATATGTCACTAACAGGATGCCAGCCACAGTGTATTTCCACAGGCCAATTGTACCTTCCTAAATCCAGATTCAGTCTCGTGTGTAAGCTCTCAGTCAATGTGTTAAGACTATTTTATTTTATTTTATTTTATTTTTAGCTTAAAGCTGCAACAGGAACTTGGGAACATCAGTTTTACCACTAAAGCATCAACATTAAATTGTTAAAGAATATTGACTCATTAACATTAAAATGTTAAGAATTTTCATGGTGCTAATTTGTTATTTATATTGTTTAATTAACAGTCATTAAATTTTTATATTAAAATGTCATTTTAAATGATCACAAATGGCCAGTAACAAATCAAAGCATTGAGAAATGGCAATCATTTACTCAAAATTAGTGCTGTTGGTGTTCAACAAATAAAGCAATACATTTCAAGTTGTTATTGAAAAATTTAATACATGATGGATAACAAATTAATCTTTAACAAGATTTTGCCTGAAATTCTGTATCAGACTTCACGGTATTTTATGGTAAATATCTAAAGTTAAAAGCCAAAAAGGGATAAGAACATGTTCTTAGTGCCTTACATCTTTTAGGCAGGTATTTACTGCAAAAAGGATCTTTCCAACTGACAGAGTAAGTTTTTGTAGCCTGGCATTCCCTTAGGAAAAACATATAGATAGTTGTTCAACATCTGGTAGTCTCTTTCTCTGCTTGAGAACTGAATATTTACCATGGGTCTGGGAGCCATGCTTTCATCCTGAAAAAAGCTCAAGGTCTCAAGTGACATTCCATTCTTAAATGAAAGCAAATGATCCCATCAGAAAATACCTTATCTGCAGTATTACTCAACCAACATGAATTACAGACGGCATGTAGATTATTTCTACTAGTGAGCTGTAAACTTAGGCAGTACGGAGGGAAGTATTCTATATTTGGCAACCAAAGGCTCCAGTTAAGCAACTCAGTTATATCAATCTAATTAATATCAGCACCAAACACCATTATACTCAACAGCAGTTTTTTAAATTAAAAAAGCAGTGTTTCCTCACAGTATTTTACTATGTGTCTTTTGCATGTTTGCACAGATATAAGCCTCCCTGTGTCCAGTGGGGCTAACTCTGTCCTTTGGCCTTAACTTTGATCTCTGAATGTGAGACACATTGTATGCATTAGTTTGTCAGACATGTTTGTACTTTGTTTTAGAGCTCTTCACAGAATTCTAGTGGATTTCAAACTCAAACCAATCCTGGAAAGTCTACAGATGTTATACAGATGACTTTACTGTTGCTTTTTTGCATGATTTTCCTAAGCTACCCTGGGATTTATTTTTTTAATGTTGAAGGACAGGTATGAATTCATAAGATAAATGCAAACTATAATAATAGAATGCAGTGAATGTACCTTACATGTGGCACTGGTGAGTCATTTCTCAAACAGGTAATAAATTATTATGGCATCCCTTAACAAAAGTGAAACAACTATGGGTAAGTCCAGTCAAATAATGGATTTAGGTGGAATGAATGTGTGTGAAAGAAACAAATACAGAAAGAGAGAAAAGGGAACAGTAAAAGTTGGAATCACATAATCTGATGGAAAAGGTTAGTGTACAAGGAACACTACAATTCTATATATGTCTACTTAGAAGTAAATTCCATTGAGTTAAATGAGATTTGTTGCTATTGTTGTGTACCTTCAAGTTGTTTTTGACTTATGACAATCCTAAAAGGAACATATCATGGGGTTTTCTGGGGCTGAGAGTGTGTGACACACTCAAAGTCACCCATTAGGTTTCCATGGCTGAGCAGGGAATCGAATCCTGGTGTTCTGGGTCATAGTCCAGTGCTCAAACCACTACACCATGCTGGTTCTCTCCCAGATAAATGTGAATGTTATATGCATATCCCACACTTCCTCTAGTGATCACAAGGTGGCCCTCTCTCTTTCCTGTTATTTCATCACAACAACACTGTGAGATAGGGCAATCTCAGAATGATTGGCCCAGACTCATTCTATCAGTTTCATGCCTCAGTGGGAACCTGGACCTCCCAAGTCCAAGTATTTGCAGTATAACACCTACACTACACTGGCTGTCAGGTTGTCCCAGGCTGCTTCCTAACAGTACAAGCTGACAAGTTCCAGATTCAGATCTCAGTCTTGCTTTATTCTGAACACTCATGCAACATATTGTTGTTAGCTGAATCTTATCCTTCCAGCCCCCCACCTCCATTCATCACAACATGAAATATGTTGATAAAACTGACATCTGTTATATGACTGTTGTGAAGATAGCTGGAAGCTGAACATACGTCAAGTATTTTGAACCTGCCACCTTTCGTAAATATGCTAAGTATTGCTACTGAACAGCATGCCAATCATTTAGAGTGTTTTCACAAATTGCACAGGAATTAGTACTCACACAAAAGATTTTCACTGTATCTGCACTTCAGCCTCGATGCTGTTTTTCTGCAAGGAATGGAAAGCAAAGGAGAAAGACAGGATAAGCTCTTTCTGAGACATCTTAACCAGTTGCTCATAAGGAATACACTGAATTCACATGTGCTTTTGAGTATGTGTATTTTGACCTGCAGGTTTATATAATTTTATTTAACTGTATTTTGATTTTTTTTGGGGGGGGAAGCAATTGTGCAAATACTGAAGCCCAAATAGAACTTCAGGTGCCCAGCTGATCTAAGACAACCTCTATTCTAAATGCCGAGCAACCAGGACTAAAACCATGTGAAATACTGTATAGATGTTCTGTTCTTCATTGTCTGTCCATACCAGGAAAAATACATTTCCAGTCTTCCTCATCTTTGTTTCATTCTATCTTCTCCCCACAGATTTCCTATCAGCAGTCTGAATTCCAGCCTGAGCCAGCAATATGGGCCAAGCACTTAGATGGGAAACCACCATCAGTAATGTCATACATATGGGAATGACAGTTGCTATTAGTAATGTCTTTCGCCCCATCACCAAATTGATATTCAAGATGTGCAGGGACTTCTTCCTAATCCTTTTCAGGATTAGGAACTGGTCAGAAAATTGAAAGAGTTAGTTACAGAGATATAACCATGGGAGCTCCATGGACACCCAGTCAACCCAAACTGGAAGATTGAAAAGTTATTATTATTAATTTTTTTTTGAAAAAAGTTCCCAGAATTTCTCACAGCTAGAATGACTATTGGCTGTGGGAGCTGCCATCTTCAAAGAATATCTTTCCCAAGCTTAACTCCAAATGTCTTTCTGGCTTCCCTTAACAGAGCAGGGACTGGCAATTGACCTCCCTGAGCCTCTCTGCATGTACCTCCTTTTTCCTAGGGAACAAGATGGAGTCTCTTTATACATACTTGCAGCTATTGTGCTTGTAAACACCCTCACTTACAATATCTCACGTACTTTTCTTTGAACTCTGATGGCCATCCTCATCATCCTCCAAATGTCTAGCTACAGGAGATAAGTATGGTCACGGGGGTGGGCAAATTGTGAAACAGGGATGGGCAAATTGTGGCCCGTGAACCCTGAGCCCCACTTTTGTAGCCTCTGAGATGCTCCACCAGCCTCCCAAAGCTCCCAACCATTAACATTTTTTTAATGACACAATTTTTGGCCCCAAATCTTGCAGAAGTCCCCACAAATACATGAAAACTCAGAAAAATACCCAACCATCACAAGAACCTCAGAACCCCATACAATCCCCCCCAGTACCTTAACTTTTCTCTGTGCTCACCCTTTTTGTCATTTTAAGAAGGTACTTGGGCTTCTTGGGCTTTGCACTGTGAATCTAGGGCAGGGAGCATGTAGCCTTCCAGAGTGCAAATCCCATGCGTGTGCACTACTGGCTATGCTGGCTAAAAATGATGGAAGGTGCAATCCAGCATCTGGAGGGCTACTTGTCTCCTACTCAATATAAAGCCTACAATAAATATCATTTCTAGAACATGGCAAGATCTTAATTTGTCATCATCACATATCACCACAACCACTGCAGTGATGTCAGGACACACAACAGTGTTGGTATGATCTTAGTGCAGTACTGAGAATGGGTTGTTGTTGTTGCTGTTGTTGTGTGTCTTCAAGTCATTTCTGAGGCTATTTCTGCACAAGACGGTTGTAGTGCTATGATTCCACTTTCAACATCCTATGGAATTCTGGGGTTTGCAATCCTGCAAACCCCAGGATTCCATAGGATGTTGAAAGTGGAATCATAGCACTATAACCGTCTCATGCGGAAATGGCCTGACTTATGGTGACTCTAAGGTAAACCTATCACAGATTTTTCTAAGGGCTGAGAGACTGTTTGATGCACCCAAGGCCACCCAGTGAATTTAAGGTTGAGTGGAGAATTGAACCCTGGTTTCCACGGTCATACTCCAGTGCTCAGACCACTACAGCACACTGGTTCTCACTGGGAATGGGTAATACAGAGGTCCTAAACCATACCTGTTTCAAAGCAAGCTCAATTACACTCCACAGGACTTACTTTTCAGTAGACCTGAATAGCATTACAGTGTGAAGGAACTGACCTGTAGTCAGGGAAACATTCTCTGGTTTTATACTTCAGTTGAGGCTGGTTCTTTATGTATATTACTTTATGCTATCTCCTTCTGCATTTAAATAGGTTATTGTAACTTTCGTACTTTTGTCTTTTGTTGCGTTATTTTATATTTGATTATTAGCATTTAATTTTTTATTAATTTTTTTTATTAAAAAAGGTACATCTTTAAAATAACTCAGAATTCACAAATTCAAAATCTAATTTTCATTCAGGTATATAGTTCACTTGTGGTATCCTGGCCCTTTGTGTTAATCAGATTGTTGGTTGTTGGGATTTATTTTCTTTTTGTGTGTGTGTCTGTGTGTGGGTTATTGAGGAACATTTTCTCATCCCAGTTCCCCTAAACACCTTTACTTGTATGGTTCCTGGTTTTCAACAGAACCCAATTCAGAGTGTTTAGGACAACATCTTGCTTGTATTATTGTGGCATTAGGCTGTAATTGATTCATGAGGAACATAGTGTGTGTGTTTATCTGAATGATATCATATGGGTTTTGAGGCACATCATGTGCAGGAGGTGGCCTTTTGTGGGAAAAAGGAACCCCAAACCAAACCAATGTGGCATAATCTGTTGGACACCAACAGAGGAATGTTCTCAGCTTCTGGTCCTCCAGGCATTTTAGACTTCAACACTCAGAATTCTCAGTCCGCAGTCAATGATCAGGGTTTTTGGAAGCCTGTTTTATATCACAGCAGTGGGGGGTGATCTGATTTTTCATGCATCTGTGGTTGAAGAACTGTGACATTAAGAAAAACTAATAAGCAAAGTAGAAAACATGGCAAAGAACTGAACTTTTTGTTTGTTTCATATGGGCAGATGGGATGAGTGACAACCTCTAAGTAGCCAGATTTTTATTACAGATTTCTGTGACAGATTTTGACTTTTCTTCAAGGACTTCCTGGCTCTGCATTCTGGCAGCTGGTGGAGCTGATGTCAATGGAATTATGAATCTGCTCTGGGTTTTAATCCAAACTGCATAAGGAGCAATCCAAAGTGCGGAACCCTATTCCCAATATAGGTTCAATACTTTGAGCGGCTTTTAAAAATTTCAGATTAAAGCACGTGATGGAGTTGGCACCCTATTGACACTGGATCCAACAGGTTAGAGACCATCCACGATATTAATCCAACGCCTTCTAACTCAGGCGTTGTGACTACAGTTCCCATCATCCCTCCAGACAGCATGGACAAAGCTCGGGAAGGATCGTTCGGAAAGATCTGCCGCCTAACTGCGGTGGCTCTTTTGCTTTCGAGATCACCGTGGCCTGTAATGAGCGAGCGATTCGGCGGGCCTCCGGAGGGAGAGGAGTAAATCACACCGTTTTAATAGGCGATCGTTTTTTTTGATTTGACCTCAAATAAAATGGGCTGCAAGTAAACTTTCAAGCCGCAGCAGACGAGATGGCTGGAGAAGGCACGGCGCACCTTTGGTGCCCGAGCAGGAGGTTCGGCGGCCTTCTCCTCGCCCGGCGTGTAAACACAGCCCCTAATCTGCGGTAAACCGAGACGATTACTTTTGGCAGCCTCCCCCCCCCACCCGCTCCACACAAGTGCACGGGGAGGGGCGGCGGGGAGCCCTGGGCCCGCTCCGCAAATTGAATCCAGGCGCACGGAAACCAGCGGGGGCGCTTCATCTGCGGCCCACGTGCTTCCCTCTCGCGTCCTCTCCCTCCCTCCACGCCGGACGGCCAAACTTCTCCATCCCGATCTTCCCACTCTGCACCCCCTCCCCGCGCCAAGGCAGCCCCCCTCCCCTCCCCTCCCCTCCCGCGTCCCCCTGCCTCTCCCCCTCCCTCCGCCGCCTCTCCTTCCAATCCGCTGGGTCCCTCCTTCCTCCTGCCCGGCCCCCTCCCCTCCTCGCCGCCGATCTCCCAGCGGGTCCCCGGGGGCAAAGTGTGGGAAGTGCGAGTTTCCGCTCCGGTTGTCTGTCCCGGGCCGCCTCCCCCGCCTCGCTCTCCAAGCCCGGCCAGCAGCCCAGGCAGAGCCAGGAGGCGGCCGTCGGAGGGAGGCGGAGAGCCGATCGCGGCGGGGTGGGTTGTTCTCCTCGCCGCAGGAGCGGGCGATGGAGCCTCCGTCGGGCTGGGGTTCCAACCGGGAACCGCCGGCCCCCTGACCGGGAGGAGGCGGCGGGCAAGGCTGGGGGAGAGCGAGAAACAAGAGAGAGTCCTTTTCCTGCGCGATCTCGCCTTTCCCGCTATTCTGCTCCCAGCCTGGCTCGTAGGCTCGAGAAACGGCTCGCCCAAGCTCGGAAAAGAGCCCGATTCTTCGCTGCTGCGTCGGAGGCGGGGATGCCGGAGAGACGCCGAGGGAGGGCGGGAAGCAGCCCGCCGCTCGTCCGGGAGGGATGGAGCCGCCGCCGCCGCCGCCGCCGCCGCTGCTGCCGTCGCCGGTCCCGCCGCGCGCGGTGCGCCTGATGCGCCTGCTGCTCGCCTGCTGCTGGTGCCTGGCTCTGCTTCCCCCGGCGGCCGAGCCCATCTGCCCGGAGCCCTGCGACTGCCAGCAGCAGCAGCACCTCCTCTGCACCAACCGGGGGCTGCGGGCGGTCCCCAAGGCTGTCGAGCCGCAGGACATCCTCACCTACAGCCTGGGAGGCAACTTCATTGCCAACATCTCGGCGTTTGACTTCCCCCTGCTTGGTGGCGCTCCAGCGCCTGGACTTGCAGTACAACCGGATTCGGACTCTGCACCCAAAGGCCTTCGAGCGCCTGGGCCGCCTGGAGGAGCTTTACCTGGGCAACAACCTCTTGGCGGCCTTGGTGCCGGGTACGCTCCGGCCCTTGGCCAAGCTGCGCATCCTCTACGTGAACGCCAATGAGATCCGTTACCTGAGTGCGGCTTCCTTCCCCTGGGCTGGGCAGTTTGGTCAAGCTGCGGCTGGACGGGAACGCTTTGGGCTCGCTGGGGGATGCCACCTTTGCGGGGCTGACCAATCTGCTGTACCTGCACCTGGAGGCCAACCGTATCCGCTGGCTGAGCCGCAACGCCTTTGCCGGCCTGGGCAAACTGCGCTTCCTTGACCTGTCTGGGAACCAGCAGAGTTTGTTGCACCACCCAGACACCTTCCGGCCTCTGCACTTACTTAACACCCTCCTGCTCTCTGGCAACAACATCCAGCAGTTAGGGAAAGGGCTGTTCCAGCACCTGACCAACTTGACCAAGTTGTCGCTGAGCAGCAACCGCCTGGCGTGGTTGGCACCGGAGGCCTTTGCTGGGCTGAGGGCCCTCAAGGAATTGCGGTTGGAAAGCAACCTCCTAAGCCAACTGCCCCTTCACCTGCTGCAGCCCCTCCATAACCTAGAGGTGTTGAACTTGAGCCACAATCGGCTGGTTGGCTTCCACCCTGATGCCTTTGGACACTTGCGCAAGTTGAGAGAGCTCAGTTTGCAGGAAAATGCACTAGCCACAGTGTCTGGAGACCTCTTTGCCTCCAGCCCCGCGCTGTACCAGTTGGAACTCGATGGCAATCCCTGGAGCTGTGATTGCCACCTGCGGGGCCTGAAGCGCTGGCTGGGCTCCTGGCACGCCCAGGGGAGGCTCCTGACAGTCTTTGTGCAGTGCCGCCAACCACCTGCCCTGGCAGGAAAGTACCTTGATTACCTTGAGGATGTGCAGCTCCTCCCTCCTGCCAATGGTTCTTCTTCTTGTTATGAGGAGTTGGCCTCTCCTTCCCCATACCATCAAGGCAACAGCAGCTTCAGTCCCGCAGGCCTCGGGCAGGAGAAGCTCAGCTCCCTGCCTTCTCTGTCACCCATGGTGGGCTCCCAGAAGATGATAGCCCCAGTGCTGGAAAGAGGCAGCCAAGGCATTGATGTGAGCCTTGTGACCTCAAAGCCTACCTTGCTTATTACTACAAAGCCGCTTTCGCCTGGTGCAGCTTGGCCTAGGAGGGCAGGGAAACACCACTTGGTCTCTTCAGTCTCTGGCACCCCACCACTGGTCACTGACCCCTGTGATTTTAACAAGTTGTTTCTGTACAACCTGTCAGTGGAGGCTGTGAGCACCAACACTGTGACTGTGCGCTGGGGGGTCCGCCCCCATCGCAGCCCTCGCTTGCTGGGGCCTGTACGCTTCAGGATCCTCTTTGATCGTTTTGGAGCAGCAATCAAGTTCCAGCGTTTTGTGTACATCCCTGAATGGAGTGAGCCAGTAGTCACCCTGCAGGAGCTGCACCCAGATACCCCTTACCTGGTCTGCGTGGAAGGAGTGATGGGGGGCCGCGCCTGCCCGGTGGCCCCACGGGACCATTGTGTGGGGCTGGTCACCTTGCCTGAAGAGGGTGTGGGGGCAGCAGCTGCTGTGGCAGGTGGGGCCCGAAGCTTGGACCAACAGCTCCTCACCCTTGTGCTGCTGGCAGTCAATGCACTGCTGCTCTTCTTGGCCCTGGCGGCCTGGGCCTCCCGCCTGGTGCGGAAAAAGGTGCTGGGCTGCCGGCGGCGGAAGGCGGCATCGCCTGTACATGTGAGGCAGATGTATTCGACTCGTCGGCCCCTCCGCTCCATGGGCACTGGTGTCTCTGCTGACTTTTCTGGTTTCCAGTCTCACCGTCCACCCCGTAGTGCTGTCTGTGCTCTGAGTGAGGCTGACCTCATTGAGTTTCCCTGTGAACGCTTCATGGACAGTGGCGCAGGAGGGAACAGCAGTGCCCGGCGTGGAGAGGATCATCTCTTGCAACGCTTTGCAGACTAAAGACATAGCCTAGGTTATGTTAAGATTTAGTAGCTGCTGGTGTTACAATCTGGCATTGTCTGCTGGGAATTGTAACCTCTGTCGGCTTTATGGAGGCCTATCACCACACAAAAGGAGGGATTATCAAACCAGTGCTGAGTGGGTTCTAGAAGAGAATAAACTTTTTAAAAAGAGATAGCCCATACAAAAATAAGGCTTTCTTGAGATTATTGAAGACCATATTTACTTAAGGACTGCCACCTTCTTGTTTAGGGATCAGACCTAAGGCCTTTCCACACTACACTGTTATAGTGCTATTACTCCATTTCAACATCTTATGGAATCCTGGGGTTTGCAGTTTGAGGAGGGACATTTTGAATTCTTAGCCAGAGAGTTCTTTGGCCTCAGTCAACTACAAACCCCAGAATTTCACAAGGTGTTGAAAGTGGAATAATAGCATTATAATAGTGTAGTGTGGAAAGGCCCCTAGTTACAGGGGGATTCCACCACTACTCTCTATATACCACTATTCTTTACTGTAGCTGGGTGGGCAGTGGTTTCTGTCTTTAAGCTCATGGGTAGGAACTACTATGACCAAGTCTTTGTCAGCTGAGTTTTGTAGGCATCCAATCATTAGTTGCCATATTGAGACAATCTCTCTCTGTGTCTTCTAAAATCTGTTAATAATCCCTAACCTGTGGATACAGCTTTGTAGCTAGTCGTACTTGTTCTTGGTAAGGAAACAGACTAAGATAATAAGAGTAAAACGACATCAACAAAAGTAGGTAATCCTGTATGAGTGTTCACATCTGGACTGATTTCTGTGTTTTTCAGGATGTTATCTACTACACTATACAGGTATAGTATTTTTATACCATTTTAATTGCCATCACTCTGTCCGATGGAATCCTGGGACTGATAGTCTGGTGAAAGAATTCTCTGCTGGAGTGCTGTAGTTGAGGGGCAAGAGCTTTCTAGCAGAGCTAAATCACCAAACTACAGATCTCAGGCTTCTATAGGATGGAGGCATGCCAATTAAAGCAGCATCAAACTGCTAGCACTGTGCAATGTAGATGCACTCCAGGTTGCCTTTAATTCCAGTCTTTCACCATTTTAAATGCCATTTATATGATCAAATCCAAGGACTCCTTGTTCACAGGACTATAATCTGGTATAGCTGTTATTTCCCTTATGTGAACAGTTTTCAGTGCAACTACTTCAGCAGTAACATAAATCCTTAACTAGTATGCTGCCGTCTAAACAAATGGGTCCTATGCATTCCACTGCTACCACCATAAGGGATATGCTGGCACTGCTGAGCATAGATTTCATGCATTTGGAACAATGGACAGAGCAGGGATCATCACAGGGTTCCTTCATGGAATGGCAGGAATGAGCTGTGAAGGACAGCAGTGTCTAAACTGGCCCTAAGTGCTTGTAGGAATGAAGGCCTTAGTGTTTGCCTTTAAATGAATGATATTTGAGAGGCTGAATTCAACAGTCATTGCAGCAGCCTTTATTTAAGACGAGCCAGGTTTGCCACTCTTTTGACAAATAATGTGAACACAAATTACTACTGTGGCAGAGGGAGTATTCTTGAATTATTAATATTTAACACTGACTTTTAAAGCTTTTAAAATGTATTAGCTCTAGGGTCTTTGACCAAAACATTATCCCCCTCAAGAAGTGCCTTGAAAATGAATGTTTTAACATGTAATTAATTTGAAGACTTTAGAATGGTGCTTTTTATATTGACCAGGGCTTTTTTAATTAAACGAATGTGAGGTGCTTTAATGTGTGTTCTGTGTAAGTGTGCAAATAATGGTTACAACTCATGTTGCTTTTGCAAGCAAGACTAAATTTTTGATACCACTAGGAAAAAAAGCAACAACACTAACCTAAGTTTATTATAATTATTTTAGAATGACTTATTTTTACAGTGGTCTTGAATAAACACTTTTGGTACTTCTGTAGCTCAGCATGTTTTCCTTTTTTCTTCTTTTTATGTGTCTTGCATATACAGTTAGGAAGTGAAGTGGTGACCTTGACAATGAAGAATAGCTATGAAGGAGACCGGTTGATAGATAACATCAGTATACAGTTTTTGACCTCCTAAAAATAGCAGTCCAAAGCATAATTCAACTCTCATGCCATTTACTCAAGCTTCCTCATGGACTGTACTTGTGGAGACATTGTGCCTTGCCTTTAAATAAATTAACCTATTTTCCATTTATAGTTCTAGGTTTAATTCATAGTTTGGGATCTTCAATCTTTGGTTTTCATTTATAATCCTCCCCTCCAGAACAGAGTTGTTTTAGTTTCAGGCCAGCCTTCCTTTTTTGAGCAGCCTAGAGAGAGCTCTGCTTAGATTTCTTTACATTCAAAGTTTTGGATGCAAGATTTGAATTATAGTTTGAGAGCAGACACAGGGCATGGTAGACAGAGAGAGGAGACAGTTGTAATATCATCATGTTACCGTCCCTCACTTGTCCTGTTTTGGTGCCTAGTTACTTTCATCCAGAAATGTTCAACTGTATTCTCATGGCCCCTCCCTAAATTGCAAACCTTAGAATTCCATAAGATGTTGAAAGTGGAATAATAGCACTGTAACGTTCTAGTGTGGGAATGGCCTTGGTCTGAGCTATGTGGTCAGAGGTGCTCTTTCCCTTAATTCTTCTACCTGCACACCACTGTTTTGTATTTGACTCCAGTTGATGGACCTGGAGATTTTCAGTAGACCTGCAGACTCCTGAAGTCTGTCCATATAATTCTAGGTTTTAATTTTGCTTTAAGAACAAGGCAGATGTAATAATGTGTAAAAATGCCTTTTTCTATCAAGCATATCTGGCCAAGGGGCAGTATGAGTCAATAGGCCTTCCAAAATAAAATGGCCATCAAATGCTTCTGTTTAGAAGTTAGAACTTTTCAAGTAATAGAAGGTTCCTTATTTGTTTTTAATAAAACCCCTTTTTCTGATTGACTGGCAATTTCTGAAATTATAAATACCTTTGTCTTGAGAACACTGCCCATCAATGAAGCAAATCCTTGTCTTGACAGCACTAAGAAGATGCTGTCACAGCTCTATATCAACAAGGAGTGGGGGGTGGGGAGGAGAAGGAATGTCAGTTTACTGAAATGCTGTCCTCTCAAGCCTGGGAAAAGTTGCCTGCCCCCCTCCCATGTGTATAGCAATGAACTCAGGCTCACAACAGATGTGTACAACACACAGAATTCCATTCCATTTGTGTAATTTGGGAAGCAGACACTGGAAAGCAGTGAAGGCATAATTTTAATAGTGCTTCAAGGAAGCAATATTCACAAGTCACAAATTAACATATTCACTTCTTATATATCATGTCATCTATCTATAAAAACACTGCAATGTTCTTGAAGCGTATTTAAGAAACAGGTGATGATAAAATGTCCTTGTGTTTCCTCAGTTCAGAAATTAGGCCAGTGCTTATACACCCAAAACAGCACCAACTGCATAAAAAAGGGAAAAGGGAAGGCGTCGGCAGATTCAGTCTGGAGAAATTCTGTATATGCAGAAAACATTTTTTAGGGGGAAGAAACTAAAATGTTTTTTTAAAAACAGTTGGTTGGAGACTGAGAATACTAAGTATCTACAGAATCTTTTGTGTCTGGGCTGGAATAACAAAAAGCTAGGGAAATGGCAGGGAATACAATGGTGTCTCCTAAAAGAAGGTCTGGCTGGGTGGCACACTGTACAGGAGCCCTCCCTTACAACATTTTGGTCCACTTCTGTTTCAAGATTATTAATGCAAACTAGATCCTTTAATGTCCACTAATCATGCAGCCACAGATAAGAGAGAAGGTGTCCTTCACATTCATGCTTTTAACTGGAAATTCTATTCTATATTGTTCTGGGATGTATTGCTATATTGTTCTGGGATGCATCTGAGTGAAGCCATGGACCCCAATACCTCTAGATATGGCTGGTGGCATGGAACATGATGGCCACATGCTGAGGAAGGGTTCTGGCCAATCCAGCCCTGCAAGGGTGGTGGCCTACAACATGGTAGAGAGGGGAGCCATCATACTGTGCCCTTTAGACTAATCTCTCCTGACCTCATTTTTTCTTTGGTGCAGGACTGCTCTCTCCCAGCTTCACAGATATAACAAACCTACGCGTTGATTTAAGTAAGTCTGCCTCTTAGCCAGTGAAGATGGTACTGCATACTTCAGAGGAACACATGAGAAACAATTCTGTTTTTAGAAAACAATCTTAATGTACATATTTCTAGGGTCTCATTATGTATGCCAAATTTCAGGTTTTCAGGTTTCATGGTCTTCAAGCTGTTATTCTGAAAGACACATTTTCTTTTATTACTCTACACAGAGAACAAATGAAGAAATTCTTAGCGCTGAGTCAAAATGGATCTCTTCCTTGCCCATTTTGCCTCCAGGTTTTGCAGGGTGCAAAGTTCATGGACATACTAGCAGTTTGGCTGTGATTGCGAATAGTTCATGTAACTTCTGTTGGGAGTTGTTTCTTCAACACAAGTTCCTTCCCACCCAGATGTCAGCAGAGGGCAGGAAGCATTGCTTCCTGATTCAGCGCTCATTCTGAGGTTGCCATAATGAATCTATGCTATAATGTTTCCTGACCTCAGTCTGGCATTCTCTGGGTAAGAAAGAATGTTGGACTGCACAGCAAAAGGGAGTATGTTGTAGCTAATAGAGGAACATGTCAACAGACAGTAGTAGATAGATATGAATGGGATGGGAGGGAGAGTCAGGTTTCATTAACTTTATCCTATCCCATGCTCTCAGCTTCAACTTCTTGGGGAGAAACCCCACAAAGAACACTTGGCTCAGGCCTTAACTATCACATATATTTTAGGACAAATGACAAGCTGAGCTAGCTTAACCAAAGGTCAAGTTTGAAAATGACTGGCAGGCATCTTAGGAGGGCACATTAGGGTTGCCATGAAAATACAACAAATTGTTGGTTGTTTACTATATTATGACTGTATTTCTACTTTCAGAAATTGGGAAGAGATACTCATGATATTTTTGCTTCACACAGTAAAATAACTTCTATGGCCTAGTCCCTTGGGTGTCATACACCTTGACTTTGGGAGTTGGCAGGGAACTATTTGTGAGTCTGTCTTAGACTACAAGATGTTGTGGACCGGCCCTGGGTTTGAACTTGAGTCTCATTGGCTTAAAGGCAACACACTTAACTGCTTTGCCATGCTAGAGTCTTATGCAAGTGTGGAAGCAGGGTGGAGAAAGTGTTCTGGCAGGACTGAGGACTAATGAGTACAAGGGTACGATTTTGTATATTGTGTGTGAATGTAAACTCAAGGGGATTCTCTGGCTTCTTGTAGAGTTCATTCCATTCCTGCATCTCACTAACTCACTGCTGCCAGAGGTGACCCGCCTCCCTGATTCATAAGACTGTGCCTCTTGTGAAGTAAGATACTTGGCTGCTGACAGAAGCCATATTACATGTGCTTTGAGAAATGTTTCCCCATGCAGGATGAGCCCTGGCTGTTTCATGAACAATTTGTTATCCTTGCTTGTAAACAGACCGAAGAATGAGTAAAGTAAGCTGTTTTGGAGAAGGAACAGCTGTAGCATTCAGTTAATGTTTATTAGGTGTTTATCAAGCAAATTACACTAATGAAGGCACAGCCGGTTGTTTTCCTTCCAAATTAAACTGTTACTCTTCAAGTAGCTATACAAACCATAACTAAACTGGGCCAAATTCACCCCTGATATGGGACCTTTCAGGCAACTGAAATGTTTAACTGCTTTAACTGAAATCAAGCTCTTCCTTTTAGCCTATCTTGAGGGGGCTTAATAATCCTTAATCAAATCAGCCACACATCATCCCCTATTATACTGTTCCCTGGCACACATAACCAGAGTCAAGGAACCGGACTAGTCACAGTCTGGTGAGCCTGGTGACACAGCAGGTTCCATCCTCATGAAGCTCTGCCACTTCTGATATTGTTCCTCTTCTCTCCTCTCAGTGGTCATTTTATGGGTCTTTGTGTTGAGATAATTATAGAGCTGCTGGTGTTCCTTGCACGGTTGCCTGGAAGTAAGACCCACTGAAGACAACAGCCTGTGCTTCTAAGTAAATGGGTTACACTCAATATTTCCTTTCTGCAGACAGCAAGATCTCTGTAATCTTCTATGTAATATTTTCAGAGGCATGGAAAAGCTGCTGTGGGAACCAAGAAGTAGGAAGATCTACTTCCACCACCCTGTTGTATGTATCTGAATCTTTTTCCAGATAATTTTTTTATAGGATTGCACTGGATGTATTTAGATTAGAAGTCTTCTGTGGGGCATGGGTCATTCTGCGTCATTATGTCTCACTAGAATTTACTTCATTGCTTGCCTTTTAAAACAGCAGTGGGGAACCTGGATCCCTGGCCTTTTTTTTTTTTTTCCAAAAAAGCTTCACCACCCCTGGCTTAAATGGTATTTGAATATGGATGAACTACTGAAGTGTATGTTGACTTCAGTGTGAAGTTTCAATATCAGTGTTGGCTGCATTAGAAATGGATGCTACAGGGCTTATGTGGTACAATCGTAATCCTGTGGAAACTGTGACAAAGCTAGCTCTGCAGAAGTTTTATCATTTTGATCTGTAGAGGGCAAAATCTTCCTTCCTGCCATCCAAGCAAGTGAAAATTCATGCAAAGATGTGCAAACATTCAGGTTTTGAGCTGTAGGAAAAGCACTTAGACATTTTCTCTTTTCAGTGGTAATTTCCAGCAGATTAGCATGCTACACTGCTGCAGAAAAACAAGGTCTTGATATCTTAGAAACTAACATATTTAATCCTTGAAAGCTTATATTGTAATAAATCTGTTCTTATGAGAACAAGCCAACTGCAGTGAAAAGGGCTTGTTAATTATAACTAACAATTTCATTTCATTTTGGTGGCTTAGGTAGGTGGAATCTTGTTCTGCAGTGCAGACAGCATAATGGAAAATTCAGCCATCCTATACAAAGCATGAGAGACTGAGTCCATTTCTGCATGGCATTGCTGTCCCCCAGGTGGGGATATGTTGACAGCAGTCTGCAAGTTGTGCTTTCACATGATATTTTTGTGGTCCTGCTGCACTTGTGGTCCCCACTTGTCGCGATTGCAGGATATTCCATTAATGGAAAAAATCCATTAATGCCTGTGATTGCATGACACTTTTGTCAGTGGTGGCCATATGAAAAGGGCAGAAGCACAATCTAAGCACTTCCTTTCCCAGTGCAGCATGCGAAAGAGGCCAGCTGCACTGTGGAAGGAAGGCACATGTCACTCGCACTCCGATCTGCAGGCAGCTGGCTGGGTGCGGAGAGGAGCATTGGGGAGATGCTCCCGTCCTGGCAAAAGCACTGCCGGGATCGCGACAGGACATCACTGGAAGGAGGTAAGGTGTGGAAATGGCCTGAGAGCAAGTATTACAGGTTAGGAAATGTTACTGGTCCAAGGACCTAGCTGATCATGTATGCTTTGCAGAGTCTTGGAACTTATTTGATTTCTAACACAGAAGGATTGGAACAGATCATTTCCAGACAGCTCTCAACCCATAGTAAAAGGCTTTTGCTTTCATATTCTTTGTCAGATGATGAGGTCTACTCAAACCTGCACAGTGAATAGAGTTCCTTTGCCTGAACTGCAAACTAGGCACACAGTCTCATTGGGCCCACACAATTATCTTTGACAACTCCAGTCAGTTGTTCTGTGGTAGGGAAGAAGGAAGGGAAAAGGGCAATTTTCTGGTGGAGGAGTATCTGGAAGGATAGTCTGCTTAACCCCAGAATTCAGCGGAAGTGGAATTTATACAGTGCTCACGAGGAAACACAAAATAGATCTTGTAGATTGAAAGCTCAGTTGTTGGCTTTAGTAGGCCTAACATTACATAATATTGGCTTTACTCCAGTCAACAGAAACACTAAAGTTAATACAAAGAAGAGCATATATAGTGTGATAAAGCACTGGCCTTGTTGAGCAATGTATAGGAAGAAGCAAATCAGTTCTTAATTTCACTCTTGTGTTGCAGAGGGTATGGCATCATTATTATTTGCAACACTGAGATTTTAGTTAGTCTCTGGAAAGATTTCATCTCTGATTGAGCTTGATTTATTGTACCTTGGATGTCTTGCATGGGAACAAGGCTAACAAAAGGAAACATCTGCTCTTTATCCCCGCAAACTGAGCATTTGTGCAGTTAAGAAGCACATAAGCTTTGAATAACTGCTTGTTGTACTGGACTAAATCTTTGAGGTAGGGCTTGGATCCACAGTAGGAAAGCACTTGATGGTAATATTCCATTTACTGAGTTCCAGTTTTCTCCTCTGGTCACTTCTTGATATAAGCTTTTTTTTTTTTAATGTAGAAGCAAAAGAGTGAGCTAATCAAAGACAGTCTGAAATGGAAAACATATGTTAGCCAAGGAAGCCACACATGTGAAGCCTTTCTTCATGACTTTTGTAGTAGGGCTTTGTCATTTCAACCACTTGTTGTTTTTCTGCAAAGTGAATTAAAATATAGAAAGTTACATTTTAGACTACAATTCCCACAATTCCCCAAGGCAGCATTTAAGTTGTAGTTCAATGAGTAACTTTTCCAAGCTCTGCTAAATTAGGGTGTGGAGGGGAATCTTTGTTTCATCTCCGGTATGACTTCATCCCCAGTGGGCATCTAGTTAAGAGCAGAGACTACAAGCAGCTGTTTACAAATAACCAGTTACAGTGACACCTCCACATTTGCAAGGGTTCAGGGCACAGAATGCTTGCAAAAGTGGAAAAATCATGAATAACTCCTTCCTACAATCCTCCTCCCATTCCTTTCTGGAGCTTCCTCCTCTCATTCCTTTATCTTCCATCCTAGCATGTGAGCTTTCCTTCTCTGCACTGGGGCCACAGACAAGAGGATGGGGGGGGAGCTCCAGAGGGCAGAAGGAACTTGTACTGAGGCAAAAGGTTAGGGGATTTGGGGGGAGGAAGGTCGCACATCTTTTCCTTCTGCCTTCCAGAGCTCCCCTCCCATTCCCTTGCCTCTGGCCTCAGTGCTGAGGACACGCACTGAGGCAAAAGGCAAGGGGATGGGGGAGGAGAAGTGTGGGGAGAGGTGTGGGTGCTTCATGAATAATCAAATTCACAAAGGTCACACTTTTGTGAACATGGAGGGAGGACCATACTTGCATTTCTTTTTGCCATTAACAAAGAAGTAGATTAGGAAGGATACTTGCACTTTTCAGCTACAATGGCAACTATTTTCATTGCCTTTATAATTGATAGAGGTGCGGTCTCACCAAAAGTTTAAATAAAACTATTGTATTGCACTCTTCATGAGACTGCCAATGAAAAGTGTCTGGAAGCTACAACTAGGCAAAAAGGTGGTGATGAGGGGAAAGGACTTGCATTTTAAAGAGCATTGTTTTATTTTCTATGCCAATTGTGGACAACTCTAGTTCTCAGAATTGGTTGGCTTGTAAGACAGTCCACGACAGCACAGCCAGTGATGAGAAATCATTGAAGTTGTGGGTCAGAAGTGCCCACTGCTGGTCTATATTGACTGATTTAAAATTAATTTTTAAAATACACCTTTAAAACTAGTTCTAAAGACCAAAAGCCATATCAAATAATATCCTTTTGACTGCCCAGTAAAATCTCAACAGAGATGGAGCCACTCTGACTTATTAAGGGAGGGAGTCCCACAATCATGACTCTGCCACAGAGGAAGCCATGCCTCATGTACTCAGCAACCCACTTTTTTTGAATGGTGGGTGATGCAGCTGAGCTCAGGTGAAGATGTCAAATTTCAGACAAAGTCATATGAGAGATGGCAGTCTTTAAGATACCCATACCCTAAGCCTTTCAGTGTTTTGTAGGTCAAAAACAGCATGTTGAATTGAGCTTAAAAGCAAAGGGGAAGTTAGTGTAGTTGTTTCAAGAGTGGTGACACGCTGTTTCTAAAGTAAGTCCCAAAGAATTGTCGGCCATAGCATTTTGCACTAGTTATAGCTTCTGAACAATTCCATCTGCTGACTGGGGCTTTCAGGGTGTTGTACCCCAGCTGTTGCTGCCTGCTGGTGTAAGATAATGTAGCAGGCATAGCCAGAGTTTTATTTGTTAAATATGTTAGGGCAGCAAAGAGAAATAAGTCATCAGAAGATACTGTTATATATGATAACTGCTGCAAGACTGACATATGCACAATACTGGAAAAAAAGGGAATATGTAGATATAAAAGAATGGAAGCTCAAAGTACTGGATATGGTAGAAACAGAAAAACTAGCATTTTTAATGAAAAAGAAACCTATCCAGAACTTTGAAAGGGAATGGAGAGAAGTACTGGACTGGATAAAGAAATAATGTAGAAGGGGAAGCAACAATGAAAATAAAGAAAAGTAATAATGTATAAGATATATTATAAGTAGCAATGTACTAAAGTGAATGTAACAATGTAATAATGTAAGAATTTTGTAACAGTGAAAATAAGAATGTATGAAGATAAATAAGCAAAGTCAATTGGGACAAAGACGGAAGTGGGGAAGGGGGGTTGTTTTATGTTTAATATAAACTGCAATAAAAAAATTCTAAAAAAAAAAGATAATGTTGCAGGCATAAAGTCTGCACCTAGGCTTCCTCCTGTCATCTGCTAGTTGGAGTCTTCATTGAAAAGCACCCCTGTTGTTCTTGCTGGACCTAATTTAATGTCCTCAAACTATGGCCATTTTTGCGCTACACTGTTATAGTGCTAGTATTCCATTTTCAACATCCTATGGAATCCTGGGGTTTGCAGTTTAGGGAGGAGCATTTAGAATTCTCAGTCAGAGAGCTCTTTGGCCTCAGTAAACTACAAATCCCAGAATTCCACAGGATGTTGAAAGTGGAATAATAGCACTCTAACAGTGTAGTGCAGAAATGGGCTGTATCTCCTTTTGGAGAACCACACACACAGGGAACCTATGTAGAATTGGGAATGGAGTGGTAAGCCACGAACTAAGAGTTTCTTTTTGTTGTGTATCTTTTGTTGGCTATAAACTTGAATAAATGCAATTGCTTCTCCAGACTTCCCAGTTGCAATTCTTGGCTTTCTGGATGGAAACAGTTTGGGGATACAGGTATGGGAGGAAGAAAATGAGGGCACTGGAAACCATGCCCTATGGGGATAGACTTAGAGAGCTGGGGATGTTTAGTTTGCAGAAGAGAAGGTTAAGAGGGGACATGATAGCCATGTTTAAATATTTGAAGGGATGCCATGTAGAAGAAGGAGAGGGCTTGTTTTCTGCTGCTCCAGAGACCAGGACAAGGAGCAATGGATTCAAGCTGCAGGAAAGGAGATTCCACCTGAACCTCAGGAAGAACTTCCTGACAGTCAGGGCTGTCTGGAAGTGGAATATGCTGCCTCGGAGTGTAGTGGAGTCTCCTTCCTTGGAGGTTTTTAAGCAGAGGCTTGATGGTCATCTGTCGGGAGTGCTTTGAGGGTGTTCCTGCATGGCAGGGGGTTGGACTGGATGGCCTGTGTGGTCTCTTCCAACTCTCCATTTCTATGATTCTATGATTCTATTCCTTCAGTCCCTATATTTCTAGCTTTGTGATACCATAAAACTTTGTTGAGCATTTAGAAATACAGTTTAGGCATCCAAAGAAAAGGACCAGTTATTTAAGAAAGATAAGAACACAGCAAATACAAGACTCGTGAAGAATGAACAATTTTCACTGTCTCACTTTCTACAATGCTAGAAACTTGGTGAATGAAGAAAAAGTTCATTCGGGGGGCAGAATTCTTATTTAGAGGGGTAATGTCTTCATTTAGCTATTCTCCTGGAAAGGACTGAAAGAAATAAGAATAATCCCCAGAAACTTGAATGCAGCCCTGAACTAGGAAGGTCTCTAAGAATCCAAACCCTTTTGCATTTTTATCAGTAGTTCACTTTCGAGAGAATCTTCTATTTTCATTTCTTTGCTGATGTGATTTCCATGGTAAATTGACAACCAGCCTTTTGTATGATTATGTGGCATGTTGATGGATTGCTTTATTTTTCAATAATTTAGGAGGAAGATTAGTGACACTGTTCAGCAGTTGTAGGATCTGAGTCCCCAGTGTGTTTCACATGACTGTTTCCTTCTTTCTGCCAATAGTGCCCACCCTGTATTCAGTTACACTAAACCCTTCAGTGAATACTCTACTGTGTGAAGAGGCCAGGAAAGAGGGAAAACAGTGAACTGGGGAGAAGAAGGAATGATTTTTTTAAAGAAAAAAAAATTCATAAGTGTCCTCAAGTGAATTAGCTTTCTCAGGCAGTCTACCATGTACACTCTCGTTTCATTTTTTAGAAGTATTTGCTGCAGTGAAATGTCATGTTCAAACATAAACCATGTGAGGTTAGGCTGAAACTTGCCACTTTAACTGACTGCAGTTTGGTGCCGAACTCAGACCAGATGTTTATTTTCTGTCAGGAGCATTTTCTGTTGTCTAGGGACTGGTGGAATGGGGGGATGGAGAAGAGAGGCGAGACGGGGACGGGAAGAGAGAAGCACAAAGGGTTATGGAGCAGGCGTTTTTGTACTGCAGTTGATTAGAACAAACGACAAAGAGCTAGGCCTCAGATCTGAAAGGTTGAGGCCTTTATGATCTCAGCCTCTGCAATTAAAACAAAACAAAACAAAACAAAACAAAACCAAAACCAGAATATGGAGCGCAAACGGCGAGGCAGAAAGGAGGCACGTGGGTCCACAACAGCTGGCTTTCATTTGGCCCTCAGTTTAATAGCAAAAGCTCACACATCTCTTCCACTTCAGAAGGTCATCTGCCAGGTGGGAGGAAATTCTATTCCTTCCTCCTGCTCTCCTTCTCATACTGTGGGGACTATCACTTCATTTTATATAATAAAAGGCATTGCCCCAATGTATTTCAGCAGCATCCTTGTTATTTCTGCAGACGATTTTTGGAGGAACAGGAATTCGGCATAAACTGAGTGGGGTGGGGTTGAGAGACCTTTAGCCAACCAAAGTTGTGGGCTCTAACTCCCATCAGCCACTGTTGCAACAGCATGACCAATAGTCGAAAATAATGTCTATTGTCACTAGAGTTGTCAGGTGTAAGACTGAACAGAGCTCCTGTAGCTTCAAGGGCTGTATAGAAGGAAGAATTTTAGGGACTTGGTAGTCGGCATTTGGATTCTACAACTCCACAAATGTGTCATTAACCCTGAATTGTTTAAAAAATATGGCAACCCATCAACCCATCATATAATTATACAATGGATGGACTGTAGATTTACAATGAGATTGCTTCTTCTTCACAATCGTTAAAGGTATAGGAGCTTTGTTCTATATTTCGTCTGGAAACCTTAATTGTCATCCAATGCTATCTTAGAGGGTCACATAAATAAAACCAAAAGAACTGGCCATCTATTGTAATTTCTAGCCTCAGGCTGACAGAAAACCATTTTTGCAGCCTTGTTTGCCATAACATTTGTGAAGGACTTTTTTTTCATGTTACCAGAGCCAGGGTTTTTATAATTCTGGTGCAGGGGACAAGTGGTAGCCTAGAACTGCCTACAAACATTGGCCTAAGTTCATAAAACCTCTGCAAGCAACCAGTTCAGAGCTTTGGCAATAGTATCCTTTCCCTTCCCTAAGATGCAGGTTCACAGTTTTGAATCTGGAGGCCAAGGTATGTGCTGTGGCCAGAAGTACTTTTGCACATTCAAAGTTTGTGCACCAACTGCACCCATTCCTTGAGATTTGGCCATGGTGTTATGTTCCTTCGTTACATCCTGTTTGGACTATTGTATTGCTTTATGTGGGGCTGCCTTTGAAGAATGTTCGGAAACTTCAACTAGTATGAAGAGCTCTAGCCAGAGTGCTAACTGGGACAGGTTACAGAGACAATGCTATGCCCCTGTTACAACATATCCACTGGCTGTCAGTTTGTTTCCAGGCACAATTAAAAGTGTTGTTTATGACCTGTGAAGCCCTATATGTCTCATGTCCAAGATATTTGGCAGATCATATTGTTACCCTGACTACTGGGGTCCCTGGATTTTACTAAGGTTGGGGAAATTAGCAGAGCACAACTTGGCAAAACGGAGGGCAGAGCAGCGCAGTGAGATCTTTTATCCTATGTTTACGGGGTCAGACTGTGTGAGAAAGAGAGAAGTCAAGTGTCCTTTTAAATGGTCTTTTATTTGGTAGAATTGGCAAATGTAAAGTCGAAGGCTTTCACAGCCAGAATCCATAGGTTGTTGTTGGTTTTCATCTGAAGATGCCAGCCACAGATGCAGGCGAAAGGCCAGGAAAAAATCCTAATAGAACACAGTCTCAAAGCCCAGAAAACCCACAACAACCTAAGAATTGGCAATGTTTATTCACACACACACACACAAAGCATTCATTCATGCAAGCACACAAGGACTACCAAGTTTGAGAATCTTAAGATAGGGGAAAGATTGAGGGGGCTAAGCGAACATACTGCACCTGATCCCGAAGGCTGCTGTTTCTGGAAAACATGGTATAGATCAGTAGACAAAGAAAAAGACTGACAGGAGCCTTTAAGCTACTAGTCAAGGGTGGAAATTCTCCTGAAAAAGAAAGAGAGCGAGCTGGCCAGCCAGCGAGAGGAAGAGAGAGAGAGAGCTTGAGAGAGAAAAAGCTAGCTAAAGCCCCAAAAGGGAATGCAAATATAGTGCACGCATGCCTGGGGGGTGGGAAGACCCTTTTCTGGGAAAAAAACAGATGGCCGAATCAGGCAGATGGGGTAAAAGATTTTTATGGCAGTGTAACCAGGGATCAGGAAAAGGATAGGTGTGAGGATTTGTTTGAAATCTTCCTGTTTTCCTGAACCAGAGTTATCAACCAAAAACTCTTTTTTTGAAGTTTCCAACAACTGGAGTCAAATTAAGTTGGTGGCCAGTTTTTATGGCTTGGTTTTCCAGAGGATAAGCAAACCACAGGGGGCTTTGCGCTTTCAGGAGATTCCTTTTATTCTCCTTGCAATACTCATTAAGTTTAACTCAGCCATCTTCTGAGATCATCTCTGACCTGCTTTTCCAGTCAGTCCTCTTCCACATGGCCTTATCTCGTCATGTATATGATTTCTATTTTACACAAATTAAACATATCTGCCAATATATAGATATATATACATACATACACACACACACACACACACACACACATACATACATATATATTGAGAGAGAGAGAGAGAGAGAGAGAGAGAGCGCTAATTAGATGGTCATGATAGTGGGGTTACAAAATGATCCTGCCTGGCCCCTGAGATATTTAGGATTTAGGGATCTCTCAGTCCCACCATTGTTGCAAGCATGAGAGGAGCTTCTCAGTCTTTGCCCCTAGACTCTGAAACTCCCTTTCCAGGGAGGTCTGTATGGCCCCCTCCCTGCTGTCCTTCCATCTGTAGGCAAAGACCTTTCTATTCTGACAGGCTTTTAAAGGGAAAATTTTGAAGAATGGCCTAAGGGTGCTGTATTGTTTTTATACTGAACAATTTTAATCCCATTTTATCTTTTAATGGTAATTTTTATCTCTTTAAGTGTAGTTTTAAATCATTTTAATACAGTCAATAGTTTAATCCTATTTTAATGTTTACTTTTTTGTATGTTTTTAGCTGTATTGTTTTTAAATGGTAAGCTGACTTGAGTCCCAATTTTGAGGAAAAGGCAGGATAGAAATAAATATAACAACAACAAAAATACTCCATTCAATTTTTGAAAACACAAACGTGCACAACTAACCGAAGTAAGTAATTGGGAGGAAAATATAAACACATAAATTTTCAAGGCAGTGCTCTTGCCCTAATATTCTTCCTCCTCTTCCGAGAAGTGAAGAAGGAGGTCTAGGCCCTGAGAAGATGCTGCCACATCACCAGATCCAACTGCCAGTCCTGTTGTTTTGTGTACATGGAACTAAAGGAAACAGCATCTTATTTCTTGTTTCTGGCCACTGAATATATTGGACATCCCTGCTCCCATACTTCTCTGAAGATCTGAAAAGATCCTACCTGTACTGTGTTCAGAGAGCCTAAAGGCAGTTACAATATGAATGCTTTTGCTGTTATTCCTTAAGCTGCAACCTGTCTTGGGCCACCCTTAACTGTAGGCTTGAAGGCCCCTGAACTCATATTTAATTCTCATGTTCCAATACATTCATGCCACAAGACTTTGTTCTTTGTGCCCTCAACAAATTTCTTATGCGTGGGTCCTGAACATGTACACAGGACTTCTGTCCACCTTGGTCACTCACAATTTCATTAATAAAACCCACAGCAGTTTAGAACTGCTTTGTATTGTAATGTAAAGTGTCTACAAAGCTCCATTTGAGATCCTTTTCTCTGGTCTTGTAGTGCCCCTCTGACTGGTTCACTGAAAACTTGACAGACAAATGCATATCTTGCTTTAATGTCATTCAAAATGCACTACTGAAACCATGTGTTTTTTTTATGACTTCTATCAACACACCCAAATCAGTGTTTTATAACCCTAAACCATCAGTGTAGACATTCCATTTTGTCTGGTAATTCAGCAAGATCCGAGAATGCTCCTACTATGTGCTTCAGCCCTTGATAGATTACTCCAAGACAATAGAGCTATCATAAACTATCATAAGTTGCAGCAGTAAAAAATCCCCCGCCTTTGATGTACTGGGAGAGAAAATGTCAGTCTCAGCAAAACCATTCTTCTATTTCTCTCATAGAATTGAGCTTATAGGATTTGTTGTTGTTGTGTGCTGTCAAGTTGTTTTGGACTTATGTTGACCCTAAGGTGACCCTATCACAGGGTTTCCTGGGGTTGAGAGTGTATGATGCACCCCAGGCCACCCAGGGGGTTTCCATGGCCAAGTGGGGTTATTCCAATGCTCAAACAACTATGCCATGCTCTTCCCTGCAGCACAAAGGCTCCTCCCTGCCCCCTGGCTCCAATCTAAATTAGAGTGCTTAAATGAAGATCTCTTGTGACAAGGTTTTTGTGTAACTCAAAATTTTGTTACAAGAGTTCTTTATTTAAGCACTATAATTTAGATTAGAGCCAGGGAGGAGCCGTTGTGCTTCTCCTGTGGGTAAACAGTTGGGAGTCAGAAATCCTTGATGAGCTACAGCAACCAGTGGTAGCTGGTAGCTTTCATGCCTGTGGATAGTTAAACTGCTCTAGGAATTATATATACAACGTGTTGAACTTTTTTATGGAGGATCATAGTGATCACCATCTTGGATAGTTCCTTTAAACTTTAGATTAAAACCTGGACTGGATTCATGGCCCCGCTGACATGGAAGGCACCAGCAATCAGTGACTGCAACAAAGCACCCGGTGATCTACCAGGTCTGCCTTTTGTCCACCCCTGCCATAGGGGAAATAACACAGCTCCTCTCCAGAAACCTTGGTGTAATTTCTTTGGAATTTCTTCAACCTTGCAAAGATGCAAGCATGTTTCCTTGCTTTTGTGACATAACCTGATTTGCTCATCAAAACAATTTATTAAAGATTTTCTTTAGTTGCACTTTCCATCCTTCTCTTGCACATTCTGAGATGTGCACATGTGAGATAAGAGATATTGAAAGCTTTCTTAAGGATACAATCAACTGATAACAACTGGAGTGAGCTGCAGACTTCTTTCAGTAGCGACAAAGCTTCCTTCACATAAAACTGTTTTCTTAGTCTTATACTGAGTGCAAGCTTCCTGCTTTCCCATCAGATGCCTTTTCCATTACACATTTGTAATGCTATGATTATGCTTTAACTGCCATGGTTCTTTCCTACAGAATCCTGGGATTTTGAGTTTAGGAAGGGGCATTTAGAATTCTAAGCCAGAGAGTTCTAGTACCTCACCAAGCTACAAACCCCAAGATTCCACAGGATGTAGCCACTTGAAATGGAACCATACTGCTGTAACTATTTAATATGAAAGGGTCTCTATTGTCCCCATGATATTTGCACAGCTTTGGATGAGTCCAACCTGCTCATTACTTCCCAATGCAGCCTATTATCAGCGATCTATCACATCCATTTTTGTGATGGTGGGATTCAGACTTAGGGCATTTTCACACAACATCACTATAAGGCTACAGCAGAGAGTTGTTACTGATCCAGGAGCCATGTTACCATACAATATTGTTGCTATCCCGCTGCTATCCCATCCCCAAGCGCTGGCAAAGTCACTTATACTATTTCCAGAAAAAATCTGTTAAACACCTCCTTTAGTGCTTCAATCTCATCAGCCAGCTCCATGTGGTATGGTAATAGTGCTTGATAGCACTTCCTGTTGTTGCAGATCCAGCAGTGTATGGGGCATGGGTGTGCTCAGCTTGTCTCTTCCCCTCCAACTTCCATGGCATGGTAAGTTCAAAATCTATCACCTCTCCTTGTTTATTTTAAAGTTCTGCTTTGCATTAAAAATTTTATTTTTAAAAAATACACTTTTAAGCATTGTTGCATGAAAATGCAGTAGTGTACTGGCTTGTAGTGTGGCTACAACAGTGTTGCACTGGTATGGCATCCGGAGAAAAACAAACAAACAAACAAACAAATGACCAATTGGGGCAATGGGGGTGGCGTGAAAGGCAGGGAAAGGGAGTGGCCAAAGATGCTGTAGTGCAGAAAGAACACCAGTGGCAATACCGCTACTCATCTGCTGAATGCGGAAGGATGCAAAAAACAGTATTCCTGACCTGCTACCATTGTGCGAGTGGCAATGCTGGGATTGCAACAGTACAATGCGCTAATGGCATCCAGTGTAGAATTGGCTTTAGATGAGATCCATTGAAATAAATGAGACTAACTCCAATACCATTTCAGCAGGAGGATTCCGAGGATGACTAAATCTGCCCTGACATTAGGTAGAGTGAAGCAATTGCCTCAGGTAGCAGAATGGGAAGGGCAGCAGCATCAACAAACTCCGCCACAAACTGGTCCTCTTGAACCTCCTGGTGTTTCTTCTCTGTCGGAGTACTGTAAGGGACAGGACTCCCACACCTTTAATTATTATGTATGAAATGGAATTTCTGCTGGTGTTGCTTTTCACATAAGCAACACAAGCTGACATACTCTCTTTTACATAGTTATTAAAGGTACAGGAGCCCTGTCCTTTGTTTCACATGGCAACCTCAATTCTGACATGTTTTTAAGAACTGAAGGCTTTCCAAGAAAGGGCTTTTAAGAGGGTTCGGTATTGTTTAAATTGTTTTATATTTGTTTTGTTTTTTTAATCTTAAAAATCATATTAGTAGTATATTTTCAATTGTTTAATGTTATTAATTGTTAATGCTATTTTAATCTTTTGTATGTTTTTAACTATATTGTATTCATTTTAATTTGTAAGCCTCCTTGAGTCCTGTTTCTTGGGGAAAAGGTAGAGAATAAAGGTGGGGAGAGGAGGATGGTAATGATAATGAAGTGGTACGCTTTCTTCCTTTGCCTCGGAAAGCAAAATGTCTTTGGCCATTTCCACACTAGCCTGATATAATGCTATTATTCCACTTTCAACATCTTATGGAATCCTTAGGTTTGAGGCCCCTCTCTAATCTGCAAACCCCAGGATTCCATAGGATGTTGAAAGTGGAATAATAGCACTACGCAGGCTAGTGTGGAAATGGCCTTTGATCTCCTCTGCTGAATCCATCTCAAGGGTTATATGTGTGGCTATTCCTTACATGCATGTCCCTGTGAAATAATAACCAGCATTTGCAGCTTCCTCATTTAGTCACCACTTGTAGCCATGGTGTACGTACAAAAGGACACACCACTGCATGGAGTACGTGCAAATGAATGAGGCATGTTGTGTGTTTTCATTTATTTTAGGTTTTACTTATGTTAGTTTATCCTGTCCTCGAGCTTTGCTTGCGTAATCCAGCTCCAAAGTCTGTGATATAAAACTCCACCTAAAATATACAGTCTCCCATATTGTTTTGATTCTGAAAGGGGGAAGTAACACAAGCAATGTAACATTTGAATCTGCCAATACTTGCATGGATGAATCTCTATCTGGAGACACAACTGGCTAGTTTACAAAATCTAGACAATGGTACATTCACTGCTATGTTGCTATTACATGTTTAACTTGCCTCCCAGCTACCAAATCAGGTGTCACTGTTGCCAGAGAAAATCTGTTCTACATGACAGAAGTTTGCTAAATGAGCCGTAACTGCTAGTTACTTGGTTGCAGTCCCATAAACATTTAGTGTTCTGTACTTAATACATAGTGCACTTTACTATAAAGAAAACCACAGTGTTGCTACAGTACTGACCTCTGGTGGAGTACAAAGATGTTAAACCTGGGCTAAGCTTCATAGCCTGTTACTCTGAATGGATTGTTTATAGTCCCTCCATTAAGAAAGAGTCTCTGCAATCTGAATTTATTTTGGTTATTTTGGTTCAAGGTTTTTAACATAAAGGAAGATAGTGCCATCTTGTGGGCTTGGGATTTACTGCAGCTGAATAAAATTGTGTGCCTCCAAGTCATTTCCAACTTATGGAGAACCTAAGGTGAACTTATCATGCAGTTTTCTTGGCAAGATTTATTCAGAGGGGGTTTACCTTTGCCTTCCTCTGAAGCTGAGAGAATGTGACTGGCTCCAGGTCACCCAGTGGGTTTCAATGACTGAGCGGAGATTTGAACTCTGGTCTCAAGAGTCCAATGTTCAAACCACTACACCATGCTGGCTCTCTCTCAGTAAAGATGTTGAAACTGAACAAGTAGTTATGAGAGATGTGAAGCTGTGAGAAAGTGTCAGACAAAGAATTCCCACTTTCCACAAATCACTGTTCCATTTTTAAATCAAAAATAATTAATCGCAAATTGTCAGTGTGAAACAGCATACATTAATTAACAGGCCAAACATAAAAAGCAATATTGAATGTACACTCACACACTCATGTTTTAGAATTATAAAACTCATCTTTATGTTTTCAGGGAAGTCATAACAAACAAGTGGCTTCAGTGGTGCATTTTAGAATGACACTAAGTCAGATATGCATTTGTCCCCAAACTTTTCAGTGAACCAGTCAGAGGGGCACTACAAGGCCAGAGAAAAGGATCTAGATAATTCATACTACAGTACAAAGTGGCTCTAAGCTCCTGCAGGTTTTGCTAATGAAGCTGTGAATGACATTGGTTGACAGGAGCCCAGAGTATGATGTTCAGGACCCATGAATAAGAAATTTGTTAAGGGCAGAAAGAACAGTTTTGCGGCACAAATGTTTTTCGACATGAGGATTAAAGATGAGTTCGCAGTCCTTCAAACCTGCAGTTAGGGATGGTCCAAGACATTTTGCTAGCTAAGAAAGAGTAAAAGCATCCACATTGTAGCTGCCTTTAGGCTCTCTGAGCACAGTATATGTAGAAACCTTTCAGATCTTCAGAGAAGCATGGGAGCAGGGATGGTCCAATATTTTCAGCTGCCAAGGACAAGGAACAAGAAAAATGTTAAGTAAGCTCTCCACACTCAGTGCAACACTGGCAAGCAGAAGGGGAGCCAGACTTCCCACTGGCAGGGTTGTCAGGTGAGCAGCAACTCTGTCCTTTAGATTTAGATTTCTGGGAGCACAGTGTGGGTTCTTTTGATCACACAGGGGTAGGACCTTGCTTCTGGGTCAGCTGGTTGTGGCATAAGGTCAGGTTGAGTAAAGGGTACATAATCTGGGCCAAATCTAGCTATCTAGATAATATGAAAATTCAGAGCCAGGAAAAAACCAAAACAAAACAAAGTCATTTTGACAGCCGGCCAAATACACCCTATAGCTGCAGTAGTTGTCCCCGTTTGTGCCAGGGCTCACATCCAACATGGCTTTATGTACATGACAGGAGTGTGTGTGTGATTGTGTTTCAGTCCCTACTCTGTTTCTGGGGCTTCTGGAAGCTCATGGCCAGCCCTCAGTACAAAGTGATGGGCCCATGCAACAAGATAATTCCCTAGTCACCGTGCTGGTCTTCCACAAAATGATATGATAGACTCAAGTGTATGCACCTACCATCCCATTCTCTTGCCAAGGGGTCTGCAAAGTGCAGCCAGTGTCATGCATGTGACTTCCAGGGCCCCCTAAGGGTTTTTTTTTCATTTTCCTGCAGTTTTGACCCTAAAACCCAGTCAGGTGTGTTTTTGCCATGTTGTGTCCCTTCTTTAGGCTCTGGAAAACCTTTTTTAAAAACAGGAAGTACACAGTCTAGTCCCTCCCATTGCTCCTGGCTTCTTATGCATTAATGTCATACACACAGGCCATTTCCACACTATATTGTTATAGTGCTATTATTCTACTTTCAACATCCTGCAGAATTCTGGGGTTTGTAATTTACTGAGGCCAAAGAGCTCTCTGGCTGAGAATTCTAAATTGCCCTCCCTAAACTGCAAACCCCAGGATTCCATAGGATGTTGAAAGTGGAATCATAGCCCTATAACAGCCTCGTGCGGAAATGGCTAAAGATTATACATAAGGAAGAACGGAAAGCTATGAAAGGCTGCATTACTTTACTCTTTTGCCTAAGCCTGCTGGGAAGGGCAAGGTTCCACTCCATCCTTCCTCTTTTCTCTGCTCAGTTAATTGAATGCAAACTACTTTTGCACTTTTAATTCAGGTTGAATCCACATAGGGCTGTATCCCAGCTCCATTGTGTCGTATCTCTGCCTCGGTTTGACCCCTTTACTGCCACACACATCTGCTTTAATCCAAATGGATTTACACGCAGGACTCCTATTAAATAGCCGTGTCAGTACAAGAGGGTGTTTCTGTTACCACCCTTTACATACCTCATCCTACTGGACAGCAAAATTGTCATGAAATATTATATAAAAATTGGATACTTATTGCTGGGAAATGTGTGGTAAGCAGGACACTGTTTGGGCTAAGTCAGCACGGCCTCAGCATGGCCAGGTAATAAGGTCAAGAAGAGTTAAGCAGGAAAGCCTGGAGTGAATAGACTTCCAATAAGCTTGTCAACGACACAGTATCTGAATACACTAGACAACAAAACTGCCCAGGTGTGGCAGGCAAGCGCCCTTCTATGCACTTTTCCTACTAAAATCTTCCCAATTCACCTTACCCAACTAAGACATTAAGAATCTGTCAGGACTCCTATCAATGTTTTGTCACCCAAAGTAAGATAATCAGTCTGTTCCAAGGGTAGGAAAAAACGGTATTTAAACCCTAGCTCTGACCCCAGCATTTTGCTAGCACTTTGGGTGTCACACTGCACTCCAGATTCCCATTCCTCCGTGATAGCCTCAGACTCTTGTTTGAGCCACTCCTCTTCAATTCTCTGCTCCAGGGCTGGTAAATATCACCCTCTAGACCCCAAATCTCTCTTTATCCAACCTTTCTCACTTGTCCCTTCACTAACCTCGTATGATTCATGAGACTGCTTGATTTCTTGTGTGCATGTTTGTTGATTTTCAATAAAAACACCCTGTTTAAACCTTCAACTAGAGTCCTACAGTTAATACTGCTACACACAGGTGAAAAGATCCTGCATTACCCCACCACCACAGGCCTCCTTTGAGCTGTGATTCCTCCAGTTTCTTTTGGGGTAACATTTCTACTGTGTGCATGTGTTTGTTGTTATCAGTGTGTGCCTGGTCATGTGACCACAGCATCTCCAGGGAGGGGAGGTTTGAATTACCACAATGCATGCACATATTTGTATATTTGCTTACTCAAATAGCCTTTGTTTTCCCTTTGATCTGATTGCCCACCTGCGCTTTTATAACGTGAAGCCAGTAGGGAAGGGGGAGGCAGCACTGTCTGTTCTGGATGGCAGGACATATAAGGGAGCTACCCTTCTGTGGTGGGAATGATCAGGTGACCTGGTTGACCACCCACTAATGTGGCCCCCTCATCCCACCCACACCCTCTCCTCTGATTCCACTACAATCCTAATTTGGGGATCAAACATCACATTTTATAAATAGGGTTCTTCTTCAAAACAGCAATGTAAACAGGAGTTTCTTAGATATCTTTTTAAAGCTCTTGGGCATCAGAAATATTTTCACATCAGAAAAAGAGGAAAGTTATGTGTGTCTCAAAAGGCATTGTGACTAAGGGCTTTTCCGCACTTTGGGGGGAAAACGGGGAAGTCCGTTACTCACCGGACTGGCATGCTCCCCCGATGATCCACGCTGATCCGGAGTAGCGCGTGCCCGTGCTACACACACTCTGGGGATAAAAATGGAGGCTTCCGGTTGGTGGAGGCTCTCCAGCTGGAAGCCCGCCCCCAGAAGATCTGGAGCCTTGCGCTGGCGCAAGCCTGCAAATCTACACATTAGCACAGCGACGGACTGGAGCGCGCTGAGCTATTGGAAGTCCTCTTTTAATCGGTCTTTCAATAGCATGGGGAACCACCAGTTCTGGTCGTTCCGGAGCAGGCTGAAGTCCGGACATACATTAAGTAGTCCGGACCCAGTTCGCCCCCAAGTGCAGACGTCGTTGCTGGAGGACGCGCTGCCCCATTTCAAAAATAAAATGCGGAAAAGGCCTAAGATTAGGATATATTCTTTAGCCTGTGTAGAGTCAGCCTTGTCTTGCAGCAACTGAAGTAAGGGGAGGGAAAAGGGAGAAAGTGGATGGAAGGGAGAGAAACTGGGACATTATAAAGGCAGCTGAAAAAATGGAACAATAGAGGAATACTCAGGACTGTCCAAACCCAATCAGGACATTTGGAGGGTAGTCAACTCACACAGGCCCTTTCTGCACGAGGCAGTTAAAATGGGCCAAGGCGTCCTGGCACGGAGGTTGTCCACACCTTGGATCGGACTAGGTGCGGACTATTTAACTTAGTTCCGCACCTCCATTTGATCCAACCCGCCCCCAAGTGGTCCTTCCCCGCGCTAAGTAAAGACATTTTCTGTAAAGCGCCATTGCGTTCCTACTTATCTGTGCAGATGCGCAGGCTCGCACCAATGCGAGCCTGCAATCAGTGGAGGGTGGGCTGTGGGTGTGGCCAGCATCAGCGGTTGATCCACTCCCATGAAGACACCGGAAGCCGCCATTTTGAGCTGGAGCAGTGCGGATCTACAGACCTCACACTGCTCCAGTTTGCCCTGCACTAATGGAGTAGCCCTGCAGAAGGGCTCAAGGGATAGTCTGTGTTACTTCGAACCCAAGAAGAGCCGGTAAGTAACGGCATGGAGCAATTCACTTGCCTCGTGCAGAAAGGGCCATAGAAAACCCAGACCTTTTCTTCCTCCAGTGCTGCTCACCCTGAGATCTTTCTTCAGTCTGGAAACCCAGAAAAGCAAAGTAATTCCTTGACATTGCCGTTGGTCCCTGGACACGTGCTATGCTTAGCTCCTGTCCATATTACCTCTTCTACTCTTCCTCCATCTTTTCTTAGCTTTTCTTAATCCCGATGGAGTTGAGTCACTGGAAACAGTTACAGCTGCTGTGTGCTTTCAATTCACTTATAACTTATGGTGACCCTCAGGTGAATCTATCATGGTTTTTCCTTGATAGACTTCGTTCGGTGGGGTTGGGGGGGATTGCCTTTGCCTTTCCCTGAAGCTGAGAGATGTTACTTATCCAAAGTCACCCAGTGGGTTTCCATGGATGACCAGAGATTCGAACCTAAAACTAGTTTAAATATGTTGGGGTCACCTCTCTGCTGTCTCTGCGCTGTAAATATCTTACTCACCACTACTTTTTATGAAGCTGACAGGATCCAGGTTGTATCATTACGAGTCATACCTTTCACTGCAGCAAAGATTCCACAAGGTTCCTTAAAGTTCAAGACTTATTAAAATTTGTCATAGCCTGATGAAAGCAAAGCACTTTGAAACACAATTCAGCTTTGTTCTGGAGTGGAGGCTAATTAACATGCAAAGGTCTGAGAGCTCAACTTCAATGGGACTTCCTTTGATTTAGAAAGCTCAGCTCTTCAAAGCATTGCTACTAAAATTCTGTAGGAAAACTCAATGACATTACTTTTTCTGGACAAGAATATTTCTTGCTCACAGGCCTTGATTGGGAGGCCTGTATTTGCTCATAGACATCCCCCAATCTAAAACAACAACAACAATAACAACCCCCCCCCTTCCTCCTCCTCCTCCTCCTCCTCCTTCTTTGCCTTCAAGTTGTTTCTGACTTATGGAGACCCTAAGTCAACCCTATAACAAGGCTTTTTTGGCAAGATTTGTTCAGAGGTTTTGGATTTGCAGTTCCAACCTAAGAAGGTGCCCTGACACTTTCACTTAGCTCTTATTCCACCCTTTAAATGCCAGCTTTGTGTAAAAGAGCTAGAGTCTTAAGTGTTCCATCAGATCCAGATAGTTTATTTATTGTAGTGTGTTCTTCCTAATTATTAGTGATTTTAGACAACTCAGGCCGACTCAGTAGTTATAAAACAAACTGTATCCTTTATTGTAGTAACATTAGAAATAAAGTGTCTTGTTAAACTTCATTCATGTAAAGCACAATGTTGTTACATTAACCAGTTCAATTATGCCAATAATTCCCAGCCTTAGGCCATTTCTGCACTACACTGTTATAGTGTTATTATTCCACTTTCAACATCCTATGGAATCCTGTGGTTTGCAGTTTAGGGAGAGGCATTTAGAATTCTCAGCCAGAGAGCTCTTTGGCCTCAGGAAACTACAAATCCCAGAATTCTACACTGTAACAGCGTAGTGCGGAAATGGCCACGGACACCAGTTCTCTGTGTCTTTTCCTCAGCTGCTTGAATACAACCCAGCCATCCTCTCTGACCAAGATCCCACTGAAGGGTCTCTTTCAAACAAAACCTTTGCTTTATATATCATTCCTCTCATCCATAAGCCCTTCCTAGACACACCACTGTGCTGCGTTTCACTCCTAAGGTATGACTCTTGGATTCCATAGCATATTGAAAGTGGAATCATAGCGCTATAACAGTCTAGTGCGGAAATGGTCCTGCTGTCAAGTTGCACTTGCATTCCAAATAGCTCATTCCTTAAGCAACTTCAGGGTTCAACTTCCTAGCTGGCCACAGAAACCTACTGGGTGACCTCAGATGTGTCACACACTTCCTGCCCCAGAAAACTCTGTGATAAGTTCAACTTACCGGTAGGGTCTCCACAGGTTAGAAATTACTTGAAGTCACAAAACAACAACAACGTTTCTCCTATCATTTACAGCTTCTACATACTCTTTAAAATAGCAAACAAAATGTATTCTACACATTTAGTATTGATTTGATGTTAATATTAAACTGCACTATGTTCTACCCACATTTTGCTCTGTGTCTGTGTGTATGAAGAAAGATAATAGTATGGCCATTTCAGCACTACACTCTTATAGCGTGATGATTCCACTTTCAACATCCTATGGAATCCTGGAGTTTGCAGTTTAGGGAGGGGCCGGCCGGCCCCTCCCTAAACTGCAAACCCCAGGATTCCATAGGATGTTGAAAGTGGAATCATTCCGCTATAACAGTTCAGTGCGTAAATAGCCTATGATTCTAAGCATACAAGTCCCATTAGGATCATTGGGTTTTACTCACAACTAAGTATGTAAAGGATTTCAATGTGAAACATTAATTGCTTAGAACTTCAAGATCATCAAGTTTAATGCTGGCTTAGAGTCTGGGCTATGGTTAACTTTTCTTCCCCTGTTCCTCCCCCTCTCTTAATATATCATTGCATCTAGATCAGAGAGAAAGAAACACGTTAAAATGTATTTTCCATCTTTTTGAGAAGTTCTCCATGTTTGCATTACCATCCATCTTGCTTCCTTTCTGAATTTTAATTATGTGCTAACATAATCACTGAAAAGAGGTCATGCAAAGTTCAGTCACATTTTATATCCCAGCCTGTTTTGTGGCATTCAAACTATCCACATGACTAAAGGAGCCATACATCACAATAAAGTTCTGCAGTAGATGTTGCTTTAATCCTGATTCAACAGAAGCTATAGGAGATGTGATCCTGGCTTCAAACACAGTCACAAATGGAGTCTAGTTGCTGTACTATTTTTTTTAAAGTGGACTAGTAAAAGTATCTGCTACAACAGAGTTTAAGTTGGGGTGGTGAATGTGTGACCTTCCAGATGTTGTTGAACTTCAAACTCCCATCAAACTTAACACAGAAAGTGATAGATGGTGGGGCTTGCATTTTCACAGCATCACCAGGGTCGGATATTCTACCCTCCCCATAAGTTCTTTTAATGGCAGACCGTATATTATTTAGTTACTTCCTAGTCCTTAAGTTTTAGGGTGAGCAGCTATAATTTTCTACTCTCATCCCTCCAGAGCATGCAGTAGAGATTCATAGAGGGATTACTGTTCAGTCAGTGGAATTTCAACATTGTAATCTGCCCAGTGGTCCTGAAAACACATAAGGAGAAAGTCCATTAACACTGGGCCAGTTCCAAATTGAAGAAAGTTTCACTCCACAGAGCAGCTCTGTCCCTTAGACAAGTGTTTCTCAGATTTTGGTCCTCCCAATATTTTGCATTTCAGTTCCCACAATGGGGAGTGATTCGCCCAGCATGGCTAATGGTGAGTGATTCTAGGGGCCTTTCGGCACTACACTGTTATAGTGCTATTGTTCCACTTTCAACATTCCGTGCCATGCGAAAGGGCCCCCGGAGCGTCGTGCAATTGCGAGGAGCAAGCCACATGACGGACTCACAATAGCGCGATGGGGCTGGGGCCAGGTACTGATCGCGCACTATTTCATTTTCGGCTTTGAGCTGAAAATGGTGTGCGATCATGCATCACTCCGGGGCCCCGTGCACACTTACTGCTGCAGAAGGAAGAGGAGGGGCTCTCATGCTGCCTGCTTGCTCAGAGTTGAAGCAACGGGGACATGAGAGCCTCTCGCAAGAGGCTGCCCGCATGATCCCCGCACCCCAGCGCTGAGAACAGGTAAGCTGTGGAAAGGGCCAATATAATACGGAAAGGCCCTAGGAGCTGAAGTCCAAAACAAAGGTTGGATCCAAGTTGGAAAACCATTGCTATAGGCCAATGGCTCTTTCCTTCATCTTCCAACTTCTTTAAGGAAAATGTTGAGGATTGCTGCAACTGAAAAATAACAGATGAATATTTGCAGTATAGAGAGCCTAACAAACTGGTATTTATTCATCTTCCCTGAAACACTAAAACGGCCTTGTGCATTTTTCTAAAATTGGACGTGTTTTCCCCCTCCTTTTCTTTTTAGAAACAAAATGAAGACACCAGAAGGTATATTAAATTGGTGTATTAGATATTTATAGTGTGATCATATGCATTTTTAGTTAAAGTTAAGGCCCATTGTTCTTAAGGCTTATAGGAGTTTTCTCCTTGGTGCATAAGAGGTTAACCTAAGCATATATTTCTGAGTCAAACACTATGTTAGTAACTATAAATGCTAATAGAAAGTTCAGATGCCTTGTTAGAATGGCTTGTAGCCAAAATGGGGTTTATGAGGGTCAAAGCAGACATTAACAAGGATGTGTATCCTTTATGATTAATAATTTTCCTTCCATTTTCTTCAGCAATCAGGCTTGCAGATTAAGCACAAGTTTTTCTAATGAGTGATCAACAACATACAGCACACTAAAGGAACATTATATAAGTGAGGAAGCTCATGTCCTAGAACAAACTGAGGTCTTCATCACTTAGAAACCTCTACAAAAACCATAGTGGTTGCACAATCAGTTTAACCCTAGGAAGATGATATGCTGGTGGTTTGCAGAACTGGTAAATAGTAATAGCTTTTATTTGGGAGAAAATCCATCTAATCCCCCTCTCCAAAAAGCCTAACGAGATTTTCAGTCTGCTCAATGGCCCCTGAAAGTTGAATGTCTGTTGGGGAGGGAAAATCATAGAAACCCATAAGAGATGAAATTAAGAATGAAATAGAATATCCTTGAAAATGAAATATGGCTGGTTGGAACAGTGAACATGAATTTACCCAGAAAAACTCTGCTGTAAGTCTACTTATAATACAAATTATGAGTAAATCTGAAAACTTTAATGCTATTTGTACTTCATGAGTTTTTACATTTTTGGTGTCACCGGTGCTTTTCCCTGCTAGTAACTGTCATGATGATTAAAAAAAAACAACCCGTTAATTTACAATTGTTTGTTGTCCCTTTCAGCAATGTACTGGAACCTTATCAGAATATTCTACCAAACTTGTGGCTTTCACATAAAGATTGGCTGTTGAAGGAGCTTGATTTGGCAGAAATTGATAAGTTAACTATTTAAATTAAGGAAAGATCTTTGGTTAAATTTAAAAATGATTGAGATGAATTGATTGTATACCTAAGAGACTGTTGGTGGAAAAAGTCAAGTATTAGTTTTGAAGGCTAAGCTTATTAAATACTAGGCAGTAATAATGATTGACACATTAGAAGTATATCTTGTAGATTATCTTAGAACCAAAAGCTGGTGAGTTAGAAGTTATTTATATTTAGTTTTGCCCCCTTCTTAGTTTAGTTGTAGTTTAATTTAATATTAGCTTAGACATTAGAGTTTCTCTGCCTGTTAGTCTTTGTAATTGCCTATACGTTATTTTTTAAACTAAATACATGCTACTAATTTTTTAAAAAAAGAAGAAAATTTAGGGTAAGAGTCATGATTTGAATCTTTCTGAATCCTATTACATTCCACCCCACTCCCACAACTGCAAATATGCTTTATTTCTGATCATTTATTATCACTCTATACTGTATCTGAAGAAGTGGGTTTATATCCATGAAAGCTCATGTGAAAATAAAAACCAATTAGTCTTAAAGGTGCTGCCACGTTCCTTTTCTTTTTCCTTTTTTAACTTTCTCCTTTCCTTCCACCTCTTGCTTCTGCAAAAGACTAATAGGGCTGCTTCTTTGAAGCTAACATCTCCTTTGGTTTCAAGTTTATAATGGTCAAGAGCTTCCAGGAATCAGCTCTGCAGTTGTTTCCCCAAAGTGAAGCTTTATAGCCCGCTGTTACTCATCCAAAGGGTATTTTCCCACAGATGTCATTGCAGAACAGGGCCACCTGCATCTCTGTCAGCCCTCTTGCCTCTTGAGACATTACTCCTCACCAAGCCTCTGAAGATAGATGGGGATAGAAGCATAAAAGACTTTATAACATAATGCCTCAGAAACTAATTTGGGTGTGTGCATGTGTTTTGCCTCCTGAAGGCTATAAAGTTGACTTGTGAGATTTTGCTTGGTTGGTGAAATAAGATAGCACCCAGCTGCTACAAGCTTAGGGAGGAAAAGGAAACACAATAATAGTAAATCTCTACCCCTAGAGTTAAGCACCGAATTTGCAGGACTGGCCCTAAAACTGAACAGAGTGAAACAGCAGATTTGTGGTGTCCTGATATAGCAGCAAATGATCAATTATTTGATTTATTGTTATTGTATTTTGTGTGATTTTTTTCCCCCTGTCTCTTAGGCCAAAATAATTTGACTGGCCTGGGGTACAATGTGCTTTCAGTTGGGTGTTGAGAAGGATACCTTTTTCTGCTTAATCATTGAAAAATGTCTCAGGCTATTCCTGCCAAATAATCAAAGCAACATGAGAAGCTGCTTTATACCTAGCCAGAGGACTGGTCCATCTAAGGCAGAACTGTCTATGCTGGAGGTGGACAAGTTCAATCAGGGCTGTGATGAAGCCTGGGGATATGGCTAGCAGAGCAGCCCTAGTAACAGGCGGTCATATAACTAAATTGGCTCTGTCTGAGTAAAACTCAGCCCTAGCAAGAGGAAGGGGCTGTGGGTGAGACAACAGAAAGCATATATACTGGGAGTGTGATTTGGAGACTAACTTCCTTCAGTGAGAATCTAAGAGTGAACTTTAAGTCAGGGCTTCAGTCAACAAAAGGGGGCTGTCTGGAAAGAGGGTTATCTTCTCATTGGCCTAGTGTGGGGCCAGAGAAGAAAGCAAATCACTTTTGGAAGGGTCAGAGAGTGGGATCCTGAGTGGGGAAATAACACTTTGTGCTAAAGGGAGCTAAAGGTGTGTGTGTGAAAACTGCTGTTGAACACTGTGGTGTTTTGAAGAAACAACTTAAACCTCTTTAAGGAAATTTTATTTTATTTGCATTTTTTTTGTTTTTTGTTTGAATATTTTTGAAATCACACTATTTCTTTTTTTCCCTTTCTTTGTTATTTTAATAAATATTTCATTCTATTTTTATAATCTGTCTTCACAGAGTATTTTCTTCAGTTTTACCTTTATAACACACTACCACAAGTTATCAATCCACCCCCCCCTTTTTTTAAATAACCACTGATATATTTTACCCTTTATCTGCTAAGGTGGTGGGTTTGAGGGAAAACAGGGTTGTGAATAAGTAGAAGGGAGGGAGCCAGGGTGTGATAGTAAGATTAAAAGAGGTGTTGCTACTCCAGTCAGGGAGAAAGAAAAGCAGGCCTGGTTTGTCCAGGCCCTAGTCTGGGGCCATAGCTGTTCTCCACAATTCCCATACCCCATGAAAAATAGATGTTTGGGATTTTTATTTGTATTTTGTGTGTGTGTGTGCATTATTTGAAGTTTCCTTCTGGAGGCAAAAAGAAAAAAGCCCACCCCCCCGAGTCAAGACCCTGCACTATGCTTTAGAGAAGAACTGCTACTCCTGCAGGTTTCCAGAACAGCAATTCTACATTTTGAACTTTTTTTTCCCAGGGGAGGGTTATGTGTGTGTGGTCTGAAAAGGTCAGAATGGGGTATGGACTGCAAAAAATAGTTGGGAGGGCTGCTGTATTGTCCATCTCTGGTCTACACAATGAGTTGGACCCAGACTTTGGGCTGGTGAAAGCACCCATCTCTTTCCTTCTCATGAAGCCCCTCCAGTTCCCTTCAGTGTTATACAAAGAGTCAGAGACCAGTTGAATAGGGAAGGCTATAGTCTTAGGGAGCTTGAAGAGATTCCTCGAAATTCTACACGATATGAGCAGCAGTATGCATGCCTCCATTCTCATAATAGGATGGAGGCACACACACTACTGCGCACAAATATAGTCTATGCATAAAGAACCTAGCAGCAGGCCATTAAGTAGTTCTTAAGTAGTTCTGTGTTACTCAGATTCTTCCTTTCTTTCTTAGCAATCATAGGTCTTAGCAAAGACATTTAATTGCCATGCTCAAGACTGTTGTTCTGTATTAATAAGCTGACACCAAGCACCTCCACACACCAGTGTCAGCCTTCACAAATATTTGTCTAACTTTTGCTGGAAGGAGAATTATTAAAAGATTTGAGTTGTTTATACAATAGCCATCCGTTCCAATAAAAGCAAGGGAGTTTGCAAAAGAATTCCCGTGATACCCCCAGCCCTTTTCAAGCAGACACCCTTTAACCGCATGGGATATATTGGGTTGGATCCAGATTTAGATGTCTGCAACCGGGCTGGTAAAAGTTGGACTTCTTTTTTCTCACTTCCCCAAAGCAGCCTTCTACCCCCTTGAAAATACTGCATAGAGAGTCAGGTGACTGTACTGAATGAGATAATCTGTGATGGGAGAGAAGGAAAGATCCCCCCAATTAGCTTCTTAAAGTGGAACATTTCAGCTAGCAGAAGACCTTGGATTGAGTCCATTATAAATAAAGTATCAGAGAAATGTTTATTACAAGTGCAAGGACAACATGCAATCCCTCTTCCCAATAATATTTTACATTGAGTAGGATCCATACCATGTAAGTTGCACTTTGTTCTTGCTAAAAATCACTTGTTCCATTGATTTTACTGGAACCAAAGTTGAGATAATATCAGTGTGATCTTATGCATGCCTTCTTAGAAGTAAATCTCTTTAATGGGAAATGGGATCTATTCCCAAATCAGTTTGTTGAGAGTACAGGCTGAAATCTGAAATCTATTGCATCTCTTTCCCATAAATTCCTAAAAGTTATGCTTGAGCAGGTTTCTTATCTACACTAGCGCTACTGATGTTTATCAGAGAACCATTGGCCACCAGTTTGAGGTGAGTTTCCAGGAAAGAAAGAAACAATTATAGCTACTAGGTACAAATACATTGCTAGTCCCTAGGACATTCGGGGGAAGAAAACCCTTCTGGTCCACCACATCAGATAAATTAAGAAGCACTCCTTTAGGTAAGATGATGGACTCACCCTAAAATCAGCCATCTTTTAGGACAGGAAGCTGGCCTTATAGAAGACACAGACAGAAAACATGATCTGTCCCATAGTACTCATATTTTGTTATAGGACGGAGGATTTCATAAGACTGGCATGTATACAAAGTGCATTGAGCTATACAAATACCTGTTCAGGTGTTAGATGAACTAGGTTAAGTAAACAAGTGAGGAGGGAAGAACCTAACCACTTGTCTTTGCTATCACTCTCTTCATATGGAGAGGGATGGTCTGAAAAGGAGCTGTTCCTCTACATATTCTCTAAGGCCATTTCTGCACTAGACTGCTTTAGTGCCATTATTCCACTTTTAACATCCTATGGAATCCTGGGATTTACAGTTTAGGGAGGGGTGGGCCCCAGGATTCCATAGGATGTTGAAAGTGGAATAATAGCGCTTTAACAGTCTAGTGTAGAAATGGCCTAAATATGTGAAGAGGAGGCTTTCCTCTTAGAAAAATGGGATGCTTACTTCCCTCTGTATTCATTTAATATTAGTTCATATAACACCTGAACAGCACATTAGCATTGTTATTAATCTACTATATAAAAGTCAAAGTTTGTATGTTTTCTTGTCTGTGTCAGGCGAATGATATGATTGGCTGTGTGAGGCAAAGCCCTCATATGATTGGTTGCCTGAGAAGATTCTATGGAATCCTGAAGTTTGCAGTTTACAGAGGGGCCTTCAGAATTCTCAGCCAGAGAGCTCTTGGGCCTGGCCTGTTGCTGGGACACAAGGCCTAGGAGCAAGGAGGAGGGCAGTGTATTCCCTCAGGAACCCGACCTCTGTATATTAATAATTCTGAATACAGATTGGATTGGGGAATATGGGGAAAAGTTATAGGTACTGAACGAGACAGCTTGTGGAATTAGACACAGGATCTCAAATCTTTCTAACAAGTATTACCTATGAGAAAATAACATCCTGTAAATACACTGGTTAACAATAACCAGGGCTGACCCTATTTAGCTTCCAAGATCGGATGGGATCAGGTGCCTAGGGTATTTAGACTACACTGACATATAAAGGGTAAAGTAGAGACTTATAACAGTGTTTCCACTTTACCTTTTATATGTCAGTGTGGCCTAAATACCCCAGGCACCAGATCCCATCTGATCTTGGAAGCTAAGTAGGGTCACCCTCCCTTGGATGGGAGATTGGCAGTGAATACCAGGTACAGTAGGCTATATTTCAGAGGAAGGAAATGGCAAAATCCACCTCTCTGAATTCTTTGCTTTAGAAAACCCTATGAAATCCATGGGGTTGCTATACGTTTGATAGGACACTTGAAGGCATGTATACATACACACACCAAAGTCTGGTTATGTGAATTGGCCCTGAAGCTCACCAATGAGATATAGTTACTGAAACTATTAAGGATTCGGAGCTTCCTTGGCAACACCGCTCTGAAGAGATTAGACTGTTAGTCTCATTATTCTTCCTCCATTGGCAGAGATTGTGGAAAAACTGATATACATGGGGTATGTGTATCTTGTTGCATTCAGGGCCAGGTGTATCAGATGCTGGGCATTTATGAAATGCAGGTGCAAAAGTATCAGGGATTTCTAGCCTACACTTTGCTAAGCTGGAGGTTAGGTGCAGGTTGGGGAAACTTCACAGGAAATAGGTACATGTAGTTAAGAAACATTATCTCCCTCCACTGTTTTTAGACTACACTTCTAGCAGGCCCTAGACAACATCATTGTTTGTTAGGAATACTGGGAGTGGCAAGCCAACATCTGGAAGACCACATTATTTTTATGTGTGTGACCACATGATATACTGGCTGTTTGTAGGAGAAAAGGGAACAATGACTGACCACAACTTTGACAGCTGCAGAGTCTTCCAAGACTTGGGTGACTGATGAAAAATTGAACAAAAAATGAGGCACAGATTGTTGATTCACAATATGAACTTTCTCATTCCTTGAACACGTGGCTGTTCGTCTGGGTCCTCACAGCTGAAGTAGTTGAGACTCAGATAAGAAAGCACCTACTTTCTTGCTGGTCATGCATGTGGTAGGTGTAATTTTAAAGATGGGTGGACAACTCTATTTTTAGTAGTCCTTCCCACTCAACTTAGTGACCTGTTTGGACCTCAAGATCCCATTCATTCCAGTCAGAATGGCCAATGGGCAGGAATTATGGGTGTTCTAGTCTAAAACAGCATAATGGTACCATATTGGACCAGGTTATTGCACAGAGATTCAAAATAGCTGAGACCAATCTTGATTCCTTCTGTCAGTTATGGTTTGAAGTCTCTAACCATTCTACGTCCCATCTGAAAACTATCCCACTGTAATCCTTCAGATGTGATTCCCAATGTTAGCCGATTCATATCTGAAGGAGATGTTTAGCAAGGCATAGTTTTCTAAGGGTAAACCTGCTAATGATTCAGTGAAAAAATAGGCTGAAGTAAATACTGTCACACAGTGCTAAAGAACAAGAGGGTGTCTAGGTGTCATATATTTTATTGTTGGCTATTATTGAGATATTTTATAAAGGTCTTTGAGCCTAGTGCTAATATACATCTGGTATTATTATGAAAACTATTTAGAATATACTACATTCTATATTGCACTACTTAAGGCATCATCTTCTGTTTCTTGAAGAATATTTTCTTGAAGAAGTTATTGTTTGTTTAAAACAGAGGCATAAATTCAGGGGCGTAATCAGAGGTGGGAATTGTTCAGTCCTCTATATCGTCTGGTATGGCAACTCTCAGTCATGCTAAATAGTATAGCTAATAGCGGGGTACATTAGGAGATGTAGTTCAACAACATCTGGGGGCTGTACAATGTCCACAAGTCACTTGTATATTTATAGTGACCCCATGGTTTTCATAGGGTTTTCTTAGGCAAAGAATACTCAGAGATGGTCTTGCCAATTCTTTCATCTGGAATATAGGTCACAATACCTGGTATTCTTTGGCAGTCTCCCATCTAAGTATTAACCAGGGCTTACCCTGCGTAGCTTCAAAGATCAGACAGGCTCTGATGCCTTTAGGGTATTTAGGCCATCCCTACTTGCAGCGTAAATGTAATTGGTAGTCCCTCACTAGAATAGATCCACTGAATCAATGGGATGTACATAAGCAGTGATTTATCATTTGATAGTTGATTCAGTGGGCCTACTCTTAATGGGATTAAGAGTTGGATTTAGGCTTAATAACTCAAACTTTGTTGTTCTTATTGTGTACCTTTAAGTCATTTCCAGCTTATAGCAATCATGTAGAGAACCTATCACAGGGTTTACTTGGCAAGATTATTTTGGAGGTGGGATTACCATAGCCTTCTTCTGAGGTTGAGAGTGTGTGACTTGCAGAAGTCATTCCATAGGTTTCAATGGCTAAGCGTAGATTTCCTGGAGTCCTAATCCAACACTCAAACCACTGCAGAATGCTGGTTCTCAAACTTATTAACATCCAACCCAAAATTATTTATTCAATCCAAACTTATTAACTTAAAAATCAATACAGCATGGACAAGTGATAGCAAAACACCATCAAACCAGATACACTGAATTTTGAATAAACCCTGATGGGGAAAATATGTTGAGGTGGCCTTTATGAAAGGAGTTATAGGAATATATTATTTATGGTTCTTTATGAAAGCCAGAGACACTTCTAAAAAATGGCAGTCCCCTGGTTTGCTGTTAACACAGAGTAACCATTTGACGTGCAGCCATTGCTCTTTGTCTCTCTTGCCATGATGTCAAACCACCATCTCTATACTTGCAAAAATGATTGCTAATGTATGTCCCAGAAGCTCACATCCATTCTCTGGAGCTCAGGAGACGGCACGGACAGGAAGGAACATCGTGCATCTTTAAAGGCTGGCGCATGCCCTTTTGCTCCAGCTACTAATTGTTCTTTAGGGACAAATAGTCAAACACAAAAGAGTCAGCTCTTGGTGCCAATCAATACCTTTAATGAGAAATCTCAGAGCAAGGGGTGAAACATATGCCAAATTTGGTCCAACCAGGAGGTGGTACGTCCCTGTGGGGAATTCCCAGAATTCGTTTCAGGTGGATAGACTAGACAAAATAATCAGCAGTGATTGTCCCCAGGTGAAGAGCTTTAGCCAAGGAAAGCTGCACTCTGTATATAAATTTGCCAGGAGCATAGGATGGTAGGGAGGGGAAAGAATTTTGTGCCTAGAGGAAGAGAACTTGGGGGTATGTCCCTAGACTGATCCTCAAAGCAGTATAATTAATGACTCTGGAGAGTTTGAGAAAGTGAGAGAGCTCTTTGAAAGGGTATTCTAAAGTTCTAAAAGGGGTATATTCCAGCACATGAAATTTCAAATCCATTTAAATATTCACTACTTAGTAATCCTAGCCTCTGTTCAAAGGAAAGTGTCTTAAAATCCCTGTCATTTCAGCTGTCTGGGAAATTTATCACTCTGATCTGTTACTGCTGTGACCAGGCTGAGTTTCAGTGTAGTGTGGGTTTGCTGGAAAAGAAGGAGGGGAGGAAAAAAAAATCCTGCATGGAGACATAGAAGAAACTGAGAGCACAGAGCAATTACTTATCTGTCACAAAGTACTTTCTCTAATCTACTTCTCACTTGATTGAAGCAAGCATAAAACCTTGTGGTTTTGGCTATACCTTGCCCCACTCTGGGACTGCAGATTCCAGATGTTTTCAACTTCAAGTGCCAGAAGTCCCAGTCAGCATGGCCAGTGGTAAGTGGGAATTATAGTCCAAGATGTTAGAAAGGCCAGAGATTCTCTAATCCTGCCCTACCAGGTATCCCTTCTCAGTTACACTTAATCTCCTGGGACCTTTTCATTAGCTGTGAGCTAAGGATTCCTTTCAAGGAACTAATCTGGACTCCGATTGCATGTGAAATTGACTGCAGTTTCTGGTAAGACCCCAGAGTAAAATTCTTGGTGGAGACATTCTTCTGGAGTCAGTCAAAAACACTAGTCATGTTTATCTATATTTGAAATTTTAAAACCTCAAATTCTTTCCCACCCTGCTTACGAAGGAAGCACAATAGAAAGCACAACCCTCCTGCTGGTATTTCCTCAGTAATTAGTACTGAGAGGCCTGGTTGTAATATATAGCCACCATGAATAGTACCAACCCTAAGTGTTTTGCAAAATGGAGGCAAATGATGAAAAGGTCTGTTCCCATGATTTATGTATATAAAAGGGTAAGAACACACACACACGCACACAATTGGCTCTCCACATTTGCAGGTTTGACTTTCATGGGTTTGATTATTTGCAAGTTTCTCCAGCCCTTCTCCTCATCTCAAGTGATTCTTTTCTGGGAAAAGTTTCCCTGTTGGCAGCTCTGATCAGGCCATGCAGCCCTTTAAGAGGTCTTAAGGCCGTTGGTCCTCTTCCTCCTCCATCAGCAGCTGCCTGGTTGGCTAAGGAGGGTTGGTGGCCTGATTTCTCAGCACCACAAATCCTCTCCTGATGCCCCCACACACCCACGGAAAGAGATGGAGAACAGAGAGGAAGTATAGGGCCGCTGTGAGAACCCAAACCTTTCCTTCCCGTTCCCCTGACTGAGTTTGGACCCTGGGTGTCCATTCATGGACCCCTTCCAAGACACACACACACACACACACACGCTTTGATATTTGCTATTTTTCCACTTTTTTGGAGGGTTCTGTGCTCCTGACTCTAGCAAATGTGGAGGGCTTGACTATATATGTGTCTATTTATATCTGTACATACATACGTGTATACACACACACACACATATGAAATATTAAAATGTGTAATGAATCTATCTTAGTTGTTCAATTTTTTTAAAAAAAATACACAGCTCAGACTGTGCATATTAAAGGAGAAGAGGCCTCTTTATTGTGTAAACATTTTATACTGATATCTTAGCCTTTATCTGGAGGAAAGAACTGAAAATTCTAACTTCATTGGCCACTGAGGAAAACCATGAGTTGAAACATGTTTGGCTTCTACCTGAAGCCTTCAACTTGATTTGTGCTTTATGGGCCTTGTCTTGTTCTGCTATTTGTATATTTGGACTATGTATTTTTAAAATGTAGGCAATTGATTAATTTATAGATTTATCATACCTTTTAATATCTGCTCTACACATACCACACACTACATATGTTTGTTTTGTATTGTTTCTGAGAGTTAGGTCTTAGGCTCCATTTCTTTTGTTATATATAAAAGGATGTTCAGGGATGCATCCAGATCACATCTTTACCTCCTTCCTTGCCTTCCCTCCTCCTCTTTTCATTTAAATCTCTTTTTCCTTCCTAATACTTTGTTTCACCATTTTAATTTCTTTTTTCTGTGTTCTTTCTGTGTTGCTAGAGATAACAAGATAGTTGAACCATAAACAATTTATTTATTGAATGTATATCCTGCTTTCCCTTCAACATGAGATTCAAAACCATTCACAACAGACTTTTAAAAAGATTCAAATAAAAACACTCATAATACTAAAACCTAACGAAACCAATTCTAGTTCTAAAACTCAACCAACTTAAAAGGAATTTAGTAAAAGTAACTTTGTTCATTAAAAGCAACTTCTACAGTGACAAAGGTCAGTTGCCAAAGGCCTGCTGAGAAGAAAAAAAAAACTTCCTCTCCTGGCAGAAGGGCAACAACTGGGGGCCAGCCTAACCTTCCCTGGAAGGAAATTCCACACTCTGGAAGCAGATGCTAGGAAGTATCCACAGCCTCAAACTCTCCCAATTTGTCAGAGACAGTCCCAATTAATCTTTTCTTGGGGAACCTTCCCTCTCTGCAGCTCTGATCAGGCCACATCGCCTAGCAACCTGGGCCATTTCCGCACTAGCCTGTTATAGCACTATGATTCCACTTGCAACATGCTATGGAATCCTGGGGTTTGTAGTTTTGGGAGGGAACGCCTGGTCCCTCCCGAGACTGCAAACCCCAGGATTCCATAGGATGTTGCAAGTGGAATCATAGCACTATAACAGGCTAGTGTGGAAATGGCCCTGGTTTGGACCTTGGTGCCTGCTCTCCCCACCATGCCTCAGCCCACTTGCCTCAGACACACACATACACCACACATTCTGATACTTGCAGTTTTTACACTTTTGGGGGGTTCTGTGCCCCTAATCCTAGTAAATGTGGAGGGCAACTAAACCTTTTCAAAGGATGCTGAGCAATAAATGCCAAATCAGAAAAGGATTTACTTTTGTCTGCTTGAATATGTTACTGGAAGGTTGATTTAGTAAGATTCTAGCTAATAAAAGAAACTGTCTGGCTAGAGCAGGAGTACTGGAAACAATTGGGCATATTCTTTTGTAATTTGTTTTGTATAACAATGTGTAGGAACAGTTAATCTCTCCCTTGTTAACAGCCTGGGAGCAGACACTTGTTAAAGAGTTTCTGGAAACTCTTTTGCTTCCTACTGTCTTGAAGATTCATCTTCCTTCATTTCTGAATCATAGAATCATAGAGTTGGAAGAGACCACATCAGCCATCAAGTTCAACCGCCTGCTGTACAGGAACACACACTTGAAGTAATGGGTCATCTAGCCTCTGTTTAAAAAACCTCCAAAGAAGGTGATTCCACCACACTCTGAAGTTGCATATTCCATTGTCAAATGGCTCTTACCATCAGGAAGGTGTTCTTGATGTTTAGGTAAAATCTCTTTTCCTGTACTTTGAATCCATTGCTCTGTCTCCTAGTCTCTGGAGGTGCAGAAATCAAGCTTGCTCTATTTTCAACATGACATCCCTTCAAATATTTAAACATGGTTATCATGTCACCTCTTAACCTTCTTTTTGTCAGGCACTTGTCATAGGGCATGGTTTCCAGACCTGTCATCTTTTTGGTAGCCCTTCTCTGGACATATTGAGGCTTATCAATATCCTTCTTGAATTGTGGTGCCCAGAACTAGACACAGTATTCCAGGTAAGGTCTAACCACAGCAGAATAGAGTAGTAAGAGTGACCAGTTTTTTAAAAAAGTCTCAAAGCGGATTTGTTGACTTACAGTGATCCTTCTTCTGAGGCTGAGAGCATACGACTTGCCCAAGATCACCCAGTGGATGATCCCTGATCTACAGATTCATAGTCCAACACTCAAACCACTATACCATGCTGGCTGGCATAATGGAGGGTTGGATTTGGACTGTGTATACCAAAGTTTAAATTCCCACTCCTCCATGGAAACCCAGTGGGTGACCTTGGGCAATTCATGCTCTCTCAGCCTCAGAGGAAGGCAAAGGCAAATGTCCTCTGAGCAAATTCTGCCAAGAAAAATCCATGGTAATGGGATCTTCATAAGTTAGAAATGACCTGAAGGCATCCAACAACAACAAAACAGATCAGGAGTAGGGAAGTAGATACCCTGATACTTTATGAAGCTTGTAATTGTCTATCTTTTTGCTCTCTGTACATTTTTAACTTCTGAAATAAATTTTTTTTGGTCCATAACTACAGTAAACATTATTATGATTACTGCTGCTACTATTAAATGTCAATGGAAATGTTTTGGAAAGTTTCAAGTTGAAGTTTGTCATTAGATATTCTAATCATAGCTGCCATTATTTCCAGTAACATTTGGTGGATGTTATATGTCATATAATATTTAAAGATTCAACATTTAAAATCATATTTACCAAAATGTATGGATTTCAAGGCAATGGATTTGAAACATACTAATTTTTTTATCATGAGGGAAATGTTTAATGTCCTTCTTTAACTGACATCTTGGACCAGGGATGGGAATTGCATGGCCTTCCGGATGTTGCTGGACTGCAATGCCAAGTGTTCCTTGCTTTGGACCTTGCTGGGGCTAGAGCTGCTGGGAGCTGCAGTCCAACAACATCTGGGGGTACATGCAGTTCCCAGCCATGTCTCGCACAAATAATTGCAGGATGAATATTCCTGTGTTAAGGACAAAGCAGAAAGTCTCATTTCCAGTGAAAGGTTCATGAATAGGTTTGCCAGAGGGAAAAGTTGAGAGGCCTTTGGTACCTTTAATAGTTGTGTAGGAAAGCAATTTTCAGCAGGTGTCATGCAACCAGGTAAGAGGCAACACCTCCCTCTTCTGCACAGTCATTAAACATGCAAGAGTCCTCTCCAATTTTCACTCTGGAAACCCTATTTATAATACAATGAGGGTGTCATATGAATTCCAAAGAGTGTGCTTTGTCATCCACATCAGTACTGGCTGGGTGAGTTACACAAAGTCATGACTACTTTGCATTCATTTTGCGTTCAGGTTGTTTCTTGCCTTAATCTTGTTATGAATCCATGCTGTCCAAAGATGGCAGTGTTTCAAAATGTTACAGCCATTATGTACACATGGAAGCATGCTCTTTGGCTCTTCTTACACCAGTCTTACATCTATGGCTAGACATAATTCTGTGTAATAATGCAACAGTAATAGAGAGATAAAAATCATTTAAGTCTGTGCATCTATTCTGTTCTTATGGCATATCAAAATACTGCTGCAGGCCTGACAAGGAGAAGATTAAAGACTAACTGCAGTCATATGCTAAGGCTATATGGGGGAAGTTTACAGGTTGATGGCTAGTTCTCAATGGCTGTTGGATCATACGTGAAATAGTGGGCAAAAATCAACTGCCAAAGAGGGAGTTTTCAGATAACCTGGGATCACGAAAACTATATTACTCTCTGATGAAATCAGTTCACACATTCATCTGAAAGTTATCAAATGTAAGTGACTGAAGGCTGAATAATCAGGCAAACAAGCACGTTGGAATCAGTCCTATATTCCAAAAATTGCTCAAAGTAAAGGCAGGGCATGGATTGGACCCAGAGTCTGGGGGAAAAATAATGTTCTTTGAACTACCACTCCCAGAATGTTGCTGTAATCATGACTAGGTGTTATGCTGGTTGGGAGATTCTGGGAGCTTGAGTCCAAAACCCCCCACAACTTTTCAAGTTCTGGTTTGGATCCAGGGTCTGCCTTCTGTAAGCAGAACATGTGTACTCAGGGAATATGCCAAAACTTGATTTTCAGGGATCATCCCTAATCCCCACATGACAGCCTACTCTATTCAGCAGGGTCCCCAAACCTTCTTTGTGGGACTCCTTTGGGTAGGAAGAGTGGAAAAATCTGCTGCAGTCAAGCCAGCTGCTTATATTTACTGTTAGACCCAACCCAATATGTGCTAAAGTTGTTTCAGTACATACTGGCTGCATTTCAAGATATTTTATTTTCAGGACAGAAAATGTTCATATTCCAACCACTTTTACCACACATGGGCTGGCATCCTGATGGTGACATATGCTTCGTGAAATATTCACCACAGCACAATGTGTCTATTTTGCTGGTAGCAGTGGAAGCGAAGTTGCACCTACAGCAATGTTGCACATTGTGGCGGTGCCTTGTGGACTGGGATTGCACACTGTGCATCGTGGTTTCACATGGCAGTTTCCCATTGCGCGCTGTGGTTGTGCATTGAGTATTTCACAACAGCACCCAGTCAATGAAATGTTTTGTGTGGTGTTGCTGTTCTGCATGGGGGTTGTGTAGCACTAACGTCCATCTTCACATGTGATATTTACATGGTCCTAAGGGGATGCTGTATTGCAGCCAAAGGCTACTATCCTGTAGAAGCTCTTCTGAAAATAAGCCCAGAATTCAATGAATTAATTGGTGCTTACTTCTGAGAAGATAGGCCTAGTAATACACTGTAACAATATAATCTTGCACAAACTTTTACTCACAGATAGGTCCCACCATATTCAAGGCTTATTGTTAAATAAATGGAGATGGGAACAGGGCCTTATTAATCTTCAATATTGTTTGATCAGTGCAAATTAACAGCATTTAAGAGACTCCAGCCGAGGGAAAACAGATAAAACCATGGAAGCCTTCAGTGATCCCTGTCTGATAAGACTTCAGACATCTCTAGTCATTTATTGTCTAGTTATGTGTTTTCTGAACCAAAATTGGCTTTGTAACTCACTTTTAAATACAAACACTCTCCCTCTTAGATGGTGTAATTTTGTAAGCACTAGGATTAGAAGGTAGTGGGTGGTCTCTTTTGAGAAATGCAGCAGTTCCCTCCCTACTGCTATGAATGCTGAAACACATGTCCACTGCCCTGTGGGGTCCCTTTTCCAGTTCTCCAGCTGTCCCTCTTTAAAAAAAAATATATAAAAAAAATCTCCACTCCTAATTCTAGTACCTTCCCAAGCGTGGGAAGGTGAAAGCTAAAGACATGCAAGATAACTCACCTTAAATCAGCATGCCAAACCACTAATCAGATGATCTTTGTTGTTAAATGACAACCAGATGGAAAAATCTGAAAACATATTTGGCCCACAGGGGATCAATTTCTTACTTTAAAAGCAACCCTCCACCATCTGTTAGTTTAACATGTTGGAAGAACCAAAGCAATTTCTAATTTGTAGCTATTTAGGTTAAATCCTCATGTTTCTGAGGATAACCACATTGTAGTACTGAAATGTTGGCAGTAAATAGCAAGAGCACCACCAATTGTGGAATGTTTTCATTCCCATGCTCTCCCATGGCAGTCATCTAGTGTCCCTACTAAGAGATCTTTTCTTGTTGAGGCTCCGGGGAGGACTGTCACACAACATTCCAGTGTTTTGTTTATATTATCACCCCTTCCTCTACCGCCATTATACCAACAGTGAAAAAACCCTTTCATTTAATGGGTTGATTGTCAATAAAAGGAAGTAATACAGGCATGTCAGCAACTCCATTAACATAATTGCAAAAAGTCAAGCCAGAATAAAAACACAGGAAGTATGATGATGGAGCTTAACTGAGCCAAATATTTAATATATTTGAAGCCACATACCTTAAAGAGCCCACTAATGGCACTACCATTCTGCAGTGGTGGAGTTGTGTGCACCTGTGAGGCAAGAAACCATGCTGATGGCATTGGTGCTGCTGGTAGCATCTCCCATGCCATACAGATGTGCTTGGCTGTAGGAGCCAATGTGCCAAACAGCTACTGGGCAACAGCAGTGACACTGATGGAAGATCTCTCAGAGACAATGGCAGTGGCACCATAGCTATCACTTGTTAGAAGTGAAGAAGGAGGCACAGTAAATCTTCTTTTGAATGTCTTTTGCCATGAAAATCCTATAATGAGACAATCCAAAATGAAAAAAGAAAGAATACCAGAAGATGACACTACCACTCAGTGAGCTGCTGGAGTACAGCAGAGGACAACTATAAGTAGTGCTGTGGCTAATGATGTAACTGGACTCAAGCCAAGTGGATTCAGTTGTTGATGTGCTCAAAGGTGAAAGGAAAGTCTAAAGCTGCACAGTATATTATAGGAACATGAAGCATGAGAAGCATGAATCAGAGGAAGCTAGACCTTGTAAAATTAGAGATGGAATATCACAATATTTGGGGTGAATGAGCTAAATTGGTCAGGAATGGAACATTTTGAGTTAGATAATTACACAGTTTTATACTCAGGAATTGAAAATCTAAGAAGAAATGGGATGGCATTAATAGTGAGGAGAGACGTAGCAAAAGCAGCCAAAGGATATAATGCAAAGTCTGACAGAATCATATCAACACTTCAGGGAAAACCCATCAACATAACCATAATCCCAGTTTATGCTCCAACTACAGAGGCAGAAGAAGAAACTGGAAGATTCTGTGCTGGAGTCTGGGAGGAAATTGATCACGCACTAGAATAGGACTTCTTGCTAATCATAGGTGATTGGAATGCAAAAATAGGGCACAGAGCAGAATCAAAGATTGTAAGAAAATTTGGCCAAGAAATGAAGCAGGACAGTGACTGTTTGAATTTTGCTAGGCCAATAGTTTGCTTATTGCAAACACGTTCTTCAAGCAACCAAAGAGGTTCCTGTTTACATTGACATGACCTGATGGCCAATATAGATAACAAATAGACTACATAATTGGAAGCAGAAGACAGAGAAACTCAATTCTCTTGCAAAAAACAAGACCAGGAGCAGTTTGTGGCACAGACTATGAACTATTGATATAAAAAAATAGAGTAAAGCTAAAGAAGAACATTAAACCAATCATTATACCAAAATAACAACCTGAAGAAAATCTGCCTAGAATTTAAAGATAATATGAAAATAGATTTGTACGATGAAGCCTAATTGACTGGGAGCCAGAAGAAGCAGTGGAGCAGAGTATTAAGCTATTTAAACCCAATTGCCCCTTTATGTGTCCTCTTTGCTTTTTGCAGCATCACCCACCTTCAATCCAGTGTGAGATTTGTCTGGTTGCCTTGGGTCCAGATAGGAATCCCCCCCCCCTTTTCCTGTTTTTTCCTCATCCCATACTGTTATCTGTGAGACTCAGACAATTGGGTGGTGTCAATAGATAGAGTTTCCTCTGGGATGAGTGGAGGGAAATATAAGACTTTGGTGATCACCTTTTGATACTCTTTTGGTGTAGGTTAGGGTTCTGGAACCTCCTCTTTAGGGCCCTGTATCCTGGAGGGTGGGGGAAAGAGGCTACCCTTGAAGCTAACCTAGGATTTGAGCTCTCACTTGTAGGGCCTGCAGCTTGGACAGGAGTTCCCCAGGTTACCTTCCAAGTATGCTGGACTGGGGACCAACCAGTAGCATTTGAATTGCCCTAGGGGCTGAGGTGTTTCACCCAAAGGAAGCCTGAGGAGGTAGTCATGAGGTGACACCTGGCCTCAGCTGGATCTGCATCAGGTTGTTCCTCCTCTTACTAGTTTCCAGACCAGCTTAACTTAAAATAGGTTATGTCAGATAAAGTGGCCTCTTATTTAACCCAGTTTTCTGTGTCTGGCCTTGTTATTTCACGATTGATCTTCAAAACAAAAATAATAACTACAAATGACTTACATAAATTTAAAGGAGATGATGAAGATGCTAAAATAATTACAGATTTTCCCTACTTTGCCTTAGTCATTAATCAGAATAGAGAGTGCAGTCAAAAAATCAGAAGAAGACTAGCCCTTGGAAGGGTAGCTATGGAGGAATTAGATAAGATCCTGAAGTATAAAGATATATAATTGAATACCATTGAATACCAAAGTTAGGATTGTCCCTGCCAACAAGCTCCAATTTCTATGATTAGTAAAAGCTGGACAATGAAAAAGATGATAGGAAGAAAATCAACTCATTTGAAACATGATGCTGGGAAATAATTCTATGGATACCCTGTACTGCTAACAAGACCAGTAAATGGGTCCTGAACTCTCCCTAGAAGGCAAGACGACTAAACTGAGACTGCTGTACTTTGACCATATCATGAGAAGACATGACTCACTAGAAAAGACAATAATGCTTGGCAGAGTAGAAGGCAGTAGGAAAAGAGGAAGACTGCATCACAGAGGGATAGACTCAATCAAGGAAGCCACAGGCCTGAGCTGGCAAAATCTGAGTAGGGCTGTTGATGATAGTATCACTTGGGGCTCTCTCATTCATAGGATCATCATAAATTGAAGTTGACTTGATGACAGTTAACAACAACACTAAAGAGGATGAGAGGATGCAAGAAAGGGGAAGGATAATTCATTTCAAGATAGATCAAATACGTAATTACCTTTACTTTTAAATTAATCAGTGCCATTCCGTTCTCTATTATCATGAGTAACCAATAAGTAAGACATCAGAGGCTGGAAAGACAGAGACAATGGTACAAACTGATCATTTAAAGAACTACACTGGAAGCAAGGATTAAGGGATTAAATTACACAAACCGGCCACACACAAAATGTGGGTTTTTCAAGAAGAATTTGAAGGAATAGAGGAGGTCTGCAAGCACATGCCTTCGATGCTGAAGAAAGTGGAAACGTGCCTATAGATTGGCAATTATTGTCCCGTATATGATTACTTTTGTCATGTTTAGAGATATGGAGAAAAAGTTTCACCCTCTCTTGTGTGTGAAACTTAATTTTCCTGCTTAATTTTTCCTAGAAAAGGAAACTTAATTTTCCCGTTCTAGTTTTTGTCAAGAAATTCAGCTTTAATAAAAACCAAGCCCAGTCACAAATTTCAGTGGGACATTGTTAGGGTTGTGAGCCAGTATGGTATAATGATTTGAGTGCTGAAGTAGGACTCTAGAGACCAGAGTTTAAATCCTGCTTGGTCATGGAAACCCACTGGGTAGCAAATCACACTCTGTTATTCTCAGAGGAAGGCAAGGGCAAACTACCTCTGAACAAATCTTGCCAAGAAAACCCCATGATAGGGTCACCTTAGCATTGCCATAAGTTGGAAACGACTTGAGTTGGGGTTGCCATACCCCCAGTTTGGCCAGGTTTTACCCAGTTCTCAGCATGCCATCCAATACCCATTTTGAGCACGATCTGGCCAGATTCCAAGCTTTCTATTATTCAAAAAAGGAAGTATCTGACCCTTGAAGGAGCTGAGATATGGGGTAAAATGTAGAGGCAGTCTTCTCTCAGATTGTTCTGAGTAACATGTCCAGTTAGGAATTTCAGGCAAGATGGGATGGAGAGTGACTGGGATAAAATGAGATCCTACCACCAATCTAGTCAATTGGTACAGGAGCAAGAAAGGGGTGCACTGCAACGGTGCAAGTTGAATCAGAGAGGGAGTAGGATAGAAGAGTGAGCACTCTGAGCAGTGGAGTGCAAGAAGCAAGGGGGCATGTTGCATTAATTAGACCATTTCTGCACTAGACTATTATAGCACTATCATTCCACTTTCAACATCCTTTGGAATCCTGGGGTTTGCAGTTCAGGGAGGGGCCGGCCCCTCCCTGAACTGCAAACCCCAGGATTCCATAGGATGTTGAAAGTGGAATGATAGCGCTATAACAGTCTAGTGCGGAAATGGCCTTAGACAGGAGAATGAGTAGGAGGGAAGGAAGAGTCTGGTGAGGGAGAGAGCAGATAGGAAGGAAGGAAGGAGAGGTTGCAAAAGAACAACAGAGGTAAGTATGGGCAATGTTAGAGGCATGGTGTTCCAATGTGGAAGAAGGAGAGAAAGGGCAGTACATGCAGCAACAGTGCACAGAAACAAGGGGCATTGCAGAGACATGAGGTAAGAGGAAGAATGGGGCTGGGGCAAGTTAGGAGCTCAACAAAAGAGGCAAGGCAGCAGCAAGACCACTGGAGGTCCTACAGGAGGAGGGGAACAATTCTTTCCTTCAGGTGCTCTGCTCCCTGAGGTGGTCAACTCACAATGCTTCTCTGAGAAAAGAGCGAGCTGGAGAAAGGCAAGAGGTAGATAGTAGCTTATTAAAATAGATGCTTGAGGTCAATCTTCAGATTTGAGAGACACTCACAAAAGTGGAAAATATCAATATCAATGTGTGTGTGTGTGTGGGTGAGTGGATGGGTGGGTAGGTGGGAAGGGGGCTGAGGCATGGATCCAGGGTTTGAACCAAATCAGGGGGTGGCTGGGTTGAGCCTATACTTCCTCTTTCATACCCATCTCCTTCCATGGATGTGAGGGGTTTGTGGTCCTGAGAAATTGGGTTGCAAGCTATCCAGGCCAGGCAGCAGTTGGTGGTGGTGGTGGAGGAGAACCAGAGGAGGGTTTTTAAAGGGTTACACAGCCTGATTGGAGCCACTAAAAGGGAAAGTTCCCCAGAAAAGAAGCACTTGAGGTGGAGGAGAGGGGCAGAGTTTCATAAAACTCACAAATAATCAAATCTGTGAAAGTCAAACCTGCAAATGTGGAGGGCTGACTGTATTGGCATTTGATTTATATTTTTTATCTTGCACAGAAGAACACTTTTTGAAGGTCTAGTTGCATTAGTCTTTGAGAGCAAAACAACAACAACAACAGTATCTCTTTATCTATTCCTGTCTTCTTGTTGTTGTGTACCTCAAAGCCATTTCCAGCTTGTGGTGATCCTAAGGCTTGTGGTGATCCTATCACTGGATTTTCAGGGGGCTGAGTGTGTGTGATGTGCTCAGGGTCACTCAGTGGATTTCCATGACTGAGCAAGGAACTGAACCCTGTATGATTTCCGCACTAGCCTGTTATAGCGCTATTATTCCACTTTCAACATCCTATGGAATCTTGGGGCTTGCAGTTTGGGGAGGGCCTTTGAGGCCCCTCCCTAAACTGCAAACCCCAGGATTCCATAAGATATTGCAAGTGGAATAATAGCACTATAACAGGCTAGTGCAGAAATGGCCCTGGTCTTCAGGGTTGTAGTCCAATGCTCAAACCACTACACAATGTTGGCTCTCTGCTCTTATCTAACCTACAGTATCTACCTTTAAAAACAAGAAGAGTTTTTGTTTGTTTTTTTGGCCTACACTTTGCAATGCAGCACAATTCATCAGCAGCCTGGAGTGCTGTATTGGTTGGTAGACTATTGTACCCACGGTAGGGTAGGAGTGTGTAATTAGTGAGGTGCGAGGAAATGTAAATGTAAAAGTACATTTATCATTACCTTAACTGGCATTAATATACAATAATTGGGTAGGAGCACAGTGATGCTAGCAAAGATGAACTCCTTAGTGTGTATATTGTGACAAAAAGTGAAATACATTAGCAGTATCTGCAGCCTGAAGATTTCTGGATGAAAACCTGAGGCTTAGGCAAGACTTTCTGTGAAGAGATTGTCCCTGAACATATCATTAAGTGTGATACTTCCAGCATCAACCATAGTTCCATAGAGTATGCCATATAAATTGGAAACACTACTGTTCCACTTTAACTGCTGTGGCAACATTCTATGGAATTCTATGGAATACTCCTCCCTTAAACTGCAAACCCCAGGATTCATACAATGAGTTAAAGTGGAATGATAAGGCTATACCATTGTAGTGTGATAGGGCCCCAAGTCTAACAATGGAGGAATACACCCACACCTACACATCTGTACACATAGAGATTCACAAGGACTATGAACTGTCAGAGGAGGCAATCTGCAAAAACTTTGCCTAACAAGGTACCCTCCAACACTACCTTACTTGTGAACGCTGGAAGTTGTAGAGCAGCATATCTGAAGGCATCAGGCTGAAAAAAAACATGATTCAACATTGTGATGGATTATTTCACCATTAAATTAATGACTTTGCAAACTTTGAAAATAATTTAAAGGTGGCAACAAAGGTTAGTTAAGTACATATTAAAATAATGGAAGAGAATTTTGTTTGTTTAACAAATGGTATTATTTTAGGGCTACAAGAGCATTTCAGAATTTCTGGATGTGACTTTTTTACCCCACTGGGCTCATATTCTTTCAGAAGTCTCTGTGTGCAGTTTTGCACATTGTCCAGCCCAGGGTCCATGGCATGCGCAAATTAAGAGACTCCATTTCCTCTGGCAAGTTTAGAGAAAGTTTTCAAATCTCAGTTTTCTCCACTAGAGGGCACTGCAGGTTACATAAACAATGTGTAAATACCTTTCTTTGCCTGATAGTACTCTAATTTCTTGCACCTTGAAATACAGTACTTCATCTAGTTATCATAGGAGTCTTTATGAGACTTTTTTCTAAGAAGAAGTGTGCACAAGGTAAGAGTTCTCTAAATCATTCCTCTCGTGGGTCAGTTCTTCCCATATGAAAAATGAGAGACAGAGGTGAGATCACAATGTTGCCTGTCAAGGGCCAAGACTCTACAGTGTACTTACTTTGTGAGTGTACTTAACAGGAGGAAATGTTGGTTGCTTCCACTGTGTGCAGGTCCATCTTCCCAGCCCTTGATTGCCTGGGGGGGGTACATCCCATTGTCCTGGCTATTCTTGCGCATGGAAAGAGGAGCAGTCTCTGCCCCCAACATAAGGCTACTTTTCTCTCCCCTTTCCCTGCCGAAGAGCAGCCAGAATGAGTGTAGATGTATCTCTGCAGCTAATCAGTGGCTGTGATGGTGAAAATGCACTGGGGAGCCCTCTCCACAGTTGTTCCTGTGTGCAAGCGTGGAGGCCTCATGGAAGGAGATACTGGATGTCTCTTTCTGCAACATCCCCCCAAATACATACAAGGACATAACAAAATTTCCAGTCACAAGTAGAGTTGCCAAGTTTTCTGGACAGCCCTATGAAAGGCATGACACCCTAAGAGAGGAGGTCCTTTTGTGAGATCTCAGGGCTCCTATGAGATTTCAAATCTTGTGGGAGCCTCCAATCCCATACAAATCTGAATTTTGCTGTTCAGAGTTAGCCTGGATGGAGGGAGATGGACAGCAGAGCCAGCATTTAGTGCAACCTGATATTGCATATTTGCCAGATGCTTGGAGATTGTTCTGATGGGGGTATAGTTGGTACCCACTCTCAGGTGAAGGATTTGGGGCCTCCTGTATTGTCTTACTATGGAACTGGACTTTACATACTCTCCAACATTTCAGAGATATGTGGCCAAGCAGCATCAGAGTGTGGTCAAGAGGGCAAAAATTATAAATGAATTTTGCCTGGATTTTTAGGGAAAGGCAAGGCTCTGTCTCCTCCTCTCCTGTCTTCTCCCCTCTAACTGCAAACTTCAACACTTAGAACTCAATCTACAGGGGTTGAAGGAAACCAGAGACAAATGGAGGAAAGTGGGAGAAGGAGAGAGAAACTGGGGGCCTTCTGCACTACACTATTATAGTGCTATTATTCCATTTTCAACATCCTATGGAATTCTGAAGTTTGTAGCTTACTGAGGCCAAAGAGCTCTCTGTCTGAGAAGTCCAAATGCCCCTCCCTAAACTGCATATCCCAGGATTCCATAGGATGTTGAAAGTGGAATGATAGCTCTGTAACAGTGTAGTGTGGAAAGGCCCTGGGACATTTTAAAAGTAACTGGAAGAGTGGTAAATGGAGAATTAATTAGGATTGTTGTAGCCAAATTGGGACAATTGGACAGTATGACTTTAGGATCCCAAAATACTGGGTGTCCCATGCAAAACAAGATTTCTGGTAATCATGGCTGCAGGGGATAGCATATATGGTATGGCCTATGTTTTTTGCTTGTTGAAAGGGCAGCCTTCCCCGATCTGGAAGCATTCAAATGTGTTGGACCTGATTGCTGGGGATGATGGGAGTTGTGGTTTAACATATCTAGATAGTGTCAGAAGGTTGGACAATGTAAAATTCCCCATAATATTTGTTTTGGACAAAGGGAATGTCCATGTAATGCAATAATTTGTCTTGCAGTCTGCTCTGGATGGCTATCACATTAAAATCCCATGCAGGCAACGGTTAACCCATCACACCATACTGGATTTAGCAAAAGAAGCAACAATAAATGCAGCAATATCAACACAGGCAATGGCAGAAGCCTGTCTCCCAGTCCCAGGAGAGACAGAAAGTCTGTTCCTGGGCTGGATCAAGAAAAAGATCGTTCAGGAAGACAGAGATATTTATTTATCAGAGATGGTGGTGATCCTGCCTCTATCTTCACTGTACCATAATAGATCTCACCATGCCGTAAATTTAAGCATATTCAAGATATTGTCCTCTTGAAAAGGAATAGCGCCCAGATATCCATGTACCTCTTTATGGGTGGCTTCTGCCCAGGTTCTTTGTCACTGTGTAGTCCCTGCTGAGGGAGATCCTAGAGAACAGACTCCCATGAAGGCCTGCAAGAAGCTACTGATTCCTCTGTTGTTAAGAGTTCTGTTCCTTACAAAAGCAGGTGGTTCCAGTTGTTCAGTTATCTCTAGCACAATGGTATATGTATCCTTTGGGATGAGCTTATTTTATCTTCTGAATCACCTCCTGATGGTGGGTTGCCATGATAGTGTTCAGGGTCTAAAAATATCTTCAGTGGAACTGTTCCAAATTAGAGGGGAAATCTAAATCCAGTTATTATGTAATAAGCTCCACTAAAGTTTTGAGTAAACATTTTTAGGATTGCGGTGTTAAAGAGAATCCTTCATTTATTCAGCTGGCATTGTGTATTCTGATCTGTGATCTACCAGTATTAGTCATTACAGAAAGGAATTCCAGCCTTTCTTTCTTCTAGAAAAATTTACTGCTTCCATTGAAAATATTATATTAAGGCTATTGAGAGGAAGAATAAAGTTTTGTTTTTCATCTTATGAAGAATATAGTTAAATACAAAGAAGGGAAGACTACAATTGGAAAAAAATGTGTTGATGAAAAATGAGTGAAAATATGTGGCCATAGTTCCATAGTTAAATTTAAGAAGGATAACAATTAGTTTTGGATTTTGTTTTTAATTATATTTTACTATAAATTTTACCCTGCAATATAAAATCTCTGTGAAACCAATTTTCCATAATGTCCAATATGTGAAGATGGATGTAGTGAAATAGCTTGTATTTTGTATTCAATTATTTTAGCTTAATGTTCTAAATGTTTTATATAGGAAATCGATGATAAATGAAACACTAACTTTCTCAAAACTGATATAATCAGTGTAGTATATTGAGGCTATTGCAGGGGTATTCAATGTGTTTTGATATGAATGGGAAACTGAATACATACATACATATTCTTCAAAAATATATCTAGGTATACAAGTTGCTTTCTAGTAAAAGGCTAATTGTAGTGTGAACCAGCCATAAGTCCCACAACCCATTAGGTTATAGTTTATGAGATTTTTACCCAAAGGTAAGGACCTCTATTAAAATATACAAGAGTACATAGAGCTAAATACCAGTTTTTAACAGTGCTCTATACATAATGTTTCTTTTTAATTTGCTTCATTAAATGTTTTTGTAATTAATATATTTAATGGGAATTCTACAGTAAGCAATACAGAATTTATTGTGAGTTGTTAGTTTTTTTAAAGACAGACACACACACACACACACACACACACACTCTTTGCTTACTAGACTTTCCATTAGCAAGTCACAGTATGTGAAACTCCTCGTAATGTTTATGTACCTAGACCAGAAATCAGCTACCAAAAACAGGTGATGTTTTCAATAGCGCAGGAAAATATTCCACATAAACAGTCCTTAGGAAAGGGCTAGTAGTGGGTACAGCGCATGAGGCAACACCAAAGGGGTTTCTTTAAAGTAATCCAAGGAAAAATTTTCCAAGGGTGATAACGGGACATGGAGGTGGGCAGTGGGGCTTGAAGGAGTGAATTATGAAGTGCAGAAAGGTATAGGTCAGACAAATCAAGCCTCTTTGTGAATTTGAAAGTCAACACTACTCAGCTGCCAAATATAGGGCACAAGGTAAAAAAAACCCTGGACTCCTGAATTTGTGATCCATGTGTAATTTGAACAGCCTCTAGGTGAGTATATCGTTATTAATGTCACTTCTGCACCTATGAAAAAACAGATCCATGTTCTGGAAAGAAATGAATCAGTAATTTAAAGACTGAGATCAGATATGGATTTAAATGGTACACCAAGTCCATGTTGTGTGCCTAGGATTTTAGACTAGGTAACTTTCTAAAAGACAATTAACTCACGAGAGTAGCTGATGCATTAATGAATATGGAGAAGTTACAGATCCATTAATCTAGACTGGGCCCAGAGATGTGACTTAGTTACACATTTATAACTAAACAGGTTATGTACAATATAGGGGGTCATTTTTAGTGTTAAGCTTCTGTACTTCTAGCTGAGCGCCAATAGTTGATGCCACCTAAAATGTGGTAGAGGGCAGGCTTTCCAGTACTTTATTTATATAAGTGGGAGATGCAAGTCAAAGGCCATTTCCGCACGAGACTGTTGTAGCGCTATGATTCCACTTTGAACATCCTGTGGAATCCTGGGGTTTGCAGTTTCAGGAGGGGCCAGGCAGCTATAACAGTCTTGCACAGAAATGGCCAGAAAGGTATACAGCATCATTTACTTTAAGGCAGAGATTGTCAAGTTTTTCGTGTGTGTGTGTGTGTGTGTGTGTGTGAGGGAGGGAGGAGGTCATTTGGAGTGTTGATGAAACATCACAGGCACCATCACACAACAGAGGCCATGGAGGGGATAACCTCTTCACAGTGATAAGTCTGGTGGTTAGGACTAGTCACTCCCCACATTGCAAACACACAGAAAAAACATATTTTCAGAATTCTTCTGTGTTTCCTCTTTCTCTGGACCATCTTTTACCTACCTAACTATCCCCTCCCCTGCTCAAACATACACAGAGTGGCATCCATCAACTAACAGACATGCATAAATACTAGCTCCAGCCTTCATTAAACCCCTTCCTAACCTCCAAATCAACTCACTCCCAGTTTCCTGATCCTCCCAGTCCCTTGCTATGTCCTCCAGCCTTCCCTCTGTAACTTCCCATTGACTTTTTCACACTGCCCTATTCCAGCTTGAAAGGTAATGAGGGTTTCTTTCTTGGTTGCTGGACATGGTATACATACCACCATCTCGGGCTTATATGATCGCCTATATGAACTGGGCAGAATAAGATCCCCCCCACCTGAATGACTGTAGAAAGACTGTAAAAATGTGGATACTTATACTTGTCCTTCAGACTAAATTATCTTGTAACACAAAATTAAGTCTTCAAAATATTGAGGCTCCACTGATAAGTATAGTAATTAAGACTGATAATTGTGTACACTCTAGAGGGCAGAAACTGGTATGGTTCAAAAGCAATGGGAAGTTTAGGCACAGTGAAGCTACATTTATTTCACGTAATCACTATAATGGCAGTGTTTTGTGCCAAATTCAGCAGCCACAGAGCAACAGCTCCCCATAAGTTATTCCCAGCAGTGGCCCTAGCCAGAAGACTAGCAATTGAGGGTACATATTTCTTACTCTGACTGCCAGAATTTTATTGATCATTCAGTTCTTTAGATCAGCGCAACAACAAGAACAAAAAAAACTGGTGGTCTGATGTGGCCTTATTAATTTTAAATGGCCTCTGATAGCCATATCAATATTTTTTTTTACTTTCCCCAGTCATAAACTGAAAAGGTGGAGAGGTTTGGATCCATACTTAGTTATGCTTGTAATGGAGCCACCGAAATCAATGGGACTGAAGCTAGTCATGTTTTCAAAATGGGTACTAGAGGTATTTGTTTACAACTCAGAGAATATGTCTGTTTGGGATGTTTATAATGTGTAAGCCATACACAAAATATTGTGAGAATGGTGTATGGGAATATGTCCATGGTGGGTTTCAGGTTCTCTGGGTTTGGCCCTTCCTCCGAAGGAGGGGGAAGAATTTCAAGGTAAAGCACTGCTTTGAAAAGTGTGTTTCCACTTACGTGGCACATGGTAGACTTATGTGGCACATGTAACATCAGCCAGAATGGTCTATGCTAGACACTGGAAAAGTAGCACGATTCCAACAGAAGAAGAATGGTGGGAAAAATTAATAGAGGTTGTGGAAATGGATAGATTAATGCACATATTAGACAATAAATTTGATGACCAATGTTCAAGGGTATGGCAGCCATTACAAGATTATCTTAAAGATAGAGTTTAGGGTATCAAAAAGTAGCAGAGGAATTACTGAAAAAATTATAATAGAAGTAAAAAACTTTGAGAATTTTAAAAAAAAGGAGAGGAAAAAAATGTGCACTAACATGACTTTATCCACAAAGATGAAAATTTCCATTGTTATGAGGGAAGAGACTTATAGCACTGCTTTTTGATTGTAAACAAGACATAGTAGAAGATATTGACTGATTCAAAATTCGCTTGTTATATAGGCTATGCTTGTTATTTATAAACTTTTCTCATCTTATATATGAGGGTGTTGAAGCAATAACACTGAGAAAAAAACATATCGTCCCTGTAGGGTGAGTTTTCTTGTTTGGATGTGGAAAAGATATGATGATGTGATAAGAATGTGAGGTATGTATAGTGGTATGATATGATATGACATTATATATGATGTGATAGGACATAATGTGATATGATGTGATATATGATGCGATGTGATAAGATGTGATGTGATAAGATGTGACATAATATATGTATAGTTTTTCTTTTTTATTAAAAATAATAATAAAAAGAAAAATGTGTTTCCTTATTCCTCATTTGTTCGACTTAGAATTTTTTTTTAAAAAAATTGGAAGACATACTCTGTGCAGCTGGGATTGATGCTTAACATAATCTTAAAGACATCATTGGAGCTGCCTTCCCCCCCTCGTGACATCATATCACCTCTTTATCAGGACCTGGGATAGTTCTGACATGGAAATTTAGGCCCTTTCTACACCCTACCTTCTTGTGGTGGCACCTGGTGGTGATCCCAGGAGCAGCTCTGCTGGGAAGGGAGTGTGATGGCAGTGCTCCCTTCTGTATGGGACAGGATCCCTGCAGAACGGAGTGCGATGGACATACCACTTCCTTCCACAGTTCAGCCAGGTACTTTCCCAGGCTGCGCTGGGGCAGGAAGCACCGCCATTACACTTCTGGGGCTTCTGCAGGACAGGTAAGTACAAGATGGTGGCACAATCATGTGGAAATGGGAAAACTCATCAATGATTTAACCTGTGATTGTGCTGCCTGGGGACGGGAGTGGAGCAGGACCACAATAACATCATGCAGAAGTGTCATCGCAGCCCAATCCTTCTCCTGTCCCCATCGTGGGATGGGAAGGTGCTGCAGAAAGGGCCTTATTAGTAATATTCTTTGCTTTAGTTTCCATTGCCCTAGCATGCCATCAGAAGGATGGGATGGGGATGATATTATGTTTGTTGGATTTTCCTTACATCTCTCACTTGTGTGATCATGGCCATCACATGCACTGAGTTGTCTATCCATCTGATTAGTAATCAAACTTTGACTAGAAGAGATCAAACTGTGTTGTGACGGGATGCTTGGAATCAAAATGTAGACATTAATGGTCATTAATGGTCATCTGGGAAGCAAATGCCATGCCACTGGTGTTGTGAAAAATGAGTTCCTTCCATTTCAGTTGTGTTGCTCAGAATCCCACCAGCATTCTCTGTCCTTCCCACTTCTGCACTGGTTCTACCAGTAACTAAAAGGCTATGGTGGTGGTGATGGAGAACATTGAATTGGGGTGATGCTTTGGTCATTGTGGAGAGAGAAAGAGAATACCAACCTGAACAATGCCTGCCCCCCGCAAGACACATACAGGGTTCTATTGTTGGACTTAATGCTTGTGTATGTAACTTCTATAATGCTTGCACATTATTCTTTATACCCTTTATAACCTAAAGGCCTGATATAGGGCTTTATCACACACTGGTTTGTTGCATGATTGCATTGGCTTAATTCCATTTTTTTTTAACCTTCCTTACCTCATGATGTTATCACTCTCCTGTTTCTGGGTTGCATTCCCATCCTTATTGGGTTGCCTTTTTTCATTCACAGTAAATACTCATGAATGGTTCCAATAACACTGCTTTTACACTATTTCCAATTTGTGAGATCCTTTCATTCCACTACAGTTCCAATATTGTGGCAGTCATGATGTCATTGTTTTCCATATAAAAACCCCCTATTTGAGCAGTTCTTCATCATCCCCCCTCTTTCTGGTTAGCAGAGTCATTTGACTTTTTGAACAATCCTTCATGATCCTCTATTTCTGACAGTGCCAGGGATAAAGAATCTGCCATGCTGCTCAACAGGAGGAGGAGGGCAGAAGGCAGAGCCAGCTGATGGAACTTAAACCCATGGTGGCCCACTGTATAGTGCATGCACCAGGTCATGTGGACGAGGGAAGGGATGCTGGGTCCACAGGGTGGTGCCAAAGACCTCTTGCAGAATGTGCATCATCACACTGGCAGCATAGCATAGCATTATTGCAAAGATGGTGCAAGAGTGGTTGTTTCTGTTTTGGTATGTTTTTGTTTCCTTAAATCAGAGCTTTCCGAACTGTTTATGCTGGTGGCACACTTTTTAGACATGCATCATTTTGTGACTCAGTAATTCAGTAAGTAATTCAGTAAGTGGAGGCAGCCCCTCCACCTGAGCCTGGCCCACTGCTGCCCTCACTGAGGAGTTCTTTGGCCCAGGGCAGCGGTAGTGGAAGAAACAGCCTCCCCCTGGGCCTGGCCCACTGCCACCCTCACCGGGGTTTTCCTCAGCCTGGGGTGTGAGTGGCAAGAGAGACAGCCCCTCCACCCAGACCTGGCCCAGTGTAGCAGTGGGAGAGGCAGCTCCTCCACCCATTACATTCATGTGACACACCTACACACTGCGGCTGACACAGTAACGTGTCATGACACACAGTTTGGAAAGCTCTGCCTTAAATAATAACGTTGCTGCAAGACAACAGGCTAGTGTGATAAAGCCTATAGTAAAAGGTCTTTTACTATATAAAGCTTATATTCACTTAGATCAGCTTCAGAAAATGTTTGAGATAAGGCATATGGCTACAGGAGAGAATGCCTTTTATAGGCTGGTACCCTCATCCAGGGCTGGCCTTGTAATGTGGCAGAGTAGAGTGGCCACTTTAGGTGGCTGAAGCCAAGGAACAGGAGAGCATATAAAGCTGCATGTAAGATGTGGCCTGCATCCCCTAAGCTAGGATGCTGCCTCCAATGCAGGGGAGAGCACCATCCTGTCACCACTGCTGGAGTTAAGACTCTATAGCCAGCTTTATTCATCTTTGTACCTCATAGGGAGGCACATCTTGTTTTTCCCCTTAGGCAGCTATAAGGCTGGGGCTGGCCCTGGCCTATTCCCTGGAACAGCCTTTTTCAGAAAGACCCATTCAACATCCTTACGCTTCTTTTCTTTTCTTTTTTTTTTGACAGCTCCTTTTTTTATTAAAATAATAAAATATTAAAATAATAAAATAATAAATTTATATAAACAATATTCATTTAAACAATATGCATAATCCATACAAAAATGCTTCTTTTTAAGCATTAGTTGAAGTTTTAATCATTATTATGATTGTGAAGGCATCACTTTACTTGTGCTGGCTTGCCGACGCTGTTTTGATTGTCTTGTGCTTTGTTTTGATTTGATTTTTATTGAAGCAATGAATTGCTGATGTGACAACCTGGACATATATGAGCCTTCTATGCCCACTGAAACACTTAGAGAAGTTACTTTTTTGAACTATGATTCCCAGAAGCCCCAGACTGCTAGGTGTTTCCATAGACAAACCTCAGATGTTTTTACCCCCAGAAAAACATTCAGCCTCCTTTGCCTCAGCTTCTATATTTCAGATTCTCCTGCTTCAAAGTGACCACTCTCTTGCTTTTACGTGCTTTGTCTTAGCCTTCTCTTGACATACTCAGCAGTTATGTCAAGCATTTCCCCCCTGACTGATTACCATTGCCTGCAAAGTGCTGACTGCAATTCTTTTTTTCCTTTAGGGATGCCTCATTTTCCAGTGGGATGCCAGAGAGATAAATGCTGGACATCCCTGGCTGATTATTCTCGCGTGCTCCTTTCTGAATATCAGGCAGCTTCTCAGTTTGCCTGTTTCTAGGGCCCATCTTGATTGCACTCCAAGCAAATCTTCCGAGATTGGGCTGATCAGGTTCACTAATGGTCAGACTTCTCTTGGTATTTGCTTACATAACACTATCAGAACACATGTCTTAAATATTTTATCAGCTTTAAAGGGTCATTTTCATAACAAGGCATTGTATTGCACTGGAGATGAGAAACTAGGCTGGGGAAGCGATGGCCAGCAGTGCCCTGTAGGGAAAAAAAATAGCTCTGAGCATGTAACCTGTATAACTTGCTGCCTTGTCAGTCAGTTAAAGACACATTTCTTCACTATCTGAGAAGAGAAGAGAAGAGAAGAGAAGGGAAGGGAAGGGAAGGGAAGGGAAGGGAAAGGCTTTACAAACAGGTCTAATAAGGGGTTTAATTTTCTGGTTTTTTTTGTTTTGTTTTGTTTTTTGGATGAGTATTCTGCAACATCCCACTAGGTGATCTCAACAGCTGCCTCCTTGTTTGCCTGCTGGGTTCCCCTTCAATATCTTCTCTGACCTTTAAGAAAGTATTTGTGCTGCTTTCCCATGTGGAGGCCAATACACATGCCAGACATGCTCTCATTTAAAGGCATAAGTTCCATGAAAACCATCTCATTCTGGGGCTCTTTGATCATATCACTGATTTCATTCGACACGTTTGTTCAAGTCAGGGTTTCAATCGCCTCCTCTGCCCCCCCTCCATCAGCTATTCTGTCTTAATTAGCTGCACAAGAGGAGAAAATAAAATCAGACAGGATAACATTTTCTGGTATGTTTTTGCAGTGACAGGTCAAATCTCACCTGTTGGACTCTTGCAGTCATGCTGTATAAGCCGATGTTTCAGGGTTACCTCTGACTCCTTCAGCATCTTTCATTTTTATCCTGGTTCAGAAGAGCTAGTTGTCAAGTGGAATAGGAAAAAGTAAATGCACTGCTTGGGCACTGTGAGAACAGAATGCTGGACCCAGTAGGCCTCTAATCTGGTTCCACATGGAATTTATATGAACACATGGATGGATCGAAGTGATATTTTTAATGTTGTTGTTGTGTGCCTTCAGAGTTGTTTTTGAATTATGGTGACCTTAAGGTGATCCTATCATGGAGTTTTCTGAAGGCTGAGAGTGTGTGACACATCCAAGGTCAGCCATGGCCAAGTTGGGAATCAAATCTTGGTCTCCAGGGTCATAGTTCAACATTCAAACCATTATACCATGCTGGCTCTTGAAATGTTATGACTGATCCCTATTATCATGAATACCATTTTTCCTGCACCAAAGAGTACCTGATTCAAGAGAGTGCCTTGAACCTTTATATAGCATTTTCAGGGACTTGGAGGGGCAGGTGTAGGAAAGACAGGATGGGAAAATTTGTTTCCACTGTCCCAAATGGTATGCCTAAGGCTGTATTCAACCCACTGAAAAGTACCCAGTCCAATGCCTCTATTTTCCCAGAGCTATATTTGTGGCCATGAAAAATAGAAGAGCACTTGTGGCAGGTGGTCTTACAGTTCTTATGACAAAAGGGCAGGAGGAGAGATGAATGTCGACACAGCCCAGGAAAGTGAGTATGGACAGTTTGAAAACATTGATCCTCATATAAAATGGAAGGTTGATTCAACAGCACCAGTTGCTAGAGAATTTTACACTGGTGTGTTATAGAATCATAGAATCATAGAAATGTAGAGTTGGAAGAGACCACACGGGCCATCCAGTCCAACTCCCTGTCATGCAGGAACACCCTCAAAGCACTCCCGACAGATGGCCATCAAGCCTCTGCTTAAAAACCTCCAAGGAAATTGTGTTGCTTTCACATGTCTTCCAAGTTGACTCTGAGTTATGGTGAGCCTTATCACAGGGTTTTCTTGGCAAGATGTATTCAGAAGACATTTGTCATTGTCTTCCTCTTGTGCTGAGAGAGTGTGACTTGTCCAAGATCACCCAGCCAAGCAAGGATTCATTCCCTGGTCTCCTGGAGTCTTAATCAAAACTCAGATTATTAGATTGCACTGGCTCTACAGTTTTGGACTATACCTCCCATAGTCTTCTCAACCAGCATGGTCCAAAATGTTCCCCCCAACAAGCTCTGCTACTTGACTAGGATGTGACTCACCTTGACCCACACTCCTGATCTGCTGGCCAGGGTGAGTGCTAACAAAACTCTGCCTAAAATGGTTTTAGAGTGGTTGAACATAATGCAAATGCATTGTCTGGACAAGCCTGGAAAATATATGATACCACCATTTTTATTCTTTGGCCATCATTTCCTATAGCACTAGTTTCAGGCTTATATACATGCACTTTCATTTTAGCCCAGAAAAAAGGAGGAGGAACTGTTCAAATTAATGAGGGAAGGACTATGTGGCACCACATTGGCCAAAATTCTGTTCAGCATGGTGAAGCACAGAATTTTGCCAGAATACATCCCTCACACTGCCCTATCTCATACAGTATCAGGTTCAGGTAGCGGTATATCCCCTCAACCAATCAGTGCAGGAATTCCTGGAAGGTGACATCACTTCCTTCTTCCTGGCTGTGAAATGCCAGTCAGATGGTTCCTAGAAGCTCCACCCCCACCCCGAGTCTCTGATTTACTGGTGGGATGTGCACCAGTACTGGCAAGCTGAATTTGCACATTGGAGGATTTATTGCTCAAGAAGGTACTGAATACCTCCTTCTGTAGCAACATATACCTGAGTATGTCACCAACAGAATTTAAGCTATATTTTTCCTTTTTAAAATTTTAGTAAACATTTGCAATAGCACACCAGTATCTTTTTTAAAAAAATGAAGTATTGCACTTGCAAGGACAGGGTGAGGTTGGCTGGGAAAAATAAGTCCTGTGTACAATCCTGTAAACCAAGATGGACAACTTGAAGCCCTCCAGGTGTTGTTGGATTTGAACTATCATCATCCCTCAGCTTTGGCTATGATGGTTAGGGGCAAAGGGAGTTGCAATTTGGCAACATCTGGGAGACCATTAATTGTCCAGTCACACTGTAAACTCTCTGTGTTTTAGAGAGACCTCCTTCAAGAGGTAACAGCTCAGTGCTTTGACAGTCCAAATGGTGCCACATTGTATTACAAGTCAAAAAACCAACATCAACAACCTTCAACAATCAAGTGTTTGAGAGGAGGAGGAAGAGCACAGGCCCTGAAATGGCAAGACATTAGCTGTATGGATGATGTTGTTGCTTGCAGACCAAATAGCTAGGGTTTAAGCCAACCAGATATCAGTCTTATGTCTTCTTTCTCAATTTAAACAAATTTGCAAATAAAAATGAAAATGGAAGACATTTACTTGCATTCGAGTGCTTTATTATACTGGAATTGCAGTGATATTATTAACATTTGTACAAATGCACAAAATCTCTCCAAGTTAGAAAGAGATGAAGAAGTTGCGTTGAGTTGTATAATCTCAATGAGCTCATTGTCCATGAGTAATAAATGTGTTCACAATGCAATGAAAGAAGCATAACATAAAATTAAACATATTAAAAGCAACAGCGGCAGCACATATTTACAGGTATGTACCAATTTTGTTGTTCTCCTCCCAGGCAGGGAGGTGGTTGTTGGTTGTTGGCTTTTTTTTTTAAACAGAACAAAACAAACACAAAACCTTTACATACAATGCAAACATCTTTAGCGACAGCATCTTTAATCTCTCTGCAAAATTCCATAGTGTTTTCTCTTCCCGGTGCTAAGTCTTCATTTAAAAAATCAATAGAGTTGAGTAATAATATTCTATAGACCAACTTGCATTGATTAGCCAGAGCTTAAAACTGAATAATTTGGAGAGGTGGGAATGGTAATGGTGGTGATACAGAAATAAAACAAATCTCCAGAGAAACCAGGAAGCAGTTGTTATATTGCTCGCAAGCCTGAAATATTTTATTCCCATTGAATTGCCTTTGTTCCGGGGGTGGGGGTGGGGACCATCAGATAAAGGGCAGTTTAAATAGTCTGTGGTATTCTCTAAATCTAAAATGTCCCGTCACGTTCTGACAGCGCTGGTGAGAAGTTTGTTTTGAATAAAATTCCCCTGGTGACAAATGGGTGAATTTCACTGAGAGATTCTACAAATTCTTTCTTCCTTTTCACTGACCTCTTCTTTAACGGAACTTGGAAAGAGTCTCTTTTTGGAACTAAAGCTTCCAGAATGTACCAGTTTGGGTTTCTGGGATTTATAATCCAAAAAGTAGCTTTCTTCTTTTAAAAAAGTCAATACCTGTGAAGCTGACATTTTTGGTTTGTGAAAAATGGTGTTGGATGGGACGAAAAAGTGCAAGAAGAACAGAGCAACATCATTTAAAGCTATTGATTCATTGGTGAGAAGCACACTGTTATCATGGGAATCCAAAATAAGTCTTTATTTTTGCTTGTGTCATGTTTAAAAATGACTGTTAGAGACCATCAGAAAGAAATTTTTTCCCTCTCATCTCTCTGAAGGGTCTCCCCCATGTAACTTTTACAACTACATAGAAATAACCTGCAGCCTTGAGGACTTGAGAAGCAAAAATAGGGAACTGTCATTTAACACAGAAGTAGCGACAGAATGCTCTCAGAGAGAGCTGCATTCTGAAAAAGCATGTGAAATGTTTGTTTCAATAAGACAACAAGAGTTCACAAGCATTGTATTCCACTTATTATATGCCTTTTTTGGGGGGGGGCGTAAACTGACTTGAGCATAATGTTCGCTTGTCATCCAAAGAAAACTTGGAAAGAGATCAGATTTCCACTCAGGAGAATTTGTATCAGGGACCGAAGCTTACATTTTGGATTTACACCCTTTCCCCCACTCTGTAAATGGTTTACCGAGACAGAAGAATGTCAGGAGGAGTTTTCACATAACACAGATATTAATACTTGTGACATGATATGTCTTATGCTAGGGTGGGGAACATAAAACCCTTCAGATAGTGGATTGTGATTCCCATCAGCTGTAGTCAGCACAGTAAAGGTGAAGGGTGATGGGAGGTCATATATTCCCCAGTTTAGGTGCCCATTCACTCCACACAACTATAGCACTATTATTCCACTTTAACTGCCATAGTATAGTATTTTGGGGGTTATAGTTTGATGAGGCGCAGGTGCACTCTGGCTCAGATTTGTAGATGCCCCTCCCTAAACTGCCATAATAGCACTATAATTCTGAAGTGTGAATGGGACCTAGTCTATGAGTTGAATCCAGATTTAGCAGACCTACTCAAATCAATGGGATGAGTGTGTCTTCAAGAAACTCAAGTCCTATTGATTTCAGTGGGTCTGCAATACATATGACTAAAATTGGATGCAGCCCTATGCCCATGGGAGTATTGCTTCTGATAAGACTTTCCTGAACGGCTACAGGTATTAGTCAGGGGATGGCAGATTGGCTGAAACAGCCCTCAGAATAGAAAACAAGTTGCTCTTCTGAGCAACACTGTCACCAAGGCTATGCTCACTAACAAGAGCACAAGCAAAACAGTAAGACAGTTTTTAAAACTATTGCATCAAGCTGGATGTTTTTTTATCTCACATTTTATTGCTTTAAATATGTCTGTCCTTATGAGACCCTTTTTTTTTTTTTTTAAAAGGACACTGTCTCCCAGTAATTTACAAGGCCGTGGGATACTAATGCACAATTCTATGTGTGCATAATTAGAAGTTCATCTGGCTTCTGTGGGGATTTATTCTGAGATAAGGATTGCACAGAACTGCAGAGTATATGGGCTTGGAATTTAAAATGAATGCCTGGACACTATTTTTTTAATAAAATCCATTTTTTTAAATAAAATAGAAAACAGGCAATATTCTCTCCACACCTCATCTTAGCCAAAAGGCTGAGAAGCGACAATATTCTCTCCTATGATATACCAGAATATAGGCATTTAGTTGTGGGGTGTGTGGATGCAAAATAAGGGTGTTACCACCCAATAAGAATTCTGCCTCAATGAAATTTGTTGAATCCCCAAATTTCTAGTACCATAGGATTCCATAGGATTCTAGATTCCATAGGATGTCGGAAGTGGAATAATAGCAGTATAACAGTCTAGTGCAGAAATGGCCTAAGTATGAAATGATTTTCAATGTCTCACTCTCTGCCGTGCTAGAAATTTGAGGATTTAAAGAATTTCAGTGCCATTATTCTGACTCCCATCGTTACACTCCTGCTGGCATACCTGTTGCATGTAAACATGATAGATTTTATCTGCTTTTCCAGGCATAAAGAATCCTGAGAATCATACATCTGGGGACAGCCCTGGGGAAGTTTATCAGAGAATTCTTAGCTTTTAACTAATCTTCATTTTTCAGGATGTTTCAGGATCTCTCTCTCTCTCTCTCTTTTAAATCTTAGGATAAAAATTAAAAGGATTAAATGAAGAGGATGCGTGATCTCAATCATATTACTGATTGGCCTTTTCCTATTTCTCTCCTTTGAGCAGCTCTCCTTTAAAACTAGTGCGGAGACAAGGGTAGCTATGCCACCAGTTAAAGCATCTAATGACATCACTGGCCGACATTTTACAAGGGAAGGGAAAGTGGGAGAAACCGCTAAAGTGCAATTTTCAAATAATATAAATAATTGAAATGCAATAAGATGCTAATTGCCATTCTCTAGGCACTGTTTTAACACTTGCACAAATTAAAACTTTTTTTCTCTTCCCCCCACCCCCAGCCACACATCAGATAATTTTACTGGATACATAATGGAGCTTCAAACGTTTTTAAGCTGTTGGACACTGTTTAGCCAGGGACCCTTGAAGAACCTATAAGGCAGTTTTAGTGCAGCTCACTACATGATATTAGAAAAGAAGCAAGCATTGAGCAGGATCTCCATTGGAGTTGCTTGTCAGGAGCCCATTCATAAAAGGCAGCGTTCCAGTTATATGGGTTATTTCCCTTTAGCAAGCCTATGCACATCATCAACGAAAAATGAAATACCTGTATACTTGTATATTTTTGTTATTGTTTTTACAAAAAAGCAGATGCTGCTTTAAAGACAATACTGAATTCTGGACATTTACAGGTAGTAAACCTCAGCAAGGGTTCCATCTGAGATGGATAACTCTTACTTGAGATCTATGAAGATCTATCTATATTTATATATATATATTTTATTATATATATATATATTTACATATACATACACTGAGAGTTGTGCATTGCAAAACTAATAGGGCAATCCAACCGGAGGTACAGCTACCAACTTCTGTTTCTGTTATAGTGAGACCTGCATGAGGTCAAACCTCACAAATAAAAGTTGCACAGCAGCCCGTGTCTGGGTGGATTAACCCCAGGATAACTAAGAAAAATACAAACAGATTCTATATAAGAATGCTGCCTAAATGGAATGTTAAAAATAACATTTAGTAATAAATACTTTATAAAATTCTATGTGAACACCTAAATTAATTCCTGTTTTGTTTTAAATTTCACTTTGGTCCCCATGAATTTTCATAAATCCATTATATACTTTTTTCCTCTTTTTTTTTTTTGTAGAAAAAGTATTGTTGGCTAAAAAGCAGAATCTAACTAAAAGGCTTTTCTTTATAAAATGCACACTCACATGAACACACAAACGCGCACGCACACGCACTCAATATTTTTGTGTTAAAAATATAAATTCCCTTCAAAGAAGGTCTTCCAACATTTGTAGCTAGCTTGTTAGTGAAAAGAAGAGTTAGTTTGGTTGAAGTGAATGATAGTTTTGATCACCATTGTTCGTTTTCTATGGTAATAGGGGGCTGTACATTTTTACTTAAATGATGTGGGTAAGCATGCAGTAAATGTTCTCTATCATTATAACGAAGAGGGATGGACACTGTTTATCTTCCCCAGGTTTCACAATATGAATATGGCTTGCAGGAACAAAAAAACACACAAATCATAAAACAAGACATTTTTTTTCATTGCAGTGCAGCCCTTTGGGATATCTATATTGCAATCAGAAGTGCCTGGGATTTCAACAAACAAACAAACAAACAAGCAAACATAGAGTCCAGTTTTGTACAGTGAGATAGAAAAGACCAACAACAGTCAAGGTCAATAGTTGTATCCTAATGTTAATTGCATGAAACTCATTCTGCAAATTGTTGATGTAAGTAGGGGCTGGGAGACACACACATTGGATTGGAGAACTTTAATTGGTCTTTTAATACAAAAGCCTTCAGGTAACAGAGAGCAAGAAAGGACTACAGGTGAATCAGTTTCTAATTGTAGTGCCCAGAATATACTAGTTAATGTATAGTTTTTATTCTTCAATGGACAAAGTAGCCTGTTCTTTCAGCCCTTCCTCATGTGAACATCAAGTAGGACTGTGAATTCTGGGGGGGGGATTCCCTTGAAAGAATGGGAGGAAAGACTGGAATTCTCTGAAGCGTGGAAGCTCAATGTTACTTCTATGTTCTACATCCAATAATAACACAAAATATGAGCATAAAGCAAAGGAGGAGTGTTTCAGTGGTAGATGGTGACTGAGATATAAATGTGACCATGAATCCATTCATGGTTTTAGTTGTGGTCTTAAAGAAACTGTACAAAGTGCAGGACCTTACCCTCCAAATAGACTTATGTGTGTTGGATAATAATTTGAACATTTACACTATAACACAGAACAGATTTATTGCCCTCCAGACATGGGAACCACCAGCCATTACTGAGATGGTCCTACATGAGTTTGTATTTTGATGCCCCTGAGTAAACTTTGCTGTTGTTAACAGTTATAGCATGATGTTTAGAACTGATTGGCCAATATCTTCTATGGGAAGATGGAGCATAATCTTCTGCTGTGTCTCTAGATTTCCCTCCAGCTGGTTCCCCTCTTGGCTGTGAGGTCCTCCATGGCCATTTAGTACCTTAGACAGAGCAGGGGGCATTGGAGGAGTGTCCAACTATGTCCCTTTTGACATACTTTGAGACCTCCCAGATCCTCCAGAGGTTGTGGAAGATAGCACAATTGATGTGCACTTAGGGTATGCATTTGCATTTGGTTTTCAACCAGCCATAGTGTTTTATGAAGTCTGAACTTAGGGTACTGTGTTTTGTCTGTACTATACCATAGTTTGAGGAGAAGTCAAAATTTGTAACTACAGTTTGCTCTTGGCCTGTACGCATCATAAACATTTTAAACCAGGGTTGGGCAGGTTGGCCAGGAGGCCACACTGAGCTACAGGGGAGCTTGGAAGGCCACATCCCCCCTGCACTCAACCTCTGAAAAAAAAATTATAAAAAAAATGATTTGCTCCTAAATGCCTGCCAAAATGTCCCCTAGAAGATAAGCAGGGATTTTGTCAGATTTTACCCCTCCTAGACTATTTTAGGCTCAAGAGAGCTCTTTTTCCCAAAATTGTGACTTGGAAGTAATTCAACTCTCCCGGGTCTAAAATGGCCCAGACCCCCAAAATGTGGCAAAAAAGGAGTATTGGGGGCCAAAATTTGGGGTCTGAGAACCTTGGGAGCCTCAAAACAGCTTGGAGTTGGCTGCATGAAAGCCATGGGCTGAACTTTCCCATTCTTGGATTAAACCAACCAATGTTTCCCTGGATTCATGATGAACTATGGTTAGTTTAAAACTAAAAGGAGAACTTGTACTCTGTTCTCTGGTACAAATAAAGTGGAGGTGGGAGCACCTGCATCTAATTGCAAACTATGGTTTCCTACTGTGTCTGAATCTTTCCTGAATGCAGGTTCTTCGATTCCAAGAGTGATGAAGCCAGAATCAAATTCTTTTTGATATATGATGAGAATGCCTTAGCTGTGGGAAAGCCATCATTTTTTTTTAAGTTGGCCTGACAGTTGTTGAGGCTTGGTTCTATGTAACTTTTTAAATGTAAAGGTAATGCATCATAATTAACATTTTCAATCCACTATTGAAAACGGTCAATTTCATGACGCAGGATTCATGTGTATATTTATGAAAACAAATACAAACACAAATCTTGCAGTCCTAAAGCAGGGTTCTCGGAGCATGAAATGCTGTCTTTGTTAGACCATTGTGTCTAAAATTGTGTCTAAAATATTTGACAGCAGATGTTCAAGTTGCAGACAGACTTATCTAGTCCAGCATCCTGTTTCACATCGTGCAGGAGTGGACAACTGTGGTAGGTCTCATGGCCAGTTTTTTTTTGCTCCTGAGACCTTTATAGAATCTTGTAATCAGAATCCTTGAGTCTCTAGTTTTCATTCATTATCTCCAGGCAGGAGATAAACATACAAATTCTCCAGTTTTTTGGGGGGCTGTGCTCCAGGAAAGAAGAAATAACTGTGTGCCCATCTCCAGCTTACTTAGTACAGCAGCAGCTTGCTACAATTTTTAAGTCTTAATTTGTTTGCTGCAATTTGCAAAGAGTCTACAGGAGGACAAGGCATTTATTTTGTCAGTTTAATTAGTTCAAATGGAATCTCTTACTATCACAAAGGTAATTTTTGATAATACACAGTGCACTGGAATTGTGTTGTGGGTAACTGCTAACTATTTTCAGGGAGAAGCTTTGCTCCTAAAGGCTTCAAACAAACAATTCACCTCCATTTATCAGCTAGAAAAAGAGCAGTCCACAGTCTGGAGTGCTAGGAAAAACAAAATTCACATTTTGGGCCACATTTCACCCACTTGTAACCTACAAAAAAATCTCTGTGAAGCCTAGAAGCAGGATGAAGACTTCTACTGTTAGTCCTCAGCAATAATTCTTTTTATGCTTGTGTTACCTATGCTCAGTGCCACTAGCTCCATCCACATGATTCTGCATGCTACTGGAGGGGGATAGTAAAACTACTGGAATGTGACACTAGGAAGAATCAATGCAATGGAGGGACCTCTGCTGAGCTCCCAGTTCTCTGGATCTAGGCATATGTTCTCCTCTTTAGTGACTGGCAGTGTAAAAGAAAACTACTGCAGTGCTGACATAATGAAATTTGCCCTTCTCCTATGCCACAGAAGTTTTTAATAGGAAAAATCTTACAAAGCTTTCTCTCCCTAGCCCTCTTGGCTTACCAGCAGGCTTCACCTGTGGTTAAACTGCTTTTAACTTCTACTATTTATTAAAAACACTAACTCAGGATCATAAAAAGTGCACATTTTTACTTTTATGTCTCTCTTTTTTTAGTGGAAAAAGTAAAAACCCAGCACAGCTGTGAATAAGTGGCTATTGAAAACAGTGGCCAAAGCAGCTGTTTCTGGGCAAAAGGCTGGTGAGCCTGGAGGCTTTCCTTCAATGTTAGTGTTTCTTGAAAGTTAGGGTAAATTGTGTAAGCAGCCAGAAATTAGGAGTGTGAATTTTTATATAAAGGACAGTCAAAGCATTTTAGGGGAAAGCGACAAATATGCAGTGCAAAGAGGGCAGAGGGAAGAGATTGGATTGCACATGAAAGTGACAGAAAACTCCATGGAAGTTCAGAAAATCTACTAAAAGTATGCATGTTGCATATTTTAAATTAATGTTCCATTTGTGCAAGGGCATCATGATCATATGCAAAAAGAAGTATTAGGAACTGAAGGGAACTGAAAGGCTTGTGGATAGGATAACATTAGAAAGCAGGACTTGGAAAAGTTACTTTTGGACTACAGTTCCCAGAATTCTCTAGCCAGCAAAGCTAACATGGTGGTATCTGGGAGGTTTACTCTAGAAAGTAATTTTTCCAGGCTCTTTTAAAGAATGACAGTTGACCGTGCAAGTACAAAATTTTTATCCTCTACAGCATTTCAGAGACTGTCTGTAATGTTTTCACATGTTTCTCTTGTAACTATGTTGGGTAAGAAAGCCTGTTTTATCAAAATATCAGAGAGAGAGAATGATAGAGAGAATTCTCTAGGATTTAAACTCTATGCCACAACATATTCAATTCCAAGTGAATTTTTACAAAAGCAAAACTGCAGAAGATAAACAGCTTGGGCAAAGGAGGAAATGATGAATAAGAGGACCAATGGGGTATCCTGCCATCATTTCTCCCCCAACTAATAGTCATGTAGAACATGGACATTTTTCAAAATTGGTACATAAGGCTATAAATGGTGCTTTTGCAAAACAAATGTACTTATTATGATGTCAACCAAACTTCCTCCACATGTTTTTAGCTCAATTATGCCTACTTGTCTGTTTATGGCTGTTTAATATTTTGATGCCTCATTTCAGCAGTATAATATATTTCTCTTCGGTCAGCCTGCAAAAATAAGAAGGAACATGACTATGTACAGGAAGAATATGGTTAAAAACAAACAAACAAATGAAAAAACAAACAAACAAACAGCTGGTACCAGGAAACTGGATAAAGCACCAAAGTATCTCCCAAGCTGATAGCATAGTCATTGCATAACTCCCTTTATTATTACTAAGTATAAAAGACATTTTAATAACTATAAAAATGAAGCTCATAGTCTTTCTAGGGGCTGAAGAGTCTCTTAGTTCTGAGATATCTTTGACAGAACAACACTGCTTTGAACAGAAAGGAAAACTGAACTGCTATCACTTTTTCCCCAATGCAGTTCCTCACTAATGGGTTTTAAAGGATTGGATTCAGATCTGTTCTGTGACTTGCGAGCTGACTGAGGGCGGAGCTTCCTACAACATCACTGACTGTAGAGGAAGTTGTAATGGTGTTATGCTGGATGACTTGTTGCTGGGAGCAGGGTGGGACAGGACTGGCAGGTGGACTGCTTTCTGGACCTGAAAAGTAAGCAAAAAAGAGGCTGATGTCTATACAGGTAGGGAAAAAGCACCTGCCCAACTCCTTTTCTGATAAGCACACTACTGTTCAACAGGGCCCAAAACAGAAACAACACAAAAAAAATATTTAACTCCAAGAAATCTAGAATCCAAGTGTTACGTGTTTTTATATGTCTTCCAGTCATCTCCAAATAATGGTGACCTCTCACAGGTTTTTCTTGTCAAACTTTAACCGGAGAAGGTTTACAAAAGCTTACTTAACAGCAAAATATATGGCATACAAGGCATGGGGAGGGAGGCTTATGGTTACCTTCAAGTTGTGGTTATAACTTTAACACTGTCGTGCAAAATAATAAAATCAGCACAGTGCTACTTGCATGTACTGGAGTATCATCTTCTCCTTTGGTTGTATGTGTCATGAAGTCAGAGATGTTCCAACGAAACATTGAGGGTACACTGCCTCTCCTGTCCAGGCTTCTCCTTTTCAAGCACTGTCAAGCTGAGAAAGGAAGGCAGTGCTAGTTCCAGATTCCCCTAACCCCAAATGGTGCATGGAAATCTGGAAGTGTTGGCTTTGCTGAAGATGCTGAACTACCCCATCATGACAGCAATAATCTTTGGGGATTATGAAAAACCCTTACACCTCAGAGGTAAAGAAAACATTTGATGGAGCAGGAGAAAATCTTGTCCAGAGTTTTCCTGCTCTGAGCTATGGATGAAAAGCTTCCATGCTTACTCCAGCAGGAAACCTTGGTTTGCTGTCCAATGTTCCCTTGATTGGGAACCTGAGCTTAGAACCTTTCCAATTTGGACTGCACCTCACACAGTTCTCTAGGCACTGAAACCATGCTGGATTTTGAGAACTGTAGTCCAAAAAAAGTAACTTTTCCATGTTCTTCTAGGAAGACAGCCCCAAACTAGCTTTCCAATAAATAAGCAATGATGATATACAAGTCAGAGATCATAAGATTGTGAAAGACATGCATGACATTTTTAGATACAGAGCTAAGGTTAAGCCAAGTTCTCTCAGAGCAGAATTCTCTATCTGGGCTGTACCACATGAGATGACAGGTGAGAGCTCACATGTTTACATTTGTATTCAACATATATTCAACATATACTTTGTATAAAATATATATTCAAGTGTATATTCAACATGTTTGAATGGTGGTGGAAGCATATCCTATTAAAAACAAAATATTAGGATAAATATTAAGTGAATGCTCTATGTGGCATGGTTATTAAAGTATGGAAGACTATTAAACTATACCTATCTCCAGTGACAACCTAAAATGATACAGCCAAATACTGGTTTACCATTCAAATGAAAATTAGGCAAAGGACAACCACACAAAAAAGAGCTTTGGCTTTTCTCAAGCATGGCATCGTGTATTTTGAGTACCCTGCCCCACGAGTGCCATCTGGCACCAGCATTGATGTTGTTGTTCCATTTTACAGCAAATGCTTATTTGCCCAGACCTTCCAGCATTTTAATAACTGATCTCAGTTTGTCTTTTTGTTTGCTCCATTTTGATTTTGTGCCTGCTGCTTCTATCTTTAATCTGTTATATATATTCTTAAAAATTGTATTTCTTGTTTCAAATGGTTTTAACACTGGTCATATGGTTTTTAATTTATAAATGAGTAGATGATTTCATTCTCAGGCCTTTTTCAGTTGAAATTAACACAATTTGCAGTAAGTGTGTGTTGCTATGTACCTTAAAGCTGACTATCATTTACGATAACTCTTATCATAGTTTTTCCTGGTAAAGTTCATTCAGCTAACGTTTGCCACCGGCTTTCTTTAAGGCTGAGAAATTGTGACTTGCTGAAGGTTACTTAGTTTCCATGTCTGAGTGGGGATTTGAAGCTTGCTCTTCCAGCATCCTAGTCCAACACTCAGACTACACATGTCACATTGCATAGTGGTGTATATATGCCATCCTCTATCCATTGATAGCCAGAGTTGCTACTGAATAGATGATTAAGCATATTCACTAGAATACTTTCAACAAACTTTTCTAATGTCCCTTGAAGAAGGTCTTTAAATATATAGTAGGCTAAAACACAATATAAACACGACATACAGTCTCTAATATCATGAGATATGGTTTCTCCCTTTGTTGTTGGCATGTGGGTGTTTTTCAGTTGTCTTCTTTTCTCTATCCATAGGTTAAACATGAAAACAACTAAATAAAATACCAGTGACAGAAGGGTTTAGTTGCAATGACTAAAGGCTCCTCCATATGGGCCAACAGTTCCAGTTAACTGTTGGATGGTTGTTCTTGGTCCTACATCTAGTCATGTTCTAAACATACTGGGGTTTCATCTGCCCCTCCCCCCATGTTCCTCTCCCAGCTTCAGGGAGGATATAAATTTCTCTTTATGTTAGGAGCAGGTTTGGGATGGGAAGCGATTTATATATCATTGATCCATTGATCTATTAATCTCCCATTCACTCACAGCACAATTCCATTTCACCGTCTTATTCCCTCTCCTAATGTTAGAGCTCTCACACTGGGGAAGTAAGTGGTACAAATGTTTCCTCAGAGGCTGGCATATCTCTCCTCCAAGGGCTCTCCTCTCCCTGTCTCCTATGACACCCTTCTAGGGGTCATAACCCCCTAGCTACTGGGAATATCAAATTCTTTGAGAGGTTGCCAAGCCACACTTTCTGATACAATGGTTGGGCTGTGTCTAAAAAATTGAATTGTCATGGTGGAGGACTGTGTGTGTGCAAGTATGTGTGTGCCTGTACACACATGCACAATGCACACAAATTACAGGCTTTTGTTCTCTTGTGTTGTTAATTCCATGCCATGCATAAAGTACGTCTGATGTGACTATTCACCAAACAAGAGGTCAGGAGAAAATAAAGAGAGGAGAAGGTGCCATTAATCCATAACATCAGATAATATAAACATGTTACCTACTTACTTAGGTATCCTTGTGACTCTTTCTGCATAGCTGTTATTGGACAGTCTTTATGTGTTAACAACAACTGTTTCAGCTGTGCTACCTCATTTTTCAACATGGAAACCTCATTCTGGAAGAAAAGAGAAAATTATGTTAATAAAATATGTACATTTTAAGACCCTGAAAATATTGCATATTGCAATAAAGGTAACAGAGATCAGGTACATATTTCTGGTTTTTTTTCATAGTAGATATACTGGGACAAATCGATGTTCTGTCATGTGCCTTTAAAGCCCTGCTTGTGAGCTCTTATTTTGCCACAGTGAGATATCATAGCAAGTGACCTGATCACAAAATCTGTTGTTCATTAGCAAAAAGGCATAGGATAGGACTTGAGGCTTCCACTAGCAGAACAAAAAGATTATTCTAGCAAAAGTAGTGAAAAGCTGCTCTGAATGTTCATACACCTTGGAGACAACTTGATATAAATAAATGTTTACTTGTAATTAATTCTCCTTTCCAATGACTACGGCATACCTTAAATTATACTTATAACATAACAAGAGATAACTCCACTCCTCTTGGAGTATAGCTGCACTTGTTTTTGTTACTTTTATAGTTACAGAAGGTGTGGCTTCACTACCTTGCTGAGTTTTGTACCACTGACCAGCAGCCTGTAACATTCTGACGTTTTTTAAAAAGCCATTTCAGTTATTTTTGAATGATTTAAATAATTCCTTTTAAAAATTTGCAGCTATAATATTTACTAACTATTTTGGGGACTTTGTTACTATGACAGATTATTTGTAACAAATAATTTTTAAAGCTCTGTTAGCGCCATCTTTGTCTCATCGTTTCTTTAAAAAATTGATAATAAATTTTTATGTGTGGGACGTTACATACATGAAGCAACAGATACACTGTGGGGAAGCATATTTTGTAATTGTTTGACCACCTGAAGATATCTTGCTAAATGAGTCGGAACAGAAAATGTGCCCCCCACACAAAGTCAAGCTGAATAGTATAGCCAAGGTTGCCAAGTTACTCTGGAGCCTGAGACAGAAGATCTCACAAATGTGGAAGTAAATAATAATGTGCTTGCCTTTTCATGACTTGAGTAATATGCTGCCTGAGATGATTGTCTCTATCTGCTAATGGTAGGGCTGGCTTGTAATCAAGGATCATGTAAGGAAGAAGGAGCGTTCCTTTCATATCTTTCTTCTCCTTCTCATCAGCGTATCACTTTGTGTTTCTGTTACAACCCACATGGGTCTCAAGATTAGAACAAACATGTTTTGAAAATGAGACTGCCTATTTCAAAAAGAATCACATACTTTTTAATTACCAAGAAAACAGTGCAATATTAACATTTTTGCCCCATGAATAGAAGGTGCTTCTAGTCAAGGAAAGGGAGATCCTGCTCATGCAGCAAAAAATGAAGGTTCAAACCTATGCTTAAATTGTTTTAAAAGGACTACAATGAATATATTAACTTGCCTGGAAATTTATTTCTTCATCAGTATGGGCTAGGTTAATAAAGTCAGAGAGAATTAATCAGGGATGGAACTAAGACATGGAAAGATGGCTAATAGAGCTGGCCACTTTGACTAATATCATCCCTACACTCTCAAAAGCTAATTTAGATTTGCTATACATCATATATTATATCCATCTATTCATTCAGAAAAAGGCTGCTCTGAATAAGACCTGCTTGTCCTTTGCATAGATATAATGTAGGATTAAACACAGATTTACAGCTGAACTTTAATTCATTCCTCATGTGATGTCATACTGTACAGTCAATGCTTTTGGAAGCATGAAAAAAATATAGCTTTATAGGATAGATAGCTATAGGCTGGCATCTTGCTGTCTTCTCCCAAATAAAGTAGACCTATTTGAGCAATTGTTGAATGATGAGTCAACACATAGGTAAACCCCATTGTTTGAATGGCTCTACTCTAATCAAAACTAACAAAAGGATTTAACCCTCAGTCAGGGCTTATAATTAAATGGCTGCTGTTTGGTCTGCTCCAATCCTTCTTCATGCCAATAAATTCAATAGCCAAAGTTTTACTCCTAAAAACTTTATCTAATTATTTACAGTTATGCAGAACCTTTTCCAGTTATATTAATCTAAATTAGCCAGAATTTGAAGAAATCATATACCAAAGAGAAATCATTAGACTTTTAAAACTTATCTTCCTAAAGGTCAGTAGTACATTGACCTGCAGTGCTTACATTGCAGTACAGTGTAACTGAAAGCATAGAGAGAAGTTAGTGAAGCAAAGGTACTGGGAACCATGTACTGCTATGGCCAAACTACAATCTGCCTTGAACTTCTTCTTGCTACATCCTACTGAATGGCAGCATGCTCACCTTGCACCAAATCCATTAATTTTATAGAGGTTTGTACACAATAACTTCCTGTTCCTAACTTCCTGCTACCCCTTGTTTGAACACTCTGTCTCGCTGGAAGCTTCATGAAAAAGCTGTTTTTCAAGGTTCTACTCTTTCTGTCGGTGAAAAGCAAACATGACAGTGATAAGAACTAACTTTCAACGGAAATTTTTAGCATGGAGACATTTTAAATTAATAGCTGCACTATTCTCAGGCTGTGCATTACTGTGCAGCAGGCAGATTCCAATATTTTTTATTACTCTACAACCTCAAGCTGGGACCTGTAAAATGTATTGCAATGTTAAGTAATTCTGTTTAGCATTCCAATCAGCCAGCTATGTCCTCTGTTCTACCTCCTCCTATTAGCTTCCCACCCACTCCCAACCTCACTCCACAACAGACATTCAATGTCCTGTGCCTACTTGGGTATGCTCATCATTCCACACTAGACCTATTTTGGTAGCCCCATTTCCTCTGAGTGGTGGATACTGCAATTTTGGTTGCAGAAGGATTAGGTACTCTGAGAATGTTTTCACTGTTGGCATATAGGATTGTCTTAGTTGCCCCAGCGTGTAGCAGAAAAAGTGTTGTGCAAATCACAGCAAAGTACAGCTTACTGAAGTAATTTATACCCCAGTTCTGTTCTTAAAATGAAGACTCCTGGATTTCTTTTGATGCGTGAGAACACATACACAAAAAAGGAAGGAACAGACCTCAGTTTAAAATGATATTAAGGCCCCTCTCTTCACATTCTACAATCTTTAGGCTTTCCATCTCTACTGAACGAAGACAATGCTTCATTTGGCTAACTGTAAAAAAAATATAAGCTACCACAAAGAAAGAAAAGAAAAGAGAATGGCAAGCAGCAAACAAAGATTTAAATTAAAAAAAAATTAAATTGTTCAATGAAATTCCAAATCTTGATAAGTCTTCATGACTAACCTTTTCCAAATAAAATTTTATTTATAAATATTAATTTAATGTGTTTGTATTTTCTGTGGTTGTACCAGTTTAAGCTAAGGGAGCCTTGGTGGTGCCGCACTCAGCCAGGGTACAAACAGTACCTCTGTCTCAGAGGCATGTAGACAGTGGCCCGCACCTGAAGTTGCATGTTTGTCTGGGTGAGTTCTTCTGCTTTCTTTTCCAGTGACATCACCCAGACCTTCCTCTTCTGTCTGCAGCGTGTGGCAGCTGCTCGGTTTCGTTCCAGAAATTTCCGCCGCCTCTCATCGGGATCTTCATCCACGACTCTCCTTCGGCGACCCCCAGTGGGCTGAGGCGGTTGTATTGTCTGCGTGGGCTGCATCTGTTGGGCTGCTGCTGATACCTGAGGAGAAGAACAATTTGTTTAAGCAACCAGTGAGAGGATGAGGCCTGAGTAGACAGGGCAATAATAAAAGGAAATGCACTGCTATAAAATAAATAAAATAAAATAAAATAAAATATGACCAGCCTATGTTCTCTGAATGCAGACATTTTGGCAAGATATGAGAATGGCAAAAGCTCAAAGACTTTGCCAGATGCCCTTAAATTACACTTTGACTAACAGCCTGCATGGACCAGCAGGATGTTTTGAAATGGCCTTTTTGGATTGGAGCAAAGGGATTTTTCCCCCGCTCTCTCCATCTTACTAAAATGTTTCATTTCATTTCAGTGGCAGTAAAGACAGTATCCAATTCAAGTATGAAACATCTAGATCACGCCAGTAACAAGTATTAATCACAAAAAGGAAGGAGCCTTGTGATGTTTAATTTTGCTCATAATTTAAGGGCATGTATATTCCTTCACACCAAACATAGGTCTTTTTTACACAGACGGTTTTCCTGAGGTAACAACTCATTAATTTGCTTTAATTTGTACATAGCAGGGGTCAACAACTGGTGCAGGCCCAGAAACTAGTTTTTTTTTCCTTTTTGAGGACTGCTAAAAATGGCCAAAACAAAAACATATATAAGAAACCTAGAAGTCTACTCCTCATTTTGGAAAATGGATAATATTTGGTTGTATATTTTGTGCTAGGAGGCTGCATCTAGCTGTAAAAGATTTTCAGGAGAAGCAGTTCCCTTAAAAAAAAACCCTACTGTATATACTTGTATATAAGCTGACCTCCTACATAAGTTGATGGCAGGCTTGGGGGCCAAAATTATGGATTTTGATATTACTCGGGGATAAATTGAGGGTCATTTTGCTGAGAGGGGAAAGCAGTACCACTGCTTCAGGGAACCAGCTGCCCCTGGGCAAGAAAAGGGTATAGTTCCTTCTTTGATAGAAGTTAAGGTAGAGTATTAACTCGTATCAGAAAGGGTACCATCCTCTTTTTTGAGCAGAGTGGCAGAAGGTGAGAGAGTCTGTCTTGGGAGAATCTAAAAGAAGCACTGACCCCCTCTACTCTCTCAGCGCTCCTTTGAGGGGAATCACCATTCTCCCACCCAGGCATTCAAAACAGGCCAGAAGCAGCAGCTCAGCAGAGAAAGTACAGGAGGTCAGTGCTGCTTTTGGGTTTGCATGGGACAGACTAAGAACATTTCCGCACAACACTCTTATAGCGCAATGATTCCACTTTCAACCTCCTATGGAATCCTGGGGTTTGCAGTTCCAGGAGGGGCCGGCTGGCCCCTCCCAGAACTGCAAACCCTAGGATTCCATAGGAGGTTGAAAGTGGAATCATCACGCTATAAGAGTGTCGTGCGTTTTGCCACTCTAATCAGAGAAGGGGTGGTTTCTTTCTTGTTGTTAAGGTGCAGTGCTTACATGGACCCATGGATAAGTTGACCCAAGTTTTTGGGGGTCAATTTTTTGACTTAATATTTTTTAGACTTATACATGAGTATATGCACTAGTAAAAGGGTGGTCTTATGGATCTTGAAAGGTTGACTACTACAAACACATTCCAGGGAGCCATAGTTGGACCAATCAGAAATAAATCCAATGTAAAATCAAGTTCAAAAGCTGGGATATCATAGTTATGGGGCTCTCATATTATCTATTTCCCTGTTCTTTCGGAAAGCATGGGCTTACCCCTATATCCTGAAAGTGTTTCAGATTGTGGGATGAGTTCATGGAAATTAAGGGAAAATTCATCTCTGAGAACCACTGATAGTATGCTCCTGTGGGAAGGGCATCATTTCAGAAGGCATGTACGCTTTTATAAGTGGAAATACAACATCAGTTAACCAAGTGAATGCAATGGCTAAAACTTCAGGAACAATCATTCTAGCAGAGCCTTCTGGGTAATTTTACATAGGCAGGAACATTATGGCATGGTGTCTCCAAGCAAGCCATTTGTCAAATGACTTGGTAGAGTCTTGTAAAGCATTCTTGTTTTCCTCCCATAAAACTCTACTATTAAAAAGTACAATTAAAATTAAAGAGAACTAAAAGAATACCAAAAGATTACCAAAGAAATAAAGACGCTTACTGGGTTCTATATAGACTAAGTAATACTTGTGGCCAATCCAGTGAAATCAGTGGGACTTAAATTAGCCATTGCTAAATTTCTACTGATTTGAATGGATTCACACACTGAAAAGAAATGGAAACTATAGTGCCATGATATCTTTGCTCATGATTAAGCAGAGCTATGATGGCACCATGGAACCATACAACTTGGTAACTGTCCCTAGAATTAGCCTGTTGTTGTTGTTGTTGCTCTTGCTGTGTGCCTTCAAGTAATTCTGACTTAGGTGGCCCTAAGGGAAATCTATCATGAAGTTTCCTGGGGCTGAGAGTGTGTGACTTGCCTAAGGTCACCAAGTAGGTTTTCATGGCTGAGCAAGGAACTGAACCTGCTCAAACCACTACACCACACTGGTTCTCACTATGAAAGCTTTCTACTACTTGCCTTTTCCCAAATGCTGAAAACCATTATTCTCAAATCTTACTATGAATCACAATGCCTGGCTGTAAATGTGGGTGATCTAAATGACACCTTACATTAAGATCTAAATGTTAACATGTTAACATACCAGGATTTGAATACATAATGAAACAACTGCATGTCTAAGCTCAGCCCACATTTATAAATCCTACATTTTAGTTTACCTTCAGAATTGTTTGAATTGGCCCTCAATGTCATTCACCCCTGTATTGGCTCGAGAAAGTTTAGTTTAGTAATGCCAGATATCCTCCATAGCAAATATATGTTTGCTGTTTCCACAGCAATGTAAGGTTCTCAAAGCTCTCTTTTAAACTGTTGGTCTAACATCAAAGGCTGCAAGCAACACCTTTTGAGCCATCAAAGTTTTGTTGTTTACATTTGTGGACATCAGCATCTTTCTACATGCCTTCCTTGTCTCTTCTTTTTTATTTAAGCTATAAAGTCTGTTTCTAAACTCTGCTTCTCAAGTTAGATCTCTGTTACACACACAGAACAGCCTTCTCCATCCCTTAAGTCACTTTACATGAAACAGTGGGTAGAAAATCAAAAATGTGGTGACTATAAGAACAATGTCAATTTGACAGTTTGAATTACATTCCAGAGAATGATAGACAAGAACCTGGTATAGTCCTTTTTGAGCTAAGCAGGTCAGATTCCTGCCTGTATATAAACGGGAGACAAACTGAGGACCATGCACACAACCTTCTGAGCTCCTCAGAGTAATAAGATGAAAATAAAAATATCTTCACTTAAATGAATTTATTATCCAGTAATAGGAAAATTGAAGAGTGCCTGCTATGTTCAATTTGGATGAAAACCTTCAGTTATCGTATAGTAGCTTTTCGGTCTATGGTTACATGATCTTTTAAGAAATGGGATACAGATATTTGGTGGAAATCTGTATAACCATTGTGAACTAAGAAGCAGTGTAATTGTGGTGCTAAGTAGTGGATTCCAGCTAAGCTCCCTCCCAAACCTCACTTGCCAGTAGGCAACTGCTGGAATTGATAGAGGTCCATTCCTTTGTCAATCAAGAAGCAGCTGCCTGACATTCCCACCCCTTCCCATAAGCAATCTCTGGCATGACAGGCAGAAAAAGGACCACTGTTGCAAATCCCCCTTGTGCTGGAGACCATTCATACATGAGTTGGTTGGATGGGAATGCCAAGCAGGCATTTCTTGACCAACAGGGGGACAGACCCCTATTGTTCCCAGTGGCTGCTTACAGGTAAGTGGGGACTTTCATGGTCCTACATAACCCCTGAACTAGGAACTATGTAGGGATTGGGAATATGCAGCAGTTACAAATGTATAACTGTAGGTGATGCATTCATAACTACCCAACAGGATTCCAGACAATATTATTAACTATATTTACTGTTAAGAACTACCTGTATATCTATGAGTCTGCTAGGCTTCACTGTGGCCTAATTCAGGCTGCAGAATAAATGATAGTTTGCCATTATGGGAATGAGACTGAATAAGCCTCAGACTCACACAATGCATGATCAAATCTGATTTGTTAGCTACCCTATTTGCTAGAGTATGAGACTCACTTCCCCCCCAAAAAATACAGTTTGAATATGAGGTGTATCTTAAACTCTGGTGCATCTTATACACCGACAAATATGGTAATTACAGCTGGAAATAGGGGGAAATACAGGCTTGAACATAATGGACAACTGTGGTTAACTGAAAAGTTAAAATGGAAAATGACAAAACATCGACCAGAGTTCTACCTGCACTACTTAGTTCTGTAACTGCCTTAATTAACTGCATAGCTAAGTAGCATCACCAGTAGCATCACTTGGGGAGAGGGTGAAAACATCAGTCTGCTGCATCCTTATCAAAAGGAGAACAGACGTCTGTTGTTCGCAATGGCTGCTAATCCTTAAATTGGGATCGGAGGAATTCTATGATTCTTATGCATTCCCTACAACATTGTATACATAGAGATTGTGAATATGAATCGGTTATGAATGCATGACAAATACATAATGAACGAGATTGTGAATTCCATCTATCATTTTTTATCATGTTTGATGTGGACCAGAGTGTTACTCGAAAAAATGCCTTGGTATCTCTTTCCACAGTTTGACCTGTAGTAGAACAGTCAACATGATATAGTGGTTTGAACATTGGACTACAACCCTGGAGCCCAGGATTTGTTTCCCCTCTTGGCCATGGAAATCTGCTGGGTGACGTTGGGCGTATCACACACACCCAGCCCAAGAAAACCATGTGATAGGTTCATGTTAGGGTTGCCATAAGTTGGAAATGACTTGAAGGAATACAACAACAACAACAACAACAACAACAACAACAACAATAACAGAACATGAGGTAGCTTCAGTGCTTCTGGGAGGCTCTTCCATAGTGAATAACTGCATGAGTGTTTGATCAGTTCACTACATGCTGACTTCTACAAGGACCTGTCCAATGAACATTCTGAGCCCATCATTATATTATTGGTTCTGAATTATGCATTATTTTAAAATACATGAGCCAGCCTGAGTTTTAAGGTTTCTGAGGAGGGTTCACCCTTGGTTCCACCAACATCACAGACAAATTTGGTGAGGATGCAAGAGAGAGCTTTCTCAGTTACTGCCCCCAGGCAGCGAAACTCCCTTCCTAGTTAAATTTGGTCAGCCCTCCCTCTGCTTTCCTTTCTGCCAGGAGGTTAAGACCATTCTATTCAGGGAGGCCTTCTATTTTTCATGAAATGTGCCAGAATGGTTGTTGGAAGTGGTCTCTGTGTTTTTATCTTGTATGTTTTCAATTATATTTTAAATGTATTTTAAATTGCTTTTAATGATGTGATTTAATGGCACTGTGGTTCATTGTTTTTTTTAAAATATAATATAGCATTTTAGTCAAACTTATATGTCAAATTATTCTAAGGCACTTTCGGTCCCATGGCAGGAGAAAGGTGAGCTATAAACAGAATAAATTAATAAAATAAACAAACTAGACTCTGCAAGCCTGCTATCTGCACATTCTAGGTGTACTGTATTCTCTCATAATTGAGAGTATGACACTGTATTTATGTGACAACAGATAATGATCAGTGTGTATACACTGCTGTGCTTGCAGAAGAGTAAATAAGCATTGTGACTATATAGCCATTGACTCATTCAAAATATATTCATATTTGATTATGAAGATATTTCTAGTGGATTAATTTTAAAGAGCATAATGCCACATACAAGATTTTGGCTGGAATCCTGTTGGTGACATACACATGCCTTACAACTACTTTGTAAGATTACAACAATCTGTTTTATGGTTGTTTGGGAAAGATGCATCTGACCTCTCCTTTGTGCAATGACCCAGCTTTCTACTGTCAGGGTGCCTCACAACACACAACACATACTGGAAGACAGCAGGGTTTTTGTGTGTGTGTGTGACCCATATGTTTTTGCAGCTACGTGTACAAAGAAGACAACAGCATCCTCCAGACATCTGGAAAGATGATGTTTTATTCCTGCATCAGGGCGCAGAATTACAATTGGCTGTTGCTTTACTTCTGACTGCCCTTTTCTGGCCAATAAATGGCTGTGTGTGTGTAGGTGTCCTGGCAGCAGAATGGTACAGTTTGTGGAGCTTTATGCTATGTCAGACTGAGCCAGGATCCCAGCCAGTGGCTGGCATCCTGTTAGTGACATATGCAAGTGTAAATCCACCTTACGCCTGCATGTATCTTCTGTGGTCATTACAGATGTTGGTATCCCATTATATCCACTGCAAGTATCACCACTGCACTGCGATAGCCCCACCTGAATTGCTAGGAGCCATGTTTCCCTTTGCCACAATTTTGATTATTTTATGTCTTGCCCCTGTATTAAATTTCAAACTTTTCAACAGCCATGCAAAGCCTAATGAATTATGCCACAATTTTGCCCATTCCACTGCTGGTAGGGAGCTAGAAGGGATTTTAATAGCATCTGACTATATTCCTATATCTGGACACAAAGTGACAATATCATCTGCTGAGACCTCCAGAGCACCCCAGCATATCTTGGTGGAATATGTCCTCAATTTGCCTTTGGCTATGGAAATAGATGCTTCCCCAACCCAGCAACAGAACGGTATATATGTGGGGGGGGGGGCGGCGGCGGGGGGATTGCAGTGCATTGATGAGACTTGAGAGGTGGTGATAGGGAGCTGTATCAGAATCCAGCATGTGAAACAGCGATGCGATGTGCAATCATCTAGGATCTTAGCCTATATGTATTGCAGATGCTGCTTATTTAACACTTTCGATCTGCAAGACAGAGCAATATAAAGCAATTGTCTTGTTGAGTCACAGTCTTTCTGACTGAAAATTCACCTGAAAGACATTTCAATATTAAAAAAATAAAAATAAAGACATGAAAATGTGTTTAAAAATCAGAATCAGGCTACCAACAAAAAGCAGGACATCTATCAAGAAAAAGGGACATACTAAATTGACTGCGCTTTGCCTTGATCCCTGATCCAGTACATTTCTTCCATTCTTTATAACCAAGTGCAATATTTTCAGTCATTCATTTTAACAACCCATAATTCATTAGGCTTTGCATGGCTGTTGAAAAGTTTGAAATTTAATACAGGGGCAAGACATAAAATAATCAAAATTGTGGCAAAAGGGAAACGTGGCTCCTAGCAATTCAGATCATGCTTTGGTTTTGACATGAACCTTGAAACTTAAGTATTTGGTTAAATAGAAAGAGTTGGTTAATAATTAGTAAAATGTACCATAAGATTAATGTGTCTGCTGAAGCCGTCTGACCCCCAAAAGAGGCCAGTACTGAGGGGAATTATAGATGGGCTTGGAAAGTAATAACCTTATGTTTATTACTCACTCAAACCATCTTTTATCCTAGTCTATGCCCTCTTCAAAAAGTGTCATTGCTTTTGTATTCCCTTGAGGAATTCAAACTGTTCTGTTGTCCAGAGAGCTACCTGACCTACAGATGTTAAAATTTCCATTTATCCTCCAAGCAACACTCTACAATGTGTTTTACCAAATAACTCTTTCAAATATAGTACAAAATGAAAGCAGTTCTATTGAACCCAATGGGACCTTTCAGCTATGGGTGAGTCTTGGCAGTAGACAGTATCTTTTCTTTCACAGTCCAGTATGTGATTGTTAAACTGTTTAGAAAAAAGGTATAATTGCCCTTAAAGAAGTATCAGTTGTTCCTGAATGGTTCTCACAAGGTTGCAGCCTTAAATGCATATGGAATGAAGGAAACTCCCTGGGAATCAGTAGGGTTTACTTTTACATAAACAATATAACAAGGGGAATCTTCATGTGGCAACAGGGTGTTCACCATACATTGCCTTTCCTCATTGACTTCCTTGTGTGCCCTCTTTATAGCAGAATTTTCATGGCAGAATGCGTGCTGCTCCATGCTAGATTGTGTCTGCATCAACAAATAAGTGCTCTCAAGTTGTACAGTGATCACCTATAGTGAGGGGTGGAAGGTCTCATTCCAAGCACCCAAATTATTTCTCTTACAAACTGTGGATCAGCATCAAAAAAAAGAAAAAAGAGTACTAACAATCTCTTTTAATTTCTGTTACACACAGTGATTTCTAAATTACAGCCAATGTAGATTTGATTATTTATTGCAATTTCAATCAATCTAGCATGACCTTCTTAATTATCTGTGTGCATATAGTCACTGTTTTGTTACACGATGGTCATCCTATATATTGGGGATGGGGAAATTGTTCAGATATACAACTGTCACAATCTTTCATCACTGGAATGATGACACCAGATGGCAAGAGCTGCAGTCTAACAACCTTTGAAAGATCACGTGTTCCCCATCTTGGATACATAGTCTCCCTTTACAGTCATCCCTCAACATTCGTTAGGGTTAGGGGCACAGGACCCCCGTGAAAGTGGAAAAACTGTGAATAGCTCTAGGCCCTCCCAAACCATATTAACACAAAAAAAGTATGATCACCATTCAACCCACTGTGGATTCCTTTGAGGCATCAGGGTTCCTTCACAAGGCAGAGGTGGCTGGCTGGTGAGGCTTACTGCCACCTCCATTGCTGCCCCACACCATTTTAAACACGGACTTATAAGCCTTGCTCACAGTTTCTCGTGAGGTTTGCAATCCGTATTAAAAATGGCATAGGGAGACAGCAGAGGTGACAGCAAATAATTTGTGAATAATCAGATCCGCAAAAGTGAAACCCGCAAATGTGGAGGGCTGACTGTATATATATATGGTGAATCAAATGTTACACTCCTCCTTCCCCAAAAGAGTTTGAGATCCATCCCTAGAGATTTCTTTCTTCTCTTGTTGTATGATTATCCCGTATGAATTACCCATCTGTAACTTCTTATTTCAGATCTCTCTGTTATTACTCTCTAACTTATAAACAGTTGCTTGAACTGTTAAATTTCAAATAGTATTTTAAATACAAATATTTTAATTTAATTTAATTTTAAATTTTAAATACAAATAGTGTTTTAAAATATAAAATAGTATTTTATAATACATGGAGCACAGAATAGTATTTTATAATATGTGGAGCACGTAAAATGCTTTTCTCTACTGTATTTAAATCCTGATTATATTCTAGGGAAAATTCTTCAAGCAAACTTGCTATATTTTTTTTCACTTTAACTACATCAATGTTACATCTAATGTTTAGTTTGGTTTCAACTGCAGAAACCACTAGCAGCTGCCTAGTTTTGATCCAGGTACTGCATGAACATTAGTTTGGTGAATTGTACCACATTCAGATTTCCTTTGAAAACATCTCAGCTGAAAATAATGTTTTCCTATTAGACTGATTCTCACCATAAAATGTTTTATGGTACTGGGCAGGCAGGTTGCTATGGTATATGAAAACAAACCACATAAATGATCATATTTTGCCTTCAAACATATGTGAAAGGCCATGTGCTTTAAGATTTTTTTTCAGCCATATGCTGGGCAGCTCATACTTTGTAAAGCAGATGCTATTGCTGCTGGCACACCATTGCAAACAGAAATGTATACAGTGGGAGCCCCAACGGGAAGCAGTCTGGCAACTCACAACAGTTTAGTCTGCTGTATAGAGTCATTCTGAAAATAGACATGAATATCTGTCAGTTTCATTTTCACTGCATTTCTTAGCTTACCACCACAATTCTCATTTCATCATTTTTCTGCATCAGAGTATGGGTTAAATAGATTTTCTAATGTATCCAGTTTTGATGGATCTTTTTTTTTACTGTCTGCAATTTTAAATATTTTTATCCACCAACTAAAATGTTTTTGGATATATTTTTTTAAAAAATATATAAATTTCTGGTTGTGTACATTTCCTTGTGTGTAATTTTAAAAAGAAAAAAAAAGGATGATTGCAATTTCCTTCTAATGATGAGAGATTAAAAGATATCGACTTGCCTTCATTAATAACCTTGTAAAACACAAACTGTACAAAATTGTACAAACTGTACAAAAATATCAGTTAATAAAATGCTTTCCCCACACTTTTATACCTGGAATATATTCATGACCTTAAAGTGCTTCAATGTGAATAAATTAATCAAGGATCTTTAGTACAAAGAATATGTTCCCATGTACTTGGGATGTTAACAACCAACTAACCCACAATATAATCAATTTTAGAGTCTTTTGGTACATAGTTTAAAAATGGTATTTCATGGAAATTTCATGATCTTCTAGATATTGGTTGGATTGCACCTCTTAGCATTCCTCTCTGTCAGCTATGTTGAGTAGGGCTGCTGGGACTTACAACCCAACTACATGTAGAAGACCACATAAAGTAGACTGCTAAAGAATGATGGAATTAGGGGCAAAATCTATGACCTAGATCCAGCAAGTTTCTGCTACCATATCTACATCAACAGGGTGGGAGGGACAGAGGCAGCTCCTTTGCCCTCATTTCCCCACATTTTGCAATAGCACTGGCGGGCTTCGAGGCATGGCTCTGTTCTCCTGGACACTGATGGGGCATGAGTGCATTCGGTTTCGGCATGTTCTGATTGTTCTAACACACCCACGGTAAGGCTCTCCTCCCTCTCTAGCTACTCTAGGGGAGCTGGAGTGGACATGACCAGTGGCTGATCTTAAGGAAGGTATAAGAGACTTTCTGGCTTGAACAATACTGTTCAAAGTACATACTTAATAGAAGATTATGCCCAGGATATGTCACCACCATGACCCTGACCAATGAATACACAAAGGATCCGAGGAAATTAATAATCTATATAAAAGACCTCTTGAACATTTCCCTGCTAAATCCACATTTGCACATAATAGGTTTCAAGAAAGCTCTACCTGTGCTTGCCCACTTGTGTGCAGTGGCGGATGTGGCGAGGTCTGATGATGTGCTGGGTGTGTATGCAGATGTGAGTGAGAGTGGTGGTGTGGGTGGTTCTGCTGGTGATGTGCTTGAGGATGAGAATGGTGTGCTGGATGTTGATGCTGGTGTGGGTACGGATGATGAGGTGGAAGCGTCTGATGCTGATGCGGATGTGAGTGCATATGATGGTGGGCAGTCTGGTCTGGTCGGGAGCTCATCATTTCCATCATATGACCCATGGTGTTCATGTTTCCATTGGACATGCCTGCAGGATGATGAGTCAGCGCTGCCTTCAACCTCTGAAACAAAATGAAAAGAGAATATTCAATAACCGACATTCCTACTATGTATGCATATGTGTGCGCATAAGTCCATTTCCGCATGAGACTGTTATAATGCAATGATTCCACTTTTAACCTCCCATGGAATCCTGGGGTTTGCAGCTGGTAGAGGAGAAGGAGGACCAGAGGTGGGATTTTAAAGGGTTGAATGACCTGATTGCAGCCACCCCAAGGGAAGGTTCCCCCATAAAAGAAGCACCTGAGGTTGTGGGGGACAAGGGTTGGAGAAACTTGTAAATAATCAAATCTGTGAAAATCAAACCTGTGAATGTGAACATATATAATCACATCTAAATATATAATTACAATCAGGGTCAATACAATGAGTGTGTGTAATGAGTTGCATGACACCAATTTGTTGCCAGATTTCTTCACTGAGAACAATATGAGGTGCAAATCAACCAAGGTTAAATATTTTCCAGTGCATTAAGTTTATTGGTTATCTATTGACTATTTATTTCTTAAATAGGAAAAGAAATTAAATAAATACCTTCCTACCAACTTTGCACAAAACACGAAGCAAATTAAGCATCCTCGGTTCCTCAGTCTCTATCACTGACATCAGTAGTAGAGAGCCAGCATGATACAGTGGTTTGGAATCACCGTAAGTCAGAAATGACTTGAAAGCGCACAATATTAATTGCACAATTTTTTTTTAAAAAATGTTTTTTAAATTCATTTTGAGAGCCAATGACTCTGAAGACCAAGGTTCAAACCCCTACTCAGCCATGGAAACTCACTGGGTTATCTTGGGCAAGTCACACTCTCAGCCTTGGAGAAAGTCAAAGGCAAACTCCCAAACAAATCCTTCCAAGAAAACCCTGAGACAGGTTCACCTTAGGTTCACCATAAGTTGGAAATGACCTGAAGGTGCAGAAAAACAATGGCATCAACAGGACATTAAATTGCTTAACTTTGGCTGAATAAGGAATTGTGTATCTCTAAAGATACTTGATTCTCTTGCATTTTTTTAGATATTTGGTACACATTTGATTTAACATATTTGATGATGAGGAAGAAAATAATCTATATATACATCTCTCCTTTTGGATGACAACCAGAATTGTGAAGAGAGATGGAGGTAGTCATGATAAAAAGGAACTCTATTTCTTTCACACTACAGTCAGCAAGAGCTGAAAGACTATAACACCAGGATACCACTGTTGTGCAAGCTTTTGTTCTATTTTGCTGTCCTACCAGCAAAGGCATTATGAAACTGAAAATGTAGTAATGTAAGAAAATAAATCTCTGGGAATATAACCACTGCCTGTAGGTGGAGGACAAAAAAGCAGCACCATAGTTTGATCAGCAATCAGAGGGAAGTCTCAAATAAGGTTTTGAAAATGGATGGAGAGATTGAAACATGCCAGATCGTTGAACTCTTTTGAGTACAGTATACTCCAGAGTGACTCAGAAACAAACTTTAATGAAAAGTGTTCCATTGGGATTTTGTGCAATTATACAAGGCACTGGAGGCTCTGATGTCAGTAGGATACTGAATTTGCTCTGGGTTTTGGTCTGAATTCTAAAGGAGATATCCAAGGCACCATCCTCTGTCCCATAACATGTTCAGCATGTTGCACATTTCCATTAAAGCTCAGACAAAAAATGTAAAGTAGATTTACTGCTCCATTGGTCTTGGATCCACCAGACCTCACAGAAATCATCGCTTTTAAACTTTGTTTTGTTGCAAATCAGTCACCAAAGTGACCATCAAATGAACTAACTTCCAGGACAAAGGGCTTCATGATTAGAAAGACAACTCCTTATTAACTCTTTTAGTAATGAATTATGTTGGACACATTTAGAAAAGGAACAGAAAATAAAACTGCAGATATCATACTGCACTTACATGGATCTGTGATGCAATCTATGCTACTGTATGCAATAAGCAAATAAGTAGAATAAATAAATAAAATACAGTTCTGTCACCACTCCTTGTGAAAGATACTCTAGATCTAGGAAAGGTACTGAAACGGTAAACCAAAATGATCGAGAGTGAGAGAAATTCATCTATGAGGAAAAGTTACGAGATATACCACTGCTTATTTCAGGAAAAAAGTAAACAAAGGAGACATGTAAGGGACGTATAACATTCTGCATGATTTGGAGTCAGTGAATAAAGCAAGGTTTTTCTGTTCACAGTGGATAAATTTCAGGTCTCTCAATGAAGCTGGATATTCAGGATAGATAAAAGGAAATTTTATACTGCATACAGTTAAACTATGGAATTTCCTTCTACATGATGTTGTAATGTCCATCAATCTGGACTGCTTTAAAAGGGGTTAGAGGGAGTATGAGCGTAGTAATCATGTCTTCACTGTGGGCTTCCTATAGACATCTGGTTTACCACACATTGGTAACAGAATGCTGGACCAGATGGCATTTTGATTCTGATCTAACAGGGGTCTTATGCTTTCATGTTCTAGTTACTTCAGGGATAGGAATCAGATGGCCCTTCAGATTTTGTTGGATCGGAACTCCCTGCATCCTTAACCAGCACAGCTACTGGGGAAGGATGCTGGGAAATTTAGTTTGGTGATATCTAGAAAGCCATGTGATTCCCACCCCTGCTCTGACACCTAAATATGTATGTTCATAGTAATTAATTGCTACTGTAATTCTTCTCACATTGTGCCACCAGTATACTGCAGTTTTCCTTATAGTATGAGAAACATGGAAAATAAGAAGATAGAAGATACAGCACATGAATCTTTGTAGGACATAAAATGTCTAAGAAACTGTGCTAAACTAGTTTTATGGATTTTGAATGATTTTCCTCACATAACTTTTTCTCCTACTATTTCTCATATAATGCATAATTTTTCTCACATACATCTTAAAATGACACTTCAGATTTAGAAAATCTTTGGGTCCAAGTCAGCTTTACTTGTTTGCGATGATTATTATCCTGCACTTTATTTTAAAACTCTAGAAATCCTAAGGACACTTATATTGGTCAACACAAAAATACAATAATAAGAAAGAACGAAAATGAGAAATACTATTTTTAAGAGGCTCTTAGAGGTTTTAATTACTACAAAATTATAATCAAAATACATGCTCACCAACACCCATTTGAGCTATTACTCAGCAAGATTCATTTGCTGATGTTTAAAAAGAAGAGGGAAAAAAATCCTTCGCTATTAAAGATAGTTGCAAGACAGCAGAATGTGTTACAACACATGCAATACGGATTCCTTGAAAGACTTTAAAGAAATTTAATTGCAGGGGGGAAAAACTCTAAAGCATACACACATGTACACACACACACACCCTGCAAAAGGCTTAAATATATTAAATATTAAATATATCAAATTATTAAAATACATACAGAATATTGTCATGTTCTCTCCATCTTCTCTCTTTTGCCTTTTGTTTATATCCAGATCCTCTGGGTAACTTATTGTCTTCTTTTTGCTAAAACTGCATAATGTGGTTACATGTTTTAAACTGGGTTGAACTGTCTGCTTTTAAATTTATTTTTAATTACTTCTAACAAAGACCATGAAAATATATTAGTAATCCAGATTGCTTTTGTAAAGGGATAATTGTAGCACCTTCCTGAAATTGCCTCTGTTTGCTGATATGCATATCTCCCTTTTGGATGATGTCTGGAAGCATAAGGAGAGAAGACACACAAATCACTCATTCAGTTTCCTTCAAATATCTGTGGTAGCTCTTTGATGATGTTAAGAGACTGACTAACAGAAAAAGCAGTGATTTTCCAAAGTTTAAAAAACAGTTATCATCTAAATGCATAGGGTGAAATCCAGTGTTAAAGTAGATCCATTGAAAAGTGTAGAACTTTTTAGTTACCACTTATATATCTCATTGATTTGAATGGGTCTGCTCTTGTTGGAACTAACATGGCTTTTGTTGAGAGTTAGCAACTGAAAGATAAAATGTTAGCATTAAGGGGCAAAAACAGTGGGGAGGAGATTGAAAATTTATTGAATGGAAATTCTAGTCTGAAGTTGCCTTTGTTGTCACTTTACCTTAGGAATTTTATTGTTAACATAGGTGAAACACATGTCAACCTCCTGCAATACTGCTCTAATTTCACTTAATTACTTGTAGAAGAACAGTTTTCTGTATTAAGAGGCAACAGAGCTACCAACTTCCTATTTTGAATGGAGCACAAACAGTGTCATTTGACACATTCAGTCTACAGGGATCTCCTATTAGCTCTAGATTTCTTTCCTTTCATTTCATGTAATCAACTGCTCAACTGATTTTTTCCATATTCGTTTTATAAAGAAATGCCTTCATGTCATGATTTAAATTCAAATTAAACCTGAATTAAATTCAGAGCATTCACTGCATGCATGCAAGGTTCTGGTTTGAAGCCCCTATTGTACAAAATGCATGACAGGTTGATAAAGTGTGACAAATAGGCACTGATTTATACATAGCTTTCCACTTCTTCTTCTGGTCAAAGGATTGTATGACACTGCCCCCTGCTTCCCCATTTTTACCAACAAGAGGTTCCCTTGCTAACAGTATCTTTCACATTTTCAGGAAGTTAGCATTCAAAATCATTACATTTGCCAAACAAGCAGTTATCACAGACAAACATTTTCTCCCTCTTGGCAGGAAATTTTGCATAACAGTATACCTTGACTGCACAACAAGCCATACTTCCCGAAATACAGTCAGCCCTCCACATTTGTGGGTTTGACGTCCATGGATTTGATTACTTGGGATTTGATTACTTGGGATTATTTGGGAGTTTCTCCACTCCTCACAAAGCAGGGGAGCCTTCCTCCTGGCAGCTCCAATCAAGCTGCACAGCCCTTTAAAAAGCCATATCTGATTCACTTTGTCCTCCACTGGTCACTATCATGCCAGCTAAGGATGGCTCGCAGCCCAATTTCTCAGCATGACAAATCTCTTCCTGATGCCCCGCCCTTGGAAGGAGATGATCAAGAAAGAGAAAGTATAGTGCCACCATGTCAATCCACCACCTTCCTTCTCCCTTCCCTGATCTGGTTTGGACCCCGGGTTCCTGTTCTCCCCATTGTGCCTTGACCCCTTTCCCACAGACAGACAGACAGACAGACAGACTTTGATATTTGTGATTTCCCTACTTTTACAAAAGTCCTGCACCCCCAACCCTAGCGAATGTCAAGGGCAAACTGTAATATCTTTCATATGACTATTAAAGATACTGGAGCTTCTTTTCCATGAGGCCATGTTTATGGTTGGAGTGACATCAGATAGCAGTAAAGGAGCTTGGAAAGGTTACTCTCAGAACATTTTAGTCCAAAAAGTAATTGTTCCCAGCTGTGAGTGGAATTGTAGAGGTGGCAAGCATAGGGGGAGTTGCTCAGGAAAGACACTTCCCAGTCTTCCCCAACCTGGTGCCCTCCAGATATTGAACTACAACTCCCACTATCCAAGGCTTGCTTCCCCAGTGAAGTGGATGTAAAGACACAAATTTCAACACTGCTCCCATTCAGCAAGGTTGCACAGCCTTCTATTGTTCAGTCCCCATTTCTACAAAATTAGCATTGCTCTGTGCAGAATTAGCTGCAAAGTGGAGGCTCTTAGATTAGCCCTGCTCTTCTGGCTAAAAATTATTTTTAAGTAGGCATCTGAGTGTCTTCTGCTGACTCTGGAAGAGTTGGGGTGGTATTCAAGTATAAAACGCAGCTCGTTGCCATGATTTTGGGGTTTTCAGTCTCCTTTCTTTTGACTCAAGGGTATGATAGAGTTATACTATTAATACCCCAAAGACTTAAGGATCCTGAGATACAATCTCAGATGACTGAGATTAAGTCCTGACAATCCAATATTTTTTTTGTTTCCACTGTATCTATATCTTCCAAGTTACCTGGTAGACCTTTCAAATATTAAAATGAGGTTAGCCTTTCTACATGCTAGATTAAATGTTCTTCCATTGTCAGCTTGGGTGGGCTGATATAAGAGTGTTCCTATGAAGGACAGAGTATGTGGTTGTAATTCTGTCTCAACAGAAGATTCAAATCCCGTATTGGTTGAATGCCCTATTTATAATGATCTTAGGAATAATTATATTTTTCCTTTACTGAAATCTCTTAAGGGAAGTTCCTTTTTTGTGAAGGTCTTTTTTCTGTTATCTGATGCTGTGAAATATGTATCTTTTAGAACATCCAAATTTCTTGTTAAGACCTTCCAATCACGTGCTATAAAGTTACATGCTATAAGGGGGGCATGATAAGTAATCCATCTATTGTAGATTAATTATTTTTTGTAAACTAATTTATTTCACTTTTTCCCTTTACTTTTTCTGTATTTATGTATAATGGGTGGTTGCTAAAATACAATAAACTGACAGACGGACTGAACCACAACTCCCACAATCCAAGGCTTGCTTTCCCAGTGAAGTGGGTGTGAAGAGACTAGTTTTAACACTGCTCCCATTCAGCAAGGTTGCACAGCCTTCTATTGTTAATAAAAAAAGTAACAACAATTTAAAAAACATGGAGAGATGAAAGCTATTTAAAAAAAATACTAGAAGAGATCCCAAACTTTTAACATTTTAGAAATCTACTCAATGGGTGTAATGCAGGAATCCAATGCAAGATATATTGAGATTTGAGTTTGGAAACCTAAGGTGTAAAAACTCACACAACCCTATGTGTTTTCCCCAACATACATAGAAACCAACATGATAGTATCAATCCCATCATAAGGATTGTGCTATAGTGACTTGAGTAGAATGGAGTTACGTTTCACTTAAATCCTGCACTGACCTAGACCATTTAACATCTATTCAAGTCAATGCAACTGACTAACTGAATTGGAACATGTTTAAATCTCCAGCCCAGCTGAAATCAAATTTCTGTTGAGACAGACATACACTAGCTCAAGTGAATCACAATGAAAACTATCTGTGCTAATGTGCTACTTGTGCCAAACAAGAAAAATTCATGTGTCTTCAATCTGACTGTCTGTAAAGGTAAATACGTCACAAATTAACTGTCCCAAGGAAAAACAAGCACCAGCATTAAAAAAAAGAAAAAAAGAAACTAATCAATTATCAAGAAATTCTAATTCATCCTTACCTCCATCTTAAAAATAAAAATCCAGCTTTTCTGATGGTTTCCCCTGCTGTACACAAAAATGGAGGATTTCTTCTACCATGCTATTTTTAAAAGCATGCATGTATATTCTGTTCTAGATGCAAAATAATAGATGTGTGGTTGTGGATGAAATACACCAAAGTAAGATATAGGAAAATACACCAATGTAAGTCTTTTACAAGTATGGCAATTCCCCCCCCCCAAAGTAGAATCTGTTGAATGAAATGGGTTGGGCAACTACCATTATTTTGGTAAGAGGCCAGTAACATGTTATACTAAGAGTGTTTATTCAGCCCAAATATAAAACTCCCACAAACTTCTATTTGCCAGAATTTTTATAAATGGTGACTATTAGTCTGTAAATGTGCCCACGCACTGTTTGTACAAATGAGCCTACTTTGATGGTGAACTGCACCATTTGCCATTATGAATGGCCTATTTCTCAAGCCCTCCCTCCCCCCGCCACGCTGTTTTCCCAAAGTGTCAGGGTGAAAAAGATCTCCATGTGTCTGAAGGAACATCCTTTCCAAAGTGTGTGTGTGTGTGTGAGAGAGAGAGAGAGAGAAAACGCTACCACAAAGTTGTGACTTTGACTCTCAGAAGAATACATTATTCTGCTTTCTCTCCACAGACCTTTCAACCATGTCTATTTATTTGAGATTGCAAATCAAGAAAGGCAGCAAGAAACTTGACGTGCAGCTGCTTTCTGTCAACCAGGGGTCATTTCTATGTGGCCTGTGTACTTTACAAGCTCCTTGTTCACATCTCCCCAGTGGCAGGGTGGGCCAGCTGCCCTGGATCCAAATCCTGGTAAGAAACCAGCTCTCTACCTCATCTCCCAGAGCGGCCAGAGAAACTGCCCAGCCCGAGCCTCTCTTTAACGGCATGCATAGATCAGACCTGCATTGACAGAAGGTTGCATGGCTCCTACAAAACGTTTACTAGGAATACACAGTGACACCGTCATTCATTAAAAGTATTGCTTCTTCTGCTGGTGAATGATAAATGCTTGGTGAAACATTTTTCCTCCCTCTTTTTAAAGCAGAAATGTAAACATTCTACAAATTGTGCAGCTTACATAGTTAAATGATCCTAGCTTCTGACTTGTTCATTGATGTTTCAAAATCAGAAGCACCAGTGGCTTGGGTCTTTTTGATCCATGAGCCATGTGTTTGCTGTGTGTGTGTGTGTGTGTGTGTGTTGTTGCTTCACAAAGGGGAAAGACAGGAGCTTTGCATAGAGACATTTTTGCGCAAGTTATGGAAACCACAATGAAAAGTAAAGCATTCTTTGTCTCGTTCTCTCTGGCTGGAAGTGAATTCTCACGAGAGTTGGCAGTTTCTTGACAGGCTGCCTTTATGTGCCAAGACAGCCTCCTTAGTAGAGAATGAGAAATTAGGCAAATATTTCTCACATCCTAAAAGGCAAGGCCTTTTAAACAACAGCATCTAAAAATGTGTTGCATTATGTTTTTAATGTCATCAAATGTACAAGGTCATTTTAATTCTGTTTATAACCTGTATTCTCCCCATGCTGTCAAAATATGGGCATAATAATCACAAGGAGCCTCATATGCTGTTGTAAGGATTACTCTCAGGATGCCTGTTAGATGCTTTTACACTATAATGTTCTGATCAATATTACTGCAACAAAATGTTGTAGAGTGGAGTGATCTTGTTTACTGTTGGCTAACCACTTCCCAACAATCACTTAGCATTCCATGGCCACTGAGTACACTCAGTTCTTGTTGAGATGTTTTAGGGTCGCCAGACAAAGGCTTTTTTTTGTTTGTTTTTTGTGCAAGTATGGTGACTCTTCATGCACCGAGGGTTCTATTTTAGCTTTCCTAAGTACAGATGTACAGGCCTAGAAAAAAAAAACTGGAAAAATTTGGGCGAATATTTGTTTCCAAAGCTGTTTACTCTGCAAAAATTGGGGAAAAAACCAACAACCCTTGATTATGGAATGGTTTCTTTTAGAATGATGAATAATAGGTTTAAGAGAATGTTTTCATACATTTACTGCCCCAAAATTATTTCCAAAAACTATGTACAGTCTTTTCTGCAAGACTATGTATACTATCACATCACTGCAATTCTTGGTCTGAGTCTCCTCCTCTCAGTACTTTTTGTGGGAGTGGGTGCTTTATGTCTGCTTGCTAATATGGAGAACTAGAGGAGACAAAACAGTTTTCCTTGTCTTATTAATGTTGATAATTTATTCTCATTTTAGTGCTTTGTTTTGGCCTGCTCCCAGTAAAGTGGCAAAATCAAAAAAGTTCTGAAATTTTGAGTCCATTTGTAAATAAACAAACAATAAATTTAATTTGTAATTATCTTCTGATGAAACCGCATTGTTAGTACATCAAATGCAGCACTAATTCAGTGGCATTAGTAATATGGGACTCCTCCCTTAGCGACATATTGTCATTTATGCAAATAGTTCTTGTAACATCTTTGAGACTAACTGAGAGGAAGAAATTTGGAATATAAATTTTCATAGACTGGGCCTGCTTTATAAGATGCAGATACAGTAGACCCAGTCTACAAAAGCTTATGGTACAAACGTCTTTCTCTCAGTCTCAAAGGTGGTACAACATCCCTTTGCATACCAATACAGACTAATATGGCTATGCCTTTGGATATTATCTATTTGGTAGCCCAGTAAGACAGCATTATCTATCAGGCTTCCCAGATTGTATGAGGGCTTTGGAGTGGAGCTGGATTAATTTGTTGACATTAGTGTCATCTGATGTCCTGATAAACTGAAGCTATTCTGATGTTATTGTTTTGATTATGTTGTGATTGTACTGGACTTTAATCACTGCTAGTAGATTTTTTAAAAAATGAAACAGGGGATATGAATATATCAATAAACAAATAATGTTTTCTACTACATTGTAAGATGGATGATGAGAGATAAAGCAATGGCATGAGGGAAAAAATCTTACCCTGCATTTTTCCAGTTAATTTTATTTATTATAGAGAGTCGACACAAAACTGCTTTTTTAAAGTGAGCATTCCACAGACATCCATAAAAAAGATCATTCATCTTTGTCCAGTAACAGAGCTGAAGATCTTTAATGACATTTCAGAAACAGATAGAACTGTTTCTGGAAATGACATGTAAGCAGTCAGAATGGAAGAGGTTGGCACTCACTTTGACAGGATTTTGCCACATGGCGAAGGCGTTCTTGTTTAGGCAGGCGCTTGTTTTACGACTTTTATCTAATGTTTCATCTGCGGCATCTGTCTTTCTCATTACATTATTGTTGCTGTTTTGGAATTTTATTGTATTTTACTATAGCTTTTAATTGCTGTTAGCTGCTCTAGCACGTAAGCACCAGAATGGCAGAATATAGGTTTTTCCAAAAAAGGTGCATTTTTTTTTTATAAGTAGAAAAATGTATAATGATTTCGAGGGGAAGATGAGTGTTCCAGAAATCCAGGTTACCGCTGATGCAACAATGACAATTTTCTCATTAGCTCCAGGCTTTATTTTCTTACATTAACAAGGCAGGTAAAGTAGTTGGGGGGTGTGTGTGCATTGTTGCTGTGTGTGTTTATGTGCTTTCACTTCACCTGTCAAATTATGGTAACCCCGTGAATTTCATAGGGTTTTCTCAGGCAACAAAAACTGAAAGGTAGTTTTGCCAGTTCCTTCCTCTGAAATATAGCCTATAGCACCCGGTATGCATTGGCAGTTTCCCATCCAACTACTAACGAGAGCTGACCCTGCTTAGTTGCCAAGATCAGACAGGATCTGGTGTCAATTTTATTTTCTTTCAAATTCTGAAGTTTAAAGTTTTTTTTAGAACTTTACATAAGAACTTCACAACACATTTTGTATGGGTTGCTGCTAATACAAAGTTTTTTTAAAAACCATTTTGGAGTATTATTTTCTTCAGTATATGTATTTTATGTGCATTTTGCTCCAATGTATGCATTTTTGCATGGATTTTTTTATTTCTTAGAGAATTCCATTGGAAGATTAGAAAAAGTATGAACTTTTTTGAAATAACTGAAATTTAGTTCTTGTAACAGCTTGAAAGTCTACAATTAGGTTCTCGTGGTTGTTGTTAACTGCTGTCAGCTTGACTTCGACTTATGGGGATTTATAGAGCCCATCAAGTCGGCCTATCACCATCAGCTCTGTTCATGTCTTGCAGACTCAGGGCTGTGGCTTCCCTGATTGAGTCTATCCATCTGTGATGCAGTCTTCTTCTTTTCCTACTGCCTTCTACCGTACCAAGCAATATGGTATTTCCCAGTGAGTCATGTCTTCTCACAATATGGCCAAAGTATGACAGTCTCAGTTTAGTCAACTTTAATTCTAGGGAGATGTCAGACTTGATTTGCTTTAGGACCCATTTCTTGGTATTTCCAGCAGTCTAGAGTATCCATAGAACTCTTCTTCAGCACCACATTTCAAATTAATTGATTTCTCCTATCAGCCTTCTTCACTGTCCAGCTTTCATAATGTAAGAATTGCAAATATGATGGCATGGACAATCTTTACTTTAGTATTCAATGATGTACCTTTATACTTCAGGATCATGTTAATTCCTTCACAGCTGCCATTCTAAGTCCTTGTCTTCTTCTGATTTTTTGACTGTAGTTTCCAATCTGATTAATGATTGAGCCAAGGTATGGACAAACTTTAAATATTTCAATGTCTTCGTCATCTACTTTAAAGTTATGTAAAAATAATCTGTGGTCATGTTTTTTGTTTTCTTAACATTCAACTGTAAACTTGGCTTTGCACTTTCTTCCTTGACTTTCTTCAGTAATCATTGCAGATTTTTCTATTTTCTGCAAGTAGTATGATGCCATCTGCATCTCTTTAACTGTAGATATTCCTGCCTCCAAATTTTCACACCTCCATTCTCTGAGTCTAATCTTGCTTTATGTATGATACATTCAATGTACAAGTTAAACAGACAGCCTTGCCTGACCCCATTGCCACTCAGAAACCATTCCATTTCTCCATATTCTGTCCTGAATACTGGGTACACATCTGGACAATTAAATATTGTGGCACACCCATTTCTTAAGGAGTGACCCATAATTTTTCATGATCTATGCAATCAAAGGCTTTGTTATGATGTATAAAACACAGGCTGATATTCTCCTGAAATTCTTTGGTGTGCTCCATTATCCAACATATGTTTGCACCATGATCCCTAATGCCTCTTCCTTTCATGAACTCAGCTTGGACATTTGGTAACTATATACTTCTACCCTATGCCTACTTGTCACTTAGGAATCAGCTGAGCCACTTTGAATGGGAATCAAGATGCAGGGATCTGGGATAAACTGGCTCAGTTCAAAAGGCAGTTTCAAAAATATGAAGTGAAAGTGAAAGAAGATATAGAGCCTTAAAATGGGACTGAAAATGGATCATTGTGTAACACTGATAGTTTCTGTGAGCCTCATTTCCATACCCCAGTACAAAACTCAGACAAGTTACTTTTTTTGGGATACAACTTCCAGAATCCTCACACTACCAAGGCCACTCACTGAGTAATTCTAGGGAATGTAGTCCAAACGCTCTCCCCCATGTCTGCCTCTGAAGAAAATTGTTACTAATTGAAATGCATCAAGCATTTTGGGGCTGGCATCCTTCTATTGTGTTTTTGGTTGTCATCCTCTTAGTGACTTCCACAGATATTCATTCCATTCCATTCCATTCATTCCATTCCATGCCTGGGTTTCGATTTTTAAAAAAAGAAATTGTGGAGATAGGAATACTTTTCTTCCCTTGCACAATGATCTAAACTCTCCCACCAAACCATCTTCCTCCTCTGGATGCCCTCTAAGCTGTCATATAATGTTGGTAGAGAGAATGGGTGGCTGAGAAGCAGCTAGCTGTGTGACCTCATTGCAAGGATGTCCTCTGGAAGTCCTTGAAGAAGATATTGTCCTTGTTTGGCTATAGCCTCACAGCTAGATGCTTCTCAGCTGTCTTCCACTCTGTATCAGCAACTTCATGGCTGTGGAGGGGAGGTCAGAGGAGAAAGGTGAGTTCGATAGGAGGAGATGGGAAGATGTTTCATGGTTCCTCCCTGGTTGAACTTTTCCTTATGTCATTTGATGCAGGAGATCAGCTACTGTTTTGTAAGAACTCATTCTATTTGACCATTTCTTTTTCTAGTACCATTTTGAGGTTCTGCCTCTTCCTCTGCGTTGTTCAGTCCACAATGCAACACGACATTGGTAGAAGCAGAAGTTTGTCAGTAGATAGAATCCCACACATTTCAAGAAGAAAACACACTCACATTGTTTGAAATGACTGTGTCATTCAATTTTTTTGTAGAACAGAATGCTAAAGTGCTGAAAACTGTACAATACTAGATTTTAAAAAACTCTTAAAAATTGCTATAAGTCATTAATGGGCTCATACAATTAGCCTTTTCTCCCTAGAACTATCATTTACAAAATAATCAGTTTCCTGTCTTGTCAGAAGTTTTGTGGTTGGTTACTAGGATTCTCCTGCCAGGTAGACATCCCTTTAAGCAGTCTCATGATTTCTGAAAGGAGGATGGAGGAAGGAATAGAAAGCAACTTTGCAACTTTGGCAAAAATGCTTTGAGGAACATGAAACATAGTAAGACCTTGGTGCGGTCCACACAATGTTGAAGCTAATGCTAAACAAGGCCTAGCTTTGAGGTGCCAGAGCTGTGTGTATACTCTCCCCACCTTATCCTCCCCACCTTGATGTTGAGTCCTCTTAAGGAACCTTGGGAGACTAACATAGTCAGACTTAGCTCAAGGACCTTCTGACTTGCCTCACTTCAAGGCGGCAATGAAACTGCAAAATGCCCATGTGAAATTCATGATGTTATGGAGTCAATCCTTGGCAAGCACATGGGAAGTATGTAGACTTATCAAAAAACAACAGCAGGTTGCCTGATCACTGGATCACAGCCCCATACCAAGCCAAGCCTATGCAGTGGAGATTAATAAAATTGTGGCTGAGTTTTCTCCAATTATTATTTGTATTATGTCTGCATCCCTGCAACCTCATCTGGCTATCAAGTTAGATGTACAAGTAACAAAATATAATGTGCAGAACTGCAAATGGGGATTACAGATGCTGGTGCAGTCAATACAGGTTTAGTAACAACTGGGATCTAATCTTTCCTTAGGAGAGGTACTGGGTGTTACCCTAGACTAACCTTCATATATGGAAATAATCTTCCACAATTCTGTGTATACAATGTCCTCTTCACTTGCAGCTAGAATTGCTGACACCTGCTATCAACCAAGGGCTGTACTGATTATATGGAGATCACCGATACAGAAACCAGCTCACATTTTTGTTTTGTTTTGTGTATCTGTGCCTCCCTATCAGTGCAGCCCTAAAGCTGTTTGGCATTAAGCAGAGATAGAACAGCAGAAAGCAGACACTGCAGCATTAAGCTAGCAAACCACATCACACGCCCCATTCATTTTTTAACAAGTATCTTGTGTGCTTAAGTTGTGGCGGCCTCAGATTCAAATTCGCCTTGCCGGTGGAACAGATGAGCTCTCCTTCCCGCAGAATGTTTGCATCTTACCACAGTCTAGAAGCTTAATAATCTATTATCAGCATGGCCAAATAAGTTTCTCTCATACATTTACTTCTTCTTGGAGGACTGCCAAAATGTAGAAGACAAGTTATGGGAGAGGCAATGCTCACAGGGGTGGGGAGTGGGAGGTGGATGGGTGGGGGTCAAACAAACCAAACAAGGGAAAGAGAGGAGGGATGGGTGGAGAGAGGTTGAGGTGGATAATTCATTTTTAGTTATTTTCCCTCTTGCGGTTAAAGCCCTAAGATATAATTTATTACATATTTTGATGATGTTCCAGCTGGCAGCAGGAGAGTACGATCTGTTTATTAATTTGATTAGTCTACTTATTTATCGATGGAAGGCTTAAGGGTGCAACCGCAGGGCATCTTGTGCCAGTTTCTGCAGCTGGGCTTTTAGGAAAATGTGGCTGGGGGTGGGGGACAAAGTCTTTTCAACCCCACTTCTCTCATAGTGTCATGTTCAGGGCTGTTTTTAACAGATGCCTTTGATGTGGAATAGCCTCACTGTGGAAGAACCTTGAAGGTTGATTGATATGCAAGACAAATGAAATGTCTGTGCTTTTGGATAGAATTTTAGAGATTTACATATGGCACTCATAACTACCTGTAGTTCAAATGGGGCAGAGACTTTTATGGAAAGAAAATGGGAAAGGATCTAGGAAGTGACATTTTTTTTCAGGCCTTTCCAACTGGTTTATTTTCTTAAGGCCCTTCAAAATATTTTAAAAACCTTCCAGTTTTTGATCAGTACTGCTCCTGTCCTAGTTCAACGCAACACCAGAATTAGGCAGCCCCCGGGTAATGTATGGAGATGTAGCTCTTCTGCACTGGGCAGAAGAGGTCCGCTCAGTTTCCAACAGAGGTACAAGGAGAATGATATTTCCACTCCCTCCCACCAGCAAGTAAGCCTGTGACAATCAGGAGCAGGACCCCTGATGCCATTCCTTGTCACAGGCTGTTACCAACCCTAAGGGTCTCGTTTTGTCAAAAAAAATTAAAATAACAAAAGTAATTGGAAAATGTGAAGTAATGCAAGGAGTAGTGAAAACAGCTACTTTTACGTACTACAATGAACGTAACAAATTACTTCTAAAGGATGGCTTTCCAAGCTCTGATGAAATTTCCTCCCCTGACACTTTGCAGCCAGAACAAATTTGAACAGTTCTGTGCATTTCCACTATAGATTTGCTTAAAGCATTTTAACAAAGATATTCTGGAAGACTGATTGGTTCACCCTGTGATCTCTCTTGTTCTCTGTGTGTCTCTCTGAGGCCCATCTTTGTTTTTGGGATTTGTCTTCCAAATTACTATGAACTGAGAGTCTGTATGACACATGATTCTATTATTACTGAGGATGCCTATCAACAACATTTTATGAATTCTTCCTTTTTCTCACTGCAACCATATTGAATAGTTTTGTGCAAGTGAAGCTTATAATTACTCGTATAAATCAGCCCAATGTGGTATTTCTTGTGATCTCTTTCAATAGCCTCTCTTGAGGATAAGAATCCCATCTGCTTCACTCCATTCAGGCTAATTGAAGGGCACTGACTTTTCAAAATGGATTCATTAATGACTCCGCTATACACGTTCTCAAAGTTTGCCACAGTGAGTCTCTTTAAGTCAAGACGGAAGGCGTGGGGCGGGGAGGGGGGAGAACAGAAAGAAAATACAGCTGGACCATTCCCAGATGTAATTCACAATCATTTTACACAATATGTACACCATGTGTAGGCAAACTGCAACAGCCATATGGCTGCTCCATGCAGCAAGTCATTGTGTGCACATCGCAGCCTACTAAGAGAATGCGTGGCCATCTCTGAGTAGTGACTCAAAGGGTTTCTTTATGTTTTTACAAAACTCTGCTGCATGGCAATGGCAGAACAGCTGTCTGTGGTTACCATATTGTGGCAATTTGAGAGCACATACCACCCTAGAAGCTAGCATGGTATAATGGTTTGAGTGCTCGATTACAATTTAGAAGATAAGGATCAAGTCTCCCTCAACCATGGAAAGCTACTGGGTGACCTTGGGTAAGCCACACTCTCTCAGCCTTAGATGAAGACCATAGCAAACCGCCTCTGAACGAATCAGGATAAGAAAATCCCATGATAGGGTTGCCACAAGTAGGCACTTATTTTCAGGCACAATATAATAACAATAAGCAGCCAATGTGGCCACCTCACTGTCTTATGCTGGATATTTTCACTTGCAGCCCAAAGCTGCTGCTATTGCTGCTGCCACTACCATCACCTCCTCTTCCTCCTCATTTACTTATTTAATGAAGTTTAAAATAGGCACTGCTTTAAAATTCATATCAACAAAAAATTAAAATATATAAAACAAGCCATAGAATTAAACACAACTGAAATGATCATTAATAAGAAAACTACAAATAAACAGTAAAACAAACAAACAAAAAATAAATTCTGAAAGGCTCTTTTCCCTGCTGAACCAAAAGGATCTTCACTGGTCTTTGAAAGGAAGCAGGGACGACGCCTCTCTGAGCTCTCTAGGAAGGGAGTTCCAGAACCTGGGAGGAGCCATTGAGAAGGACCTCTTCCTGTTCCCAGCTGATGTACCTGGAGGGTGGACGGTAGAAGGACTTCTACAGCCCATCTCAAAACATCTGCATGCTCATATGGGAGAAAATGATTCTTCAGATAACCTGGACCAAAAAGATTGTAAGGCTTTACAGGTTGTAAAGAGTCCTTTGTGCCCAGCAACACTCTCTCTTAGGGCCAGACCAAGATTTTTTGGTGCCAGAAACAAATAGTTCCTCCTTCCATTTCATGTACAGAAGCTGAATAAAGTGGATTTGTCAACCATTGCCTCTTGAGGGGGTCAGGCTGTGAAAATCTGCATAATCAGAGTTACAGATAATGGGGAGAGCACAGGTATATTTTCAAGGCTCCTCTTGTAGATACACCCCCAAGGTAGGGATGGTGGGAAGGGGCAGGGCTGCCAAGGACTTGTGTGCTGTAGGCACAATCTTGTCCTCTCAGGGGATTATTAACTGCATGAGAGGAAAATAATTCACGCCACATCTACTGCTGACATGCCTTGAGCTTGTGAATGTTGTACTGTCTACTCTGAAGCCAATGTGGTTCACTTTCCATGACATTTGATCAGAAGTAGGAAAAGTTTCTTTGAATCCAACTTCCAGAATTCCCTAAACAGTATGGACATCAAAAATGGTGGGTGTGAGATTCTGGGTACTGTACTCCAAAAAGGTGACTTTGCAAGTTGGCTTTAGATTTTAATCCATGATGGCACCTCTACTTCACTCTGCCATCTAAACAGGTTTCTACAGTCTCATTATTCTCTTCAGTCCTGATTTAAAATAAAGGCAGGTGTGTCAGCAGATTATTTTATTAGTTTTTCAGTACAATGTTACAACATCCCTGCAATCTCATTCCTTGCCACTAATTTCATATGCATTCTGAGTCTATAAATATTAATGCCAAACTATTTCTACGTGTTTTCTCTTCCACTGTAAAATGTAAAAGACGCCTTGAAAGAAGAGTAAATATCCAGGTAACATGAATGTCAACTCCCTCTCCTGTCATTAATTTTATTTGTGAAAATTTTATATTTTCAACAGCTCAATGTGAAGGGAAATATGAATCTTAAACCTGCTTTCAGTAGGTATTAATTTATGGTTCATCAAGAGTATGACATACTCGCGTTGCTAATCCAAGCAGCAAATTTTCCCCCAGTCCTTTCAAATCAATAGAAACTTATACTGGTTCTCAACTACGCAAAACCCAAACGGACATCAAAATAATAAAATAAAATCATAAATTAGATTTTCTCTTCCTCGTTTTGAGAACAAGGTTCAAGCCTTACTGGTCATGTGACAAGCAGCAGACTAAGTAAACAAGCAAACAGCATGGCAGAGGGAAATTATTTTGACCTGAAACTTTCTGGTTTTATATATTTAAAGCAAACAAAATCTCTGGGAAATGCACATTTGTAGAATTCAGCCTTCAAACTGAAATTATAATGCCATGCCATGGAAATATGGATTGCAAGCTGTATGCAAACTAACCACACATTTTTTTTTAATAATAGACAACATTTTTCAATATTGGTTTGTACAATATGCTCTTATAAACCAAAGTCAATCCAAGTGCCAATAGTTTGGCAGATCCTGGAGCTGTTGTTCTTTAGCCACTGAAAAGTAAACAGTATTAATCCCAATCACATCTATTTGGGGTAACCTTGCATGAGACTGATCCTGCCTGAAAACAGATTTGAAGGGTTATTTATGACAGGTCTCCCAACAACAGGTCTTCCAATGGTGCACTACGGACAAGCTGAATAAAATGTTCCTGGATACATAAGTGTGTCTATGTGACAGTAACACTTTTTCTGTGGGCCTTAAGCATGTTTAACTGGAAATAAATTCTAGTTACATCAATATAAAATAACACAGAAGCAAGTGGGTTATCTCTGAAAAGCACTGGTGGACAGAAGGTAACGTTCCCACATAGAATCATACAGTTGGAAGATACCACAGTGGTCATTGAATCCAATTCCTTGGCATACAGGAACATACACTCAAAGCACACCCAGCAAATGGCCATCCAGCCTCTGTTTAAAAACCATCCCTACCTTGGGGGGTGTACCTTCAAGAGGAGCCTTGAGAATCTGCCCCAACTATCTTTCAGAAATACTTTGACAATGTGCCTGCATGGCATGAATTGGTCTAGATGGCCCTTGTAGTCCCTTCCAAACTTATGATTCTATGATTCCCAGTATCCCCATGAGAAGCTTCTTCCACTCAAAAGATTCCTGTACCCAGTTTTAGCAATTCCTCTCTCCCTTCCATCATTCCACTGCTACATTGAGAAGGGCTTCCAAAACTACTGGGAAAGACTTTTTGGGAGATTCAAACTTTTCAGTGAGCTTGAAGGATGCATTGCATGAGAATGGATGGGTTCATAAAATTTGGGGTGAATAGCAAAGCTAGTTTCCACCCAGCCTCTTTCATTGGTGCTTTTAAGGATCCAGGTAGCTGAAAATAGCTGGTGTTCAGGTTTGTGCATTATTGCATGGTTTGAAAAATTGCTTCCATGACTGTAACTCTCCAAGTCTCTTGCCAGCTTAACCAGAGGGATTCTGATAATCGAAAAAGTAATTTGTGTAAGATAACCATCAGAATCAGGTAGGGCTCTTTTAAATGCTAGACAATAATTCCTCTCTCGGTGGATTGCAAGATTTCTAGGTTAAATATTTTCAAGCTGAAGTCCTGGGGGACATTTTCCTCATTGCCCTTGCAGCATTCACAAGGATGGAATCTTAAAAACCACTGGAAGTTAATTGAGCAATTGGTGTCAGAAGAATCTCTGTTCTACACGAGATCCATTCTTTACACTCATGGGGGTCATGGGGGATAATATGCCATCACAATCTGTCATTTACCGTTCAAAAATATGTATTTTAACTGTCTCTCATATAAACATACCCGCACATTACTACCACCAAGGAAAAAATGGGATAACTAGGAACACAATTATCAGAGGGATGATGGGGGAATCCATTTCTCTACCACACATATGAGGCTGTTGGCTGGGGACAGCTGAACAAACAGCTTGCAAAAGTCTTTTTGAACACAGCCAACAAGTTACACCCATAATTTCATCTCTGTTAAGAAAAACAACTCATACTGGTGTGAGGCCTGGAGTCGATTTCCTCGTCTCTGAATTACAGAGTGTCAAGATGCACTTTAGGTACCACCTTGCTGATTTATAGTACACAAGATGATGTCCACCCAAACAAGCAAATTCTGTGTGAAATTATGCAAAGCCATCAGTATTATTGTATGCCAAACAGAAAAAATAATGATACAGAACGGTTTGACCACATAAGATTAACTACTTTGATACATTCATTCTTCGTGCAACTAACAATTAAACAAGGAAAGGTAACAAACTGAAATGGGAAACAGCCACTTTTTAAAATGGACCCAGAGTTTTTGGCACAAGGTCACTTTGATCCAGACTGCTTTATAAAGGAGGTTGGAAAGACTGAAATCTCCCTGGAGAAAGCCACTTTGTCTTAGAACTGGGGATTCATTGAAAGAAAACACAGATCCCCAGAAACAAGCATCTCTTTCTGATATGTAATTTTATATCATCTTATGTTTTCATAGGTCCTATTACATAGGGATGGAAATAATATTTTTTAAAAAAATGCAAAATTGTTGAAAAACATGTTTTTTGAGTGTTGAGAAATTGTGAAAAAAAGAATCATGGACCAGTGAGAATCCTAACAGGTTAAGACTTACTGGGTGTGAAATTTGCACATGACTGTTTTATTAAAAAAAAACAGCACTATCTGCACAGAAAACAGTATTTTCTGCAAAGAAAATAACATTTCTATATAGAAAATTCCTGTCTCAAAAATTCTGCACAAAACTTACATGTGTTCAATTTGCACAGAAAACACCATTTTCTTCCTTGGAGAAGACTCTTAGTGAATACTGGGAGAAAGGTAGGACATAAAAGTAGGATATAAAACTGATAAATAAGATAGAAATCAAATAAATAAGCACTCAATCATGCCATTCCCCTTGCTCTTTCGAGTGGTATAGTCCAGGAATGGTACCCCATAATGAGCTCTTCATCTGGAAAGCCTTTAAATAGGTAAACTGCTATTGTTGACAATTACCTACATAGATTTAGTGTACTTTAGATCATCCAGCAGAGAAAGAGTCACAGATATGGCCAGGGCAATGGCTCAACATCAATTTCTGAAGAAATGCCATAGTCATCTAATACGTATAATACAGCTAGTGAAGTACACATAATGTTTAAGAAAACTAAGGAACCAAAATGTTACAACTTTCCCACCCAAACACATATGTGAAGCTATAAAATGAAATATTAACAACACAGCAAACTGGCAGCTGGCTCAGCAAGTTACATTCAGTGCCAGCTGTGGGCCTCTTTTACAGCTTTTTTCTCTCTTTAGGCATTCACCACTAAATGGACCATTAAAAGCACATTGATTTGCTGGGCAGAGTTGAGCTGAACATAATCAGATATAGACAACAGAGTTTGCATTTCATATTTCTAAAGCAGATCTGATGACACATGGCACTGAAGACTCAGACTCTTCATATAATTCTGAGGGAGAGGGGGTTAAAAGGGAAGGGACCACAGCTACAAATGGCTTGATTGTAAGACTGAAATTCTTTCATGTTAAAATAGTGAGGAAAAATCATGGCTTGAAACCTTATTGTGTCCTAAAATAATTTGAGCCCTGGATGTATTTGCCAGCTACTAAGCTTCATCCTTTTTCCAAAGCAGATTTATTTTATAACTCATATAAGGGAGACAATATTTTTCTTAGATTCACAGTTAATACTCAAATAGTTTTAAGTTTCTTTCTCTGTGCACATATGTCTAAGTATGTAGAGGTTTTCACATAATGATTCCCTAGAGCCAATCTGGTGCAGTGGTTTGAGTGCTGAACTAGAACTCCATGAGACAAAGGTTTGAACCCCTATTTGGCCCTGGAAACCTACTGTTCAACCTTGGGTAAGTCACAGGCCCTTTCCACACTACATTGTTATAGTGCTATTATTCTGCTTTCAACATCCTATGGAACCATGGGGTTTGCAGTGGACTCCCGCACCCACAAAAAAAGCTGGAAAACCTCTACTTCCAGTTTGAATTTCAGGGTAGAATGTGGGGGACTCAACTTGATGGGGGCAACGTAGAATCTGTCCCTCTTGGGCTTGAAGAATGGGAAAAAATATTTTATTGAAAACTTTGTGAGGACATAGAAAGGCAGTCTGGGCCTACAGCCTGAGAAAATTGTCTTGGGGGCATGATGGACAGACTTTGTCCAACTCTGTTCTAAAGAGAGAACATTATTTTTAGAAAGATCAGCTAAAGACATAGATCCTTGGTCCATCTAGCTTAGTTTTTCCTATGCTAGATGAGGGGAACATGTACCCTCAAGATATTGGACTGTAATGCTCATTAACTCCTAGCCAGCATTGCCACTGATGAAGCAGTGATGGGGGTTGTAGTCCAACATCCCTTTCCTAGACTTTACTGACTGGCAGTAGTTTTCAAAGGTTTCAAATTGGAATCTTTTCCACTCTTACCTGGATAAGCCATGAACTGGAATGTTTTATATATGTAGCATATTGCCCACTTAGCTACAGTCCTTGTAAATATTAATTCACAATTAAGTACCAATCTATTTGTAACTATATATTTGCAGTCCAAGTATGAGGGAGAATTTCTTGGCTTTTTACGTGTGTGTCTGTGCAGGGACACACAGTAATGTCCACGTCAGCTCTAGTGTTAGTTATGTAAACAGGAGTTCTCTGCCTTATTACAGCTGTGTTGCAAAAAAAAATGAAAGTTCATTTCCCAGCAAAGAAATCTAAATGCTGATTCATAGCTCAGTAAAATGGAATTATAAACTTTCTCTTGTGCTGAAATTATATTATAAGTACACACTATCCACTGGCAAAACCCCATCATATTTAGTAATATGTTTTGTAGGTATTACAATATTCTAATGAAACCCAGAAATGCTTGCATGGGAATGCAAGGAGCTGTTAGGAAGAAGGAATGTTCATTGCCCTGAAAAAAAAATGCTTTGCACATTTGTCAAAACAAAACATGAACGCGACTTGGAGAACGTTGCTGGCATTTATCTATTGAAGCCCATCAGTAATGAATGGGTGAGGACTCAGAGTTGACATCATGACAAAATCAGCAGTCAGGGGCCTTTTAAATGTATGGTTAAGAATTAAATCCTACTACACTGCTGATAGCACTTGACAAACTTCTACATAGCAATGTCTGCAGGATTTCTCTTTCCTTCCTACCATAAGCAGTTCTGACAAACTGTAGATAAATACAAATGTGGGTGTACTGGGGGGAGAGATAGTATAAGTATTTCTCCATTTGGTATTTAAAATGAGAATGGTTCTCATTAGAGGATTTCACAAGTTTAGTCAAAAACAGTGTTGAAAATGGAAATGGAAGTTTTATCTTCTTTATAAATAAGCAAACAATCTTTTACATATACTGAGGTTCCAGGGAATGGGGTCATTCGTCTAGTTATGTACCGTGCATTATGGTCCAGTGGGCAGCCAGTAGGGTGGCTATGGCACACACAACAACTTATTGCAAAGTCTTTGTGGCATGGGGTTGGGTAGGTGATGCCCCCCCTCCTGTACAGTAAGTACACTGAAGAGAACAAATTGCTTGTACTTTCTATCTACAGTCAGATATTTGAGCTTTACTACCTCCAAACTGATAAACTTGAGTACCTTGGTCTCCTCCAATGAAGACCTTAATGTTATACCTGCATACTTGGGAATAAGCTCCACGGAACTCCATAGCACTGACATCTGAGTACACGTGTACAGGATGCTTATGCAAAATGCAAAGCTTGGCATTAAAAATGGGCGGTGAGAAAAAAGTGTCTGTGACATGGGTTTTAAAAGCCACTCCTTAAATTTTCAAAGTTTGGAGAGGATTGTGGAAAAAAAAAAGGAATGAAAAAGAGCTTACATATGGGCAGGATTTTCCAAGTTCTCACAGCTCTAATTGTGATGGTGGGCAGAGAACCTATTGGCACAGCCATCCTTGGCAATTCCTTATAAATCCTTGACATTCACATAGTATACGATTGATACACAATTTTAACAAACCTGTGCTAAATCCTCTGTTCAGCTTTGCTTTTTTACCACTCTCCTTCATTCTAAATTTTTCCCGCAATGAGTAACTGTAAAAATTCCCAGCAGAGACAAAGGCGACACCAGCAGGAAATGATTGGTCTTTTTATGAAATTGAGTCATTTCTTTTCCCAAAGGAAGGTGGGTGCACTGGGTGGGTGGGTGCAAATGCACCCCTTGATGAGCCAATTTTGGTGTTAACATACATGCCCCAAAGCGGTATATTTTCCCTTCCATTACTGAACTGCTCAAGAGTTACACCATCAAAATGGATGGCAGAGTATGGCTTAACTGCTCATTTCTTTTCTCAAAAAAAAAAAAAAAAGACACACACCAAAAACTAAAACACAGACTTTAAAATAAACTATATGAGGCTTTGCTTACATTGGAAGTGTAAAGTGGTCTCCACAGTGCACTTTTATACAAGCTGAGGAAATAGTATACTGGGTATCAGAGCACAGAGTACAATAGAGTGTGTATTTCGGGTCCTGCGAGAAGCATTCAGGCACATTATGGAGTGCCCACCATAATTCTGTTTCAAGTAACAGAGGACTGTTGCTTTAAGAATGAGCTGGTGCAGCATGTAGCAGAAAGCCTGTAGATTCAGCTGTGTTCTTACCTCACTTTCCCTTCTGCAGTGACCTCATCTGGTTACAATGCTACTATTCATGCAGATGCGGTGGAAAACCACACACAAAAGTTTCTTTTAGTCACACAAACAAGTATATTTAGCCTGTCCGATTAAAAATGAAAGCTGAATACTGTTATGTTAATTTTCTAAATCATGCTTCAAAACAACACATTAACATTTAAATAATACTTCTACTAACAATTCTTCCTCTACACAAACACACGCAGGTATACAAACCATGAGCTGAAAAAAAAATCTTTACAAAAATGATGGGGTATATAAACGCAAATGTAAAAAAAAAGTCAGAGTTAAAATGCCTTGCGGCAATGCATTTGCATAGATCTGTTGGTGTCAGGAGACTTGCAGCAATGGATGGTTGATAATGGTCAAATGCGTCCATTAAAAATTGCATGCTGTTCCACAAAGTCTTTTATAGCGCTCCTCTTTGGGACCCTGAAAACTTTACAGTCACTTACGCACAGAAATAAATGGAACACAATAGGATGCATGGCCATACACTTTGAAAGGCTGAGGCACACAAATGTTTACATGGTCAAAATGGGATCTTCATTAACCCATCTGTGGCTGCTCCTCCAGTTGGATTAACTGGTCTGTGGTTGATCTGGTGCCATCTGATGCTAGCACATCTGGCACAAATATGTGGCAACTACCAAGCAGTGATTGGGATACATGTCCAGGAAGATTCATGAAATAATCATTTTATAACCTGTTAAGGATTTGTCTGGGGACTATTTTGGATGTGTGGACAAAGCATTTTGCCTGGACTGCAGTCTGTCTGGGATGTTACAGTAAAACAAAAAACACCAAAAACCATACAGGGTTCCACTAAATACAGGCAATCTTCCCACCATTTTCTTCTTCTCACCATTTGTTTTCTTCCTTTTTCTACACTATTCTATCATTTGACAGTGCTGAAGTCTCAGTACCTACTAGCTTCAGTGTAGTAGGAAATACTGGTCAAATGCATCCATTAAAACTCCTCACGTTTGCGGGTTTCACTTTCACGGGTTTGATTATTTGCGAAGTGCCCTCTTGCCTCTCCCCCATTCTCTTCGTCCCATTCCCTTGCCTTTTGGCCAGACGCAGGTAGGGGGAAAGATTATCCCTTCCCTGGATTCCCTCGCCCCTGCCCTCACAGACACTCTGGCAGTGGCAGAATTGTGCAGAGCTGGTGATTGCCTGTTCTCTGCATGCCCTGGGGCCTCTGCCCGTGCAAGCACTCCAGAGGAGGCCTGCAGGAATGTGCAAGGGAGGCGATCATGCATGCCCTGCATGCCCTGGGCCATAGCGGGCACAGGGTGGTAGCTGTCAGGAGCCTGGAGGGAGGGCACCCGCGACAGAAATTTTTTTACATTCACAAGGGTTCTCTGTCCCTGTCCCTCATGAATGTGAAGGGCCTACTATATATTCAACTGAAGAAAAAAAAAGTTTTGAAGTACTTGGTATGGGCCAGTAGTGTTCATTCACTTTGTATGTATGATGTATGATAACGGTATGGTGTAGTTATCTGAGTGTTGGACTAGCACTCTGGGAGACCAGGGTGTGAGTCCCCACTTGGCCATGGAAGCCTACTGGGTGACTTTGGGTAAGTCACACTCTCTCAGCCTCAGAGAAAGGTAATGGCAACTCCCCCACAGCAAATCTTGCCAAGAAAACCCTTACAGTCACTGTAAGTCAGAAATGACTTCAAGGCACACAACAACAGCAACAACAACAACGAGCCAAATGTGAAGTGCTCTTAGTTTTAGGTTGCCCTACAAATACAAACACTGCACAAGGAAAAGGTATTTTTAGGCTAGAGGTTCTAGAATATCTTTCGTGACACTATGTGATCGATTTTGGGAGTTGTAGTCCATGTTCAGATAATAACTTTTCCAAGTTCTGAAATATATACCTACCCTGATGACAAGTTACTATTTAAACATTTCAGAAAGAAAAGATTCAGTGGTATATCTTTGGCCCTTTTTTGCACAGTATTTGCCATGCAAAAGGGCCTCCGGAGTGTTGCACGATTGCAAGGAACGTTTCAGACGACGTTCTCGCAATTGTGTGACGCTGCCAGGGTTGGCAGGCGCCCATCATGCACTATTTCATTTTTGGCTTGTAGCTGAAAATAGTGTGTGATTGGGCGTCACTCTGGGGTCCCACGTGCACTTACTTTGCATGTGGAGCTCCCGAGCTGCGGCCCTCATGCTTCCTCCCCCAGCGCAGCCTGGGAAAATACCCGGCTGTGCTGCGGAAGGAGGAGGTGGAGTCCTGACTAGCAGGCAGCAGCTGTGGAGCTGAAGCAGCGGGGATGCGAGGGCCTCTCGCAAGAGGCTGCTCGCGTGATCCCCGCACCCCCGCGCCGGAAAGAGGTAAGGTGCAGAAAGGGCCTTTGTTCCCATGTGCAGTTATGGTTTTGTGAACGATTGGTATATCACATTACTGATGACTTAAAACTGCAGGAAAATATACTATTTAGTATTTAGTATAGTAAATACATTACAGCTTAGTGTATTTATCAGTACTGGTATTAGTGTTAATGTCTGATTTTTCTTTTACTGGAATGCAAAGTGGATTACAAGAGTCAAAGCAAAGAACATATACCACAAATTAAGTAAAAACATAGAAAAAGTTATTTACAATTAAACTGTTCATCCAACCAAGACAACTGAAAACAGATTCATTAAAGAAACAATAACAGTCAATAAAACAGAGCACCATGATATAACCTCCAACTGCCCAATTTGACAAAGACAATCTTCTGTCATACCACTTTTTTAGTTCCTTTCAAAATGTCCCAGTTTCTCTTTCTTCTGCCCACATTCCTGCTTCATCCTGTGTTTACTTCAATTGCTGCAAACTGAGTTCAAAGAGCAAAAGTATTTTGCACTCAACTGAGCAACAGGGAGAGGAGACAAAGAGGGAATTTTATCCTTCCCTGCCGACTAAGGAAAAAGCAACTGCCCCTAACTTGTCTTTTCTTCCTTGTTAATAACTTTTCCAACTTGATCACACTTTGATGTTGCTTGGACATGTATGTCCTGGTTTTCCTCTGTGAAATGTCGTAGAGCATGCTACTAAAAGCCTTTGCAGAGAGAAGCGAGAATCCTCTTGGGGCTTTCTGCTGGCACAGCTGGGGTTATCCTAGAGAATTTACTTTATCTGACGTTGCACAGGGAGATAGCCAACACCTCCTTATACAAAAGTTTTGCCAGCAGCAGAACAGCTGCCAGATAGAATTTAGGTACAGTCTCACTTCCTGATCCAAATGATTGCAAAAGTGTGTCCCATAATGCTGCTCTAATGAACCCTAATCATCATAGCCAATGGTGACAGATTATGGGAACTGAAGTCCAACATGTCTGATGACCAGGCATTTCCCACACTTGCTCTAAACAGTGCTGAACAGGAAGAAAGATTTCACAAAGATCCTATTTTTTATTTTTTTTAAAGGAATTACACGCTACTTAAAACATTTCAGTCTGAACACAAGCAATTATAATGAGAAGAGCAAGCAAATAATATAAAGGTCTGATCTGATTATTAATCTCAGCTAAAGTAGAACCACTGACTCAATGGGAACTGTGTAAATAAGCACTTACATTGATTCAGTGAGACTAATCTAGTTGGGACTAACGACTGTGTTTCAGACAAAATACCTGAAAAAAACTCCATGAGCATTTAAAGGCCCTAGAATATGGGGAAGATTTTTCACCTGCTGCCAAATGGAAGAGAAGAATAGCACTTGGGCAGACCAAGAAATTTCAGAGACAAGATGGTTTAACAAAGGACCCCTCTGTCTCATGTCATTACTCACCTTGCCTGCAAAGATGGTGAGACCTGGGACACAAATTTGGAGGATGAAGAAACTTTTGCCTATCTGATGTATAAAACCTGATGCTCCATCATAAACACCACAAAATGCAAATTACACATCCAGTGGCTTCTAAGAAATACAGCAGCTCAAGAATGAAACTCCAATTGCTGTTTACTCAGAACTATTTTCCATTGTACTTAATAGGCTTACTGTCTAGTCAGTATGATTAGAGTTTGGAAATCTTACTTTTTTGGACTATAGCTCCCAGACTCCCCTATCAGCAAGGGGAAGTTCTGACAGTTGTCATTCAAAAAAGACCTTCCCAAATCTGACCTGATCCCATTTGATCGCCTTCATCCTGTGATTTCCTGTTTTCTTTATGGAAGAGAAATGGAAGGGACAGTTCCATGGATACTAGTGCTGAATCAAATGGGCCAATATTTGTAATATTCTGAAAAGGAAGGTTTCCATTCTGAAACAGACTTATACCTGACAGGTTAGATGTTAACCAGTGGCACTTTCAATTACGTATCTCAAATATGGATTCAATTTAGATTTAATAAGACAGTTATTGCATGCTAATGAAATATTAATGCATTATTAAAAACATATTTTCCTAGGTTTAACAACTCCAGAGTAAAGGCATCTATCTCAATCTAAAGGCACATGGCTTTAATCTTCTATTGGAATTGAATTTAAACATATCTGCTGAAAGATTAAGTGTGTCATTTGATTATAACTCAATTATATATGGAATACCATTGAATAGGTAATAAGTAATATTTATCTATGAAAAGACTGGATGTGGTTTTCATTATTTATCATTATGCCATGTGCAATGATCATAGACATACACACAACATCTACAAGTTATACTGTAATTGTATACATTTACCAGTTACATGTTATGCAAAGAAAGGAGGGTCAAGATATAGACCTTGGCACAGTTTACATGTTGAATGAGTCTGCCTGAATCTCAAACCCTCTTCCATCCCTTTTATTGCACATGTGTATATGAGGAGATTGGGCTTTTATAGGTGCACTACATTTAGGTTATTTTAATATATTAGTTATTTTAAGGTGTTCTCAATATTTTATTGAAAGCCACTCTGCTAATGTATTTAAAACAAGGCACATAACTTTTATACAAATAAACAAACTGAAAGCTCCTACTTTTTATTTTAAACTAACCAAGGATCCACCTGGTACTTGAATTGTGCAGTTTGTTTAAACCAGAGATCAGTAAACTGTGTCACATGAGACATACAATGCCCAAGCTATTTTGTGGCCCCTTATCCTCCTCAAAATGGAGCCCTTAGCCTGTAGCCATTGTACAGTGCTTTCCCACTTTTTGTATGTACAAGTTTCCCCCTGACCCCAACAATAATTTCCTGGCTTGGAAAAAAAGTCCACACAGGTCTTAAAAAGGTGAAAACACCTCAAAATGCGGCAAAATAGCCAGTGTAGGTTATATATGTGTCTTCTAATTGCCTGTTGACTTATGTTGACCCCTTGAATTTCATAGGTTTTTCTTAGACAAGGAATATTCAGATGTAGTTTTGCCAGTTCCTTCCTCTGAAATATAGCCTACAATGTTTGGTATTGTTTGACAGTTTCCGATCCAAGCGCTAACCTGCTTAGCTTCTGACATCAGACAGGATCTGGTGCCTTTGGGGTATTTAGCAGTGATGTGTTTAAGTCTTTCACTCCAAGTCTCAATTCAAGTCTCAAGTCTTTATCTTCAACTCTCAAGTCCCTTTCAAGTCAAGCCTCAAGTTTGGGAGCTAACTTTATATCCCAACCTATATTCCAGAATTTCTGGACAGAGTTGAATACAGTCAGTTCTAACAATTTAAGCAAAGTCGGCCCTCCACATTTGCAATTTTGCCATCTGCTGCTTCAGAAGTGGAGAATAGGACCCTTCTTATCCCCCATTACTGAATCTTCAAAAGCTTTAGAAGGAAGGATCCTTCCTCCTCAAGCCTGTTGCCCTCTGAAAAATACACCCTGTACTCTGGGGGTGAGTCTTGTCTTCTGCTCACAGGAAATGTTTTAAAAGGTTCCTCTGATATGCAGCAGGGACAGGCTGCTGAGCAGACCTCAAGCCCACCTCAAGCCCATTGCCTAACTCCTTTGTCTCAAGCCCAAAGTATGGGTGCATTTCTCAGAGAGGAACAGCAGATTGTCAAGTGACCAGTGGGCAAAAAGAGATGGAAGTGATGTTCAAAGTTGTAAGATTTTTGATGAATGTGTTATGTTTCTGAATCAAGGGCAGCAAGTCAGTCACTAAAAATATACATGGGAGGTTTAGAGGGAGCAATGCACCCCTAGTCCCTGGCCATGGCCCATCTCCGGTTTAAACTATGTGTAATAAGGAACTTCTATCTTAAAATTAGAGTGAGCAGTTTAAATCCAGCACAGCTCCTTGAGTTTGGCTGGGAATATGAACGACTGTTCAGCCTTGTGGACATGAAAGTGTAGGAAAGAGGAGGGGGGGGACTCTGAAGCTCACTCACATAACCAGAAGCCATTCATTCACATTATATCTGAGTCAAGCCATAATCTTCAGAATGTGTTGAGGTAGCATACTTCCCACAGTTGGGACAAATGTACCATCTTCTTCCCCACGCTAAGCTCAAGGGAAAACCTTCCTTCTGGTATTTAGAAGAAGACAAATACACTGTACATATCATTCCACTGGCTTGTCCATTAAGGATTGACTAGTGAGTGAGGAAGTCAAATGATATACTCTAAGAACGGTGCTGTGCACTGGGCAGTTTCACTGACTCTTGGTGTGTCAATAAACCCATCCTCTCAGTGCAAGTGGATAACATCATCATCATCAACAACAATGATAACACAAGCAAACATCTCAACAAAAAATACGCAAGGCATTTCAAAGAAAGAAAAGCATATTTAGTTTCTTAATCATCATGAAATAGGCAATAATGGTTGCAGAGGCTGTGTAACTGCAGAAATGTAAATGGAAAGAAATAGGGTCTACCTGATTGGAGCTTAGGAAAAACTACTCTTTGGATGACTTTGCTCAGAATTTCTATTGTTCATTGTGGCTGGAGTTATAGTTCCAAAGGTAACTTTTACAAGCCCTGCTAATATCCACCCAATCTGTGTACAGTGAATGCATGGAGAAGAGAAGATTGTGAAGATAAGCATTTAGAGACATTCCATTGCCACTGCAAAGCAAAACACTAACATTTTCTATACAACGAGTATATGTTAATAGATCCTAGCTAGGAAAGTATATTACTCCATATACCCACTTAAGTCTTTTCTCTTTCTTTAATGAGAAAAGACATACCATTTAAATGTCATTCATTCATTTCTTTCTTTTTTTAAAGAAAAAAACGCAACATGGATCTTACAAGATATACAGTATCCTTTTTATACAGGATATATATATATATATATATATATATATAGCCAAGAATGAGGTCATATTTTAGGTTGTTGGCCAAGTTTTCAACCAATTGGATTCTACGTCCGAGACATGTAAAACCATTTATCTTCCAAAAATCTGGCATTCACATTAAACACTTCAGTTCATACTTCATTAGGTGCCCCTAGCAACCCAATAAACACACAATAACTGGGGAGGTTTTCTTAAATAAAGAATGAATTGATTTAATTAGAAATACTGTTTCAATTAGCCTTCAGTTTAGCAAACAGAAAGAATTGATTTTTTTTTAAAAAAAAGCAACGACACACAGCATGCTGTCTGCTAAGTAGTTATTGCTTAAAACAACCAGTGTGTTCATCATCAATGAGTTCTTACAGGATGTGCCTAATAATGGTACCACTATTATTTAGTGTTTAAACAGAATAATTTAAAATTCTCTTTAAAGAAGCGAAGTGCTTGATAGTATGCATATGTGTGTTTACTATGTTTGCCCTCATAACAACTCTGTGAATAAACTTACTGTGGTTCCCAATGTACAGACAGGAAGTCCTGCAGACCAGAGCATTAACCCTGTGCAAGAAGTCAGGTTATCTGAGTGCAACCTCAATCTAGAGCTGGCAGGTACATGCTACAGATTACTGGAATCATTGGCTCAAACCAACAACTGGAGATCTCAATGTTTACATCAGTCATTGGCAATCTGGAGAGACCTTATCAAGGTGTAGTGTGTGTGCATGTGCAAAATGAGAGTATTGTCCCACCAATAAGAATTCTCCTCCCATTGAAATATTCCTACAGTCCCAACGTTTCTAGCACTGCAGTAACTCAAAATTTTGGCTGAGTATAGAGATAGTGTTTAGGCATCTGAAGAAAAGATGCAGGCATCCTGGGATTTGTACTTTGGTGAGGCACTGGAATGCTCTGGCTGACATTTGTAAATGTTCTCCCTAAAGTGCAATTTCCTGAATTCCATAGGAGAGAGCCATGGTGGTTAAAGTAGAATTATGGAGAGAGACTTCTGTAGTGTGAACAGGCTAAAGGTCTCCTTTGCAGAACATTTAGCTCCATCCCCCACCCCCAATTCATCGTGAGTGGGCAGGGTGGAAAACTGGGGAGGTAACTATGGATGTTGTTGAAATACTACTCAGTACTGTTTTCATGTTGTTGAAAGAACAATGGGCCTGACTGCTTTTTTTTTTACCAAACCTCTTTTCTGACTTTGTGGCTTCTTTCACCCCTTAATGTGAGTTAATAGTAGAGTTTCATTAACACAGGGCCAACACTGATCAAAAGTGAGCTTTCTGAGAAGTTTTCTGAAAACATTCTTCTTTATCCCATCTAAACTGCATGATAATGCATCTAGTCCACAAGTTTATTTGGCAAAATGAATCTCACTGTGCATTTTAGCACCCACAAATAGCTCTGGGAACTTAGGCCAATAATTTTTATTCAGTCCTACAATTAATCAAAGATAATTAGTTCATAAGATTTTCAGTACTACAATCTTCTGGGTCTCAGTATTAGATCTTCAGTAGTATGATCCTCTGGGTCTAAATATTTTCCAGGTGTTTATAACTTTTGCCCATTCCTTTGTAATACACCATGAGAACTCTCTGTCAGAGAATTCTAAGTATTTCATCACACTAAAAATCTCAGGATTCCTCACAACAGAGCCATGATAGTTACTTAGACATCCTAGGGCTACAATTGTATAGTCCAAAAACATCTTTAACCTGGCATTTTAACCTCATTAACATTCAATGCAGCATGAGATATGAGGTGACGGGCCACAATCGGAAGGGCACTAATTAGTGATTCTCAACTAAGAAGCCTTGCTATAATTGTGGCTGGTTCCTTCTTCCTACTGCAAATCTCCCCTGATGTTCCATCCCATGCCATTCTGGAGGGTTCTGATCCTTCAGAAACATCTTTGTGGAATGGAATGGGATTCAAGGCACAACAGTGGGGAAGAGGTAGTAAGAAAATACCTTGCCATAAGCATTTTGCTCTTCACCATGCTCAAGAATCAACCTAATATGTAGAAACAAAATAATTTCCTCTAATGAATTCCCTAATTGCCAGTCTTTCTGAAACTCTGGGACAGTTTCACTGTTCTCAGTATCCAGGGCAATGTTTGAAAACTGATTTTTCTCTAACAAATTCCTTAATGGCTAACATATTTCTTAACTTCTAATTGAGATGTTTTCTACACATGATGCTAAAATCACTTTCTAATATTAACAAACCTATCCTGACTGTACTGTACATGTGATTTCTCATCCAAAGTCTCCTTGACATTAACAGCAGTCATATGCCACACAAAAAGTGTGAGAATGGAAATGTGTTTTGTGTCACATTAGCAAGTCTGACTCACAGACTGAGCAAATTTTAATCCAGACTAAATTTTACAATGAGTGCCGCTCCCTGGAGTTCTACCCCCTCCATAGATATAGATATAGATATAGATATAGATGTATTTTATATACACACACACACACACACACACACACACACACACACAGTCTTCCCTCCATATTCGCTAGGGTTAGGAGCACACAACCCCTGTTGAAAGTGGAAAAACCATGAATAACTCTAGGCCCTCCCAAACCATGTTTAACACACACAAAAAGTATGATCACCATTTTCAACCCACCATGGATTCCTCTGAGGCATCGGGGTTCCTTCACAAGGCAGAAGTGGGTGGCTGGTGGGGCTTACTGCCACTTCCACTGCTGCCTCACACCATTTTTAATAGGGCCTCACAAGCCTCGTCCTCAATTTCTCAGTCTCATGAGGCTTGCAGTCCCTACTAAAAATGGCATAGGGAGGGAGCAGAGGTGACAGCAAATAATCTGTTAATAATCAAATCCGCAAAAGTGAAACATGCAAATGTGAAAGGCTGCCTGTATATATTTATTATATATTACACACATACACATACATTTCCAAGCTGTAACATTTTATAATTAACACATCAGATACATTCTTCCAGTACACAAGAACAGAATTATGTAACCTCAAAGAATATATGGGACACCTCTGATTTGCTTTAAAACACCACCAAATAGTAGAGGTCCCAATCTGGCCCCCTCAATCACTACAGGAAAACAGAGGAGCTTTCTCTTGTTGATGCTTCTAATACTCTATTTGAAAGGGATTCCAAAAGGGGTTAAAATAAGCGCAGCCAGCCCGTTGTTGTTGTTGTTGTGTGCATTTCTGATTTATGGCAACCCTATTATGCGGTTTTCTGGGATGACAGTATGTGAGGAGCCCAAGGTCACCAGTGGGTTTCCATGGCCAAGTAGGGAATGAAATCTTGGTCTTCAATAGTCAATAGTCAAACCACACCAACTCTCTCTGAGACTTGTAATCCCTCAAAATTAAAATTTTTGCGCTTTGACACCAACCTCTACAGCTAGAGAAATCTGTTAGTCTTGCTTTCTTGCACATTCAATTTTTTACAGACCTCAAGTTCTTACTATCCCAGATATGAAGGAATTTAAGAATTCAATAAATTCTTAATTTATTTCAATTTCAATAAGAAATGGTCACCCTTCCCTAGTTCTCTGACACACTGATCAGGAAACACATCCCTAGACCAATGAGCCAGAGCCAGTCTAAAGTGAATATTAAACTTGCAGGAGGGGGAATACAATGAGAAACACAGAATCCTGCCTTGGCAAGTGTGGAATCCTGATCTATTAAAAAACCATCTTGCTTGTACCTGTGCATAGAAAGCTTCTTAAGAAAAGGAATGAAGGCAATTGTTATATTTATTTTTGCATGTATTTCCTAGACAACCCAAAGAGAGGTGGGGCAAAGAAAGAAAAGGACACATCACTGACTCATTGAGGCAATGCACACTGGATGACAACTTTCTGAAGCAATTCTAAAGCTCCCTCCCAGAGGTGGCCTTTGTGCCAAATTTCAATGACACGCTTCAGTAACATGAGATGCTCACTGTTAGCTCTGCCATTCCTAGCAACTCTCTAAGATTTGGATTCCTTTCCCCCAGGCTACAAAAGCACAAGGAATGAGTTCACTGCAGAGGAACGAAAGGGTCTCAGTGGTGCAGGGCTGCCTGGTGATTCACTGAAGGAGTGTGCCAGCTGTTTTTTTCCTACTTACTTCACTGCTGTGAGATTTAGCCAGTGAAACCCATTGGTTTAAGAAGGCAATACACTAATCTACATCTAATCAGAAGATGAAACATCCCTTTACATTTTAATATTCAGGCTAGGACTAAATAAAATACTGTACTTACAATGCAGAAAAATTCTCTTGTTAAGGAGTGCTATGCAACTTTTAATATTTGCAATTTGCATAGCTGCAGGCTTTCAAATAGCACAGCCTTATTCAACCTGGCGCAGAACAGTTGGTCTATCAACTCCTATTATCTCCAACCTACATGGCACCAGAGAGGTCCTACTTGTTCTGAACATTGCTTAGAAGCTGTGATCATGTGGATGAGGGAATTAGGTTAAAATTAAATCCAGATAAAACAGAAGTGATACAGTAGGCTAGAGAAGGGGAGCCCCTGGTCTGCAGGCTAAAACAGGGTTACAGTTCATAGGCTGACCAAATATTTTCAGGGTAAGTCACAGATCAACCCAGAAACATTTATTCACTTTCATATTTATTAATTCTAAGTAGTACAGGATGTACCCTCCCTCCCCAAGAGGTCAACCAGTACTGGAGGATTGTTACTATGGTTCAGACATACCCGGTGATAGCACTAGATATCTCTTGATATCAAACTTATTTGGCCTTCACTTGACCTTTTTCTGCCATCCTGCTCCACGTGTTTGCAAGGCCACTGGACAAGCACATAAACAGGCGCAGCCAGTTAATGGTTGGACATTCCAATCCCCACTTAGGCAGGCAGATTAACGTCACCCCGTTGCTTCAGGGACCTCTTTTGTAGACACACCTTGCTTAAGCGTGACTTTACACAAAGGCGCTTGGCCTCGAGCCAGCACTCTTGCAATGCTAAGCCATTTGCATACTGGCCACTCTATTGTTAAATCTGCACTAAGCTGATCATGTAGAACATGACCCTTCCCAAAGCTTTGTCCCGCTCCAAACTCGCATTGTTCTCACTGAGTATGGCATGGCCTGTAGGCACAATCCACCCTATAAAAAGCCCCCGATTCCAAGTCCTCCTCGGATCGCTCCTGAGTTTCATCCAGCCTTGCTGTCGGTTTGTCCAGAGAGCTCCCCTCAGCGAACCGCATGGAGCTTTCTTCCCTGCAATCCCCGCTTTTCTCCAGGACTACGAGATAAGGTGTCATATCACCCATTTCCCCCGAAAACTCTCATTTCTAATTTCTAGTTAGCTGTGCGCCTGTGTTGTCTTTTCTGTTGTTTGTCCTTTAATAAAGATATCATTTTTACTATTTTAAACTTGTCTGACCGCTCTTCTGACCTGACCCCGTAGACATTGGGTTACAAGATCCCTGCTAAGTTACCCTGCCTCTCGTTAGCTTAAGAGAGCATTCGAGTTAATTTCCCCATCTTGTGTTTTTGCTTGGTTATTTGGGTGCCCCTCCCAGGACCCCCAGAATACAGGGTAACAGGATTGTTTATCCATTACTGTGCTATTTATCTTATTTCCCATCCATCCTGATTGTTACGGTTAGAACAATTTCAGTTATGAAATTTCAGCAAGCAGGTAAAAAGGATGCATCTTGTCAGGACTTCTTTCGGTAAAACCATAACTTTTATTAGGAGCAGGTAATGATATTTCTTAATAACAACTCAGAAGCCAGAATAAAATGGCAACTCAGAATGTGAACTGTTTGGCCTGCCCACATGCCACCAAAAAAGAGCTGGTTTGACACCTTCTTTATTCAGCAAGATGCACACAGTACATCTGTGGTGGGGGTGGGGGAGAAGATTTATTGCAACAAAAAAGACATTGTAGCACTTCTGAGCCTCTTTCCCAAACCCTTAACACTCTCCGACAAGGCACACTAGTCTCTACATCCCACCTGCTGGCAATGAGTATGACTTACAGTACATTCCTTAGGTGGCTTCAGACAAATGAGTTTAGACTAACTTTAATGACCCTCAACTGCTGCCTCGGAGTCACAAGCTGCAGTGATTAAAATACAAAGTAGAATTTAGCAACATACATTCCATTTCCAAAACTAACAAACTGGAAACAAGGCAGATACTTCCACTATAGTATCTGGTGGTACTCACTATTAGGGCACAACACTGGACTCTACAGAACATTGGAAAACAAAAAATAGACCCAGATATGCTGATGTTCTTTGCTTCTTCTTAGCCAAAGACAAGTTGAAATGATTTTTAATCACACTGGATTGGAGACAGATTAATTATATTTACAGTAGATCCATTTAAATCACAACGAACAAGTCCCAGTGATTACAGGGAGTATGCTATAAGAATGACTGGGATCAATGTACCAAAATGTCCTGGCTGCTTGATCTTTAATGCAGACGTTCTCACATACAACAGGAGTAAAGTGTCCAGGATCTAACTTCATTCACCCAACAAAGTTGAATTGGGTACCATCATCACACTGACAGCTGCAATCATCCTTCTTGGGGATCTATTTGGACTAGCTTTCAACTACCAAGACCCTTTTCAGTATGATCAAGATATAGGATTACAGGAGATGTAGTCCAAAATATTTTGATGCTCAAATATTCTACAAGTCTGTTCTAAGGCAGCTGGCTATAGGAAACTGTTAGTTTTCCACTGTTGGAGGAAAGCAATAGCCATTGGGGGAGAGAAGGACAAACTTGGCAGTTGAAGCAATCCTTGATTTTCTAGTATGCTCAAGAACTGTGACACTGAGCTGAAGGGTATCATACCGATCATATTTGTATATAGGACTAAGTCAAGCCATTTTGCTGCTTGAGGCAAAGGGTAAGATGGTAAACCTAATTCAATGTACAAAAGTTGGTTAACCTTGATAGTTGATATCAGTGCTGGCATAGGGCACTTCTGAGGGTGGCAAGCTAGACTAAGGGGCACAGTTGACTGCTCTTTTTAAAGGTATAAACCACCCCACACCAAAATGTATCAGTACAGTGAGCAATGAGCACATATTAAAAACGCATAGGATCTCGGATATTTGAAGGACTTCCTCCTCCTACCTGCTCAGAATTGTAGACCTTCAAAAGAGGTCCTGGAATATATTCTACCATCCTGACATGTCAGGCTGATGAGTAGATGACAGATGAGCCTGTGGCAGCACCTCATTTGTGAATTTACTCCCAAGGGAAGTTGGAATGGCCCTGTCATTCGTGAACTTGTTACAACTTTGTGATTTTTATCAAGCCCTTGGCTTTCAAAATGGTTTTCATCTGTTTTTAAAGAAAAGTTTGCTTCTGTTACATGTTTATGTTTTGTCATACATAGTTTAAGGGGGCCTGGTGAGAAGAAAAGGAATTTATAAATACTATTATTACCACCACCATTACTACTAAATAATAAATAAACAAAACACAATTATTAAAAAAAAAGACAGTGAAAGTCCCATAAACAGACTGACCAGCTTAAGTTGCTCAAACAAACAGAAAAATTTTGATCTTGAGCCAAGGTCACCATCAGTTACATGATGCTCCAAGACAAAGATGTTTCACAAATGCAGCTCCACAAGAGAGAAAGAAAGGCTTTTCTCCTATTTGTTTAACAGGTCTAAGGCATCTGGAGAAGAGCCTCCCCTGTAGTTTTTAGGACAAATAGGCTGAAAAGGGAAGGGGTGACCCTTTAGTTTTTGGAATCCAAAATCGTTCAGAACCTGAAATAAGCACCATGCCCTGAGTTTTCCCTGGAACCAAATACGCAATTATTGCTCTTCCCATAGGATCACTGTAACATCATCCTATTTGTCTGGGCCTATTAACATTCAAACAGCCCCATTTTGTGTTAACAAATTTCCAGGCTGTTTTCAAAGACATTCCCCAACATACAATTTATTGGTGCCATTGTTTGCCTTCAAGTCACTTCCAACTTATGATGACCCTAAGATGAACCAATCACAGGGTTTTCTAGGGCTGAGAATGTGTGATGTGCTCAAGGTGACCCAGTGAGTTTCCATGGCTGAGCAGGGAATCAAGCCCTGGTCTCTAGGATCATAATCCAATTCTCAAACCACCACACCACACTGGCTGTCTATAACAGTCCATGGACCACCATGGTCAGTGTGGTCTAAGATCCATGGCCAGACTATTCCTATCAGTGGTGCCTGCTGGGTTCCATGTCAGTGGGACTGTGAATTTGCTCTGGATATAAGTCTGAAAGAGCCATTCAGGGCACTGAATCTATCTGCATTCAGCACTTTGGATAGCTCTGCCAATGATTCCTTTCTAGGAACAGTTGTACCTGGTGAACCAACAAAGTGAGTAAATGGTCTTTGGGCTCCAATGTAAGGCTGGATCTAGGAGTCTTTTCAAGTGATACACCTATTATTTCAGGGGGGATGTGGCACTTTCAATAATAGATTGTCCCTCCTACCTCCAATCTGCAATTGCTTCAATAAAAATGCAGTGGTCCATGGTATCAAATCCTGCTGCGTGATCCAATATCTAATACAGAGTGTTGAAGTCTCCTATCAGTCTTCTGAGAGATATTACCCAGTAGAGAGACTAAAGACGTAGTGGGCATTAATCCAAAATGAACCAGAACCAGATAGGTTCTGTTCTCTAGTAGCTAACTGCATCTCCATCTTCTTTCAAGGTGGTTGCTTCACTCTGCCCAATAGTAGAGATGGCCCTGATTTTATATCATGTCTGTCTTTACCCTAGCTGTGGCTGACAACCATATAACTCTTCATCTGGAAGCACTCCTAATGTGAAAAGCAATTTATTGTATATTTTGAGACACTGTATTCTTGGAAGCTAGGCTGTGCATACTGGATACTTGGTGAATAGTAATATAAATAATGGTTTTCTTTAAAAATGTAATCAGACTTTGCAAATATGGAACTGATAGATGCTTTTCAAAAACATTAGGGAATGACTTCCTAACTTACTTTAAAGAAAAACCTGGGGGAAAAATGCCAAACTTACAGCTGAAGTTTCTGGATCAAATTCATCTTGATAGACAGATTAAATGGGCATATTACCTTTGATGTTATATGAAATTTGAAACTGGCTTATCTCCCTCCACCTTTAAAATTCAATTAAGAGCTTTTTCCTCTTTAGAAATTGTTTAAGAAGCTTTCAAATTAGGTTAGATTTCTAAAAACAGAGATCAGAATTAAGTTATATGTGTTTACAATTATATAGAAATTCAGTTGGTTTTTTTTTTAAGTTTAGATATATGTGATTTTCTAGCAACCTGAATACAGTAGTAAAGAAGAGATTTTGAAACTTCCAGCCCTCACTTTTGTTCTGGATTTCCCCCATTTGTTAAACACATCCAAGATGCTAAATTAAAATCATTTCCCACCATTCAGCTCTGTGTAACAACCTGCATAGAACCATGTGTGTGATTTTTAAAGATTTTTTTTTACATTACAATATACATTATCAGGTAGTTTCATTCTAAAATTCTATATTCACCACCGGCCATCTATTATGTCCAGCATGTTCACTACATGCAGGAGAATCACACAGACAATTATTTTTCTGAATGACCCTCCTTTACATTGCAATCCTACAAGTGGAAGTTAAGTCCCACTGAATTCAGTGACTCAGTCCTAAGGCAAATCTATCACAGTGTTTTCTGGGCAAGATTTGTTCAAGAGGGGTTTGTCTTTGCCTTCTCCTGAGGCTGAAAAAGTGTGATTCACCTAAGGGGACTTTCTGTGGTGGGTTGCTATGGTTGAGTCAGTATTTGAACTTTGGTCTTGAGAGCTGTAATTCAGTGCTCATACCACTATATCACACTTGCTCTTTCTAAGTAGGTATGCATAATTTTGTGCTATAAATATTACATAGGTATACTATAATGTCACGCTATATAACATTGTATATTTTGATAGAAGCTTCAAGTCAAGTTGACTTCACTTCACATGATAGAAGTTTCATTTTCTAAAATAAAGATATGAACAAATCTAACAGAAGGAACTACTTTGAGGCCAAAAGGTGGCACAGAAATTTTCTAAAACAACAACAACAAATATGAAATAAATGTCTTATTTGAGTAGCAAAGTTATTCATTTTAACTTGCAAAGAGACATCCCGTTACTGCTGGAATTACAATTGCATTCTTGATACCAGTACTGGAGGCTGGAGCCCTATCAAATGAAGACTGAAATGCTCAAGACCATTGATCTCAATGGGTGTAAGCTGAGTACACTTAAGTTAGTCATGGCCTGTGGCCACAGAATATAAGAAAATAACTACACAGGACTGTCCACGGTCTTCATGCTGCTTTTTAAAAAATACCTAGAATATTTTTTTTTTTGTCTTGACATACAAAAGCTGCATATATTTTTCTCCCCTGGTTCTTTCAAATCTGACACCAGTTATAAATCCATGTGAATATACTGCAAAGCAAGAATGGCTGTTGTTGTTGATTCTCTTTTTCATCTGAAACAACCCTCTTACACACTATGGTATTATTTATTCATTACCAGATTGCAAAGATCAGGTAGCACCTTCCGAAATGGCCTCAAAGCCTTTGAACGGCTGCTTATTGTATGAAATAGTTAGCAAAGAGAGAAAACTAAAGATAAGGTTTTTGTTTATAAAACAAATATGAATACAGCAAGTGTTCAGAAATAAGTTTACTAGAAATTTTGCTACAGTAAAGTTGCTTTAAAAATCTCTTAGCAGCTTAGCTTCTGTTGTGTCTGAAGAAATATATGAACCAATAACACTCTCCCGAGGTTTCATTACTGAAAAGGCTCATTAGAAAAGGCATTAAAATACTAATTACCTCATAAACTATTTAGTTGTGTACCCGCTGGGATAGTACTTACTAGTACCCAAGCTCTACATAGATCCAGCTAATCAATTAATGCTCATTACAACGAGAAAGGGTAGGCAGACTGCAGCATGTAGAAGAAATAAATAAGTCAGAGGTTAGGTTGGAAAGTGACTTGGCTGTAACAGAACCTTCCTTTGCGACACTGCTGTTGTCTGCTCCAATTTTATTTTAATCAGCATTTTTGATACTGTGGGTAACGTGACTCTGCCTGGCTTAAGAATCTCAGCAACTACTGTTGCTTTTTAACTACATAATTTATCATGGCAAACCCTATGAATGGCACTCAGAGATTAAAGCAGAAGATGTAACAGATGTAAAAATTGGCAGCATTTTCAACAGTGATGTTGGCTTCCAGATGAGAAATTTAAAAAGGGAAGTGCTCAAGCGCATTTTTTTGTACATCAAGTAGGGTGGACAACTGTGGAAGGCTGTAGCCACACCCCACTGCCCCCCATGCTAAAAAAAAAAATCCCCTCAAATGTTTCCCACAAGGAGATGTGGGCGGTTATGTTTTAGCCGCCTTTTCCTTGGAAGTACCTTCCCATTTACTTCTGCTTTTTTTTTTTTAAAGGCCTATACATTTCCACTTGCACCATAGAACACGTTCTTCAAATAAAAAGAACTGATATGAATCAGCATAGTTCTCTTATGTCAAGGCAAGTTTTATCAAAATCCTAGTTTATTGTTCTGTGTACATTGAGTTGTTGAGAATTATACTGATCAGGGACTAAAGAATGGACTATGGAATGCTGGAAGATGACAGAAGATCAAGCTGCCCAAGAATGAAATATAGAAGGCTGTGATCTATGTCGTGCGATTTCTTCTACATTTTGAATCAAAACTCTATAGGATGGGTTGTGGTGGCAGCTAGAATATTACTATATCTAGGCTTAAGCGTATATTCAAAACCCTTAGCAACACAAGGACTCTTTTACGGAGACAATCATGTTGAAATGTTTTCTCAGCTAACAATCTGCTCAGTGGTTGCTGGCACTACATTCTATTATATCTCAACAGACCAGTAATATTGGGAGTTAGCCATGTACCCTTGTTATGTACCATCAGGCAGTACAATGATATCAAGACTTCTGAACCAATCCTGGCCTGCCAGTTGACGGCAAAGCAGACCTCCCATTGTGGATGAGGGGTATTCTGCACATATACCCAGAAAATACATTTTTTTTCTCTTAGGACACCTAACTGGGTGTGGATGGAGTTGTCACACATTCATGTCTGTAACCGGCAAAAGGGGAATAAGTACTGTGTAGCAGTTGGCAGCTAATCGAATAAGAACAACCCCAATGACAGATATAAAAGGCAATACATTGAGCATGGCTTCAAAAAACACAAAGGAGTTTCCAAAAGAAGAGAATTCCATTATATGGCTCAAAAGCAGCCTCCTTCATCTGGGTTCCTTCAGTAGTTTTGATTACAACTCCTGTGACTTGAGGTGATGAAGTTGTGTCAGAACATCGAGGTGGAGAAACTAACTAATGAAAAGATGGAACTTGGGCCATTTCTGCACTAGCCCGCTGTAGTGCTATTATTCCATTTTCAACATCCTATGGAATTCTGAGGTTTGCTGTTTAGGGGGGACCCTAAGGCTTACAGGATTCCATAGGATGTTGAAAGTGGAATAATAGCACTACAGCAGGCTAGTATGGAAATGGCCTTGGTCTTATCAGTTGCAGTCTTACCACTGAATACTCCTAACCAAGGGGTATGGTCTGCACCAGAGCAAGGGTCTTCAAGACATCCTCATGAGAATGGCAATCTTAGTTAATGTGAAAGTGGGTACAGAGAGTCTCTTTCTGTACCTCTGTTAAGGAAACTGAACAGACAGGCTATATGCAGAACTGAAGTCACAATTTTCATTTATTTGTATTTATCTAACTCCTGTGACATTTATGGGATGCAAGAGGCCTGGTTAATGTTTTGGCCAGTTAAGTTCACATCCAAAATTGTCTGGGCAAAATCTTCTGGGTTGCTGAAAAGTGAGACTAAGAGGAAAAAGGTTTTCAAACTCTTACTGCTTTAATAACACAATCCTCCATTTAGCTGCAAACTCCTTCAAAATTAAACTTCCCTTGAAAAACAAAGGCTCATTATTAAAATCTGAGGATCTCTCTCTCTCTCTTTAAATAACACCTGAAGAGTTTCATGAAATAAAATTTGAACTAAGAAAGTTTTAGATATTTGATGGAATTTAAAATATCAGTACCTGTTATTTGTACAAGGTGGATGTTAAAATAATAAAAATGAGGAAGTTTCACTCTACAAGTCACCAATAGGCCATCTAACCCTACAAAGAGCAGAAAGGAAACGGCTTTTAATCATGTGCAGTGCTGTGCTTATGGTTTACATATAATTGTTAATTAATTTTAATGTTTTTATAAATTAATTGTCTTAAATATAACTTTTATATTTATGTCTTTATTGAAGTTTTTGTATACTTTAATCTGTACTGTTTTTAAATATGTTCTTGGCCATCTTATTGAGATAAAGGCAGGATATAAATGCATAAGATAAATAATTAATAATAAATAAAGGAAAGGTTCTGAATGCAGCAAATACTGGAATAAAAAAAGATCTTAGAAATGCTTAAGCTTATTACAGCTTGACAGGTTTCAGAAAGCAAATTTTCACTCCTCACAGGCCACCTACAACACTAAGCTCTTTAATTCTATCATCCCAATATCTGTAAGAGAGACATAACCAGTTTTTGCAAACAGCTTGAAAATTGCTTTCATCTATGGTCATCTGCATCTCGATCAACCAGCACAATTATGTAGTAAGAGCTTCTATAATAAAACAAACACATACATGAAGAAGTCAAACGGAAGATGAGGCAAATAGAGCACTCTGAATAGAAAAGCAAGTATTCCCCCACCCCATCTCTATCCTTAAACTGTGAGCCCCTCTGGCAGGGATCTGACAGATTTCTTGATCTTTGTAAAACACTGTACATAGATCAGACTTGGGCAATTGCTGTTATTGCAAAGATCATATTGCCCCACTCCCTAAATCCGCCAAGGCCCAACTGTGCTGCCATGCCACAAAATTTGTTGTCAAACTTGCTGCCACACCAGTGGTTCCACCTTAGTATAAGGCAGGCAGGGAGCATGTGCCTTGTTTTTAAGTCAAACTATAGTTCTGAAAGGCTGCCAGAAATATCCTGGAACCATGTTTTGGCTTGCAAATAGAGTGTGCCCCCACACACCCTGTTTTACTGTTCAGCTGTATGTATTTGCCACTGCTACACTGCCTAAACAAGGCACTCCAGCATTAATACATTGGTCTCAGCAGTAGGGGCCTCAAAACAGTTGAAGGACACATATCTCCCAAGGGACCCAGGTTTCCCATCCCTGACATAGATAGTGCAATAACAACAACAGCAATTGCTACAATAAACTGCCAAATAACACTTGCAATGCTAACAGCAAAATATATTTCCCTACTATGCAGAAACTATTGATAATTCACGTATTAGTCTTTTAATAGTTTAAAAATTTCAGAATTTAGTATAATATATGCTAAATTTGTGTGTGTATATATCAAATGTGAAAACTCTGAATAGATCATCTCCAGGCATTCCAGATCTACTCCCCATGCAATAAACAAAGTGGTGTGTGTGTGTCGGGAAGGGAGCTTAATGCTGCTGCAAATAAACATTACTGCATGCTTCCTTTTCAAGCTTCCCTGACACTTTACATATACTCATTAGTCGACTTCACCAAGGAAACAATAAAAAGTGAATGCACAAGTAAATATTGTGCACAAGTGAATGCTGCTTTCCATGCCGGAAAATGCAATTTCAAATCCACATGGAAATAAGATACTTCTTGTAGTGGAACAGAGAAGAAAACCTTGCATTCTCATATTAGATAAAAGATGAAAAGCAGAAGCAAAGATCTCTTTCCCCCACATTATATTTCTGAATTCCAAAAATGGCTCAAACAAATTTATTGGTTGTAAAGATCCTCTCTTAGTATTATCAAGTTCCTGTTTAGTGTGGAAGAAAGGGGGTATGTGTGACTGTAATACTTTGTTTCACTTCATCTAGCCACTGAACTAGTGGTGGGACATTCATTGATGATATTTAAACATTCAAAACAGTGCTGCTGTGGAAATATGATTTCCCTGCAATGAATGCAACCAGCCAGCAAATAAATACCATCTGAATCCTTCAAACAACTCAGCAATCAATTAAAAAAATATCTGGAAAGATTCTAAGACTGAAGGTACTAGCAATGAAACTTTCTCAGCCTTTCCATTACTCAAAAGGGGAGAAGGATGAACAAATGTTCATTCCTGAGTCACCATGCTGAGAAAATACGTAAAGAACTAGATCATTCTTTACAGCAAGGTGGGCGGGGGCTTTCTTTGGCCATAGGGCTAAATTAAATTTCAGAGAAGTTTGTGGAGGCCACATTCCAGTGGGGGCTTGGGCAAAAATCAAAAGAGTAGGGCCACAAATACTGGCTTATTTTAGTTTAAAGCTCTCATTTGTTCCCTTCCAGTTATTTCCAACTTAAGGCCACTCTATCACGGGGCTTTTCTTGGCAAGATTTGTTCAGAAGGGGTTTGCCTTCCTCTGAGACTGAGACAGTGTGAGTTGCCAAAGGTCAGCCAGTGGTCTCCCATGGCTGAGCAGGATTCAAATCCTGGTCTCCCAGAGTCTTCATACAGCTCTGATCTTCTGCTAGTTCAAGCTCATGTATGGCATCTATACCTCAGAAGATACATCTCAACCTTTTAGGATAGGAGGGAAAAAGACCTGTGCAAAAGCTAGGAAATTTCTAAATGATGCTATTTGTGGAAAGAGGCATGTCTATGTAAGGAAGTGTAAAAGGACATTTTGGGTCTGGATTCAGAAGGATTCCTATCTTTCTTCCAACCATTTTATGGAAATAGTTTGAATATTTCCCCCATTTCAGAATTTGGACTTTGATGAGAAGCAAACAGTCCTTGTACTACACATCACTAGGGACAGTTGAGGCTTTGATCTGTTCTGCATTTTTTTTAACAAAAAATTGGCTTGTCTACATTTGGGCCTGAAATCAATTATCCTTCAGATTTCATGCTTCTTCAAATACTATGATATAGTCCTCCACTAAATTAATAAATAAATATGTAAGTAAGTAACAAGAACAGCTATTCTATAATTAAAAATTAAAGAACTTTATAATACATATTTTTCTGGATAAAACCAATACAAGGATTTTAAAATGGATACAAGGATCCATTTTAGAGATGATTATAGCGAGGTAAACTTTGGCTAATTACTAAATGGAAACTAAAGGGTTTTTTTTAATTGCAAAAAAATATCATAGGTTAATGTGAAATCAAGACTATTATCAGTGAAATACATGAAATATGGGCTGGAATGAGAGTGGTCCATCCAACATTATCTACCATGTCTTTACACTACTTTTTTGGTCTCAAGATTATCGATGTGAAAATCTGACAGTTTAATTTCTATTGCATTTTTCAGGGTCCTTCCAGTATCCTTGTCCCATCTTGGTGACATATCATTTTATAAGATTTTTTTTTTTTTTTGTCTTTCTACATAGAATTTGGTGTGCTTTTTGGTATGATTTTTTTCCTATGTACAGATCTTTGCATGCGTTTTCTTAATGTATGCACTTTTAATGTGTTTCTCCAATGATACATTTTTGTCTGTGCATTTCACTGTCTGTGAAAAAGATGCATTTTTGGTTTGTGCATTTTTAAAATGTATGCTGTTTCCCCCTCACCAATACATATTGCAAAGCTTGGTAATGAAGAGAAGGAGAATGGTCTCTATCCTTAGGCTGTACAAAATTGATATTTTGTGTCAGAAAATGCAAAGCCAATTAATTCATTTTCTGTGTCTATTCATGACCCTGAAGTTAACCCTAATGCTTGTTTGCTTTTATGTCTGTGCTGTGAGTCAGTCTCTTCTTCTGTTCAAAGAATATTTCCAGTTTTTGGAAGATGGAGTAATCATGAAGGACTAAACCTTGAACTTGGTTATGCATACTCTCCAACGTTTCGTAGATGAAAACCAGGACATGAGTGGCCAAGCAACATCGGATTGTGGTCAAGATGACAAACATTATTAATAAGGAAGAAAACAAAAACTAGGAAAGATTGCAACAGTTTTTTTTCACTAGAGCCTACAGGCAAGGGCAAGGTTCTATCCATCCTCTCTCCTCTCTCCTCTGCTGAATTAATTGAATGTAAACTAATTTTGCATATAGAACTCAATTTGCAGCAACTGAAGTAACCTGAGGACAAAAGAGGAAAGTGGGAGGAGGAGAGAGAAACTGAGATATTTTAACATCAGCTGAAAAATTGGGACAATAATTAAGACTGTCCCTGTCAAATATAGGGATGGTTGGAGGGTATGTGTATGCTACCTTCTGTCTCTCTGGACTTGATATACACAAAAGCAACGCCTTACAGCAGCAGAGACGGGGGGGGGATGGAAATTATATAAAATAACACAACCCCAAGTAATACTCTGTTAGCAAGGATGGGAACTTCTGCTGCATAGAGATATTTTTTAGCCCTTTCCTTGGAATTTGTGCAGTTTCACTTTCCAGGATTATTTTCATGCGCCATTAACAACAAACACTCTTTTACACTGCAGGCTTTGCTTCCTTCGTCTGGCATACACTTCAGATGTACGTCTCATCACATCATAAATGCCTTCAAAGACAGAGGATTTTCAAAATTAAAAGATCTAGTTTTATCTACTCAGGAAAGTGAGCATGCCAGATTTCATGAAAAAGCATACTATGGCAAAATGAACTGCAAATCACATCCACCTTCTTTCTCAGTCAAGTGTAGCCTTTTCTTTCTTTATTTTAGCCATCACTAAGAACACACAAAATCATAATTAATTGCTGGTTGTGCCTGAAATTAATTACAGCTACAATGTAATGATTATTCAGCCAAAATAATTCATTTTGTATCTATTCAAAGGGTGACTTTAACTACAGGATGGTATTTTTTAAAAAAAAACAATTTTGTTGCTATTCTCATAACTATAATATAAGTAGTTACACAAATCTAACACATCCAAAGAGGTAGATAATGTAAAAAATGTAACACATCCAAACAGAAACATCATACGAAACAAATGAATATAATATACATCTTCTTTCAAAACAAGTGCTTTTACCAGAGTTTGAAAAGGTTGTTTGTGGGGACTACAGCTATGTTTGGCTATCACTTTGGTAATGGACCACTAACAGCTAGTGCTGGATCAGTTCCAGTATTAGGCAAGGTAACATGGATGCCTTACGTAATGGACCATGCTGTTCCATCACCAGTGTTGAAGTAACATTCAAGGGCCAGTCCCATTGGCTTTTGTACAGGGAGGGGGGCTGCTGTCTTTCATCTGAGAATGCAAAATATCTCAGGTTAGCTGTTAGCACACATCATTTAATGTTACTCCTGATAATATTCTTTCTTTGTGCCAGCCCCAATGGGGCTAGTGTAATTGGTATGTTCCATAAGTGCAGCACAAAATTTGCGTTCTCCTTTCAACCTTCTAGTGGGAACGGCATTCCTCACTCTAGACAAGCCAGTTTTTATAACAACTTGTAACAACTTTGGGAGAAGTGTCAGGGCCTTTGCAGACACTTTCCGTCATGCATTCATTCAGCCTAAGCATCACTAGACATTACATACCAGCCCCTTCCAATATCATCTATTAGAGCCCAGTTTTAGTATTATCTTCAAAATACATCAACAGTCATTACACTTATTATTTTAGTTTTGTTTTCATCCATTCATGTATTGATGTACAATACCAGTTTTTTGATTACTCTGTTGCAGAGCCTCTGATGCTAAAAAAGTTGAAATGGCTGGTTATGGGGGATGCCGTGTTATGCAATTAATCACACTTAAGTTTGTTTGTTTTGTAAATGAAGCCAAAGAAATACAGTTGGTCCTCCACATTTGCTAGGATTAGGAGTACAGGAGCTCCCCAAAAGTGTAAATATTAAAATGTGTGTATGTCTGTAGGAAGGGGACTGAGGCATGATAGGGAAGGCAGGCACTAAGAGTCCAACCGGGTCAGGGAAAGAGAGAGAAAACAGGTGGGTCAGCATGGTGATCCTATCCTTCCTCTCTGAAATCCACTTCCATACTTGGGTGTGTGTGGAGCATCAGGAGATGGTTTGTGGTGCTGAGAAATTGGGCTACAAGCTGTCCTTACCTGGCCAGAGAGCTGCTGGTGGTGGCAGAGAAGGGCCACAGGTGGGTTTTTAAGGGCTGCATGGCCTAATGAGAGCCTCTGAGAGGGAAGGTTCACTCAGGCCATTTCCACACTAGAGTGTTATAGCGCTATGATTCCACTTCCAACATCCTATGGAATCCTGGGGTTTGCAGTTTCGGGAGATACCAGCCGACCCCTCCCAAAACTGGAAACCCCAAGATTCCATAGGATGTTGAAAGTGGAATCATAGCGCTATAACAGCCTAGTGCAGAAACGGCCTCAGAAAAGAAGTACCTGAGGTGAGAGGGGCAGGGGTTGGAGACACTTGCAAATAATCAAATCTGTGAAAATGAAACTCGCAGGTGTGGAGGGCTGACTGTAGTTCAAGCAAAAGTGAAAAAGTTTCTTTTCAGTGCACACTTGTGTGATGTAGTTCAACTCTCCTTTAAAAAAAAGTAGTCACAAACTTTTTTAAGAAATGAAATCACGAAATGTAATACCATTTATGCTATCATTGCATGTGTATAAATATATATATATACATATAAACAGGACCTTTTAAAAAGTGTTCTTCTTTTGGAAAGACGTGTTGTTTATTGCCCAATTTGACTGCTTTCAAGAAATAATAATAAATGTTTTTAATATAGTATTTCAGTTAACATTCACAGCTAACATGAAAGGTTTGGTAAAGGCATATTCTCAGATGCCAAAGCTACACATTAATTCTTATGGGATCTTAGAAACATTTAAATGCCTAAAATAGCATTTCTCAGACCTGTCCAAATTATTTTAAATTACATAAATATTTTTTAATATGTCTGGCTTCTGACAGAACACTACTATACACAGGAGGATGGCACCGGCCATTTTTTCCATTGGCTTTTTCCATTTCCTTCTTCCATTCCCTCCCTGTCCCTGAAATAACTAGTGTCATTATTAGTTCAGAAGACTAGCATTGTTTTTATGTACTGCATCTGCCTTATCATGAGTTAAACATCACACAGAACAGCCTTTCTCAACCTAGGGCCCTGTAACATCCTCCAGATGTTATGGATTGCAATTCCCATTAACCTCACTCAGCATGGCCAATGGCCAGGGAATAAACCAAAACATCTGGAGAAGGCTGGGAAGGGTTGAGTAGAAGACAGATTGAATTCTTGAAGGAAAGGCACTTCATTAGGATAATGCTATCTGGAAGGGTATGGACATGATCCAGTTAAATTGAGGTTATAGTGCTATGCAAATGTACCTGGGAAGCAGGGATGTAGCTATGGGGGGCAAAATGAAGGCATTGCCTCCCCAAATAAGAATTCTGCCCCCTCCAAATGAAATTCTTCTTCAATACCCAGATGTTTAGCACTGCAGTAAATTAAAACTTCAATTGAGCATTTAGAAATAGAGTTTAGGAATCCAAAGAAATGGGTAAAACTACTAAGGGAACATGAACACAATAAATACAGGTGTTCCAGATGCAAACCATTTTCAGTGTCTCACTTCTTATTTTCAGGGGAATATCCTCATTCATTTTGTCCCCTTCCTCCTGTGAGGAAGTAAACCCCATTGAAATCAGCGGATTCACTTATGAGTCGATAAAGAATCACTGTTTTTACTCTCCTTTCAGTGGAAGAGAGCAATGTGTTCCACTGTTCACTGTTCAGTTATTCCACTGAAGTCAATGAAACTAATAGCTGACAGTATAATGGAAAATAAGAATGAAAATACACCACTTTAATTAACCAGACCAGTTTTAATATATTAAACGAATTCATTAATCAACTAAAGCTGCAGTTCTTCACACATACCTGGACACAAAACCTATGGAACTCAGGAATTATAGACACTCAAGGTGGTTAGACCTATCGGATTCAACAGAGTCTACTTCTGAATAGGTACATACAAGTGTGTGTTATGTGGTCACCTGTTGACTTATGGCAACCTCATGCATTTCACAAGGTTTTGTTAGGCAAGAAATACTTTCAGGTGGTTTTGTCAGTTCCTTCCTCTGAAACATAGCCTACAGCTCCTGGTATTCATTGGTGGTCTCCCATCCAAGTACTAACAGAGGCTGACTCTGCTTAGCTTCAAGATCAGATGGGATCTGGTGCTTTTAGGTTATTTAGGCCCTACATGTACAAGACTGTACCATAAATGTGGCCGGCAACTTCTGAGATTGTTGTTTAAAGTCTTGTCATATGTTTGGGACCCTTCCCAACTAGGATTGTTGATTAGCCAGATAAAACATATGCAGCACAAGTTACATAGTCACTGCAGGCTGCAGCTGAATGGAATAGCATATTGATCAGAAAAAGCTCCTGTATAGCCTGAAATTTGAGTGAAGAGGGTCACTGCTCCCATTACTTTTTATCCCTTGATACGTTGTTTTTCTACTGTTTTATGTTTCTTTTTTAAGACTTCGATTTTAACTGTTAACTGATGATATTTTATTGTGGTTTTTACTGTTGTTTTATGTTATAATGTAAGATGCCTTGAGGGCTCTGCTGAGCCATGTGGCAGGATATAAATTCCAAACACATATAAATAAATATTTTCCCAAGCACAGCACTGATGGTTCCTTCTCTCTCTTACACATACACACCTATCGTTTATAATTTGAACCTATGCAAACTACAGCTGGTTACTGTAACATTGATCTTGTTTTTCTCTACTTTCTACTATTTTTAAGCAAATGTATATACAGTATATCTTACAAAGCACTAAAGATGGAGGAGAATCAATACCTAGGTTTGAAAATGTATGGATACTAATCAAAGATAATTTATTAGAATCTATCCATCCAATAGCTACTAATTTACTCTGACAAAGCATATTTTAAGTGGCTTTGTGAATAATACAGTTCCTTCTATCATAACAGAAAATCCAACAGGAAGTTTGTCTTCATATATATATTGAGATCGACTTCATGTTTTAGATTTCCAACATATTTCCAAAGCTACTGTTTAATTTTTCCCTGCCAAGATCTCCCCCATGATTTATCACAACAAAATAGGGTTTTAAGGGCATAATCCTACATGCACAAGGGAAAAGTATTTGATGAAAATCTTGCTGGGCCAGTAGAATGCCAGATATGGCAGTTCCTGACAAACACGCTTATGAAACACCCCAGATCCACCAATGGAACCATTTTGCCATTTGCAAACTACCTAAGACAACAATCAGGACGGAGCCATGACAACACACATGACTAAACACTTCTCACACCACCCTTGAGGTTTACGGCAAGTATCACTCTGCTGCAGACATTTCCTTGAGCCCTATGACCTGGCTATAATAATATCTATGTGTGAGTATGTGCCTTTAAGTCACCTGCCGACTTATGGTAACCCTCTTAAATTTCACAGGGTTTTCTTAGGCAAAGAATACTCAGAGTTGGATTTGCCAGTTCCTTCCTCTGAAATATAGCTTACCCCACCTGGTATACATTGGCCATTTCCCATGCAAGTATTAACCAGAGCTGACCTTGGTTAGCTTCTAAGATCAGATGGGATCTGGTATCTTTAGGGTATTTCTTGCTCAGAACATCACTACAGCCAAGCCACATGGCTCAAGCTCATCCAGGGACAGCATGGGTACATCTGTGGAATGGTTTCTGTCCCTAACAGACCCAGCATGCCTAGTGTCAGCTTCCCTGGATTCCTATCTTATTGCAGCCCATTGTTTAAATCCAGTTCCTCACTGATTCAGCTGCAAAATGTTAAGGCAACACTTATATTGATCACACTGATTCAATGGGTCTACTCTAGTTGGGAAAATAATTGTATTTGTGTTCATGAACCTAAGTACATGTGCATGGGTTGGCATACCATAAGCTCCCAAATGCCCCCATTCATCTAGCATAATCAGCCTGCAATTCGTGGTTGTCTAAATATTTGTGATCAAAGTCCTAAATCCAATTGCTAGTTCTAAGTAGACCAGGGGTTCAATTGCACTACAGTGGGCCCTTGGTATCCACTGGGGTTTGGTTCCAAGATCCCACCCCCCGGATACCAAAATTTGTGGATGCTCAAGTACCATTATATACAATGTATTAGTAAAATGGCATCCTTTATATAAAATGGCAAAATCAAAGTTTGCTTTTTGGACATTTTTAAAAATATTTTCAAGCCATGGTTGGTTGAATCTGTTGATACAGAATCCATCAATATGGACTATATACAATTTATATTACTAGATCCCACTTCAACTGCTATAGCAATATCTTATGAACTCCTGGGATTTGCAGTTTAGGAGAGACATTTAGAATTCTCGGCCAGAGATCTCTACTGTCTCACAAACTACAAACCCCAGTGTGTTGAGAAAGGATGAATGAGTGGGACCTGCATAAGTTCCTATTGATTCAATAGGTCTGTTCTAGTTGGAACTAGTAACTGGATTTACAAGCCACCATTTACATGTGCAGTACTGAAGAAAATGACACACTGCAGTAGAAATATTAGTGCATAGTCAACTTTTAATTATATGTATGATTAATGCACATAAATGCATAGTATAATTCTTTTAAATATGGCTTCTATTAAAAGCAATTAAGGCTACAGGTTAATGACATCCTGTTGTACGCTGCCTCTTGGAAGGATCACCTAAGCAAAGGCTTGCCAAGTCAACACCTTTATAAAGCTGGGTCTTTGAGCCAAAACAAATTTATTCAGATTAAAAAGTGATCCACTTAATTTCACATATTAAAGAACAGCATTCCCACCATATGTATCAATAATTTTATTTTTAAAAGCCTCCGAGTTCCATTAAAAAAACAACAACGCACTGGGAAAGGCAGAGCCATAGCAGAAATGTTAGCCTCTGCAATGCATTATGCTGAAAGGGATGCCAGTGTGGTGCTTCCCCCCTCCCCTTTCAGCCAAGAACTATTTTGCTTGGCTCAACATGGCTTGAGTTTGAAGAGGGGAAAAAACTTGCCGGCAGCCTAATCCAGAAAGATTTAATACGATGTGCTGCAGATGCCGTTGCTTTTTGGCACATCACAATTACTGTATGGCACACAGAAAAGAGAGAGGGAGAGAGAGGGGGGAAAAAAACCCTTGACCACAGATTTTGTTTGGCTGATGTTGCCAACTCTCTTGGCCACATCTCCTCTTTGAGCTTACCAACTGCATGTTTACAGAGTGTGGTTTCAGCCGAGGTGTTAAAAAGGCTTGGTTTGGCTGCTCAACTGAAATTTATATGGAGGTAAAGATGTGACCATTCACATCTACCGTAAGGGTGTATCCTATCTGCTGGCAGGCAAATACCTCCCTTTGCCTCCTGTAGCAAACAACAGTAACTTCAAAAGTACACAGAGTGGTTTTCATTCAGTGTGGTAATGAGCAGTTCTAAGCATGTGGTCGCAATATGTGACTACCCCCCCACGGCATCAAGCAATCCAGAGACTCTGGATTCTCCCATTTATTAAGTGCATTTTGTAATGATGCATACACCTTCCCTGATTCAGCTAGGTTGTTTGCAATTCTTATTTTTTACGTCCGTATCAGAACTAGTCAGTCTTAAGTATCTTTCAGTGACCTCTAGTTTCATGCTTACAACTTACAACATAAGACTATCTTACAAGTCTACACATGGAAGCCATGAGAAATTGACATGGGAATTAGACAGCACCTCTCCCCAGCCAGGGTCCCTTCAGATGTTTTGACTATAACTCATATCAGCCTAAGCCCACAGACCAAGTGGCCAAGGATGAGGGGAAGTGGTATCTAGATTGGCTGAGTTAGAGGGGTACACTGAGCACATGCAAAGAGATGGGGTGTGTGTATGTGTATAGGAATACATGGATGCATATAAGAACCAGTGTCTATGAGTTTTGGGATGAAGAGCCAACACTCAATTTGCTGTTATCTTGGGATCACTGAGGAATTTAATTTTTGTCAATTCCAATATGAACTGACATGATTTCCCAGGCCATTTCCACACTACACTGTTACAGAGCTATCATTCCACTTTCAACATCCTATGGAATCCTGTGATATGCAGTTTAGGAAGGAAAATTTAGAATTCTCAGCCAGTGAGCTCTTTGGCATCAGTAAACTACAAACCCCAGAATCCACAGGATGGTGAAAGTAGAATAATAGCACTATAAGAATGTAGTGCAGAAATGGCCCACAAGTCCAACAAATGGTCAGATCATAACAGCTTTCTAACTGCCTGAATGTTCCAAGAGTCCTCAATTCTACAGACATAGATAGATAGATAGATAGATAGATAGATAGATAGATAGATAGATAGATAGACAAATAGATAGATTTAAGTGCGTATACTGCAAATGTCTTTTGAAACATACATATTTAGGTCTGTAGCTCTGTAGCTCGGAAATAACACATGGCAACATTACTCGTGACCCATCACTGGGGTGGGGCAGCACAAAGACATTTTGTTCTCAAAGTAATGTGAGCATCATCATTCCACTTTTTGGGTAGCAAGCTGGATTTACATATTTCTCATTACTGTTTTAGGGACAAGGGCTTTGGTATCCTTCTAATGGGATCTTTCAAATTTTATGCCATTTTCTCACAGTTTTCTTTTGCGTGTGCGCACACACACACGTGCACACACACAACTGGATTTAATCACGTAGCAAGGAATGCAGTAAGCAATGCAACAACTTACTATAAAAATGGTGCAGCTGGAACAAGCTACTGTTAGTATGAGTCACTTTTTCAAAAGTAACTAGATCAGAATTTTCATGCAGTCTGGTCTCTTCTGGTAATGCAGACTAATGAAGAAATTGGACAGAACTCATTTACAGAGAACACCTCCAACACTGGCATATGCTAACAACTAGATGTTTCTAAAATGTCTACTATTTCATATTCCAAGGTTGCAAAATCCACTGGGTAGATGCAAATCACACAGAAAGTTCCTCTGCCCCACTGTTACATATACTTATGCAACAAAATCAAACATTTAAGCATTTTGGCAAAAAGAATGCTGGATTTCTCCAGCCTAAGCAAGTTCTACCAGCACACAATCACACAGACAAAAATGTTATTATGTCTGCTTAAGCTTCACAAAATGTTTTCTACTGCTGACTTTCAAATATTTCAGGAAAATATCTTCACCCAAAACACTATTTCCAGTATCCTTTAATCCAAGTCAAAATAGCAAGATAAAAGGATGTTCTGAATCCCTTTGGAGCAGGGAGGCAAACATATGACTGGTTAGAAAAAGAAAGAGAACATAATAAGGTTTTTAAACATACTCATATAAGCATCACATCAACACATTACCATTTTGGCTTCAGAGTGCATTGGAGGGACTTGTGGTGAAGCGCATGGATTATTGAGGTTTGGGCCTTGCATTCCCATGATATTGGAGTTCATTGACATTTGACGTTCCATCTTGTGGGGAAAAAAAGAGAAAAGAAATCAGATGGTCTTTTAACAACAATCCATATTCTAGTTTTCTTCAGATAGAGAAGATCTAGGCTTCCCCTGAGTTCTGTTTTAAGAGTGTACAACTAGCAAAATACCATATGTTGGGCAAGAAGTGCCACCACTCCTAGCCATTGAAGGAGGTTGGAGTTGCAATATGACATCTGTAATACCACATGAGGATTATTCCTGGCTCTTCTAAGGCAGCATTCTATTCCCACAGTGGTCAACCAGGTGCCTATAGGAAGCCCATATTAATATTGTAGCTCCCTCCTGCTCCTGCTTCCCAGAAACTAGAATTATGGCCATAGAGAATGGTCATTTGAAGTCAAGAAAATATAGCCCATAAAATTATTTTACCCAACAATCAATAGAAACTTGCCTCTTCACCAGAAGAACGGATTAGTCACTTAGTTCTGAGAGTTTCTGTAATGATTTTCCCTTCTTTTTAGAAAACAACACTCTGGCTCAAGTGGCTTTTAAAACATCATAGTATGAAATTATGGCCCGTGGTCTCAGGGCAGCCCACACCAACTTGCTGAAGATATAAACAAAAATGCATGTTCTAGAGTGTTTGAAATGAAAGGCTTTCCCCACTGGGGCTGTTGGATCGACAGGGGGAAGGGGGGAATTCACACATCTCCCTTAGATTGTTGTACGTTGTTCCAATACTATCAATGGACAAAGCAAAACTAGAAGTATGTTCCTACAAGTGATGCTGCATGAGAAATGCACAGGGATTATTTATCCAATGAATACTGTAATGTTTTCAAGGAAACACAACGACACATTAAAGAACAGACATTTTGCTGGACTGAGGATACACATGTTCAGGAAAATAAGGCCAGTGTATACAGGGATGCTCAAAGGCTTGAATCCAATGCTTTGAAAAGTTAGGTTTAGGGACTAAAAATTGCTGGGAACAATGCTAGGTGCTGTATTCAAATCAGCTAATATTTACAAATTCTGCTTCTCCTATTCCAGGCTTGAGAAAACAATCAGATATAGGCAGCATCAGAAAATAGAAAAGCATTTATTTCCTATATCATTCTGCCACTGCTGCTATACACTGGACCTTAATGGTAGGTCACTTGCTTCTGAAGTGACTGAAATAGTGATAAGAACTTTCAGGTTGGGAAACACGCTTGGCAGCCACAGTGCAAAACAATTGGCCTGAATTGGATTCAGGGGCAAAAGAACCTCAATTTCATTGGACATCAAGAAATGTACAACAGGAATATGGCAGTGTTGAGTTAAAAAAATCCAAAATGGAGGTTTGGGCTTAAATTATGTGAGAGAGACACATTTCAGCCATGCTGAAACTGGGCACAAATTTAGGGGCCTTCTTTCAAAGTTCAAGGCTATTCCATTTGAGCCATGGATCTTTTTCTCCTTTTTCTTTTAATGTTTCGAATAGTGGACCCTTAGGTTTTTTTTTTCAACCAAAGATATAAAATTTCCAGAAATTCTGAAACCATGGGGGAGGGGGAAGTCTGTTTTTTCCCTTGGTTCTTCATTTCAGAAAAAACTGGAAATTTTCATTTAAAAGAATGGAAAAATACAATTTTATCCCACTTTACAGTTTGAAAGTCACCTTTTTGCTTTAGGAACATAAAATGCATCCTATATAACTTGGCTTGGCATAGACGTTTCCTGTCTGATATATAAAAACTATAGTTATTTTTCAAAAAATAATTACAAATTGAATTTTTTTCAAATTTTATTTTTTTATTACAAATGTTGCTATGAGCAACCTCTTTTGTTTTTGCAAGTTTATTAGCAGCTGACAAAAAAACAAAACAAAACTGGAGAAACCACCAACATTAGCAAAACAAAGAAAAGTATTTTGCCTCCTCTATTCCTCCACAGTGCCCAGCTGACATAAAGCACTAATTTCCATAAAAAGAACTGAGAAAAGGGAATCAAGATGAAGAATTGCAGTGAGATGAGATACATCATCTTACCTAAAAACTTTCTTGCTACGTATCTTTAAGAAATAATATTTGAGGAATGGATATATGAACACTTAAGTATTTCATTCTCCATACATTTTTTAAAAAATATTCCATAAACCAATTTCTTTTTTCAGTTATTTCAGGTACAGGCTTTAGAAAAAAATGGAAAACAAAAACAAAAAGTTTCCCTCATTTTTTTCTGTTTTTTGGGGTGTGTGTGGCTTCATTTGTCTACATGGAAACTGACAGAAACTTGAGAATTTTTTTTTAATTTTTGCAGGTGACAAGAGACAAAATTCTACATCAGAGCGTGCCTCCACCATCACAATTCTCTCCTCTAGCAGCTCTCAAGCCCTGGGAGAGGTCCCTACTGGTGTCACTTAGCAATGGGGAGAAGAGGGAAGGTAAGAGAGAAGGGATTCATACCATGAGGTAACAGCTCTGCTCAGTTTGGAGGAGGAAGAGAAGAAACAAGGACTCACTCACCAATGGCGTACATCCTTCTCTTCCTTTCCCAGGAACCTAGAGCAGCCATATCCTCACAGTCGGAATTGCTTCCACTCTTTCTCCACTTCTCATTGGTAAGCAGCTGCATGTGTGTGTGTGTATGGGGGTTGGAATGGAGTGCAAAGACAAGATAATATTTCCCTGTGCCCCACCCCAAAAAGGACATATACAGTCAGCCCTCCGCATTCGCTAGGGTTAAGTGTGCAGGACCCTCACAAAAGTGGAAAATTCACAAATATCAAAACATGTGTGTGTGTGTATGTGTGTGTATGGGAAGTGGACTAAGGCATGGTGGGGAGAATGGTTCCCCAGGGTCCAAACCAGGTCAAGGAAAGAAGAAGGAAAGGGAATGGGTCAGCATAGTGGGCCTATACTTTCTCTCTCTCACCCCTCTTCTTCCTTGGGTATGATGGGAACATTGGGAGAGGAGTTGTGGTGTTGAGAATCAGGCTGTGAACTGTCCTTAGCTGACCAAGCAGTGACTGGTGGAGGAGGAGGACCAGAAATGCATTGTTAAAGGGCTGCACAGCCTGATTGGAGCTGCCGAGAGGGAAAGATCCCTCAGAAAAAAGAATGCCTGAAGTTGGGGGGACAGGGATTGGAGAAACTCACAACTAACCAAATCCATGAAAGTCAAACTCACAAATGTAGAGGGTCAATTGTACATGCATAAGCCACACAGAATGTCAGTCATTGTCATACCATTATAGGTCTGGTTCTGTGTAAATTCTGCAAGAAAATGTATTATTCTGAAAGACTAAAATGTCCTGTTTAGCTGCATCTCTCTCTCTCTCTCCCTCTGTGTGTGTGTGTCCCTTCAAGTCACCTGTTGACTTACAGCACCCTCATGAATTTCATAAAGTTCTCTTGGACAAGGTATATTCAGAGATGGTTTTGCCTCCCCTTCCTCTGAAATATTGCCTGTAGCACCTGGTTTTCCTTGGATATCCCCCATCCAAGTACTAAGTTATGGAATGGCCTGCCGGAGGAGACCCGGCACATCAAGACTGTTCTCTTCCGACAGGCCTTCCCAGACTAGTGTTCCACCGCCTCTCATCATTTGTCTCTTTGTTTGAATTTTGTTTTAAATTTGTTTTTAATAATTAATGTGTTTTAGGGGGATAGAAGGGTTGGTGGGTGAGGAGGATGGGGTACATTTTAATGTTTTAATGTATTTATATATTTTTGAAATGCCGCCTCGATCCACTGGGAGAGGCGGGATAAAAATAATAATTATTATTATTATTATTATTATTATTATTACTACTACTACTACTACTACTACTACTACTACCAGGGCTGTATCTGCTTAGCTTTCAAGATCAGACAGGATCTGGAGTCTTTAGGGTAATGCTGCATAATAGTTAATAAAATGTTGTGCATTCTCCTCTACTTTTACAGACACACAAGGTATACTTACTGGCATCAACACTGCAGAGGATCCAGGCATGGTAGGATTCGGCAGAGTTCCAGGCATAGATGCAGGCATGGGCTGTCGTTGCCGGTTGTGCAGGTGCAGTAACGATGATAGTGAGCCTGGGACAGGCCTAGAGTGAAAAGACGAAGCACAAGGTTGAAACATACTGAGGGAAACATTCTTATGCTCTCAAAAGAACATTATTTCAAAGATATGAATGTGAAAAACTCAAAATCTCTACGGTATTTCAGTATTCAGCTCCTAATAACTTTCCAGTGAGTTTGTTTCCAGTTTTGGAGGCTCTGTGTGTGAGAGTGTGTGAGCGTGTGTAGAAGAGAAGAGGGGACTTAACACTGCATCAGGTTTTTGAAACCTCACTGAATGTCTCTGAGTAAAATTTTGAGACTTATATCCATATAGTCATTATTTTATTATCATTTTTCTAGAATCATTGCTCTCCGGAGAGCTAAATATGATTTTGAATGGAAAATTAGCAACCAATAATACTTGCTAGATTTGCGTGAGGATCTCTTCTCTTCTAAAACAGTAGGCATTTGTAATTTATTTTTTACACGATTACAATTTATATTCTTAGATATTTGCAACTGGATATTTCAATTATGTGACACCCTAAACTCTTGTAAGGAAGGGCAAGATGTTATTGTTGTACTCCAGCTCTCAGAATTTATATTTTTTAAATTTTCTTTTTAAAATGCATGTTGCCTTTTTGCCACTCTTTGAAGAATGATTATATCAACTTTTAGGACATAATACTTGTGATATAAAACATAAACAAATACTGTAAGACAACTGGCACCTCTCTTACAAGAGTGGTTGCACGTGAAGCTGGGAATCCATTAAGCAAACATAAAACTATGTGCCTGAGAAATAATCAGGGAATTTAAAATAAAGTGCATAAGGAACTTGTAGGACATCATTGTAAATAAACATGTATGGCTTGCTCTCTTTGCACCATTTCATCTTCAAATATATCTCATCTTCCTTTTATATATCTCATATATACACTGAAACACATTTTTAATGCTATCTCAGTCCAGATATCTCAGGACTGCATATGCACAGCAGTAGTTTTTACTCTCTTTCCCAACTGCTATTCCCTTGATTATGGCCCTTTGTGCATGGCATTTGCCATGCGAAAGGGCGCCTGAAGTGTTGCGTGATTGTGAGGAGCAATCTGCATGACTCACTCACAATCATGCGATGCTCCAGGGTAGGGCAGGTGCCGCTTGCGCACTTTTTCATTTTTGGCTTTCAGCTGAAAATGGTGCGCTATCGTGCATTGCTCCAGGGCCCCGTGTGCACTTGCTGTGTGTGCGGAGCCTCTGGAGCCACAGCAGTCACACTTCCTGCCCCAGTGCAGCCTGGGAAGTGCTGCCTGGTTGTGAGCAGGCAGCTTCTGCGGAGCTAAAGCAGCGGGGACACAAGAGTCTCTTGCTGGAGGCTGCTTACATGATCCTCGCATCCCAGCTCTGTAAAAAGATAAGCTTTGGAAAGGGCCTATGTTACAAACAGCTTTTAGCGATCCCTCCCTTCCCCTAAGCTACTTGTGACTAACTGAGCAACACATGTATGTTTCCCTTAGCTTCCTTCTTTAAATGGCAGATACAGATACTCTACACCAGTGGTTCTCAACCTTCTAATGCCACGACCCTTTAATACATTTCCTCATGTTGTGGTGACCCCCAACCATAAAATTATTTATTATTTACAATGCCTCCCCCCCACAAAGGCCGCCTCGCCGGCCAGGAACGAGGGGGCAGGGAGGGAGGGAAAGAGGAGCCACGCGTCTCCCCCAGGAAAAAACTCCGAGAACCCCCCGGGCTCTGCTTCTGCTTCGCTCTCGTTTCCACTGGGCGAGGCAGTGTGGGAAAAGTTTCCAGAGTGTTGACCCTGGCCGGGGGGGGAGGAATCCCAGCGCCTTTGTCTTTTGTGTCAGGCACAGCTCGCCCACCTGGAAAAGCACTACCTTGCGGCCCCCTGGCCCTTCTGCAGCGTCCCCCTCCGTGGCAAGTGGGGCAGGGGCCATGGCAAGGAGGGGACTGGCCCGTCAGACGGGAGGTTCTCCCGGTAGCGGAGAAGGGGAGAGATTTCAGTCCCTTCTGAACAGGGGGCAGGAGGACACGAGCTCGTGGCTCGCACTTGTGCACCACCACTGAGGAGGGAATGGAGCCTAAGACCATTGGAAATACGTATTTTCCAATGGTCTTAGGCGACCCCTGTGAAAGGGTCGTTCGACCCCCAAAGGGGTCGCAACCCACAGGTTGAGAACCGCTGCTCTACACTGACTACTTAGTTATGTACATGTAATTAAGAAACGTCTCCTGGCCTGATCTTTCCAGCCCTCCTTAACAGCCAGCAGCCAGACTGGAAGGAGGTCTGTTCAGGTGCTGACTGGGCCTCAAGAAGGATTAAGTTTCCAACCCTCTTCCACCAATGAGCAAGGTTGGAACAAGGACTTGCAACATGGATCCTGTTTCTGATTGTTATAGCTTTGTTGGCTGGCAGGGGAGATTGGAAACATTATTTTCCTTGTGCCCCAATTGACATCTGAATAAGCTTCTTCACTCAGTCCAGCTGTTGAATGTTGTGGTGGGCTAGGAAAATATTTGCATAGTTTTACATATGACATCATTTTACATTAGATTACATAGCCTTACCAAATATGGAGCAGTTATGGATCTGTAATTCTAGATTACAAATGTATAATTGCAATATTGAATGCCAGCTGTGTTTTGTATCATTGCTCACAGATACAGAACACTTCCATACTTATCTAGTATGACGATTAAAAAGAGATGAAAAAAGAAAAGCAATCCCATGTACACATTCCCAGAGGCGAGCTCCCGCAACCACAGGGGTTTACTTCACACATATGAACTGCAATAAAAGCAATGTTCCAGTATGGATGGAGGGCAGAGGAACCTAGAAAACGTCCTTATTGGGCTGTGTGTATGTAGCTGAATATTTCAATGACATCCAGAGAAAAAGAAAAAGCACCATCTCTTTTTATGCAGTGATCTAGGCTGACTGATGCTGTGCCAGTGTTCTACAATTTTTTACATTGATCAATTGCTACTTCTCAGATGGCTTTTTTGGGGAAAAAAGTGTATATATGATTGCTATAAACCAGGAATAGGCAATTTGTAGCCCTCCAGATGTTTTGGACTGCAGCTCCACAGTTCTTCACCTAGCCTCACTACTGATGTCAGGAACTGAACAAAGTAAAACTTCACTACATCATTGTTTATCTTGGCTAGGGCTGATGGGAGCTGCAGTCCAACAACATCTGCACATAGATTGATAGAAAAGGGCTTAGCATGGCTCATTAACCATCAGTGAGCTCACAAACCTCATCTGTTTACAGTAACTTTGGAAAAAGGGAAGGTTCAGCATGTTACACAGCAGGTGTGTCAGTGTTCAGAATACTATCAAAAATCATAGGATGGATACAGAACATGGTACAAGTATTTTGGCTTATTTCATTGTTGAGGATAAGTGGAATGTTTTGTGGCTGCCTGCTTCAAAAGCATTCTTTTCAGAGTTTGGCATTTGCCAAATGAACAGAGTACAAATCCCCCAGGCTGATTTCTAACTGGGAGTAATGGGGGTTTTAGTACAGTACATCTAGAGAGGCTGTTCTGTGGCAAGCTATCTAATAATCCATGCAAGTTAGTTTTGTCACTGATCTGCTACATCTCTTCCTATCCTTTTATCCAGGCCAGTGTAAGTTCTTTGTAGCATTTTCACGCTTAGAAACAGAAACCAAGAAAATTATGGAGGTACAATCCAGCCCACTTGGGGAGAATTGTTTAATTTTATTTTACCCTGATTGTTACTTCGTCAACTGTCCTGATCTAAACTGTGGATCATATTGTTAGAAAAATATTAAATTACAGTGGGTAAAATCCCATATAAGTTCAGGCTTTGTATAAATAGAGACCTTTAAGATTCAAATTCCCAGTAATTTTTAAGTACTTACACTTTTAGAAATTATACCAAGCGAAGAGGTGAAGGCTAAACTTGGAGACATCTTCTAATGACTTCAGCATTAAAAAACACTGGGATATTGTGAGGGATTAGATAGAAGGCAGCACAATTTTCACGTAACTTTGTGCCAATTGTCTGTTGCTTCTCAGGGGAATTTTTAAATCATCATTTTATATGACTATTTTAAATTAATTTTTGCTATATATACTTATTTTTGCTCTGCCAGAAGCAGCCTTACTTTCCAGGAATCGAAACCACAGTGCCTGGATATGAATTCTGTGTCTTACATCTTCCAGTAATGTTTCTTTTAGATTAAGTTCATTCTGTCTGCTGTGATTTTATTGGAAACAAGAAATTACACTGGCCAGCAGTCCAATGAAACATATGCTAAGGATTCCATTAGCCAAACAGCATCCCTATGTTACTCGAGCCTGGACAATCGATTTTTGTCTTTCCAAAGTTAGCAGTCCCATGGCATCACTGGATCACTGTAGTGACATCACAAGACCCCAGTTTATGACATTATCACAGCCTCATTTTGTGAATCTCATGGGATGGAAATCTAAAAATCCTATTAATAAACTATAAACAACCTTAATCATGGTGTGCTGCTGTGTTATCAAAATTAATCCAAAAGTGATAAACACTGAAATATTTTTTGAAAGACTATCTGCAGATTACATAAAACTTGGAAATTTACTTTTTAAAAATAATTTGCTATCTGACTTGTTACAAACATCCTGGATAAATTATTATAGATAACGTCATTTTCAAAAAAATGCAATTAATTGTATTACTGTTGTAATTTCATACTTTGGCACTTATTTTTCTTTAGATCGTTTTAAGAAAAAAATAAAAATAAAACTGTTTGATTACAAGTGCAGAATCTTTACAAAATGCCTCTCATCATTTTTACCCCCCCTCAATTAATGAGAAAACATAACACATAAGTGTAAAAAAAACCCCCGATGTCACCAGTCATTACCTTATTTTAAAGGACTGTTTAAATATCAAAAAGTAAATCATTATGTGTAAAGTTACTTGTAGTACTTTACTGAGATTATGGAAATGAGATTAAATATAAATTGTTAGTACACAGAACTACAAGATCTCCACATTGTCAATAGATTCTACATATTTTTATCTGCAAAGAAAAGGTGCAAAATGTTTCAAAGTCACTATCGTCTGTCAATTAATTGGCAGAATCACAATGGGTTTTTCTTTTCTTTTCTTCCTTTTCCCCTTTCTTTGCTTCTTTCCCTTTATTACCATTTTTGAATTCTGTAATTTTCATAATACTGTAATAATACTTTTAAAATGTTAAGATACACATTTTGCTATTTATTATCTGATTATACTAACAACCATGAGGGAAAAAATTTACTTGTAGTTGTTATCTTTTTAATTGATTTGTTTTTTTCCTTTTAATTTTAGTTCTGTATTCAAAATCTATTTAATTAGTTTCAACTTCCCAAACCATTCTTTTTAGTTGAAAAGTGAAACAAAAATGAATAAATACTTATGCTGATCACTGTGCCTTGAGCCACATCAGAAGGTAAATAGTTATTTTTTTTTATTCCATCTAAAAGCTATCCTGAAAATTCTGGGCTCAGGAGCAGCTGTTGGACAAAAGCAAAAAATAAACAAATAAAAAATGAAGAACCAAGCACCCTGTCCTTACATACATGCTTACTTCACAAGGAAGACTACATTGGGGCTTTAATCTACAATAAACTCTGTCACTGAATAAGATGTTTTCAGATCGACAGAGTATATGAATCAACAACCTGGCTATAAAAAGACCCACTAACATTTATTATTCTATGCAACCTATGCAATCCTTTTCTCTCTCTCTCTCTCTGTACATTTGTTATTCTACACAACCTATCAGGGAAACCTGATTCTCAAGGTGTCTGACATAAAACAAGCAGCCTTGAGGATAAGTGCTTGGAGCTCCACAACCAGGCTTTTCTGTCCTGTGTACAGGCCCTTTATAGAATTTTCTACCTTCATAATAAACTTAGGTGTTAGGCCATTTGACAGAAACTTGTTTTGGCTTGACTTGTGCCATTTGCGCAGGTAATCCTCCAGAGTCCATATGGTTGGAATTTTACTTACATGTTCCAGAGCCAAAATGTTTTCTGAAATTGATTTAATGAGCCTGGGAATAGGGGTCTTGGGTAAAAAGGAAATTATTTGTATATATTAAAAAACAGCAAATAAGCTACCTTGCTGTCCTCACTCTCACCCTCAGCTCTGCTTAGCTCTGCAAGTCTGCATCTGATTTGCAGTTGGGAAATTACTGTTTTTGTTGGGGTGCATTTTTTTTCTTGGTAGCACCTTGGAACTTTGCAGGATTTTCCTGGATGGAAAAATATGCACTTTTGAATTTCAGGGTCCAATTTTGCCTATATTCATTAACAAGAGAAATTTTGTGTCTGTACAGTCTACTACCAAAATTGGCAGGGGTGCACATGATGATCACCTGGTCCATAGGTGTTTTATAGTGTCAGGTCCAAAAATCAATGTACTTGACACCCATGAAACTGTGTGACTGGAAAACCAAAGTAAACTGGTTCTTATAAAAAGTTGGCAGGGAAGAGTGAAAGATTCTTCTTTAGTCTGTAAAAAGTTGAACTTTGCATATTACAACTTTTCCCATCTTCAATGTATCACCACAACATTGTGTTGCATATTGCACACAATGCAGGAGTGACTTTTTTTTTTTGGCCAGACAAATTGAAGTCTAGCGCTGTAGTATCATACGTTCTCATATTGCTGGGTCTGGGGCTATCATTAGGCTATTATTAGGCACAGTGAGGCAACTGTTTGGGGCAGCAGTGGTAGTCAGGAGTCTGTTGGTAATTTCCTCATGGGTTCCATGGCTATTCCACTTTGTTGGAGGACACAACTGTGTATGGCCAATGACTTGTTTTGATCTCCTAAACCAGCCTACTAGTTTCAAATGTGGTAGGAAAATGATATCCTATAGCCAGTAGAGAACCAGAGAGGCAAATAGGAGTCCAATCAGCCTCTGTATATCTAACGGCTCCCATAACTCTTCCTCTTCCTTGTTCCTCATCCTTCATCTCAGGCAGCAAAAAGTCTTAGGTTGGCCTTCATGCTATGGCCTCTAAAAGGCAGCTGCATCCTATAGTAATGACAGACAGTGCTGTTGTTGTGTGCCTTCAAGTCATTTCCAACTTAAGATAACCCTAAGGTGAACTTATCACAGGGTTTTCTGGGCTGAAAATGTGCAACATGTCCAGGGTCACCCAGTGGGTATCATGGCTGAGTGGGGAATAGAACTCTGTAGTCCAGTGCTCAAACCACTATACAATGCTGGCTTTCAGACAATGCTAGCAAAAGGTTTATTAACATTTTGTACTGTGTCCATCTATGCCTAAAGAATGGCTCAGGTTACATATTTCATACTTATTTTCAGTACTAAGCACTACCCAGAAGAATTAGTAAATTCCAAATGGGAAAGTACGATTAAAAAAATATGCAACTCTTTGGCATCATTGCATTATTAGTGAGTTGATAAGATGCCAGGATTTTATCTCTTTATCTGTATCCTGTAATTGTCTCACATATTAGACATGCATGGGAATGAATGGAAAAATTCCTATACATTTTGGCACCTGTTAATACAATGATGACACAGATCAGTTCTACCAAACAGAAAGATGTAGAGAGTAGTTATAAAGACATCACAAAGAATAGCCTGCTGACTGTGATCAAAACAGAAGACACTCTATAGATTTGAAGCCCATGCTCTACCAAGGACATGACCCTTCTCCATAGCAAAACAATATGGTTGAATACAGGGTATTAGAAGAAGATGTCATTAACATATGAACAAAAACCCAGTGGGGCAAGGGCAACAGACAGAAAGATATCTAAGTGCATTTGGACACCTTTTCCCTCTTCACTTTTTCTAGGTAACCACTTGTCAAACATATTGCTCTATTTCCTCTTTCTTCAAGGAAGTTAGTCTTTGTTCTCACACAGTCAAACAGATGTAATAATATGAGTTCCTCTTTCTATAAGGTCTATTCACTACCACATTACAAGTAGAGAAAAATGGAGAAAAATGGAAGGCATGTGTGTCCCAATGCACAAGCAAGTAGGCATACCACCTTAAATATAATGTAACATCTGTTCACGTCAGGTGTCAATATTGTCCATCAGCACTTTCTTGCATTTTGGTATGCAGCAGAATGTGGATTGGTATGTACCATTGACCCTTCACATTTGCATGTTTCACTTTCATAGACTTGATTATTTGAAACTTTCTCCACACCCTGACCCTCCTCACCTCAAATCTTTCTTTTCTGGGGGAGCTTTCCCTTTTGATGGCTCCGATCGAGCCATACAGCCCTTTAAAAACCTGCCTCTGGTCCTCCTCCTCTTCCTCCTCTTCTAGCCACTGCCTAAAGAAGGATCACAGCCTGAATTTTCAGCACTGCAAACCCTCTTAATACTCCTCTCATCCAGAGAAGGAGACGGGCAAGAGAAAGGAAGTATAGAGCCACCCTGCCAACCCATCCTCTTTTCTTCTCCTCTCTGACATGGTTTGGACCCCAGATGCCTTCCTTCTCCACCATGCCTCAGCCCCTTTCCCGCAGAAACACACACACATTTTGATATTTGCTGTTTTTCAGTTTTGTGGGGGTCCTGTGGCCATAACCCTAGCAAATGTGGAGGGCCAACTGTAATACCAATGTACATCTGAATGCATGCTCCATTGAAGATACTGCAATGTGAATGGACAACAATCACATCGTCAGCACATTCTGTGCCAACAAATAATTAAAGTATGTAAAACTAGCATGACATTATATGGTTCAGCATCTACTTGTCTGGGCAACTGAAGTGATGGCAACAGAGAGGCATAGTTTGCCCCAATCTGATTGGCTACACAATCACTACCTGATCATACTGTGAAGAAGAAGGAACTGAATCTGAAGTATTCTAAAGCTACAAATGAACATGGAAGAGCATGGACACATGAAGAATTAACAAGGATATTTGGCTTTTTCTCCAAAAAAGTTTCTCACATGCATCAAAATCCTGATTTTCATATTAAAAAATCAACCTTGTGAAAATTTATCCAGGCAGTCATTATACACTGGAGGTCCTCATTTCAAGAGCATACAACTTACTAATTCTCTTCCTCATATATATGGCTCTCTAAGTCACTTTGACATGATGTTTTGATATACAAAACAACAGAATATCTGGCTGCCTCTCAGGGATATCAGTTCAAGCTTTGCTGGTTGTGGGAGGGAGGGAAGGATGCAAGGCGGGAGGGATGGGGAGGGGACAGGAAGAAGGAGAGAAGAAACAAGCTTGGGTTTTGCTTATATGTGTACACACACACACACACACATTTGTGTGTACATATATTTATATATTATATATATATGTATATATATATATATTTGTTTATAAATAAATATTGTTTGTATACAATATTAGTATTTTATGTACTATTTTATGTGCTATTTTATAGCTTAATTGGTTTGGGTGAATATTTTCATTTGTATAGGAATTGTTTGGGAACCCCACAACTGTTTTTTTTTTGGGGGGAGGGGGCACTCAACATTGGCAGGGAGGTTGTTATTAATTTTGACTACTTGCCAGGTACTTGCAGGGGAAGGGCAAATTGCTTTTCCATCCACTGTCATTTAAACAGCGTTAAATATGAAGGTTGTATGTGCCCTCTATGTGTTCAGTAAAGCTTACTCCCAAGTAGGTATATACAGCTGGCAGCCTTATTATTCCTGGAAGGACTAAACAATCACTGGCTTAATATTTCTTAGTGCTTCATCATTTAGTACATGTCTGACTGATAATGCCTGAGGAAGCTCAATCACATAGACATCTTGGTGCTCCAAATTTGCCAGATCATTTTGGGGGGTGAGCTCAGCCCCCACTGTCTAATCTTAAGAGAGACTGAAGCACCTCCCTGTTCCAGGATCCATGGAATTGTTTCTCTGTCTATTCTTAATTATAAACCACTGTAGAATCTCTTCTAATGAACTGTAGAATATGTCTCTAAATAAATAAATATTAAACGCCCACCCAGCTCACAACCACTGTATTTAAGAACATTCACTGTGATCAGGCTATTGCATCTTATGATAACAAAGGGGCACAAATGCTTCTCAACAGCTGGAGCTGATGGCAATTGTAGTCTGAAATATCTGGAGGAACCCCACTGACAAAGGCTGCTCTGGAGCAATGATGGATCCCATATGGCCTGAAATGGAGGGGAGGGCAGGGGAAAAGAGAGAGGGCAACACACTCTGCCCAGTGACCTTTGGCTTCATTGAAAACAGTCCCTCCAAAAGTATCTGCTCTTTTGTTTTTTTAAAAAAGTGATGTGATTGTAACTGGTATGTTTCCCACTGCATCTAATTCTGCTCTTAGAATGATACTGATATAGACTTTTTTTTTAAAAAAAGTTTTCTTATGTAATTTAATTGCCAAAGAGAGAGGGAAAGAAAAAATCCTTTACGTCCACTAGTCCTACAGAATGCACAACTATTTCAGAGCTTAGTTCTCAAACTGATTCACCTATGAAAGATACCTGGAAGGCGAACTTTTTTTTTTGGTTCGTGATGCTTTTATGAAAAGGCATGTAAACTTTCCTTTAAACCTGGTTTTACTGTTCAAATATTTCAAATAATTTTTGAAGTGATTATGTATTTCAACACCAACTTCCCAAACAAAGCCGAGATTTTCCTCTGAAAATGAGAAGGCAAATTATAGTAGACGCATGAAAACAAAGACTCAACAGTTTCTCCAGTGCAGGCTTGTTACCATGAGCTAATAATTCCAGACTTTAAGCAAGCAGAGTCTCCTTCTTCTTTTTTAAATAATGGTATGCCTCTAGGCAAAGCATTTCTACTTAAAAAGTATTGAGGCATGGAACAAGGCAAGGTGTGTGAGCTAATGTAGGATTGTTCAGCCACTAAGCCAACTCCTGTGGCACCCAGCCTGTTCTGCACTGACAGATTATTTCTCCACCGTACACTTGTAAAAACACACTGCTTAAGGTTAAAACCTGTTTAAGCTTTTCTTTTCAATTAAAATGTCAAAGATGACAGCACGTGTTTTTACTGTCCCCCAACTGTGATGGATGCTAAGGTCAGAGTTACAGAACCCCTTCCTCCAGTTTAGAGAGAACAGTCTGACTTAGAGCCAATTAAGTATGGAAACATTGTCCCTGTCTCACCATATGATAAGCCTGGTATAAACTACAACTTTTAAGTAGCAGAAGCCCCACGAACTGAGGCTTCCTTAGGGACATGTCAATACTGACATGTTTCTAAGCGGACAGAATCAGAAGCATCCTTGATTCTTTCAGATATCAACAAAAATTGGAACCCAGCTGGATCATCCAGAAAGTAATGGCTGGTCCATAAAGGTTTATGTGATGTGGAATACCAAGCAGGGATGTAATCCTTCTTGTGTACAAGGACAAAGAATTTGTTCCTGCTGGATATGATTGCAAACAGGCTTTCACATTTTTGGTAAAGTTTTACATATCATTTTTTTTGTGTGTGCAAATAATTCTTTAGTAAAAAAATAAAACTCTGACCTTTACACACTCGTGTGCAAAATCAACATCATTTGTGCAAAAAACAAAAAAACCAATGGTTTTTGCACAAATCCATACGTATAAAAATAACAGCCTCATGGTGGTTGAATATTTTTTTAAAAAAGGGGTGTTTCAAGCTGTGCAGAACCAGAAAATTTGTGAATATTTTTCTTGCACTAGCAGCAAGTATTGTGAAGCACACCATGTATACATGGTGAAAGGATCAGATAACACCACATGAAATGCCCAGAATAAGTAGAGTCATGTATAGTATGAAGTAGATAAGGGGACAGATCTAGACTGGTGGTGGAAACCTAGCTCAAATGTGTGCTAGATGAAAAGGGGCAGGATTAGGTTGAAACATCTTCTGACAGAAGAAATGTCCTCCTGCTGCAGAACTTTTGGCTCCAGAACTTTTTGTCAGTTGATGTCAAAGATCAGCCTTACAGACAAACGTTACATCAGAACTGCTCTGTTTACTGAGACCTCCACAGAGGAGGTGAAAAGCAGATAGAGAAGTGGTGGAGTGAGGAAGGAGAAGCAACACCTCACATAAACCTCCTCCAATCCAAGGATATACAGCCACAACGCAAGCCCAAAGTAGCAGGACTGAAGATTGTTGTTGTTGCATGCCTACAAGTTGCTTCTGACTTATGGCAACCCTAAGGTCAATCTACCACTGGGTTTCCTGGGGCTGAGAGTGTGTGATGTACTCAAAGTCACTCAATGGGTTTCCATGGTTGAGTGGGAAATTGAACCCTGGCCTCTAGAGTTGTAGTTCAAAGGTCAAACCACTACAGCACACTGGTTCTTTAGACTGAGGGTAACCCTAAGTAACTGCAATGTTATTTTTCATGGAAGGATTCATATTCATCAGTGCTTCAGCTGGCCTTAGCTAACTTGTCCAGTTAGCACTGCACACTAAAGGTATTGGGTCTTGGCAGTGCAGTGGTTAAATGCTGGTACTGCGGCCACAACGTTTTGAGTTTGATCGTGCAGGGCTCCAGGTTGACCCAGCCTTCCATCCTTCTGTAGGATGGTAAAATGAGTACCCAGCTTGTTGGGAGCAATTAGCTAAACACATTGGCCCTTTCCACATACCATTTCACATGTGAAAGGGCCTCTGGAGCGTCCTGCAACTGCAAGAACTGTTTCACATGACATCCTCACAATTGCACGACGCTGCTGAAAATGATGCAGGATTGCACGTTGTTCCCGGGCCCCACATGCACTTACCTTACGTGCAGAGCCTCCGGAGACATGGCCCTCATGCTTCCTCCCCCAGCACAGCCTGGGAAAGTACTCAGCTGCGTTGTGGAAGGAAGAGGAGGAGCCCTCATGCTTCCTTCTGCCCAGCAGGGAGCTGCTGTGGAGAAGTAGCAGAGGGGACATGAGTGCCTCTCGCAAGAGGCTGCTTCCGTGATCCCTGCGTGCCCACATCAGGACCAGGTAAGGTGAGGAAAGGGCCATCGTAAACTGCTTAGGGACTGTTTCACACTGATAAGTGGTATAGAATTTTAACTACTATTGCTCTAAGTTAAAACAACATAAATATGATTTCAATTGGTCTGTTTTAAATACAGATATGGCCTGCATCCTACTGTTAATCTGAACTAGAGTATACCTACTCAATCTACTACTGAACATGATTTTACTACTCCTTCCCTCAATTCTTGATCTACTTGAGTTGAAACCAACAATTAGATTCAGGACGAAGTCTGGATCCAATCTGATATGTTGGACTTATGCTGGATTTGGACCAGATTCCAAATACTTGCTTAGCCATTAAATTCACTTGGAGGCCCAGACCAGTTGTTATCTCTGTACCTAGCTCATCTTGCATGTGGACTCATGAGAAGATAAAAGGAGGCAAGCCCATGTAAGGTGTTATTAATGTCTTGGGAAAAGGGAGGGGTATGTTGACAATAAGAAGATATGCTACAAAATTTGGGTATGTGGGCTTTTATTCTTCCATTTTCCCTTCCAGAAAGAAATCACTACTCTACATATATCAAAGGACATTTATGATATGACCCTGGCCCTTTTTGCAGCGCCGGTGCTTGCGCGACGGAGGAGGGTGGCTCGCGCAACAACCCTCTCCTGAAACGCTGCCGCTTCCCCCCGCCTCCTTACCGCACGTGGAGTCGTCTTGCACGACGGGCGCTCTTCAGCCACGGCCCCAGCTTCCGCAGCACTCCCTGGGAGCTGTAGGCGGCGCTGGGGGTAGAAGCGGGGAGGAAGCGCGACAGGCTCGCCTGCGACAGCACTCCGCACTCCGGTAAGTACGAGGCGCCGCCGGGAGCCTTGCGTGAGCGCCATTTATTTTCGGTTCCAGCCAAAAATACGCGCTCGCACAGCGTCAGCCCCGTGAGCACTGCGGAAGTGGGAGTGCGTCATGCAGAGCGACGCTCCCACTCCTGCGAGGCTTAGGGGGCTCTCGCGCGACAGAAAGCCCATGCGAAAAGGGTCCCTGTTAGGAAGCTCAACAGACTGTCCCTTGCAAATATCAGCTGTCTGACATTGAGTTCATGGGCAATAGACTGAAAGCATATAAATATCTGAAACTTGCGCTCAACATTTTAAAAGAAATACTCAACAATTATACAAAGCAACAACTGACAGCAAAAAGACTAATCTCTACAGGAAGGCATTTACTATTATCTCATGGGTCCCTGCACTGATTGCTTTCCTACCCTTCTCCAATCTCCCTCCCCCACCACTTACATACTCTCCTACACGTACACAAAAGACTCCCAATGTGGAGCTTTAACAAAGTGATTCTATTTGTGCAGCAAAGCATATACAATTCTGCGTTCCTTCCCAGTCACAATTTGAGCTTGCTCTGTTCCCTTTCAAGTGCTGTATTGAACATGAACTTGCAGCTGATTTTGTGGTTGGAGTCCATTTGTTTTCACATCAATGAAATTAATTTCCATTGGAAACTGCATCTGAGGCATTTAATCAAAATGGGCCTAAAATAATTCTGAAAAGCTCATCTGTCTCCAATCTATATAGTGTTTTAAAAATTGGACATGTGCCCTGTAATAATATCGCACTTTACAAAGCTTAATGCTCTGCACTTCTGAGTATCGGTTACATCAAGACTCTGGTAAATTAAAACAGGTCGAGATTCTGATTTACATTGATTTATAAATACATAAACAAAACTACACTAACTCTATTTAAAACAAAATGGATTCTGAAATTTCTTGTTTGGAAATTCAGAAAAAAAAATATTAACATTGCAAGTATGTTTCCTTGCTCTTAAAATGTGTATTATGAAGCTCTGTTTTATTTATTTATTTATCAATCAATCAATCATTATTGAGCAGCCTTTTCAGAAGCCTGTTGCAGAAATCAGTAAGTGGTTAACCTTTTCCCACCAACTCAACTACATACACAAATAGCTTATTGTGCCACATAGTCACAGATGTATGCTTATGAAAGAACACTGTCAGTGATCTTAAGGCAGTCATTTTTAAAACAAAGTAACTTTAAAGGCAGACTTCTGGTGGAATGCTGAACACCATCTCCTACAACTTGAACAGAGACAATGGCTTTTTAATTGCACTACATGCTCATCAATGTAAGGGTGCCCTACAAATCATTTTGTGAATGGTCACTCTTAATAAAAGAATTATCACTGTTTCACACTTGTTAATTGCAGCTCCTTGGGACATCACCGTCTACAACAGGTGTGCCTAACAAGTGCCCACATCTATTTTAAGTAGACTAAACATATATTCTGAACTGGTGAATGGTAAATTAACACTTACATAAATACCATTGACTCAAAGGATCTATTTCAGTTGGGCTATCAATGGGCACTGGGGCTATGTACCTATCTGTCAGTTTAGAATAACATTTCACGCATCTCATGAAGTGGACTGTAATTCACAAGAAGTTTCATCTGTAACAATCATCTTAGTTTTAAAGGGGCCATATGACGCTTTATTGTTTTGGATGTTAACATAGCTAAGGCCATTTCCGCACGGGCTTAAAGAAACGGTGCAGAGCGTTCTCCAGAGAGGACGTCTGCACCTGGGAGCAGACTGGGTCAGTCCTACTTACTGTAGATCTGCACCTCAGCCTGCTCCCGAACGACCCGAAGTGGTCATCCAGCGTGCTTTTGAAAGACTGCTTGAAAGAGGTCTTTCAAAAGCATGGAGTGTGCCGCTCCGTTCCCGCGCTCCAGTGCAGATTTGCAGGCTCACACCAGTGCGAGCCTGTGATCTGCCAGGGGAGGGCTTTAGGCTGGCGAGCTTCAGTGGTTGGTGAAGAGCCTCCACCAACTGGAAGTCACCATTTTTGTCCCTGGAGCAGCAGCCACGAACTGCTCCAGACTAGCCTGGACCCAAGCATGGAGCCCAAAGGTCCATTAAGTACCAGCACAGGGTGGTTCCCTCGCCCCATGCGGAAATGGCCTAAATCTCTCAAATCCATAATGCTGCAGAATATGGCTGAGCAACATAATGGTCCCTCAAATATCATCGGAATGCAGATCCCACCAGCCCTAGCCAGCATGACAAGTGAGTGATCACAGAAGCTGCAGACCCACAACTTTTAGGGAGCCAAAAGTTGACCGTCCCTGCTGTAGGAAAATGCAGTCGAAAGTACTATGATTTCATCACGAAGGTCTTTTTCCATGCGCACACATACTAAGTGTACTGTCTTTAAAAACATACTTAAAAAGACACTGTTGGAATTTTCAGCATACATGTGTTCATGTGGAACATACATGTTCTGTCTAATCAACTGGATAACTCAATGCACACGGCCAGAGCTTCCAGATCTGTTTCTATATCATAGATGTGTTTTTAAGAACTAATTGCTTTCTGCAGCAATTCGCCATTAGTACAACAGGTGGTTAAAATCAGAGTCAGAATATTCCTTTAAAAAAAAAAAGAATATACAGTACCTTACCAAATTTCCCTGAATAGTTTTATATGGTCTAATAGGCCAGGTGGCATTCAAACTATGCTTGACTGTGTGTAAGTGCATTAACTTGCACAAATTCTATTAAGTAAATATAAAGCTGAAAAAACAGAGAGCAAACTGTAATCTAGCCTTCAGAATCACCATTTTTTAAAAAATGTCCTTATTGACCTCCAGGTTCCCAGGGGGACAAAAATTCCAAATGATTAGCAGGTTCTGGTGCAGGTCTATTGGAAACTACACAGCCATGTGAGAAACTTGAGGAATGTCTGTGGTTCTAGTAGGAAACTCTAAATTTGCTGCTGAGCCCTGGGGACCAAAAGGATCTGGGAAAAGCCTTGCCAGTGAATGTGGCCTCAGAATGCAATAAAATCTCACGAACAGAATTGTGAAACAAAGGCTAAATAAGTGGAAAATTGGAAACAGTGAACTCTGGCCAATTTGCAACAACAACTGTGAATCCCGTTATACTTTTCAGCTCACCTTCACAAGCCATATCAACTCTCCACAGTCAGCAGCCTTCCCTATCGCAACTCAACAACTGAAGTTGCAAAGCAAAACTTAACAGGCCTGCCAAATTTCAGGGCCTATGTGAGAAGTAAAGAAAGAGAAGTAGCAACATGTCTAAAGTGTGCCTTAGTAGCTACTTAATTGAATTGAGCTGAATTTTATTGATAACACCAAGGGTTGATTGAGATACAGCACTCCACCTATGGTATAATAATATACCATGTCATCATCATCAACATAAAGAAAATGAAAGAGGAGGAGGAATGTTTTATACCCTGAAGTTTTATTTCCATACCTGGAAGGATTAACAACTGACACCTAAAAGAAGCACCAATACAAACATCATAAAACTTATAATATAGAAACCAGGACAACCACTGACAGTGATATAAAGCATCATACATTGAATAAGATATTGAATAACATTGAAACAGGCAGTAGTTTCAAAAGTTACAATAAAACAGATGCCTAAATTCTGGCACAAGAAGAATTTGTCTGTCAGATCTAATTGGGAGGCTGTTCCAGAAAATATTTAGAATTTCATGCCTCAGGCTCAAGTCCAGCCTACATATACTGTGATTCAGCAGTTTTCTATCCTAGTTTGAGGCAAGCTATGTTTCATTGTCAAAATATGATAGGGAAAAGACAAAGGCCATTTCCGCACTATACTGTTATAGTGCTATTATCCCACTTTCAACATCTTGCGGAATTCTGAGGTTTGTAGTTTACTGAGGCCAAAGAACTCTCTGGCTGAGAATTCTAAATGTCCCTCCCTAAACTGCACATCCCAGGATTCCATAGGATGTTGAAAGTGGAATGATAGCTCCGTAACAGTGTGATGTGGAAAGGTCCATAGTCAAGATAGTTTGGACAAAAGGGCAAACACAGATTTGCCTCAGAGCAGTATAGGATCTTGCTTTCCTCTATGTTATGAGAGAAAGGAATGTAAAGAGGAAGCACTCCAGCCCAAGACATCTGACTCCTTGCTCATGCAACACTAAACCTTGGTTTGGCATTACATCTAGACCACCTATCAGAGCAATGTTGATGAGAGAGCTCTGGTATAATGTACTAATTGAAATATTGTTCTTGATGTTAGGCTAACCTTAATGTATGCTTTAGCAAACCGAATATGAGCTTTATTTTGCTAACATAAAACCTTGCCATAACACTGCAATGTGTTGAAGCTCTTTGAAGAAATCTGTCATCAATTCTACTTTCCCAGATCCAAGTAGCGAATTTATGTGAGAAGATTTAGACTCAAATCTCAATTGATTCGGTTCCATGTTTAGGCCATTTGCTCACTGCTTTGTTGTTTTTTATTATTATTTTCTTGAATTTATGTCCCAGATGTGATTATGCGTGTGTATTCATTTGAAGTCGCACTGTGTCATGGGATTTTACTGCTCAAGCTGTTAAAAGGGGTTTGGAGAAAATCTCACAAGAAGAAGAAACATGAGAATGCAAAATAAGATGATTGGAGGCACAACCGATCAGGAAGTTATTGACTTCAAGTTCATCTGAAATGAATGGCAGATGAGTAAGAGAACTGCCATTTAATTCTGTGAAGATTGGGCAGAAGAATGCCCTGTTGAATTATGCCTTTGATGTGCAAAGGTTCTTCAGATTAAGAAAGACAAGGAAGCTGATTGGTAATATGTATTATAGTCTATCTAATAATTTTATACTATCTCTGAAGATATTTGAACGTCTGAATTATACCATGAGGAACCTGGACAACATCAGCTATAAGCTAAGGCTTAATCAGTTTGTTACTTCTGGATTTTATTATAAAAGGACAATTGCATATTGTGAGCCAGTAAAGCTGATCTATCTTATTGATTAGACTACAAATCCCTTCTTACCCTTCCATACTGTCTAATTAATGGCTGCCACTCACCTCCTGTCCAAAACAGCAACTGGATGAATGTTAAAATTAGAGGTGGCTGGTGAAGATATTTTGCTTCCTGAGTCAAAGCAGTAAATGATGCCCCTACCCTCGAAAGTGATTAGAATTAGCACATGGTAATCAATGTATTTTGGCATCTGAAGCAAATAATCACATAAGCACTTCTCCACTTCTTAGGTATTAAAGACTGAGCAATAATTACATAACTAACAACTTGCTGAGCTATCATAACTGAAATCACTCTCTAAAATAGTAACAATGGTTCTGAAATTAGATATGTTTGTAACAAGAACAAATTTCAGTTAGTATCGACAATGAAAAAACTCGTTGGCATTAAGTTTCTCTGCTAAGTTCTTCACAAAGTTTTAAAATGCTTTTTACTGCATCATCTGGGCCATGTTGGAAGGACATGTGGTCACCCTGTCCTCGGTTTTCCTTCTGGGTTTTAACAACTTTTCCTTTGAAACTACAGGATTTTTTTTTTATTTTTTTTTTTGAAAATTTCTTTAGGTTCCCAAAGATTTCCTGGCATTTAATGAATTTTGTTTTTATTATTTTGTGGTTATCACAAATGAAGGCTTGTAGATGTAGAAGTCCTACAGTGCTGAGTAAGCATGCTAGGGTTGCAGTCCTATGCATATGTATTGTTCTTCTTTTGGGAAACCATAACAAAGAAAGTTTGCTTTCTTCACCTCCCTCAATTAAACTATTAATTAATTCTGTAAGGTTGCAATCCTATCTGTACTTACTTCATACTAAGCAGTACTGAATTCAGTGGGGCTTACTTCTGATAGATATACTAGGCTTGTTTAGCTGCCTTTGAATTCAAACTTTCTGTGCTAATATGCTCTGTAGAGTTATACACTACTGGTTAGTGGACCTTTTGATTCTATCAGATAAACTAAGCATTTCAAAATGTCTGAGGGTGGAGGGGAAAGGAAAGTGCAAAACCCCATATGAAATGCTGGCAAGCGATCAATGCATAGTTCTGCTTTTTTCCTTCAGTAAAAATAAGGAAATGTATTGTAGTGGTTTGAGTGTTGGATTAGAACTTTGAGAAATCAGAGTTTGAATCCCTGCTTGGACATGGAACCCCAGGGATGACTTTGGGCAAATCACACTCTCTCAGCCTCAGAGGAAGGCAATACCAAACCCCTTCTGAATAAATGTGACCAAGAAAATCCTGTGATACGATCACCTTGTTGTTGGTAACTTATTTTGGACATTTTGGACTTATGGGAACCCTAAAGTGAACCTGTCACTGGGTTTTCTGCATCTGAGAGTGTGAGACATGCCCAAATTTACCCAGTGGGTTTCCATGGCCAAGCAGAGAACTGAACACTGGTCGCCAGGGTCATAGTCCAATGCTCAAACCACTACTTCACCCAAGGGTACCATAGGTCAGATATGATTTTGAGGCACACAATAGAAACAAGAAATGACACAGTAATTACTTGCAAAACCCACTGCAAGGTGCCCATATTTTCCATATACCAAAAAATAAATAAATAAATAAATAAAATAAAAATTGTGGGTTGCATCCAGATTTTTTTTAGATTACAACTATCAAACCAATAGCTTTGACCGGTTGGATATCCTAAAAGTTATCCTAAAAAGGAGCTTATCCAAGGTCTTAATATACTTGTAATTAGAGTAAACCAACAGAAGTCAATGGGTATAAATTTATAATGACCATTGACTTCCATGTGTCTATTCCAAAGTACAATCCAACCCATTCTGTTTGCATAATGTATACAATTGTAACAAGTGGCTTAAAAGAAGAAGAAAAAAACACCATGCAAAATATATGAGAAAAAACTTTATGCCAGACAGAAGTATCTAGCAGATGTTTGTTCTTTAGGTTGTGGTTAAAAATTTAATCAATGAAAATAACTCAGCTCCTGGTCTTATTCCCACTGCAGTCTTATGCCTTGCTTTGGATAAATATGGTGTTTGGGGTTTGGAGTTAAGTGTAATTTTGTATCATTTCTGACATCTCTTTGAGCTACTTTCACAAGGATCTGATATTAATTTGTGGTAAGCCTGCAACTACAAATAAATATCTATCTGAGCTATTTATGAGAAATTGCTAATACTGATGAAAATAAGAAGCGATTCTTCTTCTGATCATTCAACACTAAGTGTGCAAAGCATGTATCAAGCTGGGATCAGTTCCCAGTAAGTCTCCCTACTGCCCCCGCCCCCAAATTAGGTTTCATTGCATAGCATAGAAAATGATGCTGAACTGAAGGGTCTAAGACAGACTGACTACTTTTCACGACTTTTCTTTTCAGGAAGAGGTTAACAAAAGGTAAGAACTGAGTGGCATATAGACCACATCAGAACAGCCAGACTCTAGGTTGTGTGTCCAAAAATTGCATCTCCTTCCCTATTTTTTAATTATTTCCCCAGCAATCTTTTTCTATAACTTTTTGGAATCACTCTTACCTTGTTCCTGTGCAATACTACCTGCCATATACATACTAAGGAAATATAGTAACAGATCTGAGACACTGGTAGCCCTCAAGCAGAACAGGTACACAGGAGAGGTGACCATTCCAGGTCAACAGATCAGCAGATGGAGCTGGCTAGATGAACAAGGACATTAGTTAATACTGCTGTGTGGGGTGGTCTGTGCTATACTAATCTCTGCTTTAGAATGGTATCAGGTAAGACTACACGAGTCACTTTGAGTCTCAGATTTGCAGAAAAGGCAGGGTATAAAGTTGACAATGGTGATGACACTTTTTTTTAATAATTTTATTGAAATTCCATCATATAAAATACATAGTATATAATTGTACAATTCACTGAAATATTTCTGATAGTCTTCCTCTCTTCCCTAGATTTCATGTTCTTCAATTTAATCAACATGTTAAAATTAGATGTACCACACTAATATATGCTAATATTTCATGATAGCTCCTATAGTAAGTCCGTTCTAAATTATATGTCATATTATTCATCTGATCACATCCTCTTGATAAAAGTTATACATTTATATCAAGCATTATTATCTGAAAGCACCCAGCAATTATCCGACACTATTCTCCATTCTTTTTTTAATCTCTTCATCGGATTTACCCTTTAATCTCTGAGATACTATGTCTGCATTTCTGTTTTCAATAAAAGTTACCCACCATTGGTCAACTGTAGGTATTTGCTGGTTTTTCCATAATCTTGCAAATTCTATACGAGCTGTCGTGACCATATACAATATTATCTGCCAATATTTCTTTAACACAGTACCATCCAACATATGTGTCATATTTAACAAATACATTAGGTGTCTTATCAAATTGCATCTTCAATATTGTACAGATCTTATTATGTATTTCCCCCCCAATATTTCTTTGCTCTATTACATGACCACCACATATGAAACATCGTACTGACCTCCTTTTGACATTTCCAACATTGCCCTGTTCCTGTTTTATAAATTTCATCAGTTTTTCAGGTGTCATGTACCATCTATGAAACATTTTATAATAGTTTTCTTTTAAATTCTGGGCTAGTGTAAATTTTTGTGTTCTTTTCCAACTCTGTTCCCAAAACTCTAACTGAATGTGATAACACTTTTATGGAGGACACAAAATTTCTCAAACTTTGTTTTTTCTTTCTTTAGAGCATTAAAAGTATGCTAACCCATATGCCTCAATTCTACAGTTAAAGTGGTTTTCTTGCTATTAAAATTCTCTGTATTTGCATTTGAAGTGTCGCCACGTTGAATCATATGCTGGGGAAATGGTGGGACTCTCAATAAACAAACAAACATGTGTACTTAATTTACAATGTGTACTTTCCTTATGCAAGCACTGCATAAGGAAAGTACCATGAAAGATGCCTGCACATTTCTAGCTATCTCTTTCCCCAAACTAAGGCTAAAGGGTTGAATTAAAAGTTAGAAGCACATAGAATTTGAAGAACTCAACACAAACAAACTGTCTAAGTCATTAATCAGCTTCTAAGACTGAATAAAACTTTGTCTTTAACTTGGCAAAAGTGGAGAAAACAAACCACACGGACAGCACAGACTATGCACAAGCAAGCAATTTTAATTGATACTGATAGATCTTAATTAGTGGCCTAAATTACTGACAAAATAGTTCTCTTTTAATTTCTCATTTATTTACTGAATAATTTCATGTGAGGAAAATAGAAGATCTATCCAACTTTAATTAATGAACTACAATTACTTCAGCTGAGGTAAGCCTAGTTAATGGTGTTGACTTCCATGAATCATTGCCAGTTGTGAACTGAGTATTCCACATTTTAGAAGGAAAAAAAATACAAGTGAAGCACTCCCGCAAGGCATTGAAAGTTCATATTCAGATGAAGGTAGAAAAGCTTCTCTCTCACACACACACCTCATTCCCTCCAGGCCATTTTCCCTATAATATCAAGCTACTGTTATGTCCTCAAGCAAGCAAGTAGGACCTTTAAAAGCCAAGTAAAATTAGAAAGTAAGTTTGATTGATGCACCTTCTCCCACCTGCATATGCATTTTTTCCCCTACGACATAGCTGTAATGCTATTAATAAGAGCAGTTTGCAAAAGCATGCCCGTATTTTTATCTCAATACAGTCAGCCCTCCACATTTGTGGGTTTCACTTTTGCAGATTTGATTACTCACAGATTATTTTCTGTCAACTCTGTTGTCTCCCTTTGATATTTCTAAGAGTGACTGCAAGCCTTGTGTGACTGAAAAACTGTGACCAAGGCTTGTAAGTCCCTATTTAAAATGGTGTGGGGCAGCAGAGGAGGTGGCAGTAAGCCCCACCAGCCAGTCACTTCTGCCTTGTAGAATCCTGAGGTCTCAAAGGAATCCATGGTGGGTTGAATATGGTGATCACACTTTTTTGTGTGTTAAATATGGTTTGGGAGGGCCTAGAGTTATCCACGCTTTTTCCACTTTCACAGGGGTCCTGTGTCCCTAACTCTAGCGAATATGGAGGGATGATTGCACTTCTATATCTCTGGATAGATTCCACTGTGTGTTGCTTGGCAAGGTTGCTGAAGAGCCCGTTTTCTACTCCCCTCCCCATGGAGAAGGTTGGATGCACACATACTAACACCACATTGCATCATCACAAAATTGGCTTTAGTGACAGAATTAGTTGGGTAGATATACCCACTCTGCTTCAGTGCAGACCTCTGTCTGTTACTCAGCCTATTGGTCCCGGAGGTTCTGTGCAAGCTTAGGCTGTTTGCTTCAGGGCCAGAAAGGAATTTTTAGCTTGGGCTCATCTATGGCCCTTTTCGCATGGCATTTTCTATGCAAAAGGGCGCCTGAAGCATCGCACGATTGTGAGGAGCGATCTGCATGACGCACTCACAATCGCGCGATCCTCCAGGGGCCAGCAGGCACCAATCGTGCACCTTTTCATTTTCGGCTAGAAGCTGAAAATGGTGCGCAATTGCGCATTGCTCCTGGGCCCCACGCACACTTACCTGGTGTGTGGAGCCTCCGGAGCCTCGCTGGTCATGCTTCCTGCCCCAGCACAGCCTGGGAAACTGCCAGGCTGTGCTGCGGAAGGAAGAGGTGGGGCTCTCGCACGAGCAGGCAGTTCGTGCAGAGCTGAAGCAGCAGGGACACAAGAGCCTCTCGCCAGAGGCTGCTTGTGCAATCCCCGCACCCCAGTGCCGGAAGAAGGTAAGGTGCGGAAAGGGCCTAAGTGAACAAGACTGTTGTGTTCAGTTCCCTTTATATTTGGGGGCTTGGACTCCTTAAAATATGTTGGATGAATATCACATCATCTGAGTACAGGCTTGTGTGTTATGCTGCTGCTATGACTATGAGGAGTAGAGGGGAGAAGTGTGTTTTGTACTATGAGGTGGCAGCTTGCGGCATTCATATGTTCTTTAAAATGAAATTAAAAGTAACTACTTTTTAGCAATGTGGAAGACGATTTTTTTTTAAAAAAAGGAATTGTAACTTCAGAGAACCTTAGAATTGTAATTAATTTTTAAAAGTAACATTCCTGAGAGATATACAGCTCTTAGAAATACACAGGTTGGCAGTGCATTTCTTCAACCTAGCTTTCTAGGCTGTATTTCTGTAAGCATTTCATACACTAAAATGTTTCACTGGAAATGTTTCACTGCAACGCATGTGGCCTAGCAATGTGGTCAAGATGGCAAAAGTTATCAATAAGGAAGTTACGTGAAAATTAATAGAGGATGCAGTAGTTTGTTTTTGCTGGAGCCTTCTGGGAAGGGCAAGATTCTGCCCCTCTTCTCCTTTCCCTGCTGGCACTTTAAACAGAGTTTGCAGCAACTGAATTAAGCTGAGAACCAAAGGGAAAGTGGGAGGAGGAGTAATAAACTAGGATACTTTAAAAGCAGATGAAAAAGCAGGAAGACTGAGGATTAATTGGGGTTGTTCTTTTCAAGACAGGATAATTTGGAAATACTTCACACTTTTGACTTAAGGCAATTCTAAGGCAACCATATCATGGGGTTTTGGGGGGGCCACTTAATACTACCAACTTATTATTCCGTCAACCTATGTAGCAGTGTTTTGTTCTACTACTACTCTGGGGGCCTCCTATGTCATAGGAATGTTCCCAATGGCACTTGGAGGCAAGTGGTCACTTCAAGTAGTTTATTAAAAACCAAGATACTTCTTACACACAACTATTAGTGCTCTTTTTAAGGAAGGAAAAACTGCTTTGAGAAATAGAAGAGGGTCAGAAATGGAGCAGCTGGAGTCAATTGGTGTACTTAACCCCTTCTCTGTCCAACATTTTTTCTTACAAATTCAAATACATATTTGAAAGGTAAAGTCCACGGGGAAGAGTGATTTATAGAGGGAAAATAGCAAATGGAGAAGTGCTATAGCCATCCACATCTTCTCAGTTCCTAATCTCCCCCTCTGGATGTGACTTCTCTTCTTCAAAAGGGATTGCCGGGCTAGTAACACATGTTGCATGTAACCTGTAGTTTAGCCCTAAGCTGTGCTAAACCACATGTGAGAAAATAATACCCCCTTTAATTAGCAAGCAGACCTGTACTTCTGTTTATTTTTTAGCTATTCAGCCCAAGGGTATAATGAAATAAAATTGGATCTTATACATATAAGTAGGCAAACCTGAACCAGTTTATTCACCAGATTTTTCCCTTAAAAGAGAGAGAAAGGTCAATGTTGCAGCAGTTGGGGGGGAAAGCAGGGATATGCAAAAACTATGAACTGCAAAACTGTTGGCAAAATATTTGGCTTGCTGTTGGTCCATGGCCAATATTTCCTTTGTAAATGAATCCCACATCTTTCTTAACTTAAGTTCTTTTCTTTCTTTTTAATTTGAAACGTATTTTAAATATTTTGTTTAATGAAAACCTGGAACATGATATGGCCCCTTCCAATTTTACGGGGAAAAAACGGGAAAGTCAATTAAAATTCTGACATTAGCCATGATCACATAAACACATACTTCAGCTAATCCACTATTGTTGTTGTTGATGTCGATGTTTTAATAACACGCATCAAGGCACAGAGAAAAACCACCAGTGGTGTCACCATATCACCAAAAGAGAAAAAAAATGGTCCAAGCCTGTTTACAGGCTGAATTTCTTACTGCACTAAGAAATGCAAACACAAACTTGCTTTAAAATGTTGCTATTATGTACTTTCAAGATGACTCTGACTTACGGTGACCCTATCACAAGAAGTGCCTTCCTCTTGGGCTGAGAGTGTGTGACCTGCTCCAGGACACCCAGCGGGTTTTCATGGTAGACCACACTGGCTCTCTAAAAATGTTAGCTTTCCAATTACCTTTTTTCCCCTTTAGATTTTTTTAAGGCCCTTTATGAAACATCTTGAACAGTATATTTATTCACCTTGATTTTCTTATCTGAACAGTCTAACTTTTAGTGGTGTATTCTCTTCATCTGTCATTGGCTTTGGGATTGCCTTTTTGGACTATAACTCCCAGATTCTGCCAGCTGGTACAGCAAGTGTATCAGTCTTAGAATTTCCAACTTCATTTCCCTGAATGAACATCTAGACTGGCATCTTGCTAATTAAATAGAGAAACACAGTATAAAAGAAGGAAACCACACCTTTTTCTGTTTCAGTTCTGTGTGTGTGGCTAACACTGCTTGGGATTATTTCTCAACATCATTCAGCTTTCTCCTTCATCTTTCCTCTGAAAACATCTTGTCCCAACATTGGGTCCCCACATCTTGTCAAGCTATGGTTCTCATTACCCATGGCCAACATGCCACTGGGCAGGTATTACGGAAATTGCCAGCACTCAGTATCTGGAAACCAAGGTCAGTAAAGGGTGCTCAAGAAGGAAGATTTGGATTCTATATGGTGGATTCTAAATGGTTGTAGCACATATAAATACGAAGTAACCATGTATGTGAGCCTTATCATAAACCAAGTGACAGTTTTTGTCAGCAAAGGAAAAATCTTAGCCAGTGACTCATCCTTCTACTTTGTCACCTACATACAGTATTGACAGTTGAGGCAGGTCTTTTTGGAAACGTCTTTATAAATGTAAATGAAAGAATTTTAGATTTTTTAAAAATCAAATGTTGAAGACAATGAAATGGACTTCCTTATCCCTAGACACCTACCAGCTAAGGATATACGCCTCAACCACAAAATTCAGTCCAGACTCTATTTTGATGATTTAGAAAATAGTCCAATTTGGCACTTGGTTTTGAGTGCTCTGGTAAAACCATTTAGCAGGTTGCCTGAGTTTAAAACAGAATTAAAGACCAAACTTTTCTGGCAGGCCTATCCAGATGGATTTTAAATTACGAATTTTTAAATTATGAATTGATTATTTTTAATATATATGCTTTTTTAAACTGATGTTATGCCTTTTTAACTGATATGTATTTTAACTGGTGTTCATGCTATAACTGTATTATGTTTCTATTTGTTGCCATATTTTAATCTGTTGTTCCCTGCCTCAAATTATAGGGAGAGGCACCTAAGAAATGTATTGGTGGTGGTGGTGGTGGTGGTGGTTGTTATTAATAAACTATTTCTGGTGACACCTGATTTGGAAATATAGCTGTCACTCACAAAATTCCATCCACCCCTCCCCTTTTTTTCTCTGCCTTTATCTCCCTGATATGGAGACCTTAGGGAGAAATGTTTCAAATTTTGGAAGCACATAATTTGTGCCTCTGTCTCCCTTCAATCCAAATCACTAACAAATCATCAGAGGTGGGAGACCAGCATTTCCTGAATCTCTCCAAGTCAATTTAATTTGAGATTTGTCTGAAGCTGATATCCATTCCTAGTATATGGAAGTCTGACCAAAATTTGAGACACTGAGCCAAGACCCTGTTGACATGTCCCACCATCCTTCAAAGCTATGTTGGTGGGTACAAATGACAGGGCTTTCCCTGTAGCAACACTCCAACTATGGAACCCTCTCTTAAGGGAAGTCAGGTTGCTTCCATCCCCTCTACGTTTCTGGTAGGTAGCTAAGGCTATATTATTTCAACTGGCCTTTGGTCTTTAAATTCAGGGGTGATTGCTCTTGGTATCTTAACTATCTGTGGTTTTAAATTAATTTTAAAGAGTGGCTAAAGTCTATTTTAAAGTTTTTTAATACATATATTTAATGTTTTTGGTGTTTTTATCCACTGTACAGTGCCTCTAGGGCCTTGGTAAGCTGAAAAGCAATACATAATTTTATGGCAAGGTGAAAAATGAGGCATGTACATCTTTGTGTTCTTTATCCTTTCAGGCACAAAATAATAATTCCTGCAGTGTTTTCTCTGCTGGATGAGAACACAATGCACAGTTCCTGATCACTGTTTGTGCTTTGGGAAGCATTTCTCTGCAGAGGAATACACTTTCTTCCTATGCAGAAAAATATTTTCTGTGCAGAAAACTTTCTTTCTGGGCAGATGTCCATGTGGTTTTTCTGTGCAGAAGACAGTTTCTGTGCAGATCATTTTTGGACAGAAATACACGTTCTTTGCAGAAATTCATGGGGTTTATCTGCACAGAAAACCATGCACATTTCTGAGTATATGAATATTTGAAAAAAACAAAAACAAAAAACTGTCTCCTTTCCAAGGAGGTTTTCTGATTGTTGCAACATCTGCAATCTGCAAAGTAGAAAAACCTTTAAGTTCCAATATGTACACTAGTGCAGGAGATGTAAAATGGGTAAAATCATATCAGAATTCAGATGTCAAATTCCATAAGCATCCTAAATTTGGAGAGAACCAGTCCTTTTTTCTCGTAATCTCTGTCATATAGTCTGTATCAGATTTTTTTTTTCATCCACATGTCAGTTTCATTTAAATGCATAATAACCTGTATACATAAAGTTTCAGAAATTTCCACATGAAAAACCACACTTATGAATATTATTATTTATACATTAAATACTGTGGTTATGAAACTGTTAAGAAGTTAAAGATACAAATTAAAATTTAAAAATAAATGATGAAATAGACTGGACATTACCTACATGGGAACTGTTTTGCTGGTTTTTTCAAATGGGTTTCTGTATAATATTGAGATACATTTTGTGTCAGCATTCTATTACATGCAAGCTGTTATTTCCAAAAGCTCACATACATACATCACTTTTAAACAGAGCTTGAAAAGTCATTTTTTCAACAGTAATCCCCAGAATCTCCCAGCTAGTATGGTCACTGTAGCAGTAGCTCCAAAAACTTAATAGTTCCATGCTCTGGTGTTATAGCCTCCAAATCAATGGAATATACCAGGTTCAGATAATACACTGAATCTAATGGGAGCTATTCACAGGTATGTGCGCTTATAGAAAACCAGCATGGTATAGTGGTTTAAGCATTGGGCTACAACTCCAAAGACCAGAGTTTGAATGCCTGGTCACTCATGGGAACTCACTGTGTGGCCTTGGGTAAGGCACGCTTACCTCAGAGAAAGACAAAGGCAACTCCCCTTCTGAACAAATCTTGCCAAGAAAACCCTGTGCGGGTCATCCTAAGTTATAAATTATTCGAAGGCACACAACAATTTCGCTAGAACAAAGTCATCAAGACAGAGCACTGGTGGGTCGACTTCCTCCTTGCTTTGGTCTGCTTGGGGGTTTTATGGGAAACCCAAGGACTACCTACCTGAGTAAAGTGTAAAATAGTGGCTCAGGCAGGCTGAAATATGCTAAGAATGAAGAAATACAGTGTCTTGAACACATGTTTAACCCAGGTACTTGTGATGCTTACTAGAAACAACATCTCACAAGTTCTTTCACCTGAAAAAAATCATCCCTGGTTCCCATCTGCGGAGATTCTTTTCAATAACCTGATTTAAAAGGAGAGAAGCTTTTGCTGCTGAGAGGCTACTAAGATTCAATTACCCTGCAATTCTAATAGGATATCACCTAGAAATCTAGCTATAGAATCTACCTCTGAGATACAATATTACATAGCAATAACAACAACGAAATGACAGGACAGCTGCCACTGTAGTCCCCGTGTAGGAACCCGAACTCACACCCTCCAACATATAACAGAAGAAAACCAGGAGATGTGTTGCCAAGGGACATCAGAATGTGAACTTTTGTACTTTGAACTCAGGCCCTTTTCACAGTAGATTGTTACAGCGCTATGATTCCACTTTCAACATCCTATAGAATCCTGGGGTTTGCAGTTTTGGGAGGGGCCAATTGGCCCCTCCCGAAACTGCAAACCCTAGAATTCCATAGGATGTTGAAAGTGGAATCATAGCGCTGTAACAGTCTACTGCAGAAAGGTCCTCAGTTTGCAGCAGTTGAAGTAAGCTGTGAGAGGAGGAGAGACAAACTGGGGCATTATAAAAACAAGTGAAAAGTAAGGCAGTAAAGGATTAATCTGACTGACAAACTGGGACAGCTGGAAGATATGAGGGCATGAAAGAAAACCCTGTATCTACTGCCCTTCACTCCTTTTTAGACTGTAGGTATAATGTTTAATTGCAGTTCTGGTTACAGTGGTGTATCTACATTAGAGGAGAATATCCATGGTTCAATTGTGGGGTTGCACTTTGTGCTGTTGCGGCATGGTGCATTGCAGGTGTAGAGACAATGTTGAAAGGGACAGGAGGTGAATGAGTTTTCTACAATGGCTTGTAGGATTCAGAGGTGTTTTTTTTTAAATGACTAAAAACCAGGAAGGTAAAGGGTTCGTTTTTAAATAGTATAACTATTATGGCAACCTACCTGGGGTGGGGGGTTGGATCTATACTATAACTAATTGTTTTGTAAATGTAACCTTGCAAACTCTATCCAAATTGTAATGTTGGATGAGAGAAGAAAGACACAAAAAGCAAAGCAAGAAAGTTGCTGTCTGCCTTCTCTAAAATAATTCTATCAACTATCATGTGCCCTTGTTAACAGTTTATTTTCCCTCAGAGAAAAGAACACAATCCATTAATCTTTAAGACTGCTATTTGCTGCCTCTTTGCCAAATCTACAATATCATTTTTGATACAGGGTAATAGTAAAGATTTTTTTCTAAATGTAGTTATCTCATAAATTAAATGCATGATAACTGTGGCTAGGTTACTTCCAGTTCCTTACATGAAATTATTATTTTTTCATTGCTGCCATGCAGCAGAGTGGACATTTTTACTGAGCCATTCACCATGTCCTTCAAAACTTTTCCATCGTTAGTCACTGGCTGTTAAGGTTCCATAAACATATATTGATGCTTGAATTTATTTATTTATTTATTTATTTATGCATGCATGCATGCATGCATGCATGCATGCATGCTATACATTTGTACTGAAACTTGTTTCCCATTTTGTTGCTCCCTCACTTAATATAGAGACTTCCATGCTTGGGTATTACATCCATCCTGAATAACTTATCACTCACAAACTTGGTCACTTATTGTTCACCCTCAATTGCAATAATTTATGAGCAAACTAAATAGCACTGGTCCCAATACAAATCCTTGGGGAATCCCCCGTTTGCTTCCTTTCATTGTGAGAACTGTCTGTTTACTATGACTCCCTGCTTCCTGTTTTTAACCAGTTACTAATCCATAAAAAGACATGTGCTCTTTACCAATGATGGCTGAATTTTCTTAACAAAATTGCTCTGTGGCAACTGAAAAGGCTAAAATGTTTAGCATGGCCTCCTTTTCATAGATCAGATGCATGAAACAATTTCCAGAAAATACACACAAACACATACAGTACACATGGCAGGTATTTAAAATCAGATCATAATTAAATGCATATAGAACTGACAGTGATGGTAATATTAATGACATTGGTCATAGCCAGACACCAGAACACATTGAAGTGATTGAACAGCAGTAATAACAAACCATAGGAAGTTATCAGGTTTGAACTTTATAAAAACCTAACTTTTGAAAAATTGGCCAAGAATGAATGCCTTGGTGTTCTGCATTCCCAGAATGCAAAAGAGTTTGCTCTAGTGCACAGATCTCCACATGAAACAGAGCACGTGCTTTACAGACCAACAGGTAGATGCTATTCTCATGTTTGGCGATTTCTATTACTGGCAGGCAAGGAAGAAGAATCAATTGAGTTAATTGTCAGGGTTGTCAGAGCTTATTGTGCTTTGACTTTGTGACTGTGAATCATATTCACAGATGATGTTTACCCACCACCTGCTTTTGCAAAGAGCAAAAGCATGAAGAAAAAGAAAAAAAACCCAGCATGATGATATGCACACTGAAACTTATCTCCATTTTGGGTTTCCTTTGCTGCATTACAGTTTTCAGTAAGCATTTTGCCCCAAACTCCTGAAATGTGAAAAATCTTGCAGTGGTTGTCTGTTTTCTAAACAAGGTGCCTTGATGTGCTGATTTTTTTTAAGCAGTTCATTTTGACACAAGGTATTGCAAGAGTTTACAAACCCCTTAACTGTACCAATTAGGCAGGGGTACTCTTGATTAATTCTCTGCTGTCCCACTTTTTCAGCTGTTTTAAAAATGTTCCAGTTTCTCTCTCCTCCTTCCACTTTTCCCTTTATTATCATCATACTTTCATTTATGCAAACTGAATTCAAAGTGCAAAAGTAATTTGCACTCAGTTAATTCAGCCACAGGAGAAAAGGAGGACAGAATCTTGTCTTTCCCAGTAGGCTGAGGCAAAAGCAAACTATTGCAGCTTTTCCTAACCTACGCATTCTTCCTCATTAGTAACCTTTGCAATCTTGAACACACTCTCATGTTGCTTGGCCACATCTCCTAGTTAGGGATGTAATTCTTAAGTTAGTTTCTTGTTGAAGGTAGCAATGAATATTTTCTGCAATTTTTTCCTTGCTTTGGAAAGTCTTTGAAAACCATAGAGCGTTTGAAAGCTATTTGCAATTCAAGACTTATTCTGTACAAAATTCGTACATGCTTGGTTTTGTGCAGAAAACAGCATTTTCTGCAGGGGAAACCAGCATTTCCTGCATGGAAAATAATATTTCAACACAAAAATATTAATTCCTGCATGGAAAATATTGTTTTCTGTGCAGAGATAAGCTGTAATTGGGGATTTGTTCTGTGTAAAATTCACATGATTCATTTGCCCAGAAAACAACATTTTATGAATAGAAAACAGCATTTTCTGAATGGAAAATAATATTTCGATGTAGAAATATTAATTCATGTGCACAAAATGCTGTTTTCTATGCCAGTGAACCATGTGTGAATTTTACACCAAACAAATTCCCAATTAGAGCTGTTTTTCTGCACAGAAAACATTTTCTGTACAAAAATTAATATTTTTGCATTGAAATTTTTATTTTCCATGCAGAAAATGCTGTCTTCTGCATACAAAAAGCTACTTTCAGTGCAAAACAACCTCATGTGAACTTTGCACAGAATAAGTCCTGAACTGTGAATATTCTCATCAGTCCAGGATTCTTCTCAGCAAGGTTTCTTGACATTAAAAAAAAAAGTCTTTTGACAATCTTTGATTACTTGTGAATATCCTTTCCATCCCTAGTTCCCAGTTTTCATCTGTGAAATGTTGGAGAATGTGTTACCTGTTTGTGGGCTTCCTGCAGCAAGTAGTTAGCTATTCTGGGACAGTGGATCAGATAGGTATTTGGTCTGATCCAGCAGTTCTCACTTTATCATCTTGTGTTATATTCAGTTTTAAGGTCTGAATAAATATAATATTAGTCTGACAATTTCTGTCCACCTTCCCTTTTCCTAGCTATGACCTGAGCTCTGATCCAGCAATGCTATTCTTATTGTGCTTATACATGTTTGGTTCATAACATTTGAATAAGGAGTTGGAAAAGAAGAAACATAAGTAGCATGCTACAGAACCTGTGCACTGGGATTTAAATGCCATTGCTGTTTGCAGAAAATAACTCATAGGGAGGAAACATTTATTCCTTGTTCTGTTAAAATGTAGATAAATAAAAAGCATAACTTTGCAGAAGTCTTGGAATATCCAAGAAAAAGGAAAGTGCAGAAAAGTTGAACATGAGAAAGGAAAAGTTCTGATTCCCCCTGTCCCTGGCAATTTTCTGCCATCTGGTTGGACATAGTACATAGCGCAGAAAATTAAAGAGTAGGACAATTCATTTCATCCAGCAAAAATGGTTAGCATTCCCACCAAGTTCAAGAGTGGTTTTCTTCTGCCCATCTTCCCTGCATTACAACAAATCAGAATAAAAAAAACTTTCAAAAAATCTAAAAAGGAACAGTGCAGGAAGGTGAAATAAGAGGATACAAAATAGAACAGGGGGATATAAAATGAGGCATGCTTTTTTAAAAATAATTCTTTTTTTTTTTTTTGTCATCCTGTACCAGAAGGTTCTCAGGGCTTTGGTCTGGAATTGGAAGGAACTACTAAGCATCACAGGAAAGAATGTCCATGCCATGTGGAACAGAGCCATAGTGCTCTTTTCTCTGAAGCTAAAATATTATGTTTGACTGTGGAGGAAGTGTTCCATTCCACTTCATCTAAAAGAGAAAATTCCAAGACAGTCAAGTTCATTTTGGTGAGGGAAAGACTAACCTAAGGTGGATTTATAAAATCATTTTCTTTCCCACTTCAACGTGACCTTTTGGGTTTTGATTTAAATGTGTAAGTGGTGTTTCTTTCTTTCTTTCTTTTTTAAACTATTGCATTTGATGAATACGATTAAGCACTTTGAGGACACTGGTCAAAAATATCTATCTATCTCTATCTATCTATCTTGTGGATTAAATAAAGACTTATGAACAACACTATGGAAGCTGACCTCTTTATGGAAATAGGATACTTTTGGAACTCTACTAGGAGATGACAGCAAAATAAAAAAGAAGGAAAAAGAAAACAACACTCTCTATTCATCAAAGTCACAGTGTGGACTCAGCAAAAGCCAGAGTACTGCTTTTCCTAACAGAGAGATTAACCTAAGAAATGAGGAACAGCTCGGGGCTGTTTTACACAATGTCCTTTACAGAATTCATTTCTGTGGAAGCAATTGCATCACCCCCATGTGTAATTTGTCATTACGTTTGATTATGATGATCCATCTGACTCTTGGGCATGGTTTGAAGGCCTATAAGGTAGCAAGCAACCATGATGTACTAACCAAGGTTGGGATGCTTTTCCCAGAATAGGAGGATTCTTGAGATCCAGTTACATTTTGTTTAGCTCAATCATGGAAGGAAGGAAGCAGATAAACATAGGAAATAAATAAACAAACAACTGTTCCCCATAGTTTGTGCCTGTGAAAAACCTTCTGGTTGCTGTAAAATAGAGAAATTATTTCACAAATGCTGAACTACACATGGTATAATTTCATCTTTGCATATGACTTTCATGTATGGAATTTTATTTAGGGGAAGATACCTGAAGATGCTAGACATTTTAAGGGAGGGTTGGACAACTTCCTGCCTACAGGTGTACCTATGTGTGTAGCTCTATGCAGCTAACAAATGAGTAGCTACAACTTAAGTTGCAGTTAGTTACAGTTGCTCCTGTTGCTCTATGGTGAGCAGAATATGAAGAGAGAAAAAGAATGAGCATATCTCCCTTCCTCACAAGTTTATTTTACTCAGCTCCATAGTGCCTAAAAAGGGCTTATTCTCAGCCCAATCTCTCACCCTAATAGTCAATATTATAACCTCCTTTTTAAAAATCTGTGTCTAATTTAATCTTTCTTTGTGCCCTCTTGTTTGAGAAAGGCAGGATGTAAGTAACTATACAGTTGTCCTTCCACTTTTGTGAGGGTTTGGGGTACAGAACCCTCACAAAAGTGGAACAATGACAAATAGCTCCCCCCGCTTCCCCTCTCATTCTGTTCCGGGACTCCTTCCTTCCTGTTCCCATGCAAAGGGAAAGGAATGAGGGGTGGGGAAGGCTCACACAAACCTTTCCAGAGCTTCCCCTGCCATTCCTATGCATGTTGCCCTGGTGTGGAGAACTCATGCAAGCCTACTGCCCCTCCCATTCCTTTCTGTTTTTGCCTCAGCATGTATACGAATGGCAGGGGGAGCTCCAGAGAGGAAAAGGAAAGTTCATGTGAGCTTGAGCTCCCCTCACCCCCCTTTCCCTTTCATTTTGCATGGGAAGGGGAAGGAGCGCTGGAGGGGGAAAGGAAGGCTTGTGTGAGCTTTCCTACACCTCTTTCCCTTTTGTTTTCCCTTAGCACAAGTTCTTTCCACTGGGGAAAAATGCATGGAAATAGGAGGAGGAGAATGGGGCGAGGAATGCGTGCTTGCAAATAAATCAAATTCACAAATGTGAAACCTGCAAATGTGGAGGGAGAACTGTACTCCTTATTGAATTGTTATGTTTTAAGAAGTAGGCTGCACAGAGATGGGAGTGGCAGTCTAATACATCTAGAGGGCAAAAAACGGGGGAAGTCTGACCTGTGGATTATGATATAGAAACAATGCTATTGACAATTTGCAATCTTTTTTACTCACAAGGGTGATCTACAACACAGATCCATAGTTTTTGCAGGCTGAAAAATGCTTTGACATTCCAGAAACTGAAGAAACAGCCATGTTTTAAAAACAGCCCACCATCTGAGAGTAGTCAACTCTGACAAGCACAGAAACCAGAAAAATGATATGCGAACAAGGCCTAAGGCTGTTAGTGTGTGTAACTTTTATATTAGTTGATGATCTTTCACTTTTTCCACTTGTGATGTAGGTGGACCTCATTTACTTGAAATATTTAGGAACATTTCAAATTGATTTGTTTCTTGTGAAGTTCTTTGATATGACACATATTTGCTACTGCTCTGTATTTGTGGCAAGCTGAATTAATAAAGATTAATCCATTAGGCGTGTTGCTTGTAGAGAATCTGTCCCCTATATATGTGTGTGTGCACGTACACATATGCAAGCCATCCAGTTGCCTGTTGACTTATGGTGACACAAGGCAAAGAATACGCAGAGGTATTTTTTGCTAGTTCCTTCCTCTGAAATATAGCATACAGCACCTGGTATTTGTTGGTAATCCCTCATTCAAGGACTACCCAGGGCTGACCCTGCTTAGCTTCCAAGATTATACAAGATCTGGTGCCTTCAGGTTATTTAGCCCATGTGTCTGTCTGCTAGACAGGGAAGCAAATCAGTTCAGTAAACTGTAATTGGAAATATGACAATTTTTTTTTTAAAAAAACTATTTTTTCAAGCTCTGGTAGAAATACAACATAGAGCACAGTTTAGGAGTCAGAAACATCTGAGATATTCTCAGGTTCTTCCTCACTTCTCCCGCTCCCATCAGATTCCTCCCTCCATTTTGGATCTAAAACTGGCTAATGTTAGATCTTTGTCAAAGATCATGCTAACTGCATTTAGTATCAGTATCAATATCAATTTATTGATTAGTCAATTGACCATATCAAAAGATATACCATCAAATGTTATAAAATACAGTAAAATGAGTAACTAAAATACTATGGGGTAAAATAAGCTAAAATAAAGTAAGATATGATAAAACATGATAAAATATGATAAGATGGCATAAAAAGAATACTGTAAAACACTATAAGTAAATACTGAAACTTGTAATAATAAGTTATCATCTTGTGATAAGATGAAAATAGTAAAATACAGACACAGTACATATTTAGATTAATTTATCACCCTTACATCCAATCCCAATACGTTCTATAAATTGTTTTCTCAGTTGGACAGCCCTATCTATAGCAATTCTGAGGACTACATATGTGTTAGTGCCCTGAAGGAAATAGGATAACCATTTGATAGGGTCCCAGTATTTTGTTCTGTCATGTAATGTCTGTAGATACTGGGCCCTTACTGGGGCATATAATTGACAGTTAAAGAGAACATGTGCAATGTCTTCTATTTCAGATGCACCACAGACACATATTATTTCAAAATATGGCACTTGGTGGAACTGTCTATACTAACCATAGACTCTAGCTGCACAAATCTTGTTCTAGTAAGCGCTACCCTTTGGCACTGAGTCAAACCCACTGTACACTTACTCATACCTATGATTAGCAAATCCATTTCTGATCATGGTACACAATGAAGCTTGGCATGGTTAGGATATAAAGCAAAAGGTAAAGAATGACTGCAAGTATGTAAAAAAAAAAGGGAAGAATTCATGTTCTGTCTTGCCAAACCCTAGTTAAGCAATCAAGTAGCATTATGTATGTCTCTGCAACCAAATAAAAACATATTGTCTAGAATGATTTAGTAGCACAGCTACCAATGTTGCTTCTCTATGGCCAAAATATTCTGAGTCAGGCCAATCTCTGATTGTTCCCTTACCCTTGTTCTTTTCGTCCATATGTTTGTCTTCTTCAGTGTCCAATCCACACCACCTCTCAGAAACTAAGGGCACAGCAGCCTTCTACTTCCTCATCTGATTGCTCAGTCAGGTGAAGCAGACATCAACAACGACCAGGAGATGCAGCACTAGGAGGCTCAAGAGTTGGCAGTGGTCATATGACCACTTTTTAAAAAGCCCTCTTTGAACTTTCTGGACTTATACTACTATAGACCAGTATAAAATTTTCCTTTTTGGGGCAAGATGTTTGAGAGGACAGTTGCCTTTCACCTCCAGGTAGTCTTGGATGATACAAGTTATCAAGACCCATTTCAAACTGGCTTCAGAGCAGCATATGGAGTTGAGACCGCTACTGTTGCCTTAGTGGATGATCTTGACCTGAGCACTCATAGGGGAAGTGTGTACCCGCTGATGCTTTTGGGCCTCTCAGCTGCATTTGATACCTTCAATCATGGATATCCTTCTGGAATGCCTGAGGGGTCTTAGGAGTGGAGACACTGTGCTTCAGTGGTTCTAGTCCTATCTCTTAGGCAGATTCCAGATGGTGATGCTTAGGGCTAGTTGCTCCTCAAAAAAGGAGCTGCTATATGGCATACCACAAGACGCCATTCTGTCCCCTATGTTATTCAACATCTATATGAAACCACTGGGAGAGATCATCCAGAAGCATGGGGTGCTATCAGTATGCTGACGACAACCAAATCTATTTCTCCATGCCTTCAAAACCAGCTTTGGCTACTATGCCTCCTCTGAATGAATGCCTGGGGAAGGTAATAGGCTGGATGAGAAAAAACAAACTGAAGCTAAATCCAGACAAGACAGAGGTGCTTGCTGTCAAAAGTCTGAACCCAGGCTTGGAGGTGTGTCAACCAGTCCTGGATGGGGTTATACTCCACCTGAAAGACTATGTTTGCAGCCTAAGAGTCCTTTTGGAACCATCCTTCCAAATGACAGCTCAGATAGATGTGACAGCCAGGAGTGCTTACTATCCACTGTGGCTAATATGCCAGCTGCTCACCTTTCTAGAGCTGGAGGACCTAGAAGTGGTAGTGCACATGCTGGTAACCTCAAGCCTGGACTTTTGGAAACTTCAATCGGTTCAAAACAAGGCAGCCAGATTGGTTACTGGAACATCTAGGAGTGAGCATATTACACCAATATTAAGGTTGTTCTACTGGCTGCCAATTTGTTTCTGGGCAAAGTACAAAGTCTTGGTTATTACCCTTAAAGCCCTAAATGGTTTGGGTCAAGGTTACCTATGGGATTGCCTCCTCTTGAATAATCCACCCTGCATACTCAGAACTTGTGGGAGACATTTTCTTCAACTGGCCAAGACTAGACTGGCAATGGTCACCCAGAGAACTTTTTCTCCAGCCTAGACTATGGAATGACCCGCCAAAAGATATTAAACAACTGAATACACTGTCTGAATTTAAAACAGCATTAAAGACCAGTCTCTTCTGGTAAGCCTATCCAGATGATTTTAAACTGTGAATTTTAACAATGAATTTTGAGTATGTAATTGACTGATTCAATTAGGTATTTGTATTACTTTTTCTTTTAAGCTGATATGCATTTTAACTATTGTTTTTAATTGCCGTTCTGTTTTTAACTGATATATGTTAAATGTTAATCTGTTGTTGTCTCCTGCTTTGATCCAGGGGAAGAGGCAAGTAAGAAGTAATACAACCAACAACAATCACTACTACTACTACTATTACTACTACCACCAAACAATGGCCTCATCAAGTTTCTTGCAACGCTAGCCCTGAAATTTTTGCAACACCAGCCCTGAAATTTATCATAGGAAGAATGTACTGTAGTATGATGTAGAGAAGAAAAAAAGATAACGGAATGGAACATGAAACATGAAAAATTTAATACACATCAAGGATCTCAATGGGAAGGATAAAACATATATCCTGACCTCAGATGTGTCAACTCTGATTATGAAATATCATATCTAAAATTCTCTCCAGCTACTTATGCCGAATATAAGGATCCACATAAAGTCTGAAGTCCCTGTGTTTCTACAATGCTGATATTGTTCTATGGAGAAGAACATCAAAATTAAATAGAATTAAGATAGCTCCTAATCAATGTGTTTTTGGGTCCATATCAAATCTTCTAATTCATCACATCTGACTCCAGCAAATCTCAGGGAAACTATGCTCATTGTAGCCCAAACTACCATTATGGTCGATCATCTTCTATAGTTCTTTCACTGACCCAAAGAGAAAGGGCAATAATAAAAAAGACATCTCAAATTCTTGCAAAATCCTAGTGATTATTAGTAATAACAGACACATTTCTGCAGACATATCTCATCATAATTGCATAATTTATGCATAATTTATTAAGAGATATTATGGAGTTAAGAAATCCAAACACTCTGCCAAATCCCCCTGAGAATTTACTGTGTGTGACATCTTTTGCTTTCTTCATAATAGATAGGCTGGGGGCCACGAAGCAGGGTAGAAATATCAATGACAATTTGTGATCTCTAGAAAGAACACAAACATGCAGGAGCTGCAATCCTGAAACTGCTCCATTGTGTCATAAGCTGTCCCACTGACACAAATAAGCAGTTGCAACACTTGCAGAACTCTGCTGGCAAAAGCATTCGTCTGAAACCCCAGAGTGGCACCTTTGGGACATGCTACACAAATCACATTCCTAAATGATTTATATCCTAGACAGCGTATCTTTACCAGTGAAGCCTTTTACGCTATCAGAGAGCAGTTAACTGATCTCAAATTGGCCAGCTGCATTTGGAGAATGGCCCCCCTCATTTTTTTTTTTTTTTTTGAAACCGTGTTTCAAAACTTGTGTGTATGTATAAAATCTCCTAGCAGAAAATAATTTGCAGCTGTGATAATATCAGGTTGGGATTTTTTATTTTTTTTAAAAAAAAAGAAAGGGAAGAAGGAAAGGGCGGAGGGAAGAAAAGAAAAACACTATACTATAGTTTTACATTGAATAATAAAAGATAAAAAAGGAGCGTCTGTGAATAATTAGAGGTTGTTGTCTGAAGCCAGTTGCAGTCACTGCAACTGATAATAAACTTAAACCCCCTTGAGAGCAGGTAAATGCTTTGCAACCCTGACCCCCTAGATCTCACATTACTTAACTACCCTGCAGCTCCAGCATTACATCACCATTCCAATGATTGGTCTCTGCAGTTTAACTCTCTCCCTGTCTCCTCTGATTAGGAAGGAAAGCACAACACAAGGGAAAGGAGAGCTGAAAGAAACTTCTCTCCAAACTTTGCTGATCCTCGGTCAATGCAGATCGGTGCTTGAGAGGCCAGGTTCAACTCCACAAGTCTAGAGTGTGCTTATAATTACCCCAAACAAACTTCCATCCACATGAAGAAAAGCAAAAAAAAAAAAAAGGGGGGGTTGGGTGGGAGGGAGGAGAGGTGGAGAGAATGTGCTCAAAGAGGAAATGAATTAAAAAGAGGCAAAAAAGGAAGACAAGGAAGGTCGGCTGGTAGTCGTGATAGTAGTGGAGAGTAGTAGAGAGCAATCAGAAGAGGAAAATTAAAAACAAACCTCATGGACATCACTGGGTCTGAATTCCCTGCTGAGGTGCAGAACATGAGAGCCCTGGAATGACTGTATGTAGAACCTGAGCCAAAGCTTAACTAGCCCGAGTGAGTCATATCCTTCCCATTTGATTCCAGTCCAAATGATGATGTAATGCTCTGGCCCTCTCCCTTGCTTGCTCGCTTGCTCTCTCTACACTTTACGCTGCCTCCCTCCTCCCCTTCTCCTTTTGAGCTCGGTGCTAGTGAAGTCACCATTTAAATCTGGCAGGGCTGAAGCAAAAACTTCAATGTAACCAAAACAGCCCCAGGCGAAGTTCCAGACGCACAGAGACTTGGTGGTGCAATTGCCATTGGAAACGAGTAAACAGAGAAAGAAACAGTGCCGCCTCAGATTGGCCCGAGCAGCTGCCTGAGAGAGATCAGAGTCAAACCCCAGGAACGGGACTGTCGGAGATTTAATGGTTTTTCTCAGAAGATGCTACGCACACACGGTCACATGCACACACAGTCACATACGTAGTCACAGACACATTCCCGCACACTTTGGGACAGAGGGAGAGAAAGAATACGAATATATGTGTGTCTTCACCGCAAAAGCAATTGTTAAACAAGCAAGAAAAAGTGAACAAGCCGGAACAGAAGAGAAAAACTATTTGGAATATGTTTAGCTTTGGAGGGAAGTAAATGCAGACCTATCTGTAAAGAAACACTGTTGGATTAAATCAGAGCATTATGTGTTTAAAGCCAATCGGTATCTCAGATCATATGTAACTGTGGATCTCTAATGAAGGTCTCAAACAAGGACTGGGTCTGAAACAGAGATTGCAAAAAAGGAAAAAAAAATTGCTACAATTGAGAGCCAGCATGCTATAGCAGCTCAGGCGTTGGACTATGGTCCTGGAGACCAGAGTTCAATTCCCCATTCAGCCATGGAAACCCACTGGGTGACCATGGGCATATCATAGAAGCTTAGCCCCAGAAAACCCTGTAATAGGTTTGCCCAAGGGTTGCCATAAGTTAGAAATAACTTATAGGCACACAGTAACAACAACAACAATAGGGCTATTGCTCCTCAAATCCTCCAGCCAGGATGATCTCTGATTATGCTAGCTGGGGAATTCTGAGAAGTTCTGGTTCAAAAAGTAACTTCTCAAGCATGTGCCTTGCAGACTAGCAACATAGATGTGAAAGTGCTGCTTCTGGAACTGGCACCTTCACGTGGATCTATCTAGTATCAGTCCTTCAATCACTCTTTTGTGTTAAGCAGCTAAACAACAGTGGCATTCTCTTATTTCTGCTGTCCCCATATACCTCTGTTTGGTGCCTCCATCCACCCAATTTCTGAATTTTAACAGATTTGTTAACTTCCATCATAATTGTACCATCATTATGTGAAGAGCGGATTGACACAACCCCTGATTTAAAGGTAAAGGCTGACAGTATAGAATGATACTGTATCTGGTATTACTAATGCAGCAGCTATTTGGAATTCAGATTCAAAGATCATAACATTTTTTCCTCTGGTCATATGGAAGCCACCATGAATGTCCATAATTTCTTTTGCACCTCTCTACTGAGGTTTAATTTGGGACATCCCTACCATTAGGCAAAATGAGCTGGTAACCTCAGGATAGCCTTCAGTACTTCACAAATCGACACGTGTGCCCAAGCAATGTTAGAATGTTGTCAAAATGGAAAAAGTTATTAATGAGGAAGAACGCACATTGTGGGAGTGCCTATAGCAATTTGCTTTTGCCTGAGCCTACTGGGAAGGACACTCTCCTCTCTCACTATTACTTTTAAATTTTGAACTCAGTTTGTTACAATGGAAGTAAACTGTAGAGAAAGGAAGGAAGCGGGAGAAGGAGAGAGAAACTGGGACATTTTGAAAGCAGTTGAAAATGTGGGACAACAGAGGGTTGATCCATACTTTCCCTGCCAAATTAGAACAGCTAGGGGGTATGCAGCACATGCAGCTGGGAGACCACGTGGCCTGCCTTTTGTCCCTTAAGCTAGCCTTTTTTCTATCAGGTGTGGTAGAGGAGTCACCAATAATGCTGATGTAAGATTCAACCAGTACAGGTCAAAAAGGCCCCATATCAGGAAACAAGACATCTGCAGGCATGCCTGGGGAGTAGCTAGAAATTTTTCACCGGAAATATACTGCTCAGTTCTATTTTTTTTTTTTTCAGGATAGTGATTGTGGAAAGACAAAATAAGAGAGGTTAAGCAAAATAATACTAGCACTAGGAAAATTAACTGTAACCACAACAAATGTGACAGATTGCAGGTGAATATATCTTTGCTGGTCAGAATGTGACTTAAGAGTTACGCACTGGTGATTGTTTCATCTTCACAATCCCTGTGTGTGCTCTAATTCAGGGGATACACTTCCCACTCACCAGGAAGCAGCTGCTGTGATCAATGGGGGTATGTTCTCCTGTTACTCAGGAAGCAACTGACTGATGTTTCTACTCCCTCTCGTATGCGTGATCTCCAGTGCAAGGAGGAATGGCAACGGGGACCCCACTTCTGCCTGCTGCATCCAAGATTGCTCACAGGAGAGGTGGGAGCATCACCCAGTTGTCTCCCAAGTGACAAGGGAATGGAGCTCTCTCAATCACAGTGGCTGCTCCCGAGTAAGTGGGCATTGGAGGGATTGAGATGGGAGTCACTCAGTAGCTGAATAACTATGGTGGAAATGCATTAGTAACTGCCCAAAACGATTCTGGCCTCCATTATTTAATTCATTTATATCCCGTGGTATGGGACCCAACACTACAGGAGGAACACTGGCATGCCAAAATGTAAAAGTACCCATTTGTGTGATTACTGTGGCCTCTCTCCAAGATCTTATCGATGTACAAATTGCAGCAGCTGCATTAACAGCCTGAATGTGAAGACACTGGTTTACACAAATGGTCTCTCTCTCTTTATACAAAAATGCAGAATAAGCATGTCTGCAAAATAAATCAGTTTTTCCCCACATGGATTCACTGCTAAATTTAAAGGAAACATCTTCCCAGAAAATGATATCTGACCATTTTTAATATAATATTTAAAATAAGTTGGTTGCAGTTAGAATTTTTAGCTATCTGGGTAAACTGGTGCTAACAGATAATGGGGAGCGTAGGAGTGGAGATAAAGGAGATTCTATGGATTAGGGAAATTCAGCTGATACCAATACTGTGTGGCTACTGAAAGTGACAGCATTATCAAGTGAATAAACTCTGAATGAGAGGTGATTGGCTATAATTATTACTGGCGCCACTGAAGCCAGTAGCTTGACAGTATCATATGTAGTTGTTATAAAGTTTGGTTCATTGTGTCATTGGCCTGCATAACTCACTTATGTCTGAATGACCAGTTATTGATTTCTCATCTTCCGTAACATAATAAAAAGAAATTTAATCACTCTAAGCTTTCTTTTATTTCCAAGCATTACAAGTTATTTTAATTTAACAACATACAGAATCATCTCTACTTTTATTTCCCAGACATGGGAGAAGGAGGATACAGATTTTTGAAGGTCAGGGTATAAATTTTATCACTAAAATAAAACAATGAAATACAACAACTGTGAGTCTCTTACAAAAAATATGGGGGGGGGGTACAGCTTGCCAGTGCTAAATATTTTTTCTGTTGTCTTTCTTAAGTATGTAGTTCTTTGGAGTGAAACTAAATACAGTTGACCCTCCACACTGCTAGGGTTAGGGGCACATAGAGAAACATGGATAAGCTAAAAAGCAGAGTTCTCTTCCTCTGAGCCTTGGATTACCTTGGAAAATCCCCTGAAATTTTCCAAATCTGTGAGGAGAAGAGAGTTCAGAGCATTTCTGAGTTAATGTGAAGGGAACTTGGACTTCAGCTTTTTTCTGGCATTGCACAGCGATACTCCAAGTGTGATCCACTTTGGCTGCAGTTTAGGAATGGGAAAAATATTTGAAAATGTTTGAAAAATGTGTTTCTTGAGTGGTGGGAAATCCTGATAATGAGTATCCTGGACTGATGAGAATCTTCGCTGTTCTGGATGTATTTGGTACAAAATCTGCACATGGTACTTTTGTACAGAAAACAGTATTTTCTATGCAGTCTTTTCTGTACAGAAATACTATTTTCTGAGCAGACTGTATTTTGGGGGTCGTTTTCTTTTTCTCCTTAAATTGTGGACCATCCAGCCTGAAGAAAAGTTCTGGTGAACCGAAATGTTTGCAACATTCCTAATAAAGGTATCTTAAACCCCTGACTGGTATTTTGAAGCAAACAGGGAAGAGCGATCTCATTTGTTGCTGAGGCAAGAACGGAAGTTTTTAGCCACAAGTAGAACTCTCCCAAATTTGGGGATATTACACTGGAAACAGCTTTAGGACCATATCTATTCCTTGTTGGATCCAAAAAATGCCTTTGGAAAGTTGCTCATATTTCTTTTCCCCCCAGAAACCTAGCCAATAGTGCAGAACCAAAGATCCATACTTTATATGAGGTATGTGTATGATGCCTCTTTGTGAAGCACAAGATAGGGCTTGTAATACAGTAACCGGTATTTGGAAATATTGCCTTATGTTACAGAAGCTCTTCAAAAATCAAAGGGGTTTTGAATGGAATGTGGTTCGCTCAGACAAATATCAAAATCATTAAGTTCAAACTTGTGTTGGAATTAATAGGTTTCATAAAATTAATAAAAGGTTAATAAAGGGTTGGGTGCTGAACACGATACTTTTCAAAATGAATTTTGGGAAAAGATAAGTGCAATCCTCTCAAGTGTAGTCACTTCACTAGCAACCTGGTGATTAATTAAGAATAAATGCTTAATTAGGGAATCAGCATGTGTTTCCAATGAAGTTAAATACTCAAGAGGGGTTTAAAACAAAATGACACTGGTCTAAGGACCTGAAAAAATTATTTCTAACTCAGGTATTTTCAAGGTCTGTTGATTCCACCAGCCACCTCCTTACAGGAAACACTGTTTTCTCATTTTCCTTCCTGTGACCTATAAATGATGGATAATTTCCTGCAATCGAAAGGAAATTCCACTTAGATTCCAAAGTTGCACCTTTTTATGCATGCACTGACTATATCCCTTTTTGTGACTTTCCTCCCTGTTTTGCTGTAATACTCAAACTTCTGGCAACCAGCCACACTGAAGAATAGGGCTGTGACCATGAGAAGCCAAGGATCTCTAAATCCTAAAGGGCTCAGCTCAACAGAACTGTGCCCATGGCTCCAGAGTAGCTAAGGAATGTGTATAGCCTCCTCCTTGCAGCATATCTCTTCCTTGGGGAAAGGGTGGTGGGGCAGACAACACAGCTGCCTGATGTAAGCACAGTTACAGTTCCACAGTTCTGGCAGCAAAGTTTATGTCTGCACACACAGCAGTATCTGCATTTTTGAAAAGCACATCACCGTAGGATTATTTGGCAAGAATATGATCAGCTGAAGTGAACACATGAATAACATTCTGAAATATTTTGAAATGTAGAGCATGAATTCATCACTTGAAATGCATTGTTAATTTTAAAAAAACCACCTACACACAAGCACCACCTAGAATATTAAACTCTCTTACAACAAAGAAAGTTCTGGTGAGGTAAGCAGGGAAAACACTCAAGCAGATCTCAATTGTTTTGCATTACACTTCCAAGAATCCTCAACAGTCTTGTGGATTGTGGGATCTGAAGTTCAAAAAGTAACTGTAGTTGTACACAAATACATACACTTAGGTTCAAGGCATGTAAGTCTGCCACCATCATCCACAACAGACATTTTAGTAACTAGTTTCAACTGATACAGATTATTGTTCTGTACCCTATTAGTACAATTCACAAACTGGAAGGTCTGTATTTCAGCTGATGTTCATTTTGCTGAATGGGATCAAGTCAGTTTAAATCCAAGTATTTTCTATGCAAACCAAACTGTGGGCTGTGCAGCATGTCTACAGACATTGAAAAAACTGGGGGAAAATGTCCATATCATTTAGCCATTTGTATGGAATAAAATAATTTTGAAATAATTGTTCTCTATTGAGGGAAGTCTCATTTTCATATAGACATTATTTTTCCTTTTCAACCCAAGATCACTATAGCCTCTGTGGAATCAAGGGGCCAGCAAATTTCAGGGTTAAATAAGCTTTAATGACTATCACATGTACAAAGACTTAAAGCTAGCATTAAATTTTTAAAAAAACAACAAAAATGTGGCATCTCTTCCTTTTTTAATTTAAAATAACCATGCAGGTGGTTTCCTAAGGACTTCTTTGCAAATTGCTTCCAGTGAACCCTTTCAGTTACAGACCACTGCAAAAACCATGTGGAGTTATTCAGTGCTCAGTACAACTTGGGTGTTCTATGTTTTTATAGTGGACAGAACCATAGAACATTTTTATTCACATACCTTTCTTGATAGGGATAGAGCATGCCTCAGTGGGAACTGGGATACCAACATTGCTCTGGAACAAGATAGCTTTGACTGAGAGTACAGAAAGACCTCAAGACGGCATTTTGAAATGGGAAAGAAAAGAAAAGAAAAGAAACCTGATTCGAATCAGATAGATAAGTGAATCACACTTGATGCAGAAGATTTGTGATTATATTTTCTCCACGTCCCTTAAAACAGATGCGTAGTCACAACAATTTTTATCACAGTAGTATTGCTGGGGCTGCTACTTTACATGAGCACTATTTTCCAGATTACCCAGCTTCATTATGCTGTTTCAGCATAAGGACTGTCTGTCTGTCTTGCGTAATACATATATTCATATTGTGCAGTTTCAGGGGAGCAAATCTGAACATAAAAAGGGCATGAAGGGTACCTTTTATTCTCCATTGCCATGTCTGTAATAGAGAACAAAATTTCCCATGATTATTCAAAGCAGGGCTGAGAGCCATATACACTTGCAAGTCCCACCAGCCACAGCTATCATAGTCAATGCTGAGTAATTCTGGGAGGTATAGTGCTCTCTGATCCCCACCCCTGGCTTAAAGTTTTAAAAAAGTTGAGAATCATAATTTCCGCACTAGACTGTTATAGTGTTATTATTCCACTTTCAACGTCCTACAGAATCTTGGGGTTTGAAGTTTAGGGAGGGGTCCTTGAGGAGCTTCCCTAAACTGCAAACCCCAGGATTCCATAGGGTGTTGAAAGTGGAATAGCAGCACTATAACAGTCTAGTGTGAAAATAGCCCAAGATGGATCCCCATCTCTTGAATCCAAAAGCAGAGGCAGTGTTCCTACACAAACACAGCTAGTTAAGAAAAATAATGAAATCTCTGTAATGCACAGAGCTTAACAGTATCAAGGCATAAATAAAGCAGTTCATACTCTTCAGTTGTCCCGATTTATCCTCTGTCATTTCTCTTTCTCAGCTGCCTCTGAATTTCTCTCTCTTCCTCCCACTTTCCCCCCTCCCTCCACAGCTACTTCAGTTTCTTCAAATTGAGTCCTGAATGCAAAAGCAATCTGCACTTGGTGAACTCAGAGGGGAAGGTGGGGAGGGGAGGAAGGGGTAGAATCTTGTCCTTTCCAAATAGGCTCAGGTAAAAGCTAACTGCTGCAACATGTCCTAGCTTGTGTGCTCTTCTACGTTATTAATAACGTTTGCCCTCTTGACCACACTCTAATATTCCTTGGCCACTCATGTCCTGATTTTAATCTATGAAATGTTGGAGGATACAGTAGTTAGGTGTAACAGCTTATCCTTTTTTGTAATAGGGAGGGGGGGCAATAAAGTTATATTTTAACATCACATTACAAGTGAAATGAAGTTACTTTGTAAAATATATTACAATATATATTGTACAATATATTGTACAATATATTACCGTTTCTAGTTACTTTTGGAAGTCAACTTTAAAGGACATTTTAGAGTCATTCTGTCATTTTCAAGTTTTATGCCATTTCCCTGTCACTCTTTTGTTTTAGTAAGTAAATAAAGGGGGAACAAACACTGTAATGAGTAACAACCATTAATAACTTTTTAAAACTCTTTAACAGGTAAGAAGAATGAATTTCTTTTACAAATAAAAGCTCCGGTAATCTACGTACAAGTTAGAGAAATGATGGTACCCAATCCTCATGTTATAGTGGGACATAACAGTAGGAAAAACTCTCAGTTATGAAATGTCTTCCACTTTTTTCTGGTATTAATCAACATCACTGACTTTAAGAAACACTCAACTTCCCAGTATTTACTAAGTCTTCCTCTTATTCTGTCCTGTACCTTGCAAGTGACATTGTCAAAGTCAGTTAGTGTCAGGAAGAGCAGAGAATTCTTTTTTGTTTTGACATTTGAACTTGGGAAATGCGGTGAGAAACTTGCCTATGGTTTTTCATATAAGCCTATATGGGCAAAATAGCCCTAAGCAGGTACTGTACTGGTGACCTGGAAATTAAGTATTCTGCATCCAATTACTATCATTGAGCCATGTGGTCCAATTATACAGATTTTTAAATTACAGCTGTAAAACATACATGCCTATAAGTAATGCAACCACTTCTGGAAAATAATCTCTCTCCCTCTCTCTCTCTCTCTCACACACACACAGAGTTTTAAAAAAATGTTATTAATTAATCTCAAAACTATTCCAGTCCCAACCTGTGCATAAAAACTGCCAGAAAGGGCAATCATGTGTTAAATCAGAACGAACTGTTAGACTGGTACAAGGTACCATGCGAGATTAGAGAGAAAGGTAATTATGACTGAAAATTTCAGCAAACCTTCCATAACCAGTTTTTTTCCTTCCACCTGTTATCTGCATGGGAACAAACATAATCTCTATTCAAACACAACTGTCAGATGTTTTCTCTTACAGAATGATCCATTTTCAAAACCTTACATTGTGGGCAGCCAAAACATATAATTTTCCTAGCCTGCTGACTCCATCTTGTCACAAAACTGACTGATCAGGTCAAAAGTCCTATATTTAAATAAGTCCATGGGCTCTTTGCATGCTCAGGAGTGAGAACTGCTCTAAGTGACAAACTAGCAAAGGTTGGAGAAGATATGACCACAACTTTATTTGGCTACAGTTGCTATTGGGTTGGCATGTGCATGGGTCCAGGTCCAGGCATTGATGAACCCACCTGTTGACCAATGATTCTGACTTTCTGGCCTGCTGCTGGAACTACTGGGATAACAGGTGTGGGATCTACCTTGGGTCCCCCTATCACCAAAGAGTATAAGAGACACATGTGCCTTGTGTGCAGCCCACTTCCACCCCCTACCCTGAGTCTCTTAAAGGAACCTCTATAAGACATATGGCACCAGTAATAGTTGTCCCCAATCCAGAAACCATGCCAACTGCCCATACAAGTTGTGACAAATAGCAACCAAATTCCCTACTGGGTACACCTATGCCAGAAAGACAGTGGGAAGCTAGTGAGAAGCAGTGAGTGAACATTTGGAGAGTAGCTACTTAAGGACTAAGTCATATGACCAGAGTGAACCGTACATCTGGGTCATTCTAGCTCAGTTAAATAGCCAATGTGTTTAAATGGAAGTTTGAATTCATCGGCTGCCTACCCCTCTTTGTCCCAGGGCTGTGTGGGCCTACACAGCCTGCTAGGAAGAGGAAGCCAGCAGCCTGCCATGAAGGCAGAGAGCTGCTGGCATAGCTGCCACTCTGTGCCTACAAAGGTGCCACCTGGTAAGTCAACTAGCTCTATTTCACTAAGGCATGTTGATAGAATATATGAATCAATTGCACCTAAAAAATCAGAACGTTTTCCATTTTACTTTTTTGTTCTTTGCTTTAGTTTTTACAGAGGACTAGTTTGAGCTTTGGCAAATTGCTTTTTTGGTGGACTAAAACATGCTCAGTTGCCATGTTACCTGGAGAATTCTAGAAGCTCTCATCCCAAAGTAATATTTCCAAATTTTGGGCCCAATTAACAAAGAACACTTAAGCACACATGGAAGTGTAGTGACATAAACCATGTGACACAGACAATATTTCTGGATGTGGAATAGACATTGGTACATTCTTTTATCACTAGAAATATTTAAAGCAACCTGCCTCTGTGCATAGTTCAGGTCTGAAGCATTTTAGTTTATGTCTTGCTGAACATCTCACTTTCTTATCAAACAGGCTTGCAGCATTGACCTTTGTAGCTATCTCGTACACTCTCACTTTTGAATGAAGCAGAGAATGGATGAAAAACCCTAATCATTCATAGACAGTTGGCTTAGATTTTAATCCACTTCAGCCTTGGATTAACCCCCTAGCTTTGTAAATAAATCCAAGGTTGAAGCTCCTACCTCAGGATAAGAGAAAGTGCAAAGATGATTTTAGTGGCTATTGGTATTCCTTTCTTCCTTGAAGTTACCGACTCTTTTCTTAAATTCCATATTTGTCTTGGCCTTTCTTCTTTCAGCTTGCAAAGAGTTCCACAGGTCACCTATGTGCGGAAACAACAATCCTTTTGTTTGTTTGAAACCTGCTATGTGTTATTTTCATGTGGTGCCCTTTTCATACTTTTCATATTATCTGAAAGGGTAAGCAACTATTCCCTGCTCACTTTTTCCAGCCAATTCATAATTTTATGCATTTTGGCTCGACTCCTTCATACAGGCTCTTTAAAACAACAACAACACAGGAATCTAAAGCACTTCGAGCTCGGTTGTTTTTTCTCTTTTGAAGGGGCCTCAATTATGATACAAAGAAAGCTGGCAGGCCAAACTCCTAGGCACACTTACTAGAGAGTAAGTCCTATTGACTTCATTGCTTCCAAACAAATGTGCAAAGGATCAGACAATTAAAATATTTTTTTATTTATCTATACACATATGGTTTCCCCACTTTAAATGTGGAGCTGAGCTAATTACATCATGCAGTGCAGTAAAATGATTCCAGTGTTCCCAAGGAAACTGTTTTCACTAAACAACACAATTCCTTCATTTTAATTTTATGCTCACACAAGGCAAACATTTAGTTTTATCTAACTTTCACAGCAGTCCCATACTATATAACCCTCTTGTGGCTATTTTGATCAGTGAGGATAACCTGCCATCAGTTCCAAAAGTGAGGTCCCTAGAGACTGTATCAGGAATTGCTCTGAAGAGGCCTCTTGCATTTTGATTCACTATCTTTGGTGATATGCCAAAAGATCTTAGTTTGGCAAGCTTTAGAGCACACTCAAAGGCCCATTAATTCCAACTAGTATTTGGTTGATTATCTTTAAAGCTTTGGTTGACTTTTGTCTTTCTCCTGTTTTGTATGGTTTATTTTAATTTTGCTTCGGTTGTCAATCTGGTTTGTTCTGCATTTTCGGATGTTAAGACATTATAGCACACTACTGACAGCCATGACAAACGGGGCCATTTCAGTGTGATTGTTTTCCTTCAGCAATTATCTCTATGAAAACAGCTGATCTTTTCTCAGACTGCATTCTGTGGGTGTAAGAAGATGTATTGCAAGTTTTTGATTCTGTTTGATGAAGAGTGCTGTGTAACTCAAAAGTCTGCATAGGAACAAAATTTGTTCTAACATAGCATATTGTCTATGTTTTTTTTTTAATTAAAAACTGTTACATCCATCTCAAAACAGATATTCTGTAGCTTTTGAAACTCATTAATTTGGCCTCATTTAATGCAAAGTGATTTATCATTTTTGCAACATGGGCTGATCTATAGAGATACTTTTTTTAAAGCATAGGAGTCACCATAAAATGATCTCTCCCCTTTCTTTCCAAACTGCTGTATGTGCCTTCTGTAGAGATCCTGTATATTCTTAAAGTATTCTTGAAGCATATTTGGTTTTTCTAATTCTGAAAATTTGTTCTTTTAAAACCATAGTTCTAGCCCCGAGACATCTATGCCTACCATCATGTGAATACAGCAAGAATACACTGCACCTAGACATGCAAAGTTTTAAAATTATCTTGCCCAATAAACAAGGATACTTGTATTTCTTTTACAAATTTCTGGCACAGGGAGAATTTCGCAAGTGAACTTTTCTAAATGAAACCCACTCCTGAAATTCAAACACTCCACACATTTCAGGGCTTCTTCTTAAAAAAAAAAAAAAGACTGTTACACTCTAGTAAATTACTTATAAATACAAGAATTGCAAATAAGCAAATTGAATATGTTACATTAAGTGCCTCAGTCGTGTTTTATTCAATGGGTGCTTTGACTAGGATCCAAGTAACTGAGAAAACCAGTTTCATGCACCTAAGGGGATTTAGGTCTGTGTTCGTCTCAAACAGCAGCCGTTTCTGTACTTATGGTAGCTCTTTGGATCCTGGCCTTTCTCATTGGATCAGCTAAGTTGCAGATGCACCAAAGAAGAAGTAATGTAAACGTCCCTCAGTGTAACAGGTCTTTTCAATGTCAAGGAAACAAGTGTTCTCACGAAAGCCCTGTGAGTAATGACAGGCCTGCTTCTCTGTGTTCTAGAGGCACAGCAACACAACGCTGGTGACAAGACTGTTCTCTTTGTCCCACTGTCACCATTTGTGAAACACCTCTGGTTCAGAACTAATTTCTTTTCAGAAGATGAAGGGCAACAATGAACGAACTAGGCAAGATCCTCTAGTGTAAAGATATATAATTGAATACTAACGTCAGGATTGTCCATGCCACTGCTTTTCCAATTACTCTGTGAAAGCTGGACAGTGAAGAAAACTGATAGGAAGAGAGATTCAACTCATTTGAAATGTGGTAGAATGTGGAGAAAAGTTTTGTGGATGGTGTAAAATGCCAAAAAGACAAAGACATAGTTCCAAGAGCCAATCAAGCCTGAACTCTCCCTAGAAGCCAATATAACTAAGTTGAGACTATTGTATGTTGGACATAACATGAGGAAACATGATTCATTGGAAAAGACAATGGTACTTGGCAAGGTAGAAGGCAGTAGGAAAAGAGGTGGACCACATTACAGATAGATAGACTTAATCAAGGAACCAATGGCCCTGAATTTGCAAGACCTGAGCAGGGCTGTTGACATCTGGGTGACATGGAAGTTTTTCATTCATAGGGTCACTTTAATTCAAAGTTGACTTGACACAGTTAACAACAGATAAAGCCACTGGGTATATATTACATATTACAAGATAGACAGCTTTTGTCAGTCTTTTTATGTTGGAAGAACCCTTGAAATAATTTTCAGATCTCAGGGAACCCTATCAAAAATGATTATATCTACAACTCAGAAAAGTATTCCCCCCAATCATGATCTCATATGGAACCCCCAGCAATCTCTTGCAGAATCCTAGAGTTCCAGGGAACCCTGGCTGAGAGACCTTGTTTTAGAGTAAGATTAGTATAAAACTAGATTCCAGCTAAAGAAAGCACACACAAGATGGAGAAAGTCTGTTCTTAGCCAGGGAAGAGAAAAATGAGGTGTAGAAAAGTTACTGGTCTTGCTGGCTGGGGGTATTATGGATACTGTAGTCCAAAAAAACCAAACCAAAACAACTTTTCCAAGCTCTGAGAAGGACTGCATATACAAGATAAAGTTGAGGAAAAGCTGTCAGCTTTTTCAATTTCATGCCTTCCAGTACCAGATGAATGGGAAAGTTGTTCAGATGTTCAGTTTAATGTGCATAGCTTAACTCAGTGGAGCATCAGAGCTAAAGAAGCTCTTTTGTCACAGTTGACAAATAGTTTTAATTAATATCTAAATGAGAAAGCTGCACGAAGACGCATGATCAATTAATAGAGCTAAACAGAAGCTCTATCACATAGCTTAGGTCCTTCACAAAACGTCTGTACTGGTGTGGTTGTGGTACTCAGAAGCTTTAGTCATAATCCTCCAGCCTCATCCACTTTCAGATTTCTCATTGTTGACAGTGGTAGGCTGTCAGCAGCCAATTAGTCAGCCAACCAGAGAATCTCCTGCTCTGCAGTGCATGGGAAGCAGATCTTAGGATGTAGCCCCAGTGAACGCTTTATGAGGTATAGCTGCACTACACAGTTCTGTTTCATGCCACTTTGTCATAGTCCCAACCTAAGGAATCTTCATACTAGTAGTTTGGTGAGATACTTAGAGGTACTCAATGTGCCCTAAGATTAGAAGAGAGGAACTGAGATTATATCAGTCAAAACCTGTAGGACAAACAAGCAGTTAGGGGACTTGAATTGTCACTTGGGGACTAAAGCTCTTGAGCACAGATTTCTAAGTATCTCCCAAAGCTACAAATCCCACGATGCTTTAGAGTGAAGGTAAAAGAGAAAAGGAAAAAAAAAACAACCACCCTTTGATACTAACAATCCTGCTGTGATCTGAAAAGAAGCTGACTCAACAATTTATGTAGTTAATATAACTGGAGTCATTATTTCAAAGTTCATTCAAACATTTACCACAAGGTGCCAGCAGTTCTTTATCACTGTTACATTGTTTTGTTTTATTAAAAAAAAATCAGAACAATTTTATGATATTGCAAAGAGGAATGGATTGTATGTTGAGGAATTAACAAGCATAGTTGTATTGGGACTTGAATGAAATGTACCCCTTTTCCTTAAGGTTAGAATAGTCCCCCCTCCCCAATTCTGTGGTTCTGCAATCATTCTCAAATCTTGTTATGCCCAAAGAGGAAAAATATCAGTGGTTTTCTCAAATAACACAGGCTTTTCATTAGTCAGAAAGCAGAAGTTCAGTGAGTATTACTAATCATTTATATTTATTGTTGCTGTTGTTGTGTGCCTTCAACTCATTTCTGACTTATGGCGACCATAAGGCAAACCTGTCATGGGGATTTCTGGGGCTGAGAGTGTGTGATGCACCCAAGATCACCAAGTAGGGCCATTTCTGCTATAGTGCTATTAAACCACTTCCAACATCCTGTGGAATCCTGGGGCTTGTAATTTATTGAGGTTAAAGAGCTCTCTGGCTGAGAATTCTAAATGCCCCTCCCTAAACTGCAAACCCCAGGATTCTATAGGATGTTGAAAGTGGGATAATAGCACTATAACAGTCTAGTGTGGAAATGGCCTGGGTTTCTATGGCTGAGTGGTTAATCAAACCCTGGTCTCCAAGGTCGTAGTCAATCACTATACCACACTGGCTCTCTAATACAAAACTCTAAAAACAGAGCTTTAAAAAATAACTTTACTGAACATGTGGGCTTGAGAATTCTGGGAGCTGTAGTCCAAAAAGTAATCCCGAGCTGGGAGCTGTAGTCCAGAAATCCTGAGCCCTGGGATATTGTGGCCAGATGTCCTCTTGTCAACGAGATCACTAGGTATTATAAAGACACCCCAAGGAAGCATACCAGTTTGTCTGGTAGCAGACAAAAAAGGTGAGGCAAGGCGGCTGCTAGTTTGGCTGCCCTTCTTCAACAGAATTAAGCCAGCCCAAAGCCAGAAGCGGCAGAGTTTGAGCTAGCCTGAGCAGAGCTGTCTGTCGTGAGACACAGATTGAAATATCAAATACCTCTCTAAAGAGAAGGGAAGGGCTGGGGCATAATTTCCATTCCCTTAGTAGGAAGAACTGCACAGAAAAAGAAATGTCTGGTCCTGACATGGCAGGCGATGGTGGGAGACATTTCTCTTTTTTGTATCCTTGTAAAAGAAGTGGAAATTACGTGAATCAGGGTAATCTATTGAAAATTTATTCTGCAGCAAGTTCTGGATCTTTTAGGGGGTAAATTAGGTGAATAAGACAAGAGATTTTGGTGAATTCCAAATTAATTTAACAATATGAGGAAAATGGATTTTGATAGGCAACAAATGGATTGTCTCCTGTGAAATTTAAATCCTAGTAATGATCCTCCATTTTTTATGGATACATGTAAATTAGCATCTTAAAATTCTGTGCAAATTGGACAGAGCTTGGGAATAATGCATTAAAAGTAGCACTGTTATTGATCTGAGGGTTTTCTTGAGAAGTAAGGACCAACATCATCACTTTGAAGCATGTTAACAAGAGCAATGCAAAATCTTCAAAATTTTACTATTAGAAGCAATTTGGGAAATTTTGTTGTTCTTTTTAATGGAGCACAATGGGCAACAACCAACTAATTACTTTTGGAAAAGTTATGCTAATACTAACAGATTAGTTTTTTCAGTGATGAATACATGCTCTGGATTTGCTTCTTCTTTTTGTGCTCCTTTTCAGTCGAAGAGGCCAACCTATTCTAGGACCCAAATTATTCACTAAGAAATATTAAGAAATTGTTTCATTTGTTGAATCCATTTAATGTGTTTTGTACTGAACGTGTTCTTTAAAATTTAAAAAACCCTATACACAAAATAGCTTTTCAACCTGTTGAGCTTAATATCACATAAGCATTTCCTCCCCAACTCTGCATTTGTTCTTATTCTCTCCTCATTCAGTCCTCTGCTAAAGAACGAGACCAGAGTTTGCACTGCAACTTTTCCTTAGTGTAGACACGGATCTCCTTTATCTGTCCTATGCACATTCTCCAGTGGTACAGCCCACTTAGGATTGTATGTTACCATTACCACACATCATGGATAAAATTAACACTCAACTATAACATAAGTTGTACCTTATTACATATGTGTGCCTACGTGCCTTTAAGTCACCAGTTGACTTATGGTGCCCCCATGAATTTCATAGGGTTTTCTTAGGCAAGGAATACTCAGAGGTGATTTTGCCAGCTTCCAGAGCTAGGCCATTTCCGCACTAGACTGTTATAGGGCTATGATTCCACTTGCAACATCCTATGGAATCCTGGGGTTTGCAGTTTCAGGAGGGGTCGTAGTCTTGCCCGTTCCTTACTACAATTTGTAACGACTCACTAGAAGAACTAAAAATGCCCGGTAAAGTGTGAGGCAATAGGAAAAGAGGAAGACTGCATTACAGGTGGATAGACTCAAGCAAGTGGTGATGACAGCATGACTTGGAAGTGTCTCATCCATGGGGTCATCATAAGTAAGTCTCATCCATAGGGTCACCATAAGTAGACTTGACAGCAAATAACAACAGTGGCTAATTTGTAACTATTACTTCTAAGTTGCAATCTTCTCATCAACGAATAGTTGCCAGTAGCCCCTTTACACCTATCTGGGAAGGCTTCTTGTTACATGCAGTCCACAGTTCTCTCATACCAAATACAGATTTCATGTGTATCTCAAGACAGGAAACTGCTATTTGGCAGGCCAGACTGTTTGGCTGTCAAGCCTAGCAATAACTGGCATAAGCTCTTGAAGTCTCAGGCAGAGAGAAAGAGAAGCTTCTCTGTTTTCCACACCTGGCTTTTCTAACAGAGAGGCCAGAAAGTGCCCTGGGTAATCTTCTGCATTCAAAGGATTTACTTGTGACTTGGACAAAATATCTCACCAATACCTCCTCAGTTCAAATACCACAGCATTAATACATTGTATGTACTTTAGTACGGTATAACATTACCTAAAGTTGCTCAGACCCAGTTGGTATAGTAGTTTAAGTGTTGGATTAGGATTCTGGGTTCAAAAGTCTTTGGGTCCCTTCGCAATGGAAACCCATGAGCTGATCTTGGGCAAGACTCTTTCTCTCAGACGAAGGCAATGGCAACCCCTCTCTGAACAAATCTTTCCAAGAAAACCCCGTGACAGAGTCACCATTAATCAGAAATGACTTGAAGGCACACAACAGCAAAAGTTGCTATGAGCTGAGAAAACACTGCAATGTCCGCAACCTCATTCTTCAATGTTTTCCCTTGAAGTGGACTAAAGATTGTTCATTATAGATTAAAGATTGTCCATTATAAAGCCAGACAAGGAGTATAAGGTTTAAGATTCTCAGCATGGCCCCTTCTGAATCTGAATGAAAGAGCTTGAGTATTGCTAGCCACTAATTTTGGAAATGATAAATGCTTATTGCCTGAACCCCAAAGAGCTTGGAAAAGTTACATTTTGGACTATAACTCCTGGAATTTCCCCAGCCAGGTGGCTAGGTGGGAGTTATAGTCTAAAAAACCAACTTTTCCAGTTCTGAGAATTGCTCCGCAGCAGTAGGCTAAGTCCCTTCCCATACTATATTGGCACAAGCTATGGCATTTCAAACAATCTTATAAAGTCCTGGATTGACAAATGTGGATATACATTTTTTGATTTTCAATGTAAAGGACACAAGACAGCAAAACAGACAACTCTTCCACCCTACTGAGTACTACAAACACTGATAGCTAGTGGCTCTTCAGAGTCTCATGCAGAGAATGTTCCCAGCACCTGCTACCTGAGATCTCTTAACTAGGGATCCTGGGAACTAAACTTGCAGGAAAAGGATGTGCTCTACCACTGAGTTATGGTCCCTCCGATTACTGTGTACATAACTCCTTTATTTTCTTACCAATTGACCTTATCAACCGAAGTGTATCTAAGGTGGGGCAAGTAGGACACGTGCCCTGGACGCCAATGTCAGGGGGGTGCCAAAAAGCTGAAAATTTAGCGGAGGAGAAGGAGGGAGCAGCTCTGGAGGTAGGGGCGCAATTTCCATGCTTGCCTTAGACACTGTTTATGCTAGATACACCTCTGCTTATCAGTTACAACCTGGGATGTACAAATTTTTAAAAAGCAGCCTTTTCTGAATAAAAGAAATACCAAGCTTTGAAAAAGTTACTTTGTAACTTTAATTTCCAGCATGCCATGTCAGCTTGGGGAGTTTTAGTCCAAAATGTAACTTTTCCAAGCTCTGGAATCTATTTCTGTCCAAGGCCCTTTCCGCACAACATTGCTGTTGCATTTTTGCCACAGGATGGCAGCGGTCGGCAGGTCACACTTCTGCATGACAACATCGTTGCTGTCCCGCTGCCATCCTGTTGTGGAGCGTCGCGCTTGCGCAGTTTTTGCAAAACGGAAAAAATCCGTTTCGCGCCTGTGATCATGTGGTGCTCCCGTCACTTCTGGTCATGCGGAAGATGTGGAAACGCATTGGCAATGCTTCCTTCCATAGCGCAGCAATGGAAAAAGCCTGGCTGTGCTGCGGAAGGAAGATGTGGTGTCATTGCCTTCTCTTCCTCATGGACCGAGCGGGTGCAGAGGGGAGTGTTGCTTACGCGCTCCCTTCTGGACCTGGGACTGCAGCGAGACAATGTGGAAGAGCTTTGTCATGCGGAAATGGTCCAAGTGTCCTATCATAACTGGATATGTGAAGCTTCTTATACTAACTCAGAGCACCATCTCCAATGGGTTGTCAAACCCCTGCTTTGTTTTACCCAAATTCTAGATATGTCGTCTTGTGCCCATTAGGCCTAAATCCCAAGCTTTTGTTTAAAAACAACAACATGTGTCTTGTTATTGTAATGTAATCAAGTCTTATTTGATATAAAGTTTTATAGACTGCAGCCCACTTCATCAGATGCATGGAGTGTTGCCTTAGCTGAAAAAGTTTGTTTCCTGGCCATTTGGCTAAGATCATGTATAAAGATGTTAGTACACATGGTTGGTGGGGGCAGGATGTTAGATGAGAGGTGTGGGGGGGGGAATGGAAATGTTAAAACCATAAGCATTTATTATTATCTTAACTAACATTAACAAACAATACTTGGGGGAGCACTAATATCTTAGCACAGATGACCTGGTTAGCATATACACTGTAGTAAAAATCAAATAGGTCAAAGAAATTTAAACTGTTTTCTAGTTCTAATAAAATATTTAAACTGTATCTCTGAACAAAATGGCACCATACTCCCCCCGCCAGGTTGCTGCTGTTTATCTTTCTTTCCTCTGCATTTTGCCCTGAGAATCAGATGGCAGTCACTCACAGGATTTTCCTATGGTATTTTCATGGATCTATAGCTTTTTGTCATCAATGTGGCAAAAAATTTATAGTTATTTAAAAACAGTACCACTGCAAATGCCTGTGTATGACAAAATGCTACTATTATTGCTGTCATTCTTTCATTTGTATTGAACTAAGCAGATACATGGTTTTACATAGTTCTCCTCTTCCTGTTAGCAACCGTGTAAGGTAGGCTTGCCAAACAACAGTGGTGGGATTTCAGCTTGGGTCTTTCTATTCCAGTTCCAGAACTCCAAGCATTACTCTATAGTGGTTTTCTCAGATCAATTGTGACTATTAAAAAATGGAAGAAAGGTTGAAAAATAGTGGAAGAAAAATGCAACAATTAATATGTTTAATTTGCAGAATTAGTATGTAATTATATTGTCTGTAATTAGAATACTTTGCATAAAATGTAAATTAGATGACAAGATTTGTGGGACTGGAATATAGCAATCCTACATCTATGCAATACAGTATTGCATATCCATTCCTGTTGTATCTTTGGGGACTAAAATAGGCCTTGAAACTGAATGTGGGATCTTATATTCCCAGAGCACATGCTCAGCCATTGATTCAGTTCATTTTCCCTAAGTCTCCCATTCTGATCATCACTTGATGTGATAGGCTACAGCTTCAGAATTCTTAAACAGCATTGCTGATGGCCACACTGGGCAGTTGTAGTAGGACACATCTAGAGACAGTGGGTGGGAAAGACTGCTCAATATGTTTTACAAAATGAATCTTTCTTTCAGGATACTCTAGGAACTGTACCCCAAAAAATAATCTTCTCAAGCTTTCCTTTGTTAGGTGCAAAATACTTAAACGTGAACAAAATTTTTATGCTTCATTCTGGGTCCGTGAATGTTTGGAGGGAGGAAGGAAGGGTGGGAGGAATTTTTTTTTTTTTACAAGTCATTCTTTTTAATGTTTTAAACAGAGCTTTCCAACATGACTTAACATAACACATCTTAGTTCTTCATTCTTGATCAACAGTAATGTACTTTTACTTTGGCTGCACTGAAATCCATTTTATCAAATCAGGCTCTGTGTAATACTCACCAGGCTGTGATTTTTAAAATTTGCTATGCATATATATATGTGTGTGTGTGTGTGTGTGATCTGCGGAAGTAAAACTGGATAAACTATACTGTTTCCCCTGATTTGTGTTATATCTCAGTATGAATGTGTTGCATGACATGGTAAAAAAAAAAAAAATCATTTTCCAGTGAAAGAGGTCCAGACACATGACTCAGAGATCATCCATATGAAAATGAGAGGAACTGCCCTCTCCATTCATCTAAATTCCATTCTCTTGAATTTTATCTCAAATGAATGGATAAATGACAGCGATGGTAATTATCTTGTTTCCTTTCAACCTAGGATTCATTTGTTTTGCGCATGGCTCTGACACCACAGATCTGTGTTATGATACCCTGAAAAAACAGTTGTAGTATTTAATTGTGTAGATCACAAATGCTCCTTGCCAGGTTCTAACTTTCAGTATGCTCATTCTTAATGGAAGTTCTAAGATATCTGGGTAGAATCACTTATCACAGAACTTTTTTCTTCATCTTAGACCATCTCTGTCCTCTGCTGCATGGCGCTACTTTGTTAATGATGCATGGTTGTCACCCATTTTAAAAAATTACCTTATATACTAATCTTCTACAATACTTCCATGCCTCTTGAGATCTTGCATCTTGGAAACAGATTGTTTTCCAAAGCTCAAGTAAAAACCTGATTACATCTTTTAAAAAAAAACAAAAACCAGAGAAACACCTAGAAATCACAATACAAATGGTTATATATAAGTATGCCTAACTCTGAGCAGAAAAGTAAAAGAGCTTGTGAGGAGGCAGGGCAGGGGGAGAGAGAGGCATGAATAACAGTTTAATAGTATTCATTTGGAAGGAAGTACGAACTGAGCGGTTTCATGAGACCAATAAAAGTTCCAGTAAAATCTGTAGCCTATAGTTGCACACCATCCTTACATTGTTTTGTGAAATCTTCCATTTGTTCCTCCCTTCTTTCTAAGTTCCCACCCTTCATAATATGGATTTACTCAGTGCAGTAAGATTTTAGTAACAGATTATATCATCTAAAGCACTGTTTGCTAAAAACACAATTTAGCTATTTAGAAGGCAATCTTTGCATCTGTCTAAAACAGCATAACCACATGTTATTTTAAATCTGTCATGGCATTTTTACCAAATTAATACAAAGAAAGTGTGTGTCCATGGGTATGATTTTTATAAAGTCATAGGCTGCGGGCAGGAGGGGTAAACTCTCCCTCCTTGATCCAAACCCAACAACAACAAAAATTCCTCCATGCTACAAAAAGCAGTAGAACCTTTCCTGCTTATGCTTGGACTGACAACAAAGCAGCAGCACCCGAATTAGATGTGATCCTATAGCACAGAATTCATTGCTGTTATTCTGTACCTGCAACTCTGACTTATGGCAACCTTGTTGTAGGAGGTGTGGTGGGTTGTTGCTGTTGCTGTTTTGGTCAAGTTTATTCAGAGGAGAGAGTGTGAGGCTGAGAGAATGTGATTTGCCCTAAGCCACCCAGAAGGTTTCCATAGTTGAGTAGGGATTTAAATCCTGGTTTCAGAGTCCTGGTCCAACACGAGTCCAATACACTGACTTAGAGTCACAGAAAAGCTTCAGATATAGCCTGTTAGAATATGATGACAATGAATGTTGACTAGCACTAGGACAACTTGGTTAGGACAGAACCACCATTCTAGGATAAGATTCCTAATTATGCTGTGCAAGGCAATAATGTTACTGGGAAAGAAGTTATCTTGGTCATGGCCTATATCAAGTTTGCATAAGTGTGTTAAATCTTGCCTTTCAGAATTGTTCAGCTCTACTTCATTTACATTATCTGTTCTTAATTGGCACTACAGTATGACCCCCATATCTGTGGGTGATTGGCTCCAGGTCCAATCTGTGGATAGTACCAAATGCCATGGCAATCGGGCCTTGGGCTTGCACCTGGAGGCAGGAAAACAGTGGGCAGTGCAGTTCCGTGCTACCCGCTGTTTTCCTGCTGGGTACCACGGGGATCAGGCCCTGGGCCTGCGGCTGGAGGAGGGAAAACAGCGGGCAGTGCAATCCCACGCTGCCCGCTATTTTCAACCACAAATAACTGAATCCGCGGATTCATAATCATGAATTCATGAATCCGCGGATATTGGAGTCGAACTGTATTGTATTCAAAGCAGGGGAGATTTTGAAGATAGCAGGGTAGTCAGTCAAGGTGAGAAGTAACCCCTCTGCACATTTTCCTTTCCAGATCAGAACTATCCCAGGCTCTGAGATATCAGGAACCAAAACCTGAAACCTGAGGAGACTTCTGGTGATGTCATTAAATGTGTGTACCACAGTTGCACACAGACAGCTATTCAAATAAGTCATTGAACACCTGCATTCAGGGTTCTGACTGTGTCACCTTTCACTGATGCTTCTTGTCTCTCCTTAACTGCTTGAAGAGTTTCATCTATCACCAATTGAGGCTTCTCTTTCTTTTTTGGCCACAAATAATTTTCCGCACTAGACTGTTATAGTGCTATTATTCCACTTTCAACATCCTATGGAATCCTGGGATTTGCAGCTTAGGGAGGGGCCTTTGAGTGTCTTCCCAAAACTGCAAACCTCAGGGTTCCATAGGATGTTGAAAGTGCAGTAATAGCACTATAACAATCCAGTGTGGAAATGGCCAATTTCTTTTTTCCATTAGGTTTCTAAGTGAAAATCTATTTTTTCATTATCTTTAAATTCTATAGGGATGTTCTTCAGGTTGTATTTTGGCATGATGGCTGGTTTAGTGTTCTTTAACTTTGCTCTAATTTGTAATTATTAGCAGTCCATAGTCTGTGCCACAATCTGCTTCTGTTTTGTTTTATTTTTTTCCCAGAGAGAATGGAGCTTCTCCATTGTTTGCTTCCAATTATGTAGTCTATTTGATTTCTATATTCTCTGTCAGGTGGTATCCATGAATATGGGTGCCTCTCTGGTTGCTTCAAGAATGTATTTGAGATGAACAAACTGTTAGGCTCATAAAATTCTATCAGTCACTCGCCTGCTTCATTTCTTGACCCTAGGCCCAATTTTCCTGCAATCTTTGATTCTCTCTACTTTGATTCTGCTCTACTTTTGCATTCCACTTGCCTATGATTAACAACAAATCCTGTTTTGTGTGTGTGACCAGTTTCCTCCTGGACTCCACCACAGAATCTTTCAGTTTATCTCCTTTGACTGCTTTCACTACATTTTTACTCACTATTAATGCAACTCCATTTCTTGTTGGATGTTCATATCCTGAGTAAAACAGCGTGCAGTTATTTGACTCAAAATGTCCCATTTCTATCCACTTCAGCTGGCTCACCCCCAAGTATTGCAATGTTTATACATTACATTTCTTGTTTTACTATGACTGGCTTCTCCGATTCATGCTTCTCACATTCCATGTTCCTATAACCTGTGTTGTGTAGCTTTGGACTATCCTTTCACTTCTGAGCACATCAACAGCTGAACATCCTTTCAGCTTGAGGCCACTTGCATTATTAGCGGCAGTGATACCTGTAGCTGTCCTCTGCTGCATCCCAGTAGCTCACTGAATGACATCAGACCTGGGAGTTTCATCTTCTGGCATTTTTTTTTTCTCATTTGGGATTGTCACATCATAGGGTTTTCATGGTAAATGATATTCAAAATGAGTTTACCATGCTTCCTTCTCCACAGTGCTAACAACTGCCTGCTACGGTGTCACTGCCTTTGTCTCTGAGTGATCCTCTGCCAGTATCATCCTACTCCTATGGCCTGTCTGCTATAGGAGACCCTATGCATAGCCTCTTGCCTCACAGAAACATGCAGTCTCACCACTGCTGAAAGGTAGTGCCATCACGGAACAATACTTCCCCTCTTTCTTAAATCTGAGGAGTAAATCTAATTGAAAATCAATCCATCTTCTTCAAAGAAATATGATAAGAAGCAAGCTGCTGCAGACTTTCCTAGTTTTAGAGAGTTTCCTGTCTTCTTAATTTTGGGATACACTGGAAAAGAGTGAAACAAACTTCTCAAATGCTGCACGTGCTCTCATCTTGTAAAAGCTATGCTCATGGTCGTTCTTTGGCAATGCTGCACTTACATTACTTCTGTGATTCATGAAATAAAGAGCCTAGGTTTGCCTTCTTTTTAAATCCAACAGTTTTATGTATTCCACTGTTATTCATTTATAGCCAACCAAATTGTCCTCAGGGAATGGCACGCACAAGCACAACATTCTAAGTGTTAATAGGAAACGGATCTGAACAAAGAACCACATTTCCCTATTATATTGTGTTTCTGCCTTAGTACAACATGTCAGCTTCCGTCACAGCTGGCTGTTTTTCCTTGTTGCTTCAAGGGAAGCAGCTATCCTTTGCCTCTAACAGTCCTCTTTTCAATCTAATTTATTCCCTATTATAGTATTGTGCTTAGGAAAGTTATATCACTGTAGAATTTTAGCCTTGTTTTGTAGGTCTTTGAGCATCTAAGACCTAGAATATTTGGTGAGAGGTGAGGGTAAAGAAATAGACATTACAGATTATCTAAGTTTACAGAAGAAAGCAGAGTGTATCATCACATCCTTATCAACATAATTAATGATCAAAAATAAATCAAGTATTTATTGTTGCAGATCTCAGAGGAGCATGACACAGTTTCATTCCTGCCACAACTTCAGGTTGTCTGTAATTTCCTATGACCAATGGAAACATTTACCATCTTATCACACACACACACACACACACAATCTATATCTATCTATCTGTCTCCATTGAATATATTTCTACAGAAGTAGCACTAGCAGCAATAATGATAACAATTGTAAATAAACAGGAGTGTTAGTGGTTATGATGATTGAGGTTAACTTGAAAGAAAGCTTTGACTTGATGCACATTTCTATATGCCTGTGTTGTGTCTTGTGTGTCTACATACCTGTGTTGTGTCTTGTGTGTCCATACCATTATTTGGACACTGAGTTGCAGGATTTATACATGTAATTATTACACAAATAAAAGTGGAGGAGCACAGTGCAGTATTTCGAGCTTTGGACTACAACTCTGGAGACCAGAGTTTGAATCCCCTGTTCAGCTGAGCAAACCTACTAGGTGACCTTGGGCAAGTCACACTCTCTCAGCCTCAGAGGAAGGCAAAGGCAAACCCCCTTTGAACAAATCTTGCCAAGAAAAACCCATGATAGGGTCTTAGGGTCAACTTAAGTTGGAAATGACTTGAAGGCACACAACAAAAACAACAAAAGAATTTGTGCAAATCTACATCTTTATAGTTCCTCTGGAGGTTGAAGCACCCCAAGAAAATGTTTCCTCTAGAGGTAGATGCACACCAAAGAAAAGGTTTCTTGATTGGATGACCTAATCACAGCAATCAATGAAAGTTTAATTGTGAGAAAAGAGGTTGACATTAGTGTTGTGTAGGAATAGAAGGAATATTTGCAGATCTTGCCATTCTCAACAAAAAAGGATGCCTCTATGCACTGAAACATCCTTTCCTATAGGGAAAATGGTCAATCACTGCAAGATGTCTGTGCACTCTGGAACTTTTTTGTGAAAAATTTCCTTGTGCAAAGTAATCCTTATTTTTAATGGGAAAAACCTATTTTGTACAAAAATATTTTCACACAGAATGTTGGTTTTCTGCAAACTCCAGTTATTGGCACATTTTTTTCATAACAGCGTCCTCAAAATCCAGAATGGTTAAAAATACACAGAAACTCTTCGAATGGCACCAAGCAGGAGGAAAAAACTTTTTAAATTATTTATTCTTGCATCTGAGAATGAAAGAAGCAAATTTTTTCATCTGTAGTGTTCTGCATGTGCCGAAAATGCAAATAGCTTATTAGTTTAGAGCCAGAATAATTTCAAGTGGAAAGTGGTAGACAACACATCACTTCTGGAAATCTGTTGACTCACATCTGGTAGGGAAAAATGTGTGCTTTTGCCTGGGGGAAGGGTTGAGTGGCAACATTTGCCCCACTTTTCCTTCTCATTGAAAGCAAAGGGGGATTTAACTACAGTAATATATCCTCCAACATTTCATAAATTAAAACCAAGACCTGTGTGGCCAAGGAACATCAAAGTGTGGTTAACATGGGAAAAGGTATTAATGAGGAAGAACAAACAAACTAGGAGGGGCTGCAGCAGTTTGCTTTTATCTGAACCTATGGGGAAGGGCAGGATTCCACTTTTCCTTTTCTCCCCTCCCCCCGCCCCACCACTGAGTTAATGGAGTGCAGACTACTTTTGCATTTTTAACTTAGGGCCTCTCTGCACTACACTATTATAGTGCTATTATTCCACTTTCAACATCCTATGAAATCCTGGACTTTGCAGTTTAGGGAGGGGCATTTAGAATTCTCAGCCACAAAGCTCTTTGACCTCAGTAAACTACAAACCTCAGAATTCCACAAGATGCTGGAAGTGGAATGATAGCGCTATAACAGTGTAGTGTGGAAAGGCCCTTAGTTTACTTCAGTTGCTGTAAACTCAGGACAAAGAAGGAGAGTGGACGAAGGATAGAAAAACCAGGACCTTTTAAAAGCAGCTGAAAAAATTCATCAGACTGTCCCTGCCAGATTGGGACAGTTGGATGGTAGGTGGCACTGGATCCAATCCTAGGGATTTTTTTGTTGTGTGAGGAATTCAGGGGTCCAGTGGATCCAAGATTATTCTGACTCTATCAGAACAGCTCAATCAAGCCCTTACCATCAGTGAGAAGTTTACCTGTGGATTTCCTATACTCTTTGAAATTTCCATAGGTGTACCAAGGGTTTTCAGGACACACGATCTGCCACACCAATGGAAGTAATTTTCTTCCATTCTAACCTTTCTCACCCTACCTTTGGTAGGCATTAGTATTGTTCTTTAATTTTAGTGATCAACAAAGTTTTACTTCGGGTTTTTTTTTTACTGAATGAAGAACCAACATTAAGGCACTTTTGCACATGTCCTTTCACTGTAGATTGGTAATCCTGAGTTTTTGCTGACTCTCATATTCCAAATCAGAAAGGAGCTTCTGGCATTTCATAATTACAGCTATTTAGAATCAGGGAAAGTTACCCTGTCTGGAGTAAAGGTCCCATAATCCTAGGATGGCCAGGCTGCTGATTGGAGGATTCTGGGATCTAGATGCCAAACAGCATAATTTTTCTAAGTTATGTCGCTAGTTTTCACTGCTGATATATATAGTATACACCTACACACAGACACAGATGCACACAAACACACACACACATATATATACACACACAAGCACACACACACACATATAGATATACATACACACAAACATACACACACACACACTCTACTGTGTTTACAGTTTGCTGATAGTGTTTCATATTGTTTTGTTTTCATGGTCTTATTTTTATGTGTCATGGGAATAATCTTATCTTTTACATTATGATTTTAGGGTCTGCCACAGGTGATTATGGATTTGTTTAACAGACAAGTAAGCCATCTTGATAACCCAGGAGAGCAGCCTACAGACACAAAAATCCATTTGAAGCTCAAAATAGTTACAAGTTTGTATTTTAAAATAAAAACTTTGAATGTATTTCTTGCATTGAAATGTATTAGAGGTAGCAAAGGGGTAGTGTTATAGGAGTTTTCTCCCACGGCTGCAACAGGACAGTTGTGATTAGAGAAACAAATCACTCTGTCACTTTTCAACTCCAGAACAGAATTCCTTTCTCAATATATATGTTTCTTAACTAATCATTGTATGGCCATTATTAATCACTACGTACAATTTTGTCTTCTTTTAAAGAATCAATGGCAGCAGTCCTGCAAGACCCTGCATGCTCTTTGTTACTAATTGCCTAGAACACAGGGCCTATTGTGTAGCTGCTGTCTTGTGAACCCTAGGAATGATCCCCAATGCTGTATAATGGTAATTTCTTCTTTAAAAATTCAAAATGTTAGGAGAAAAAAGGAAGGAAGGAAGACAGCATGAGAGAATTGCCTATTGTAATCCAGTCAACTGCCAAAAAATTCTTTTCCAATTTCTTGCTTTACATAGTTTGCAGAAAAAGGCTGAAATGCATATGCGTGAAATAAGTCCAGTAAGAATGAGATCAGAAGTTGTTATTACTTTGATACCTTTCTCCTACTGCAAGTGTGTTCATACAACTGGTTTATATCTCTGTTCCTTTAACTCCCAGTTGTGAGACAGCTGTCGGCCTCTTCTCTTAAACCCTCAGTCACCCCAAACCGACATGGCCTCAACATTACCTTTTGTGTTAATCAGCTTGAAGCCGGGGACTCCTAGCCCACACACTCTTGGGAACAGTAAGAACTGCTAGTGTGGTCAGTAAGACAGACTTCATCTAGCTGTCTATTTGATACCATCTCATACATTTTTTGTGTGCGCATGTTAATACAGGCGTGAGGTTCTTGGTGAATGCTGGAGCACAGCTGCTCCATCTGAATTACCTTGATATAAAAAGGAAGATGGGTGAAGGGAAAAGCTATCTAAGTTTCTAAAAATGCATATTTTTTTGGTGAACCCTCTTCACTCCATTTGTCTCTGAAAACTGGCAAATGCCTAAGCACTGTTCAAAATTATCACTTTGCTGTATGCATGACCGTATGAGTTCTAGTGCTACAACAATCCCAGTTTGCTCCTGGAATCCCACCTCATGAGATAAGCAGTATCTCTCGCTATAGGAAAGTGTTGCGCTGGACAACTGCCTGCAAAAAAATGCTGCCAAGCCAGAAAAATCAGCAGCTCCTTGTTTGATTTTATTAGCAGTAATTACTGCCAGTGCTCAATCTGTCTATGACATATAGCTGATGTGTTGTCTATTCATTGAAGAGGCAATAGGTACAGAGTGAATGATGTCAGCAACCAGTGATTTAAAAGCATCCAGGAGCTTTAAGCCAGGCTATTATACCTGCTCAGTAAACAGTCCGGAAATTATAACCAGTGGCCGATCATTTTTTGCACAAGCAGTATTCATTCAGCATGTGCAAACAAAGAGATCTGCAAAGACAATGAAGTAATAAAAACATCCTCCTAGAAATATTTTGCCTCTCAACTTTCTGACGGCATTAATGAGCAATGTCATTATACCAGCAGTTTAGGAAGGCTGGATTGGTTAAGCTACAGTACATTACACGGAGGCCAAAAAGGGGGTCTAGAATTTTATGGATTTAATTTTTTAAAAAAATTAAAAACACCTAAGCATGCCACAGACATGGAAGTAGAGTCATGAAAACAGCCTCTGTTTTTAGGTAATTTACTTATTAATCTGATGGGCTGCACTTAATGGTCATCTCCTAGTGAAAACTGGTATGAAACGTGTCCTCCCACAAAGCAGGGGAAGTATTGGAGCTGTTAAGTGGGCAAGCTGTCCTTGCTGTTCACCAACACCAATATTCCTTTTTTTTTTTCTTTAAAGGCAGAGTGACAGATTAGTTCTTTTGAGTTCAAGATGTACCTTTTCCCCCTTTTTTTGAATTTTCCCCTTTTATTATGAATCATGTACTTAATATACATTAATATATACTGTATTACAATATTATTACAAGGGAAAAAAAATTTAATAGGATGTACCTGTGTTGATCTAGCACGGTGATTCTCAAACTGTGAAGTGGAATCCTAAAGTGGAACATGATAGTTGCTTAAGGGCAGGGAGCACAGAAAAAGTTAGCCTGCGAGTACAGCAAATGTGGAAAAAAAAGGGCAGGCCTGTGTGTACACATGGACATGTCACTGAGGATTGACTGGTCTCTGCAAAAGAGAGACACAAAGCATCTTCCCCTGTTATGCCTTCCTCCAACCTCAGATGTAGCAAAAATTGCCTTCCGTTTTAAAATGTTTTCCCCTACTCAGCTTCTCTGAACATTCTGTCATTGGTGCAGCAGATGCATGTCTTTTATTGACCATGAGGCAGTTTCTCAGTTGTGGGGAAGAGGGTAGTGAAGAAAGAGGCAGGGAGAGTGAAAAGTCAGTGTTAAGAGGGAGGGAGGGTACATGCGGCACGAGGGGCCAGAGAGAGAGAGAGAGAGGGAGATAACATAGGACATGGGGAGGCACAATGTGGAGCAAGGGGGGCGCAATGTAAAAAGTGTTATGGGGTAAAAAGTTTGAGAACCACTGATATAGCACATTCAGAGATTGCTGGTATGTCAGGTAATGGCCCCTTTCTGTAGCAGGCCTCTTTAATGCGACAAAAAGGTTCCCCTTTCAAAGTAGCTGGTAGCAATCCTACTGATAGAGTTTCACATATCCTTTTATATAGTCTTTTCTTCCACCTCATACTCCTGCACTGCTCATCCTCAGAATCAAGGTAAAATTGGTCACCACAATTGAGGAAAAAAAATTCAAACTCAGTATCTCTTTTTTTCTTTTAATGATTATTATTTAGTTCGTGTTTATTATTACTATTGGTTTTATTTCTACACTGTGGCATTAGCCAAAAATGAAAACAGAAATGATTTAAAAATTCACAGAACAGGCAAATGTTGGCCATTATAAAGCAACAGAGAAAGCAACAGTTCGTGGAAGAGCCTTCTCTAACTTGGAACACTCCAGATGTTTTGAACTACAACATCCATTCCTCTGGAATGGCAGAAGATAGTGGGATTTGTAGTCCAATGTTACAGGACATTGGAGCTAAAGAAATCCAGAAATGCAGGGTTAGCAAAGCAGAAAGATGAGATTTTATCAGTCATACCACAAAATCCATCACAGATCCATCCCTGAGTAAGTCGGATTGGCTAGTCCATAAATGAAAGGCTGGTATTCTGGAAAGGGCTAATCTTTTAGATTGCCATTTACTTTTTTCTTTGTGGTTCTGATTCTTGATCTGCTCTTGGCTATTCTGTTTAGCTTTAGCTCTTGCATTTTCATTTTAAGTACTAAACTAGAGTGATATTTAAGTAGTAATCTAGAGTGAAATTCTTAAATAAACAACACTGAACACACTTTTATCTAATATATAAAAGTCAAAGTTTGTCTTTTTGTCTGTGTCAGGTGAAGACCTCATATTATTGGCTGCCTAAGAAGATTCTATGGAAACCAGGGGTTTGCAGTTTAGAGAGAGGTCTTCAGAATTCTCAGCCAGAGAGCTCTTGGACTGCAGTCAACTATGCCTGTCTTCAATAGGCTGGTTGCTATGGAGATGAGGCCTAGCAGCAAGGAGGAGGAAGGCAGCATATTCCCTCAGGAACCCAACTTCTGCATGTTAATAACTCTGAACAGAGATTAGATTCGGGAATATGGGGAAAAGTTACACATACTGGACAAGACAGTTTGGGAAATTAGAGACACAGGATATCAAACCTTTCTAACAGGTATTATCTATGAGAAAATAAAATCCCAGGCAACGCTGCAGATATATGCTAGCAAATAAATAAATAAGATAACTGTAACAGAAATTAGAAAAAAAAGTCACACCAGAGATCCTTAAAATAACAGGAGGATAATACTAAGAAGACTGGAATGCAACAGTTTGGCACCAACATTGCCTCTGGATTATCTCGAATAATAGAGTGAATGAATGTTGCCAATAACAAGGGAAAAGCTAACATGGAAGCAGTCAAAGGCATGAAGGAGATCAGATCACAAACAGTCAGAAGCCAAAACAGACTCATATCAATGCAAAGAGTTATGCCTAAAACTCCACATTTTAGCCTCATGATCTATATTGTGGTGCCTCCTGTGGTAAGACACTTGAGGTTTGAGAACAGAAGAAGAATAGAATAGGGTTATTCTTCTAAGTACCAGCATAGCTCCCCTCTAGGACAAAAACAAGTTGGTTCATTGCAAACTGACATGGCAATACATATTTTTGGGGCATGACAGGCTCCTTTTTAAAAAATAACAACTAGCCTTTGGCTTTAGATGTTTGACCATTTCCTCATCTCTGTCATTCTGTTTGTTTATCCTTTAGTTCATGGTTGGCAGGGACAGTGGCAAGGTGGTGGCAGGGGCAAAGCATGGTGAAGAGAAAGTAGTAGTGATGGGATTGGCTCAATTCCTTCCACATCAGACTGCAGGAGAACTCCAATTGTCCCTCATAAAATAGAATCTGATTTTTTTTCTGGGCATCTAAAAAAAATGCACAATATTGCTATATCAAGCAAATCAATGAAAACAATAGACTTCATGGAATCTTAAATACTTAGCAGTGTATTGGACCTTTTACTCTACTCTACTGCATCTCTCAAGCTTCACTGCAGTGGCTTCATTGCTTTCTGTGCTATCTTTGCAAGCAGCTCAGCAAAATAAACTTCAGCTCAAATTTCTTCCAAAAGCCAGACTTTCTTGTAGAGGAGTTAACACAGACCCATTGAACTGGAAATGACACTGAGAGAGGATGGATCACAAAAGTCAATCTTATGTGTAAGATTTCACTCATTGAATACACACAAAGGCAGGTTTGTTGTTTCTCACAAAACAATTGGACAAAAAAGTGACTGTACATTTTGCTCCATAATTCTATTCCTATGAATGCTAGCAACTTTCAAAAACAAACAAACAAAAACTTGGATGCTCTCATGTCCTTCCAGTTTATAAACATGGGATATATCTTCTATGGTTGAATTGCTATGGGTTAGCAGAGTCATTTACATTCTCACCAAAAGAGAGGGGATGTTGAGAGGATGGTAGGAAGAGATAGATTTGCATAAAATTTGCACATATTAAATTACATAAATAGGTGCAAATTATGAGATTATGAATAATATTTAAATATAAAAATATGTCTCATGTAATATGGAAACCTTCAGCCAGGCAACCTGTGTGCCTGTTTGGTCTGCTGTCCAGATGTTCAGCATTAAAAGTTGTCTTTTTAAAGATTCCTTATCTTTAAACCTGACTTGGACCATCTCTTCAAATAGAGAATACCATATTTATTGATTTAAAATATTTCTAGTCTGCCCTGTATCCATGGATGTCAGGGCTCAGAACAACCAATAAGTACTCTTGATGCAAAACCATAAAACAATAGCCAAAAGAAATTGCAATATAAGATTGGCAAAATGGGTTAGAAACTAAATCACAATCACTAAAACTATGGGGGTCAGTGCTTGGCTAAATGTGTCTGCATGTGCCTTCAAGTCACCTGTCAACTCGAAGAATTTCACAGGGTTTTCTTATAAGGGCAAGGAATACTCAGCAAGTGCTTTTGCCAGTTCCTAGCTCTGAAACATAGCTTACAGCATCTGGTATTCATTGGTGGTCTCCCATCCAAGTACCAATCAGGACTGACCCTTGCTTAGCTTCCAAGATCAGATGGGATCTGGTACTCTTGAGATATTTAAGCTCTGCTTGGGTAAATACCCAAGTCTTAACTTGGCACCAAAATGAAGCCAGCATCACTGTTATCCAGGAATCCATGGAGGGTATGGACAGAGGCACTCCATATCTTTGGTGCCATAGCCATAAAGGTCTTCTCTTTCAGCTCCGCACACTATGTACTGCTCTCAATAGAGGGACATAGAGAAAAGCCCCCTCTCTGTTAGAATTTGCACTCCCCTTACCAGTTTTGAACATTTGAAATTAGATATCTTCCATCTTAAATCTTCATGCCTTAAAGTTAATTAAGAATCTTGTATTTTAAAAATTAATCTTAAAAAATCAGATAGAATTTCTTAATAGCTCAAAAGCTTGTGTTACCCAAAACTGTTAGATAAAATTATAATTTTAACTTAGTATGTAACTCCTGACATCTGTTAACAAAGTTGTTTTGCAGATAGTTCTTTTCATTTGCTAACAACAGAAACTGAAGAACAATAACTGCTCTTTCTCTACTTGGCACTGCCAGTTATTTTCAATGGTTTCAGAAAGAGGCCACAAGCAGCAGTTGTACAGCTAAAGTATCTGCGGCAGAATGGTGTCACCTAGAATTTCCAACTTCCTTTCTGTTTAAATTAACTAGTATGACCACAAAGCAATGTAAAAACATGTTGTCTTAATTGAGAAAGAGAACTTTGATTGGCAGCAGTGATTTTTCTTTAAAAAAATGTCTTTTCATCTTGGTGGCCTTATGGAAATACCAACAGATGGTCTCAGAATATACCTTCAGGTGACATATTTTACTTTCCCCTTTATTTGGATTAGCAGTCAGTTCCCAGCAGACCTTGCAGCAAGCAGAAAGCTCACCACATTATGGCTAACTAGTTGCAGGCGTGCGTGAGCTGCTTGACTGGATGTGATTGCCTTGTGTCAGCTAGAGATGCTAGGCTATGCTGGGGTTACAACTGGTGGGCTATGTCAGACAAGCAATGTAACTCTATCCAGACTTGCAGTGAAAGCACAGAAGAAGAGAGCAGAAATGATGCTTGCCACAGAGCTTGACTACACCTCCCAGGAGTCTTCAGCCAATATGGCCAGCGGACAGAATGGCTAGAGGATTCTGGAGCATTGTCTAAACTGTAAGTCCCAAGTTCAGGGAGAGAGAAAATCAAAATAACACCTGCTGTTGTTGTTTCTATCTCCCTGCACAGATCTGAAGATCTGAGCAGGACTTTGGATAGTGATTGACAGGGGGCACAGTAGATGCCACTCCAGTTCTGTTTATCTCCATAAGAAGTCTGAAAATGGCTTCTGATGTATTGCATTCTTTCCATATATCTATGACATAAATGACAGAAACTCAAGGGATCGTTAATGAGATGATATGAGAGAAACTCACATCATCTATCTATTCACCCAGCCAGCCATCTCCTTTTTTGCCCACCAGAGTTCCCAAAGTGTTGTACAATAAAATAGAATAAACCATGCAGATTAAAAACAGATTAAAAAGAATGTTAAAAGCCAATTTTAAATATTTTTTTTGGAATAATATTGTTTTGGCTTCTCTTAAGAGAGAGTTTCCCAGTCAAAGTACTTCTACAGATTGGCTTCCTGATCAGAGACAAGAAGATTTCTAGATTCAGACTTTACTAATTGTTGGCAGATGAAACCAGCAGCTACTGTTCTATCTGTCTCATTGATGCTAGCTTTCATCTGCCAGTAATTAGTTAAGTCTGAAAGTAGATGAAAGCAAGAATTAATGGATTAATAAAAGCTTTTTAAAATTGCAAGACTTTTTTCCATTTATATTTCTAGGTGTGTGTGTGTGAGAGAGAGAGACCCTGACCCTCCAGAAAGATGCTGGAAAAGGAGGCAAGGAGCAAAATCAGCACAAAAGCCCAACTGAACTTCCACATAGGAAATCATAGCACAACAGAAGCAGAGAAGGGAGGTTATTAATGGATTTCTTGTGCTAATAAAAATAAACCCTTTCCAAATGGTCTCCCATGGGAGAACAACAGAACAACAATATGTGATGCTATTATCCAGCTGTAAGTGCTATTTACTGCCTTGTGTGATAGAGCCTTGAATTTAAAAACCTGTCACTATGACACCAGAAAAACACGCTTAAGGTTGTGAATATATGTCTCTTTCTGCATGATGCGCATGATGATGTGCATGATGCATGATGTACAGATTTTAAAACAGTACCAGTGAAGCTCATGTTTGTCAATGCATTTGAGTATGTAACACTCTCTGTAGACAAGGACATAAAATTCTGGGCTTTCTAGCATTTTTGGGCACTTCAACTCAATCCTGAATATATTTATTTTCAAGCCAGTCCTGCGAAGCTCAATAAAGTGTACCTCCAATTAAATACTTTTAGGAATGTAGTGCTAGCCTTCATTTGAATATAGAGTATAGTTAAGAGAAGACAAAATGAATACAGCATGAGTCATAGATATATGAGGGATGCTGAGTGTTTTCTAAATAAAGTGTTCAGTGAAAGAACTGTGGACTTCATCCAAATAAGGTATCTAACATGGAAGAGATAAGTGTTTAAGGCTGTAACCTGAAACACACTCACCTGTGACTAATACCAACTAAATTCGGTCAGGCTTACTTCTGAATAGAGATGTAAAAGACTGTACTGCAGACTGATTTGATAGCAGAAGCTATTAATATTGGGAAATATCAGTTGAAATAATACTTCTACTCTATTGCCTGTGTTCTATCTTAATTATAATTAATTTATCTTGTTAATTCATTAATACCCATGTATTTTTATCTCACATATACATTCACAATTATATTACTGTTACATTTTGGTGGCTCAAGTCCCAAGAATTAAATTCCTTTTGCACTTTACTTTCTAAACTTTCAGAGCCTCCTCCCAACAAAACAGAGCAATTTATCAAGGAAGTCTCCATCATGGAGGTTATATGGCCCAGGGTTTGAGTTATACAACTTAAAAATATGTTGGGGGAACAGATTTCTATGGTATATTTCCATAAACTGGAATAACTGAGTTTATATTACTGAAGAGCTTAGAAAAGTTACCCTTTCGGATGACAACAGGCCATACTGATTGGGAGATTATGGAAAAAGTTTAACTTTTTCAGGATCAGGTTTTCTGTCATTTGTTATTAGTTAGCTCACTGTTTACACAGGGGTGGGTTCACACATAGTCACAGAGAATGTATTTACTGAAATCAGTGGGATTTATCTGAGTCATGATAAATTTAAGTTCTTTTCAATAGGTCTCTAAGTATAACTAAATCTGGATCCACCTCATACTGTATAAGGCAGCTGCTCTATGCAGAATTACTTTGGAGTAAACCCCACTAAGTTACATCTGAGTAAACATGTGCAGAATTGCACACTAAGTAAATGTAACCTTTTCATCTTTATATGTGTGAAGCTCTTGAGGTGCCAATGCATGCTTAACAGAACAAGGTAACCTCTGGACTTTTTACAGTTTATCCTCTGGGACTAATTTGCTGCACATCCCACACTATCACGCACCCTTGTAAAGAATAGCCTTACTATGGTTTTAAATATGGATTAAGGGTGCATAAAAATAGAAGCTGATGTGCACATATGCCAACAAAACTGGCAGCACTATTTGCTTTGCTGACTAGGACAGTGGTAGAAAAATGTTGATATTAAGTACCAGCACCTTGTATGGAATGAGAAAGAAAGGTGTCAGGAATAACAGAGGAATTTTTAATCTATAGCTAAACATTCACCAAACACTAGTGAGCTCTATGAATCTGCAGTCAAAAATAGTTTATTATAACAAAGGTAAACCAGCAATAGTCTACTTTACAAACAACCTAGATAAGGTTTTGTTAATGTAAAGTTGATTTTCATACTTTCTAGACTAGGAAAAGGTTCATCTAACTAGATTACACCAGCAAAATGTAAACATTTGTACTTAATGAGTGAGAAACCTCAGTTTTGCACCCCATTCCTATATTTGTATCTTGAAAGACTAACTTTTCATTTTTTAAAAAAGGATCAGGATGTTATATAAAAAGAAGGGAAAGAGAGATAAATTTCTAGTACTAAAACAGCTAGAAAGTGTTTTATTGGAACTCCTGCAAATATATATTCATTTCATAGTACAAACGTTTACAATATATTTTAACAGTTCCTACAGGATGACCCCCCTGGGATCAGATTATTTTACCATTTCATATAGGCACACAGATGGATAGAAAAGATGTAAAATTACAGACCTGACTACTTTTTCTAGCTATTTCAGTTTAGAAACACACATCCCAACCACCCATGCAAGAGAGGCAAATAGAAGATGCTTTGGGAGGGGCTTGATCAGATAAATAGCAAGGGAGGAGCAACCATCTTGTTAAATAGCACCACTGCCCCATTATAACACCTCACCCAGCCTCTTTATACTTTTTAAAGAATTCACACGACCTGATCAAAAATCTGCCATGCTCCATGTTTTTTAAAATTACAATTTGTTTAAAAAGTAATTTAAAAACAATGTAATTTATTATATTTATATAATATTATTTATATATTATAGAAACACAATTTATATGTAATATATATTGTAGGTTATAAATCATATAACATGTAATTATATAATATGACTAATTAATGTATATCAATTAATATACACATTAACATCTAAACAATATAATAATGTCTTAAAGTATATTTTATTTTATATATTATTTATATATTAATATGTATTTTATATATGTGTGTGTGTGTATAGTTTTATAATAAATTTAATGTATATATAATTCATATTGGGCATTTTAGTATCCCATGGATAGTGAATATACTTTTCATTCATTGTGGGTTAAAATGTCGTATGTGTGACAATCCACACAAAGTCCCCTGGCAAGCAGGAGCTCCCCCATTTATTTTAATGAAGAGGGCAGATCACATTTATAACGGAATATGCACAACTATCTCATTCCCCTATTGAAATGTCTATGAGAAATCAGTAGAAGGGTCAAAAAGTGTGGAAAAGCATATTTTAATGTATTCATTCTCAGAGGTTTACTTAGAGGTTTGCTGTATGTGTCCAAGAATACAGAAATCTTCTACAAAACAAAGCTGTACTCTGGATCGTAAATGATAATCCAAGAAAGCAGACAAGCAAAACAGAACATTTCTGGAGTCTTTTGCCTAAAGGGAGTAGGTTCACATATAATTAGAGTGCATAATTGTCCCAGTAGGAGATAATTATTGTTCCGCTCCTGAACAAGTTGCTTGTTTCTATGATTATTATAACTGCACAACTGTAAGATCACCATAAAAGTCCTCCATTCAGAAGAAGCCTTTTGTAAACTAAATTGCAAAATAAAAACTTCTCTCTGGCCTATAAAAAATAAAATAAGAAACACAAGTCAGTAAATGCACAATTCTGTTTTGCACCAAGTGGTATGCCAGCATTTCTAAAGGCTTCTCACTTTCTGGAGTTTTAATTATGACTCAAGGGACCCGGGAAGGGGGAAACTGGGAGGCAACACAACTTTTAACAGCCTGCTTGGTTGTTGCCCCTACCTTTACTGCTGTTGGCTTGCTAAAGAAAAGAGGGGAAAAAAGAGTCTCCACAGGCTAAAATTCTTTACATTGCATATAAAATAGTTTCCTCCTGATTTTTATCAGCTAAGGTCTCACAAGGAAATGACAGACAGCTTGTGTCAATGAGCAGGAGTTGTTTTTGAAAACACCCCCCTTTCCTTTACTCTTCTTTTTACAAGTATTGGTGTTAAACTGAATAGCACTAATCGCAACCAGAAGGCACAAATTAGAGATTTTGGCATGATTGCAGTTTGGTGCGGGCAAAAAGGAACTGACCTGAGTCAAGTTACTTTATTCAGATTGTAGCCATGATGTTTGATTCTGTTTTTATATCCCCTGATGTAGCGGTCTAAAAATCATTACAGCCACTCCAGAGAGATCATTATCTATCTTATGGTTGATAAGAAGTGATAAAGTCTTGTTTGCAAGGGTCCACTACACAGATTAGATTATTCTTAATAGAGTTTGTCAAGGTACTTTTTCAGATAACAACAGAGTTACAGTTAAAAGAAGTCATTTTTCTGAGCTTTGATTTTATCATCTGGCCATAACCACCTACACATACATACACACAAGAGGCTAGAACCATTTGGTGCTATCCAGTGTAACTGTTTCTTTTCTTTTCCTTTTCTTTTTTTTCCTTTGCAGCAATGCATGGCAGTGGGATGGGATATAGGAGGGCAGAGAAAGTTCCCAAGCATCCCAGGAGCCACAAGGGCACATTTATATCCTCAAGAAGACTAATTTTGCTACTGCTTTCACCCCTGGTCATGCCAGTGCTGTAGTCATTTTAACTCAATTGCTTTTTTTTGTCATGGTCTATATTCAAAGATATAGTTGGATTAGACTGCATCAGTATGCAAAATGATCCTATATAGCACTTTTAAGTCTGAAGGAAGTTTGTACCATAAGCCTTTGTAAACTCAGTCTGATGAAGTACAGTGGCACCTCCATATTCACGAGGGTTCAGCGTGAAGAACCCTTGTGAAACTGGGAAAACTAGGAATAACTCCCCATCCCATTCCCCCCCAAAACTCCTCTCTCCCATTCCCTTGCTTCTGGCCCTGAGGAAGAAAAAAGACAAGGTAAAAGGCTTACTGGTACCTTCCCCTCAGAGGAGAAGAGAGGAGTGCTGAGTTCTGGAATTCTAGCTACCTCCAGTTGCCATCTTGAGACAAGAGATTCCTCCCAGAGGAGAGGTAGGAGCAAAGCGAGCACCTGACCAAGCAGCAGCCAATACATGGCGGAATGTGCAGCCACATGATAGAGAAGACACACCTCCAGCAGTGGGGAGGGGCTTTGCTCTTCCAAAAAAGAAAAATGTCCATTTTAAACACAAGCCTTGCAAGCCTGGGGTGAGGAATGCAAGGGAATGAGGGGAAATGGGCAGGGGAAGGCAAACACATGCCTCATTAATAATCCAATTTGTGAAGGTCAAACCCATGAAGGTGGAGGGAGGGCTGTAGATTAAATGAGAGAAATAAGTTTGTAGCATAGCCTTTGGTAGATTCAATCTACTTTATCAGACTGAGGTGCAACAAGGTGCTATAAGATTCTTTTGTATATTGTTTTTGTTATTCTATACACCATCACTGACAGCAGTACAGTTCTGCTGGCCAACAGGATGGCATGAGCACACATGACTTTACAGGACAGAAATGCCCCATCACATGTGTTAACAGCCAAGATGCAGAGGCAGCCTCCATAAGGTAACCATTATTTGAAAATTAACATGCAATCAGATTAATGCTTGCAACTTAATTTTTAAAATTTATTTTCCTACTTTTCTGCCAATGTGGAAAACTTTCCAACCAAGGGAGAAGATTAATCAAAAATACACAACCAAAAGTAACCTGGTACATCTTCATGCTTCTAATGGTAATATCATCTGGTGCCAGATTTGATTGGAATCACAGAATCAAGGGTCAGGTACTCTGGTTTAGGCTATTTAAGTCTAAACCTCTACTAAAGTAAAAAAGGAAAAACTAAAAAGGTCTACCTGAAGACCTTCAGTGAGCAACTGTCCTCCGCCACTCTAGGCATTGTGGATCAAATCAAGAATTTAGGGGCTTGGATTTAAAACAGTCAGTGCAAGGGATGGCTTAGGGAGTTAGGTATATTTAGCCTGATGAAAAGAAGGCTGAGACGTGACATAATAGCCATATTTAAATATTTGAAGGGATATCATGTTGAAGATGGAGCAAGCTTGTTTTCTCTGGAGACTAAGACACAGAGCAATGGATTCAAAGTACAGGAAAAGAGATTTCATCTAAACATCAGGAAGAACTTCCTGATGGTGAGAGCTCTTTGACAGTGGAATATGCTGCCTCAGATTGTGGTGGAGTCACCTTCTTTGGAGGTATTTAAACAGAGGCTGGATGGCGGTTTGCTGGGGGTGCTTTGAGTATGTGTTCCTGTTGGCAGGGGGCTGGACTTGATGATCTTTGTGGTCTCTTCCAATCCTATGATTCTATGAAATACTGAACACACACACGCACGCGCACACATGCACACACGTACACACTCCATATTTTAAGACTATTATTAGGCCTCTTAAATTTGATATAGCTTAGGGCAGTTCTGCACAAAGTACTTCTCTCCAGATGTTGCATACCCTCCAACATTTCATAGATGAAAACCAGTATGGCAAAGCAACATCAGAGTGTGGTAAAGATGGCAATAGTTATTTGTGAGGAAGAACACCCAAACCAGGAGAGACTGCAGAGGTTACCTTTTCCTGAGTCTACAGGGAAGGCAACATTCTGACTCCTCCTCTCCTCTATCCCCAAGCTTAGTTAACGGAGTGCAAACTATTTTTGCAGATTGAACTCAGTTGGCAACAACCGAAAAAAAGTTGAGAACAAAGGGAAAAGTGGGAGGAGGAAAGAGAAATCGGGACATTGTAAAACCAGCTGAAAAAGTGGGACAACAGAAGGTTAACTAGGACTGTCCTGCTCAGATCAGGACAATTGGAACATATGATGTTGTTGGACTGCAGGTAGCTTCATCAACCCTAGCTTCCATTTGAATGACACCCACTTAATCCACACTGGTTTAAGGCCTCAATATCTTTTAATCCATTTTAGATAATGGTTGAGCTCCTCTCATCATTAAGAAGTTTATCTCAATATTTAATCAGATCTACCCTTCTGTAACATAAGCCTCTAGCTACCTTAAATGTAAACTGGTACATTTAGGAACTGTATAAAGATTATTGTTTCCGTGTATCAACATGATAGATTTTCTGTCTCTGTGAACCGTCAAGGTAGCTTGAAAAATGTGTATCTGGAGGGGTGGTGAGTCTCTTCAATCTGTTGGCCCAGTTGCAGTAGTTTCCCCTGTGCTAGCTAGCCAGGGCTACAAGGCAACTTGTGAACCTCCAGATGTTGGACTACAGGTCTCATCACCCATACCCAGGCAATGCAGTGTTGAGGGATCATGGGGTATGCAGTCCAAAAACATCTGGATCCATGCCTAGCAAAATTAGCTTTTTAAAATGTAGCTGTCAAGCTCGAATGTGTTCACAGGAGGGCAACCAAGATGATCAATGGCGTGGAAGCCATGCAATATGAGGAACAATTTAGGGAACTGAGTATATTTAGCTGAGACAGGTGAAGGCACAGAGGTGATACAGTGGCCATCTTTAAATATCTGAAGAGATGCCATATAGAAGATGGAGCAAACTTATTTATTGCTGCTCCAGAGACAAGAACACAAACCAATGGTCTCAAATGTTTAGATTCCACCTAAACATTAGAATGAACTTCTTTACTATAAGAACTGTTCAACTGTGGAACAGATTGCATCAGATGGTGGTGTACTACCTTTCTTTGGAAATCTGTAAACAGGCTGAATGGGCATTTTCAGGAATGCCTTAGTAGTGTATTTCTTCACAGCAGATTGTTGGACTAGATGGCCTTTGTGGATCCAGAATGTCTCTTCATCCAGCATGACCAGTTGGTATAGCATTCTGGAAGTTGTATCCCAAACAAGTTTGCCAAGCTCTAATCTGGAAAGCCACAATTTCCCTACACATGCATTCTCCTATACAAGTCAAAGGACAAGTTAAACACTAGATATCCTCCAATTTGGCAAGGACAGTCCCAGGTAATCCTTTGTCATTCCATCTTTTTCAGAAGCTTTTAAAATGTCCCAGTTTCTTTTTCCTCCTCCCTTTTTGCTTCTGCTCCTGTTCTTCTTCTCCTTCCCCCTTTGTCCTCAGCTTACTTCCATTGGTACAATCAGAGTTCAAACTGTAAAAGAAGTTTGCAATCAAACTTCAAACTGGAGGGGAGGAGGGCAGCGGATGGAATCTTGGTCTTCTCAGTAGACTCAGGCAAAAGAAAACTGCAGTAACTTCTTTTAGCCTGTGTTTCCTTCCTCATTAAGAATCTTTGCCATCTTGACTACACTGATGTTGCTCGGCCACATGTGCCCTAGTTTTCACCAGTGAAATCTGGAGCGTATGTGTCTGGACACTCAGAAGAGACTTATAAAGCATACTAAAGAAATTAGTAGGAAATTACTAATAAAAAATGGCCCTGAACTGTTTTTAATGCTACAGGAATGGTTCTTTCACATACCACAATAAAAACACATTTAAAAAGAGGATGAATCACAGGCCAATGAGTTTAAGATTAAGTCACAGGCCAATGAATCATGCCACATGAGATTTTAAAAATATCTTTACAATATTCACTAAGTATCTGCTAACTAGATTTAAGCTGATATTTGTTTTGGCACTCTTAATTAATTTCACATTAAGTAAATGAAATTGGATGTATATTAAAGTGTGTTTTTCAAATATGCTAAAAGAATCATTTATAAAAATCACATGGAAAAAATATGCCATTTTGCTTTAATAGACTAGGATTTAGAGGCATAGGGCTGCAATCTTGTACAGCGCAGTACCCACTTGGAGTGGTTCATGTGAGAGAATTGTAGCTGGAAACTATCAGGGGATGCAATTCTTTCTTTTCAGGTTATTTTCAGGGTCCCACACTTTTCTTGGGCCTGAAATAGCTATTTTTTTCAAAACAAGTAGTGACTATCTGGTCATATCTGATTTCTGAAAAAGGGGAAGTATAGCCACATGTCAGCAGTGTGATGAGGCAGCCAAGAAAGCCAACGCGATGCTTTGTTGCATCAATAGGAGTATGGTGTATAGATCAAAGGAGGTACTCTATTCTGCATTGGCTAGGCCTCATTTGGAATACTGGAATACTGTGTCCAGTTCTGGGCACCTCAATTCAAGAAGGATATTGACAAGCTGGAGCATGTCCAGAGGAAAGTGACCAAAATGGTGAAGGGTCTGGAAGCCATGCTCTATGAGGAACAGCTTAGGGAGCTGGGTGTGTTTAGTCTGCAGAAGAGAAGGTTAAGAGGGGACATGATAGCCATGTTTAAATATTTGAAGGGATGTCATGTCGAGGAGGGAGTGGGCTTGTTCTCTACCGCTCCAGAGACTAGGATAAGGAGCAGTGGATTCAAGCTGCAGGAGAGGAGATTCCACTTGAACCTCAGGAAGAATTTCCTGACAGTCAGGGCTGTCCGGGAGTGGAATGTGCTGCCTCAGAGTGTGGTGGAGTCTCCTTCTTTGGAGGTTTTTAAGCAGAGGCTGGGTGCCCATCTGTCGGGAGTGCTTTGATATGTGTTCCTGCATAGCAGGGGGTTGGATTGGATGGCCCCTGGGGTCTCTTCCAACTCTATGATTCTATGATTCTACAATAAACCCCACAGAACATGTTTTCACTGAACACTTAATTCTCAGTAAACATTCACAGGATTGAATTGTTAGTGCACAGTAGCTTTTCAAATCAGAAAAGATGAGAGTTTCATTCATTTTGGAAATAAACTTAGAAGTTGAGATGACAGTCTATCTTTGCCAACTCTTGGCTTTCACTGATTTCAAGACAAAACCCTACAGAGTCTCCTGAGAATCCTAAATAGCTCAGAATTTTATCTCAACACATAAACAGGAAATACAACAGAGAGGTCTCTAAGCACTAGTGCATGAGGTACAAAAGAAAATAAACAGTTGTACAAAACTGACCCAAATTTCCTATGTAAAACTTATCCTACTTCTTGTAAGATATGTAGGAACTTTTCATACATATGTGACTTACATTATTAGTACCCAGGAGGGAAAACCTTCTTGCTTATGCCTGAACAGGCAATGGTATCATTCTTCATAGCATACACCAGTATTTTGCTACAATGGTGGATCAAAGCATTCAGTAAATATACCTTCTTATCCCTTGTCATCTGGGTTTCTCTGCCTGAGATGGAACAGAATGAACATGAAGACAGCTGCCTTCTAACAGATGCTTGTAAAATGTCTGGTGGGAACAAAATCCCTTTAAAAACAATATCATAGTATATGGAATAACATCTGCTAAATCTCATTTGAAAATCGCAGTGCATGACTTTCAGAATCTGTTAAGAGAGAGGAAAATGCAGAAAGGCTCTGAGGAATTCCGTATTGCTGGACAAAAAAAGACTACCAGTCTGAAAGCTAGGAAAATATTCAGCTATGAACATCGCAGAACTGATGATCTGAAGAAAAATACCTTTGGTAAATGGGTAAAATATATTATCCCTTCCTTCCACGTATAATGTTTCTTTCTAAAATAGCTGTTCTAAAAATCTTTTTGCTTTGCTTTCAAATGCATTAGGATGCTTACTGTATTATTTTATTATTACTGTATTACTTTAGTAATAATAAAAAAGTCTTTGAACAATAATTTAATAATTTATTTAGTAATTTAAAAAGAAAACCAAAACAGAGAATGCATTAGGATGCAATCTTATGTGGGTGTGATGTGGGTCTTCAAGTCATTTCCTGCTACAGCAATGCTAAGTTAATTCTACCGCGGAGTTTTCTTGGCAATTTATTCAGAGGGAGTTTGCCTGTGCTTTCTTCTGAGGCTGCAAGAGATTTACCCAAAGTTACCCAGTGGGTTTCTGGGGCTGAGCAGGGATTCAACTCTTGTCTCCCTGAGCCTCAGTCCAATGCTCAAACCACTTCACTACACTGGCTCTGTGGTCTATTCATTTGGCAGAAACTCCCCCTGAAGTTAATGGAGCTGATTTCTGAGTAGATATACTTAGATTGGATGGTTATTGTGGTCAATAAGAAAATTTACACCCTGATTAAGTTTAGTGACAGCACAATTTTATACATGTCAAGTTCAGAAGAAAATTACTAGGAGTTCCCTTGGGCTTAATTGCAGGTACATGGGTATAAGACTGCAGCCTAAATAATATATTTGGTTGTATAATTTAGGTGATACATGATGGTGTCAACTTCAAATCATAAAGAAAAAGAAGCACATTAGCTGGATCTCTCTCTTTTGGAATATCTTGGAGTGTTGGTAACACAAGCAACCATGAGTTAATCACTGCTGCACGGCTCTCTGGCTTTTCTCATTTGATCTATTCAGAAAAAAAATGTGCACTCTCATCTATTCAGCCAAATGAAGTGAAAATAAACCAAGATAAGAAAAGCATTGGGTCTTATATTACTGAATGAGAAATAAATTGACCAGCTGTGCAAAAGATACTTTAGCCATTTTTGAAAAGGAAAAAGCCTCTTTTCATCTAAACATTAAATCTTCAAAATGAAATTCGTACAATTCTTTTCCCCCTTGAGATTTATATCCACATAGGGCTTTTAAGGCAACAAGCCTAGGAAAGTACTTCATTCAAAGCCTCACAGATACTGGGGGTAGACAGCCAGTTGCTATAAATCAAGATGATTGATCCAGTTCGCACCCCTTAACTGTCCAATTCAATAATCCTTGAAGGCCTAAGACAGAAGAATGAAATGCCTGTTTCTCATTAACAATTTAAAAAAAAACACTCTGGAAAACATATTTTGGAATAGCCTAGGCAGTCTTGGGAAAGATATTTAAATGGCTATATCTGGAGATGATGGTAGCACAGTGGTTTATCTGATCAGGGAGTTCTTCTATGAAAACCCTACCAAAATGAATGAATTGCACAAAAATAACAGTTATGTTCTTCTGCAGCTCCCATTCAACAAGAACTTGCACATGAAGAAGACTTACTGGCGTACATCCATTGTCTTTGGCTCCCAATCACACATTTTTGAGAAGGAATTTTAAGACATACTACATTTAGATTTTATGATGCCAGTTTCTGAAGGTGATCCTACCTAATTATTTGAAAAGTAAAAAAACCCTAAAAGAGACTGTAGAGACTTGTTTCAGTCTCTACAGAGATGGGCCCTGGTGAACTCTTTCATTTGAGAATTCATCTTTGCCTGAACCAGACTGCTGCTCAGACTCTGCAGACACCAATGTCCTGTCATTAGTCAACTTCAGGAAATATACAATGTTTGTTGCCCAATCTGCAAAGGCAGGAAACAGGGGAAATGGAAAAGCTGTTTGGAGACGGAAGAAGTTCTGCTTATTGGTAAGGGATGCAACGTTGGAAGAGCATGACTGCGTGTGTTTGTTCCCTCCAGTCATCTAACACTTTAGCAGAGGGACAAAGGCCTTAACCTCTGAAACCAAGTAAACATTACTTAGCCAGAATGTGAGGACAAGTCTAGACCTACATGAGGAAGGGGCTTTGGAGTTGGACTAATTAAAGAAGCTCTGAGCCAAATGACAGAAGCTATAATCCTGTATGCTTTCCAAACAACCAAATTTAAACAAATAATAATAAAGAATCAGCCCATTTATAGAGAATTTTGTTTTTTTAAAGGCTGGTAAATCCTACAGACATACAATCCTTCTGATTGCAAAAGGCTCTGTTTTGAAAATGACTGGTCTGGATCCAGTTTTTGTCTTTATTAGTTGTAATTATTATTTATTTAGCCTTAATTATTTCAGTGGATCTTCTTAAATATCATTAAAACTGGATCCAGTCTAATGCACTCAAGTAACATTAAAGTAATAGCAAGACATGTTTGATAGTTTTAGGGTAGACTTTAGGATAGATTTTAGGACAGACTTTTTACAGAAAGCTAGCTAGAGAAATACTGCAGAATAAAAAAGTTTTGAAACAATCATGCAAGGCTATGAGTACTAATTTTAAATAAGTTCCCTTTCGTGCCAATTATTTTTTTTAAAACTAACCTTACTAACTACACCAGAGCAGCAGGTAAGTGTTAGGGAAGGCCATGGTTCAGGTGGGAATGATGCAACCCTCCAGATGTTGCTGAATAACAATCACTTTATTCCTCAGTACTGGTTGTGCTGGTTAGTGCACAGTGCTGGGAGTAGCAGTTCAGCAACAATCTGGAGGGCCACACTATTCCCATCTTTATTTTAGAATGTCTAGCTTTAGAGTTCAAATGGACTTGAATTTTGTCATATGTTATCACCTTAAGAATGCCTAGAGGGACAGTAAGAGGAACTTCTGTTAATTGGTGCAAATAATAAAAACTGTTCAGGGCATGTGCACAAAGTTGCATCATCAGCAACAAGAATATTTTAATTTGAACAGAGAGACTTTGTTGCTTACTTTCCTCAAAAACTTACAAACAATTCTTTTTCTTCATAGAAAATCAGATAAGGAGGATATTTTCATGGACTGGATGTAATTCAGTGTATAGTCCTGTATACTTAACATCTTGGAAGAACCAAATTCCTATAGGCCAATTATTGTGCATTTGTGTCAGGTTTTAAAATAACTTGATGTCTGTTTTGTAACATTTGTGTCTAAAGCAGAGCAGAGCTTGGAAGTTCTTTTATACAGTTACGGAATCTCCCAGTCAGGAAGTAGCCCCCCCAAAAAGAGGTTTTTTTTACAAGTTCTGATATATTTGTTGCACTAAAAAAACCAACAGGTGAATCTTGGTCTTATGGTGGGATTGTGTGCATGCGTACGTGTGTGCACGCGTACGTGTGTGCACACACACACACACACAATTGTTAGATAAGGATGCTTCCTTGAGGAGGACAGTATTTATGTGGGGGAATATCCTTGGAAAGCTGATATCCCCTTTCCTTTGCTAAACTTGCAATGTTTAGCCTTTCTCTCCCCCTCTCTTTTCCTCTCTCTTTTTCTTCCTTCTGTTCTGTAGCAGAAAGTGGTTGGTTCATAATCAGAGCTTCTTCACACATCTGTTATTCTGGCTACTTTCCTGTTAAAAATGAACCAAAGGAACAGTTCTGTGGAAGAAAAAAGGGGATTACTGTGCTTTATTTCAAAAAACTTTTCACAGATTTGTACAACTCTGCAGTGTTGCAAAAAATATTGCTGGACAAGCATATATGTGCTTCATTCACAGCAAAACTTGGGAAAGTTTACTTCAGTGGGTCTACTCTAAGGGTGACTGCCTGGATGAAAATTGAGGTAGGTGGGGGGAGACTGTATATGCTGCCTTGAGCTGCATGTATGGAAGATGGAATATAAATGTAATCAACAAGTAAATAAATACAATTCCATTATGATAATCATAACAATTGAACTATATGCCTAATAAACACACACACATACACCAATCTCACTAAAGATTACATCAAAATCTTAAAACAGTGTTAAAGACACGGACAATATCATGCCCTAACCATATAGTGACTTTATATAACTTTGTATTTATCTGCCTCACGTGGAAAAGTGTTCAGTACGAGTAATGAAATTAATTTATCAGAGCTCACCAGCATTCAGCAGTTTGTCATAAAATATCCTGTACTAATGCAACCTATTAACTGTTAATTCTTCTTTCTGAAGGTGATGCTGCAGATCTAATTTTGGAGTAAGTGTCAGTCTCTCTTTCTTTCTCTGTTTCTCTCTCTGTGTCTCTCTCTCTCTCACTCACACACACACGCACACAATTTCTCTTTTGCTCTTGGCTAGCACCTGCCACACAGTGGTATCTATGAAAGGTGTCTAAAGAGATGGCTGTAGTTCCACACAGCTAAGTCAATCCATGTCTGCTATTCATTCTTTCTTTCTGGAAAGAAAGCCATCTAGAACACATGCTCACACATGTGTTTTCTTCTTTGGTCTGTCTGTCTGTCTGTCTGTCTGATCTATCTATCTATCTATCTATCTATCTATCTATCTATCTATCTATCTATCTATCTATGAATGACAGCATGAATATCTTCCCAAAGAAGAAAAAGGAAATCAAATCTACTTGAAGATCATGAAGAAACTGAATGATGCAGGAAATATCAAACAGCAGCACATCTCTGCTTCTTATTCTTGCAATAAAAATACTGGGCAGCAATCACTGTTTATAAAAAAGGCCATAAAATTTATGAAAGCTATGGGTTTTCTTTTAATCCAATAAGTGAGTAATAACTTCATCATTTATCACCTATGACTCATTTACCTTTCCTCTTGTAAATAGGATAAGATCAAATCCCACGGCAACTTGTTAGGTCATATTCAACCCTTAATTGTAAATTTATGTCTCCTGCTCTTCTGCACCTTCCACCTTTACTGCTTCTTGCTTGGTTGCTGAATTCCATCTTCCCACTAATATAACACACTTAGTTCCAGTCATAATATATGACAAACATTTCCATGATATGACAGGCACTTCCCATGCATACTACTGAGTCCCCAAGTCAAAGTCAATCAGTTATGTTCTTGTACCTAACAGCCAAAATCCTGTATCAGCTTGTATAGCAAAGATCACTGGGGAGTTAATTGGCAGTTTTCTGCATTGTCCTTCTGGCAGTGTCATACAACTAGTCACATATATGATGGTACATGTGCATCTGTTGTGCAATGGTGGATTCACAATGCAAAGAGAGAGGTAATTAAAATATAGATCGGGCTGTGTCAGTTATCCCCTTGGAGCCAAATGAATCAGTTGGAAAATCCACCAGCTGAAAATATTCAAGTGCTTTCACAATGATTATGTGCTGTGGAATTCTGCTCACACAGCCATGAATATGATCATTGCATCACAGTTTAAAAATGACTACCACTAGTATAGAGAATCTGTGTTGGTATATGCCACCAAAAGAAGGTCTGGCTATAGTGTCTATCTACAACAAGCACATATATCACAATATTATCACTTATTTCATAATTACTACTTCTAGGAAAATGCATTTGTGGAGGAGGTGGATGTTTGGATAAGGAAGGAAATCACCACAAGTATTTAATAATAGCACATAATGTCACATTGATAATGGATAGTTGATAGCAAATATCTGACATTTCAGCCCTATGTGGAATGTTATTACCATAAAAATTGATAAAAAGGGCTACATTTTCAGAGAACGATGAGAGAAGCTAAATGTATAGGACCTGTTAATCAACTATGCAATTTGCCTACTGCATCATAAAGTTACTATGCCCTGTTCCACCCGGTATCGCACGAAAAACACTACAGACTTCAACACCTTACAGTTTTACATTATTTAGTATGGTTTCACTGACAGGTAGTTCTGTGACAAGATATTTATTACTGACTTGTTCTTGAGGGGCATGTTTCCTCATTAAAATTTCCTCATAAAAACTGCAGTGTACATTAAAAGCTCATACCCATGTACTGTATGTTTTACTTGGAAGGTATTTGCTCTTTATTCTCCTCTTCTTTCATCCTGTCAACCTAGACTGCCTATATTTCATGCCAAGAGATTTTCTTGATAACAGGCCTTTTAAGCAAACCTATTGAAAAATTCATCTATTACTCCCAATGTTCTTTTCAAATAAGTTTAAATGTACTTTTTTTTCCAGCATACAGTAGCATCAAATGTATTAAAAGGCATAACTTCAGCATTACTGTTGCATTATTGGGCTGGTTATTGCTTATGTTTGATCTTAGGGTTTAACGCCGATATTATGCAAAGAGCCAAGTGGTACCATATTTTAAGAAGAATGCTAGACGAATAAAAGATATACTGGTCAGGCTATTTAGGACTTATTTTCTACTAAACTCACATCTGGCTCTAGCTCTGACTCATATGACAGTACCTCAGAAACTCTTTTCACAGGGTGAATCATCAAAACAGCCAGAAGTACAAAGCAACTTCCTACCTGATGAAGGAAAAATAAATGAAAGGACAATATGCCTTTTAAAGTTGACAGGGCTCCACCTGAGCTGTTATATTACACTAGGAAACATCCATCAAATTGTTCACAAGTCAAAACCTGCGTCCTGTGGTTTAATACACTCCATCATCATTCCGTTGTAGAGAAGAAGACTTCACATAGCACTGATGTGACTAAATAACAACGAAAGCTGGGCTTGGTTGTTAGTTGTTCATCTGCGGCCAAATCATCTATTCTGTGTATTTAGATATATTAGTGGCAAAAGCAGATGATTTACTAGCTATGCAGATAAACAACATAGGAGTGGTATAAAACTGATTATTTAGCAATCTTCAGTGTTCTGTGTTTCAGAATGCTTTGTAATAGAAATATATTTTTAGTCTAAGAATAAGTAAAACAAAGAGCCAGCATGGTATAGTGGCTTGAGTATTGAACTATGACTTTAGGTAGTCCACAGGGGGACGCTGGGCAAGTCATACTCTCTCAGCCTCAGAGGAAGGCAAAGGCAAACCCCCTCTGAACAAATCTTGCCAAGAAAACCCTGTGATTGGTTTGCCTTGGGGTTGCCATAAGTCAGAAATGACTTGAAGCCACACAATAATAGTAAAACAACATCTAAAACATCAGCAATAGGCCACACCGTGCTATTTCCATTAGGCTATTCTGAGTTATCAGTCCAGAAAGCTCTCTATCTCTGCTTCAGTTTCAGAAAATACCTGCCTTCTGGAAGGAATAAAAGGAAAATAACATTTCTACACATCTAGGGTTAATAAAAAGAAAAGAAAAGACCAAAAACATTGCTTCTATTAGAAGTCATGTTGTGTTACATTTTGCCATCTTACACATCTGCTTTCATTACACAGTGATCCACATAGTCTTCTGAACAGAGGTACTGTTATATCTCTTGCAAAGCAACTCGGAAAAGTCAGATAATCCCAATCTGTATTTTCTGTATTCCAAAGAAGCACCTCAGAGCTGCCCCTGGCCTGCCCTGTTTATACAAACTAGGTTAGCATTTGTCTTATTATACTGGTTTTTAGAAACTGGAATTCTGTGTTTGTTTTAGTTACCTATAGTTGCCGTCTTGGATGTTCTCCAAATGTGTAGAATGAGGTCAGGCAACATGTTGTTCAGGATCTATTGGCTGATCACTTGCTGATCTGCAGAGATTGGAAAGAGCCTCAGGACTGAAGCAAGCTGGAAACTGTGCCTTCCAGTCTGAAAATCTTTATCTTAATCTACAGCAGAACCTAAGGTACACTATCATAATATTTTGGCACAACTGGGGGCAAGGTACAAGAAAAAAACCACCAGCATTAGGCACTAATTTCAAGGGGGCAACAAAAGAGGTGAGAGTTCATGGAGGGGTGACTTGCCAGTGGTAGTGCTGGTCTTTTTTGGGGGGGAGAGGAGTGTGCCACAGCTGTGTAGCAATGTTGGAAGAGGCTGTGCTGTTTTCTCTCCTGTGGCTAAATGCTGCTGCTTCCTGTTATTAATTCCCTGTACTGCCACTGGAATGGTTCTACTACAAGATATAGAATAGGTATTTGACTATATAGATCCACTTTCCTTGGCATAGCCTCACACATTAGAACAAAAGGTACACTTCACTTTAAACATAAAACTCCCAAAAAGAAAGGAAATCATGAAATCGTAATGCACAGTAAACTGTGCAAACCAATCTTGCATGTAGCAAGGTTAGCAACAATGCACCACTGTCTTGTTCTTACTCAGCAAGAAAACTTAAAAGCAGCTACAGTAAAAGAAAAACCATCTGTCACTCCACTTACTTTATTAATAACTGATTGATGTAAAGCAACATAGGGTGAGGTTTTTTCCCCCCTGTAACTTTGCAGCCTCACCATCAACAAGATATTACTTTGAGGATCTACATACAAAGCTCCTATATCATTTGGAAAGAAACAGCTTTCCACTTTCATTAAGGACATTTATTAAATGCATTAGGGCAGGACCTGAAGTTCAAATCCATCCCGCTACTCTCTTTTATATATCCAGCTACTTTATCCTAAGCTTGTCTGGCTTCCTATCAAACACTTGAAACAAGAAAATTGATTGTGGTTGCTCTGGTCTGCTTAGCTAAACAAGTTGTCAGAGAAGCAGGATGAACTGTTTGTTACACCTCCTTATGGAAGACAAAATGCTTGCCACCAAAGAGTATAAATAAAACTAAATATATGTTTCATCATATCAATCACAATGTATTTACCACTGTATTCAGACAGTTAGAGTTTGTTGCTGTGTGCCTTCAAATCATTTCTGACTTAAAAGGTAAACCTATCATGGAGTTTTCTGGTGCTGAGAATGTGTGACAGGCCCAAGGTCACCCAGTGGGTTTCCACGACTTTGCAGAGAATCGAACCCCAGTCTCCAGGGTTGTATTGTAGTCCAATGCTCAAACTGCTATACCATGCTGGCTCTCCTGAAATTAACAGAACATACATTAGCTACACTGTTGAGTGTAATTGTGTAATTAAATGATAGGGGGAATGTACATTTAATTTTTGAAACTATAGGTCTTTCTGCACTACACTGTTATAGTGCTATTATTCCACTTTCAACTTCCTGTGGAATTCTGAGGTTTGAAGTTTACTGAGGCCAATGAGCTCTCTGGCTGAGAATTCTAAAGGCCCTTCCCTAAAGTGCAAACCCCAGGATTCCACAGAATGTTGAACGTGGAATAAAAGTACTATAATGGTGTAGGACAGAAATGGCTCTATGGCAGTAGATTTTATTGAAGACTAGATATACTCACAACACACTATTATATAGGTTTGGGATGCAAAATTATGACATATACATTAGATGTTTGTAGTTGTAGGGTGCCTGGGTAGGAACTAGTTTTAATCTGTGTAAATATAACTGCCTGTGTTTTTTGGATTATTTGTTTCCCAGTATAATTCCTGATAAAGACAGGGCATTTCCAGATGTAGAGCTTCTCATGCTAGCAGTTAAAGGGCTAGGACTACTATTTTCCTTAATGGATTTCCCATCATAAGAAAAAAGAAAGTTGGAAAAACAAGGGAGTAGAGGGTAACATTGCATGAAGCCTGCAAAAAAATTAGTGAATGTGGCAGAATGACAGTGTGATAAAAGCTCCATCTAAAACTACCCAGAAAACCATGTTCATCTACGTCTGTGTGATTAGCAGCATTACTTCTTGTATGTACTTATCTTGGCTGTATCTTCCATTTAGTGGTTTCATGTTTCTATGGACCGTAGGAATTATTATTGCCAGCAGCAACTTCTTGTCACTGTGAGTGACAAGATTTAATTTTTCTATGGTACTTGTTCATAAGTTCTTCCTCACTTTCTTGGGGTCAGAAGTGTGCATGTTAGATGCTTTCATTGTGGCTCCCCTATCAATGAAATGTTCTGCCTTTCAGAATGCTCCTTTAAGTATTAGTTCCAGAACCTCTGATGAATATGAAAGTCTGAACCTACAATTCTGAGAAATATCCAACAGGAACATTCTGTTTTATAATATTACCTATTTATAATATTCTACAAAGTCATGCTCTGCGACTTCATTGTTGGGTTCTCATGCTGAAGGCTACAGAGGAACACAAGCTCTGACAGGTTCTTCCAAGCTGGGGTCCCTTTACACAGTATAGTTATAGCACAAGGACTGCTGTGATTGCACTTTCAGAATCATGGGATTTATAGAGGAAGTCTCTGGCTGAGAATTCTTAATGCCCTCCCTCAAATGCAAATCCCCAGGATTCCACAGGGTGGAACCATAGCAGTTAAAATGGAATCATAGTGCTATAATTGTATAAAGTGAAAGGTTTCCTAATCAGTCTTCAAATATGGCCCTTGACAGCAGCAGGCTATCGGAAGACCTACCTAAGTGGAGAAAGATTCATCATCAGAAGGTTGGCCGCTAGCTTGTAAATTGGCCACAGCAACTTTGAACATGTTTATAAGTGAGGAATAGTTGAGACAGAAGGATTATCTGTATCAATACAATCACAGATCTTCAAGGGACGCATTTTAATGACCATCCCTGCATTTAATCAAAGAAACCAATATAATATAATATAAATCTTGGCTCCTTGGTTCCAAATGTTGGCTCCTGAAAGACATCTGAAGAGATGTACAAGGACATCACTCCATACCTTCTTAATAGTGTTTAAAGAATCATCAAAGACGCAACCAACCATCTCTGAGAAAAGCATGATTTTCTAGATTTGTAGCCATTGGCAGCAGGCACTCTTGAGACTGAATTCTTATTTGCTGAAAAGCCACAAGGCTACAATTTGTACTGACAATTGAAGCGTCTTCATTCATAATCCACTTTAAAAAAAAAATCAAGGAAAACAGAAATCAAAGCCACATTCCAAAGCAGACAAAGTTGTTTGCAATTGTATCGTTGGAACGAAGTCAGAATCAAGTAGCCTGTCTAAAACATACGTCGGAACATGGCTTTTACTCATCTCACCTCTTCCTTTTACCAAGCCAGGACGCTTTGCCTAGCTGACACCATGGATTATATAAATTAACAAAGAAGAGAGGAGGTGCCAGGGGAAAACAGGCTACCGAGCTTTTAAAATCAGTGCTGTAAAGATTTATTGGAAGGTCTGAAGGGACAGCACTCAGGACTTGACAGTATGACTTACAGTATGTAGGGGGAGATACAAAAAATATATAGGGGGATTTAGAAAGGGGGGATTCTTGTCACTAAAATGCTCTTGGACTGATGCCAACTATTAGGCCAGAGAACAATGTTGACATTTAGCCTTTCTAATCAGTGTTGTCTGTCACCCAGGGCAGAGATTCTTGGCCTATGACGGAGTTCTCCAATAACTGGCAACACTATCTTTCATTTCCTTTTCTTCTTCCTCTTTTCACCGTAACAACCTTCTGTGGCCCAGCATTGAATCCTTTCAGACCCTACCATACAGACAACTATATTTACTTGACTCATTTTCTTTCTAAGAACTTCCTCAAATTTTCAAATTTCTTCATTAATGTCATGGGAACAATTTTTTTCTCCTTTAAAAGAATGAATGTCAGAGAAAGCAAAAGAGACACATTTTCTTGATGAGGCTTATGGTTTTCAACACTTCCTTCTTAAACATCAGCATTTGGCTCACTATGTATTCAGCTTTGTTTGTGAGGCTGAATTAGACCTTTCTCCCCCCACCCCCAACCCCACAACAAGCTTTTTATCTTTAACAGTTAGATTGCAAGGCAGGTACAACATGATCATCTTCATATTTGCAACAGTTACATCTATTGAATTTGGCCAACATAAATGGCTGAGAGATTGTTGGGTTTCATTTCACCCAAATTAATAAATATATTCACATATTTGACAGAAAGAGCTCATAATTAAAAAAAATGATAGAAAGCAAAACTCAAATAATATGAAATAAAACACAATTTATGAGATTTTCCAAGCCTGGAACTTGTAAAAATTACATTGTTGTAGCAGCAGATGGGTTACTGAAAATGATTCATCACAAATTAAAACTCTCAACTTTTCCAGCTTCTGCCCTTTCTAGTTATCACCATATTGGACCATCCAGCAGTAATGAATAGAATATACATGTACAAGAAGTTTACAGGTCAACGTTAACTGCTCTAAGGTCCTAGAAACCTCGTAACGCATCTGCTTATCTGCACACTGATTAGTATCATGATCTGTAATGTGCTTTGCTCAGTAACAAATCCATCATGATAAAACTGAACCCAAAGTTAGCTTTTACAATGAGATTTCCAAGTATCACTGAATTTTTTCCACCATCAAAGTGCATCTTGGAATGTAATGTGTTCAGTTTGGTGGTCTTTTCCATCCCATGCATCACAGTGTCACGCATCATGATGTCACGCATCATGTCACGTTTCTTCTTTGACTGTTTTCACATGTGCTTTGTTTATAATAATAGATTAACAAGGAGCCACGAGCAAAAGGAAACAGCTGCAGAAGCAGGACAAGTAGAAGCAATAACAAGAATGTCTGTTCTGTCACAGGACTCAGCATGTTGCTGACGCTGTCAAGGACGAGATGGCAAAGCCTGACTGCTTAGTCATGGCAACCATGCAGCTCATGCAGGCACAGAAAAATGAAACGTAGCTCATAATTAATCGTCATATTAAATATAAAAATATTAAGGTTTGTTCAATAAAAGCCAAGACGTGTCACACATTTACAAAGAACTGCAAACCTTGCAGAATCCATTTTTACAGATTGATTAATTTTGAGTTTTGGTGGCATTAGTACTAACAGGCTCAAAATAATAAGGCAGAAGATTAGGAATTTATCTTAATGCAAGTATTCTTTTTTTTTTTTTAATAAAAGGGTTTTTTTGTATGTTGTAAGGTTTGACATGCATCAGAAATCTTGAAAGCTGCATGACAGAACGATAACATACATCACAGAAACAGTGGCTCATCTCTCTGAAAGCTGATGATTTTCAGTATTAGAGCAAATAGGTTTTCAGTGGTTGGAACAAGTGTAACATTGTGTGGCCTGCATCAGTTAAAGACTAGGTTTCTGAATAAGTCCGCCTCTGGTTCAACATGGGTTTTGTTGCTTTATGTAACTAATGGTTTCCATTAATGGCCTTCCCTAATCTTGCATACAAATATTCCAAGAGGGCAATTATGCCTTTCAGGATTATCATTCAATTCAGCACTCCTATCTGTGGCTGGGATTCTCAGCATACTAATTCACACCATCACATATTAACACACACCATGACACACGTTAGCTGCCATCATGTATATCTAACATACTACAAGCAGAAAGCAAGCAGTGACAACATGACCTACATAACTGAGTGCCTACATTGTCAAAAAAATAGTTTAGTAAAACAATCCAGATTGCTTAAGCAAATATGCCTAGGCCTACTGCTTTTAATTACTGCCCTTTTGCATTAACAGAAACGCTATGATTATTTCCTGTTCTGGCAACCATTCCAAAGGCAACATGATTACTTAATCTGCTGTTTCAGTTATGCTTAAATATTACAGTGAACCATTTCTTATGGATGATGTGGAGATGAAGATAGATGCTCAGAGTCTAGGCATATTATTTGAGGTACATTTCTTTGAACTTAAAGAGAACTTACATCCAAGGAAGATTGCTTAGAATTATTGTTCTTAGACTTGCACAATTTGCAACTAAGATTTCAGCCATCATTATCTGGCATGATGGACAAAATCTGAATCCCCTTTCACATCTGCTTTTTGAGACTATGATTTACTTAATTAGTGTGTTAGTATATATTTTTACATTTATCTTTAATGCATTTGAATAGATCACAAGTCCAAATACATGATGGCCAATTAAGACTTCAAATTGGTTTCCAGTCCTCCTCTTTTCTTTTTTTAACACAGACGCATGGCCATTTATATAATATACCATGAACATAAGGCATTTCTGCCCACCCAAATTCAGGAACTTTCCTCCCACATATAGGATTAAGGAATGGAAATCAGGGTAGGTACCTATTCCCAAATGCCGAGCTGTCTTTAAAAAAAAAAAAAAAAAGACAACTAAGCGTCTCTTAACTGGGCCAAGAAGGGTTGGAAATGCTACACAAGAAGAACACTCGTCCCCTGTGGGCAGGGAGTGGCTGTCTGGCTGACACACACAGCTGGCACTGGCACACTCCAGATGGACCTGTTTCCAGCTTTCTTTAGCCAAAGTGAGAGTTACCGTGGGCGTCATGGGGCCTTTGGGGATGGGTGGAAGAGAGGAACAGTATACAAGTGAATGCATGGCAAAAGATTTCCTGTTTCCATATTTTATTATTATTTTTTTAAAGTCTGACATTCATAGGCTGTGCCCATGAAATATTACAGTGCCTAGTATCAGGAAATCACACAGACTTTCCCAGCACACATGGATAACACCATTTGAATTCATCTGCATCTAAAATGCAGCTTGCGTACACAGTTTAGAAGACAAGGCAAGCAAGACCTTTCCAGCAAATGTTGTGGGTTATGCAATAAAATATTCAAGTCAAATCATGATTGACACAAAAACATTACCAAAATTTCTTTTGGAATCAGTAAGACGCAGTTTCCCTTGAATGTTTATTCAGAAAGAACCACTATAATTGCCCATGCTAATGGATCATCAAATGCAGAAGATTCCCTTGGCAGTTGTCAACAACAACCTATCCTTCCCCCAAAAAGAACATGTCTGGAAAGCAGAAGTTGAAAATACTTGACAACAGAAAAAGTATTCATTCTCATCCACTGCCATTACTCCTGCATCTGCACTTCAAGAAAAGCAAGGCACATACAGCCTTTGTAACCTAAAACAGATAGAGAGGACAGCAAGACATTTATGGAAAGCTATGATTTTTGCAGTTGAGTTAGGTAGGGCCTTTCTAGGAACCTTACATTACTGAGCAAAAAAAAGATACCAACTAGATTTCTTTTATTAAGACAATCTCTCTCATTGCTAATTTGTTCTTAATACAGATGCCAAATCCATTCAACCTCATGGAACTCCTAACTTTACCCCATGGGGAGGGTAAAGAAACATGTTTCTTTTTCTTGGTGTGGTACAATCAAGCTGCATGATCTTTCACACATACATACAACCAAGTTGCCTGTTGCCTGCATAGGCAATTCAGTACTTCATGGTGTCTTCTAGCTGTGGTGTCCCATATCAAGACACCAGACACTGAAGTCAGCAACATCTACATCTTTTTCCATTCTACAACAGCACACACACTTAAGCAACTTTCACAGCAGTGATCTGCCTTATACGGCTTGATTCTTTCCATTTCAGTTTTTAGGATCTGACTGTATGACACATTAAATGTACATTTTTAAATCAAAAGTAGGCATGGGTCCTAACTGAATTTACTCCATGTATTTATTTATTTGTTTGTTTGTTTGAAATAGCTATCCTGCCCTATAATCAAAAAGTTTCAGAGCAGTATATGAGGGAAATCAATGTAAACAAAGTTACAACAGTTTAAAACAACTAAAGAGATCAAAGACATGTTAAATAGGATTAAGGTGTTAAAAACTGGTTTAAAAGATTAAAACTGTTTTAAAACATGTGCATTAGCATTTTGAGTTAAATCAATAAGACTCTAAGGCTTTAATAAACAGACATGTTCCTAGTTGGTGCCTAAATTAAACCAGTGTGGGTCTCCAGGGGGAGGGAATCCACAACTGTGGTACCACTACTGAGAAGATCCTCTTTCATGTGCTCACACAGTGTATTGGCCTCACTGGTACAACGCAGAGGAGAACTCTCCCTGCTGCCAGCAGACCTCAGGTTTTAGCAAGGCACATATAGGGAGATGCACTCCTTCAGTATCTCAGTCCCAAGCTGTTTAGGACTGTAAATGTTGATGAGTTCTGCCCAGAGGCATACTTGCAGCCATGCAATTCTTTGAACCTCTTCAGGGCAGGATTTTTAGATAAAACCAGATAGGATTAAACCTCCTCCAATCTCATGCACCAGACTGGATCATCTTAATTTACTTTTGAGTATTAATTGCACATTACATGTTTAACCTAGTGTGTACTTTTACCCTTATAGTCCTATAGCTCTTGCTTTTGTTATTTCTTTGCATTCAGTACATGCTGCATCCCATTCTCCAAGTCATCCAAAGGAAATTCCTTTCTTCTGTTACCAAGACTGTTCTATAGAGATCAATAAAGATCAAATAACAGTGACAGGATAAAACTGAAGTGTGTGTGCATGCACACATGTACACGTGAACAACCTAACCAGCAGCAGAGGCTACTTCCCAGCATTACTGAACATGCTGATGTTATGTACAAGGATAGCTGGTGGCTCCCACATCAATGTGGTGATGAATCCATTCCAGATTTTAGTTTAGCCTTTAAAGGAGCTATTATAGGTACTGAGCCCTGTCCCCAAATACAGGTTCAATACCTTGGACAGCTCTTGGAACGTATTCACTACCCTACTAACATAGGAGCTACCACCTGCCACTGATTATATCCAGTCTGTGTGTGGAGGTGGGGCTTTCTGATCACAAGAGAAACGCTATATGTCATCAAAGTTAGGAAACAAGTCAGCTATCTTCTATTCACGAGCAGAAAATTTGGTTATTACAAGTGATATACTGAAGAGAAAAGCTTAGCATATTGGGCGCAGTTAAAGGGCCAATTAAAATTGCTACAGGATTTTCTTTGGAGTAATTCATACAGCCCAGAAATATGCTGAATATCACATACAGTTCTCTGTCTCTTAGATTATCCTGAGTTACGGCTGTACATATTGATTTTGAGAATTATGCATTCTTAATGCAGTGGGAGTTGAAAACTGGGACACTGTCATTTGAAATGAACTGAATAACAGGGTGGATATAGCAAACGTCTAAGAGAAGAAAATATCTCAATAGTGCAGTCATAAGCCTGTCTATAGAAGAACGTCCCACCAAGCTGAATGGGACTTACACCCAGGTAAGTGTATACAGGATCACAGGAAGGCAAAGCACCTGTGAGACTAAAATTATACAAAATTTGGAAGAAAAATGCAAACTACTAAAATAATAATCACCCATTTGGGTATTGTAACTATTGAACTGACTACAAAACTGCTTCTTTACAGCCTTCTGCTCCTCAAAATAATACAGAACAGTATAAAGCAATAGTTTATTTTGTTCAAGCGATGGTGAAATTGCATGACCCAGTATCAGACAATTGCAGTATTCTGTAAAGACATCAAAAGTTTAAAACACCTAGAATTTAGAGTAAAATAGTATCAGGAAAAAAATGTGCTACATATGTATACTGCGGCCCTATTCAAATTTCAAGAGGAAGCAAAACTTGGCATAAAAAATTTAATCAATAAAAATCACTGTATAACATATGACATAAGCTAAGCTAACTGTCCACCATAAATGAAATATTCTGTTTACAATATATAAACTTCTATTTTTGCCTGGGAGATTTTATTGCTTAACTCAATCTTACTGAAGCCAATAGAGCTTTTGCTGCACTCATATAATCCTTTACAATTAGGCACCCAACCTCCTGTCTGACCTCAATCCCCTCAGTGTTTCTTCCCCCTTTTAATGCTCACTTCTCCGACATTGATTTATAACACAATCAATCAGTGAAGATAGCATGGAAAGTAACAAGAAGTATGAAGAGCTTCATTCCTAGTATTCTGGGGAAATTTCTGCAAGCTACCTAGCTAATGCCAAGGAAACAGTGATAAATAGGAAACAGTTGGGCTCAGACCATGGGCTGCCAATGGACAGAATCATTAATAATTCATTCTTGCCACTTCAGTAGTTCAGCTGGTTTCTTTTCTTTTTCTGCTCCCATATCATAGTCTAACTACATGGTCTAACTGGATTGTGGCCAGGGCTCAATGTCTCAAGCTTCTTCTCCAAAGCACCTTCAAAATATGGCACATATGCAAAATCATATGGCCTATTTGTCTACCATGTTTTCTTACATGATCGCCTTATGACAGAAGCAATTGGTGGTTGTAAGAACAAGAAGGGAAAGAACTCATAATCTTTACTCAGAAACTCCTGCTGAGAGATGGACTGTCTAGGTAGCATTACAATTCTCCTGGCAAGATTTGTTCAGAGGGGATTTGGCAGTCCTTCTAAGGTTGAGAGAGTGTGACTTGCCCATGGTCACCCAATGGGTTTCCATGACAGAGTGGGAACCTGAACTCTGATTTCCTGGAGTACTAGTTCACTACAACAGGCTGGCTCTCATCACATTTAAAGAAATAATAATATTAAAAATGGAATAAATGTTTAAAAAGTTTAAAACACATTTTAAAAATCAACCCATTCAAAGCCCTTCTCACAGCCACCATAGCAACTGCCAACTGAATTTTCAAAAGTCTAGATTGTAACTAAATTTGAATCCAGAACACGTCCACTCTCTTCTTTTGTCTTCTGAAAAACTTTACTCAGTGGTTCAAGGGTGTCAGAATGTCGTACTCTCAGCTTGTATTAAATTTGGATAAATTCATTTTTCTGTTTACTTTGAAATAATTAACAGCTGTACTGAAGCATCAGTTTTTTGTGCTTCAGGAAAATTTCTTCTGTGTCTTGCTAACCTTGTTTCTATTCAGAAAATCCAGTGTATGGTCACTAAACTGTAGCAGCATTCCCCCACCACAGAGAACCGCCCAAGAACCAGAACTTATTGGAACAGTATGTTTGAAAAGAAAGAATCACAGAACGACTCCCTTCTGTTACAATGTTAAGAAATAACAATGTTTAAATAAAACACCTTATTCTGGTTTCCCCTGAAACTGGATCTCTTGCTCTTGGTTAAGTGAAACCTGATGAAATACAAATCCAACCCAAAGGAGTTCACCTCAACCTTTCACCCTGAAACTCCCCCATGCTTTTGAGAGAAAAAAAGAAAAGAAAAGAAAAACCATGAAAAGAGGGGGCCAAAGTGGAAAAGCATTAGGGCTTAACCAAATGTTTCCAAATGTTTTACATTTATTCACATTTATCAGACTCTTACCCCCTACCCTGCTCCAAAATCTTGCAAATGTGAGATGTTTGGACATGGCAGCTGTTTGAAAAGAAAAGAAAGAGAAGAACTCTAAGAAGTGCCACTTGTTGGATTGTGATAGAAGTGGCTTGATTGGCAGAACTATTCCAGAGCTTCAATGGAAGTCACGCGTATAGGACACTGGGTTGCTGCTGATGAGTTTGGGGACAATATGGCAAAATAAGTTTAGACTATTGTGCACAATTTCTATTGGTCACTTCAAAGATATCTTAAATGGAACAGAAGCAGAAGCAATACAAATACAGCTGTTCCATCACATCTGCAGAGGTTGGGGGCAAAGGACCACCATGAAAGTGGGAAAACCACATAATATCTATAGACCACAGTGGGGAACACATCAGCCTACCTGCTTTTGCCTTCCAGGTATTGGGGTTCCTTCACAAGGCAGAAACAGGTCGCTGAAAGAGCTTGCCACTACTTTTGCTGTTGCCATTTATAATAGGGACTTACAAGCCTCACTTCACATTCGCAGTCTCACAAGATTTGCAGAGAGAATGTGAACATGAGGCAAGACTTATCAGTCCCTATTCGGGCAGCAGTGGAGGTGGCAGCAAATAATCAAATCTGTGAATGTTGAGCTTGTGGATGTGGAGGGCTGACCATATTTATTTGCAAAACGTATATGCCGTTTTGGTGTCAAATGACGGGCTGAATCCAGGATCTTGCTTGCAGTAGCAGAATTAGTTTACATGTACACACTCCTTCCACCTGATTTTAAGGGATTCTCCCTCTTCACCCTCATAATAACACAGTTCACACTGATCAGAAGGGTCTCCTGATCCTCTGTGTACCATTTTCAAAGAGCTGAAGAGGCTGCCATGTAAAGGAAGAGGAAAGGAAGCCCACTTCAACCAGCACAGATGTATATGCCTAAATCTAGACCCAGTCTGATAAATTAAGAGGAACAATGATGTTATTTTTTTATATGGACATTTGAAATTTTACATTAATAATAATAGCCATGATTGCTTGGAGACAACTCACAGCAGCTCCATTAAAATGAGAATGAAGGATCAGGAAGTAAGGCTGAGAGGCAAAAATGTAACTCACAGATTCAGGGTCTGGGCAACCCCCACTTTTGGTATATGCTCAGCTACAAAACCTTTTTACACACATGATCTTCTTTAATGGTTTAAGGCACTGTCAACTACTTAACTTAAGTACTTGTTTATTAATTTTTCATTGCTTAGCCCAGCCTCTGAAGGGTAAGATTTCCCCCTCATCCCACAAAATCAATGATTTCATGTGTATAATGGAGTTGAAATTAGCACAAGTTCTCCTTCTGCTCTTCTCCTCCCCCACAAGGGCTTCATTATTTATTCAGAAGCATCTTTAACACATGAAGGAATTATTCTCCTCCATTGTTTTGCTGAAGACCAGTTGACTAAGTTTTAAACAATTGTAATCCCCCCGCAGTGTTGAAAACACTTAGCTCTGCACTTCAGGAGTAAAGATTTGTAAATAAATGGATTTATCCCCGGTGGATTCTGCCAAATAAGTATTCCTTGGCTTTTAATTTTTAATCAAAAGATATTAAGTTGAAGAGGTATACCTGGCCCTTGAAACTGTGCTGGGATATATTGCACTGTATAAAGAGAAACAAACACCTTCAACTTCTGCATTGTTTTGTGTTGTTTTTGTTTTGGAGGAGGGTTGCTATACACATGCAATATTTTTATGTTTTAAACAAAATTTTACTTTCACAAGCCAACTAAAAGTCACCACCACATAAACTTTCTTTCAGCCCCACATCCTGTTTTCTGTATATTTAAAATGCCAAGAGTTATTGAACTGTCAGAGAGGTCCATATCTCAAGCTGCCGCTTAGATGGTACCCAGTTCTTTCTCTACCACTGTTACCAAATGAAAATAAAACAGAACAAAATCCATATTTAGTGCAATTTACTGCACTTGCTATTTGAAGCCTTTATTTGAAATAGTAATAGGAGGGCTACTGCACTACTAAAAGCCCAAAACAGGAGATCTATTCCTTTAAGGAAGGAGGGGGAAGTAATGTTGACTGTGAGTTGCAATCAGTCTTAATTCATTCTTTATTGCTGCTCTGGTTCAGTGTTATTTGAGCTGGTCTTAACTGTTAAAAGCATTTCAAATGTTCACATGGTGTGCATTAGGTTACCAAGTAAAAGCAAGTAGAGCCCAGCAAATGTAACTTTCTGAATGCAAACCACATGAACTTGATTTCTTTGTGGCATGACTTTAATTGGGTTCAGAGGTCCCTCAGATGTATCTGTCTATCTGCTTTCTGATGGCTTTGTGTGATAAGGCTAATATGAAGAAGCTGGATGGAAGGGCTCTCAGTTACAGTGAGTCCATTACCTAGTGTTTCCCGGGTTGTGGCAGCATTTTCCTTCAGTCCCTATAGGAGGGAGAGAAATATGTACTCTTGTCCATCTAGAAATTTTGGGCTTTGCGTTCCACAACCCCTTCATACGGGTTGACCATGCTGAGTGGGACTTCTAGAAGTTGTAGAGGAAAAATCTAGGGAGTGTCAAAAGTTCTCCATCCCTGATCATTTTGCCCAAATGTGGTAAACACTAAACACGCATCAGAAATGGGACACAGCAAGATGTAATATCTCCCCTATTACACCAAATTACTTCATTACAAGTGTCAACACAGTGCAGCTGTCAGGTATCTGGAGTCTGCCAACTCATCCTCTTCTTGACTCTGAAGCTGCCTTTTGTACAAGTTTCTTTTTTCTGCTCCACAAATTGAACCAAGAAGGACAGCATGGAGATATGGAAGAGATATCCCATTTACATTTATAACCCTGCCATTCTGTCTGCACTGAATGTTACACCCATGTATTAGAGAAAGATGGGGCAGGGTACAGGAAGAGAACAGGTTTCTGCTCATTCTGTGGGAATCTATGCACTCTCCAGTGCACTGTGTCATGCCTATTGTTAATGGTGAATGATTTATGCTCTACTTGAGGACTGGGGCACATCTTGCAATTCATCAGGCAGCCATTTGGAAAATGAATCACAGAAGGAAAGACAATTCTGCATTACTAGAGCAGAGCTAGAAATGGTCAATTAACAAAAATTCCTCCCATCAAATAGCCACAAAAAAACCCTCACAGATTTTGTAGTGCTATCTCCACTTGTTTGACTTTCTAATTCTTTTTAATATGACTAGCACTACTCCTTATAGCAAGTATTCTAAACACTACCCTAAGGACTAAAAATGATATTTAGCAAGGAGAGGTAACTCTCTGACCATCCAGATGATTTGGACTTCAACTACCATAATCCCTCACCATACTGGTGGAGGGCTCTGTTTGGAATTGCAGGTCCACACCTGCTTCAGTGCAGAACTCATAAGTAACTAGCTACTTGACGTTTGTTCCTTTCCCAATAACCAAGGTATAATTAAGTCAAACCGTGGCTGCAAGTTGATGGGGGATAACAACACTCTCTTTGTGGTGTACATAATAGTTTCATTTACTTTTATAATTATGAGGTGTGGCTTCACTAAATGGAGGAAACAAGGCTCCACTATGACAAGGCTCCAATGCTGGCTCGTGCTGCACTTCATATTGTGAGACTTGAGCCCTTTAAAAGTAACTAAAGTAACAATTTAGTTACTTTTGATAAATGAGAAAGAACTTTTAAAACTGTCACTATGCAACTACATTTCTCTTGGCACACACATGGTAACTAACTTTTAAAATTACTTGCCAAGCTCTGAATTAGAGCATTTAAGGTTTCCATAAACAAAAATAGTCTGAAACAGAGGAGTATTATAATCCTTCTGTTGCACAGCATATGGTTGGGACAGGCCAAGGATAAGTAAACAGTAGCTTTTCCAAGGCCATCTTTTAAATCTATGACTGAGGTAGAGTTTTCAAAACCCACATTCTCAGTCCCAATCAGATTGCAGTTAGGTTTGTCTCAAGTCCATTTTTTGCCTACTTGTCCCAGCATACTACCTTCTTGCTGAAGATGGAATGCTACTAACCAGACATGGCATCACGTCTCTGAATTCACTCCTATGGATATTCATTGGACCTTGACTCTTTACTGTTGTCTAAGCACCACCTTCCCTCAGAAACCTTGGATTCATGTAGATAACTTTTTTGACACTGTAGCTTGCTGCTATAGGAGACTGCTGTGAAAAAGCATTTTTGTTTTGAGGTTGCCATTGTTTATTCTGTATTTATTGTCTGATGTTTTATTTTATTTTTATGTTGTTTAAGTGCTTTGAATTTATTTGGACTAGGAAAATAAGGACACACATTTTCAAAATAACATGTTTGTGTAATTTGAGAACAGTTGGCTTCTATTGAGGGGGGTTTTCCCTTAGGATTTAAAAATCTACATCCAGCCAAAATGCTAACATTAATGTTGCTGTCTGGACATGCACTTTATGATTATGGCTCTCCCTCCCCCCTTGGTTCTTCGTTCATTTTGAAGTTTGTATTTGTTGCTGTACTCATTTACCATTTGTTTCATTTCCCAGATTCCATTGATTTGGTTTGGTAATTAATACCAGTAATTAATAACAGTACCATGATACTGTTTAATAGCTTATAGCGATCATTGGTATAATGCATTACAATGTACAACTACTGATTAAACTCAATGGGAATTGCTTACACAGAAATGAATTTAAGTTTGTGGAAAGGACTGTTATTTCATTTATTAACATGGATTTTAAGCCATACCCAGGAAAGAAAAGAGAACTATAATTATGAAGCTCAAAAATTTCAAGCAGTTCGAAAGCAGTAAGGAAACAGCTTGGATTCCAGTCAGAACGGCTGGCTGTCATTTTATAACTTTCTGAAAGTATGTTCAGTTGAGACTGATTTCAAAACAGTACGGTGAAACCTTAGCAAAATAAACCACATGAAAAGAGCACAAATTAGGACTATTTAATAAGAGATTTCTCAGGAAACTGCTTCAAATTTGGCTTCATTATCATTAGATGCTAATCTCTGAATAATTTTTAAAAGAATTTTATATTGGTGCTTTAACGGAGGTCAAATATCTAAAACTGCTTGTTTACTTTAACCAACTTTGTTTTTCTAACTCCTCAAGAATTCAAAAGCCTCTGTTCTGTTTATCTAATCCTCACCAACACATGTCCCAAACTACTGTGTTGATGACTGAAAATCTCTATCAGAAGTTGGAAAGTTACTTTTTATAAAGCAATTTGTTATAGAGCTCACAACAGCTCCCGCTCCCCCAAGTATCTTATCACCATAAATGTTACAAGGAGGTTTAGATAACTTATCACAATACTCATTATGGTACTGCTGTTTTTTAAAAATGAACTTTTTTTTGTTTTTCAAAAAATGTATTTAAAAAGTAAGAAAATGGAATAAAATTCAGGGGAAAAACCATCACAAAACACTCCCTGAAATGAGTAAATACTATTATTTATGCAGAAAAAAAAAGCAATGACATTACTGGGAGTGTTACATAGTTATGCTTTAGTTATGCTTTTGTCGTTGTTGTTGTTATTGTCTTTGTTTCTACCCCGCTTTTCTCCCCAAGGGGACTCAAAGCAGCTTATGTAATTAAAAACTGTAACCTACAAAAGTTAAAACACAGATTAAACATCAGTAATGATTAAAAACAATGTTAAAATGCATATTAAAAACAACATACAAAAAGCAATTAAATAGCAATTGAAATAACCAGCACCATTCTATGTACAGATTACATATTAAATGCCTGCTGGAACAGGAATGTCTTTAGCTGTTTACTGAAGGGAGCAAGGGAGGGTATCAGTATAACCACTTTGGGCAGGGAGTTCCAAAGCCTGGGGGCAGCCACTGAGAAGGCCCTGTGCTGTGTGCCCACCAAATGCTCATGTGAGGGTAGTAGGACAGAGAGAAGGGCCTCTCCAGCAGATCTCAACACCCTGGCTGCTTCATAGGGGAAGACACGGTCCTTCAAATAACCTGGACCTGAGCCACGTAGAGCTTTAAACACAAAATACTTGTAATGCACTAACTTTCAAGATTTGATCTATATACCTATAGTCTGAGTGGGCACATTTTCATGTATTTTAATAGTCTGCTGTACTGGTTTTGTTTCTTGCTTTTTAACAGAGATGTTTTAAATTGTTTTTAGTTCAGTTGGTAGTTTAATTGTATGTTTTGCATATTTTTGGTGGTAAGTGCTCTTATGTGTATGTTTTTTATTTCTTGTAAGCCATCTTCAGGCCCTGTGCTGGAGCAAAAGCAGGGTATACATCTGTTGTACAAATATACTGAATGATAACGTATTTAAGGTGCTGCCGTCATATGAAATATAAAAACAAGAGTGACTATGCGCAGGAAGCTACTTAAACAACTTCCATAAATAATTCTGTACCAATTTTTATTCTGCCTTGGTGTTCTGTCCCAGTTTCTCTTTCCTCTTTGTACTTTCCACCTCTGTCTACAGCTTACAACTGCTGGAAACTGAATTCAAAAAGCAAAATTGGGGAAAGAGAGGAGGGGGCAGAATCTTGCTCTCCCCAGTAGGCTCAGGCAAAGGCAGACTGCTACAGCCTCTTCTAGCTCGTGTGTTTTTCTTCATTAATGATTTCTACCATCTTAACCACACACCGATGTTGCTTGGCCACACATGTTCCAGTTTTCATTTGTGAATTTCTGGAGGGTATGTAACATACGAAGAAGCCACCCATCACTAAGATATAGCACTTTCACTAAGTGGAGTGCCTAAGCCTAAAGCTATGGTCTAGATTTGATCCTGGATATAATTTCTTCTTGGAGCTATGAGGCAGAAAGATTGTTGGACTTTGTTTATTATGGTTTAAAGACACAGAAAAAACACTGTTCACCAGCAGTAATGACAACAGATCCTTTTGAGGAAAAGAGGTTCATTTTGCCACCAGGCCATGTTGTTAGACTTGCAGGCCAACTCCAGCCAGGGCATACAAAATATAAAATAATCCCTTGCCTCAAGGAGAAATGTCATTGTCTATTTGCCCACTGCTAACAGCTTGCAATAGGCTACATGGTCTTCTACTAGTACCCACAGACTTTTTTTTAACTTATCCTGAGCCTTTGAGATCAGTTACCAAATAGTAAATAAAATAATTTTCCACAGCAATCCAAATTTTTGACCATATATAGTCCTGTTGAAATACCATATCCTTTGTAGATGTGAGTCCATTTCTCATCCTAGCATCTGCCTCCACATTAAGTAATAAGGCCTGAAGCGGCTTCTATATGTATTCATCTAAATGTAGACCTGGGAAAGGTTACTTTTTGGACCACAACTTGCAGAATCCTCCAGCTAGCATGGTCACTGGCCACACAAAATGCAGCATTCTGGGGAAAAATAGTTTGAAAACTTTCCCAAATTCTAGTTAAATGTCCTTAGAAGTTTGACTCCATACGAAATTCTGTTTTATCAAAAAGTGAACGTGCACAGAATCATACCTAAATAATTACATTTGTAAAGAAGAGCGGAATTAAAAGCAGGTTTATTATCATCATCTAAGACAGTGGTTCCCAAATGTTGGCCCTTCAGGGTTTGTTTGTTTGTTTGTTTGTTTGTTTGCACTTCGACTCTCAGAAGCTCCAGCCAGCTTGTCCAACTGTCAGGAATTCTGGGAGCTGAAATCAAAAAAAAAAAAAAATCTGGAGGAACAAAGTTTGAGACTCGCTGACCTAAGGCAAGTATAAGAAGCTGTATCAAATTGCCTAGAGCTCCAAGTATAGATGGCCATTTTTCATTCATAAAAACACTGACTAAAAAGAAAAGGTAGCTGATTTTTAGCTGTTGTTGTTACAATAAACCAAATGAAACAAATCCCACCCTGAACAGATCTGATCCTATCTAATTTTGGAAGCTAAGCACAACCAGGCATGATTAATACTAGGATACTAATAGTAGAACAGGGCTACCAAGGATATTCAGGTAGGGTTAAAGAAAAATCTTGCCTGAAACCCTGCAGAACCAGTACTGGGCAGACTTGACAGTTCTGGCCTTGATGGGCCAATGGTCTCACTCAGCTTCCTTTCTTCCTAAGCTGGTTCAATCAGCTTTTATTGGTACTCAGATCTTACAAGAGTTTTGGTTAACTATTACTGTGGAAGTGTATTTGTGAAATGAGCTCAAGTACATAGCTTTTTGCTCCTCTCCAGCTGTAATACATATTTAGACTTATATCAAAAGTCTACAGTTAACTGTAAACAAAGAGGTACAACTTCATGGATAGATTATTTATGACACAATTAGATGTTCCACTCTTAACACTTCCAACTTTTCTAAGGACCTTCTGGTAAAATATAAGAACAATTCAACCCTTTCTTTACATACTGTGAAATGTTTTCAGGATCCTACTAAAAAAATAATCCTGTTGTACCACATGCCAACACCAGTCCCAGTATTATTTGGACCACTTGATTTCACTGACAAGGCAATTACTTGAATTGTTTCTCACCCTTTCTCAAAAAACTGGAATTGTTAAACACCTCACAGCTTATAAGCTTTGCAACAAGAACTACCCAGAAGTGAAAAATACCTGCTGAATCTCTATTGTCTGCAACAAAAGAATAAAAGGATGTTCTACTTCAATGAGTTCTCATACACATAAAATTTATCACAATATCACTGATCATAATATGTCCTCCACCACCACCACTACAGGCTGTTGGTGAACTGCGCGAAGAAAAGCATCTACAGTAGCCCCTCCACATTCACGAGGGTTCAGGGCACAGAAATATTGTGAAAGTGGAAAAACAGTGAATAACTCCCCCCTCCATCCCACGATTCTGCTCCCATTCCCCTCTGGAGCTTCCCCCCTCCCATTTGTTTGCCACTGGCTCCAGTATTGGGGAGGCGGAGAAAAAAGACAACCTAAAGGGCTTACCAATACTTTCCCCTCAGAAAGAGAAGAGGAGAGTTTTGGAGTTCTAATTACTTCTGGTAGCCTTCTTGAGAAAGGAAGAGTAGGAGCACAGAGAGCATCTGACCAAACAGCAACCAATACACAGCAGAATGTGCAACCACATGGCAGAACGGCCATGTCTTCAGCAGTGAGAGCGGGTTTTACTCACCCAAAAGGAAAAAAGATGCATTTTAAATACAAGCCTAGCAAACCTGGGGTGAGGAATCCAAGAGATGGGCGGAAGAAAAGGGGGGGAGGCAAGCAAATGCCTTGTGAATAATCGAATTCACAAAGGTCAAACCAGTGAATGTGGAGGGAGGACTGTATTCCTTAACAGAGAAATCCTAAATAATTCCACTGAATTCATTTCAGTGAGACACTAATTCAAAGGTAAGTGTGTACAAGATTGCACCCTTAGGATAGCATCCTCTTGGTCAGTTCCAACAAGCATAGGCCCTATCAACTGCTGAATGGCCAGCCAACAGGTAGGCAAATCCCATTGATTCAATGGGTCAAATCTAGCTTTTTTAAAATGGAGGTAATATAATTTAATCACAAAATATTAGAAACAACTAATTGCAAAATATTAGAAACAACTAAATGCAAAATGTTATAAACAACTAAAAAGATTTGTTCGGATCAGGCCTCTGAAGTGCATAGTAAAATTGAGTGACCATAAAAACACACACATTATAAAAGAATGTGAGAGGGGAAACAATTGGTAATTAATTGGAGACCCTTCTTGTTGTACAAGAGCAAAATTAAATCATGAAGAAATTCACCAAGAAATAGTAAATAGTGTATAATGGTGGGTATTTTGGCTATAACTTCACATTCTGTAGGACTTTTATCTGTTTTATTTTCTGCTCCTTTTAATTTTCAAAAAATGCTTATATTTTTAAGTGAACTATATTATGAAATAAATTGCATGAAATGTAGCTGCCATGAAATGGTCTGGAGGGAGGATTCATCTTATCTGCAATTCCTTGCCTTTAAAATGAACTCTTACACTCTCTTATCTTTCCATGGTGTTTTAGACCTTACTGTCTTTCCTCAAGGTAGCTTATCACTAGAATATGTGCATGCTGTTAATCACAAAAAGGCAACACTTGATAGTTAAATGTTCCTTGACTACATTTTAACATGAAAACATATATAGTCAGATGATAGCTTCCTCCACAATCTGTACTTGTTGGTAAAAGAACTGACTGTCCAGCAACATCTGGGATATTTATAGTCAGCTTTCTGCTTGCTGAAATAATATGTAATCTTTGTGCTTTCAGGTGGCTCTAAAGCAGTCCTAAAAGTGGCTGTACACTGTACAAAAGTACACTGTACTTTTGCCTGGGGACAAGGAAGACTGACACATTCTAAGTCTCCTCATTCTCTCATTAATTTGACTCACAGCCTGTTCAGAAGCAGAAGTACATGAACGTGTGAAATAATGTGTGTACAAAAACATATGCAGTACCAGCAACAGTCCTTATACTTGCAGGTATCTATGACATTTCTATTTTAGACACATATTACATCAGATCATAAGGTAAGTTGAAAGAAAGAAAGAAAGAAAGAAAGAAAGAAAGAAAAAAAAGAAAGATGACAATAAACAAAGAACAGCACCAAAAAACAACAACAACCAACCCACAGAAATAAAAGTTCCAGCCATTCCAAACACACCTAACTCTGCTCCACGGAATGCAATGCACATGCCTACAGATGAATCCCAGTCTCTCTTGCAGAAGTGAAGCTTGAATGCAACAGTCTGAATGAAACCTTATCTTGCCATTTGTTGTTTTTGTTGGACTGCAGCCAGTGCAAACATTTGCAGGTGGCTGGACCATATTTTGACACTTAACTATCTACAGTTGTGATAAAAATCAGAATGTTGCTACAGTACAATTCTTTATAGCCTTCAGGGCCTGATTCTGCTCCCACTTAAGATGCAGTAAGACCATTACACCATTGTTTCTGAAACATTTGCAGTTTGTTACCAGATTTAATTTTCAAGACTATTTAAAAAAAAAAAAACTTTTCCAAGACAGCAACTCCTCCCAATTTTTTTTCATACTAATCAAGATCCTATTACCAACAACAATATAATCATACATTACAATGTACTGTGCACCCTCTGCATATGTGACTTTTGGATTTGTGATTTCAAGCAACCATGGAGTGTTGCATCCTATACATAAAATGGCAGTGATGTGAACGTGGATGCACTGAAGCATCCGCACGCAGGTTACTACTACTTAATACTATGGGACACAATTATTCACATTTTTTGCTGTTCACAGGGAATTCTGGAACTGAATCTCCCCATATATGGGGGAATCCACTGTATTTAAGTATAAATTGTGATACCAGTTATCAGTTGTTTGTATATCCTTTTGCCCTCAACCAAGGTAATACGTAAAAAAATATGCACAGATGTACAAAAGTGACATTATTTTTAATTTGATTTGTCCACAGAATTTTGAAATTTTGATTAGTCAAGACATAGGTCTATAAAACCAAGGTCTTATTCAAAACTTATTCCAGAAAGAAATGAAAGAATTGTTGGCTGGAAAATGTCCAAAGGTGAGATACCTTGTGCTTGTCTCTGACCTCAGTCTATCTATCTAGTGTTAGATGACTGGGGACATATTCCTAATGGCAGGGTTTTGTTTTATTTAAAGCATTTACACAATGATATTTGCAGAGAGCAGTGACTTATTGTGTCGTCTCAACTTTGTGAAACAAATAGGTATCTGCTGTGCATTTAAAATAAAAGCTGATATCTGGAAAAAATCTCTGAATGTGTCTTGAGATTCTCATTTGTATAGGTCCAGGGTGAAGCCTTTAAGTGTATGCTAATTTTGATGTACATTTTATGCAAAATGTTTAGAACACTGATAGAATGATCATCAGATATAAGAACACTGACCTACAGATGCCTAAAACATATGTTATTGCACTCCAGGCCTACCCGGAGATAGCACTTGATATCGTTTTGATATCAAACCATTCGGCTTTCCTCTGCCACCCCGCTCCACGTGTTTGCGAGGCCTCCAGACAAGCACGTAAACAGGCGCGGCCGATAATTGCTGGACGTTCCATTCTCCACCTAGGCAGGCCGGACAGAGCTGGTTCGTCGCTTCAGGGACCTCTCCGGCAAACACCCTTTTGCTTATGCGCGATACTAACAAAGGCTCCCCTTTGTTACCTTACAAAGGTAACCTTACAAAGCTGTACTAAGCACTCCGCATTTGCATACTGGCTACACTATTGTTGATTCGGCTTTAAGCCAATCATGCTAAACTCTGACCTTTCCAAGGCTTTGTCCCACTCCTAAATCACATTGTTCTCACCGAGTAAGGTATGGCCTGCAGTCACAATTCACCCTATAAAAGCCCCCGATTCCAAGACCTTCCTCAGACCTCTTGGATCGCTCCGGACTTCCATCCCACCTTGCTGCCGCTTTGTCTGGCGAGCTCCCCTCAGCGAACCGCACTAGCTTCTCCCCTGCACCCCAACGAACTCTATCTTCATATCTCTCCAGGACTACGAGACAGGTGTCGTATCACCCATTTCCCTCCAAAAACCCCTATTTCCAGTTCTTTAGTTAGCTGTGTGACTGTGTTATCTTTAATGTTTGTCTGTGTTTAATAAAATATCATTCTTGCTATTTTAAACTGTTTGACTGCTTGATTGACCTGACCCCGTAGACGCTGGGTTGCAAGATCCTGCTAAGTTACCCTGCCTCTCGCTAGCTTTAGTGAGTGCTCCAGCTAATTTTCTCCAAGTCGTGGTTATTGTTGTGTGGTTATTTGGGCGACCCTCTCGGGACCCCCAGAGAACAGGGTAACACACACATTAGGAGATAATTTATCATGCCCAACAAATTTGGCCGCATATTCATGGTGAAAGAAGGAGCCAGTAGCAGGTACTGTCTGAAAACTCCTCAATCTAAACAGAAAGGAATTGGTTTGACTTTGATATTACGCTGTGAATATTTTAGTGGCTAGTATACTTCTCTCCCTTTCTACAAAGGTCTAGAGCTCCTGTGGAGAGGAAAGACAGTTCTCCTGGCTCTGAGCTATGATTGGTATTGCTCTATAAACTCCAAGTTGTGCAGAAGAAATGTGGGATTTTTAAGACAGCAACCCATGCACATAAACAAAGGCACATTGTTGTATCATCTTCCACCAGTGTGTAAGCCACACTACATAAATAAAGAACTTCTTTCCATTCTTAATCACAAAGTTTCTTCATTGTGCATCATGTTGGGGGAAAATATAGGAAAACACCACACTTAAGCCAAAATGAAAAGTGCCAAGGGCACTCTTACCCAATCTGCCGATTTGTGGAAGGTGCTTGCGTGATGACGGAACTCGATTGTGGGGATGGCATGGCTTGCTGTATCACAATGCTGGTGTCATGGTTTGGCATCCTTGGATTTGAGAGCTGATGTGTCCCAGGTGCTGCCATAGCTCCTCCAACAGAGTTATGCATTGAAATATTCTGTGGATAGAAGATGGGGAAAAACAAAATTGGATGCTCCAGTTTGTTGAGGTTTTTCTTATGCCTAAAATTAGGAATCAAGGAGTGACAACAAAATGAAAAGTTATAGGCTCCCGGCAAACTGCACATCAATGGATTTTTCTCTAACAGCTGTAAAGAAATGAAAAATAACGTTTTACTTTTACAGTGTAACACAAATTGAAAATACCTGAAAGTTGACTAATTACTCTTCAGTGTATCTGATTCATGATTTATAATACAGAGAGTTATCTATGTATCCATTTGCCTGTGTGTGATATATATTTCATTTGAAAATGATTTTCCCAGTCAGTCTGTGGCACTTTGATTTAGCATTCTGGCTGGTGCTACTGAGAATGATGAGCGAATTGGTTCTGACAAATTCAGATTAACAACCAAGGTTAAAAAAAAAAAAAACTTTCTTCTTATTCTACAGTCAGTAGGTGTCTTGGGTTAATACATTATTTGACTCAACTTGTTTGCCCTCTTTTTCCTGATTGCTTTAATATAGGCATGCAAAATATATGACCCTCCAAGTGTGGCCATACAACCCTCTGTTGATCACCACTGGCTGTATTTGCTAGGGCTGATGGGAAATGGAGTTCAACAACATCAGAAGGACTACATGCTCCTCACCCCTCCTCTTAGTGTGTGCTAGATAAGCTTTTGAATACTTTGTTCATGAGCAGAATAGCAAGGCATGAGAATTTGAAGTTTAAGTCAAAAGAGATTTTTAAAAAACCCAACATGAATTATCTCCATGTATGGTTAAATTTTTAAAAAGGGATTCAAAAGCCAAGGCCTAAAATTGAAATGGGAAGTTCATAACTGGAGCCCATGTGTGATGGTTAAGTTACCTTTAAGATTTCTTGTATTTTCTTTTAAGAATTACTAATTTCAACGTGGAATAGAATAAGTTACTGATGACTAATATATAAGATAAAATATGTTAAGAAAGAAAATATTTGATGTTAAGTTAGTATGTAAGGAGTTAAGTTTAAAAAACAACTTTGTTAAGAAATGATATTTTGTAACTGACAATTACTAAGTAGTTAAAATGTCTTTTTAATAACTAAGTTATTATTAACAATGTATTTAGAATTATTAACCATCAACTAATTTTGTAAGTTTATATCTATGATGAAAATAAATAATAGGCAACAAATATTAACTTTAATTCAAATTAAAGACTCTAATAATTAGTTGCTGCTGCTAGATTACTATCTGCCATCTGCAACAAGGATGGGAACCAATTTTTTGTTATTTGTAGTTTTGTAGATATCTTGTAATTTAGTTTAATATTTGTAATTTTGCTTTTTTTCTTGATAGTGTATTGTATAGTATATTTTTATAGTTTATTTCCTTTGCATGATTCTGTCATGTGTAGTGTTATTGTGCTTTATTGTGTTCTTTCTTGTTTTGACATAATTTAAAGAGAGAAAAAAAGATCTCTTGTATTTTCATGGGCGCCGGTGTGGTGGTATGACAATTGGACTATGAATCTGGAGACCAGGGTTTGAATCTCTGCTCAGTCATGGATGATCTTGGGAAAATCACACTCTCTCAGCCTCAGAGGAAGGCAAACGTAAACTCCCTTGGAACAAGTATTGCCAAGAAAACCACGTGAAACAACTTGAAGGCATACAACATCATCATCATCATCATCATCATCATCATCATACATCATCAAACAACAACATATTTTTATGTGAATAACTGGTTGTACATAGTGTGGAGCAGAACAAACATTCTGGCCAACTCATGTTTCACATAGTCATTATAAATAATATGTTTTAAACTATAACGCATAAACTGTGTTTCAGGCAAAATAGAAGGTTAGTCAAATATATTACCTGATGTCAGACAGATGGCTATAAAGTCATAAATCTTTCATTTCTGTGTGCACACTGCCAGATTACTAATCCATTCCTCTGTAAACATGTGTGCAACAGTCACATGATCAGCTAAAAATATTCTCTTATACACAATTGCGTTATATGTAACCTCTCTGTGTGTGTTTGGTAACATAGTGAAAGGTAGGCTTCCTAATATTTACAGAACCAAACGGAGCCCTGGTGGCACAGTGGTTAAATGCTAGTACTGCAACCACAAGGTTGTGAGTTCAATCCTGCCGGGCTCCAGGTTGACTCAGCCTTCCATCCTTCCGCAGGTCGGTAAAATGAGTACCCAGCTTGTTGGGGGCAATTAGCTAAAAAAACACATTGTAAACCATACATGCTATTTGTAATGTATAATATATTTCATGTTGTTCGCTGCCTCAGTCCATGTGGAGAGGCAGGATACAAATAAATAAACATGATTAATATATTACATATGTATTACTCTGTTCGCCATGTGCAAAGGATGAGTATGGATCTGTAGGTGCAATCATACTTTAAATGCATGGGAACTGTGCCAACAGAGCTAAGTTTTGCTTCTGATAGGGTGTCAATTAAACAGATTACCATACACGCAAAAAGCAGTGATACTCAAAAGCTAGTGTTAAAGCTATGTGTAAGAATGTTAAACAGAGATAAAACGATTGATGTCTTTCAGTTTCTGCTTTCTTCACGAACACTTTTGAAGAGTCTGCTGTTTCATTCTTTTGAAGTCTTATGCTTTACTCAAATATTCCATTATGTTTTGCCACTGAGGAGATGTAATTCATAGCTCTGAATAAGTTGCTAGCTCTGAATAAGTCTAGAGGCCGTGAAAGCATCTGACTGAACCATCCTGGGAATTATAGTCTAGCAATTAACTATTGAAGGCAGGTATGTCTTACATATTTCAGCTTATGTTGATATACCTCTCCAGTACTTCCCAGATGAAAATCAAGAGTGCAAATATTACTGAGGAAGCTCCTAAGTTAGGAGAGGCAAAGAAAACCCAGAGAAACCCATGCTAGGTAAGTTTCAACTATACCAAGCCCTAAAATATGATATATTTCCTCATCTTAATGATAGAATGATATCTGAGGCTCAAAACTACATCAAGTTATTCTATCATACTATTTGTATTTAAAGACCTTTCATAATCTGAGGCCATAAACTGCAGGTTACTTAGATTGAGGATAAATCCAGAAGTCTCTCCTGTAAGATTTTAATCACAGCTGTAGAGGACTGTTCTTATTTTCTCAGTGGGAGGGTCGTCATATAACCGCTGTCCTTGTTTGATCATTCTGTAATTGTAGGACTACCCATCACTGCAAAAATCATGTTATGAGCTAAAAAAAATGGTGGCTCTCTTACCAAGATCCTCCTCTTTTTGTTTAGTACACAGATGGGAAAGAATGGTTTGGCAATTAGCATCTGGATACATCTCCTATATAGGAATATTGGATTAAAATAAAGTGGGCAGTGATAGACTTCCAATATTTTCCATAGAAAACCCCCACAACAGTAGGATTCTTTTTCTTGATGTGACGTGGCTTCCTTATTTCATCATTGGCATGCAGCTAGCATAAATATTGCTAACTCTTCTGCCTAGCTCAAAAATGCACTGGCTTTCGTGCTTTTGGTCTTTTATCTTAATTTTTCTGACATGATCCAATTAGAAGTGCCCTCTAATTATCAATAGAAATGAATCATGAAAGATGCCTCCTGTTTTCCAGACACATCTACGCCACCCCTCCATGCTCTTTTCAGTCTCTGCCAGACTATCTTCTTGACATATGCGCTTACATACACAATAGCATACAATGTATACCAGACATACCAGCCACTATGTTACTATCAACTTTAGATTTCATTAAGGGAATTCTATGTTAAAGCAGCAGAAACTTTTTTAAAAATGTATGAAAGCCAGTGTCATGAACATTTTAATGTTAGAATATATTGTTTGATATGGAAAATATAGGCAGACTTCAAGAATATACATTTCAAACTTCAAACAGGATTATCCATAAACTGCATCAACTAAAGGTTATTTATTTCACAATCAGTTGCCTGAGATCATCATTTAAACATGACCCCACACAAAGCAGTTCTTATGTTCCAATGAAATTTCAGTAAGGCTAAATACCTACAACACAATTAAGGTCATTTAGTACATGTTGCTCTGGGATAGCTGCATGATATTCTGCTAAATGAAGGCTCACATACAGGGGTATTCAATTGGGGAGTTATCAATATTTTTGTTTGGATTTTGTATTAATATTCAAGTCATAAATATAGAAGCATTTTTGCCTCCTGAAAAAGGCCTGCTGTGGAGTTTATAAAACAGGAATTTGGCAGAATGTCAGTTGTTGCAAACTGATTTCCTTTCCTAAATGCAATTTTTAAAAGCAAACAAACAAGGTTACGCCTGCTAATGAAACATTACATGCTGCTCTGGGACTCTTTTCTTCTTCTTTCAGTCAAACCCATTCAAACACCAACAAAAAACAATAAGCAGATATTGGGGAAAAATTGGTTTCCTTCAACTCATTTGATAAATAATACTTCAGTCCAAATAAAAAATGGCTTTATAGTCTTAGGATAATACCAAGTTGCTTCTGCATTCCTTTTCTGTATCATTTTTTAATTATTTGTTATTATACCATAAAGATGAACAAAAATATATACATATTAATGCATGCATACATACATATTAATACATATGTATCTATAAGTAAATAAATAGAAAAAATACACTTTTAGATTAATTTCTGTTTGCTTCTATACGTTATAAATAGAAAGATAAGCTTGATCGAATTGGTACCAACCATTTTTCCTTGTATACCTTGATCCAACCCCATTTGAATGAAATCAAGTTGTCCTGCATTTGAAATGTGTTTTTGGACTTACCATCTCTCTGAATTCTGTTCTGACCACTCTCCTTATAAGTTGCTTGATGCTAAATTTCTACTTCTAACTTCCCTTTTGTTGGATTTGTGACTGTTTCAATATCTTCAATTACCTTAGAATTATTCTTTTTAACAATGACTTTCTGCTTTTTCTAAGCCTACATTCCTTATTCAATTTTAAAAAAAGAGATTAAAATGATACTGATTTCTTATTTACAACCATAACTTTGTTTAAACTTTGAACTGTTTGCACTTCCAATTTATATTAGTAAACCTCATTTCTTTCCTAAAGATTTTACTATGTCTTTACTTTCTCGTCAATCTTCCTTCTTTCTTCTGCATTCTTTTTCCATGGATTTCCTCAAGAATAATTTTGCACAATTACACGTAACCTGTGCTCAAACAAATTTTCATTTACCCATTTTTCAGTGTAACTAATTATATTTTAAAATATGAAGTTTATTTATGGCATGCCAGTATTTAAACTAAAAAGCTTTTTCTTTTTTTAAATGAGAGCTGTTTATATACCAAAAGCAACTTGGAAACAGCCTTTCAGTTTTTAGTTTTGATTAAAGTATAAAGTACACACAACAGTGCCAGGACCTGTGGCTGTCAGATATTTTTGGATTCCAGTCACCATCAGCCCCAACCTGCCTAGTCTAAAGTGAGGGCTGATAGAAGTAGTCATTTATCAACGTCTGGAGAGCCACAGTTTCCCCACCATTATGTATAAGATTTATCTTTTGATTGGTTCCATTTGTTTCTCACCCTGCCTTTAAAGACTCTATTGTGGCATGTCCCAGGGGAGGAACTGTAACCCAAAAAGAAGGTAGAGCACTACAGAGGATAAGATGCCATTATCAACCAACTATAATTCAGATTAGTACAAAGTGTCACAAGCACAAAAGAAAAACCAGAAAAATATACATAGCCAAATAACTCAAGTGTATGATCACATCTATAGACTGCACACCTGTAATTTTTTAGCCTGCTTTTTACAAGACAAGAAGCTGGAAAATATATTGAAAAATTGTGAAACTTTTGTTTTCTTAACATATTTTTTCTGTTGACCTAACCCAAGTAGGTACAGTCAGCCCTCCACATTTGTGGGTTTCACTTTTGCGGATTTGATTATTTGCTGTCACCTCTGCTGCCTCCCTGTGCCATTTTTAATGGGGCTGCAAGCCTCTTGAGACTGAGAAACTGCAAACCAGGCTTCTAAGTCCCTATTAAAAATTGTATGGGGCAGCAGTGGAAGTGGCAGTAAGCCCAACCAGCCACCCACATCTGCCTTGTGAAGGAACCCTGATGCCTCAAAGGAATCCATGGTGGGTTGGAAATGGTGATCATACTTTTTTGTGCATTAAATACGGTTTGGGAGGTCCTAGAGTTATTAATGGGTTTTCTACTTTCAGGGGGGTCCTGTGCCCCTAACTCTAGTGAATATGGAGGGATGACTGTAGTTAAATAATCTGAACTGAACACATGCAAATGGTTAAATATTGAGACATCATGATCTCAGTACTAGATTGGTGAGGCCTACCTTTGCAATAACTAGGTGGGTCAGTCCCAACCTGCTCCTTGAATTCCATTCCTGATGTACGTGTCATGGACATCTTATTCATAGTGAATATGCAAAATCTGTTCAGTTAAAAAAAAAGCTACATAGCAACATTTTTAAAACTAAGCTGCTGAAATATTCCAACCTATTGGCGAATGGTCTCTCCTTTTACAATGACAGAATCATAGAGCTAGAATGGACCACAAGGACCATCTAGTCTAAATCCCTGCAATGCAGGAATTCAGAACTAAAGCATTTCCAAAAGATGGTCATCCAGGCTCTGTTATAAGACCTCCAAAGAAGGAGAGTCTACCATTCTCTGGTCAGTCTGTTCCACTGTCAAATAGCTCTTACAGTCATGGGACCTTCCTAACGTTTAGATGGAATTTCTTTTCTTGTGATCTGAATCAATTGGCATCTGGAGCAGCAGAAAATAAGCTTTCTCTATCTTCTGCATGACAGCACTTCAGGTATTTAAAGATGTCAAACTACACACAGTTCCCTTAGGTGTTCCTCATAAAGCTTGGTTTCCATGCCTTTTACTATCTTGGTCATATATCTCTGAACATGTTCCAGCTTGCCAATATCCTTCATGAACTGTTCTGTCCAGAACTGGACACAGCATCCCAAGTGAAGTCTGACTGAAGCAAAATAGAATGGTTCTATTACTTGTTGTAAAATCTCAATTTTGGAAGAAAATTCTCCAACAGTTTTTGAGAACAGGGCTTCTGCTTGGGCAGGACAAAGCCAATGCATTCAGAAACTGGCCAGACATCTGGCAGTGGCAGTAACTGCAGTTGCTCAAACTTGCATTGTTGGCAATCCCCCTGACATCCTGGTCCCCTCCAGGATATTCTCCCACCAATTTAGAGGGCTTTATATCCTTCCCCTTCAAAGGCAAACCTGCTAGTTGTGATGGAGCAGCTTATGATATGAGAATTGTAAAGCCAAATCAGACAATATTCCCAGAAAATGAACCAGACCGTAAAGGAGCAGAACCCGCTCCCTCCACCTTGTGGAAGATGAAAAAACTATGCCATAAAACATTGAAAAACATTCCTTGCCAGCCTCCAGAGGGATGTACATGTGGAGAATCACAGGGAATGAAGAGATTTCCCTGTGGGTGATAGGACATGGTGGAAACTGGTTGAAAATGGCCAGGACTATGAAGCTGCAGATCTATATATGGCCTAAAATTATCTTGCAAGATCTCATGCCAATGCAAGATTTCTGTAATGTTTGATGAAACCTCATAATGGCCAAGAATCACAGCTATCATTATACTTTTCAGCCAAGACAAGGTCAAGTGTACCCCTTCCATTCATGGTTGGTGGTGGACATCTCATCTGTTTCCAAAAGGTCTAAGTTTATTCCCACCACCACCACCATCAGAAACAGCAGCAACAGCAATATTTTTGTTGATACAATATAGGCATTTTGTATTTTGTATTTCTCAAACCTGGTGTTTTTCTAGGGTATTATAGAAAGGCAATGGCAGCTACCACACACATAAAACTGGGAAAAAAAATTTTCAGAGATTTCAATTCATGTTGCCTATACACTTACGAAATTGGATGACTATTCACTGAATGTGAACAAAAGTATTGGATCATGGATACAAATACTATCAAAGTGTTAAGAAAGAGGAAAGAAATGGAGAAGTAGGATTCCCTTAATGATGTCTGCAAGCTCCACTCCTTTGTCCTGATCTTATGTCACTAGAACCTTTTATAAATGTAGCTATGGGGAACTGGCATTTCTAAGATGTGAGCACTGCTACAATCATAAGTGAATATCGTTCCCTAAAGGACAGGGGAAAGCACCTAGACAACAGAGTTCTGTTTGGGTGGCTCTTGATAGAGTAAACATAGCTAATACACCTAAAGGAAGGGGAGTTGACCTTGCTAGCCAATTACATTATGCTAATTAGTTTGTTACTATAACTCCTGCCAAGGTGTTCACACTTGGACCAATTCACAGATTTGTATCATGGCTTCCAAGCAGCAGACGACAGACATTAATCTCTCACCTTGTCTCCTCCTGTTACAGTTTTACACGGCAGTATCAATATGAAACCACTTTATGCTTTCTAAATTATAGCTATTGCCAGCTGTGCTTGGAAGGCATGTACAGGCAATGCCCTGTCCTTAATTGCAGATGCTTCTTATAGAATGTCTTCTGATAGAGTTGTTGTTGTTGTTGTTGTTGTTGTTGTTGCTGCTAACCCACTGGAGTTGCTGGGTTTCATTATCTTGCAGCCACATTATGAAATGTACATTGAAGGAAAGTTCTCAAAACTATTTAAACAGTATTACACTGTTAGCTTATTGTAAAATTGACCTGATGTCATTTTATGCTGTTTTTGCAACAGGCATGTTCAACACCTTCCATTTCAGATTCAGGCAAACTTTTTACTGTACCTGATCCCATAGTCCAGCCTGAGTAGTGTTGTTTTCCTCACAGTCTAGATTGATAAGGCTGTTCTTTGACCAGTCCACATGACTCAAACATAATCACTAGGCTACTGCACCATCAAACGATGACTTGCGTATGTGATCAACCATCATAGGTGCACACACTGAGCTGCAAAGTGAGTGTTAAATAGAAACCTGTTAATCAGTCCCACCTGAAAACAGAAGTGATGTATGACATCATGTAATTCAGAGTGCATCTTTGCAAGACTGTTGTTTACTTAACACAAACATAATTAAAGCATGCTTATATATTATTTAGATATAAATAATTATCCCTACAAGTACTTCTTAAAAGAAAAATGCATAGACCCTGGAATAGGGGAATGGCTTAATCCCTCCTAAGGCTAGGCTGGGGGAGCAGAGGTTCAATGCTCCCAACAATAAGGCAGCAAGGATCAGAACTACCAAGACATCTATCAGCTGAGCTTCCTGAGGAACTATCAGTCAGAATCATCCAAGTTTATAGCCTTCTTTACATTCACTTAATATGGTTTTATATATTTTCTCTTTTCATTGACACATTCATTTTATGCCTTAAACAATTTTGTAATATTCCATTTATTATTTTGTCAATGTTGTTATGATAACCACATTGTTAACTGCTCTAGTCGGTGGTGGTATCATTGTTGTTGTCATTGCTGCTGCTGCTGCTGTTGTTTTCCTTTGGTTTCAGGATTGGACATGGCTTTGGTTGCCTCAGTAAATGACCTGTGCCAAGAATTAGATAGTGTGAGCATGTCCCTGTTGATTCTGGTAGCTTTCAATATCATGTTAATTGACCATGTTACTATGTTATGACCATGTTATTCGTCTGAGCCACCTATTTGGGATAAGACTGGGGGACTAGCTTGTTCTTTCCTGTAGAGGTGAGCCTAGAAGGTGGTTGCTGGGAGGCTCCTGTTCAAACCCTTGGCCATTGGCCTTTGGGGTCCCTCACAGCTCACTTTTGTCCTTCATGCTGTTTAATATATACATGAAACCACTAGGAGAGTTTGTCTGGAGTTTTAAGGTTAGGAGCCATCAGTATGTGAATGACATCCAATTCTACCAGTCCTTTCCACCATACTCCAAGGAACTGGTTTCAGTCTGAAATTGGTACCTGCCATAAGTAACAGACTGGATTAGGATGAACAAACTGAAACTTAATACACACAAGACAGAGGTGCTCCTAGTCAACTGAAAGGCAAATCAGGTAATACAGATTAAGCCTGTGCTGAAAGGGGGTTACACTCCCCCCAAAGATGTAGGTCCATAGCTTGGATGTACTCCTGGATTCAACCCTGAGCTAGGAAGCACAGGTTTTACCAGAAGCCAGGAGTGCATTTGTAGAACAAAGGCTTATGTGTTAGCGGTACCCATTCATTGAGATGTCAGATCTGGCCACAGTGACACATGCCTTGGTTAACATCCTGGTTGGATTACTGTGACATGTACTATGGGACTTTGAAAAGTTTTTGGAAACTTTTGCTGGTCCAAAGAGCTGCAGACAGTTTGCTAACTAAAGCTGGCTATAGGGAGCAGACAACATTCTTGTTGTAACAGCTCCACCGGTTGCTGCTCCATTTCCTGGGACAATTCAAAATGCTGGTTTTGACCTAAAAAAGCACCATAAGACAGGTCCAGGTTATTTGAAAAACTGTATTCTTCTTTTATGAATTTGCCTGTGTTTTGAGATCTGCTGAGGAGACCATTCTCTCTGCCCCATCACCCTCATTGGTAACTCTGGTGGGAATATGGGAGAGAGTCTTCTCAGTGGCTGCCCCTAAGCTTTGGAATCCCTTTCCCAGAGAAGTTAGACTAGCACCTCTGTACTTCCTTTTCATAAATGGTTGAAGAACTTTCTGTTTCAACAAGCCTTTGAGGACTGATTGTTCAGGCAGGACAAGCCTTGTACAATGTGCTGGATTTTCTATTTGTTATTTTTGTTGTGCTATTGTGTTTTTATGGTTTATGTTTTTAACTGGTTTTAACTTTCTTGGACAGTTTAATCACTTTTTAACTTTTGTATTGTAGATTTTGTATCATGTTGTGGATTTTTAACTACGTTTTTAATCTGTTGCAAGGCACCTTGAGTGCTGAACTGGCCAAAGGCATCATCATCATTATCATTACCATCACCATTAATACCATCACCACTACCAACACTACCTCTGTACTCTGTGTTATAGCTCTTCTGTAAAATAATACATGCACATACATAAAACTCATAATGGTGTACCAATCTTGAGCAGTTCTGGAGTTGTGAGAAAAATACACTTAAAGTGCATACCTTCAAATGATTTTAGAAACAAACTAGTACCCATTGAAGATGGTAGAATATTGTCTGACCTACAGCTCCCAGTTAAAATATTTGTGGCTGTAATTTGAACCTCCCAAAGCTTATAATGTGCCTTCAAAGGAAGCCCCATGTAGAACACTTAAGAGTATAGCTGTGAGCCCAAAGACAATGTTGACAGCAAAGGACCCTTCTGTTTTGACCTGATTGAGAGGAGGTCATATAGGGAGACTTTTAGGAGAACTACTTTAAACCTGTAAATTATGTCTGTCTAACTCCACTATAGAGCTCACAGTAACACTCGGATTTTCAACACCTACTTTATGCAGGCCTCTTTAACCTTGGACACTCTGCTCTGAATGAGAGCAAAATAGTAGCCCAACAGTATGCATATGTCCCCCATAGACCAAAAGGAATGCAGCCAATCTCTCCACATTGCAAAAATAAGTCATGGAAAAAGAAGCATTTTACCCCATTTATTTGCAGCAGGCAAATTTGCACCAGGCAATTATTGTGATGTTATATAGTGCAAAACAAAAGTTTGCATTGAAGGGTCAGGGATTTATGTAGAGTGAATGTATTTTAACAACTGAACATATTTTATCCTAATTAATTCACCCTTCCTATGGCTAAAATTATAAATTTCCTGACAAGTTGTAAAAGGTATTTTATTTAAAATTTCCCACTAGGATTTAAAACATTCAGAGCCTGTTGGATTTAAAAGTCTAATTTTAAGGCTATGTATATTAACTTAAAGAGGTACAGAGATGGGGTAATCTAGAAAAAACGTTGCATCTATATAGCTAAAAATTAAACAGTATGTATTGTTGTCAAGAACTTATTTATGGAGAGACTTTGAAGAAGAAGAACTTTATTTAGTAGCCCAAATCCTAAAATTTAAAAAGGGGAAGGGAAAAACAGAGAGACAGATTCTCTTCTAAAACAATTCTCTTCTACCCCACCAGTTTTCAAAGATCCTTTTAGTAGTAGCTGTTTTTCATATGGGTGATTTTTGAACAGCTTAATTTTGAATGGCTGAAGCAGGGACATTTTTGAGCATGCTATAGCAATAATTTAATCCTGACAGCAATGGAGTAGTTACACAATCCATCAGATTTTTCTAGGCACTTGTTTTAATCCTTCAAGTAGATGTTCGGTTTTCAGTTTTATTTTATTTTGTTTTATTTTTTGCTCATTGCCCACTTCCTGTAGGCTATCCTATCTCTCTGAGATTAGAGTGGATGGAGAACATAATGGGGTAACATGAATACTATCCTGATTGATGTTCCAATCTGGTTAATAATTATGCCCCTTCATTGTGCACTGTAATCTTTTAAAGATTACACTGTCATTTGGGAACAAGCCAATAACCAGTGGAGATTCTCAAGTAAAACTGATACAGTCTCCGTATCTTCCCCACATATACTTTTTCTCTCAGAAAAGAAACAACCTTTTCTTCCCTACCGAATGTAAGGCAGCTGACCAGAGGCAACAGAAGGAGTGACTGGCAGTGCCTTGCTGGATGAAATATTATGTTCCTTGCCTCTCCTTTAAGTAATTATGCTGGGATGCCCTGACTATATGAATGAATGCAAGGCAGGCAGCAGTCTGCACATACTAGTTTGGCTGCTTATGAAACAGATACACATTCTTCCTAAATTAATTTTTGCCCCTGAGAAAAGTTACAACACATGTGAAAGGAGGAGGAGAATCTGCTGATTTCTAAAGGAAAAGCCTAGAAAAAGTACAGTATACTCGATTCTGTTCACATATGTCTTGTAGTGCTTGTAGAAGCCAAGAAAAGGGCACTCCTTCTCTAAAGCAACATAAAGAGCTTAAGGCTGGATGTTTGGTATCCCATTGTTAGCTGCAACTAATGCCTAACATATCAAATCTAGATCCTCTATTTTACTAGAGGGCTGTTCTTGCTTTAGTGGATTTATGCCTCCCATTTTGGCACTGTTTTCTTTTCCTTTGACCTTGAAACACAAATTAGGGACCTGCATTGTGAGATTAACTCTAGTGGATATTTGCTGCATATATCATCATCAACAACAGCACTGCTTTTACAAAAAGGAAACTTGCCTTTTGGAAAAGGGAAGCGTGGCCCAATTGCAAAAGCCCTGGAAATCCTGAGGGAGACTTAGGAACAGATTGCAAAAGTCTGTGTAAGGCAAAAAAAAAAAAAAAAAGTCCAGCTGACTGGACTGAATCTCCTTCCCCCTGCATCAATTTAAACAGCAAGGAGAATTAGAAGTGAATTATAATAATATGGCTGCAACCTTAAAGACACTTATTAAAGAGTTAGTCATTTGAATCAAGAGACTTCTATATAAACATGCTAAGGACTGTGTTGGATGCCATGCAGTTATTACCAGTATATGCCATGCATGTATGCTATGCAATCATTACTACGGGAATAATGGGTTGAATCCAGATGAAATAATAATAGTAGTTTTAATGGATTGTACCTAGGCTTGGGCCATTTCCTCAGTACTCTGTTATAGTGCTGTTATTTCACTTTCAACATCCTGTGGAATTCTGGGATTTGTGGTTTACTGAGGCCAAAGAGTTCTCTGAGAATTCTAAATATCTTTCCTTAAACTGCAAACAAACCCCAGGATTCCACAAGATGTTGAAAGTGGAATCATAGCACTATAACAGAGTAGTGTGGAAATGGCCTTGGTCTTACTCAGTACACCCATGGAAACTGGAGCGGACCCACATACTCAAAACAGACCCACTGAAATGAGATTTAAGTAGGTTGAGGTTACTTTAACTATCACTGAATTCTGTTCTTTGTATCTAGGTTCTGAGTAAGTCTGGTTCCAATAAATGCTGCATCTAAGATAATAGGCCTAACAAGATACAATGTTATTTGAGTTTACATTGGTGGAAATCTCACAAAACACATTGGATCTTACTTCCAAGTAAACAATTTAAGGGACTAATAGATAGAGCTTCATATCCTGTTCATATCCTGTAAAAATTAGCAGGGACTCCACCTGCTCCTGCCATGCAAGAATGTCAAACAAGGCCGGTAATTTCAAAGATCCTAGAATTTCTTACCAACAGCAACATAAACAACTGGCTCAAAATGACTACCTGACACTGAGCCAAACTGATAGCCACTCTGTTGCTTCCTGAAGCCTTTATTGGTATTTCCTGTTCCTAGCTTTTTGGTTCTAGCTTTGGAATTCCCACTAAATAAAGGTTATTATAACCATAACAAGCTCATTCCAAGTCTGGCTTTTTATGTCCTCTTTCACCAATTTCCATTAACAATATTTCTAAGATTAATGTCTCCTACCCCACACAAATGATACCACTTAAACACATAAATAGTTCACAAACAAGGGTGAAGGGATGGCCAGGAAGGAGGGGGCAATTGAGAAGGTAAGTAGAGGGGGGAGCACAGAGGACTATTGGACTAAAAACAGCCTCCTTACATTTAATGCAAAATCAGCATATGGTTCTAATAGGCTTTCTAGAATGATTTATCAGGTATGATTAAGTTCTCAACCTACATGTCTGTCTCCATAAATAAAGCAGAAGTGCACCTTGCTCTAAAGCGTATCAGCAGTGTCCTATTACCAACCCCAGAATGTTGAATGCTGCTTATAACTGAGCTATAGAAAAGGAAGAGTTTGTATTTAATAAACAAAAGAGGGCACGGCAAGCACAATGCTGAGATCTAGGGATCTTATTTGAGGAGGATCTTGCAAACAAAACAAAACTATTACAGTGAAGATCTGTTCCTTATCAGCTATAAACTGTCCACATGTCATTTAAAAAAAATGCTTTAAAAAGAACATCAGATCCAAATCTAGAAATCAGTTGTAGGAGCTTTTGATACATATACAAAGATTTCATGCCTTCAAATCTCCTCCCATTCCAGTACTGCCAATTTTGTTGTTGTGTGCCTGCAAGTCATTTCAAACTTATGGTGACCCTAAGGTGAAGCTATCATGGTGTTTTCTTGTCAAGATTTGCTCAGAGGGTGTTTGCGTCTGCCTTCCTCTGAGAGAGTGTGACTTATTCAAGGTCACCCAGTGGATTTCTCTGGCCAAGCAGGGATTCAAATTCTGGTTTCCAGAGTTGTAGTCCAGCGTTCAGACCACTACGCTACACTACATTCACAGTGCCTTTCCCACTGGAAGTTACATCATTGTAAAGAATGGACAACAATGTGCATTTCTCTGGATACATACAGTCCTTGTTCCACAGAAGTGAACAAGAGATGAGCACATATGAATTCCTAGCCCAAAGACTCCGACATTCTTTATAGTTGGAGGACAGGGCAAGTCTAATAATGAATGCAGAGGTAAGTGTCCATCACTTCCATGATGGCATGTTTATATATCTTTTTCTTCTCTTAGTAAAAACAGAGGTAATTAGAAACACATAAATAATAGATGGATAAATAATTATGAATAAATAATCAGTGGAAAGAGAATTAAAAAGACTTTACCTGTCTATAGCAATCTTCCAAAAGTAAAAAGAACAGTACTTAGAAACAGTATGAACATTATTATTAAACCTGCAGATACAAGGGGAGCAGTTGTTATATTAAAAAAACTGCTGGCTGCTTTTCTGAACATCTTAGAAAACTAAATGAAAAAATTTACAACCTTCCTAAGATATCACAGCAGATCTCAACAGGTACGTCACAAAAATCACAAGACATTTCAAAAAGAAGAACCTAATTGACATGGAAACACCTGATCTTCTAATCAATTCCAAACCACCTCCAGGTAGGTTTTACATATTGCCTCAATTCATAACCCCAACAACCCAGGGCACTCTACTGTTTCTGGTAACAAAACAGTCACAGAAAGGGTTTCGGTGTATATTGATATACAACTACAGTCTCCAGTATGAAAGTTTCCATCACATATTTAAAGATATTAGTATCTTTTTAAGACAAAAAGAGAAACCTTGGTTGAACAAAATGCATTCAATGATGGCACCATATTTTTAACGCTTGATGTCATGTCACTTAGAACAAGATACTGCATAAAGATGGCACTTAGGGTCTTACTGAGTTCCTGAAATTCAGAATCAATTAAACACATTCTAGAAGTTATTACAATCCTAGCTAAATTGGTCCTCACATGCAACAATTTTACTACTTATAAAAAAAATTACCTTCAAATCAAAGGCATATGCACAGTTCCATCATATGCTAATTTATTTATGGATAAACTAGATTAAACTACATTCAAGGAATCCAAATATGAACCACTTGTATGGTGGAGATGCATAGATAACATCTTCATGATTATGGGCCAGTGGCAAAAAAAAAAGTTTGAAATTATTTATAAAAGTTACATCAACTCTGTTTATCCTGCTATTGAACTCACCTACATCAGCAGATCCATAAGTCCCTTTCCTGAATGTTTTAATCATCAAGAATAGCAAGGGTGTTACAAATCTATTTTGAAAAGAAATCTGTATTTGAACTGCAATTCTTGCCATCCCAAACATATTGAAAACAACAGAATATGTAGTCTGGCACCCAGGATTAAATGTACAATCATCCTTCCCAATTTGCTAGGTTAGGGGTGCAGGACCCTTGCAAAACTGGAAATAACCATGAATAACTCTAGCACATCCTCCCAACCTTATTTAACACATGTAAAAAGTATGATCCACATATTCAACCCACTAAGGATGCCTTTGAGGAATCAGGGTTCCTTTGCAAGACAGAAGTGGGCAGCTGGTGGGGCTTCCTGCCATCTTCAGTGCTGCCCTATGCCACTTTTAATAGGGACTAACAAGTCTCATTCACGGTCTCTCAGTCTTAGGAGGCTTGCTGTCCCTATTAAAAATGGCATAGGGAGGCAGCAGAGGTTGCAGCAAATAATCCATGAATAGTCAAATCTGCAAAAGTGAAACCTGCAAACATGTAGGGTCAAACTATATATGCAACAGTGATACCATCTACCAGCACAGAATCCAAGAACTAAGGAAACAGCTGTTTCAAAGAGGACACCATCTTTTATCATTTAGCACAATGATAATTTAGCACAATGATCAGACCACTATATTCACTAAAGGATATCTTCTCTACAAAAAAGAGGCAGTAAAAATGAGGACCATCATGTGCCTTTTGTAGTTGAGGTTGACTCATCATTTCCAAATTACTACTTGGCAGTCAAATAAAGCTCTCCCTTGATAACTAATTCCCCATTTCTTGCTAAAACTATTAATAACACTCCTGTCATTGCATTCCATCAAGCCACCTACTCCAAAGAAGGGGCTGGTGAGAGATGCAATAAAAATACCAGCTGAAAATCCTGGGTCACAGCACTATGAATTCAAGCATTGCCTCACTTCTGCATATCTGCATGAAACAACTTTAGAAAGCAGAAATATGGTAAAGTCTATCATATTAAACAAAACATGACTCACAATTTCACCAGTGTCATATATGTGGTTGAATGCCAACACCCCAGATGCTACACACAATATGCAAGAAAATACACCACTGATCTGCACACAAGATTCAGGAACCATAAGTCAGCAATACTGTGTCCAGTTCTGGGCACCCCAATTCAAGAAGGATATTGACAAGCTGGAGCAAGTCCAGAGGAGGGCGACCAAAATGGTGAGAGGCCTGGAAGCCATGCCCTATGAGGATAGACTTAGAGAGCTGGGTATGTTTAGTCTACAGAAGAGAAGGTTAAGAGGGGACATGATAGCCATGTTTAAATATTTGAAGGGATGCCACGTAGAGGAGGGAGAGGGCTTGTTTTCTGCTGCTCCAGAGACCAGGACAAGGAGCAATGGATTCAAGCTGCAGGAAAGGAGATTCCACCTGAACCTCAGAAACTTCCAGAACTTCCTGACAGTCAGGGCTGTCCGGCAGTGGAATCTGCTGCCTCGGAGTGTAGTGGAATCTCCTTCCTTGGAGGTTTTTAAGCAGAGGCTTGATGGCCATCTGTCGGGAGTGCTTTGAGGGTGTTCCTGCATGGCAGGGGGTTGGACTGGATGGCCCCTGTGGTCTCTTCCAACTCTACATTTCTATGATTCTACGATTCTATGATCACCATCAAAAAGCTAGAAGACTCTATTGTTAATCATTCTGATTTCGGAAGAAGCAGCCTTTCCAATATGTGTGTATTTCCAATAGAGGAATCCCTTGATCCAACTATGTTGGAGAAAAGAGAAAGCTTTTGGACTAATAGACCTGACACCTTGAAACATAAGGCCTTAATTTAGAGGACAATATAATTTAACATAGTATGGTGGCTTGAGTGGTTTGGACTAGGACTCCAGCAGACCAGGGTTTCAGTGGCCATGGAAACCCACTGGGAAACCTTGGGCAAGTCACACTCTCTCAGCCTCAGAAGAAGGCCATGGAAAACCTCCTCTGAACAAATCTTGCACAAAAGCCCTGTGATAGGTTCACCTTAGAGTTACCATGAGCTGGAAACAACTTGAAATCCCACAACAACAAGAACTGCTCTTGACTCCAGCACCATCCTCTAAATTCCATTCTAAAGTCCTGGCAATTCTATAACTGGCACTGGATGATATTTATCTCTCCCATTCCAACAAATATAATCAAAGAAAGTTGAAGCTGAAATATTTGATGCTTTTTATTGACACCTGATTACAATAATTTTATTAAATTATCCATAGTTTTATAGTATCCTTCTGCAATCCAGATTGTATCTGAAATCAGTGTTGTTAATTGTTTTTTTCCCCAGCTAATATATGTATGCATGTATGAGACAAAAGGAGAGAGAGAAAGAGAGAGAGTGCGTTCCTCAGATATGGTTCACACAATTACAATTGTTTTCCCTGCAAACTTAACCCCAGAACTATAGTTCTTTTACTAATATAGATATAGATGCAGAATATATGCCCACAAACAATGATCCAGAGTGACAATTCTTTTTCTGAGGTGTGTGTGTGTGTGTGTGTGTGTTTCAGATAAAGAACTGTTGTTCTGTGGTTCTGCTTGTAGTGGGAACACTTGTAAATTTTGGGCCACTTCTGCACTAGGCTGTTATAGTGAGATGATTCCACTTTCAACCTCCTATGGAATCCTGGGGTTTGCAGTTTTGGGAGGGGCCAGCTGGCCCCTCCCAAAACTGCAAACCCCAGGATTCCATAAGAGGTTGAAAGTGGAATCATAGTGCTATATCAGCCTAGTGCGGAAGTGGCCTGAGCTTCACCTGCTGGGCTATCTGGGCTTCAACAAGTAATGGTAGAGGCAGGAGTTCAGCATGGCCATCAGTTCTTGTCCATCTTCTTTGGCTACCCATGACATGGTAGAACCAAAGCTCACAATGTGGATTTTACAAACACTGCAAAATTAATGCAGTTTGATACCACATTAACCGCCACAGCTCCATCCTATAAAATCTTGGGGTTTGTAGCCTGGTGAGGCACTTAGAATTCTCTCCTAGAGAGTCCTAGTCCTGTAACTGAATGGACTTAAAGAGAATATCTCACTAAACTACAAAACCCAGAACGTTGTAGGATGGAGTGTTCACAGTTAAAGTAGTATCACCCTGTCATAATTTTGCATTGCGGATACACAGGAATGAAGATATCATTTATATTCCCCTCAGGCTTCCCTATTCTCTCTGTGCTGCGTGGGGAGGCGGGGAGGGAATTTCCCAGTAAAAACAATATATTCTTGTGAGATAATCCCTTTTGTAATAGAGTTTGGAGTAGCTTGGCTTTGAATGAGCAATTGGAGCATATTAGAAGAAGAACACGATATAATCTCATGGGATGTTCATGGCTCAACACATCTATATGCAGCTTTTCAAAATTTCTTTATTCCTTCGGACTGTTGTGATAAAATGCTTGCTTTTCAAAATTTACCACTATGTTACCAAAGACCACTGCTTACTAAATCTGTCTATGTTATCCCTACTAACAATGTTCCCCCTATTTTCAGGTGGCTTTATTTATTTTAACTGTATCCTACCATTTCTGTTTAAGGACTACACAGACTGGCACTCCTTCTTTTAGCTTCCTATACTACTGCTTCATAACTTGTTATCAGAACTTCATTTAAGAGACTATGTTTTAAAATGATGGGGAACACAGATCACCCATAGAACCGTAGAGATAGAATGGATTCCAATGGTCATTGCCTACAACTGCAGGTATCTACAGCTAGAGAAAGAATCTGCTGTGAAGGAGAATCTATCATATTCCAAAAGAGTCCATTCCACTGTCAAACAGCTCTTACCATCAGGAACTACATCTTAATGTTTAGTCAGAATCTCTTGTGATTTGATTTCACTGGTTTGGGTTGTGTCTCTTGGAGAGACAAGAAACCCTGCTTTGCTCCATCTCTATGTAACAACCGTTCAGGTATTCCAGTATGGCTTCACCTTCCAATCTTCTCTTCTCCAGGTTAAAAAAAAAAAAAACCCAGCTCCCTTAACTGCTTCTCACAGACCTTGGTTTCCAGATCATTTATCATCTTGGTCACTGAATACTGCATATGTTCCAGCTTGCCAATATCCTTCTTGATTTGCAGTGCCCAGAACTGAGCTCAGCATAGCAGGTGAGGTCTGATCAAAGCAGAATAGAGTGTTACTGTTACTTCCCTTGATCTAGACACTATATATCACACAATCTAGAATTCCATTAGCTTTTTTGTCACTACACCACAGTGTTGACTTGTAACTTGGGGTCTACTAAGACTTCTAAACCCTTTTCACCCTTTTTACGTACCGAGGACGTAGACAAGCTCCTTGGAAAGGTAAGAAGGACAACTTGCCCTCTTGATCCCTGCCCTTCATGGCTGGTCGTCCAGGGAGGAGTTGCAATTAAGACGTACTTAAGACATATTATTAATGCATCCTTCAGGGAGGGCAATTTTCCAGCTTGTTTAAAAGAAGCGATTATACGGCCGCTTCTAAAAAAGCCCTCCCTAGATCCCCTGGATATGAATAATTACAGACCAGTCTCCCATCTTCCATTTTTAAGCAAGGTGATCGAGAGAGCTGTTGCCCTTCAGCTCCAAGCTGTCTTGGATGAAACAGATTATCTAGATCCATTTCAAACTGGCTTCAGGGCAGGATATGGAGTCGAGACTGCCATGGTCGCCTTAGTGGATGATCTACGCCTAGGTATCGACAGGGGAAGTGTGACCCTGCTGGTACTCCTGGACCTCTCAGCGGCTTTCGATACCATAGACCACGGTATCCTTCTGGAACGCCTGAGAGGGCTGGGGATCGGAGGCACTGCACTTAAGTGGTTCCGGTCCTATCTCTCAGGTAGATACCAGATGGTGATGCTTGGGGACAGCTGCTCCTCGAAAAAGGAGCTTAAATCTGGCGTCCCTCAGGGCGCCGTCCTGTCCCCAATGCTATTTAACATCTACATGAAACCGCTGGGAGAGATCATCAGGAGGCATGGAGCAAGGTGCTATCAGTATGCTGATGACACCCAGATATATCTCTCCATGCCTCGGATAACAGCATCAACTAAGATGGCATCTCACCTCTAAATGAATGCCTAGAAGCAGTAATGGACTGGATGAGGAAAAACAGACTGAAGCTGAATCCAGATAAGACGGAGGTACTTGCTGTTAGGGGCCCCAGCCCAGGTATAGAGGTTTGTCAACCAGTTCTAGACGGGGTCACACTTCCCCTGAAAGACTGTGTCCGCAGCTTGGGAGTGCTCCTGGACTCGCCGCTTCAGATGACAGCTCAAATTGATGCGGCAGCCAGGAGTGCCTGCTATCAGCTTCGGCTGATACGCCAGCTGCGCCCCTTCCTGGACTTGGAACACCTAAAAACAGTGGTACATGCGCTGGTAACTTCACGGCTTGACTTCTGTAATGCGCTCTACATAGGGCTACCCATGTGCTTAGTCCGGAAACTTCAATTAATTCAGAATATGGCAGCCAGGTTGGTCACCGGAACATCTAAAAGTGACCACATAACACCAATTCTGAAGTCTTTACACTGGCTGCCTATTCGTTTCCGGGCACAGTACAAGGTGTTGGTTTTTACCTTTAAAGCCCTTCATGGCTTGGGGCCAGCCTACCTGCGGGATCGCCTTCTCCTATATAATCCGCCCCGCACACTAAGGTCCTCTGGGAGGAATTTACTGCAGCCAATCAGAACTAGGTTGGCTGCGGTTACCCAGAGGACCTTTTCTTCTGTCGCTCCCAAGTTATGGAATGGCCTGCCGGAGGAGACCCGGCACATTACCAGTCTTGACTGCTTTAAAAAAGCAGTCAAGACCGTTCTCTTCCGACAGGCCTTCCCAGATTAGTGTTCCACCGCCTCTCATCATTGTCTTCTGTGTTAATCTTGTTTTTAATTTGTTTTAATTAATTAATATGTTTTAGGGGGATAGAAGGGTTGGAGGGTGGGGAGGATAGGGTGCATTTTAATGTTTTAATGTTTTTATATATTTTGTAATGCCGCCTCGATCCACTGGGAGAGGCGGGATAGAAATAAATTTTATTATTATTATTATTATTATTATTATTATTATATTTACTGATGTCAAAATGGGTGTCATCCATCATATTTTGCATGTCTGATTTTTTCCTCCCTGGTTCCTAATTCTTCTTAGGTATTAGTTACTCCTTTCAGTTTGGTGTCATCTGAAATATGAAGAGCATTCCCTCTGTTCTTTAATCCAAAATATTTAAAAAGACATTGAACAACATACAGCCTGAGAGAGAACCCCAAGGTACATGACATTCTGGAACAAAGCATTCTGAAGTGTCAGCTATCATTCTGAAGTGCTTGTATGGATAGTGTCATCAGACAGTTTAGTCACTAGGGGGCTACCAAAATGTGGATTTAGCTGAATTTGAAAGGAGTTAGAAGTTACTTGTTGAAGTTCTGTTTTTGTTGTAAAAAACAAAACAAAACAAGACAATAAAGTGCTCACCTAGCTTCTTTGCCAATATGTCCTCTAAGGCTTCAATGGCCATGTGTACACTGCCTTGTTCTATTTCAGGATCTTCATTGTGGATTGTAGTTCCTCATAATAATCAAAACTCTAGTTTGATTAAAAGTATTTTCTAAAAAAATGTTCCTGAAATACGCTTGCCTTAATACACATTTTGGGCAGTTATACTGGAACTACTGCAAATTCCAGCCAGCATTCATATAGATTCCCTGATGTAGCATTAAATGAAAGATGAATCTGAAATGGTGTGCCTAAGTGTCTGAAATCATAAAAACGACCTTCTATTGATGTATTTTGAGAGGCTCCAAATTACACAGCATAACAAATCATATAGCAAAATGCCATCACAGCACACTTTTTAAAAGATGACTGTTAGCTCCTAATGCCTTGTGCAAATCAATAGTCAATAATGCCAGTGACCCTAATGTATACTTCTGAAGCATGTTTTCTCTTTCAGGCAACTTCATGTCAGACACTCCAGGGAATGCAATACATTCAACACCCAGTTTGTACATCTTTTTTTTTTTTAAAGTCAGTGTTATAATAACTTATTAGAACTCATCAGTCTTTAAAATATCTAAGGAAATGTTCAGCACTGTTCATTTTACTTATTTATATTTTATTTTGAAACTTCTTCATCTTCTCTTATATGAGTTTAAAATTTTAAAATTATGATGTCCATTACAATCCACATTTTCCCATGCTGGTCAGAATTAACTTTTAATAGCTATACTTAACATTCATGCTATTTAGTGCTTTAAGTATTCAAAGCATTTCAGATACCCAATCCTTTTCTGGACTAGCCACAGACATTTTGCTACTTGAGCCAATGGATAAGATGAGTCACCATCATCACCACCATCTTTATTCCCCCCCTACAGAATCCTGGTAGAACAGCAGTTGAACTTAAATAGCATTGGTGACAGGATAGTACGGCCACTGTTCTAGCATCAGTTATCTGAGTTGCTCATCTCACTTTGCTTATAGTAGGGTAGTCCCAGTTCTTGCTGCAATCAAATATTTCTGAGTCTTGCTGAGATTCTTATAAGAATATTTATTATTATTGATTGCTGTCATATCAATTTTGACTTATAGTGAATGAATGTGAGAGACTTCCAAGTCACCCTGCTCAGGTCTCGCAAACTCAGGGCCATGCTTCCTTGATTGAGTCTATTCACCTGTAATGTGGTCGTCACTCTTTTCCTACTGCCTTCTACCTTACCAAGCATTATTGTCTTTTCTAATGAATTATTAAGGAGACAGCTGAGAAAGGACTGTGGCAGACTATATGCCTTTCTGCACTACACTGTAATAGTGCTATTATTCCACTTTCAACATCCTGTGGAATCCTGGGGTTTGTAGTTTAGGGAGAAGCATTTAGAATTCTCAGTAAATTACAAACTCCAGAATCCCACAGAATGTTAAAAGTGGAATAATAGCACTATAACAGTGAAGTGCAGAATGGCCCTATGTCACTACATAACCGGCAATGGAAATCTTCACTTGGCTGCAAAGTTTTAGAAGACATTTGCACTGTGGGGAGAAAATGTATTAAATTATTCATGCTCCCCCATGGGAAGAAATAATTTAAATGAGTCCATCCCTACTAGAGAATAGACCATTTAACCTGGTGCAAAACACCAACAAGTTGGAAGATCCAAGACTTTCTTCTTAAGATATTAAACCCTCACAACACCTGCTGATTTTTTTTCCTTGGATTTCATTTTGTTAAAGAATATTATTTATTTATTGAAATCCTTTTAAAAACTCCATTTACCCCAAATCCACTATTATTCCCATTTATCAATATTTTGTTGTTCCATTTGGTTGTATATTTACTGGCTGTGTATCCTCCCTTTCTCCCAAAACTGGGACTCAAGATAATTCACAAAAGAATTTAATTTTTAAAAGTACAGATAAAAATCACAAAAGTACAATATTCAAACACAATTAAACAAATTACAAGAGTAAAATACAACTGAATTAAAAACAATAGAAAGCACCACAATAAAGCAAAGCACCCATCCATTAAAAACATCTTTCTCAACAGCTGGACAATTCTCAAAAGCCAGAGGAAAAAGAATCTTCTCCTGGCAAAGGATGTTCAACAATGAGAAGACCAGACTAGCTTCCTTTGAAAGAGAATTCTGTACCCTGGGAGTAGCTTCTGCTGTAGTCCACCGTAGCCTTATAAGGAGAGCCTATAAATCTTTTTGGTTCCTGATTTCTTAACATCATGCAACACACAAGTTAAAAGTGCCATCTTGCCTACACATCCACACTTATCACTTTGACACTGAAATGATTCAACAGTCTTCTGGAACATGGGCATATGTTCCAGAAGATCAGAATGTGTATTAATAAAGCTGCCCCAGCTGCTTCCAGAAAAACATTTCCAAAGTTTCAGTGATATCAACAAGTTGTACCGAGCCTCTGTAAATTCATACAGCTGACTGGGAACTATCAAGGTCTCAGTGGATGACATGTTCCATTACAAAACAACCACCACCACATTTCCCCACATTTTCTACGTAACACTAATACATTAGAGTGCTAAAGAAGCCATTTTGGGATGGGGAAAGTACTGTCTAGTAACATAAATATGCTTGAAACCAGTTTCCAAAGGAAGAACGTAGTGGAGGTGGGGGCTGTGGGGAGAGACTGGCACTGGTACAGAAAGAGGCGCTAATTGCTACATTAGTCTTGTTCACTTAGCTAGCATGAAAAACCATGGTACCAAAGGCCAAATTAGATCAGATAGTATGCAGGGAACTAGCAACTTGGTGGGTTTAAAAGTAAATAGCAGCATCAGGAGGACTCAATTCATACTGAGACCACATGTTGGAAAACTTACTATTTTTTACTACAGCAATCTAGCTGCTGTTGAAAGGGTATTCTGTAGTCCAACTAAAAAACACTCTACAAGCTCTGATTGGCCACACATCTAGTTGGCCCTACATCACTCAAGCATGGCTCAGCAGGTGGCTGGATACTGCACTCCAAGGCTTTATGAATAATAGCACTGAGGAGGTCTAACTAGAAGATTTATTGTACAAAGCTTAGCTAGGACATTTTCTTTTCTTTTGGACTCCAGCTCTCAGAATCCAACAGCTAGCTTGGCCAAGAGCCATGCTGGCTAGAGGATTTGGGGAAATGGAGTCCAAAAAAGGAACTTTTCCCCACTTTTACACAAAGGAACATATTCTTCTCACACCCTGATTCCTAGAAACCCTGCATCCTTTTCAGAATTGCTGGCATAGGAGACAGGCCAAATATATGACCTGGCCCTCCTTCTCTTCTGCTGCTGCTTCTTTCCTCAGCACACCAGTGAAAATGAGTCCTGGGTCACTGTGCAATGTCCTGCTAAGGAGATGAAAGCAACAGCAATGAATTTCCCTTCACTGGAGTGTTAGACATTGGTACTAGTACATACTGTATGTGTGTGTATGTATAATAACACTGTAACATTTGCTTAGATTCTTTGCCATTATTATTTATCATTGTCCTTATTATAAAGTCATAATTAACTATTACTGCTATTACATGCAACTGGTAAAGTACTGTAAAATAAAAGTATTTTAAAAACCATCTTAGCTCATGCCTGCATCATAGTAAACATACACTTTTTTTCAAACAGAGTACCTTGCAGTGTTCCAGGTTAGATGCCATTTGCTCTTTTTTCCTCCCCACACACATATGAGAACGCAGACAAGACTTAATTTCCTGAAGTAACAGAACTGGTCCAGTTGTTCTATAACAAAGCGATGTTGATTGTCCCAGTTTTGACTGTCTTTCTCTCAGACCTGCATTCATTGCTCAGAAGCCAATTTGTGCAGGAAAGGTCATGTGCTTGCAGATATAACCTATGACAAATGCTTTGGATACTTTATGCTCAGACCAGTGTTAACCTAAAACCTGTTGCTTGAGGACTGGATGATAACCTGATCTGCCAACACTGTCTACCTTGCTTCTTTGGATTGCAGAGGCTGAGTGACACTCTCTTGTACAAACGTTTGTTGCAGCTGATGATCACAAAGGACAGGCTCCTAGTCTTGGATGGCAGGAAGCCCTCATTTACTATTACCAAATATCATTCTTAATGTCTCTAATTTTCTTGATAGATCCTGTTAAAGCCTGGAAGGATGAAAAAGGCAGAAACTATACACCCCAACTGTATCTATGACCTATTTTTCCTCCATGACTACACATCACAAGAGTGCACATTTCTCCCCAATTTCTTCCCCTTGTTAGTTTTCCTGAAACCCCCACTGAAACTAAAATTGTAAGCTGCCCAAGTCAGACAACTATATTGATTGAGCAAAGTGTCACATGCCTAGACAGTACAAACAGTAAACAAAAATCATATTTAAAATTATACTGACATGATCACATGCATATGCAAGTCTAGATCTGATTACTTAATTATGATCAACTGCCAGGATACTGTCAAACCTGGAAAACTAAGGGCCATCTTGCACAAGATAGAAGTTACTACATACTCTGCAGATGTGAGCTGGAAGCTCAGGAATCTATTTCATCACATATCCATAAATTCTAGGATGGCTTGCCATATCAACTAAAGTGGTGGCACATGGTGAGTAAGGCAAAGAAGGAAGGGAGAATGGGAGAGGGAAGTAGTGGAGTGCACAGAATGGAAGTCAGTAATGGTGGAAGTTGAAGTAGGGAATGGGGAAAAGGTGCAGCTGCAGAGTAAGAGAGGGAGGCATTCTGAGATATGAGACTGGAAAGGAGGGGAGAGAGGGGATAGCTGCAGCTTGAGGTTGCAAGAAGCAAGAAAAGAGGACAAAAGCAGCAAAGTATGGAGTGACACAAAGTGCAAGGGAATGATTGTGTGGTTTGTAAGCTTGCCTTGTACATTTCCTCTGCTTTTCTTCTTTTGGTAGTAACTATCAGCGGCTTCGTGTGATATTTTCATGGCCCTGTGCTTTTTGTCATCAGTAAATCATAGAATTATAGAGTTGGCCATCTGGTCCTGTCCCCTGCTCAATGCAGATCTCCAGCTAAAGCGTTCTCAGCAGGTACCTGCCCAGCCTCTTTTTGAAAAGTTCTACAGGAGGCCCCATCACTTCTCTAAGCAATTGGTTCCATTGCCAAACCCCTTTCACTGTCAAAAAATTCCTTCTAATGTTTAAAAAAGAGTATTGTAGTGATCCAATGAGAATACAGTAACACTAGAAGTGCCTATGCATGACAAAATGTTGTTGTTGTTGTTGTTGTTGTTGTTGGTATACAACTCTAAAATAGATTTCCTAAGAGACAGTGATAGCCCAAGGTCACATGGTAAATTCCATGACCATCGAGAACTTGAGTCTCTCTTTTCCACGTCTAGGACTTCAAACATTATTCTATACAAGCTCTCTCAGAAATATATTTACTATAAATGACACCAAGGCTGAAACAAGATGGTAGAAAAAATGCAACTATGAATGTATTGCATCTGGAATGTTAACATCGCAACAATACACAGATTAGATGCCTTGATTTGCATTGCTAGCTATCTTAGGAAGTCCAATCATGTCTTTCTGTTGCATGGGGAAAAGAGATCAGCTTTCATTACATATAAAAAATTGCACATGTAGAATTCAGACTAACTTTTCACCAAATGTGTAGAGGAAGCAGAGATCAAGGTTCCTATAGGATTGTATGTATGGGTGGCCTCCACACAGACATTGTAGTGAAACTGTGGAGATCTGAATGTGGTAAATGCACTTTAAATCATTTGCTCATTATGTACAACAATAAGCATAGTTCTTTTTATAGTCTGAAGTCTGTTACATTCTGTTTCTATATTAATTTATTTAAAAGTATTATCAGCAAAACAATTAGCATTTTCTCTTGAAATAATGCATTTCAAATATATTTTATTTCAAAACATACATTCTAAATAAGCCTAGTCAAGGATATCTTGCTGTCTGAAGTACAGCAGTCACTGGTACCCCTCTCCCCAAGTCAAGGTACCTAGTACCCTAGGCCAGTCACGTTGTTTGGTACCTGAGGCAGATAATCACATTAATGTCTCCCTTGGAAGTAAAAAATTCATCATAATAAACAATAACTAGCTTTTTGCTACCCTTTCATGACATTCAAATTAGGCATGACATGCCTAAGAGGGCCACCTCACTTTGCCCAGTAGAAGGGCTAGCCCCAATTTTTAAATATATTTTTCAATTTGTATTTATTTACTTAAGCTGAAAACTGCATCTAAATCACGCAAGTTGTGCAGAAGTTGGTGGATAAATAAGCTTCAGGCTGCACATTGGTTTGAGAGAAGTATATTGGTCAATCTGTGCTAGGATTTGCTGACTGAATTCCTAAAATACCTCTTGGGAACAGGAACCACACAAGTTGGTGCCTTTCTGTTCTTCCCATGCTTTCAACATATTACATGGAAACGACAACATTCTATGCATTACACCTAAAACTCTTCTGTTTAATATTATACATACTGTTTATTCCATGTAAAAGTGTTTGGTGCATAGAAAATTTCATCTTGGTGGAACTTCTCTCAGTCCTCCAGTTTTGCTGTTGTGTGATTCTGTGTATTTAATGTAAAACAATCATACCACATCTGCTCAATTAATCAACAATGGTGAGGAGTACTACAGCTTGTCTTTCATAGAGTTCTGTGAATGTCTACCATAAATCCTTCCTGATGCCATCCGTATATCACTCAGATCATTTCTGAACAGAGTGTAATTTTATGAATAGCATACGGCAACATTTCAGAGGCCAGTTCCTATATCTGAAGGGTTTTGTTTTGGTTTGTAACAGCATCCCTGCCCTGACACAGGCAAACTGCTTTACAAGTTCAATGGTCTTTCAAATGCATTCTGCTATGACTGACAAAGATTCCAAAGGAAATGTGGATTAACCTTATGCTGTTCTACACAGAAGTAAATTACTAAGTTCAGTGATATGTACTTTCATGGAGGCAGGTATTATGAAGTGCCCTGAATCATAGCCTATATGTACATAGCAGGGAAGGGAAGAAATAAAGATCTAAATCTAGTCGGCTCACAAAAATATCATATTGCTCTCACCTGCTTTGCTATCTGTTATCATTTTGATTCACTTACACACATAATGCAATAACACATGCTCAGTTCACTAAGCAAGGGCCCTTCCACAGTACATATTTATAGTGCTATTATTCCACTTTGACTTTTGTGGCAACATCATATGGAATCCTGTGATTTGCAGTTTAGGGAGGAACATTTAGAATTCTCACCCTTTGGTACTGCCTCACCAAATAACAAATCCCAGGATTCCATAGGCAGTAGCCATGGCAGTTTCATGGGAATTAGCACCATACCTGTGTGCTGTGAAAGTATTCAGTCAGCATTCAGTACCCACTAGTAAAAAAAAAATCAGAACCATTCAAGATTCTTGAATGCACAATCCTTTTCAGAATAAAGGAGCTGATTTCATTACACTCTCTTCTCAGTTTCGACTCTTCAATTATACTTCCAGACTAGCAAATAGTGAAACAAAAAATGGCGAGATATTATACAGACATATATTAAAATGGCAAAAATAATGAGATCTCTTTGTTTCTACACTAACAATAGATATATATTAAGAAGTACAGGGAATTAGAGCTGAAGTTCCAACATATGGGTCTATTGGATATGGGTGTGTGTGTATGTGTGCGTGCGTGTGTGTATTCTGTTCTCAAGAGATAAGCCCATGCAAGATGGATGTGGTAATCATATCCTGTCCACCCTAATAAAAGTCAACTAATATTCCTTCAGTAACATTAATCCAGGTTGCCTACTCAGTGTTATCAGTTTGTGCAAGTTAGAAAACATGTCACAATCTATAGTGCCACCTAGTTTCCAACTTAAATGTTTTCCCCCTTCTTCTCATTCAGGTAACAGAGTCCTCTCTGCCTTCACAGCACAACATTTAGGAAGGGGAGAGAAAACAGATGGTTCCATTCTACAGAGGCATACCCTTTTATTGTTCTCTTCTTCTTGTGCCTTTCTAAACTCATGCTCTAAGGAGCAGTCTATATCGTTGAAGAGGCCCACTTCCTCACAGTTCTTTAGGAATCGGGTTGGTGTCGGAGTTTGGTCTGAGGAGAAATATCAAAAGGAACTGCAGTGGGTATTTTGCAGTTAAGTACAAGGTATTGTGTAACATAATATATTACAGTATATTACAACAAGATGCAATGCCAGTTTGACTGGGACAATATACTGTTTACTGGAAGTAACTCCTATAAAATTTTATTAAAAGTAAAATTACTTAGAATTACGACAGCAAATTCTCTCTCAGTCTCTCTCCCACATATGGGCACACGCATCCACACACAGAGGCCAATTTTGATTGTTATATTAAAAATAAAGTGGTCTAAAAGTACAGGATATATCAAGCTAATCCCTCCTCGCTACACATTCCAACCTTTAAAATGCTGAAGAAATTTGATTTTTTTTATCTGTATTTAAATGTTCTGAGTACACATTCATGTTTACCTCCCTCTTTCTCCATTCTGGAGCTAGTAAAAGTTCCAGTAATTTACATTGGCCAAAGAGCACTGGAGGAAATGACTATTGTACATTCTATCCCAGAGCACCGCGTTTCAGATTTTCATAGCAGTACTGTGGATTTTCTAAGTAGCAAAGCAAAAACCACAGGGCCTCTAAGTGCCACACCTTGTTTGGTCCTCAGTTAGAGGGTAAAACCACCAAACTAAATCCTTCTAAGAGCAATGTCTCACGATACATTTCGTATTTGAGTTTAAAAAGACAATTACAAACTTGATGTCCATTGGGCTATTTCTGAAACTTTCACAATCCTTCAAAGGTCACCAAAGAGGAGCACCATATACAGTACACACATATAATCTTTATAACAAGGGTTAACATCTTTTCTTTTTGTCCATCCTGGCTGTTTTTTGGGGTCAAGAGCATCCCTAGTGGCTGGACGAGAAGAAAAATAGCTGGTCTCACGGTTCTTGGTTTTTTGTACTTATTGTACCTGGTTTTTTGTACCTGTACTCTATTTTTAGTTGTTCATTTTCATGTGAATGCATTGTATGTGCATGCAGACAGGGAAGGAGCAGAAAAAGACTACATATACAACATTTTTATTGTGAGGGGAACTTCAGGGTTATGGATTGTTAATCTCATACAGTCACAGCAGGTAACTTCCATATCAGTGGGATGGTGAATCTACTCTGGCACCCAGAAGCTAGGTCTCATTATTTTGCACAGCTTAAGGTTCTCACTAAACCAAGGATTCACTGCCTCACTCACATGAAAGCCAGCAGCCCCCACTGCCTCTTACAATGATAATAAGATGAACCCACTGCCAAGCTGGCCTACTGCACTGTTTACTATTCTGGAATTAGAAAGATAAGTAGTGGCACTGGAGGATTACCACCCCAGCCAGTGAGATTAGATTAAACTCATATCCTGTCTGTGCACATGCATACTGCATGCACACTTGGGGGGTGGGGAGGATAAAGGAGAAGGAAAGAGAGATTTGCGCAGGTGTTGATCTGTGTCTATACATGTCTTGATGTTAACAAAAAAAAATGGGAAAGCTTCTTCAAGTCCAAAAGCACCCAACTATGGCCATTTCCACACTAGACTGTTATAGTGCTATTATTCCAGTTTCAACATCCTATGGAATCCTCAAAGGCCCTTCCCTAAACTGCAAACTCTAGGATTCCACAGGATGTTGAAAGTGGAATAATAACACCATAACAATCTAGTGTGGAAATGGTCTATCTAACCTTTCCCAGCTTTTGGTCTACCTGCTCTGATGTCACAGTTGTATTGTCAAATAATATTACAACCCCAAAAGAGCTTAGGAGAGCAATGTATTTTAAATAATTGTTGTTGTTGATTATGGTGATGACAATGATGATGCAACTGATGATACTCCATTTTCTGCCTTAAAGTATATAAGCAATTGTGCCCTAATTTCAAGGGTCCCATAAAAAATTCCACTGTTCAAATAACACCTTATGGTTGCAAACTGGTTATGTATCCCAGTGGTTCCAGAACCCTTTATGTACAGTGATAGACCTTGCTAGCTGCTCATAAAAGAGTGATGCAGTGCTTCTCAGAGTATCTGATGTGGGGGACCAGTAGTTATCTTTTTTCCCCAGTGTGCCAGGGACTGACACCATATTTGTGCCCATTGGCTAGAATAGTTTCGTTCCTTCCTGGAAACTTACTAGGGACTACCAGCCAATGACTCAGGATTCCCACCAGTCTGCTTTGAGTAGCACTGGGAAAAGATACCTAACGTGAAAACCAGAACAAGGACATGGGGTTAAAGATCATGCAATATTTTTCAAAAAGGACTTGGAGCTGCAGAATGATTGCTCAAAGAAACTCTACACTGGATGGATTGCCTTCAACGGTAGCCTTGGAAAGCACACTATGGAGGAAATGTACTGTATTATTTGAACTAAACACCAGATTTGTTAAACCAGGAGATGAATTTTAAAATATTATTTGTCAGACCGCAAGGTTTTTTTAAACATAAATGAAAATATTGGTTAGCAATGACAACAAAAAACAGCACCAAAGAATAGCAATAGAAAGCACATTTTTTTTATTTTGAAAATTTCAAAGCCTCTCAAGCTAAACCATAACAAATGTGATTAATCTACAGTGCAGATATGTGACAAGCACAGATCCAAAGGGTGTAATTTGATGCCTGATATTTAACAAAACTGTTTAGTCTGCTGTACATTTAATAACAGGAATTTGGCTTGTTCAGCTGGAGAGCTCCACTGCAGTTATATATTAGCTATGTTTTACTTCCATGCAATGATAACAAAATGAGAGCAATAGGAGTAAAAGGAGTGCTGAAACAAAGGCTGCCTATCACACCACAGAAGGGTTCAAATCTCTCTCACTTTCTTTTCCTTTTTTTTTATTTTGACAAAGTTTTTATTTCCATTGACTTGTCACATCATTACTCAAATGTATTAGACAATCTGTGTCCTGGGCAGCTGGGTTTTTTGTCCTAGTGCCCCAGAAAACTCAAAGGGGAAAAAAAAAAGACTAAAAATCTAAGTGTTGCAGAGAGAATGCAGGGAATGATAGATGTATGGCAAGACTGCCTTGCTGCACAGTTAAACTTTAAACACCCATATCTAACTTCAGTAAGCTTTTTTAAGATTGTGATCTTGAAGAGGAAAGGCTTCCTTGTAGTAGGATTAAACTGAGGACAGTGCCACGTTGGACATATATAACCTACCTCTGCACTAAACATTACTGGGAAATTCAGTTTATTACAGGAATGGCTGCATGAAAAAACTCTTCCAGCACCAAGAGAAACAAGTTTCTGCTTGTCCATATAAACAATTGCAAAGCTGCACAGTCTGAAAATTCCCATCAACAGTATACCACACACATTGTTCATGTAGGACATCACATTCTTGTCATCCTAACAGAGTAATATTGATGGAACATTGCCAAAGAAATGCTACAAAGCCAAAGCACTGAGAGCTGTCATGGTTGTTATGGGGATGGCATTGAAAACAGCTTATTTGTGGGAGGTCAGCTCCCCCGCTGCTGAGCACTTTGCTCCATCCGTTGGATCTGGTAGTGAGCTTCCATGTCACTACCTGCTGCTATTGATAGGGGGAAGGGAAATGTAAAACATAATGGTACCACATCAACATGGTTTATATTTCTAAACTAGATAGGCAACTGGAAGTCCAGTGATAAATCCAGCATCACTGGAGGATTTTCAAATTTTTAAAAAAGTTGTTTCCAAGCAGTGCTGCTCACCTAAAGCTCACTCCCACAGGCTGTCATATAGTCATCCCCCTTCTCCCAAGCTGAAACATAAGCAAAGGGCTCTTAAAAATGCTTTTTGTAGTGGGAGCAGTGAGAGTAGCTTTGGCATAGCATATTCTTTTGTTATACGCCTCAGCTGCTCTCTCATCTGAACAAGTGATGACACAGGAAAAAAATGATAAAATGACTGCATTTGGAGAGTGGTGTTCCTAATGCAATGCTTAGGTGCAAGAGGAGCAGTCAAGATTGGGATCACAGTAGGCGAGAAAGGAATAAAGTTGGCCTGCTCCTATTGAAGCTGGCTTCAGTCCAGATTAAAGCTGCAGTCCCTGCAATATGCACTGGAAAATGGCTGCCCACTAGAACAAATTTGAGGTTTTGCCCCAATGCAAACTGCAGGTTCCTAGGACCTGCTATAGATGAGAACTAGGCCAGGAGTCTCATAGGGTGAAGTTCTTCCTAGCACCACAGTGAGACACCAGCCCATGACAGCTTTTGTTTAGCCACCCCTCAACCTGCCTTAACACCCCCTGTTTGACTCAGCTCGCTGGTGGTTGCTGAGCAGACACAATTCTTGTGGAGAGGGAGAGTTTTCATGTCTACTACAGGAAGTCCTCTGTCATAAACTCTGCTTCTATTCAGACTAAGGAGAAGAATATTTGAAATCCCTGTGCTGTGCTAATGTCGGTGTTTCAGACCATAGTAAGGGTGAGACTTGGGAGCTGGTTCCGAGGAATGAAGAAAGGGCAACAGGCTCTCAGGGGCTTTCTGCACTACACTATTATAGTGCTATTATTCCACTTTCAACATCCTATGGAATCCTGGGGTTTGCAGTTTAGGGAGGGGCATTTAGAATGCTCAGCCAGAGAGCACTTTGACCTCAGTAAACTACAAGCCCCAGAATTCCACAGGATGTTAAAAGTGGAATAACAGCACTATAACAGTGTAGTGCGGAAAGGCCCTTACTCTAACTGGGTCAAGACAGGACAAAATGAACCCGGGAAGTCATATAGCCTTTGCAAACCTTGCAGTCAAGGCTGGCCTGGTTCTGTAGCAGAATTTCCTAACTTGGTTCTCTGTGAGGCTATAGAAGTTATAACCCAACACATGTGGAGGGTTGTGGAAGAAAAGATTCACTATGGTATGGAGGGATTGCCAGATTCTTATGGAGGAGCATTCATCTACATACTTACTATGACTGTGTCAAGAAATTCATTTTCTCTTTGATTTTCTGTACAAAACTTAGCAACTGCTTTTCTCTGATTTCTTAAAGAACTGGTTATTTGTTTTGCACTTTGAAAGTAGCTGATGTATAATGGTGGAAAGCAGGGGCATCATACTTCAATAGCAGCTGATGTATGGTAAAAGAAATATGAGGATCTATCTACCTTTTTATTAAAAAAAAAAAAACACCACACCTAAGTTTCCTTAGGGGCAAGTCTGGCTACAATTTTTTTTTTTTTTTTTGCAGATACAGATGACATGAGATAATTTTACCAAAAAATAAGAAAGAATGGGAGGCAGAGAGAGAGAGAGAGATAAATGTCTTGGTGGAAAGCATGTCTAAAGGGAAAAGCCTCTCCCTCTCATATATCATTTCTGTATTTCATTACGAAATATCAGAATAAACCATTTAACTTTGAGGTATTTAGATTTCCTGAGGGGCTAGATGGGTGATGAAATGTCTTTTTTTTTCCTCCAGTATCTCTTTGTCAAAAGAAAAAGTAATTGTTGAAATGAGAATGGAAAGAAATTAACGCATCCTAAATTACAGGCTGACTAACCTGCTCTTAAACTAGACAGACCTGGTGTCACCAGACATTCCCCTGTTCTCTTCTGGGGCAGTATGGTTGGTACTAGGAATCTAATGCTTTGTTTAAAAATCGCTTTTCAAATGTGCAGTCTAAACCTAAGCATTTTAATTTTGAAGACATTCCTACTGAATTTAATGGTGCTTCATGTCTTTGAGTGTGATTAAGATTGTAGCCTTAGTATGAAGACTTCTGATGTGCTATATATTGGGGACAGGGTAGGTTCTCACTAATACTACCTCCACCTGTTATTGACACTGCCATCATATTTTAAACTTGACACATACAACAGCAAAGGTCCCAGCTGCTGCAAGAAATGATAGACAGAAATTCCAAATCTCCTTTTGGGTGGATTGTGCCGTTCACAAGTAAGACATGAGAAGTCCCAGTTTGAGCCTTAGCTGCAGCGCTAAGTTTACTGAGCATTCATCATGTCTTGTTTCATCCCCACCCCACAAGATTAGAAATGAGCTTGAAGCCAGTTTGGGGAGGCGGGGGGAAACAAAGCCTTCTCTTAAGCAGTTTAAATAGCTTTGGGGAAAAATTCTCCTAACTTTGCTATTATTTTACAGTTCATATGATCTTCAATACAAAGGTTTTAGATTAAAATAGTAGGTGGGCAACTGTGGTGGTTCTGGGACCTATTTTCTGTTCCAAGAACCAGAGCTATAAGAACTAACAAAAATATCTCTCTAGAATCCCAAACTTGGTATTTTTAGGGTTAAACAGAGCAGTTTAAAAGGTGAATTGCTGATCCTGGAAACTACCAGAAAAGGCAATTCACCCACTTTTTTGATATAAAGAAAAGTTTGGATGAGAAATCTGAAGGACTGGAAAAGCCACCTGGGATGTGGAAGAACAGATACGGGCTCAGGGCTTGGCTTGGCTCACCCTTGGATTAAAACAAATCTGTAAATGCACTGGATTGACCAAGATGAAACTTTGCAATGCCTTCAAAACATCCAGACTCACATTTTTAAAAGAACTTATCTGTCAAAAGCCACACCTGCAAATCTTTGAGATTCATAACTTTTTGTTGTTGTTGTTGTTGTTGTTGTTCTGAAACCACGAAAAAAAACCCCACAAAATGTTGTAAACATTTCCAAGTCATGAAGAAAATGTAGCTTTGGCTTGTGCGTGTACATGCCCTCGAGTCACCTGTCAACTTATGGCCATCCTATGCATTTCATATGGTTTTTGAGAGGCAAGGAATATTCAGAGGTGATTTTGCCAGTTCCTTTCTCTAAAATACAGTCTATAGCACCTGGTGTTCACTGGTAGTCTTCCATCCAAGAACTAGTGCTGACCCTGCTTAACTTCCAAGATAAGACAGGATCTGGTGCCTTTAGGGTTTAGGCCTTTGTTTTGGCTTATGTAGGATGTAACTGATTTTGGAGGCACAGGTTCTATCACTACAGTATTATAGCTGTGAGAGATGCTGCTACTGTGAAGCAGCAAAAGAGCAACAGTTCTCTATATTCTTTATCTGCATCCAATGAACATCTCTCAGGATGATATACGCATGCTTATTTTCTGTTGTGTAATGGAAAACACCTCATTAAGCACTGCATAAAACAGATGCCCTATGGGATAAATGCATTAAGCCTTTATAGTTCTTTACAATTACACTTCCATCTTCTGATGTGTGTTCACCTGTGGCATTTTGGCAGTACACTGACACCATTTCCTTTAGACTGATTCTCTAAAAGTGATGAACAATGTGAATCATCTCTTGGAAGCCAGTCTTGTGTTGTATAGCTCACCTCTATGCTCCTCTTCTAGGAGTCAGTTTTTCACAAATGCAAAACTCATAGGGTAGGGGAAACTTACTTCAGACAAAAGAATAGTTACAGAGCAAGCCAAAGAAAGTGAGGCTATGAGGCTAGGCACAGACTCAGCAGCACCATTATAATACAGGCTGCAAGTATACAAATGCATGCAAAAACAATAATCCTTCTTCAGCCTTCTTGGAAGCTCAGCTACATTGCTCTCTAATCGTTAGTGAGCTTTAAAATGTGCTGTCTACAGTAGTGGTGGAAAAAGTGTGGCCCATGGATCTCATGTGGTCCCAGGGTGGTTTTTGTCACCCCTACAACTCTCCAGGTTAAAAAATCATTTTTTAAAAAAATGAGGGAAATGTCCCCAAACCTGCTCCAGGAAAGTCTGGGGACAAATTTTGCCTCATTTTTGCCCAGCAAGTCTAGGCTCATGAGACGCAGCCACTCCTCTAGCAAGAATTGACATGGAAGCTGACTACTGACTTACTTCCTGATGTAAAAAATGGATTCTCCAGGATCTAAAAGATACAGTAAAAATCTTGGTAAAAATGCCCCCACACCACCTAGGGGGAATTTGAGGACAATTTTTTTTAAAATTTTTGCAGGGGGTACAGTAGTAGGTGTGCCCTTCCAATGTCGCGAAGAGGGGCATTCTGTCACCTGACTCCCAAAAAGTCACTCACCTCTGAGCTACAATACAAACAATTATGCTGAGCATTCCAAAGACTTCTAAACTCCTGGTTGCAAGCTTTCCCCTCAGCTAGATACTTTCCCCCCTTTTCCTATAAGTATCTATATAACTATGCAAAATGTTCTCAGATGTACTTCTGTGAGTCCAGAATACTGGCCTCCCAGTTCCCTAGAGGTCATTTCCGGGAATTTCACAGTCCTTCTTAATGCATTCCACTAGATGAGAAAGCATTCTAGTATTGTGGAAGCTGAGTTTCATATTCTATGTTGTCTGACCACATGCCCTTAGTTCAAGATTAAACACAAACAAAAAGGAAACAGAACTCTATAAAATTAAAGTTAAATTGCAGGAGAAGCCTGGCAAACTGCAAACTAAAATGGTTTTAATGCCTGGCCCTTTTTTGGATATTCACTCATGAATTAAGAACTTGCAGGGCAGCAAAACTGTCTGCACTGCTTTCTCCTGCCACTACATCTGTGCTGGCCCTGCCTTCCCTATATCAGGGGAAAGACAATGTTGACACTTGACAATGTTACAGTTTGGAATATGGCTCCCAGAACTCCCTGGACAGTGTACCTGTGGTAGCTGAGGATTCTGGGATTTGTAATTCCCAGTTCTGAAAGCTGTAAGTATGTGGAGCCCATGGAGTGGATCCCCACATGATAACAGGACCACACCATGGGTGGGAAGAGAATCATACATACATTCATCCAGTGGCAGCAACTGGTTCCTATATGAATTTACAGTACTCCAGGTTTCACTCTCAACTTTATAGGAGTTATACAAGATATAGGCCTTATTCTGAGGATGGAGTTAAGCACCTTGGATACCTCCTTTAAAGGTTTTAAGGAAATGTGCAGCAGATTCACTGTCCCACTGATAAGACTGGGGCAGATTCACTGGCTCCTTCTATATACATTCCCATACAATATTCAGAATGTGGCAGTGAGAAGCCAGTAGTGAGGGCATGTTCAATGAGTGCAGACTCACTGTTCCCCTTCCATTCAATTCTTAATAGTGTGGAGTGAATGCCAAATAATTTCCATGGTTGTGCAGAAAGGGGCTGTGAAGAACTGCCCTGTGTTGAAAGGGGAACGAGAGGCAAGGCATGAGGTCCTTAAATCACAATGTAAAACCAACAAAGCAGATTTGGAGGGGCAGCACGGCCAGGGCAGTAATATGCATATTTCTCAAAATCAGCCTCGTACAATGAATGTCAGCTGACACAGTATCCACTATACTGCGTTTCTGCCCCCAAGGTATACCTTCTTGTGTGCATACAACACAGGAATGATACCCATAAGTTTCCCTTTTATTTTTTGTATGTTCACTTAAAAAAACTATCAGTGTTAGACTAAATGTCTGGCCCAGCTAAAGTTATCCACATTCGGAGAGTAGATGAAAGCCCTAGCAAAGATAAGGAAATGAAGCCAATTTCTGGCGAGGTGGTGGTCTCTGATAGAAGGGGGTGCTTGCTAATATTTGGCTGAGAGTTACATATTTTTTCTTCATTATAAGCGGCTGCAAAGAAATATGCCAGGCAGTCCCACTGCTGCTAAGGCACACTTTGAAAACCAGGGCCAGAACTGCTCCTGAGAAAGACACTAGCAGATGGTATAGTACGCTTTCCACAGTTCATTTCTGCCCTCCACATCCAGAATTTTTTCATGTGCAATTTACAACAGTAGGGCTTCCAGATATGCTTCTTTGTCACATCTGGGTGGGTTTCAGTTTGATGCACACAAAACTTGCAAGGGTTACTAGAACTCTCAAAACTCTTAGCCAGAAAGGTCCAAGGGATTCTATGTAATTCCAAAAAGCAACTTCTTAGTGCACACCTTGCCTTTTTAAATGAAGAAAAGAAAGGAGCAGAATAAAAACAGCATGCATCTGCCTCGAAATATATTACTATTCATACACACCTATATCTGAAAGTCTCCTGAAGAGCCCTCATTCCTTCTACCAATACCTTCACAGTGGATGAAGGCTTAACAAGGAATTGGGGGGGGGAGACCTTTATACAACTCTGCAGCCTATCTGTATCATGACAAATACAGGGAATGGAGACATTTAGGACACTCTAAACATAAGAAAAAAGAAGATTGGATTGGAAAAAACTCCTGCCACATCCAGCATTCTGTATTCCTTAGTGACAAAACAGAAGCATATGAGAATGGAATATGAGAGCCATTTAACCTTGTTGTTTCTTAGCCACTGATATTCAGAGGCACACAGGACATAGCATGTAGCCATCATGGGTAGTGCCCCATGAATTTGTCTGATCCCATTTTAAAGCTGTTTGTGTTGGTTCCTGTCATTACATCTTAGTGAACTGCACAATTTAACTCTCTCAGGAACAAGCACAATCTGACTCACCACACCATTGTGCTGCTGTGAACGTAAAAATGGCCAGAAGAGGGGAACTATGTATGCCACTTTGAGCTCACCACAGGAAAGATGGAATATAATTATAACAGGCAAACAAACAAATTTGGTACTATCTGAAGAGCCACTGTTTGTTGGTCCTGAATCTCCCATTGATTTCTTGGATTCCAGAATAATGGAAGAAGGGGAAAAAGTTCTCTGCACGTCTTGCTTAATAAACCTTGATTGTACCACCCTTACTTGCCTCATGGGAAATACATGTGGGATTCAGTTATTAATTATTTGTTTCTAACTGTTTCATATTACACAATGTAATACACAATGTTACCCTTGAAGGATGAGTAAAATACAGGTAGGAGAGGCGAGTTTTGGTAGAAAAACAATCCAACCAGTTTAGTTTACTTTTACAGCCACCATGGCTGCATATTTAAACAAACATTGGCAAAAACTACACATAACTAATCATCATATGATAAATCTGTACTGATGAGGGCCAAGTATATTTTTTACCTTGTTAATTTATTTTACCGCATATCAAATTACAACCACTTTGTCTGCTTCAGTTTTCTTAGACACAGATAAGAGAGCGTGAGTGTTTTCTGTATGCACAAGGCAACAACCAAAGAATGCTAAGACATTAATCTACAACAGCAACAAAGTTAGTCAGCTGATTGCTTTTCTTACTCCTGTCTTCTTACCTGATAGCATGTTATCTGTTTTCAGTGAGGGAAACTTCAAAGTCATTTCATGTTTGTGCCTGTGAATCATCAGATGATCTTCTGTAGGAAAACGCTGTTGGGCAAACCCAGAAGAAAAACAGGAGTCATTTCTGAAATATATTTTATGGTCAATGGGCATAACTTTTTAATTTTTTAAAACTGTTCCAGGCACTAAGATGACAGGGAAGCAATATTGAGACAGGTGATACAAGTAAGTAAGAGTAAAGGGAATCTTAAGTCTTGCATTTGAAGGGAAGATATTTTTCTATAATGATAGTGATAAAGAGCATTGCTTCAGTTATTTTGTTGTGGTGGGTGTTTTTCCCCCGAACCTTTTCTCTGTACATTTCTAGGAATACAAATGTGCATACATATTCTATAAACATATACAGACATGAATTCTGTATTTTGTGAGGTGCCCTGAATGGTTAGTAAATACAGTCCAGTGTGTTTTGCAGTCTCTCTTCAAAAAAACCTATGTCATATTCTCAACAATTACTTCAGATCAAATAGATTATTCCATACTATTATTCCATACTATTAATTGGAGTAACAATTAATCCTGGAACGGAATGATAAGCACAGATGTGTGGATTGAATGTATCAGGTTAAAACAGTCTTTACACATTGCATTGGCTTGTCCTCACAGTCTGTTATGGTACATTACAGAGCAAAGATTCAAAAAGTTACTGTCTAGCACTACAACTGGCCATGATGGTTGGGGGATTCTAGATTTTGTAATCAAAAAACAACTTTTCTAACCAAGCAATCCCAGGTGGACAACATAAGAGATCCACTATAGAGCCACTACAAGATCCAGAAGCCTGCCAGCATATGCAAGCAGCCAGAGTGATGAAATAGGAGGCAGTTTCCTACTTTTATTTCTTTTATTTTTCCTTATCAGTTTGGTTTTTAATGTTTCTCTCCTTGTGAAATCAACAAGGGTGGAATTGCCACATAAGCACACATAAGGGGCCTTGATCCTAGGGCCTTATGACAGAATGGAGGGATCAAACTGATCCAAAGCCACCCCACTCCCTACACCACCCCCAGAATATCCTAACTTTTACTCCATCTCCTTGTGCTCTATGGTTCAGGTGGCAAAATGCATCATTTCACACCTGCATGCATATCAGTTACAATGCCCAGTTCAATCAATCAATCATTTTTTAAAAAAACATAGGCCCTTTTCGCATTGAGGCTTCTCGCGTGAGCAGGGGAGGGCGGCTTGCGCGAGAAGGCTCCTCCAGGAGGCTGCCGTTTTCCCCCTCCTTCCTTCCGCAGGCGAAGGAAGGAGGGGAAGCGGTACCGGAGGAGGCTTCTCACGCGAGCCACCCTCTCCCCCGGGTGAAGCAGGAGGCTCTCGCATCCGTCCCCCCCCGCTCGCACCAAGCAGGAGGCTCTCACGTCCGTCCCCCCTGCGTGCCAAGCAGGAGGCTCTCACGTCCGTCCCCCCACGCGCGCACGAAGCAGGAGGTGTCGCGCCTGTCCCCCCTGCGCGCGCGAAGCAGGAGGTGTTGCGTCCGTCGCGCTAGCGCCCCACCCCGCCCCTTCCTTCTGCAGGGGCGGAGGGAAGGAAGTGCGACCCGGCCGCCTCCCCGACGCTCCGTACAGGAGGTAAGTGCGCCTGGGCGCCGGGAGCGTTGCACGAGCGCGGGTGATTTTCGCTTTGAGGCGAAAATCAAAAAACCCGTGATCGCGCCGCTGCAGCCCCGTAAGCGCTGCGGAAGTGGGAGTGCGCCATGCAGAGCGACGCTCCCACTCCCGCGAGGCTCACGGGGCTGTCGCGCGACAGAAAGCCCGTGCGAAAAGGGCCATAGTGTTTGCAGTGACAATGAAATACACTGAAAGTTCTCTCTGCGATGGCTCCTCTGTACATCCACAATAGTCATCAAATAATTAAAATACATGTGTGAAGCAATTATCAGACAAGATATTAACCAACAGACTCTGGAACATAGAAAGATGTTTTATACCATGTCTGACTGCTTGTTAATCTAGCCTGGTGTTATTTCCCTTGAGGGGTGGCAGTTCTCCATAGCCTCAGGAAGAGGCATTTCCAAAGTTACTACCAGATCCTGTTCTTAAAGTAGAGATGCTAGGATTTGAACTTGGAATCATATACCCTCAAAACAGATGTCTACCACCAAGCCCCACAAGTCATAAAACATATGTGTAGTTGCAGTGTAAGTGTTCTTTTTGAGCCATTTCTGGAAAACTAGCATAAGGAAACATTTTTTTATAAAATAAAGAAATAAATCAATGGTTTTAGACTGGTTTTGAACGTGAAATTTGAGCAGAAAAACATGTGAAGTAGAGCTTGGAAATGTTACTGTTTTGGACTAGGATTCCCAGAATCCCTCAGTGACCTAGTAGCTATGCTGACTGAGGGTTTCAGGGATTTATACTACTTTCTCAGACTCTGTCTAGAAGAAATTTCCAGCAACATTAAACTGAACAATCACATATTTCTGTTCAGGGGTATGAAATAGTGATGGGGTTGGGAGTGAGGGGGAAGTTTTTAGAAAACATTATAATAAAATTATAAATTATTATCAGATAATTGTTAATAAGTCAGTAGATATTATGGTACAGCTAGACTTGGTTTACATTCCTGCTGATTCAACTCACCTGTGAGCAGCCTGGGGCACTGCAGACAAAAGGCCTCTCCTGCTCCAAATTCATCTTTGATTCCTCATAAATCTACATGTTAAAAGGAAAGGAAGAGAGAAGGAATCCATAAATATATAATCACCCATAACCTCAGGAAATATGGGAAGTATAGACCAGCCTTTCCTCACCTGATGCCCTCCAGGCATATTGAAAAATGCTGGCTGGGGATGATGGGTGCTATGATAAAACACATTTAGGGAGGCATTCACTGAGGGAAATTTATATAATCTTTCCTTAAACACACACACACACACAGAAAACTTTGCCCTTACCCTTCATAACTTGTTAAAGTGCTAAAATCAGACTTCCTACTGTCTGTTCCTAATGTCCTTCCAGAGAAAATGCACTTTAGGCACTTAAAAAATAACTTGGTGTGTCAGAAGAAATTCTGTTTGGAGAAGAATCACCTTCAGTATTGTTATTAGATAACACCACTTATGTTATTCAAAAAATGTCATGAATTAATTTAACCTTTTTGCATTTTCTAGTGATTATCATTTCAGTCATATTACTTGAAGATTTTTTTAAGTACCAACTTTAAGGGCAACTTATTGTTGTCCTTGTTTTTTAATTTATTTTTATGTATTTATTCATATTCATATGGGCTGCCTATCAACATACATTTTTCTGGGCAGTTAGTTCACAAAACTAAAAACAACTATGGAATTAAATTTAAAAAATTAACCAAAACTGTTGTTTAATCCAGCAGCTAAAAACAAAACTCAGAGATGGGTAGTCACATTTTTATTAGTATCACTCAAAGGTTACAAATCATTACAGTATCACAAGTGTTATAGAAACAAAACTCAGAGATGAGTAATCACATTTTTATTAGAATCGCTCAAAGGTTACAAATCACTACAGTATCACAAATGTTACAAGAACTTTAACACTTTAGTGGTCCCAAGGAAAGATATTATCCATCCCCAGTTTTGTTTTAAGTAAAGCATCAGGTAAAACCAAACCAAAAGAACCAAGAGAAACTAGTCTGACACAGACGTTTATTTGGACTTAAATTAAACCATATTTCATTGCTGTGGCTCTCTTTCATTCTCTGAAGATCTGAACTGTAATCCATTGGGCTGTTGAAATGTTTAAACTGTGCCTCCACCTAGATTAAATCTGTATATTTGCAAATAAGTTCAGGCATTATGAAGGGCCATACCCCTCCAGTGATCACCTTCCCAAGAAAACCAAACCGGGCGGGGAGAGAACTTTGCCTTTAAAAATATGAAAATTCACCACTGTGTTCCAAAAGCACAATATCTGACAGAAGACCTCTGAACTGTGCAGAGCCACAGTGAAGAAATGTGAGGCCCTTTCCTCCCTCTATCTTATATTGTCATCCTCCAGTGACAATCTCATCAGCAGCTCTCCTGGCAAGGGACCACAATGGAGCACTTCCCTCCACACTGGACTGGCTCTCTGCGGAAGGGAGAGCAATGGACATGCCTCTTCCTTCTGCAGTACAGCCAGGCACTTTCCGATGCTGCGCTGGGGCAGGAAGTGCCTCTATCACGCTTCTGGGCCTTCCACAGAGCAGGTAAGTGCAGGACATTGACAGGGAAAACCCATCAATTATCTAATCCGCAATTGTGCCAACTGGTGATGGGAGATGGATGGGACCGCGATGCCATGCAAATGCGTCATCCTATGCCGGGATAAGAGCCTCCTGCTAAAAGGGCCTGGATTTTCAACACTTTTAGAACACAGAAACATCTCGAGAATAGGAGGCTATTAGTGTATTCCTCACCATCTATCAGCTCATTTGTCATCTAATGGGGAAGAAAGTTATGCAATGAAAAAGCTATACTCTAGCTTATAAAGGTCTGTGACTTTGCATGAAAAGTAGTTATGACCACTCAAGGGCATGAGTAACGTTGCTCCAATGTTGCAGGAGCAGCTTCAAATATTTTGCTGCCAGAAATGGCAGCAAACAGTGGCCCCTTCCCTCTAAGTCAAGTTACATAATATTAAGGGCCGGTCAAACTATTTTGGCAATGAAGACATAAAAAGACTATAAGGGCTCTGCCCTGGGAATAAGAATAGAATAATAATAAATTAAATACACACACGATCCTGCCCGGCTCCAAGGTTGACTCAGCCTTCCATCCTTTCGCAGGTCGGTAAAATGAGTACCCAGCTTGTTGGGGGCATGTACAGAAATGTTTCGAAATACATGCTATTTGTAAGTTGTTCGCCGCCTCGATCCATATGGAGAGGCGGGATACAAATAAATAAATAAAAAAAAAAGCTGCCTGAGGCAGCTGCCACACTCTGTCTAATGGTAACACTAATCCCGTGGTGATTAAGAGCACCATATCAATTTGAATGTATCCCATCTTTTCTAATTTCAGACACCAAGCAGAGTACTTGATTATTGCTTGGATGGGGGACCATGAGGGAGTACCAGGGATCTTCAGGTGGGGCTAGGGGATAATTCTGCCTAAAATCTTGGAGATCAGAGCTGACAACACTGTGCTAGATGAATCTGGTAGTCTGGTACTACATAAGGAACATCCATGTACTCTCTATATTCCCAAGTATCTTTGCCTGAGACAATTTAATCCAGATTTTGCCTTGCTAAATTGATTCATAAAGAGGGACAAGAAATCAGAAGATGAAGCTCTCATAATTATTTACTGTTGCGTTTCCGGCAAACTGTTCCAGCAAAAGTTATTAACTTAGCTGGCCTCTCTATCACTCTGTCGGTCTTTCTGATTTATTTTTATAGCAACAATTTCCAATTAATAATCTGAAGATAACATTTTAAATGTATGAGGAATATTCTGTCACTTGTTTGTACCATTGTCAAAGCCTAGCCATGACCCTATTTCTGGTTTTGTTTTGGGTAGGGTTGGGGAGCCCTATAACACCCCTCCCTTTTTAAAAAAATTATTCAATAAAACAGTGTTCTTGGTGACTTCCAGATAGAAAATGATATTTTTGGCCCAAATATTTTTTTTGTCAGGAAGATGAGGTCTGGGACCTGCAAACAAAAATCTGAGGAGGCATATATGGCCCAAAATCTATATTCCAACCTTGCGCCAATATCCTGTTTTGGCATGGGCTGTCCCAATTAATCCCCTGTTAACTGACTTTCTCAGGTTCTGTTAAAATGTCCAGTTTCTCTCTCCTCCTTCCACTTTCCCCCTTTGTCCTCACCTTATTTCAGTTGTTGGAAAGTGAGTTCAAAGTGCAAAAGTAGTCTGCACTCAGTTCAGCAGAGAAGAGATGAAGGGTGGAATCTTGCCCTTTCCAGTAGGCTCAGGCAAAAACAAACTGCTGGGTCTCTGTTCTTTTCATTAATAACTTTCACTATCTTGACTGTGCTTGATGTTACTTCATGACACATGTCACAGGTTTCATCTGTGAAAGGTTGGAGGGTATCGTAGGTATATTTCACTCACTAAAATATCACACGGATACTACCTTGTCTAGCAGATGAGAAACTTCAGGCAATGACTCTTTATAGTCTAAGAAAGTTTGAACATGCTTTGTATTAGTCCAAGAGAAACTTACAGTCTACATTTATCAGGAGAGGGCAACCACACTGTCTCGCTTACATGCTTCAAATCTAGACCAAAGAGTATGCGTTAAGCCAAAAGTCCCACGCTGTTTCGACACAGGATTTTGTCACTTTAATGTCAGTACCTAGGTAAGAGGGAAATGGTGGTGAGAAAAGCTTTCTAGGCCACAAATAACTGTCTTGATCAAAAGATGCAACAGAAGTATGTGTTTAAATAGGTGTGTGTGTGTGTACACATATATATTATATTTATATACATATCTACTAATATATAAAAGTCAAAGTTTGCTTATCTGTGTCAGGCAACAGGACCTCATATGATTGGCTATGTCAGGCGAAGACCTCATATGATTAGCTGCCTAAGAAGATTCTATGGAATCCTGGGGTTTGCAGTTCAGAGAGGGGCCTTTAGAATTTTCAGCTAGAGAGCTCTTGGGCCTGTCTTAAATAGGGCAGTTGCTATGGAGATGAGGCCTAGCAGCAAGAAGGAGGAGGGCAGTGTATTCCCTCAGGAACCCAACCTCTGTGTATTAATAACTCTGAATAGAGATTGGATTGGGGAATATGGGGAAAAGTTATAGGTAATGGACAAGACAGTTTGGGGAATTAGAGACACAGGATCTCAAATCTTTCTAACAAGTATTACCTATGAGAAAATAAAATCCCGGGCAATGCCAGGTATATACGCTAGTGTGTATGTGTATGTGTGTGTATATGTATGTGTAGTTGTTGTTACTGTTGTTGTGTGTATGTATGTATATGTGTGTGTGGAGATATATATATAGTCATTGTTGTTGTTATCGTTATGTGCCCTCAAGTTGTTCCTGAGTTATAGGGACCCTAAGGCAAACTGTTTGCTAATATCTCCACAGAGGAGATGAAAACGAGGTGGAGAAGTGGTGGGGTGAGGGAGGAGCTGTGACACTTCACATAAACCTCCTCCAGTCCAAGGATACGCAGCAACAATGCAACCACAAAGTAGCAGGACTGAAGGTTGTTGTTGTTTCAAGTTGTTTCTGACTTATGGCAACTCCAAGGTGAGCCTATCACAGAGTTTTCTGGGGCTGAAAGTGTTTGACGTGCCCAAGGTCAGCCAGTGGGTTTCCACAGCTGAGTGAGTATTGAACTCTGGTCTCCAGGGTTGTAGTCCAATGCTCAAACCACTACATCCCACTGGCTTTCAACTGGAGCTAATATTGGAGAGAAATTGGACTGCAAGTGAGGCTTAATTCTGCTTTTCCTATTGGAAAGTCTGGCTGACTTTTCTGGTTCAAGTCAGAGCTGGGAAAAGTTCCCTTGTTTAGTACAACTACCGTAATTGTCCAGCCAGCATAGCCAGTGCTTATGCCCTTTGGGCTTTGGGAAGATGTAGTTCAAGGCAGAAACTTTTTCTGCTCTGGCAAAGTGATAATTTAAAAAATTCAGAGAATTACTATTGAATTTATGACACTGATTATGAAGGAGGCTAGCAGATTGTCAGTGAAATGCTCAGTTGACTCAATTTTCCTAAAGCATATGAGGCAGCCTTAGCTTCCCTTTGCTTGTGAAGTTTTGACAAGAAATACAACTCTCAGAGTAATTATGTATAGCCAAAACTTAGGCACAGGATAAACTGGAGAGTTTAAAAAAATTGAATGTAAGAGAAATCAATGCCAGCAGCTTTCTCCTTTCAGCCCTTTCAGCCCTACAGGGTTTTTATTATTATTATTATTATTTATATTGAGTTTTAACATATAATGAAAAGAAGTTTACAAATACCTTAACAAATATCAATAAACAACAAATAAAGAAGAACAAAACAAAAAAGGGTGAAATTATAAGAAAGAGAAAATTATAGCTCTCCACCAAAGTAGCGAAAAGCAAAAAAAGAAATGAAAGGAAAGAGAAAAGGAAGAAAAAAACAGAACAGAAAAGAAAAAGAAGACAAGAAAAGAGGCACTGAACAAAACCACGTATCCCAAAACTCTCCCCTCCCCATGACTTCCCACACTTTCTGGCATCAGTTGCTTAACAAGGACCAAAATAATTCCCCTCTCTTTGAAACAAAAGAAAAACCCTTTTTATATATAATCTTTAACTGAATCTCAGAGATAAATATATACTAAATATCAAATCCTAACTGAATCTTTTCACCAAATCTATTCTTCACCGATGTAAGGTCCCCAAATTTAAGGTAAGGAGTTGCCTTTCAACCAAAATGACAGTTTATCTATTTTAGCTAATTCTATCAGCTTCTCTAAATTTCAGGCCCATAGTTTCGAGTGATTAATATTAAAATTCTGGGTCTGAAGCGCTATGTATTCAGCCAGTTTGAATTTAGGATTATCAGCTCTTTTGGAAACGGATGGTTTTCAGGCTTCTCATTTCACACAGTTGCAATTTAAATAGTAGCAGGTATAACACAGGAAAACAATTATTTCTCATTTCATTTTTGCATGCAAGAACAAGTAATTTCAAATATTTCCCCCCTGCTGGGTCAGATTAGAAAAGATTTTACACAATATTTATTTTTTTATTTATTTTATAAATTGGTTTTTTTGTGAAAAAATATGCAAAAATAAATTACCTCCTATCTTATTAGATGTTTTGCTTTCTGCACAAAACCAACATTTTTAAACACACATAAAAATGTGTGAAGTAGAGTTTGTCAGACAATTGTGGGGCTTTTCTTGTTTTTTTTACAAAGTGCTTTTTTATTTTTTGCACACACACAAAAAGTCCTTTGTGGAATCATTTTTTAAACAAAAAAAAGTCTCAAATTACAAGCTAATCTTGCAGCCATTTTTTTTTCCTCAACAGGTCATTTTGATGTGTCAAACCACTATCTGTCATTGGGAAGAAGAAAATTTGTGTCAAACCAAATAAAAATTCAGCACAGAAATTGCAAGGCCCAATAAAGCAAGATCAAATGTAGCCCTGATTAAGGCAGGTAGGTATGGACCTTCACATGTTGTTGTACACACATATTCCACTGGCTATGTTGGCTAGAGTTGATGGGAACTCTGGTCCAACAATGTTGCAAGTGCCCAGTCCCGCCATACACAGTAGGAAGGACATCCTGTTGAATCTATTTATCCCTGAGTAAGTAAGTGGTATAGTAGTTTCAACATTAGACTACGACCTTGAAGACCAGGGTTCAGTTCTGTGCTCAGCCATGGAAACCCATTGGGTGACCTTAGGCGTGTCACACACTCTCAGCCCCTAGAAAATCCTGTGATAGGTTTGCAGAAATGACTTAAAGGTACACAACAACAACAACAAATAAGAAAAATATTGGCATTTCCATAGAGACAAATCACAATTTAAATATCTAAAGAAGCTAGATGATGCTAGCTTCTGTTAGAGTTAACATAGCTATGAATGTACTATGAAAGCAGATAGGAGCTTGGACTATGTAGATAACAGCCTTTGTCAAAGTTTTTTGCATTGTTGTGACCATGTAAAGAGCAAAACTGGCAGGTTTCACATGCAAAGAAGCCCTCTATATTGGTGTAGCCCACCATTCCAATCAACTGCCACAGAGAGGGAAGGAAGGAATACATTGTGTGTATACATTAGACAAGTGTGGGTAGCAGATTGCTCAAACAAAGAACAGCTTTGAGGTCAGTGTTTGGCTTTTTAGGAGTATTAACCTAATGGCTAATAATTCACACAGTCATGACAAGATGTTGAATTAAGTTCTTTCCACAGGTTCCATGTGCACTATCTTCAGAATTCCTTGTGTATTTGTGCAGACTGAAAAGATTTGGCCATTCACACTTGCAGAGCATGCACATAATAAACTGTAATAATAATAGAGAATGCCTAAGTGTTAGTGGCAACCATAACTCAACAGAAAATCAGGGAAGATGTTTCAGAAATTGTGACAGAGAACTGTTGGTTTTTATCCAAGTTGCAGTGTCTAGTTTCAAACGGATAAGTAAAACAAACAAACAAAATCATATGGAGGGCATTTCAGAAGCAAAAAAGGTGGATCTGTCATAACTTGTGAAACCATTGTATTAGAAACCTCAAAATTTATCAGAGTGTTTTGGGTTAGTACCCAAGCTTCAGTGGTTGACTTCTAGTCAAAACTTGAGATGGAGGCCTTTTATAAGCCAGGGTAGGCAACTGTGGAAGGCTAGAGGGCTGCACTAACTCTCCATGACACCTTGAAGGGCTGCACTTCCTCACTCTAGCTGCTCCTGCTTTTTTTAAAAAAAAGGCCCCCAAATGCCAACTAGTGGACAGTGGGCATTCTCATTATGTTTTAGGGTATTTCTGGGTCCCTAGAAGGCATTTGGGTCAACTTGAGCCCAAAAAAATTTTTTTGAAAAATTTTGCAAATTTGTTATGACTTCTGAGGATTCGCAGGGTCCAAATGTGATGGAAATATCCCTCACAACCGCAGAGGTCATTTTGGGGCAAAAAAAAGTTTTAAAACTTTTTTTTTTTTACAAAAAAATGGCTCAGGGGTGCAGGTGGCCCATGGGCTGCACTTTGCCCACCTACTATATGCAGAAGGGGGGCTGCTGTAAGAGATGGAAAACAAGAGAAGGCCATCTGAGGAACTGCTTTTAAGATTCCTGAGACAAGAGAAAAAGGTTGGGGGGAAGATATGACAGCTATGACACTGCTAAACTCCTGATTTTTTTTTTTTAAACAGGACTCTCTGAAGTATTTCTGTATGACTCCTGACGTTTAAAAAAAAAGAGTGAGAAACTAGGAGGCCTCATGTACTAGGTATACTTGGGGAGTACTAGGTACGACCCAGGCAGCACTAAGTACAATTCAGCTAGCAAATAACTTGGGCCTTTTTGAGGTGCTGCTCCTAAGACTGCTGAGAAATGAGAAACAGCAGGAAAATAGGAGATAGTTAAAGCACTGCTGTTAGCTTAAAAGGGGACACAAAATGGGAAAGAGCTCTTGCAGGTACTGCTGAGCTAAAGAACATGGGGAATGAGAAAATAGGAGGCCCCTGATCCCCTTTGGGGATATTAGGTATACACCCATGTAGTACTGAGTACACTTCTGCTAGCTTTCAGTATAAAGGAGAATTGAATAATTGGAAATAAAATCCAGATAAACTTGTGTAAGTTAGTTCTCCACACACAGCAAAACACGCATTCAAAAACATTGCTGGATTGATTTCTTGAGTAACAGAGATTGAAATGTCTATACCCATCTGCTGTTGACTACCATTGCAGCATGGTTGCAACTATACACATAAATATGTTCGCAAATATTACATTGCAAAATGTGGAAACTGAGGTAGCCACTTTGTTATAGCCCCATGTAAGTAATCTGGAAGGGAGTGGGGAATGCAACCTAGGTTTAAAAGTTTCTTCAGCATTATCTATTGTTAAGAAAACACCATACATGTTGAAGTTTAATTTTGTTCTTCATGTATTTAACAAAGGGCCTTATCATACAAGGCAGGTAAATTGTGTATCTGGGTGATAGCATCTTTGGTTGGGGCTTCCCACATGACACAGTGCTTTTCAGTTATTGTCTCACATGAGACCTTTTGAAAGCATTTCTTTTTACTAACACAAAAAAATCTGTCACTGACCATCTCCTCCCACTTCTATCATGCTATGACTTCCTGTGCGAAAGTTCAATTATGGTGTTATGTGGATTTTGGATGGTCAGGGAGTGGGCATGTGCTTTGGGTCGGAGAACTAGTCCCTTTCAAGAGTCTCCGTTGCTACAATGGTAGAACAATACAATGCCAAGGGGTGGTAACGCCTCATTCTATCTCTCTTCTCTCTCACACACACATACACATACCCACACTCACACAGCTGTAGGATCTGGGCTCACAGGATAGGGGTGGAAATGAAACACAAGAGACAGAACAGGAATTCTTGGCTTTGACTTTCTGCTTGTCCGTTTCCACAGTGCAAAATGTCAGCCAGTCATTTATTTATTAGAATCCGTAGATTCATCAAAAGAAAGAACTAGAGGACAAATCAGAACATGTACAAAATACTGTATTTGTTGGTGTATAAGACTCACTTTTCCCCCTGAAAAATGCTGTTTGAAAATGGGGTGCATCTGATATGCCAATGTATCCTATACATCAGCAAATAGTATTTGCTGGCATATAAATAGGGTGCATCTTATACACTGGTGTGTCTTATATGCCAGCAAATACAGTATTTGAAAAAGAAAAATCAGAACAGTAAGACAATTTTGATCAACTGTTATCTAATACACAGTGAGCTCTCATCCTGGCTGCCTCTGTGAGAAATTTAGCAACAGCCAGAGTCACTTTTGGGGACATGTCTTCCAACAGGAACCTGATATAAAATTGATCTGAGCTTCCAAGAAATTTAATCAACAGTAGGGTAATTAAATAGTGACAGACTTTCTTATAGTACCTACAAACCAAAAGAATATGCTTCACTTACTCAATTTCCATATTTACTGCAAAATGTGGGGAGGAAGGAGGGGGTGGAGGAGACTCCTCCAAGATGGGCCCCCAACTGGCTTTTGATTGGTGCTGCACTCAAGTAGGAGATCACTCCTCCCCTCCCTCCTCCCCAACACTTTTCAGAAAAGAAACTATGAAATGATGCCAGGATAATGTTGGAGGAGGTAGTGGGTAGGGCAGTCTGTACATGATAAGGTTTTGGCATTAACAGGCACTATAATACCGGAATGGTTCTGAAGATGTTCAAGATAGCAATCACAACTGCATAGCATTTGTACAGACAACACAATTGTAGCAAGAGACAAGCCTCATGTGATAAGGCTCAAAGTGTGCATGGCTTTTGGAATAATTATACTAACAGCGTTGGGGGGAAAAAGTAATGAAATTATACACTCCATAAGCATGACTGATCTTCAAACGATTTCAACCCCACCCCCAGTTTACCTACTACCCTGCTTGCTATTTCAAATAAACACAATTTCTTCATTGCTCACCTGCTGGAGAGGAATGGTGTGAAATAACTGAACTCTTAAGTCTTTGCATAAAAAAACAAACAAAAAAATCCAGTATCTGCAAAATTTTATATGGCTTTACTGGAAAGACTATCATACCGGCTTGTTTCCTGTTCCAATGTTATTCTTGAAGCAGGCTGCAGTCAGAATCTGATTTTCATCGAGATATTATTATTTGCAGCTGTGTGACCTTCCTAACCCTGTTTCAAAAGTGACATTTCAGCCTTGAGTTCCAAACTGACTGACTGCTGTGGAGTTTTCAACTTCGTGATTAACCCTTTTTTTAAAAAGATATGGCCTAATTGCTATACAGGCATTCAGTTTAGTTCTGTAAAATATTCACTGCAATCCTATTTGTTTTCCACAGAAAAAGACATACAAAAGAAAGTTTCAGTGGAATGCAAAATCCCCACAGTATTTGCAGGACAAAAACCATGAGTATGAAACAGTCAGGAATCTAGTTATCTAAATGCTGATCTTTCCTAGAAAGTCCACATGCCAAACACAGTTCATGCTTGACTAAGGGCTCCATCAAATGTTATGGGTCATATAAGTTTCTTTTGTCTAGTGCATACACCATAGAAAATTCTAAAACTAGATGCTTATTATGTATCTTCAGTTACACATCATCTTCCTACTATACATTATGGAATGTTTGCTGCAGAAACAAGGAATAAACAAACAAAAACTTGAATTGCCTATGACTTCTGAAGTAGCACAAAGGATTCAGTTAAAGTTTCTGAAGGAGCTTTTTTGCCTATATACCCCATGCTCCTCAAAACCAAGTATTGACTATTTGCAATTTCCAGCTAGTGGAAAAATGCAAATACCTATCTGCTTACATGGGCCAGGATATCAGAACATATAACATCAATTATGTACCAACTGTATTGTTCACTACTGGATTTCTGGTGCCACCTTAAAAGGCTGGTAGTCAGCTTTAAAGCTCTAAATGACTTGGGACCAGTTTATCTGTAGAACCCATTGAATCCGTATATGCCTGCCTGAATTCTAAGACTGGCCAGAAAGCTCTTGTGCGCATTAGTAAAACATTATCCTGTTAGTGGTCACTAAAGATAATGTCTTCTCTGTGGTGGCCCTATCCATTTGCAGTACTTAGTCCCAAGATGCATGCATGACTCCATTCTTGTCTGTTTTTAAATGGCCATTAAAAACCTGGGCCTAAACCCAACTGCTAGTCTCAAACAGAGTAGACTCTTTCAGTCAATTAATAAATGGTAAGTCAATACTTATGTAAACCACACAGAGTGACAGGATCAATTCCGATACTAGCTTTTGGATTTATTCAAGCTGCTTTTCATTATTTTTTTAAATACCGTTTTTAATGTTACACTCTTGTAGTTGTCTTGATTATTATTTTAACTGGTTTTTTTTAAAAGATTGTTATTCTGTGACTTGCCTTTAAAACTTTGCCTAGAAAGATGATATAAAAATATTTGGAATAAAGAGATAACATCTAGACTCCTTCCTGACAATCATAGTGGTAGTGACAAAAGTTAAAGGTCAAATAGACTATATAAAAGAGAAATTACTGCTTTTATGGTTTCGATGCAGGAAAAGAGCATCTGTGCCATCTTTTGGAGTATTCTGATGGAAGAGAGTTCTCCATTTACCAAAACGAAATTCCATCTCATTTGATTGTCTTCATTATACTTGAGTAATAAATAGCTCAGTATTACAAAGTCACATAGTGCTACTATGGGCTAAAGCCAGTGTCGCATGGGTAGTTTCAATGGAACTTTCTTTCAGTTCCCTCTGTAATCCTCTGTGCTGCTTAAAAATTGAGGGTGTACTAACTATCCAGAGTTTGGGGAGTCAGCAGGGGAGACTGAAGTGGGAAGACAAGATTGCCCATCCTAGTCGTGCAGGGCTCCACCATTCTGCCAGTGGGAATCCATTGCTGGATCTGGCCTAATACTTACCCTCCAACTGTCCCAATTTGGTGGAGACAGTCGTCTGTCACCTCAGTTTTTCAGCTGCTTGTCGAATGTCCCAGCTTTTCTCTTCTCCTCTCATTTACCCCCTTTGTCCCTGGCTTACTTGAATTTCTGAAACTTGAGTTCAAAGTGTAAAAGTAGTTTCCATATAGTATAGTGGTTTCAGTATTAGACTAGGATTCCAGGAGATCAGGGCCTGAATCCCCCTTTAGGCATGGAAACCCATTGGGTGACCTTGGGCAAGTGACACTCTTTCACCCTAAGAAAGCAGCAATGGCAAACTTCCTCTGAACAAACCTTGACCAGGTAATCCTATGAGAGTGGCACCATAAGCCCTTTTCGCATTGAGTCTTCTCGCGCGAGAAGGCTCCTCTGGGAGGCTGCCATTTCCCCCCTCGTTCCTTCCGCAGGCAAAGGAACGAGGGGGAAGCGGCAGCCTCCCGGAGGAGCCTTCTCGCGCGAGCTGCCCTCCCCACCGGGCAAAGCAGGAGGCTGGCGCAAGCCTCCCCCCCGGGCAAAGCAGGAGGCTGGCGCGTCCGTTCCCCCCCCCGCTCGCGCAAAGCAGGAGGCTGTCGCGTCCATCCCCCCCACGCAAAGCAGGAGGCTGTCGCGTCCATCCCCCCCACGCAAAGCAGGAGGCTGTCGCGTCCGTCCCCCCCGCTCGCGCGAAGCAGGAGGCTGTCGCGTCCGTCCCCTCCCGCTCGCGCGAAGCAGGAGGCTGTCGCGTCCGCCTCCCCGCTCCTGCGAAGCAGGAGGCTGTTGCGTCCGTCGCGCTAGCGCCCCGCCCCTTCCTTCCGCAGGGGCGGAGGGAAGGAAGCACGACCCGGCTGCCTCCCCGACGCTCCGCACAGGAGGTAAGTGCGCGTGGGCGCCGGGAGCGTTGCGCGAGCGCGGGTGATTTTCGCATTGAGGCGAAAATCAAAAAACCCACGATCACGCCACTGCAGCCCCGTGAGCACGGCGGAAGTGGGAGTGCGTTGTGCAGAGCGACGCTCCCACTCCCGCGAGGCTCACGGGGCTGTCGCGCGACAGAAAGCCCGTGCGAAAAGGGCCCTAGAGTCAACTTAAAATCAAGCAACACATAACTTAGCAGGAAGCAGAGGAAAGACAGGGGAAGCTTGTCCTTCCTAGTCAGCTGAAACTAAAGCAAACTGCTGGAGCCTCTCCTAACTTGTTTGTTGTTCTTCATCAATAGGTTTTGCCATCTTGGGGAGACTGGTGTATTTGGCTATATGTGTCATAGTTTTTATCTGTTAAATGTTTGGTGGGGATATGCTAATATCTTTCCTTTCTATAATGAATTCTCATTTTGTTTATTATCTGGTATACTTCAGCCCTCCCACCTCCTCATACTTCAGTCCTCCTGCCTGCTACCTTCATGGTCTACTTCATGCATCTGTTATAGGTCACTGCCAACCAGAACTATGCAACGCAAACCAGTTAATTTCTCAAGTACCAAAAAGAACCATTATTTATTTGTGCATTGGATTGTTAATCCACTGACACGGCTAGTTTTCCCTGAGAAAAGCACAATTCAAAACACAGTAAACAAGGAGTTAATGACAAACTTTGTTACCAGCTTCTCCCAGCCAGAGTAAACCCTCCCATCAATTTTCAGGATCATTGCAATTAAATGGAGTATGGTGTTTTTCCTACTATCCAGCTGAAGTGCTTGTTTTAAAAACAGCCGGCATCAAGATTTCCACATGTACACATACAAGATTCATTATTACACTTGTGGCTGTTTATGCTGCTATGGTAAATGGTCTGTCACCCATATTTTCCTGGATTAAAACATTTCCAAATGGGTCTGGATAAAGAAAAAGAATTCCACATCTGGGGTTCCCTAAACAGTCTTAGCATGATCGATGTCTGGAACTTAAATTCTCAATGATGATTTAATGGGATGTGTGCAATTATATGTAAATGCTGCCCATATATAGAAACACAAGTGAATGGAAGTCTATTTATTTATTAAAAATGAGGTGCTTCCAATAAAACACTTTTAGGCTTCAGGGCAGGGTGACATGGTACGTTCATCATGCTCTTCGAACCAAAAGAAAATGTGAGAGCTGGCACACTCCAAATGAAAGTGAGCAGGTCACATATAGAGTTTTTCTATAAATTAGTCCAAGGTCTATCTTTAACATTATAAACAAGGTTTGTAGCACTCATTCTGTGTACCAAATTGTTTTCCATGTACATCAATTACCCATTAACCTATTAACACAATGATTTGCAATATATTGGGGCAGTTGAGACAGCAGTCCTTTATCATCCAGGGTGTGGGGGAAGATAAATATCAGACAAAATTAAGTCCATTTAGGTTGCGGTTCTATGCCCACTTAAGATGAGAATACTCCTTGTTGAATTCAATCGGTCTAGAAGAGTACACACAAACAGCATTCTAATGTTAGTTCAGCATCCTGTTTCTATATTGGCTGACCAAGTGTGAAAGGAAAGGCTAAAACCAAGACACAAAGGCAATAGTCAAATCTCTGCTGTTATTCTAAGGGTGTGCTGGCCTCAGGGCCTAGCCCATCCTCTCCATTGCTCAGTGTAAAAAGAAAACATTTCAGGGTGAGAGCACTGCCTTAATTTGTTTTTAATTGTGTGCTGCAGGCTGTTCAGAGCAGTTGCTGTAGACTCTGCAGGAGAGCTGCTTGCTCACTTCCCCCGCCACCTCAAAGTTTCTCAAACTGCATCTGGCATCAGGATTCCCTGAAAGGGAACAGCCAGGGTGGGGAAATACTGAGCTGCCTTGGCTTTGCTGCCTCAGGACTTGCTGAATAGGGCACAGCTACAGGATTGTTGCTTCGCTGATTTTCCTGTCTTATTCTTAACTTTTCCAGTTCTGTTCTTCTTCCCTTCTTCACCCAAGCCTAAAAGGCTGAAGCTGCACAACAGTTTCCTTTTCAAAGGCCATTTCCGCGCTGCACTGCTAGTGCTTTTATTCCACTGTCAACATCCTGTGGAATTCTGGGGCTTGTAGTTTACTGAGGCCAAAGAGCTCTCTGGCTGAGAATTCTAAATGCCCCTCCCTAAACTACAAATCCCAGGATTCCATAGGGTGTTGAAAGCGGAATAATAGCACTGTAACAGTATAGTGTGGAAATAGTCTGAGGCACAGGTGGATTGCACCTTCCTTATCAAAAAGTGTAACAAAAAAAGTTTTTCTTTTCAGTGTTGCTTAAACACTCAGTTTCTTCTTTTATTTTTTATTTCACTTCTCTTCTTTCCTGTTTCTTATTCTGTTTTTCCCCAGCTGTGCAATTCTCTGGGCAAACCTCATGTCCTTGCCCTCATTCCTTTTCTTTTCTTCTTCTCCCACCTTCACAATTTCTGTCTAAATTCATCTACTCCCTTGTCCTTTAGTTTCTCCTTCTCCCTCTCCCCAAGTCATAGCCAGACATCTTTCCTGTTCATCCTCTTTCTCCTTCTTCCCAGCCCCCAAAACTCCTAATTGCATTTGACTTTTCCCTTGGTTCCTAATATCTGCTACCACCCTTGTTTTGTGGCTCCCCTTTCCCCCTCCCCAACTCTGGTTGCATTTGGCATCTCTCTTCCACCCTTTATCTTTCTTTCTTGCTCTTTTTCTTTGTCTCTCCAACTTTTTCTTCTTTACATGCATGTACACACAGAAGAAAACCTTGGAACAATGACTGAGATAGTTTAGATTCTCAGCACATTATAGCTGCAAGTTCAATTAAACTCAAGAAGGATTGAATCTCAACAGACGTGAATAGATAGACTGCCCTGTTGGATTACTGTCAGCATCACGGTTGTCATCCTCATTCCTCATTCCCAAAATATTTGGTGATTGTTAGCACCATTATTTTCATTTTTGTGGAGGATCCCATAACCTGGCCAGCAAAAAAAAAAAAAAAAAAAGGAAGCAGGAAGGGACACTAGTCAATGGTTGTTTTTATACCATAATTTGCCAATAAGTCAGTTCCAACCTATGGTGACCTTATTAATGAAAGATGCCCACAGCCCCAACAGGCTTGCTCATGTCTTGCAGGCTCAGGACTGTGGCTTCATTGATTGTGTCAATGAATCTGTAATGTGATCTGCCTCATTTTCCTACTGCTTTCCAGTTTACTGTGCATTATCACCTTTTCCAGTGAGTCATGTCATTTCACAACGTGTCCAAAGTATGATAGCTTACATTTACAGTGGGCAGTCTGTACATGCAACCTCTGGATCTGTGATTTTGAGCAACTGTGGAGTGTTGTATTTATACATAAAATGACGGTGACATGAACATGGATGCACTGAAGTGTCCACTCACACATTGCTGCCATTTAATAACATAGGACATGATCATTCATGTTATTCGCTATTCATGTGAGGTCCTGGAACTGAACTCCCCCATATACAGAGGGTCTATTATAGCTATTTTAGTTTCTAGTGGGAGTCCAGGATTGATTTGTTCAAGCCAGTGTGTCAATGGGAACAGAATTAAAAACAGAGTTTGGAAAACATTATTTTTAAAAAACATTTCTTTGAATGGCCTAGAACTCTTACATGTTAAAACCAATGCTTGTAAAGTCATAAAAACAGATCTGGGAAAAATGTTTTGTTTATTATGTCAAAAGCAGAGTATGGAAGACTTGCTTTGGTTGGATTATAATTCCCAAGCAGCGCTTACAAAGCTGTTAAAAATGGACCAGCGAAAAGTCTTTTTTTTTCCTGGTCAAAGCAAAAAATAAACAAAGTAATACAGTATTTTCTTAGATTTTTGTGTTTCAGTTGGAATGATGTGCTTGGAGCAACTGTGGTCAAAATTTAATATATCAGAATTACACCAGAGACTGCTCTGTGAAAGCATCCAAACCCATCTCCTGGCCTGGTATGCTTCAGACCTGACAAACCTCATTCCTTCCCCATCCTATAGCCCCCATGAGTAACAGTAATATCTTAATATCTTTTTATTTTTTTTCTTCCATGAGTCTGTCAAACCCCTATTAGTGACCATCCTCGCAATATCCTGTGGTAGAGAATTTCATAAATTTGATGAAAGTGGCATATAATTGATTCATGGAATTTGCTGTCACAAGATGCAACAGGAGTTAATACGTTAAAAGGAAGCCAAGCATTTTAAATGGGGAATTGATCCTCGAATCAATTATAGGAGACAGAAAGGGATGGAGAAAATCTCTGTCCCCCAAATCATGATCAGATTCTGCAAATAAAAAACTTAATTATCAGAATATTAGATGCCTGTCTAAGATTGCTACTTGCTTCCTGGTTGATTCTAAAAAATGATTTGAGGATCAATTTCCCATTTAAAAGTTAAATTCTATCTTCTGTTTTGCTTTTACATTCACTACTGAGAAGCATATGGCATTGTGTTCTCTTGTTCCTTAAATGCTCGGCTTCCTTTTAGTGTATTAAGTCCTGTTACATCTTGTGGTAGCAAATTCTACGAATCAGTTATGTGCCACTTTCATCAAATTTATGAAATTCCCTACCACAGGATATCATGAGGATGGTCACTAATAGGGGCTTGACAGATTCAGGGCACTGACTGAAGACTTCTGTGAGAAAATGAAACATTTCCTTATATTAAAGAATTCCAAACTGTATTTCAGAAACTATCTACAGGTATTCTGTATGTAGCTAAAGTAAAGCCATTAATAGAGATATAATGGTTGACTGTGCCTATCTGTTACATTACCATTTCCTTCAACTCTTCATACATAGATTGAAACTATCTGAAGAAGACTGACTTTTCTTGACATGGAGTCTCACCTGTTGATTTTGAAGTCTGATTTTTATGGGTTTCCAAATTGCAGTGACAGCCACTTCAGAGAGAACCAGATCTTTCTCCTTCAGAAAACTACCCTGCATATGTGGTTGTTCAACACTAAAGTGGACTTAACACCACCTACAGGCCCTCAAACTTTAATTTTGCAATGACTATCCCCTGGTGACAATGGCAAAACCTTTATGAACCTCAGTAGCTCACTCTCCCCAGTCCTTCAGCCTGTGCTGGTATTCAACCAAGTACCAGGGTGGATATAGCTGGGTGAGGTCATCTGCTTCCTCAGTTTGTGAGCCCATGTTTCAGTTATGCACAAGTCAATGCTCCTTCATCCATGGTTCACTGTGGATGGAGTGACAATTTACTGTGAACCAACTGGCATTCAACAGAAGTACCACTAAGTTGGAAGACACCATGGTAGGGCTATCAGAATCCCAAGAAATTCTGGAATGGTCAAAGAGGGGAATTACCTGCAGCCATCTCTTCTGCCTTCACATCAGGTTACTCATGCTATTTCCTGTTTTCTTGTTTGACCCTAGACTGCTACTATGGGGACATTCTCTCATTGTACCCCCCTAGACCAGACTAATTAAGCAGCACACATAATTTCCACACAAGCAGACTCCACACTCCATGAAATTACCACTTATTCTAACTTCCATTAAATCTACCACATTCATGCACTTCCTATATTCTCTTAAACTCACCACACAACCATTCATCGGACTACCCTTTCACTTCATGCATTATCTTAATACAAACAATTTACTAATAAATAATCCAAGACAGCCATTAAGAAGACACCTGACAACAACAACCAAAATCCTGGAAAGCTGGGGAAGTGTTTCTTTGTCACAGCTTTGTAATGCTCACACACCTCTTCTAAGCTGGGTCCAACTTTCTGCCTCAAAATCTCACCCTAGGTCATCCACTTCTTTCATCCACTGGCTTTCAACCAGAAGTCTTCTGCAAACTCTTTACTTAGGAGAATTATAACCTCAGCTGGACCCAGTCTCAAGAGGAGTAGCACCTTTGACATATGGGGTAAGGTGGGGAGAAAACTGGGAAAACACAGAAGTGGAAATAAATAGTTATGTCACATACAGATTATAGACATGTTGTGATTTGGGTAAATGACTCTTGTCCCATACATTGTGCACCTTGTTTTCTTTATAGCAGGGACAGGACTTTCAGCCTGCCAGATGTTTTGACCAACAATACCCACAATATTTTACAATTGACCATTCTGGGTGGAAACTGTAGGCCAAAACATGTGAAAGGCCAAAAAATTTCCCTCACTTCTGCTATATCCATTTTTCTTTTTTTCAGCAAAGGTAGACTTTGGCCCTTTCCGCACCAGCCTATTAAAACGGTGCAGAGCAACCTCTGACGGAGGTCTTCTGCACTGTGGAGTGGACTGGGGTGGACTATTTTTCGTAGTTCCGCACCTCAGTCCGCTTTGGAGTGACCGGAACTGGTCACCCAGCGTGCTTTTTAAAAACCTCTTTTAAGAGGTTTTTAAAAAGCACGGAGCACACGACCTCGTGTCACTCCGTCACCACGCTCCGCTGCAGAGTTGCAGGCATGCACTAGTGCCTCCACCAACTGGAAGCCGCCATTTTGGACACCGGAGCAGTGCGGAGCGACGAGCTCGCACTTCTCCTTGTCCCGACAGACTCGCCCGGACGCTGAAGAAGTCCAGTGAGTCCCGTTTTTGTGTGGTTCCTTTCCCACGTGCAGAAAGGGCCTTTGATTGTTTGTGACTAACTGCAACACAGATGATATACTTGTGATCAAAATTAAAAGATACAGATTTTGTGGATGGGGTTTATTTTGGCACTATGGCTCTGCATCACTATAAAATTATGTTTACTCTGTGTGACCTATTGAAAACAACACAGAATGGCAAAACAGCTACAGGAAGTCAGCAAAGGCCAGAAAAGGCACCAGCTGCCACAGTGAAAGATGAAGTTCGTGGAGCAGAGAGTGTCAATAACATGATCTTGCAACATCCAGTAAACAACACACTTGAAAAGATTTCCAGTGTTGAAAGTATCCAAGCAAAGGTTGGCCTCTCATTTTTATTCATAGGTTCATAACATGTGGAGTTGAGGCCCACAAGCCCCCAAACTTCATTTCTGAACACCAAAAAAACTTATTCCCATTGTTGTTATTTGCCTACAGTTCATTGAAAGCTTTTCCTCCAAAAATAATATTGACAAGCATGGATTTTTTTTAAAAAAAAGATTGTTACTGTAATTCCTGTATGCTAATTGCTTTAGTTTACAGAACGCAATAAGATAAAAGAATTTGCCTACCTTGAAAACAAATAAATAGTTGGATTTCTGAAGAGAAGGAAAGGGAAACATGAAAGGCATCCTGGGGAAAACAACAACACAAGCTGTTTAGCTGACCTTTATACCAACAGCAGATACTGTGTGTGTGTGTTTTAAAAAATGTAAACTTAGAATACATCATCAGACATCCTTTGCCTTCTGGTTCACCTTATAATATTTCTGGAGTTTCTAAAATCAGACAGTAAATTTACAGCACGGACCTATCTCAACCAGCCTGAAACAACACTGGCCTAAATCACTCACTCCTCCCACCCTTTCTTACCAAACTACTTAGAGGGCAAATATGACACTTGGGGAATGGTGGCCATTTATAACTCAACATACAGCCTTTGTTCATTGTTTCCACTCCCAATCCAAACCGGCAGAACAGAAAATTGTCATGTGGTTCATTAAAAAATACACACAAATATATATATATATATATTCCAGAAGGCAACATTTATATGTCCAATTATATTTTTCCATGTTAGTACAATATTGTAAAATTTGGATCTAGAAAGCTACAAGTGAAATACCATACCACCACTTATGCAACATGACTACTCCCCATTTCCTCTCTGCATGTATATACACACATATATGCATGCATATATTCATGCATGTGCACACAGACACAGATACACGCCAGTCAGTCTCCTCTGTGTCCTTGTTATAGTTCACTCCTATGCACTGTTGATTTAGAAATAATCCTCCATCAATCCATTAGGACAGAGGTGGGGAGCTTATGGGTCTGCAGATAATATATCCTAGGGCTTCCACTAGTTCCAGCCATCACAGCCAATAATCAAGAATGACAGGACAACCACTGGAGGACAACAGATTCCCCATGCCTTGTTGTGACTTACTCCCAAGTCTGGATACGGAAAGATAACAGTCTTGAGTTTTTTTTAAGTTTGTCAAGTGAAGGCCAATACACCCTTATCTCCATTCCATATATGGAAGCCAACTATTAGAGGCTGATTCATACTTTGGCATTGATAGAATAATAGGAGCACCCTTGCTGACAACAGACTAGCTTAGGAATGCAGGACAGGTCATGTGACACACATAGTTCTGATCTCTAACTATCTGTTGCCATTGTCCATTAGACTGAAATAGGTCGCATGAGGTAGCTATCTCACACTGCCCAATCGTAGGGCCTTGAGTGTATGTGTAGCAGTGATGTAGACTCAAGTCAATTAACTCAGACTCAGTGACTTGACTTGGACTTGACTCGGCAATAAATTACACACTGACTCAACTCGTGACTCGTATATTTTTAGTGATTGACTTGCTGCTCTTGGTTCAGTAAAATAACACATTCATCCAGAAACCTTACAACTTTGAATAACATTTCCATCCTGTTTCCTTCCTACTGTCTCAAGGCCAAAGTGTGGGCAAATTTCTCAGAAGAGAACAGCAGATGGGTTAGGCAACGGGCTTGGGCCAGGTTGAGGTCTGCTTAGCAGCCTGTCCCCACTGTATATCAGAGGAGCCTTCTAAAACTTTTCCTAAGAGCAGAAGGCAAGACTTGGCTCCAGGACACAGGGCATGTTTTTCAGAGGGAACAGCAAATATGTTAGGCAATGGGCTTGAGGATGAAGAATCCTTCCATCTAAAGCCTTTGAAGCTTCAGTAATGGGGAGCAAGTGGGTATTCTCCACTTTCAAAAAAGCCTCCAGCTTCAGAAATGGGAAGTAAGAGGGATCCTATTCTCCACTTCCAAAGCTGCAGGTTCTTGTGTGTTGATTGACACAAAAACCTTCAGCTTGGGGAAGAGGGAGTAAGAAGGTTCCTATTCCCCACTTCCAAAGCTGCAGGTGGCAAAATCGCAAATGGGACGACTGACTCTACTGAAATTGTTAAAGCTCACTTTATTTGGCTTTGTCCAGAAATTCTGTCATACAGATTGGGTTATAAAGTCGGTTCCCAGACTTGAGACTTGACTTGAAAGTATCTTGCAAAGATTTGATACTCAAAAGTATCAAAAGCGACTTGAGACTTGATGTAAAAGACTTAAATACATCACTGGTGTGAAGGATTAGTATCTTGCAAGTCAGATATAAAGCAAGCATTTGTCTCTTTCTTTCCTAGCTGACATCATACCCTAGTGAAGGTAATGCCCATATTGCTGCAGATTATTAAGGGGTAAACTATATCCTGAAGGACTAGTTTAATTTAAACCTATGTAGTCCAGATTCATTGGTTTGTAGGCTGAACAGTAAAGTTAAATTATGCAAAGAAGCTGCTCAAATGCTGTTTTCTTGGACAGAAATATTAAATCATTTTTACTGCATTCTTTGTTCCATTATACATATTCTAGAGCCAGTGTGGAGGTTTGGGCTCTACACTAGGCCTCTGAGAGGCCAGGGTTTGAATTCCTGCTCAGCCATGGAAAGCCTCTGGGTAACCTTGGACAGGTCTCATGCTTTCAGCCTCAGAGGAAGCCAATGATAAACTTCCTCTGAACAAATCTTGCAGAGAAACTCCTGTGGTAAGAGCCCTCAGTACAAAGGAGGGGAATTAGTTCACCATCCAGTCATAAAACTCACATACATTTTTATAACACAAAATTTAAATTGCAAAGAAACCAAGTGAGGCTCCTTCTTATCTTCTTAGGGCTTTTTAAACAATCAGTGAATGTATGCTAAAGGCCTGGTTTCCTATTAACTTTCTACCATGTAGGAAAACAAATTTACTGTTGGTGAACGCATACAGGCCATAGCATACGTAGCGAGAGCTTCATTCTCAAGTACATGTCCAGGCATTTGTACTGGGAGAAGAAAGAAAGGGAGGGTGGAGATGAAGGTTACAGTAATGTGAGACAGTGATGCGGGAGAGTTTTACATTGCTAGTATGACTTGTCTTGTTTCTTGGATTGTAAACCCTCTGGAAGCAGACTGTTTCACACTGCCGAGGTTAAAGTTAATTTTGTTGCCTCTGTTTCCCTTTTCTATGACAGACAGTGTCATTGTACAAGATACACATAAGGGTAAAGAACTGCTTTAGTGTTTTGTGGAGATCAGATCTAAACTCTTCCTTGCAATTACATCTCTTGTAGCTGACTTGATTATTTGCCTCAGTATGCCTCTGAAAAGCCAGTGTCAGTTTACTTAGATGGTAAATACTTGCACTACATTGCTTAATTGGCCTTAGGCTTTTACAAGACAGAAGGGTGGGCAACAAGTTGGCTACACTTGGCTCAGGCTTTGGTGATCCCTTGACTCTGCTCCCCCTGCTCCAGTTGCTGCTAGCAAATAGTGGGCAGGTCATGTCAAAGCACTTGGAATGTGCTATGGAATAAATAATAAAGGAACGGAACAAGTATACTCCAAAAATGATGGTGGTGGTGGTGACACTGTAAGAGAAAACAAGAAAGCAACAGTAATAGAGAATGGGCAAAAGCAGAGGTGAGGTGATCAAGAATGAAATAACTATTGGTATACTACTAAGCAAATGAAAGAAAACAGAGAGAATATCAAAAAGTTCTAGATGGCAATTTGTTCCAAGCCCACTAAATCCAGAACTAAAAGCTATGCCAAAACATTGGACTTAGGAAGAGGCTGTTGTTAAAACAGATGTGCTCAAGAGAAGAAAGGAAGCAGTAGCCACATGTACTGTCTTGAAAAATGCAGCTCTGTCCTTAGGTAGAGGTGCAGCTCTTCATTCTTCTGTTGCATCGGAGGAGTACCAGCACTTATTACATCTGCGTAGGGTGATCTACTACATGTGAAGTGACCCTTAGCCTATTCTGCACACTTAACAAATTTGCTAGTCAATTAGCATAATGTCTTTCTGTACCCAAGGGCTCTCTGGAGATTATCAAAGGAGGAGGCTGAAGCTGAGCATGAAATTGAAGTCACATCCAACAGAAATGCAGCTAACTGGATTAGCAGACACCACTGTCTTTTCATTCTTCTGAAAGAAAAGGGAAAAATTACAGAAATAGATGGTTTCCTTTCGTGATAGGATAAAGCTACAAATTCAGCTCTTCTGATCCTGGGCAAGACACAGTCAACCTCCAAAATTCCAGTCTTAAGTTGCAAATTACCATTGGGTAGAACAAGAGACACATGTAAACAGACTGAAAAATAAGTCTGCCCCTATCAAATTCATAGTATGTAGATTCTTCTAGCAGGCTTAAGAAAATGTGACAAGAGATCTCTGTTGAAACAGGAAGATTTGTCTCTACTTGCTCATAAAAGAACATTTCCGTTTTTTCTCCATTCTTCTGTCAAAGAAGTAAAATGTGCCCCAGAGCTGTGAAATAGCTCAGATTTGTTTGGGTGAAAAGATTGTTACATTATTGAATTGCCTTTTTTTAAAAAGGTATTTGGAGTATAAAGAAGGTTTCTTGAATTAAGCTGGCAATTTACAAGCACAGTGTAACTTTAGTTAGTTATTATCATTGGAAAACAGTTTTTTCTCCAGAATACATGCATTCAGTATTTATACTACAAACTGGTTTTTATTTTTTAAATGTTGTAATTTGGCTGGATTTTTGTTTTGTTTCAGCTTTCGTTTTAATTATTTTCAGACACCCTGGATGGGGTGTTAAAAACAAGAAGGTCAGGATACAAGTTTCCATACTATGTAAATATATAAAATATATTTTAAAAATGAAAATAAAATATAGCACTCATCCATTTATCAAAATAATTTGGTATGTATCCATCTGAATAATTCAAGATATAGGGAACAGGGAATGTGGTTGCCCAGTATTATACTTTTACCAATTTATACAGAGGTTATGTTTCTATACACAATAATTTCTGGTGATATTCACACAATAAAAGTAACAAATACCCCAATTACAACTCTGTTATCTCCTTTCTAAACTTGTACATACATATTAAACTGGAGCATTCACTCGGGTAAGACATTATCCTTGTGAAGCATTATCCGTACAAGTCCATGCTATTAATTATATGCCTAAAAGGGCAATGCTTTTATAGCATTAGAATTATTTCTACAGAGGAGCGGGAAGATTGCTTTACAGTAATCTTTTGTTTAAAAAGTTCATATATACTAGAAGTAGTACAAGTAAATATTGGAAGGAATATAAGACAAAAAGTAAGAAAGGTCTAATGCTTTCAAGATTTAACTCAATGTATTGATGTCTTTGTAGCTGGATTTTTAAAATGTGGTTATATTATACTGCCTCATTTGGAAAAATTTTCCACAGGGATTGAGATCTGAGAAGCTGTTAACACATGTGAATAAGGTTGAACTGGTAATTTCACCATGTATTTCAAGACTGGCTTAGATTTTAATAGGCAATCCAGTTCTAAATTCCTTTAAAACTATTGCTGGCAAGGCTTAACTGGATAAATCAAATTTCCAATAACACATGGGGGTCAGGGGAGAAAAGAGACATGCAGAATAGAAAAGTGTGAGCAATCTTCTCTCATTCACCTCAAAAACTTGCCTCTTAAATGTGAAAACATTATAAATTTCATTTATAATGTTTAAATATACACTAGTGTATATTAAAAACATTACTTTTTTGGGAAAAATGGTTTTATCAACTACTAATTTTTAATCTACTTTCACTTAGGGGGAAAAACACATTTAAAAGAACCACCAGTGCACTCGATTCAAAGTGGGTCATTGACAGCAAGCTCATGAGCTCTTGTATTTTATATATATATTTAAGATTAACTGAAATTAAGAAAACCACTGAAGGCAATGAGCCCTTAATGTATACAATTTGCATTACAAGTTTCAGCAGAAAAGGGAAAAACTGCTTTCTGAGTATGTTTATCATCTTTGGCCTCACTGGAAAATGGGACTTGGAGAAGGACTCAACTGGAACCACACCCCTATTTATTACAAATATATTCTTCCTCCTTGATAATGTGGATCAAGGGGATAGATTGGCAGTACAACAGAAATATATTTTTAGCTGTATCTGTTCTAATTTTTGTAAGCCACATGTAGCTCTAGGCTGGAAAAAGGCAAACAATTAATGAATTAATGATAGTAATAATAATACATACTGAATGAAAATCATATGATGTGTTCGTCTCAGTATAAGTGAAATGTAATATTCATAATGAACAATGGCATGGATAAAAATGTGAAGGCACAGAAAAAACTGGGAAAAATTGAGGGAACATTTTTCCAAGGGTAAAACCATAAGGAATCAATTTTTCCATTTTTAATGGACTTTTCTGCTGTGCTTTCACACTTCTAGGCAGATGTCATGATATTTAGGAGCACAGGCTGCTCCCATATATTGAGTCAGACCATTGGTCCACCTCATCAAACAGTCACACCCCAGCAGCTGTTTCACACTACTAATTGTAGCACTATGATTCCACTTTAACTGCCATGGTCCCATCCTATGGAATCCTGGGATTTTCACTTTGGGGAGAGTTATTTAGAATTCTGATCCAGAGAGTTCTAGTGCCTCACCAAATCCCAGAATTCCACAGAATATTTCTATAATTGTATAATTTGAAAGGGCCCAGGGTTCTCAGAGAGATTCTTTCCTATGCCTATCTGGAGATACTAGGCATTGAAGATGGAACTTTCTACATCTCACAAACAGGAATATAAGATGTCAACCTGGTTGTATCACAGGGAACCATTTTCTGTCAGGAGCAAATTCATCTTCATATAGACAATAATTAAATTAAAATTTGACCATCTCTACTTTTATCTGCACATGTACCTGAATCATTCTAATTCCTTGCTGGGAAACTGGGGCTAAGAAACAGTGAAAGAACTTACTTTGTGCGCCTATGGATAAGCAAAAATTTGAATCTGAGCACTCATCGCTGAGTTCAAGTCCAATAATGCTCACTGAACTCCAATGGGCTGAGTCACAAATGCACATTAATCACTTGACATAATGTAGACTGTGATGGCTTGTCTTGGAACTCAACATTCATATCACACAACATCGCTTCAGATGGAATACTCTTCAGCAGAAACAGTGTACACATTCACCAGCCAGTCTTCCAAGTGTTATCATGTCTGTACATACATCTGTGATGCATCCAGCACTTCCTTGAAGTGCTGGATTACAGATATTGGATTTAGATGAGACAGAATGAGCAGGTTTTAGTATACACCATGCCTAATAAATTTTGCTTCCCTTTCTCACCAAACTTATTTTTAAGAAATGCTGTTATCATAGTTCTATGCCCTTTTCCCAGTATGATTACCAGGACCTGATAAGCCTAACATATTTGTCACATCTGATAAACAAAAGTGTTTAGACATAAAGAAGAATAAATTATACAAAATAGATTGGGAAGACCAGTGTTTGTCCAAGAATAAATTCAAAATACCATTTTCTTGCACCACATGCTGAGCATACTATATAAAATGCCCATGAACTGAAGGTTTCAAACTGAGATATCTTTAGAAATTTCCAAGTTGATTCAAGACAGGAAAGCACCTGTACACAATTTGTGAATGATCTCACTCCGACATGGCTTTCAGTGATGATAATTCAAGGTATACGATGGGGTCATGGAGAAATCTGCTGTGGAAGTATTCCAGATTTCCTGGCTTTGAACTCGTCCCACAATAATCAACAGAAATGACCAAAAACCTATAATGAAATGAAATGATATAACAGTTGGAAGGTGCAGCATTATGCTTCAGGCAGGTCTTGCGGATTTCTACATTGTTGGGTCACTTTTCTACAAAATATATCATGGTGTAATTGTTGTGCTTTTTCTGTCCACAAATCCCCATAGAATATTTGATTATTGGATTTACCCTTCCTGAAAGCAAATCCTTAACTTTAAAAAGAAGGGTTGCCACATCTGAAGCCTCCCTGACAGTAACATTCACTATCCTGAAATGTATTCCTTGATCTTTTTTTTTTAAATTGATTGTACATATATCCTACCCTTTTTCAGGCGAGCGCAAGGTGGTGTACATGACTTGGCACTCTATCTGCACAATGATTCTCAGAGGCAGATCATTCATAAAGAAGAGTACTGGCCCAAGTTCGCCTGGGCTGATTCACATTGCAAAATTATAGCATTATTGTTCCACTTTAACTGCCATGGCTCCGTTGTATGGAATCCTGGAATTGCCAGTTTAGGAGCATTTAGAATTCTCAGCCAAAGCACTTTAGTGCCTCTCTCTGTGTGTGCGTATGCCTGCAAAAGTTTTCTGTCAACTTATGGTGACCCCATGGGTTTTCTTACACAAAGAATATTCAGATGTGGTTTTGCTGGTTCCTCCTCTGAAATATAGCCTACAGCACTTGATATTCATTAGTGATCTCCCATCTATAAGCAGGGGCTGACCCCGCTTATCTTCCAAGATCAGACAGGGGGATCTGGTGTATTTGAGGTATTTAGGTGTCTAGTGCCTCACCAAACTACAAATCCCAGAATTCCACAGAATGGAGCCATGGCAGTTAAAATGGAATTATATAGTGTGACTAGACTCCTGGTAAGTATCTATGGGGGCTAAGGACCACTCAAGTCCCAGTGCAACACTGCCTCTCAGTTTTTTGCCTATGGTGACATATTGTGTTTTCTCTCTTATTTTGCACACAATTGGAGGCCCCCCTGGTATATTTCCTGTCACTTCAGATGTTATAAGGCTAGTCTCTTGCACTGAAAATTTTATACCAGAGAAACTGAACTTTATCATCTGCATATGTTAAGTCATTATTGCATGATTACAGTTGACTTGCTTTTTGCTTCCTTTCACTCAAATTAAAAACATTTTTCCCAAAATAAATGGGACTCACTTCTAAGCAGATTTCATTAGGACTGGGATGAAGTGTGCATAATGAGATGTGTAAATTTAAAATCTTATATGATTTACCAGATAACTTAAAAGGTAATGTTACTTTTTGTTATTATTTTTTTTTTTACCAGCAAAAGTAACATTGCTTTTTGCATTATTATCTGGGATCAACATGGTAACAACTGTCTATAGTGAAATAACTATACTCGGTATTAGCTAAGTTGCTAACAGATGGAAGCAAATATCAGCTCTTAAGTACCATTTAACAAATTGCTCCAAATCAAAACATCACCTAAAGAACATGTTATGATGTAATTAATTGGAAAAATGCTGACTTTTTTTCATTTGCAGTAAACAGTTTAAACATCTGTTAAGCTTTCCAAGAGTACAAAAGCTATACTTAAATGAATCAATACCATTTGATGTTAAGACCCTGAAGTGATCGTCAGCAGAATTCATGGAACAGCTTTCAAAAGATATATATGAATTATTTACAAGCCTCACATCATGAACCTAAACATATTTACTTGGAAGTAAATTCCCTTGAATTTGGTGGAACTTACTTTCTGGTAAGGGACCTTAGAATTCATCCAGAAGTTATGGTCCAAAACATGGTTTCTTGAAAAGATACACCATTGAAATACTGTTTTACATTCAAGAACATTATGCATGATTCACCTGTACATTTAATTCTTGACAGGAGAACAGGTATTGGTACTTGCATTATATTCCCACTACATTTATCAACAACAATAATAATAGTATTAAACAAAATATGAACACAAGTATAATGTTAATATGAATTGACACTAAGCTGCCCTAAGAGCAAAGATGCAGGTGTACTGTTTCTTTAATTATTATTAATTTATTAAGTATCTATATAAATCTGCAGATGCTGTGCAATTCAATCAATGATGAACTTGCTCATGGATTATAATTACAGTCCAATAAATCTTTACATAGTGTTAACATGGGGTTCAATCTGTTCGTAGAAGGTACCTTTTTATTCACAGAAGGACCTCAGCAAACCATGAAAGAGCAAAGGTATGTCCTCCTTTATAGTGATCCTAAAGTTTCCTGTACATCTTGCATTCCACATCCTGATTCACAATAATATTATTCTGCATAATAATAATACAAAGTACAAAACTGTGTGGAGAAATTTCACCACTGGAATGGATACTAATAATGCTTATCTATATGATGTTGCCAGTTGGATTGGACGTAAGCAGTCACAAGCAATTTTTTTAAAAAGTTTCTTGGTGGATTTCAGAGTTCATGAGTGGTCAGGTGGAATTAGGGAGTACCCAAACATATGAAGCATGTAAACTCCATAATTAATTTATTATGAATTATTATAAATTTATTTATTTATTTATAAATTTATTATAAATGTATATAATGTATATTTAATGTATATTTAATTTAATTTAAATGTATATTTAAATTACTTATAATTTTATTATAGATTTATCACAAATTAGATGAATTTTAAATGAACCTAAGTTCTGACTCCATGCTTCACATAGCATTCTAATGTATTCATTGGCAGCAATTGGTGGTATTTCCTAAATAAAAGCTAGATATTTTGCTTGTTTTGCTCATTTTGTTGACTGATACCTCCTTTTTCTTGTTTTCATTTAAATCCAATGGTCTCAGTATTTAACAAGAATGAAAAATTTGTGTTTTCAAAATAGGTACTAAAATTTAAATCCCAAGTAAGAGCTCTTTCTCTCTCAATCTCTCTGTGGAGAATGTTGTTAGGGTGGTCTACTTTAAAAGGTCTCCATTAAAAAAAGCAACAGGCGTTGTTTCACCAACTCAGATATCAAAGCTCTTGAGTGGATAAGTAAGAAAGACTGGCTCAATTGTACATCTCATTCGTTCCTTGAAACTGATTTCATTGCCAGGCATGCCAAGTCACTTACAGAAGTACAGGATGACAGCAGCCTCTAATGGCAAATGTGTGCACAGAAGCATCCTAGCTGGTATTTCCTGCACCCATAACAGATCATTTCTGGGATCTATATGGCCCTTTTTTGTGCCGAACAAAGGCATGGCTCCGCACACTTGTTCCCCTTTTCAAAAAGGCATTGTGAGCTTTGATTCCACTGTACTGCTAAATATTGTCAACTTTATGATATTTTACAGGCAAAGACTCCAACTCTTCAAATCCCAAAGCAATTATGCTGGGAGGAAAAAAAACCTGATAAACCGTTCCTTTTGGAGGCTGGGCTCTACTAAGTTTCCTGAGCTTTCAAACAAATCCACCAGTATAAGCAGAAAGGCAATCCAGTTTGAGTGAAGGCAAAGGAGAAGATTAGAGGTATGTTTTTAAAAAGATGTCAAAAATATAAAATGAAGGACACATTAAAAGTGTAATTAGTCTAAGAAGCTTGTACAACAAAGATGATGGATATGGATTTTGGTGCTTATCACATCTCAAGCTTCCACCATAATTAATTCTGGGTTGTCCAGGTAAATGGTGGCAGGGTAAAGAATGAGAGTAGCACCAAACTAATTAGGAAGCTGGTTCTCAAGCAATGATCAGGGTTGCAATGGCAGACAAAGTGGTGGCAGATTATGTGAGGCAGGGAAAAGATACTCACTTTTGAAACTTTGCTTAATGTAGTAGCACTGGATTTTGGAAAACATTTTCAAGATGATGAAAGGGATTTGATAATTGTTCAAGACAATAAATATATAATAACTTAGAAGGAAAGTACAAATCAGATACAGACCATTTATTTTGTGTTAAAAAAAAAAAAAAAGCCCTAGCTAAAGGGTGAAACTATGAAATGTGCCTCTCTATGTGATTCTCCAAACACAGGACCAGAGAGGATTCCCTTGATGCATTCATTGTTGACCCACTCAGGGCTTTCTCATACCAGCCTGTTGTCTTGCAGCAACTGCATTATTTAAAGCAAAACCATACCAGTAGTGAAACAATCACTATCACACCATCTCTGCAATAATACTATACTACTGGTTTGATAATGCACGTTCACACAATTGGTCTTCTACAGCACCGCACTGACCCCACCTCCTGTACTCTGCTACCTAGCGCATGCGCTATATATATTTTTTTCTTTATAGTATTTCAGCATGTTGGGAAAATTCCTCCCCAACATTTCGGCATTGTGTGCTTTCCTGTTGTAGTGCCATTTTTGGCATTTTTTTCTTCCAGAGTCACAGTTGGCTGTTTTGCCATAATGGTGTAACTGGAGTGTGCTGGCAAGTTTTTAAAATAAAATGTACTGGGGAATGGAGTAAAAGCAATATCATTCACTGCACCACGATGTCCTCTTTGTCCAGACACCAGAAGTGCAGTGAATTCACCGTGCATGGGGTTAGGGAGAAGGAAATGCCTATCATTGGGTAAATCGAGATCAGATGAACAGCTGGATGGCAGGGCTAAAATCCAGAAATGTAATTAAGCCGAAAGAGTTCTATTAGGGTCTGGCCCTGGACAGCTTCCTGAGCATACAGAGTGCTGGGGCAGTCCTACAGACAATACAAGTCCAACTTTGATGAGCATTCCTTGATTCTTCTCACATGGCTAATTTTCCTCCAATGCATCTGAAGTGCTAACATTGCAAATAGTGAAGCTTTGAAAACGTTAACATTACAAGTAATTACAAATAATTAAGAGCAGAATTAATATCTCAACATCAGACATATTTATAGCCTAATCATTAATTTCTGATTGATTACCAATGTTAGCTTGTGGATTTACCTAAAAAATGTAAAAAAGCAATAAATATTTGAACAATTGCTAAATTGTAAGTATTTTCAAAAGATGTGAGCTGTGCTTATAGTCAGCTTCTAAACAGATAACCATTTTTTTGGGGGGTGTCTGGAAAACATTTTGCAATGTATTATTGTATCTTGCATAGATTTACCTATTAACTACCTTGAAATTTATTAAAACAAAGGCAGAATATGCACTTTTTGAGGCTGTTCGCATTTCACTGTGTGACTTAATTATGAGTAGAGAGACTTTACAGTGCTTATTTTAAGTTTGGGATGAAGTTCATATAACTATGAAAAGCTTTCCATTTCTGCCTTTTGAATTGATAAAATCATCTGGATAACAACATATCAAGATGAAAGTGCTTTGCAATACTTTGAAACAAATTTAGTTCTTTCCAAGAGCACTATTTCATTCTCACTAGCTCAATGTCACTATAATTCTATGCAGCCCTTACCTGAGAGTAAGAATACAGTAGATCATACTTTTTAATCAACACACAGAAAGTGGAACCAAATGCAGATATGCCTCAGTTAACAAAGCAGATGTGTTCCTGGACATTGCTTCATTAACAAAAACGTTGGTACTAGAAACAGAAATAACATGGAAAGAATAAGGATAGGTTCCTACACCATAAAAAAGAAGAGCAGTTCAATAAGCTTCAGCAAAATTTTTACCCATATATACATGTGAAACAAAGCAACCAGATCAAGTGAGCCTAACAAAAGTAAACAAGAATATTTTCAGCTTTCTAGAGGCCACTTGAAAGTTTCTTTCAAAATACACCTAGGACATTTTTTGCTTCCATCAGCCTCCACGTTGATTTCCAATTTGGTTGCCAAACCTATGTTCTTTTAAAAAACAAACATAATGGGAGGAGCTGGCAAGGCAGACTCATTTGATTTCCACCTTTGCATTTCATGCATGTTCAATAAGGGATTCTGGAGAAAGCTCTTTACCTTGCCTGTTATAGGCAGGCAAACACAATTATAGTAGAATTGACTAGAGTAAAAGCCAGTTTCCCCACCTTAAGCTTCACTGAATTGTTTACTCTAGACATGCTGCTGCAACCTGACATTGAAAATCTTCATTTTCCAGTCCTCCTTTACCATGTTGCCAGTGCTAAAAACATTCTAACTAGAAAGAATATGAGGAAAAGAGAGACGAGAAGGTCTAAAAACTCTTTGTAAAAAGGAGCTTCTTTGTCAGAAGCTTTGTTAACTGAGGTATGCCTGTACCTTTTTTATATATATTATTTATTTATATATATCTATATCTCTCTCTCTATATATATATATATATATATATATAGTGTATACATATGCTAAATATGGCAGAGTGATAGATTTAGGCCCAGTTATGTATTTAGTTGCATTTTATCAAAATTCTGGATCCTTTTCTCCAAATTGTCCTCATGCCTGCTTGCCTGTTTCCACAGTCAGCTGGCCCCGAAGTGGTTCTGACCCACCAGCCAACCCTTACCTTCCACATCCCTGAGACATCATAAAGGTCTTCTCCTTGATCTCAAGTTTTGGCCCTGAAATCTCAGGAAATGGTATACTGCTGACTTAGCCACCCTACACCCTTCCACATTTACTAACAGAATTTACTGTTGAGTTGTATTTACATTCCCCTTGGCCTGTATTATAACAGCCCTGGTCTTTGTAGTCACTGTATTTAGAACTTCAAAACCTTCCTTCTATAATGAAAGGTTTTGAGGTGCACATGGGCTTCTTTTTCTTCAGACAGCAGATTAAAGGTCTGACGCACAGCTGAGCACCATGAGACATGATATAAGTAGGTGTTTGTTTTCAAACCATAGCTTAGCCACAACGAAGGAGTATTCTGTCTAGTCTGAGGCCAATTAGGAAATGTGTGCAAATTCTCACTACCAGAGATAACATGAATGAGATGGTATCCCTGGATCAATTACTTGCTGAAAATATTTCACACTTTAAGACTCAATTTTTTCAGAAGAGATCAAGGTGGAAAGAAAAACATACACATTCAACAGTCTATAGTGAGACTGATGGCCTACATGTCATACATATCATTGTACTTTTTTTTTGTGATACAGTATTTTATGTGGTACTGTCAACATTTTCTCTAGAACTGTGTTGTAATCAAAACATCACATGCCGAGCCCTCAGAAGCTGTGATTCACCGTCAAACCACCAAGTCCCCTCAGAAGTATATTATAACTTGTTCAGAGATTAACAAATACTGTTTTTGAAGTCCATTCAAAGTACACAGAATTCCATTTTTAAAAAGCAGGCTGTGAATCAGGGTGTAAGAGAGGTGTGCACAGACAGACAGTTCAACAAATCAGTGTTTACTAAGGGAACACTCTTCTTCAACTACTCAGTGCTCTCAATTCTGAAAAAGGGCGTTTCTCAATGGCAGAGTACATTCGTGCAGAATCTCTGACTAAAGCCAGAAAAAACTTTTTCTGAAACATAAACAGCCTCTGCTATGAGATGTTAATACAGATAGCCTCCACTGGCTATTATTGACTAAAGTGCTGGGTTAGATGGATTAATTGGCTGACTCAATATAAGGCAATTTTCTGCTTTTTCAAACTTTGGCCAAGAAACTAAACAAAGAAACAGCACCCCACCTTCCAGGAAAAATTTCATGACAAGAGGGAGACAACCAGGCCCTATCTGTTACCTAGTAAAGGAACAGCCACTACAGTTGGCCCCCTATATTCACTAGGGTTACATGCATAGGACCTTGCTAAAGTGGAAAAATTGCAAATATCTGAATGGGTGTTTGTGTCTGTGGGAATGGGGCTGGGGCGCAACAAGGAGAAGGGACAGCCAGAGTCCAAACCAAGTCAGAAAAAGGAGAAGGAAAGGGCAGTACTTCCTCTCTTGCACCCATCTCCTTCCTGGGGACGGGGCAGTGGGAGGAGGTTTATGGTGCTGAGAAAATGGTCTGTGAGCTGTCCTTAGCTGGCTAGGCAACAGCTGATAGAGGAGGAGGAGGAAGAAGAGAGTGGGACCAGAGGCAGGTTTTTAAAGGGCTGAATGGCCTGACTGGGACCACCAAGAGGGAAGATTCCCCTAGAAAAGAAAAACCTGAAGTGCGGTGGGAGAGGTTGGAGAAACTCACAAATAATCAACTCTGTGAAAGTCAAACTTGCAAATGTGGAAGGATGACTGTACAAGATTTCTTTTCCTTTTCCCTATCCATTCCTTTTTCTTTTCATGTCATGTCTATTAGATTGCAGTCTCTGTATATCAATACAGGCATCAGAAAATGTTTGGTGCTTTAAGGTTTAGTAATAAGACTAAGAAAGCTCCTTTCCAAATCATCTCTATCTTCTGAAATTCATATTTTTGCTAGATTTTTCCACAGCTATTCCATCCTCCCACTTCCTTCAAAAAATACTTTTTCCCCGGCCTTATGAAGAGAAAAGGAAAACTCATTTTTTTCCCCCACTCAAACAGCTCTGCCTCCTGTCCAGTCTTTTTAATCCACAAGTACCTGGTCTGAAATAGCAAAACACCTATGTTCCTCAGCCTCTGCCTTAAAGAGGTGGGAAAACAAGAGTGAAGAAAAAAAGCCACTCTGCCTCCAGTAATCATTTCTCCTCTATGATCCTTTACTGAAGATAAATGTGTGCACATGAGCCACATAGAGGGGAATGGGAGGCAATAATACAGAAGAAAAGAATATCACATTAGATCCAGAGCATGAAAGTACTGCGTTAAAACTGGAAATGGTACTCATTATTTCTATGTTTCATTACTGACAAGGAGCAATTATGTTGCTTTTAAACATTTCAAAACCAATAACATTTATGTAAGAATTTTCCCACAAATAATATTTATTGTCACCATGGCACTACATTTCCACAGTGGTGGGTTTGCATGCTCTTCTGATGCAAAATGCTAAAGCGACGGTAGCAGTGCTGCTGCTAAGGTCTCCCATGTCAGACAGGCTTTTGCTGAGGAGCCTGACTAAATGTGCCGAACAGCTACTAGGCAGTAGTGGTGGTGTGATACTAGCAGAAGATCTCTCAAAGACAACAGCAATGGCACCGTACCTAACACTTGTTAATATTGTGCGGAAGGAGGCAGCAGTAAATCACTTCTGAATATCTTTTACCATGAAAACCCTATGATGAGACAAGCCAAAATGAAAAAACAGATGGTGTCCAGAAGACGACACTCCCAGCTCTGAAGGCATTCAACAAGCTACTGGAGTACACAGGAGGAAGGAAAATCCAAAGCCACACAACACATATTATAGGAACATGGAATGTGAGAAGTATGAATCAGGGGAAGCTAGACATAGTAAAATAAGAAATGAAACTTATAAACATTGCAGTACTTGGCATGAGCAAGCCTAAAGCGGACAGGAATGGGACATTTTGAGTCAGATAATTTCACAATGTTTTACACAAGAAGTGAAAATCTGAGAAATGGGGTGGCATTAATAGTGAGGAGAGATATAGCTAAAGAAAGTATAAAGAAGCTAGTCTTGAAAAACAACTAATATGTTCCCTGATCATTTTTTTTTTTTTGAGTAACAATTCTAAGGTCTACTTAGTTTTAAATTCTTAGGCTTAGTGGAGTCTATGGGAACCACAGGCTGTGCCCAAGGCTTCAATAATGTGGAGGAGGTATACAAAGAAAGTAAAAGACTGGCTGATCTATGCCGTAGGCTACTTATGCGCTTGTTACAAAACATTGCGTGAATACCACTGAAGCACTTTCTTCATTCTTAGCTGTACACTAAACATACTGAATGATAAATGCAAGCCTGTGGGGGTGGTAGTATGAGGCTTCTAGTAGCCACCAGATATAATTGCTAAGAATGAAAAAACAATGAGCTAATATGTGCTACTGATTTATCCCAGAACAGTAACACCTGGCTGAGGTGTGCAGCACTCTTCAACCTATTGTTGTAAAGCCATGTCCTCTTCTATAGTCTATCTTTTCTCAACATCCTTTGATGATTTTTTTCTTATCTTTCCTCATGAAACCAGTTTGGAAATTCATGACATATTTTGTTCAAACTATTTTCCACTGTATACCCACAGAATTTATTTTTAAATCAGCAATCAATGCCGAGGTGCACATTCAGTTACCAAGCTTAAAAATAATAGTCGGCAATAGAAACAGGATCTCCCACTTCTCCTGCAACTGCACCCAGAGCAGCAATTTCATTTTTAAAAATACCAGTACAATAGCGCCTTGCAAATGATAGAGGTTCCATTGTAAACTTTACACATGCTGAAAGGTGATGCATGCTGAAGATATATGATCAACAATGTGGATGGATTTGCAAAGGAACCTTGGCTTGTCATGTGCAAATAGTGTGCTGGTACATGAATGCTCTCTCGTGTAATGAAAGTGGCTAAATGAAACTTCAGAGCTTTGTCTCATGAACATAGGCAGCTGCTTTGCTCAGACTTTATTCTCTTGAAAGAAAGCAGGAAAAGAACCCCAGAGTTTGTTCTTGGTTTTGTTTCTCTGTTTCTCAGCCAGAAATGAGTAGCTGCCTCGGTTTGCATGCTTGTTCATTTTATCTGTTGATGAAGCAGCATGCCACAATGTGCTGCTCATACATAACAAACAAGGATTCCTGGCTTGTCCTGTTATGCAAATTTGTCCACTATCTACTATACCCTGCTTGGTAGAGGAAGTGTTGGTTGGGATGACCCTTTTTCTGCCTTTATAGGAAATGATGGTTAAAGCACTCCACTGTGCGATAATGATAATTATTGCAGATAAATTATCAGAAGTATTATCTTGCATTTCTGGAAGAGTGCTACCCCAGTATCTGCAAATTAATTGCAAAAGGAGAATCATAACATGATCTGCAAAACTTTATTCAGATAAATCATGACAGGAGTTCTCATTCTGCCTCTAAGATTTAACTTATTAAGCAAAACACCTATCAAGGAAAACAGATATATTTTTCAGGTAACTTAGTAACATGAAATGCCTCCAGCCACAACAACCAGGAAGAAATATAAGATAATGCAAAGCAACACAAAAGATTTGATGTACAGGAACATGCCAAAATACTCCTACATGTAAATTCTTAAGGAATGAATGTCTTGGGGTTGGTAGAAAGTGAGCCTAGAAAAATATATGTCCTGAATTTGGAAATATTGCAATTTTATTCACAATGTAGCATACATTTGGCAAAGAAACAGGGAACACTACTATAATTGTTCCTCGCATACACTTCTTGTTTTGCCACAAACAGCCATAGACATTATGGTCTTGGTTAACCCTGTGCAAAGTACGGGGATTTTTATCAGCACATAAAGTGAAGAGATTTTCCCCATAATTAGTTATCAAACTGTTAATCATCTGTTGGCATGGAGAAGGCAAAACAGTATCAAATTCAAACCCCAACTACTCTGAACCTAAAGAAAACAGCACCAGTTATCTTTTGGGTGCTCCGCACTGTTGGTCTCGATCTAATGAGGAAGTTCTATATGCTTTCAGAATCATAGACTGGTTGTAGAAGTGAAAAAAACTGGTATTGATATGTATGTAATAGATCACACAAATGCATATGTTTCCATGTACATATTGCCCTTGTTCAATCAGAAAACATATTTTTGAAAAGGCTTGGAATGGTTTTACACAGAACATAAACTCTTTTTCTCAGAACTTGGATACATTGCTGGTTTTGAACTATAGGTCTCAGAAACCCCAAGCCAGTATGGTTTCAAGATTCTTGGAGCTTCTTGAAGTTTTAGCTCCCCAAAAAGTCACTCTTCTAAACTGGCCTTTTTATATCAAATATGTTGATCAAGCTGCCCCTCCCCTTCATTTTATTCTTCCTATAAGCAACAGAGAAAGAAGAATCCACCTGGATGAGCTGCCTTCTCCACTACAAACTCTTATCACAATCTTTTAAAACTGTTCTTAGAGACCTGATCTGGGAACTCAGTTGGCCGGACAGCAGGATAAAAACAGGTAAGACAATTAAATGAAAATTTAAAAATAAATACTCCTCTTGAATCCAAAAACAAGAATCATACCAAACTCAGAGCCTTTCCTCACTACACTGTTATAGTGCTATTATTCCACTTTCAACATCCTATGGAGTCCTGGGGTTTGCAGTTTAGGAAGGGGCATTTGGAATTCTCAGCCAGACTGCTGTTTGGCCTCAGTAAACTGCAAACCCCAGGATTCCACAGGATGTTGAAAGTGGAATAATAGCACTATAACAGTGTGGTGAGGAAAGGTTCTCAGAATGAACAAGAGCAATATGTTACCGATGTCCTAAGTCTAAGAATTTTTATCATCTATAGTAAAAAGAGTCACATATATTTTACACAACATGTCCTTGTGTTTTATGAACTCTGGACATATTTGTGAACTGGAAGTCACTAAACGCTTTTGAGAAAAGTCACTAATGTCTGCCCTTTGCAGAAAATAACCTTGTCACCTTGTGGAAAGCAGTAAATACTAGTAAGTAACAGATCTTGTCAGAGGTTGTTCTTCACAGAAGCCACTAAATGTATAACATCATGGTGTCCAGAGGGACACAGAAAAATGTGTATGTTAGAGATTGATATGATTAGGAAAACCACATAAAATATATGCTTGAAACATATCGCGTTAAACAGAAGGCAAAGAACCAGTTTTATTACCTATAAATTACTAAAAAATATTTACAAATAACTAACAAAACTAATAATATTACAAAGCTCATATTAAATGTATAATGCATTAGAATCACTTGCAGACAGCACAAAATGTTTCCCATGATGAACATGATGAAATAAAGTATCGCAAATACTTCAGTAATTGCTTGATTGGTAACTTATTTCTATCAGAGCATAGACTCAACGGAGTTAAGTCAGGGGTGAGGAACCCAGGGACATCTTGAAAGAATTCAGCAGTACCTAGAGAACCAGAGGTCCCCCAATGTCTAGTAAATAGATTTAGGATGAGAAATATTTTTGTATTGGTTTTAATGTGTAACAATAAAATAGATTGTTGCAGGAGATGTTCACATCCTTTACAGCAGCCTGGCAAAATAAGGAACAGCTCCTATCTTTTTAATGGCAACCAGGTAAAAAGCAACACCTGCTGTAATTTGCTTTTCTGCACTACTATTAAAGGGACAGCAACCCAAGCTGCCTATTGTGGGAAAGCTACATATACCTCTTTCTGAAAGTGTAATGTTTTCTTGTTGAAAATTAGCACACTCTCCCCAGAGAGAAGGCTCTCCCCTTAAAACTACATTTTTATACATCTGATGGGAATATAATACCATGTCACTCATACCAGATCTGGGCAAATGCTAGTATAGTGCTAAATATAAAAAATATAAAATATAAATATATATATGCACAAATGTTTACATGACTTTAAGAAATGCCCCAGCAGGCTAGGCTGACAATCTTTTAGCCCTTATGAAGATATTTCCTTTTTTAAATTTATTTTTGTAAGTAAATGAAAATATTTCACTACATATTGAACGCCTTCTTGTTTAGAGACACGTTCGTTATGCAAGTTTTATTTAATGTTTTATCCACAGTATCAATCTGTTTTATTAATTTTGTTTGAAAAAAAATACCCTTATTTTACAAAGAATTTTTAAATTACATTTTATTATTGGTTTTATTTACTGCTAGCTGCTCTGTGTGGTGTGTGTGCACCAGAAGGTAGAGTATACATATATACACATACTAAATAAAATAGAATGAAATATACACTTCCTGAAGTAGAAACATCACTGTTTCTGAGGGATTCCCCATTGCATGGGTCCTAAAATTTGGCATCAGTGCTGGAAAACAAGGGTTGAGAGAGCCAATGGCTTTCTTCACATCTAACTCAGGATTTAGTGATATGAGGGCAAATCACTGAAAGCTTGAGTAAAGATTCAGGCTCACACATGTCTCCCTTTCCCCTGACTGATTGAAGGACGACTTCAGCTTCCATTTCTACAATTCCTGACATATCATTATGTACCAGCCGGCAGATCTTGGGTTGTTATTATAAAACCTAACATTTTAGCATAAATCACTACATTTGAAAATATATTGTGTGTTAACATGTTCATTTCTTCTTATTTGGTAAGTGGCATGATACTAGTATGCCACTAAGACATTATTTTTTTAAAAAAATTGTTTGAAATATTTTTTAAAAAAAGTCTTTAAAAATGACATTATAAAATAACCATCCTATACTTTCCCATATAGCAATATTTTATTTGTTCTATCCCCAAACCGCACATTAACATTAAAACATTAAGAAAGGCCTGTTGTCATCTTCCCACCCCAGTAATGTGCTACACATATGTTTTTTCCTAGAAATATGTTACAGACCAAGCTCTGCAAACCAGGGTCCCATTCACATTACCCAAATATAGTGCTACTATTCCACTTCAAAGTGCCACACCAATAGCCATGGAATCCTGGGGTTTTAGTCTAGTGAAGAACTAGAGCTCTTTATCTGAGAAATCTATATGTCCCTCCTAAACTGTAGACCCCAGGATTCCATATGATGTTTCCATGACAGTTAAAGTGGAACAATAGCACTATAACTACGTGATGTTAAGGAGTCCCAGGAGGAGTGGTTTAAAATAAATTTATAAAGTTGCCAAAAGAATGCAGTTACAAAGCCTGAATTGTTGAACTAGCTTTAAAAAAACAAAAACAAAACAAATCTTCCTGGATCCCTATTGTTGTTGCTAACATTGTTGTTGTTGTTGTTTTTCTCAAAGTAGTCTCTGATTGATGCCAGCATTATGGTGAATCGATAACAGGGATTTTTTGACAAGATTTGTTGCCGAGGTGCTTTCCTCTGAGGCTGCGAGTATATGACTTGCCCAATGTTACCCTGTGGATTTGCTTGATTGAGTGGTATTCAAACGTCATCTCCAGAGCTGTAGTCCAATGCTCAAACCACTATACTACACTGGCTCTCCTTCCTGGATCATACATGACAACAAGAATAATATAAACTAGGGATAGGCCAACCGGATCCTTGAATCCTTGGCAAGGATTCAAGATTTGTGAATCCGAATACCCGTGCCAAATAGGCAGACTGAATCTTTTGAATCCACCAACCAAAAAATAGATTTTTTTTAAAAAAAAGTTCTGTTTAAAAAAAAGTTTTCAAAAGTTTAAAAGTTTTTTAAAAAGTTGCTTTTTAAACCCTTTTTAAAAAAAGCATTCAAAAGATGTGAGATTCTTAGATTCTCACAACCTTCCAGGGATTTCGATCCAGAAAATTCTGGATTCGTCCCATCCCTAATATAAACTGAAACTTAGAGTGTACTACTCTGTTATAGCACTATGAAACTTAGAGTGTACTACTCTGTTATAGCACTATGATACTGCTGTAACTGTCATGGCTCCATGACAACTAAACTGTGGGATGCATAGTCTGCTCAGATGCTTAGAATCCTCAGCTCATATCCCTACCTGAAGTGTACTTAAGTACATAAGTACATGAATACACATCCCACCTTTCTCCTTATACACAAACCAAGGCAGCTTACAATCATTTTAAAAAAACAGGGTGCAGTTTTTAAAAAATCATTTAAGATAATACACAATTAAAACATAGTAAGAAAGATGAAACATCATCCCATTAAAAGCTCTTTTAGCAACATAAATTGTAAGCCAAAGTCCTGCCTGAGTAAAAGTTTTTTGCCTGCTAATGAAAGGGCAGGAGAGAAGGGGCCAACTGAGTCTCTCACAGGAGGGGCTTCCATAACCTGGGAGAAGCCACTGAGAAGACCCTCTCCAGGGCCTGTGATGATGCTGAAACCAAGAGAAAGCCTTTCCCCAAAGATCTTAAAAGACTTCAAGATCAGGGAGACAGAGTGGACCCAAACCCTACCTCTTTAAAGATCATAGCCAGCACTTTGAATTCTACCCAGAACAACCTGGTATCCAGTGAAGCTATTTCAACTAGGAGGTTCCCTGTAACTAGCCTTAGGTCAACAGCCTGGTGGCAGCATTTTGAACCCACTGAAGTTTCTGAACAGTTTCCAAAGGCAGTGTCATGTAGGGCATGCTACAATAATCTAAGTGTAATTAAGGCATGTGCTACCATGGCCAGTTCTGACATCTCAAGAAATAGCACAGCCGTTGCATTAATTTCAATTGTGCAAATGCACTCCTGGCCAGCACTGAAACCTGGCCATGCAGGCTCAGATCTAAGTCCAGGAGCACACCCAAACTGCAAACCTGCAATTTCAGAGGGAGTGCAACCCCATCCCTATTCCCTCACCTGGCTTCTGACTGACCAGGACCACCTCTGTCTTATCTGGATTCAGCTTCAATTTGTTTGCCCCTATCCTGTCCATTACTGACAACAGCTATTGGTTTAACATTAAAACAGCTTCCTTGGTGTTAAATGGACAGGAGTTGGGTGTCATCAGTGTACTCATTTATGGTATTGAAAGCCACTGAGAGATTCAGCAGAACCAACAGGGACACACTCCCCTGTGTACATAATCCACTAAAATTATCAAAGGTGTCTCAGTTCAATAGCTAATCCTGAAGCCAGATTTAAATTGATCTAGTGAACCCATTTCATCTAGGACCTCTGGGCTTGGGAGACCACCATGAACTCCAGAACCTCCCCAAAAATGGATGTTGGAGACTGATCAGTAATTATCTAGAGCAGTTGGGTTTGAGGAGAGTTTTTTCAGTAAAGGCTTCACTTGAACTCTGCCTTGTTGCAGTGAGGTATTCACCATTCCCCTTAGCCATTCAGCCAGTTCTCCTTTGGCTGCTTTCATAAGCCAGAAATGCCCAGTGCACAGGCAGTGGTGCACTCTTTATGGATCCTGTCCACATCCTCAGGCTGCACAAATTTAAATGTATTCAATAAGACCAGACAAGTAGAGGCCAAGATTACATCCACTGGGCCTTTATTAACCAGATCATTTGGATCATCTGCTACGTTTTTCACAGCAGGCTGCTGGTGGTCTACTTGCTGCAAGTGCTGCAACCTCCACCTGTTGAAATTTCCTCTTCTGTACAACCACTGAAGGTACAAAACCCTTTCCTGTTTTTTCATCTGGTGACCCTAATGCACACAGTTTGGGTCCCACTTGCTTAATATTTTCCCTTCCTCTGGATGTTCTCAATACTCCCTCAGGAAAATGCATCTGAAAAGACAAACTGCTGAGAACTTTGCAGTCACTATGAGGCTTTCTTAAAAAAAAAAAAAAAAATTAAAAAAAATCAGTCTTGTCACCAAAATCTTAAGTAAGCCTTACTCATCCAGCTCTGAAACTTTTCAGAGTATTGTATTTCTCCCAGTTTTTTAAAGCTATTAATACTCCCTTCCCTCCCCCCCAAAAAAATTCAGTTGAAATGTTTCCCTTAGCTGTACAGAGTGTTCACATCGATTCAGTAACCTCATAGAACACATGGACTGAATAGAAACACAAGTGTATTAAATAAATAAATGCATATGGTAAGAAATATTACATGAGAAGATGGAGATAACTTCCCTATATGATAGAAGAATATGGCAAGAGGAAATCTCCTCAAATCAGTATCACACTATTTAAAAAAATGCTTTTTTTATTTATACTTTGCTTTTATATCAAAGAAGTACTCAAGGTAACTAATGATAAAAGTACAGATTACAAAATTTGATACAGAAACACAAACATTCAAATTTAATTTGTATTTGTACACGTCAATCCAAAAATACACAACAAATAAAAACACAAAAATAAAAGAGAATGCCTAGTAGAATGTAGAGAAGTAATTATTACTGCAACACAATTGCCAACAGTTTTTGATCCAGTTTGTTATTCACAAGAAAACTTGGTACATGATAATATTTATGCGTGCTTAGAAAATTCTCATCATCAGTATTTACGTTCATATTTGGACTTCTGAAGTACCATGAGCTAAATCTTTCATTAATTTTACCAAGAGTAGATTGACTGAAATCAGTTGGACTTTTGGCTCTTGCAACTAAGATGTCATGTTCATTTCAATTAGTCTACTTGATGTAGGAATAACACTAGAATTAGTCTCTCATCTTGTTTGCTGATCAGCTTCATTATTTTGTAAAAAATCCAAACATTCTTCACTCTGTTGAATAGTTAGTTTGCCACAATTTTAAGTTCAAGTGCCTCTGTTTTCTTTACTGATTAGTAACACACATAATTCCATGTGTGTGATTTGATTAATATGTTTCAGAACAGCTAACTTGATGTGATTCACATCAGCATTCTAGTTTGCACACTGATTTATTTAACAAAGATCCATGAAGGTTGGACACATGTGAACAGACTAAATCACAGCAAAAGCTTTTTCTGCATTCTTATATCAGTGCATGCGAACTCATGTAAAAGGGCAAAAGCACAAGTAGGGGGGAGGTATGAACTGAAAACTGTGGCAGACTTCTCATGCAACAAATCTAGATTCCAGAATTAATTTTAGATGATCTCCGAGTTAAAACAGAAAGCAAGTAGAGTAGAACCTGAGGAATAGTCAAGTCGTGGAACAAGAACAAAACAGACATGACACGGAATGCCTGCTTATCCTTAATTCCATCACAGTCCAGTTTTCATAGTGGGAAAAAATCCAAAAGTAAACAAGCCCAACAATTTTACATTTTAAATCCCATAGTTCCAACATCTGTAAATGCACTGAGTTTGTATTATGCTGCAAAAGTATAAAATAACGGAGGGGAAACAGGGCCAAATTTAATGTTATTTAGATATTGGTACACAGGAGATTCTGATGTGTGAGAGAGAATCAAAGCACCTGCAGAAGGAAAGTAGATTCACATTCAGGCAACAGGACTGGGAGAAGAGATGTAACTCTTTCTTCTCATGTCCTAATCAGGTAAATAGTACTGGGGAACACTTTTCTTTTTTACTCCTTCAGCACTAGTCCAAATGCAGTGTTATGTACACAAAGGATGGGGAACAAATGACTGTTCAAATCGTTTGGACTATAACTCACATGATACCTCATCATCAACTATACTGATTAAGGGCTGCTGGGACTTGTAGTTCCAACCACATCTGGAGAGTCACAGTTGCCCAAATCAGCACACCAAAAAAGGATAGGGTAAACTGTTTTCAGAGCTCTCCCACTTCATGCCTAGTGTGACTATCAGAAGTTCAGGCATACTTCATTAATAAATCTTCCAACAATGAAACTCCTCCTTACAGAGGCTTTTTACAGCCACCCAGATCCCCACTTTTTCTCCTTGCCCTCTGTGTAGCAAATATTTTTTTGTTTTTATTTTTGCTTTTTTAGCAGTAGCAGCACTGGGAAGATGGTGAAGGAGGGCTGGAGAAATACAGATATTTTGGATTACAACGATGTAACTGCAGTAATGCAATAAACAATAAACAAAGCTTGAGATGGGAAACAGCAGGATTCTACTCTAGTCAGGCCTACTGTAGCCACGTGTGCCTGCCAACAACAGAGAAGGTAAACAAGAACTGCATCCAGAATCCCTACATGTGAACAGCAAAATGGAGAGAAATGAGGAGAGCAGGTAACCCTGTCTCATCAGCTATTCCCGACACATTTCTTTTAAACCAATAGAAATCAAGATTTTGGCCACCAAAGCAGAAATCATAAGAAGAGTGGAGACTGGGGGGGGGGGAATCACCATGGATGGATTTTGGAAAAAAATCTTTAAGTGGTCTCTATTCTTTGCCTAAGAAAACGCGATGAAATGAAATTCATGGGGTGGCCATATGTCAACAGGTGGTTTGAAGGCACAGGTACATACAGAAGGTTAAAAACATTTTTCTTTACTTCTGCAAGATCTGGATGTTTCATTTCACATGTCCATATTTTTAGGTTTGAATGAAAAGTTTGCTGAAATGTGCTGAACATGTTCTTTTTGTGGTGTAGTAACCTGTCTCTAATCTTTCCTTGTTATATCTGCCTCTGGTACCAAATTTACTGTTAACAGATAATGCCCAGGAGCACATCTACTTAGCTAACTGAAGTTGACCTGAATGGGTATTGGAACATGGATGTATCATTAGATAACTTTTCAAATTCAATTGCTGCTCCATAGGAGAAATCTAGGAGTCTGCCATCTCTATTAGAGGCCAGACTGAGAAATTTGCAAACAAGCAAAGTATCGTTCACAGCAATTTAAGGCCTGCAGTGCCTTTACATTTCACCCACTACAAAGAGATCCTTGTATCTTCTTTCTTAGTAATGTCAAGCTTCAAATCTCTGCAGGTTTGCTTTTAATACTCAAGATTAAGGATAAATAGAAAAGTTATGAGGCCTCTCAATATAAAGTTGTAAGGAGTTAGTCAGGGAGGAAATGTTTATCCCATTGATCTCAATGATAAGCAACCAAAGAAGAGACATTCTGATCCCTGGCTCTCTTATATATCAGACCAAATCTAATTAACAATGAGCCTAAACATCATCCTATAACCACAGCAGAAGCTTCCATCCATCTTCCTCATTATTACAGAAAGTTTACCTGTACACTGCTTTTCCATGGTAAAATTATACTCATAACAACTCACAGCACTAATGCCACATCATCAAATGCCACATATGCAGACAGTTCAACAAATATTACATGTCAATACCTAAACAGTGGCACAAAGAAGTAAAAAAAAACTCACAGAATTAAATAGACCCTGAGATATACTGATTTCCCAAAAACAGACCTGTTCTGAATATCAAACTCCCAAACCTGGAAATTTTACATCACTCACTGGGATATTCTGGGAGTTGTAGTCCAAAAAGTAACTTTCCCAAGCTTTGCCACACTCAAATATCTACTGAATTTAGAGAGAACACAACTCCTTTCTCTCCTCCCTGCATTCTATTCCCCAGACTCCAGGTCTACAGACTGATCCGAGGCATGCTTATTTGGAAGCAAACACCACTAAGTTCAATGGGGCCAAACTAAATGTGACCTAGCAGATCTGATTACAGATCTCTAGACATATTTTTCTTTCGTTTGAAAAATGTTATGCTGGGGAGAGGGCTGTGTGAGTTAGGACTTCATGCAGGAGGAAGTTTTGATGTTCCTCGTGCAGTATTTCCCAGATTAAACCAGGACAGTCTTTGATGCTGCTACAAGTACGAATGTGAAAGTCAGCCTGGATTTTGTTGTGCTTCTCTGAATTTCACTTGTATGTTATTCCTATCTTTGTTTTATTTCCCACTGTGAGACTTTGTGTCATTGGGTTTTTGCATAGAAATTCATTCACATTTTTGTATTATCTCTCTCAAAGTACACAGTTTTAATGCATTTCTTAATGATACATTTTCTTTTCATTTCCCCCATTTCTAAAGTGTGTTTGTACAAGTTTTTTCAAAGATACGCATTGTGAGTGGTGTGCATTTATTTGAGTAAAATTCAGGAAGCAGATTTTTTTTGAGAAAAAAATGCCATTCATATATGTTATACATATTTTTCCTATATGTTATACATATTTTTGCTAACACTCCAACAGACTATGAATTGGATAAATTCATTTTGAAAAAAATGTTAATGCCAACTTGTTTTTCATCTTTAGCTATAAGCATTGGAGAGGCCCCCTTATCTACTTTTTTAAATCATGGCTTTCAATATCAATATTAAACCTAATTTTTCTCCCTTTAAATTTGGTGTTTTTTTTTTCTATCTGCCCCAGCTGCTTTTCACCAAAGGTAGATGGAGGCCTGTTGGTAACCTCAATTAGGGTAGACCCATTAAATTAATAGGATTTATATAAGAATGACTCACCAATTGATTCAGTGGGTATACCCTAGTTTGGACCAATAAATAGGACCCCGGTCCTAATCACTGTAAATCCCCCAGATCATACCTACTTTGGTTCGTATACTTGGTTATAACAGCAGAATAACAAGTGTGTCTCAGGACGCTTAAAGTGGTAATATAAATTTGAATCACCTACCACCTATTTCAATTAAAATGTGAGGAGAGTATATATGTTTATTTCACACCAAGGCTAGGAAATCTTTGGCCTTCAGATGCCTCATTACAGGCCAAACTAGCTAGGAGGGCCATGAGTTTGCCAGACCTGACACTGAACATCTATATATGTGTCATCCACAGATAGGCATCTGCTCATTCACCATCAAGTACTATGGAATCATTTCATACAGAAGTCTTTTTTGAACTTACGAATATTTAAAAGGACAAAAGTTTGAACTTTGTTTTCAAGTACAGACACACACACACACAAAGACTAACATTGCAGTCCTATTCATGTTTACTGAGAAGTCCCACTTCTTAGCAAATGTGTTTAGGCTGCAGCCATACACCAAACTTCCTATATGCAACCCCACTGATCCTAACAAACTTCTTCTGAGTATTACTACCCCACTGAGCAATTTCTGAGTACATGTGCTTAGGAATATACTCTAAATTGATTGATGGTGGTTTCCTTTAATTATTTTTTAAGAATATAAAGTAGAGTTTTCACATTTATTAAGAAAGAAGATTTCTCTTTAGGAGACTAAAGACTGAAATGGACCGTAACTTCACAGTCTGCTGCGTGGATGACATCTGATTCTTTAAAGAAAATTTAACTCCCAGCCATGTGTCAAGGGTTTGAATTAATGAGCTACAAGATTCTCTGGAAGTCTTACTAAGCTTTGAGGGAAGGAGATGACTAAGAGAAGTGATGAAAAACCTCAGTTTCCACAGATTGTGTGTATGTACATGATACTTAGCACGTTGGATTATTTGCTGTTCAGTACAGTGCAGGACTGGACTCTAAGATTCTTTCTCTCTTTCCACAAATGATGCATTTTTCATCGAGTGGGGTGAGAAGAGCATGTTTGTCTTTGCTGTGACTGGAGCTGAAATTAACACGTAGGTTTTGGCGCATGGAACACTACTTCAAAATTATATAGAGACTTTATCGTGTTAAAACATGTTTGTTTTTACACCATTGTCGTGGATGATCTCAGCAGGGCAATGTTCAGAGAATAATGGTTTAGTCAGTCACAGAGTTAGCAAAGAGAACACAAAACAATGTACTTATATTGAGGCCCATACAAATAATCCCATTTATAATTTTTTGACAAAAGAATAATAGCTTGGTTTTAATAATTCTCTGCTGATTATTGTGGTCTGGAAGGCTCCCTCCCAATTAGTTACACACAGAGATATAAAACACTTTACCTTAGATGCCTCACATAGTACAGATATATCTATTGTGAAATGCTTTCAGAAATGGATATACAAGTTAAAAATGAGCTCGTTTTCAGTCTTGTTCCATAAAACTAAAGAACATATATAGGTCCTATTTTTTACATAGATAAATTGTATAATAAAGTGTCACTATGCCGCTGGTTTCTTTGCCTGATTTTTTCCCATCAGTATTTTACAGTGCATCATGTGTGTGTGTTTAAGCTCTGCACGCACACACACATAGGTACATGCACACAGTATCCAAAAATCATTGCGATTTTGGAATTCGAAATGATAACAAGTAACAATGTTTGTTTCAATCAGGATAAAAATCCTTAATTCTTAAAGCACACATCTCTTGAAAAAAATCCAAGATGTGTCATGAAAGAAAGCAGAATAAAATAAAATCGAATAAAAATTAGAAAATAAGTCGTTAATAGGGGTTTCTTTCTCTTACTTATATTTCTCCAGCTCTAACTTCATCAAAACTTGAGGCATGAGAAACATAAGATGGTCAAGTTAGAAGAAATGGGAACAGACTGCAACCCAGTAATTTGAGTATTTTCTCTCTCAATTGGAAAAAGAAAATAAGTTACAAATTCATCTTATGAGTAATCTTGCAAAGTTTGCAAATGAATAGACACTCATTTTGGAGTAATTTTCATTTAACGTGGTAGGATTTAATTCTAGATTAATATATTTGAGACTGAAACTCATAGAACCTCTGCAAGTTATTGTATACCAGAATTTTAATTTTTCAGGTCAAGTCATATTATACAACTTCTTACTTTAAGAGTACAAACTTGGGGATATTTGTTTGGATGTAAATTCTGTTATGTTTATGCTCTATATCCCTGAATTCAGGAATGCACACACTATCAATGGTGTGTAGAGAGTACATTATTCTCAATGATAAAAGTACAACAACATGTTTTGTCAAAATTTCCCCATGTGTTTTTTCCCTAGCACTCTAAACCTTGTAGCCAGTACAGGCCAAGGGATTTGTCATCACCCTGTAATGTTTATTGTTTGGCTGTAGCTGTCTGTTCCAGCTCACCTGAATTGCTGTTTTCTCAGATTAAGATGGATGTTAATTATTAAGAGAATAAAAAAATAACAACAGTGGAAAAAAACACTCAGTGGCCATGACAGCCATGGGATTACGCAAGTTGTTGTTAATGGCAGCGGCATGGTGCATCTGCTTTGGATTTTAATCTAAATTTTAAAGGAGATATTCCACATAAGGAACCCTTTTGCCAAAATAGATTCGGCACCTTGGATAGCAATTTTAACTTTCAGAATGAAAGTCCAAACAATAATTTTTCCAAACTTTACAGCTGGCCCCCATACTCCATGGAAAACTGCTTTGGAAATTGAGGAGGGTTTGTCATATATATTAGGTGACATTGGTACCTGAGGAAAAAAGAGTATCCTTAGAAGATCATCATTCATGTGCTTAGCTGTTTCTTTGATTGTGCACAAGGGCCAGATTCCAACAATCTGTGAAACTAGAGAAATAAGCTACAAGTAACAAGCACAGCAGGGGAAGCTGATCTAGACTCTAACATGGAAAGTAGAAAGCTTTAATGCAGTCTCCCTCTCCACTGTGATCCAAATATGAACCATAAGAGCTCACATCTGCCTTGGAAGAAGTGTTCTGTTGGCACGATTTTTTTCAATGCAAAAAGCTGCAGGGGCAGAAGGACTACCAGGATCAGGACTGCAGCAGGGGAAAGTGTTTAAGAACCCCTACCTATCCAGTGTCTCAGGCCATTTCCACACTGCACTGTTATAGCGCTATTATTCCACTTCTAATATCCTGTAGGATTCTGGACTTTGTAGTTTACTGAGGCCAAAGAGCTCTCTGGCTGGTAATTCTAAATACTCCTCCCTAAACTGCAAAGCCCAAGATTCCATAGGCTATTGAAAGAGGAATAACAGCATTATAACAGTGTAGTGCAGAAATGTTCTCAGTCTGGAACTTTCTCTTTCTACCTGTTGTTATTTGAGCATTTGTTTATTGCCTCTCAGGCTTCTGAGGCGATGCACAGCAAATAAAAACAGACAGAACAAGTTTTTAAAAAATGCTCACTGAAAGCAGACTAAAACAACTTTTAGAAAAAGTTTTCAATAACACAGACAAATAGAACATCAGAAAAGCTACCTTGATTTTAAAGACCAAAGGCTGTAAGAAATCTCACTGGAAGCTCAAGAGGTATGGAGCTAGCCTGACTTCCCTTAGAAGGGAGTTTCATAGCCAGGCTGCCTCTACAGAGGTGCCTCCATCTTGTGTATTTGTCTATCCCCTCAGAGTGATAGAACATGCAAAGGGGGCTCTTCTGGGGATATCAAATTCTGGGCAAACTCAGATATGACCTTTCAGATATCCTGGCCTCATGTTCTTTAGGCTTCTGTGGGCCAAATTGGAGATCCAGTGCAGTATAATAGTACAGCAAACTATGTTGGAGTGTTGGACTATCAGCCTGGAGACCAGGGTTCAATTCCCCACTCAGCCACCGAAACCCACTGGGTAACCTTGGGGGCATTGCACACTCTCTACCCCAGAAAACCTCATGATAGGGTCACCTTGGGGTTCCATAGGTGAGAACTGAGTTGAAGGCACACTACCACCACAACAACAACGAGGTCAAAATGAGCACTTTGAATTAAGCTTAGAAACAGATTGGAAGCCACTGCTAAGACCACTGATGTTATTATTACTACTACTATTATTATTACTATTACTATTATTATTCCCCTGCCTTTCTCCCAAATTTGGGAGTCAAGGCACTTACAATTTAAAAGAAACTATACAGCTAAAAGTATACAAGAAATGAACATTACAATGAAATTAAAATATCAATAATGTTAAAATTATTTAAAAGAGCATTTAAAAAGATAAAATACTATTAAAAGACAAAAAGCACTTAAAATAGTTCAGTCTAAAATAATTCAGCACTCTCAGCTCATTATTTAAAAACTTTTTATTTTAAAAGCCTGCTGGAATAAAAAGGTCTTTGCCAGGTGAGGGAAGGGCAACAGGGAGGGGACCCTGGAAGAGAGCTCCAAGGTCTAGTGGAAGCCGCCAAGAAGGCCCTCTCACATCCCTATCAACTGTGCTTGTGACGGTGGTGGTCTGAGAGAAGGGCCCCTCTTGACATAACAGTCTGGCCAACAAAGGCCATTTCCACACGGGGTGAGGGAATCGCCCCGCACTGCTACTTACCAGATCTTCTGGCTCCCCGGTCCAGTCCAGGCTGCTCCGGAGCAATATGTGGTCATCGATCCGCTCTCCTCCAGCATCGAAAATGGTGGCTTCTGGTTGGTCATGGGTCTCGACCAACCACTGAGGCTTGCCAGCCTAAAGCCTGCCCTTGGCAGATCGCAGGCTCAATTGGTGCGAGCCTGCAAATCTGCACAAGGGAGCAGGCTTACAGTGGTGCACTCCATGCTTTTGAAAGACTGGAAAAATCAGGTCTTTCAAAAGCATGCTGGGGGACCACTTGGGGTCATTCCGGAGCGGACTGAGGTACAGATCTACACTAAGTAGTCTGGACCCAGTCCGCTCCAAGGTGCAGACGTCCTCCGTGGAGGATGCACTGCACTGTTTTTATTACCCCATGTGGAAATGGCCATAGTTTGCACTAGCTACAGCTTCCAAACACTTCTCAAGGGCAGCCCAATATACAGCATGTTATAGTAGTTTAACCGGGACGTAATTAAAGTGTGAGCCACTGTAGCCAGATCTGCCCTCCCCAGGTATGGACACTAAGCAATGTCTCTCCTGTCACAGCAGCCACTTGACCTTCCAGGAACAATGCTGGGTCCAAGAGCAGCCACAAGCTTTATTTTTGAAATGCCACCCACACAATTGTTTATTGTATGAATGGCATCTCATCTCCTTTGTCCCTTGGATTCACAGGGCTCTGGATCCTGGCCTATGTGAACAACTAAAGCAAATACTAAAGATCTTTTACTCCTGGATAGATGATGCGATATTTGTCTCTAACAAAATAATTTGAAGTAGTGATAATTGCAACACACATTGTTTCTTCAAGTATATGAACACCAGCATTTTAAACAAATTTTTCCAGGCAGCATCCAGACAAAGGTAAGCATGTTACTTCATTTTGCCATTGAAATCAGTGAAGTTTAAAGGTACTTATCTTCATCTAGATCATGCTCATTGTTTAAAACAACACTATGCAAAGTACAATGAATAGTTTGGGACATGAACATGGGATCGAAAATTCACAACCAGCTGCACTATTGCCAGCTTGTTTTTAGCTTCGGAGCACCATCTATGAATTAGCAATATGGTTAAAAAGCTATATTTGGAGGTAGCTGTGTTGGCCATGCAAACAAAAACAAAAACCTAAATATATTAAAACTGAAAATACAAATCATGTGGATAACTTCATCAGGCCAACAAAAAGATGTGAAATACCTTACACAAGCATTTGAAGTTTACTGGCTTTTTCATCAGGCAAAGTTGTAAAAAATCATACAGGAGAAGAAAAGTTACAAGTATTAGAGTCACAGGCCTTCACCTTGTTTGAAATGGAACAACCATCCTTAGCAGGTAAAAAGCTATATCTTAAAATATCTTTCTGCTTCACTATGCCAAACAACACTGTAAATCCTAGAAAAGTTACTTTTTTTAAACTATAGCTCTAAGAATCTCCCAGAAACATGGACAGGCTGAGTTATTTTGGGAGTTGTAATCCAAAAACTTCTCAAGGGTCTGCAAACAAGCACACATACAAAGAGCACTGATTCCCTGAATAAGATGATTTGATAGATTTTTGCCTGCGTAGTTATGTTTCTAGAAAAGCAAAGTTTAGTGAAAATCAGTTTGAAGAGGCACCTAAGTCAAAAATAGCAAATGTGGCAAACTATGTCAAAGTGGAGTTTGTAATTTATTTGTATCATACAAAGCTTTTGTAGCTGTGCCATTAAGCATAAACTAAGCATAACTTTCAGTTTTTTTATACTGTAGTGCCTCCTATGTTTAATGTTTAACTACTAGTACCATAAGGTAGTCTTTTCCAACCTAGTACCTACCAGTTGATTTAGTCAGAAACTTGAAACAGCAAGCTCTATGGGTAGGCTTAGGAATGCTGGGAATTGTAGTCAAATATATATTGAGAACACCACACTGGAGAATGGTATTACAACAGCTACCTGTAATATCCTTCTCCAACAATTATTCCCCAAAACAGTCTGGGAATTCCTGATCTTTCATTCCCAGATTGAGTCAAATTAGCTTTGAAGCATTTGCAAGTATCTGCAAAACAGTCATGAAGCAGTCAGGGGCATTTTTTTCCTGACAGAGAAAAGGGAAGTAAGACTTGCCTATATTTCAGAGAACAAGAAACTGAATTAAATACTCTTGCAAGCATGCATGCATACATGCATACAATACTCTTGCAAGCATGCACGCCTATCTAGTCTCTCCAGCATCTCTACTATAAACACACTTACTTGGAACGAACTAAGCAATGGGATTCACTTCCAAGCAATTCTATTTAAAATGAAAATATGAAGTAGTAAATACCTAATCTGGTCTCTACCCCAGTGACACCTAGTGGCTTCAATGTCAGTGTGGTAGTGAATCAGCTCCAGCTTTTAGCCTGAACTTTAAAGGAGCTATCCAAGGTACTGAATTTATTTTGGGGATTCTGGTTTCACAGTCACTAATGTGGATTGCAATCCCTATATCATATTCATATTCATGAATATAAATTCATACATAAAAGGATGTAAACAATCAGTTTGCCAGAGCAGTTGCTGAAAAGGCAATAAGATAATTATCAAGTCTTTGTCTGAAATGATAACTAATGTGTAAGATTCTAGTATGCATCCATATTAGATCTGTTCAGGGTTCCTGCTAATTCACTCCATCTCCTTTAAGTTCTCATAAGAATCCACTTCCTTCACACAGGTGATTCTCAATCCTCAGCTCTCCAGATGTTTTGGACTTCCCAGAATCCTGGATGATTGGCCAATCTGGCTTGGACTTCGTGGTATGGAGGAGCAGAAGTTGAGAACCACTGCTTTAGAAAACTAAACTGTCATATCACATTGTTATTTGGCCCACAATACAGAAAGCATCTAGGAAAGAGATGAGCAAAATGTGGTCCTGGGATTTCATGAATAATTTCTCTTCCATTGAACAGCTAGTTCCAATGCTATAAAACTTGCAAATTTTGGTATTTATATTGCAATATTAAATATCTCATCTTTCAAAAACATATGTTTTCCTTCAAAAACACATTGCACCTGGAAAAGGAGGTCCAAGGAATAGCATAACAAATGACGAGACACCCCATTACAAACCCTATAGAGCAGTGAAAATAACACCAATCCTTTGAATTGTGTCCAAAGACTAACTGGGTTTAACGCAGCTGTTTAAATCCCAGCAACGTGTTATATGAGAAATCCAAACCCTACTAGAAATATAGTGGAAGCCAAGCAAGCCCTTCAGCTATGGTCCTTTAGTGGAGTGATGCCTTAATGACAGTTGACCCTGATGAGTAGAAATTAAACTGTATGGAAATTAAGTAGATGCTAGTAAATATAACTTATCTAAAATATTTATTTAAGATTACTTCAGCGGGGGAACCACTTCAAATTTCAAAGCATAGTAGGAAACCAATAATTAAAGTAATATCTCATAAACTCAGGAAATTATATTTTAATGTGAAAACTTAAGTAGATACAAAGGAAAAATGTTACATGTATCTTTTATTGTTTGCAAGTCTCCATTTTAGAACATGGCAACCACTGTTTGAGGTGGCAAATGTTCTTCCACAGTTGCAAATGGCAGACTAAAAAAATCACACACTAAAATTGGAATGCAAACTTTTAATTAAAAAAGATAACATGAGATTGCCTTTGAAAAATTGTTGGAAACAACTAGTTCAAAATTCATCTGTTAGATGGCTGACTGGGGCTGGCCATAGAAAACCATATGATGCTGGCTTTCCATAGTACTATACACAGGAAAATACTCATGAAAATATCATGATAATAACTGGTCAGCATCATGTAGTGGTTTGATCATTGCATACAACTCTGGAGAACAATGTTCCAACCCCTACTCAGCCATGGAAACCCAGTAAGTAACCTTGGGTAAGTCATACTGAGCGTCAGAGGAAGGCAAAGGTAAAATTCCTTTGAACAAATCTTGCCAAGAACACCTCGTTGTAAGTTTGCCTTAAGGTCACCATAGACTTATGGTGAAGGCACTCAGCAACGACAACTGGTCTCCTTTCAAAACTCATCAGAGTCTTTGTATGTATACTCTACACTAAGCAATATTAAAAAAAAAGATAATGGTCATAATACATCAGAAGCCATAAAACAAATATGAACATCTACCAAACTACACTGATGTGACAACGTGATACCGTCATTGTGAATCAGCTCACAGACGTAACAATGTTTTAGTACAATAACAAATATTTAAAAATTGTCAGTTAAATATATATTTGCAAGAAATTTCTTTTAAATAATTCCTCATAGAAGCATATCTATCTCATTTAACGATGACCGACACTTCTGTTAGCCCCAAGTATATGCTGTCAGTGATCTAATAATTAATCGGTCAGTTTTTATCTGGAAAACAGTTCACTAACAACAATAATTCTCAGTGCATGTTGGGACAAGCCAATTCAAATCAATGTAGACATATTCAGGTGTGCAAAAACAGCTTCCTTAAGTGAATTTAACTAGGAAAAAATATATATTTCAATTAATTCTACTTAATTCCAAATAATATTGTAGTGTAACTTTTAGTACAAACCCTAAAACTTAGGAATGTGAGTTTGGCATCTGATTCCACCTATTAATGCAGTAATTGAGGGAAATCCATGTATGTTGCCCTTAAGTTATATGGTTCATACATAATATCACTCACACTTAGTATTAATTTTTGCATCTCACAAAACTGAGTCAATGTAATGATTAAACTTTCTAGGTAAAAACAAATTACCACTGGAGGGGAAAATGCTGGTTATTTTATTTCAGATTTTTGTCATGCTTCCATAAGTTGTCCTTAAAAAGGCTCTCTGACTGGCACTCCACTGTCCCGGAAATGTAGCCTTCAGAAATTAGATTTGGTAATGTTCTACATCTGGAATACTAGAGTGATAATCTTGCACCATGGCTGCATTGACTTCAGTGGAATGTAGGCAACCTAACACTGTGGAATGGCAATCCAAACTGTAGCTTTTACCACACACTATCTAGGAGAATAAGTTCCTCATCCTAAAATGTATGCATGGATAACCACAGCTAAGGTAATCAAACTGCATAACAGGCTGTGATTGGACCTAAACTAGCAAGAATTTGCTTTGTAATAATAATTTAAATGGGTTCATTAAAGCTAGTTACAATCTTAATAATTTTTTAAAAACTATATGTAAGAAAAACAGTGCGAGCCCAAACCAAAATATACAAGGTAAGCTTATTCATTCAAAATATTAACATTGGAAAACCAGAAAGTAAGAAGATGCAGCAGCCTAAATAATCTTGCTTCAATGTGGATTTCAAATAATTTTTCTGAAGTTTTATGCAGTTAGAAATGTAGACACAGCTACTGAACAATTAAAATCAAATTGTTGATTACAATAGTTCCAACTCACTAAACTAGAGCAATTTCACCATTATGAGTTAAAATACATAGGTAAAAAATAGAAAATATTCGATTAATTCGATCTTTCATCAGTTAGTACAGTAGTATGAAATTTCAGATGAACCCAGGCTAGCCTTTTACTTAAAGGCAGATATTAGTAAAGGCATATTGTTAAACTTATGAGGCCTGCACAAAACTCCCCAGATAATCAACCTGAGACATTCAAAGATTTAATTGCAGTGGGAAAGTTTCTTTTAAAAGTATAAGAAAATATCCAAAAAATTTTCAGTTTGTGATAATAATTTGTTCTTAGAATCATCTTAATTGTAGGCACTTTAAGTTCTGAAGTTGTACTGAAGTTAATCTCATCTCTACACATATCTCAAAAAGATTTGATCTGATATTATGCATTTATGTTCAGGTGTGCCGAGCCACTTGCTTTATCCTTACTTAAGTCAAATTGCCAGTATAGAAGGATGACAACACATCTTTCATCTACCATAAAGCTGCACTTCTATATCTATCCTAGTATATTCCTACTCCCAGGTATACTGTCATTAGACCTGAAAATAAGCCTCATTGACTGTAATGATTCATCATTGTTCTCCCTTTTCTACTACAAGGATTTTCCACTGAAGTATAGCAACAAATGCTTGCTAAATATTTACAAAGTGAAAAGAGACGTGCATAGGATTGCACTGTAAACTAGTTTATAATTCCATCCTTGCAGCTAAAGGGAACTTTACACTTTATGTGGTGGCGTTTATATATCTGCTGCTGCCAAAACTGGATCCCTCTACACTAAATATATTTTGACAACACAGTTTAGTGCGAATGAACAGATCTGGCATAAAGAAGGACTCGAAATCATTCCAAAGATTACAACATTCCAGCACATAACTACATTTCTACAAGGACAACTGAAAACTTCTATGGGACTGCAACCACATTTCTTTCTGAAATACACCCATTGGTTGTTAAAAAAAATTCTAGCACAGAGCTGATTTCCATGTAGGACAGTCCCTGTGCTAAAGTTAGAATGTCTGACAAACCAAGTCCCATCGACCATGCAGCTCATATGATAAACCTGGTGAAGTCACTACCTCTCATCTTATCCTACTTCTCAGGATAATTATGAGCGTAACAATTTAGGAAGGAACACTATACTACCTTCTGAGAGGAAAAGCAAGATATAAATGGAACATAAATATATGTAAGATAATTTAATAACTTAATATGTGTTAGGCTATGTGCATTGATTAAAAAAATATTCTTCTGTGAGTTATGAACCAGCCTCAAAGATCTGGAAGTGAGACATGTATGTAGTCAAGTAACCTGTTGACTTAGAGCTACCCCACGAATTTCTTAGAGTCTTCTTAGGCAAGAAATACTCAGAGCTGGTTTTGCTAGTTCCTTCCTCTGAAATATAGATGATAGCACCTGGGATTCTTTTGTGATCTCCCATTCAAGGGCTGACCCTGATTAATTTCTAAGATCAGACAGGACATGGCACTTGCCATGTATTTAGGCATCTTGGAGGTGAATATAAGGAAGGAAGATACAGGGAATCCATTAGCACAATACTCAGATGCAGATCTTATTGGGGATTCACAGCAAAATAGAAGTGGTATTATTTTTTCCCCTCTTTCTTCTTAACAAATCAAAAATGAGAAGTGAACCTGCATGCAGATCTCCTTCCAAAAGGAGCAGAATCCTAGCACTTGTGAGAAAGTTACCACATGACAATTTCCCTCTCCTCTCCCACCATTCAACCGAATCTACAATTTAAGATGTCTTGTTTCAGTGACCTATAAATAGAAACGGTGGCACAATATAACAAGAATTTTAAAATAAAATAAGTTGCATGTTTTAGTCCTCTATAATCTGCATACATATGGTAACATGGGTAATATATCAAAGAAGCAGACAATCAAAAGGTGGAAAGAAAATTACAATTATCAGGTATAAGTTACTGCATTCAGCCTTCATGCCAGCATTTTTTTTTCTTATCAGCCACATTTCTTCCTCTTTTCTTTCTTTCCAAACAGTAAACTTCAAAAGAAAAATATGTTTGAACCTATGATTTTGAATGCAAGACTATCTGAGTCTTCCCGCAGATTTTCTATTACAATCCATTACTTTAATCAAATGCCCAGGGTTGTAGTTCTTGCCACCCGCTGCCCACTTTTTAAACTCCCTCTATTTGTTTAAGAAGTGACATTAACTTTTCCAGTAGCCTTTTAAATGACATGGAAAATGTGACCAAAAATATATAGAAGTATCTAGCCCTCAAGACCTGAGACAGAACCAACTTTGTTGTGGGCACAGGAGGACACCGAGCAAGCCACTACATGCTGAGTTCATTCATAATCCAGAACTGTACATCTCCAGAAATGCGCCGTATCATCCACTTAGCTGACAACAGGTTTCTCCCTCTATATTTGAAGTGGATACCTTATGATATCTGGAGTTAGGAATACTGTGTTTCTTTCACGATCCCAATTGTTTCTTTAAATGAAAAAGAAATATCGCAGCTAGGATAATCTATGTCCCGTGGATATGGGAAAATCTAGGTTATAATAGCGCACTGGACTTCTACCTCGAACTTTGATTTACAAGATAAAAGCAACTTTTAAATTAAAGTGCCTTTCTATGAATAGAGCTTATTATTCCAAAGACAGGAATGATTTTCCTGGAAAGTTGTCTCTCTATGCCTGCCTATTATCTTTGATTTCTCCCCCTTCCACTAATGAGCATTTATCTAAAAGAGCCTCTTAATCCTCTGATGTGTGCTTCTGGTCAGAGGTAACAGTTTGAATAAAACCACTAATCACTTATTGCTGATCATTAATCACACTTTTCTCTGGGGCTTTGCAACCTGCACAAGGATAAAAGGCCCAAAGAAGGAGTTCAGTTTCTCACTCCCCTCCTCCCCTTAGCATTTTTTCTCCCCTGTTTTAAGTTCTTGCTGAAAATCTAATCTGAAGCATAAAAGTGGCAAATACCAAAGACAGCTTTGAAAACTTCGACAAATTCCAACTTGCACCTTCTCCCGCTCGCCACTTGTGTCACAGGCTAAAAGAATCTGCACTGAAATTATGTAGATAACACACATTTTATATGTGTATATGCACACACACCATAGTCTGCGTTGGAATAGTCAGTTAAACTAGTTTACAAGCTGTTTCTCTGCAAGAGGGTCCTCCTACAAAGGAAAAAGCTTTCTTGAAAGTCGGCTGACTGGCAGACCAAATTTGAAGACCCATATACTCCAATCCCTTCTCCCTTGTAGTTGTCACTTGCCATCCACAAGCCCTCTCCCTATATACTCCCAAATCAAAACGGTTAAGGATCCAGTGGGAGAAAAGGGTTCAAAGCATTTTTCACAATGAGGGGTTCCAGAGAAATCAGTATGAGCTCTGTTTTGGTTTTTTTTTTAATGTACGATGTACCAGGCATGTCAAAATGTTATTGCCAATCTGCCTTGGAACAGACTGGATAATCAGGACGAAAACAAAACAAACAACGAACTAGAAAACTCTTCGTTCTCCGATCGCTGCAACTCGACCATAGATATTTAAGAAACTTCTCATCTCAACGGCGGTGGACCGTGAAAAGTTGGCGGGACCGATGAGCTACTTACCTGCTACCCTCGTTAAAATAGTGCTGGATTGGAAGGAAGGGAGGAAGTGTCTGTCTTGTCTTTGCTGCCGGGACGTTGCACTAAGGACCTTGGAACCTGACGATCAGTACATAGGACAGAAGAACAAGGTCGACCGAGCAGGTATTCCCCCCCCCACACTCCCACGTCTCCCGTGCGGAGGGGAAAGCGATGTGGTGCGTGGAGGTCTCCCACCGACGGCCAGGAAACAAGACCGGGCGACCGGACCGCGGGGCTCAGACGTCGTTTCCAAGCCAGGTAGCAAGGCTTTTACCAGCCTTTCGAACTCCCTCCCTCGCCAACAGCCCCCGATATCGGAGTCTCTTAATCACCCACTTACTAGCCTGCAGCATGACGTAATGGTCCAGGATCCGGGCTCTGACTCCCAAAGATAATGTCAGATAGGGCGGGGGCGACGCGGTCGGGGGCGAGGAGCATAGCGATGCAACCACCTAGCAACCAAATACATACAACATCGCTCGGATCCTGAGCTTTTCAAACAACAGGGGACCACGCAGAGACTTTGGCGGAGACGGAATGGTGTTGCGCTTGGGGTGCTGGGGGGGGGGAGAGGGAGAGAGAAAGCGAGGCTGGCTGGGCTTTTTCTGGCGGCGTTAGGCGAGCCAAGGCTACGAGCGGGGATCAAGCTCCTCTCGGTCTTCTAAGAACCGCTCGGCCTCTCTGCTCTGAGAGTAGTGCAAAAGTTTGAGCGGCGGAGATGCGAAGTCCGAGAGAGAGGGACGAGGCGAGGAGGGGGTGGAGAGCGAGAGAGCGCTGTCATTCCACCAGCCAAGAGAGATGTGACGTTGGGTTGGCCAAGGGGGAAGAGGGCGAACCAGGTCTGCATCTCTAACTGACCGATCTCCTGCCTCAAGGGGGGCAACGCGCGGATCATGGGATTTACTCGCACGCTTCCCCGCGGAGGGACGCAGCCTAAGGTGTCGCAGCCCGAGCAACGAGGCATCTCACAGGAACAGCACCTCCGCCTGAGTTCCTCTCCCCGGGACAGTTCCCACCCTCCCAAATGTCAGGGAACTACGTGACAAGATCTTGCAAGAAGGGAGAGTTCCTGACAGTATACAGAGCGCACAACCGCTTTCAGTACAGGAGCCCTCGCTCACCCACTAGAGATAAGGGGTTCACAAGCAAGGCTTCCTCAGTCGGCGAAAGTCCGCCAAGTCTTCAGAAGTGAGGGGGACTTAGCCCCCGAGGGGATCTCAGCGAGCGGCGCACTAGTCTGTTTATAGCGCGATGATTCCGCTTTCAACATCCTCTGGAATCCTGGGGTTTGCAGTTTCGGGAGGGGCCAGCCGGCCCCTCCCGAAACTGCAAACCCCAGGATTCCAGAGGATGTTGAAAGTGGAATCATCGCGCTATAAACAAGCTAGTGCGGAAATGGCCCACGCGCGGAGTCCTCCTGACAGCGCGCGAACGGCTCTCTGGGCGACCTCGTTGGCTAAACTAACTCCAGCGAGCCGCTTCCAAACTTTCACACCGCACTTCCCCCGCCCCCCCGCTTCCGCCGCCGCCGCCCCACGCTTTTCAGGCAAGGCATCGCAAAAACTGTCCCTGTCGCTCAGCGGCTTCCCCGTTTTTAAACTCTCCGCACCCCGATCATTTTACTCCGCGCCCCGCAATCCCAGCTACGAACACTGCACCGCACAGGAGAAAAGCAACGCACTAGGCTAGACAACGCGACAAAACTCCCTCCCGCATCCTCACCGCATCTTCCTCTTCGCAGTTCTCACACTTCCAGCCTAGTTGCCGCGGACCCGTCCCGTTCGCTGCTCGAACCCGGACCGGCTCGTTTCTTCAAGCGAAAGTCCCACGACCACCAACCCAACCATCAGTTTGATGCAGCTAAGCGAGGTACACCCCGAGCGTAACAGTCCAACAACAGAGAGAATTAAAGGAAGGGGAAGGGAAAGAAAAAAAAACACCGTTCCCTATTATTTTGCAATTTTGCCTCCTTCCGTCTCCTCACTTGGGATTTTCTCTTCCACCCTCCTGTCGCTGTGTTGCGTTCACACACGCGTCGGACAAGAAAAGAAGAAGAAGAACCAGGATCTTTTTGCAAGCCAGAACTTTAACAGACGCTCTCGAAAGACGAGTTTTGAAAATGCATCGTACAGTTCAACGTGGAAAAAGGAAAAGGAGAGGCGGGGGAAAAACACTCAGACCGCTCAGTATTTTTAGGGACTTACCCAACAAGTGTAAGAAGGGACCAACAGCCCGGGTGAAGGAACCACGTTGGACTGAGAGAAGGTTACAATACGTTCTATTTAGAGAAGCATTACATCACCCTCCGTGACGTCACGTGGGATTCCTGAACTTCTAAATCATTGCGGTCCCTGCTCAAGGGAAGAGGACGGAGCAGTGGGCGGGGCCCGGGGTGGGGGGCGTGTTCCGGGCGGGCTCCGCCCCGCCCACCTCCCCTCCAGCCCTCCACGAGCCAGAGAGGGAGGAGGACCGTATGGAGCAGAAGCGGCGCAAGCAACAGCTTGCCGCTGGGCCGGGGATGACAGGACGCTCTGCCATTAGTTCTGTGAGTCAGCTTGGAAAAAATCTCTTGCTTGATGGGTTTGGAGGAAGGAAGCTGGAAAGCGGCTGAAGGAGAAAGGAGCTCCCTCCACTCCCCCAGCCCCGTCTCTGTGGGTCGGTCCGAGGCAGCCTGTCTGGAGTGCCCGGTTCAGTTGTCAGAAGCTGGCTGGAGAATGTCTTCATTGCACTCCACTAACTCACCCGGGTATCCCTCGAGGAGAGCGAGCGAGCGCGGTGTAGTGGTTTGAGCGTTGCACCAGGGTTCGATTTCCCCCCTTGGCCCTGGAAACCCACTCGGTGATCTTGGGGGCGTCACACACTCTCATTCCCAGAAAATCGCGTGATAGGTCCGCCTTATGGTCTCAGTAGAGCAGAAACTGCTTGAAGGCACAAAACGGCAACAGTTAATCCCCCAAGGGCTTGCTGTGAGCTAAAGATTCCAGCTCTAGGGCTGACTTCTTGCATATGGGAAAGGATTCTCTGGCCACGTGCAGAGTACATTTGGCACAACTGACCCTCCTTCACTCATCTCTAAATATCTGCAGAGAAGGCTTTTCAGCTTGGATGATGTGAGTCTTTTCCCTCCAGAAATTAACTGCTAGGTGAAATTCCTATACAGCAACCTGACCCGGCACACAGTTAGGTAATAGTAGACTCCGTGCTTAAAGGCAGTGGGGAAGGGAAAGTCATTAGGTTATAAAGTGCATGTACATCAAACTGTGGTAAGCCGAGTCCATTGGCCTATTTTTCTACTGACATCTACTCCTAAGTCCTGCCCTGGACCACTACTGAACTCGCTGGGATTGATTAATTTTATGTATTTAGATCTGTGATACACCTGCCCCCTTTCTTGATGCACAATGAGCAAAGACAGTTAATGAAGAGAAGAAACTGTAGGGGTACAATGTAAACTACAATTCACAAGGAACTGGCTTGTGGGACAGGAGGTAAAGACCTCCAAACTGGAACCATTATTTCACCTTTTTGCCTCTGTCCCCCTACCCCTGAACAACTGCCAGATCTCTAGATCTGCCAACATTTGAAAAGTTATTTGCGTAATTTGTTCTTGTTACTTGTGTTACAATGTTTGAAAAGCAACTTCTCATTGCAAAGTTTAAAAATTAACTTGCTACATTCATTTTTGCACTACATGTTACTTTCCTATTTCAGTGTTTTATTTTGAGAGAGAGATGGAGAGACAGAAGAAGAGCCTCAAGAGTTGAATGGAGAAGGCAGAAAACTTGAAAATTCTTCTCAAATGGCTCTAAAAATGCCTTTAAAGGTAACTTTTGAAAGTAATTAGAAACTGCTACTCATTACACCAATAAAGTCACCCTTACCTGTTATATTATTTTTGAAATGTGGCTTTATTGCACTCTAGTTATTGCCTCTAGTCCAAAAAATTCTAACCTCTAAATAGAGAGCACAGTATATGGGTTAAAAAGAGAATGTAAGAAACTATATGCTAATTATGGCTTGGCAACTGGGAATCCTGGGCCAAATCCAGCCCACTTGGAGAGGAATACAGCCTGGCCTTCCTGATTGCTTACCCATGGGGCAAAAGAAGAGAATTATCACAAAGGGGATTTGCAGCAGTAATTGACCTGTTTAATGAGGAGGAGGCCTTGCAAAGTTGACCCTATGACTCCCTTTCTTTTCCTTCTGCAACTTGTTTCAAAATGGCTGAAGATTTCTACAGACCCCTTAACATACTTTGCTTATTCTATATATCAAAATGCATGCATAACTCACATTTTGGTAACAAATTGCAAAAATCTTGGGTCCCAAATCAGGACCCCAAGAAAGACCCCTTTGACTGGTAAGTGTTTAGGGGGGAAATTAGCATAATGCATCTTTACAGCATTATAGAAATTGTGTGCTCTAAGCCAGGGCTTTGCTTATCAGGCCTGATCAAAGTGGCCTCAAAGTCTGTTATCAATAGTAAGTAAGTTAAATGCAGGTCTATCAAGAGCTCAGAACACCTCCTTCCTTCCTTCCTTCCTTCCTTCCTTCCTTTCTTTCAGACTATAAATCCCAGAATCCCCCAGGCTACCTTGAGTATTCTGGGAGGGAAATAAGACTATCAAATAGCACTGGTATTGCTGTATCACTTTGTTTCCATTTCTGCAGAACAGTGATTATTTAAGTCCACAGAAAGAATTTTTGTGATGGAAAACATTAGTGAAAAAGCTTCTGGAACATAGGGAGAATTTTGAACAAACAGCTAAGAACTGCTGCCAACAAGAGCAGCCAACAACAGCAATGTTGGAAGAACTCGTGTTTATATCTTTTTTAAGATCTCTTATTGCCTGGGGGATTCTAGGAGCTGTAGTCCAGTAAAGGTAACTTTTCAAGCTCTTCTTTATAGTTTGCTGCAAGACTCCATACACAAACATCTACCAGGAACCTTGTGCTCACTGGTACAACTGAAAATCTAAGGGAAGTGAACATTACACAGGAAAGCAAGATGGAGAATAGCATGGATGTTCATCAGACAACCATGTGCTGTTTCTTTTTTTCTTTTCTTTCTTTTTTCTTTTTTTTTAAATTTACTACACCTTTCAAATAGAGTTTTTTCAAGGCAGCTCACACCAAATACATCAATGGAACACTCAGCAGCCTAAAGGCAGAAATAACAAATGTATAAACTGAAATTAAATGCAGCATATAAAAGCAGCGTTAGACCATTCAATTTCAGGATGAAACACTTCTTTTTAATAGACTGGGAAGTGAAGCGGTTTTGACTGGTGCATGGGCACCATGCAAGGTTTCCTGTCAATGCTGGCCCAAGACATTTTGCTCCCTGAAGCAGTGTTACCTCCAAAGTAATCCTAAGAGAGAACCCCTACAATTGACTTGGCTCCCCCAACCTGGATATTGGTTAGCAAACGTCAGTTTCAGTTAAAACAAAATTGGTTTTGAATTGGAAATTCCTAAAAACAATACTACCCCCCTCTGCTATATGGGAACGTAGACAACATCCTTTATGCTAAAAGACTGACCTATTGTTCCGAGTCATATATCTCTAGGCAGACACAAGAGACTCGCTCCTGGACACTATCACAGCCCCAAGCTATGTTGATGAACTGTGCGAAGCTAGACAATCAAAGCCTATCAATTTGGAATTTTAATCCTATCACGCACCTGGACTTCCCAGTAAGTAACAATACTGAGTAGGGGTTGTGATATTTGCTTAACATTATATTCCGCACTTATTGCCCATTAACGATACTTTGCTAGCCAATACAAGGCCTGAGGACAGAAATTGGCTATAAATATTCCCCACTTTTGGAGCCTCTTTGGAAAGCCTCCTAGACCAGACAGAAGGGCCCGTTTCACTGCTACCAAAGCCTCCCATCCAAGCCTCTCAGACGCTGCTGAGAGCCAAACACGACTCGTGTCCCCACTCCTCCGCGAGACCCCGCTACTGCCATTCATCCAGCCCGGGATCCAGCCTCCCCTTGGTGCTTTACACTGAGCCTGCACTAATCTTCTCCTTCTCCCAGGACATCTAGACTAAGGTCTGTATGCCTTCTCTCCCAATTGGTCGCTTATTTCCAACTTTATTTCTGTAGCCCTTGTAAGACTGCAAGAATATTTGATAACGTGTGTATGTGACTCCCTCCATCAGTTTTTTTTAATAAAAACCATTCTAGATTGTTTCTCTGACTCTTGCGTGGTTCTGACCCCGTAGACATAGAGTTGAAGATCCCTTGCCCTGACCTCTCGCAAGTTTTGCCGGGTAGCTCAGCTAGTTCCTTAATTTTTGAAGCCTGGTTTGGGTGTCCTCAAGAGACCCCCAATTTTCAGAGTAACAGCAGAACCCAAATGAAGCATGCATACGACTAAGCCACTATAACAAGTAGGGCCCCATTATTACTCACCACCGTAAGTCAGTCAGTACAGTCAGCCTTCCATATCTGTGGACTCTGTATCTATGGATTCAACCAACCAGGACTCGAAAATATTTTTTAAAAATCCAAAAAGCAAACTCTGATTTTGCCATTTTATGTGAGTGATGCCATTTTACTACACCATTGTACATAATGGGACTTGAGCATCCACAAATTTTGGTACCCATGGAGGCTCCTGGAGCCAAACCCTAGGGCATACCTAGGGCCTGCTGTTAGCCCCTGGAGAAGAACTTGGAAAGAAGGCCTCAATGAATAAGTGAATGAAATGGAGGCATGTACCCTGCAGCCAAGCCAGAAAGGCCATTATAGCTCAAAACCACAAATTGAATTGGACCATGAGGTGGACTGGGAACCAGTGTAGATGCTTAAAAATGTGTCTCCCCATGGGTGGCAGGTCAGCAGTTCAGCATCTGCACAGGGGAAAGAATGTGTCCCCTTCCACCCATGCTCAGCATGCATCAGCAACATTAAGCAAGTGAAATGCGTTCCTTAGGTGGAAGACACTGCTGTGGCAGCCCCTCACAATTTCTCATGAGTCTCCCAGACCATCTTCTGAATTTGAGGACAGACTCTTTGTGTGCCACAGAGCCTGTCAAGCAAACTAGCTGCTCTCAGGAGTGATAGAGGAATAAGGGGTTGAATTAAAACACCTTGAAACATCTGTCCTGTTTGCCGATGGATGCGTAATGGGTTGCGGGGAGGGGAACATCTTGTCCTTGCCTCAGCTGGCAAAATGTAATATGCCTACCCTGGCAGTAACGAGAAGCAAAAGAACAGTGGATTTCCCACTTCTTCCTTCCCTAGGCCTCTCTGAAGTACTTGACACATAGGAATGTGACAGATGCAACAGCAGTGGGAAAAACTGCACCTGTTACTTCATTCTGCCGTGCAAAATTGACCAGAGGTGCAGGGCCTCTGCAGGAAGAAAAATGGACGCTGTGCTCCCCCCATTTATGTTTTAAATGCTTTTACATAATATTCATTCAGGGTTGAATGGCAAATTATTTAATTATTTTTAAAATCATTCATCAGTGCTTGGAGTGTGGGTTTTGTTTTTTGTTTGTTTTTTTTAAGAACAGGAATAAGTACTGGAAAGCATGTGTAATAAATCAGCAGGAGAGAAAAAAAGAAGATTAGGCTCCACACGCATATGGATGGTCCAAGTTTATCCTTTAAAAAGCCTAACACATTTTGACCTGTTTTTCAATTAATTGGCCATCTTCTGAAGCATAAATCCAACCTACAACAGAAATTTCTGGAGTTTCTGTGGCATTCTCTTTAAGAACCAAACTGATATGAAATAAAGAAGCCGGGTTCTTAATGAGAATGAAGCAGCAACTCCAAAAATTTCTGTTGTAGATTAGAATATGTCAAGATACTCTAGCCGTACTCTATTTTAATGGATGTTGTAGGCCGCCTCTGAGTTTTCACTGAGAGGAAGTTAAGAATGTAAAATAAATAAATAAATGGTTGCAAAGTCTAAATTTATCTGTAATTTACTCCTAAGAATACTTCTCCTAAAGGTATCTAATTTTCAGTCAACAGAAACATTATTTTTTAAAATGAGTATCAATGGGTTTTTTTTAATTCAGATAAGACAGACTAAAGGTACTTTTGGGCACTAATGGCAGTACTAAAGCTGCATCAGCAACTATCCCAGGCCTTAATCATTCCAGTAATTATATGATGAAGGCAAAAGTATTGCAATAATTAAAGGAATTTTGTATGTCTTGGATTCATTTCAGGTAAAAGACCCTATATCGATGCTACAAAATTAATACTTAATAATAAGTTCTCAGTTACATTTTTCATGCCATATTTAAAATATAAAATCATTAACCATGTGATTAACTAAATTGCGGCTAGATCTGACGAATGCTGTCATAAATTTTGGCATTTATGATCATCATGCTACAAGTACGGTACTGAAAAAATGTATTCTCTCCTCAGATACCGTACTATTTCATGTCTGTCAGATCCTTTGCTTCTTCATGCTCTTTTTAATGGTAGTTAAGATGAATGAAAAATATCGGTAGGCTCAACAGGGTTTCATCTTTGATTTCATTATCTTAAGCCTGTGTTGTTATCAGATAAAACAACATCACACTAACATAATAACAAGAAAAATAGTCATGTAAGAAAGGTATACTGGGTCAGACTGAAGTCCTGTCTAGTCCATCATTTCCATAGTGGCCAGCCAGGTGCCAATAAGAAGTGTCCACCACTATATGGGCACAATATCACCCTCTGTCTTGTATCCCTCAGAAACTGGTTTGTTGAGGCATACTGCCTCTCATTCTGGAATATATAGCCATCATTATTACAGTAACTTCACTGGTATTTGCATTTTTCCAGATTTTGTGATACTGTTTTCCACTGATAATCTTATCCTCCAGAAGAGGACAAGCATGGAAAGGAGGTGAATCAGAAGTGCAGTGGCTTTGTCTTTCAAAGTGACAGCCATCTTAAATCTGCTGATGTGAAACAAGAAAGGACTGTGGATCATGAATAGATGTATTACAGAATGAATTTTTTGTCAATACCCACTGGGCTATATATCCACAGAAGTGCTGTGGTATATTAGATTAAAGGCAATAATAAATCTGTTAGACCCCAAGGTGCCAAATGACTCTTTGTTATATGAGCTTTATATTGTCTTCTGCTTTCGCAAATTAAAAATGACCAATATAGGTACCAATATTGTCACCAGGCTTGGCCTAAATACCCTAAAGGCACCAGATCCTGTCTGATCTTTGAAGCTATGCAGGGTCAGCCCTGGTTAGTATTTCAATGGGAGACTGCCAATGAATACCAGGTGCTGTGGGCTATATTTTCAGAGAAAGGAATTGACAACCCACCTCTAAGTATTCCTTGTGTAAGAAAACCCTGTGAAATTCATGTGGTCATCATAAGTCAATAGGTGACTTGAAGGGAAACACACACACAGAAGCACCAACTCTGAGAGGCAAAGGCCATCATGTGTTTGCTCTCATTTCTGAACAAAATTATATTTAAATGCATTTGTCATCATAACTACCATCCTTCATTCTGGCAGTTTGCCTATATACCTTGAGTACCAGATTTCAGCTGTTCATTTTTTGCATTGAGTATCGCTGATGGTAAGATTACTGACAAAATATTTATGTTCTCTGAATACTCAGAATTCTGTACTGCTGAAATATAAGAGTTTATAGTGGGAAGACATACATAACCAAAGAGCAATGCTTTGTACTTTCAGTGTCATAATCAGAGCTTGGAAACATTTTTTAAAAATTGGACAACAGCTCCCAGAATTATCTAGCTAGTGGCCAGTGAGCTGGTGGATTCTGGGAGGTATACTCCAAAAAGTAACTTTTCCAAATTCTGATTAAAACCCAGTCTTCTGAAACACCTAACACACACACACATCTGTAACATTAGGAGTATCAGAAGAGTGAGTTATAATCAGAATTCATGCTATTTCCATTGTCCTGGATTGTTCTATCACATCTACATGTTAAGTTTCATAATATGGCCATCTTAGCACTTCATAGAGCAAAATAATCTCTAGTTTTTTATTTGTAGAGGTCATATTAAAGCACATAGGTAGCATGTTCTTAATCGGGCCACCTGAGAACTCTGCAATGAACATAACATTATTTTGAGCATTTCTATTACTGAAGTCCATAGCTGTCAGTGGGAAGTCTGTACAAGCTCTCCATCACAGGTAACTAAACAGAATATGAACACCACTCTTTTTCACCATGTATAATTTTGTAGTTAAAAAAAGAAGAAAGACAGGCTGATTGCATAGTGCCACTGTGCTGGTGACAGAAATGCCAGATGTACTCACAGTAGAAAACAGTTAAACCATGAGCTTAAGAATAACATTAGAAACAACCCTAACATAGGACCCTTCATACTGACAGCTGACATACTGGCAACTCTACTGCCACCCACCAATCACAATCAGTGACAGCTGAAGATTTGGGTGGTGTGGGTAGCTTGAGTAAGATCTTGACAAAGTTCATTTTCTTCTTGGCATGGTCAAAGATGCTCATTTGCTTGCCCTATCCGAGTGGTCCAGCCTGCATGATTGCTAAAAGGGAAAATGCAATGTTAGTAGATGGTACTTCTCCATCTTGGGTTTGCATGATTGAAATATACAGGCCAGTGGGTAGCGTCAGAAAGGGAGAGGAGCAGCCTGGGGATCTCCAAAGGTCAGCAGCAGCCCCAAGAGGGATGTAGGCTTTAGCAGATGCCCCACAATGCCAGTTCCTAATGGCAGCTATGAAAAAGCCCTGTTATGAAATTTTCAACAGGTTCAAAATGATGCAGCTAGACTGCTGACTAGGGCTGATTATATGAGGCATATAACTCCTTTGGTGAAACAGCTTCATTAGGTGTTGGTCCATTTCTGGGCATACTTCAAAGTGCTGTTTTTAGCATATAAAGCCCTATATGGCTGATGTCCTACACTATCTGAAAACCCATAACTCCCCATATGAACCTGTCCAAATTTTATGATCTTCAAAGGAAGCCTTTCTCTCTGCCCCACCACCCTTGCCAGACTTGGCTGGTGAGATCACACGAAAGAGCCTTCTCAGTGGCTGGTCCTGGGGCTGTCTCCTGACGAAGATTCGCTCTGCCCCTTTCTGCTGTCTTTTTGCAGACAGGCAAAAATTTTCTTGTTTAAATGGACTTCAGACTTAAATGATCACGGTAGAGTGATACATAACTAGGTATAATGTTAGTATGTCACATGTATTTTGTTTGAATTGTGTTAACTGTTATTGTCTTTACAACAGTGTTTTAATTGGATGCGTAGTTTAATGATTTTTAACCTTTTTAAAATCCATATTGCTTTAGACATTCTATTTTAATTTGTATCGTAAGCCACCCTGAGTCCCATTCAGGAGAAAAGGAGGATAAAAATAAAATAATAAGATAAATAAAATAAAATAAATACATAGTGAAACTTGCCTTCAATACCACGTATTAGCCATGTATGAAAGTTGATGTTTTATTTTTTAAATCTAATTATATTAACTATCTCTAGGACTATTTTTAGCGAAGTTGGGATAGAAATTTAATTAGTAGATAAACAAACAAAAGTTGGTATGCCATCACCAAACCTAGCTGGTTGTCCCTCTATACATACAATGTACAAACCAGCTCGATGAAAGAGCCCTAGTAGATACACTTCCCTTAAAGTAGTATACAGAAGAGCAGAAACTGAGCTGTCAATACAGCCATAAGTAACAAACTTCCTGTTGTGCTAAGGCTGGGGAGAAAAAATTTTAGGTCTGCATTTTAATACAAACTTACACAATTAGCACTTTTCAAACTAATAAACCAACATGCAGCTATAATTTTATATTCTCACTATGCATCAATAGAGATTTATTTTATATTGACTGATATTATCATTCAGATTAATTAGTTTTGTATTATTTCATATTTGTTTTTGTATCGTGCTTTTTTATTTTTTATAAAATAAATTTTTATAACTTTTTGATGAGTAAGGTCTGTAACATCTATAAATTTCATTCACTCATATTCACATTTCTACAAATTTTGCAATGCAGTTCTCCAATAGAAAATACTTATATTGGGGAAATGTTTATAATTAGCATGTTTATAATCAGTGATAATAAAAAGAGGGGGAGAAATGCTTACAAGACATTTCTTAGGTAGAATTGTATATAAAGATGTAAATGTTAGGATTAATGCACACAAAAATACATAAACTTTTCATAATGACTTTTTAAAAAAATTGCAAACCAAGACGGAAGTAAGCCAAAATGAACTTAAGATTCAAAAAGAGAAAAACCAAAGAAACCAAAACTGACAGATTCATTTCTCCCTACCTCAGACAGAGGTTCCATTTTCCCGATAGCCCATAAGAGGCAACAGGAACTGTAGTCTCCACACAAGCCACTTCAAAGGAACTGATCAATTACCACTCTAGTCACAAAGGACAGCTAACTCCATAACGTACACTTCTATAGCTCTTTTCACTGTTTGCTAACCACTATAAGGAGGTGAGACATAGTTGAACATCACAGTTCCTTTTTCAATTGTATGAGATAGGCAAAGAGGTACTACAACATGCAGAAGTAGGAGGTAAGCAGTGTTGTTTTTGCAGACTTCCTGCCTCTTAAGAAACTGCACGGGAGACAGCTTTAGCTTTTCTTCACGATTATATCTCCATGCTGAATACTTGTCTATCATGAACTTCTGGAATGCTCATGAAGGAAAAGGAGGAATCTCTATGCGGAAAGAGTTGGTTTCTCATTTGTGAACTGCACAGCACTAGCACAGAAGTGAAGAAAATATCCCTGCTACCCTGAGCATTGGTGATGTTTGTCTGCAGAAATAAGAGCAACATGAAAACAATATGAGCAATTGGGAGCAGCTACAGTGGGAGGGGTAAAAGACAGGGGTATAGGTACTGGAAGGTCAAAGCTGCTGCTCCCAAATAAGAATTCTGTTCCCCTCCCTAACCCATGAAATTTTCCTTCAGTTCCCAAACTTGCAGTCACTGAAAATGTCAGTTGAGAAAAAGGGCAGGCAAAGTTACCAAGGGAATGGGAACACAAAAAATATTTTAAGTTCCAGGTATGAGCAGTTTTATGCTAGTCTGTGAAATGCTAAAAATTTGGGACCAAAGTAAAATGTCATTGGGTGCTCAGAACTGTTATCTGAAGAGCCACTGCCATCATTTCCACCACCACCACCACTCATTGTGACACCTGTGAGCGTCATTTGGTTTGCGGTTTTTTTAAAAAATAGCAATATTCTGAAATTCACATATTTCTTCATTAATTTAATTGGGGGAAAACCAGATTAAAAATGAATGCAGGGCAAAGTTGAACAGGCAGCTTTGTCCATCAAAGAGGGCTTTGAGTGTTTTTCTCCTAGATGTCAGCTTGAACCTATCCAGGCATGTTTGTGATTTGAATTAAGGTTGCCACTACAAACTTTGTGACAAGTTCTTCAACCTTAGCCACACAGGGCAGGCAGATACAATATCATCCTTTACATAGTTGCAACAGAAAGTCATAGCTACTGAATTTGCACAGTGCAGCCAGTTGAGAATTTAATTAGGTTGTTTCTAATAAGCAAAATCTACAAATTCCTTCACAGACTGAAGAAAAAAACTGTGAAAAAAGTGAAATTGTAAGGCTATATTTATTGTAGCTACAAGAGACTAGTCCTGTAATGGGGGTTTATCTCTGGTTGACAAATGTGTAATTGAGAAAAGGTGCTGGTATCTAGGCGGCCTTCTATTCCACATGCCCCAGCTGTGCTGTTGGTACCTGTAGCTCATCTGCTGTAAGCATTTCAGGTTTAACCAGTTAATGGGGCTACTATTGTTACTGAGACAATACTCATGCACCAGTTGTGGGAAGCTGCATTGAGACTGTCTTTTGTTACTGTTTGTTGTACTAAGATGTGCCCCAACTCTGAACCTCAAAAGAGAGTAAATAATTTGATAATTCCAATATTTCACAGGTGAAAACTGGGACATGTGTGGCCAAAGAGCATTTGAACGTAGTCAAGAAGAGATCTCCTTCTTTGGAGGTTTTTAAAGAGAGGCTGGATGGCTATCTGTCAGGAGTACTTTGATTATGTATTCCTGCACAGCAGGGGGTTGGACTGCATGGCCCTTGTAGTCTCTTCTATGATTCTAAGATGGCAAGAGTTATTAATGAGGAAGAACACACAAACTAGGAGACACTGAAGTAGTTTGCTCTTGCCTGAGCCTACTGGGAAAAGCAAAATCCCATCTCGCTTTCTCACCTCCCCCATGTTGATTTAACTGACTGCAAACTACTTTTGCATTTTGAACTCAGTTTGTAGCAACTGAGGTAAGCTGAGGGCAAAGGGAGAATGTGGGAGGAGAAGAGAGAAGCCAGCACATTTTGAAGGCAGGTGAGAAAGTGGGATGGCAGAAGATTAATCAGGACTGTCCCCGCCAAATCAGGACAGTTGGCGAGTAGATAGTAATGCTTGACCTATAGTAGCAATAAGTGGCATATTTGATATTCAGTGACAAAGGGGAACATTTCCTACTTTATGGTAATAGTTTACCTGGATTTATGGGGTTGAGGCTGATGGAGGTCTCAGTGTGTGTTATCACATGAACAAGAGAATCTGCTGCATCTTGTTGAATATGGAAAGGTTGTTTGACTGCTATTTCTTTGCCACTATTCATTTTATTTACTTCCCACTTTATAGTACCCAGAAGCTCAAAGCAACATACAAAGGTTCTTAAAATAAAATCACACTACTAATGGCACCACATCTGATGAAGTGGGCTGCAGACCATGAAAGGTTACTCCAAGTCAGACTTGCTGGTCTTTCAGGTGCCTCTTTGTCGTTGTTTTTGCTGCAACTGACTAATGCAGCTACTCCCATGGAAATAAAAACAAACATTCACGCGAAACAGTCTGCCCATATTGTGGAAGAAGTCAGAGCTTCTGGTGTGTTGTCACCTGTGTTTGTTCTGCATACTTCAGGGTGCTTAGGAGGAAATGATGAGGGTGTTCAAGAGTTGGTGCAACTTCTCTAGTGATCACTCTTAGTAAGCAGAGATTTTGCTTATCTTTGTAGTACGTACAGAGGCTACTGATGTGTATTTCAGTTCCGAGTGTTGGTTTTAACCTCTAAAGCCCTAAACTTTGGGCCTAGCTACTTAAGGGATTGCCTGTCTTCTTGCTACAGTCTTGTCTACTTATTAAGATTGGCAGGAAAAGCCCTTCTGAGGATCTCATCACTTGCACAGGCCTGTTTTGGGGAGCAAACATGAAATTGCTTTTTCCTATATCACTCCCAACCTGTGGAATGTTCTGCCTTTTGAGTTACAGTTAGTACTCCACTCTTTTGGCTTTTTTTGGAAAAGAGTTCAGACACATCTTTTCAGTTGGGTCTTTTAAGCCACTTTTAATGATTTAAAGACTGTTTTAATATTTCAGCATAGTTTTATTGTTTTTTGTATTTTGTTGCTATTCTGATTGTTTTGTTTGATTTGTTGGCTACTGCCATGGAAAGGTAATATACATATCTTTAACAATAAATGAATACTTCTGTCTAAAGCAGAACACCTGAATAGTTTTGAGAACAGACAAGTGTTATTCATACGACTCCTGTCATTCTGTCTCCAAAATGTTCTGTTTATGCCCTTTCAAACGTCCATCATTCAGTTCTACAGTAATAGATAGGGTGATGTATACAGCCGCATGCCACAAAGCTAAATTTAAGTTTTTTCCTTTGCTCAGACTTATATATTTTTGGCATTACTGGCTCCTGAGTTATCATTTATTAGTTAAATTTCTATCCTACCTTTCTTCCAGTTATCTGGAAGATCTCAAACCTCACTGAGGACTTGGATCTCTGTCTCCCAAATCCCACATAATATTAGCTGCTGTCTTATACTGGCACAAATGGGTTTTTCAGCAAGATATGAGAAATTACTTCAACTGTATTAATCTGGCAGGGACAGCCTCTATTAACCATTTGTTGACAGTGGCAGAGCTTGTAGTGTGTGGAGGGGAGCCGGGAGGGGGTGAGGCTACAGTGTGTGGGGGTGTGGCCACAGTGTGGGGGGGTGTGGCTATGAGCTGATGCACTCCTCAAAACATTGCCACCTGGGGTCAACCTATCCCCCCCCCATTTCTACGTGACTGTCTGTTGACCCACTTTTTCACCCGGTTTTGAAATATCCTAGTTTCTCTCCTCCCATTTTTTCCTTTTCTCTTCATCTTACTTAAGTTGCTGAAAACTGAGTTCAAAGTGCAAAAAGTAGTTTGCATTCACTTAAACTCAGTGGCAGGAAGAAGTGGGCAGAACATTGCTCTTGCAAAACCAAAGCACTGCAGCCTCTCCTAGCTTGTGTGTTGTTCCTCATTAATAAGTTTTGCATCTTGATCACACTCTGACATTGCATCGCCACAGATGTCCCAGTTTCTATTTGTGAAAGCTTGGACAGTATGTTATTGGAGAACAGCCATTGTGGTGTAGTGATTTGAGCATTGGACTATGACCCTGGAAACCAAGGTTCGATTCTCCACTTGACCATGGAAATCCACTGGATGACTTTGGGCATGTCATACACTCTCAGAATACCCCATGATAGGTTTGCCCTACAGTTGTCATAAGTTAGTGTGATGAACCTGATGGGAGGGGGTCCTGATAACAGAGCCACTTTGGCAACTGAGAATGTTTAAGCTGAGTGGCTGGTAAAATTGAACCTTGGATAGCCCAGGGGAGGGGCAGGTGGAAAGAGAAAAATAACGTTTTTTAACTGCCTGGGGAGTGAGTGAAGGGGAGTGTGATTTGTGGTGTGTTTGGAGAGGTTACAAGAGATAGTTAATGAATTGAAAGAGAGAGAGAGAGAGAAGAATGGTGTGCTGTTTATAAACATTTAGATATAAGACACATTTAAAGCAACAGTGTTACAATAAATGTTTGAAGTTCTGTGTTCCTTAAAACAGTGTCACAGAGTCTTATTTTGAATCCTGAGATATACACGCTACCAATAATACCATCTTGACCTTAGTGCCAAAAGTACCACAGTCTTGGAAAATATAAATCAGGGCAGATTTAAGGAAGACAGTAAAGGGGGAGAGTCCTAAAAGGAAAAAGCCAAGAGGGGACAAGAGTGAGGAAGGGACTGAGTTCTCAGAAGGAGAGAACTGAGGCAGACCCGTTTGTCCTGGCCCTGGCTTGATTCAGAGATCTCCCTGGCTGTTCAGTTCTGATCACAAAGAGGTGTCAGGCTGGGCAGGCCTCAAGTGCAAGGCTTGGCTGTGCCTTTCGCAGTCGGCATTGACGGGCACTGGTGGCGGCAGTTTTCCATCCCCATGTGTAACAGTCAGAAATGAGTTAAAGGCACACAACAGCAACAGCAACTGCCTGTTACTGGAAGCATCTCCATAGTAAGAACCATGCCACCTATTCCATAGGTAGATTGTTCTGCCAGCTCATAGGGCTGAGCTGTGAATGAGTAGGTGATTTTAAGTTCAGATTGTCTCACTGTGTCCCTAACTCTTGTGCTTGTGGTGTCCCACCATCATGAGAGCTAAGCAGACATGGCCTATCACTTTCACAGGGGTATCCTTACACTGGCAAATTGAAGCAAGGCTTTTTATAGGAGGTGTACAGGGGCTATTGCAACTGGCTTCCCATATGGGGTGCCTCACACATTGAGGAGGGACCATCAACACTGGCTGGCTGCATTGCTATAACTTCATTTCTTTCAGAATCCTACAGACTTGGGCTCCATAGACCTAATGGGTTAAAAAAAGCATAAAATAAACTTTACCTGTGGCATTATCCTTTTGTCATGAGAGTGTGAGCAAGATGATGATAGCCACAGGCCAACCCGACTGCACTGAGGTCTTTTCACTATTATATCTCTCATGTTTAACCTCCAAGAAACCCAAGGTGGCTTACAGATACTCCTTTGTTCTCCATTTTATCTTCACAACAAAACTGTGAAGAAAGTTGGGCTGACAGTCAGCAACTGAATCAGACTCAGCTAGTGAGCCTCATGTCTGAGTGGGGACTAGAACCTTGATTTTCTGGATTTCTGTCCAATCTTTTCACCACTATACCACAATGAACCAGGGAATATTCTGCCCTGGGGCTTCTCATTGTATTTCAAAGGACCTGAAACAAAGCATTCTTCTACCAGCAGGGAGAAGAGAGATAATATTCATCCCATCCCAGTTAGAGAATGTGACTAGAGAATAGTGTTGTTCAGTTAATAATGTGCCCCCTGCTCTTCACAAGACTGAATTAAAATACAACGAAGGGTCAGCTGTCTTGAAAGCAATGCTATTCTGACAGCACAAATTCCTGAGTGAGGAATTATCACCTCAGAATGAGTTACTTTGATGACAAAACCACTAAGGCAAAATTTGAGGGGGGGCGTCAGCTTTGGATTACAACTGCCAGGGCCCCCTCCTCCCAGTGGGGCGGGGTCTGGTAGTGTAACAAGTAACCTTTGCAAGCTTTGATTGAGAGGAAGAGATAAACTGTTTTCCCCATAGCCATCTTTACAGACCTCAGCTTTGCTGATGAGAAAGAGAGCCAAGAGTTCAAGCCAATGGTACTTTGTTGTGTGAGAAAATTGCAGGGAATGAGTTGAGTCATGCTGGTGGAGGAAGAAACAGGCTTCAGGAAGGAGTAACTGAGTCACCCAGCAACTGCAGAGGCACAAAGTCATCGACCTACAGAAATGTCAGTAAAACAAGGTTGAGACAAAAAAATTGGGTAGTTTTAAGCTGGGGATATGTGACACTCAACATAATTGACTTTTGGTATAGCCATAAGTGTGTGTGAAAAGCCATCACTAACAAATGGAGATAAAAGTGAGCTATATGGACATGTTAGAGCCTGAAAAGTGTCCACAGTTTTCCAGTGATGTATTTAAGTCTTTTACTCCAAGTCGCAAGCCAAGTCTCAAGTCAAGTCTCAAGTCTGGAAGCCAGTTTCTGAAGTGAGGAATAGTGGGGAATAGGATCCTTCTTCTCATTTCTGAAGTGGAGGGTTTTTTGGAAGTGGAGAACACTTCCCATTACTGAAGCTTCAAGAGCTTTAGAAGGAAAGATCCTTCCCTGAGCTCTGAAGGTGAGTCTTGCCTTCTGCTGTTAGGAAAAGTTTTAGAAGGCTCTTCAATATGCAGCAAGGACAGGCTTCTCAGCAGACCTCAACCCCACCCCTTGCCAAACACATTTACTGTTCCCCTGTGAGAAATGGCCCAAGCTTTGGGCTTGAGACAGATTGTCACATGACCAGTGGACAAAACGAGATGGAAGTGTTGTTCAAACCTAAAAGGTTTCTGGATGAACTTGTTATATTACTGAACCAAGGGCAGCAAGTCGGTCACTAAAAATATACAAGTCACGAGTTGAGTCAGTGTGTCATTTATTGTCGAGCTGAGTCCAAGTCACATCACTAAGGCAACTTGAGTCCAAGTCAATTGACTCAAGTCTACAACACTGGAGTTTTCTGGAAGTTCTAGTCCAAAAAGTAACTTCTCCAAGCTGTATAAGCAGCTTCCTGTGTCCCTTATGCTTGAAATCAGGGGAGGACAACTGTGAGCATTGAACTATTTTTGATCTACAGTTCCCATTAAACCTAGCCAGCATAGTCCATGTTGAGGGATTTGGAGTCATAGTCCAAAAACTGCTGGAGAGTCACAGTTGCCTAGCCCTGTTCTAAATTGTTTATAGGAGTAACTGTCATCATATTACTGATGTGGGGGACTGAAGCTTAGACAAAGTGGTTTTACTAATCCAAAGCTCAGCTCCTTTTAAATACCAGCTTGGTGAGCTTGTCTGGCCCTATCTCCTTTCCAATCTAGTTCAATGTAGCAAGTGCTTCCTTATGTCAGCATATGAGCGCTTCTTCAGAAAAGCTAGCTTGCAGAAGTAGATGCTATGAAAAGTATTGCAACCAGTCAGTATTCAAGAAAGACTTAAAATGGCACAGACATGAATATAGAGAATTATTGTTAAGTATGCACATTAGTTCTTTGTTCTCTAATGAATGTTTGTTGCACTATTTATCTGAATTGACAGCTCATTTGCTTTAGCACACATGTACAATCTCCAGGGCAGAGCCAATTTATGTGTGTGTATGTGTGTGTTGTTTTTGTGTGTACCATAGTGAAAAGTCACTACAAGATTAACTCATCCCAATTTGTTTTCTTTTAATAAATGGATTTGAGTATGCTGAAGATGTACAGTGTAACTATTTACAAGATCTGTTCCGGCATCTACACATTTATGGCAGTTTTCTGTTTCAGAAATAATTGTGCACACTGATCATTATGTCTGCTAGAGAAAGCTTGAAAGTATACTCCCTCAGAGACTAGAAAAGTTCAAGGACATGCTGGTTTCAGGTTTCTGGAAGTTTTAACCACCCAATTTTTTTTTCAAATTCTGTAGTCCGTTATATCTTATACCCCCTTATAAAGTATAATCAATCAATCCCTGTAATAGGAAAATGTGCTGGATATTCCAGCAAATCTGTTATATTTTCCACTAGTGATACTACTTCCCAGTACAAAAAAACGACTATTGCTAAGAGCCATAGGCCACTGCAGACACACTTTAGTGATGTTATACTATTTACACTTTGAAAAATCATTGCTATAGGATGCTGGTCTTTTGAAAGGGAAGGTTATTAGGATATCACACACCTATTAAGTGCTATGGTTACGCATTGCTATTTTTTTTTATCACTTTCAGATTGTATTAATCAGTTGTTAGTACTTCAGTTTTTGAGATTCAAACAGTTCCATACGGCAAGTTGAAAGCACACGCAAATGGCACAGTTTGCCATGTGTTCAGTACCCATTCCTAAACTAGACTCCTTAAGTACAGTGTCAAAGGTTTTTCCTTTCAACATTGCACCAACCATACGTGACAAATTGATCTGGCACATATGAACAAGGCAGAAATAAAGTACCAGAAAAAATTAATAAATAGTTTAACTGCATAGACATATATGCATGTTCTCCTTCATTGAATTATATTCTTTTTTTTATTAATACATTTAACTAAACATTGACATTCCTCACAGTCCAAATCAAGGAAAGAGTCTTTTTTTCTTACAAGTAGAACTGATGGGACTTGGGATCCTGCAACGATGAGAGACTCACCCTTTGACCACCCTTTGTCCAGTTTTCCAGGACAGCAGTGAGCACTATCCAACGAATGGAGTGGTGCTTCAGTTGGCATATTACAGATATATCCCATTTAATGAAGCGGATGTCTTCCTGGACTTCTTTAACAGAACCTTTGATGCCAGAGGTAGATATAACATGGAAAGGAATAAGTTCCTATACAATTAAAAAAAATAAGAACAGTTCAACAAGTTTCAGCAAACTTTTTATTCAAAGCTAACATTATGCACATGTGAAATAAAACACTCAGGACAGGAAAGCCTTGCATAAGTAAACAGAAACATTTTGAATCTTCTAGAGACCACTTGAAAGCTTGATGGTTTTTTCTTTCAACAATCTCAACTTTTTTTTTTAATGATTTCCATTTGTGGTGACAAAGTTAACACGCCTATGCTTTTGCAACATGCCAAGGCAGCTGGTGAGGCAGGCTAACCTGCCTTCCCCTCTTTATTCTCTTTTGCTCTTCAACATGTTCAGTGAATGATTCTGGAGGCAGCTGTGTGCCTTGCCTGTGGTACATAAGCACAGTAAGATCAGCTCCAGGAGAATCCCACTCTTTTCCAGGTCAAGCTTCACCATATTATTTATTGCAGAAGCATTACTGCAACCCAACACCAGAGCTCTGTCTTTCTCCAGCCCTCCTTTACCATTCTCCCAATGCTAATGCTGTAAAAAACTTCCAGCTAGACAGAAGACAAGAAATGGGAGGCTGGGCCAGGCTGGGCTTGGTTCCCAGAAAGAAGTTTTGTAAAAAGGAACTTCTTTGTCAGAGGTTTTGCTAGCTGAGGTATGTCTGCGTTATACACATATTTTGGAGGTAGTGGGGGAGGCAGTGAGTGGCTGTGTTATAGAATCAGTGAGGTGGGAAAGAACAGAAATGAAAAAAGTACATACCTAGTAGGAATTAACAGATATAACGAAATGCCTGCACAGGCAACTGCTGTAGATGAGTTGATTAGCCCATGTGCAGCCATTGTTCTGTTTTGTTTTGTTTTGTTTCTTGAAACAGTTGGACCTCCTGGGAATACTTGTGGATGGGGAGATTATAATCAGTGGGGTTAGAAGGAATGGATGTAGAAGCAAAAAGTAGAAACAGAGACAATGTTAAACCACAGCCATTAACAAACAATAGTGGTATGTGATACACATCTCAGCACTGAAGAGGTGATTAGCATATGCAATAAGATAAACCACCTTCATCCGTATTCAAGCTACATGAGCCCCTTGATGAATTCAACCTATTAATTATTTCTTGTTCAGCCTTTTCTCACTGGAAACTGTTTTGAGGCTGGAGACAAAACATACAGGGAGATGGGGCTTCAAAGCATAATCTTCCACATGACAATTGTAGCCCACAACAGAGGTTTATTTTCAATAGCGTTTTCCCAAATACAAAGTACTGTTATTTGAGAGCTCGGAAAGCAGAGAAATACAAGCTCAGAGACAATATACAAGTAATCTGCACTTGTTGCATTTTAGAAAAATAAAAACCAGAAATCATCCCCCTTGTTTTTCTTATTGAAAAATGAATACCTTAAGGGCTAAATACAACATTAATCCTACCTACTTCTAAGAAGACACACTGAAATGAATGGTACTTTTTAACCAATAAGGAATCATGGATTTCAATGAGTTCAGTTTAGCTAGGACTAAAACTGAATTTGGTGCTAAACTTGTAATCCTGTATGCGTATCTGGTTTGGCAGCATTGATCACTTTGGTAAACTGGGAACTGGACAGAAACTATTGCTGGACTTTTCAGTAATATTTGCATCCATTAAATTTTGTTCTTCTTGATTTTCTGGCAGTCTAATTATTTTGCAGTCATAGGTGGGTTCCAGACAGTAACTCTTGGGATCTCTTCTTTAGCATCTTAGCTTTTGGTGTTCCATAGGGATCGACTGTTTGAGATCTACATGGGCATTTTGCCAAGAATAATGTAGGAATGTCTTCTTTCCCTGTCACCATGCCTAGTTGTTAAGATCAGAAGGAAAGATCCTTCTTTGTGCTTCATCCCAGATGGACGTTTGGGCATACATGAGAGAGAGACCTTGGCCATTTCTGCATTAGGCTGTTATAGCGCTATTATTCCACTTTCAACATCCTATGGAATCCTGGGATTTGCAGTTGAACCTAGTGTAGAAATGGCCAATGTTACAGGACACATTGGCCACTATATTCCATTAGCCTACTCTTTACTGTTTCAGTGGCTGATTAGTCGTCACAGAATACACTTTTATTCTGACAGACTTTTTAGATGCATCAGATGAAGTTTTCTATATTTTTGATTTTCACAGCTGGTGCTTGGCTGTTTATATATTTGTGTTTTTTAATGAAACCATTTACTTTTCAAAAGTTACAGCTCCACTGTTGTACAACTGAGTGGCAGTTGTATAACAGAAAGGAAATTTATAAATCCTTTTCTAAAATAAATAAAAATAATATGTAAATAAACCTTATTGAATCAAATTCTGGCCGAGTAGGCAAGTATAGGATTGCACTGAATTATTAAACAGCTGGCATAAATAAGCTGCCTGCTTGTGGGCTCACATATTGTTCCACCCTGAAATTATCCCCTATCCGCCCTAAAGTCACCATGCTTAAAGTCTGCTGAGTGACATCCAAGGCCCTTCAGACAATACTTGGGAGTCACTAGAACAAGCTGTATAAAAGTAACATTCAGCATAAAGATTCCCATAGGCCTTGACTTTCTTCTCTGATCCTCAGGGCAAGAGGAAGGAATCTCAGGATGAAAGCACTGCCTTGAAAAATGTGTGTTAAACATTATTTTGTCAAACCATTCTTTTTATTTGAATGATACACCCTGTGCAGCTGTGTTTAATGACAACACTGGAAACTGTTCCTTGTAATGTTAGGCTCCAACCATAAAATAATAGATTCATAGAATTAGAAGGGATCCCAAGAGGCCATCGAATCTAACCCCTGGACAATGCATGAATCCACCATTAAAACGCCTCTGAGATGTGAGCATCCAACACTTTAAAAAAAAAAATCCAGTGAAGGTTTTTATCACAAGAATTTGCTCTAATTCCTGGCTTTCAGCTCTGAAATCTCAGGACCTGGGCTAGTCATATCCTAGAACCATATTCTACATAGAAGTAACTTTCAACATTTGATTTCACGAGGACCAGAGACCTTGTGCTATCTATGGTACCACCACTCACCTGAAATTCTGTGGTCAGAAATCAAGTGGACAGGTGGCTGAATCTTTTTTCAGCTTTGCCAGTCAGACAGAATCTTCTACAGCAATTGCAGGAAGTTAGTTTAGGGGGTTTCAAGGCACTGTCTTCTGGCACATGACAATGGCTCCTTTCCTTCCATTATCTGGCACCCAGCAGCTGCCTCACCCTGCCTAATGGTAGGGCCACACCTGTTTTTAAAAAAGATCCCTACAAAAGCTCCCTCCAGCAAGTGTGTGTTATTTTTAAAAGGCATATAACTACCATGTTGTTATCTAGCTGACGGGTGTGCAAAGAGCAGTCTTCCAGAGATTGTTGGACTACAGTTCCCAACGTTCCTTACCATTGGCTATGCTGAATTATGCTGATGGGAGTCGCAGTCAAACAATACCTGGACAGCCACACTTTGTCCTCCCTAATCTGTTTCCTAAACACAAGAGTGTGGAGTTACTCCTTTGTTCATAGGTGTGTCTGACTGAAAGCAAAAGGCTGTATTCATTCTGCACGTGAAACTCTGAATACAGACTTAAAAGGAAATGGTTTGATTTCAGGAAGAAAGCCTGGCCTATGTCCCTGAGTTTGGTATTAACAAGGAGAAATCATAAATGTTATATAATTAATATCTCATTAGATTATATAAAAAGTATATGTATTGTGGATTCAATTATATTAAACTTCTGATAAGATATTGAGTCCTGGAAGGACCATGGCTGTATGCTAAACAAAAATGGAAAAGAAATATTGTCAGTCTCCACAGCAAAAATGGATGGATTACATGGTTCAGATACAAAGAATAACTTACTGGTCATGGGTAAGAAAGACACCTAAGTCTGTCAAGAAAATACCTTTAAATTCTCACTGGTAATACATTTCAACATTTACGCCACTAGCAATGACAAAATGGCAAAAATCAGAGTTAAAATGCTTTGATTTAGAAGTAACACATGAACAAGAAGAGAAATAAGTATGAAAATATTTTCTTTTTTAAAGCCCCTTTTAAAATTGCCCAAAAGTAGCCTTTTGTTTCTTTCACTAAGTACTTTTTTAAAGTTCATAATTTTTAGTCTGCTTAATATCAAGAGCTCCCTCTACAGGGCATCCAGAGACCTAATTTTATTTTCGTATCATCCAAACTATGCAGAATGTATTATTGCTTTTTGAACAATGTATTTCAGTATATATGCTATACTCAGGCTGCAAAAAGATGTTTTTTTTAGATTGTTTTGTTTTTCAGAGCACAAAAGGAAGGTGGAAGAGATTATATTTATGCACCACAGCCATAAACAAAATTACTTAAAAGTCCTATTTATTTAACCTCACTAAAACTCATATTCTAAAGATTTTATGTGGACATATAAATTCAACTAAAACAATGGGATTGGGCACATCCAACTTTCTCTAGATTGTGTCTCTCTTGTTTGTTTATCTGACTGCAGTGAGTTGAAACCCAAATAATCTATCAAGGGCTATATTAGGATTTTTTAATACCACCACAACCACCCCATTAAATCTATGAAGCATATTAACTTTATCTGTTTTGAAAGAAGTGAGAATGATTACCTGTTTGTTTTCTTTCAAGTGCTCTGAGTAAAACAAAACTGGAGTTTAAACATGATGGAGTGACTTTTGCAGTGACTCAAAGGCAAGTTCAATAAGATGAAGCAACTGGAGTTTGTTTTGTCTGTGATCATTGTAATTGAAAAGATCTATTGCACCTGGACAAAGGCTGTCTGGAAGTGAAAGATAATCCCCAGTGTGAACACTGAACCCAGAACAAACATACTTCTGCAGGGGACACCAACCATTCTGGCAAGCCTTTTAAAGTGTGAGGTTCAACATGTTTACTATATTTAATGCCCTCCTCTCATTTATTTTTCCCAAACTTCAGTTTGCAGCTGATTACAAATAGCTAATATCTCTTTTTCAGTCTTTTCCAACATGCATATCAAAAACTAGAATCAAGCAAAGATTGAATATTATCATATGTTATATCCCATGATTATCTGATTACAGTGAACATATATGGACACAGACATGACAATCTCTAACAGTTCCTTTTGGGGGCAGAAGGCATTATACATTAATATATAAAATGGATGAAGGACAGACATTTGGCCAGGAAAATTCCTTTTCACTGCATTTTCATGCCTTGTAAGGTTAATAATTTGACACTGCAAAAGAGAAAAAAGGGAATCACTAAAACAAAAAAACAAAGGGGGATTGCACAAAACATTTATGTGCTGTTTGTATGGATGGACGCCTACTCTGAATACAATTTCTGTAATTTAAATAGAAGTACAGTATATTTCACCAGATCATGGGAAGACTTTGACCAGATCTGTAGACCAAAAAAGTAACATTTCCAAACTCTGAATGTAGCCAATGACAGCTTTCTTCTCCATGTATTTTTCTAAACCACCTGTGCTGGTGGCCATTGCCCAATATTATGTTAATGAATTTGTTTAACTTTGCATTGTGTAAAGAAGTCCTTGTTTTTGTCTCTCTTGAATTGCCACCTTTTGATTTTATTGGATTATCAAAGGTTCTAGTATTCTGAGGGAGGGAGGGAGGGAGGGAGGGACAGAGAGACATAAAAAAAAGGGGAATGTGAGAGCACCTCTATCATGTCTCCTTCTTATTTTCTATTTTAAACAATTAAAGCTATTTTCTTTTCTTGTAGGGAGAGATTCTAAGACCCAGTAGTTTAAATGAACTACACAAAACCTTAACCTCTTTGATGGTGGCACTCCAGTTAAGAAAATCCTTCCTTAATTATATCTCTTCGCAATGATTGTTGTACTTTTGAATAACCATACATAATTCTAAAAGTCTGGCATATAGTCAATGTAGATTAGCCTTATCCCATCAGGTTTTGACAGACTTCTAGCTTGCTCATCTACTGATGGTCAAAGTTTTTGTAACATAGATAATATTTAAATATGACTGGACAGGAGTGAAAAGACATTACACTGAATTAGAATTTCAATAAGTATGCTTGCTAGGTTTGTTTTATGAAGGTTTAAATTGCTGAGTTTAACCCACATTTCTTTTAAGGAAAATCACTTGAAGGGAAATTGCAAGTAATATTTTCTCAAGATGTAATGTGTCTTATTATAACTTGACAGCGTTTTGTCTTTAAAAGTTAGCTTTTGTGGCCATCCAAGTTCTATAATCATGTCAGGCTTTATATGATTTTGTTAGAATTGATACAGCTGCCTGAGGCAGGTATTGGCTGATGATGTCACCTTAAATTCTGTTCATCAAATAGCCTATTAACCATCATTGTAAAGAATTCCTAAGCCCCTCTCTCTCCATATGGGCCTGCCCAAATCTTCAAAAGAAGGCCTTCTCTCCATCTAACTACCCTTCTAGGCTTGTCTGGTGAGTAAACAGAAGAGAACCTTCTGAGCAGCTGCTCCTAAACTACACAGTTTTGCTCTTGAGGAAAGTTTGGTTTGCTCCCTCTCTGCTCTCTTTCTTCTTTAAGTAGGCCTTCTGCCTTAACTCACTCAGGCAGAGGGATGCACAATTAAGTGTGTTGTTTTTAATTTGTATTTTTAATTGCTTTTAAGTGAATCAAGTTGAAAGACTGTAGCCATTTCCGCACTAGACTGTTATAGCGTTATGATTCCACTTTCAACATCCTATGGAATCCTGGGGTTTGCAGTTTCTGGAGAGGGTTGGGGGAGACATGGGGGAGAGTCTTCTCTGCTCCCAGACTATGGAACTCCTTCCCAGGGAGATCCAATTCAATCAGTACCACCATCCCACTCTCTTTCCACCAGCAGGTTAAGACTCTTTTATTTAGGCAGGAGTTTGACTGATTTTAATCATACAGCAGAATGGTATTCAAAGCAGGGTGCTCTGATTTTGTTTTGTATGTTTCAATTATGTTTTGGAAGTGTTTCAAATGATTTTCAACTATGTGTTTTTACTACCTCTAGAGAGGCCAGAATGGCCCCGTCCTTGCTCTTTTTCCATCAGCATATTAAAACATTTATGCTGTCAGGAACTGACTGGGGTAGGTTTTTAATGCTGTGTGGTACTATTTTTAAGGTTTGTATATTGTCTTTTAATGAATCTTAATGTTTTTAATTTTATCCACTGTTTAATTTTTTTAGAAGTTTGCATATTTGTATTTTTACTGACACTTTTGTATAGGTTAATCTGTTTTTAAATATGCAGTTAGCTGTATTGAGTCTTATTATTGAGAGAAAGGGGGGATATAAATTAATATTGTTGTTGTTGTTGTTGCTATTTAATTGTTTTTTAACATTTATAATAGTACATTTTTAGCTAAAATTTTATTTTAAATTTTGTAAGCCACCCTTGGCAGAAGGAAGCTGGGGTATAAACAGAATAAATAGGCGCCATAAAGGTATTGTTGGACCGCTCATTTAATGACTTTTGAAACATTTGTATGTCATATTGTTTTAAGCTGTTCTGTTTTAACTTATATAGTAAGTGGCTTTGAGTCCCATTTGACACACAGTATGAGATCTTTGAAAATCTACAAACTGTTACCGCAGTTGCTAGCCCAGATTTGTGGGATATTAGATATCACTTCGATATCAATAATTTGGCCTTCTTTACCTATTCCTCTCCACATGCTGTGAGGTCCCCCGGATAAGCTCGCAGACAGGCACGGTCGCTAATTGCTGTAATATTCCACACAAATACAGGCAGGCCAGAAATAGCTGTCCCGCAGCTTCAGGAGACCTTAAGGCAAGTACTCTATTATGTATGCATGCTACTTACAGAGAACTCCCTGCCCCAAGCAGGCAGCTTGATTAGCCAAATACTCATTGGTCAAGCACTCTGTATTTGCATACTGGCTACTCTATTGATAATTCGGACTTAACTCAATCATGCTAAATTTTGACCTTTTGGAGGCTTTGTCTCCAGCTGAAACTCATTGTTTTCCCCAAGTACAGACTAGCCTACGGCCACATTTTCCCCTATAAAAACCCCTGACTTTGAGAGCTTCATCGGATCACTCCCGACTTCCATCCCGCCTTGCTGCTGCTTTGCTTGGAGAGCCTTCCCCTCAGTCCCACGTACTGAGAACTTCATCTATACGAACTTCTGCTGTAGACTACCTGGGCTTCAGGACAGGTGTAGTATTACCCAAACCAACAACTCCTCTAAAAATCCCTCTATCCCACTCCAACCTTTATTTCTCTAGTTATCTGAGTGAGTGTGCTGCATACACTGTTTGATTGTATTTTAATAAAAACAACAATTATTATTTCACTTCTGTTTGCTCCTTGACTCGGCCTGACCCCATATACATTGGGTAGAAGATCTCGCTCCGTTGCCCTGCCTTTCGTATTGCTAGCTTGTGCTCTTTGACTAATTTCTCCAACTTGTATAATTTGGAGCGCACTTAGGTGTCCCTCACAGGACCCCCAGAAATCAGGGTAATGAAACCCTTTTTAAAAAATTAAACAATGGTGCTTTGCTTTTTCTTCTACCCCTGTGATTGAGGGTTAAGGCCAAAGGAGAAACAAAAGGGAAGAGGGACATCCCAATTTGTTGGGACTTTTATTACAGCCCTTAGATTGGGCCTTCAAGCTTGGAATTTTTTTAAATCAAAACTCCCAGAATCCCTAGTTAGCAGTCTGATAGCTATAGTCCAAAATTATAATGCTTCCAAATTCTGGGAAGCATATGTTGCAACACAAATATGGCAGAAGGACACTTCTGTAGAAGTACACAATGAAAAACAGAAACAACTTTCTCTCCCTCAGCAATGTTTTGGACCATGGGCAAAAGAGTTATAGCTTCTTCTTTATTCTACTAACTAGATAAGTACAGATAAGTATATATAAGCTGACTTGCAGAGAAAAAAACTGGCTATGCACAAATTCAATAATTATAGTTGGAGGGCATAGCAGAATCTGTTTATGGAATGCCGTCCCCAGATGCATGCAAGGATAGTACTAATTCCATATTATTGAGGTGCCAAGTTTTGTTCACCAAGGTTTTAAATAATTTTATGTTTTGGTGTCTTATTTAGCATTATCATTCTTAGCCCCTAGACTGTGGAATGGCCTGCCGGAAGAGATATGCCGTCTGAATTTTAAAAACTGATAAAGAGTTGTCTCTTCTGGCAGGCCTATTTTTAATTATGATGTATTTTTAGTTATGATTTTGTGGTATTTGAATGGTTTTATGTTTTTAGTGTATTTTAATCATAATGCATTTTTAATTGGTATGATGGTTTTAATTGTATTTTAACCTTTATTGTACCCCACCTCGAGCTTTGAGGAGAGGTGGGTAACAAATAAAATAATAATTTTATTATATATATATATATATATATATATATATATTATTTTATTGCTTGATTATTGATTTCTGAAGTTTAATCTTTATCATTGTTGCTTGATTCTATTATTAAAGCTGCTTTATTGGTCTCATTTTCTGCCTTCATTTTCCATGGGTTTTTTTATTGGACTAAATTTATCCATGGGAGCTGGGGTTTGTTACATGATTTTTGTAATCATGAGACCGTTGGGAGATGTGAAGTTGAAAACCAGTATATCATTAGATAAGCACGTGCCTCTGTATTCCTTGGCCTTGCCTGGAAAGGTCAGGATCAGCCCTGCATTAAACAGGGTGAGCATATGGCACATTCCTGTCTTCCCTATGCTTACAGGCAGCAAGAGCAATGGTGGAGTTTGGAGGGGGGCAGGAAGGCGCAGGGTTACTGCGGGGGGAGCGTGGCCACTGTGGGAGGGGGCATGGCTGCAGTGCGTGGGGGTGTAACCAGGGTGCACAGGGGCATGGCTATGGGCCAGGATGCCCCAGAAACTTTGCCTCCCGGGACGAATCGTCCCCTCTGCCCCCACATGACTGAGCAAGGGGCAGGAAACATGAGTTACACCACGGTGAAGCTGGGAGTCAAGCCAGTCCCAGTTATACACATATAATCTAAGATGAAGGAGGGGCAGTGGCAAATCTCAGCCATTTCAAAGTCAACCATAGGAATAACAAAAGCCAGAAAG